>CM057343.1:463662481-464912481 GCA_030015575.1 Agapanthus africanus
AAATAATTAATATACTTTTTGGAGTGCTGAGAAGGAGCCAGAGCCACGAGCTTGATAGTGGCGGCGGGAATCCTTGGTGGCGATGAGAAGAAGAGGAGGATTTGAGACGTGTGAGGAAGAGATGGTGGTGTGATAGTGGTGGTGGGGTTGAAGAGGATGAAGAAGAAGATGATGATGATGGCGGCTAGTTGAGGAGGAGGAGGAAGAAGGTGATGATGATAGTGGTGGTGGTGTTGATGATGGTGGCGGTGGCGGCAGTGGGTTGAGGAAGAAGACGGTGATAGTGGTGGTGGTGTTGATGATGGTGGCGGTGGCGGTAGTGGGTTGAAGAGGAGGAGGAGGAGAAAGAAGGAGCTGGTGGTGGCGTCAGTGTTAATGATGGCGGCGGCAGCGGTGGTGGGGCTGAAAAGGGATGAGGTGGCGCCGTTTTCCGACGGCGATGACCGAGAGGGAGGAGGAGAAAGAGGTAATTTTTTTGGAAGAAGAAGAGGTTTTTTATTTATGTATATTTATTTTTAATTTTTTGGAATTAGGGTCAGGGTTAGAATATGGATTAATTTAGGGTTTTTAAAAAAAAATTTACTGATGTGGCGATTTTAAATGACGTGGCACAGACGGTGCCGACATGTCATCATTAAGTTTGATAGTTTTTTGACAATATCAAAAGTATTGATAGTTTTCTGGCCCAAAACCTCTTAGAAATTTTCAATAAATAAGCCTATGTAAAATGGATCCATCGAAATTAAGGGACGTTTGCTATTACAAAACCAACTTTAAACCTAAAAGTATATTCTTCCCTTCACAATTCTCAAATTTCTAGGTATATTTTTTCCTTTAGCTGAGATGTATATAATTTTTAAGTATATTTTTTTCTGCATGTTGCTTAATTACCTAGGTTAAGAAAATTATACCGATCAACAAGCTCCATAAAACTACACAGCATTAATACTTTATTTCTAATTTTTAAATTCATGGTTTTATATCAAAAATAATTTCCATGATCATATTTGAACTTTTTACAAGATTCTTCTATACTTGATGATGATCAATATTGGCGGTCTCCAAGATATGGACACGTGGCAGATGACGTGTCCTAAAAACTCAGAAGGAAGGGCCACAGGGCCGACCAGGAAACCTCTGTACCCGGCCCACAAGCACAAGCCGGCCCTCCTCGGGGGCCCTCTGCAAGTTGGTCTCCTTGACCCCCCTCCCCTGCTCATCTTCGAGCTCTCTAGCCGAGGCCGTCTTCCTCGGTCCCTCCGACCAGCTCCACCGCTCACAGGCGTAACCACCGATCCGCGAATCTCGCCATGCGCGGATTCTCCGCCAGCAACATCCCACGTTCCACGCCTCCGCGATCCCCATTAATGGGCGATCCGCTCCTTACGCGGGACGTGACGTCGGGAGCGTAACTGCCGGCGAGATTTCCTCGCGCCTGCTGCTGCGTGCCATCACCGTTATATAAAACCCCCATCACATAGGGGTCAAGTAGGCAATTTTTTATTCCACTTAGCCGTTACTCTGCTCGGATCTAGCACTAACTTGATCGTCGGAGGGGTCCTCGGTGGTACCAAACCACCCCGGAACTTCTTTACAGGTACTCGGCACCAAACTCCTCAAATCACCTTTCTCATCAAAAACCATTGAGATCCACACGCAATAGAAGACCACCACCAAAATCCACCGGGAGATCAACCCGGAAGATCAATGGAAGACAACATCTGACACAGAAACCTGAAAAGGCCCTCCATCAATACTCAAATGCAAATCATGTTGACTGTATATGGCAACCATGAATCCTACATGATGAATATTACACACAAACCACATGAAGCTGACCAAAGCTAATTTGCATTGTAAAGTTGGCAACTTTTTGGAGGCATTTCTTTTTTCCCCTCTTCCATTTGTATTCTCAATGTACGATCACATATATATTTTGTACTTGCACGATTCTCAATGCAGATTGGTCTCCCATGCATGCAGTGGAATTTCGTGCACAACTGAAAATGAACGCTGTCAGTTAAATTTCTTGGTAATTTGTGCAAAAAATAGCTACTCATAAAAAAAACACTAGTAATAAAAATATATTAAAAATTAAAGTATGAAAGTTTTGTGATACCTCCAATGGAGACAGGTTTGTGATAGGGAGCAGAGCCTGCAATATCTTGTTTTCTATATGAGCCCCAAAATAATCAACTTTTGCACATCAACCCCTAAATTGCGTTGCACGTAAATAAAAGTTGGATAACAAAGATGTTATGCCATGAGGGTTGGTTGTCTATCACTATCTTTTGCAATTGAGAAACAAGTATATAGATTTAAAAGGATTATAGAATTTTAGTAAAGATTTCTGGAGATTACTTAATTTATATATGGTTAAGAAAGATATATATTAGGTTTAATTAGATTTAGATTTAATTAGATTGGTAAAATTTAGATTTGTTTAAATTATTTGTATTTCCTATTATCAGAACAACAACAATATATATATGAGGTAGATGGGATTCTTTAGCCATCTCATAAGTTTCCCTAATTCTCTATTTTCATGGTATCAGAGTATACCTAGCCATCACCCCTCACCGCCACCAACCGCTGCCGTCTACCCCTGCTATCTAAATTACCGCCACCGCAAATCTCCACCAGATCGCCACCCAAACACCCAAACCAAGCACCGCAGACCGCCGCCACATCGCCGCCAAACCGCCGCTTACCCCCACCACCAACCAACCAACCATCAACGATTCCTTCTCTCTCCTCTCCATCTGCGATCGCTTTGATCGTTCTTCCCCTTCTCGAACTTGGCCGCCGCCATAGATCGTTGGTGTCACGCCCCGCTTCCCAGTGTACGGCGAAGTGGACGCGACGAGGCCCGCTACGTATATACTCAGAAGTATATACGCTAAGCGTAACTAAGCAATATAAAGTAAATCACAAGAGACGAATAATATAGAAAAAAACAGCAACTTTTATTAATAACATTCTTTTTACAATGCAGGAAAAGAAAATACAACTGGAATGAAAAGCAATGCCTAAACAGTGGCATAACAGAAAATGAAATAAACTGGAAAGAACAAGGTACAGTATCTAGAGCTATGGATCTTCCTGGAACTGCTCCAAATCTTCACCGGTGGGCTCGATCTCAGCTTGGTCCAACGCACCTGACGACATTCAAAGAAGAAAGAAATAGAATGTCGTCAGCGAACAGGTCGCTCGGTAAGTCCCAAGATGGGGGAGAAATAGACAAGAGTAAGAGAGAGAGAGAGAGAGAGCTTTCAATATTGTATTGTATTGTTGTAATGTTGTAATGTTATATTAACGATGTTGTTTGTAGCTTGGTAGAGAAGAATGCCAGTGTATACGAGAGGGGTCTCTATATGCTAGAGACCAGGGCAAACGGAAATAGAGTACAAGGCTCCGTTATACAACCCGGAACAACGGCAACTGGATTCAGGTTAGGTGTCTTAAATCTGACCACCTCGTGCCACCTTTAACACCTTCCGTACCAATCTACTCCTTAAACCCCGCGATGTCTTGTTTGTATTGTTATCTTGTAAACTTATATTGATTGCATGATTGACTGACTGACTGACCGAAACCATGATATCAGGAAACGGTTATAACCGTAGAGTCGTGTAAATTAAATACTGGGAAACATGTAAAGGAATATCCATGGTTCGGTTCAGTCGAGTAGATTGTTAACTGGATTCTGGGATTCATGTATTCATCTTGAATTGAAATATAAAGAATATAGATTGACTTGAATCATATTCAAGTCAGAAATAGTCAGACTCTAACCCGAGTCAGACTAAAAGAAATGTAATTGGAAGTTCAATAATTGTTAAGGGCCTTTTTGTAATTATTAAAACTTGAGGGGGTTTTATGTAAAAAAGTACTATTGTATAGTTTTCAAAATACACCTCAAGTATTTAATATTCGTTTTTATAGTTATAATGGGTGTGAAATTTATTTGTGTTATTCTAGTGAATATATCCTAATAAACGTATTAATTGATTTATTGGAAACTCATGGTATTTTAATGTAACTTTTAATCTTGTAATTTTAGAAAAGATGGAAAATTTATCTTATGATAAAATAGGTTTTTAAATGATAATTAAATATATATTAATACAAGAATAATTTTAAACAATATTTTATTTTTCCAAAAATCATATTTTTCTTAAATGCCGTATTTTAAACCTTTCGAGACCGAATGCTCCTTGCGGAGGTCTGAATCTCGCACTACTAGCCCGCGGGTGCACGATGAACCGTACTATCCCTAACGGGTTCCCCAAAGATGGGTTGTAGCGGCGCTTTGCTTAGGTTTAACAAATACTATTCATTTAGGAAAACGGTTTTTATAAATAAAAGGTATTTATTTGCAAAAAATATAGTTTTCCGTATTTTAGTTATTAGGTTTTCCTAAACCAACTAGCCTATTTCAAAGGTCTAAACGATGAGTCATTAGAAACCTCAAATCGCCTCTTCACCGTCAATTGCGGCCAGGTAAGTGCCAGGTAAGTGGGAAGGAACCACAGTCGTGGGCCTAATTAAAAACCACTAGCCTTAGACACACTTGCCTAGTCACTACAAGACAGTTTAGATAAACGATCGATGTCCATTACCAATCGTGTTTTCATTTTATTAAAAGATTTTATCTAGAAAAGTTTACAACTTAAAACTTTAAATAAAGATTAGGGTATTTTATTGAAAAGTCCTGTAATTTCGTATTCTGTGTTTTGATATTTATCAATTAGGGTTATATTGAGTGTGTGTAGGGGTAGGTCATTACCCCGTGACGTATTTTAAGTTTTGGTGAAGTTTAAAGGTAAAACATGACAAGTTAAAGTTGAAGGTATTAAAGTGCAAGAATACGGTATTCGAAAACGTTATCATTTTATGTGTGAAATTTCATTCAAATTGGGTTCTACAAGTTTAGTGATCAAGATAAACCTATTTAGGAGTGAGGGAATTAATTAAACTAAGAAAAATGAACTTCATGGTATTTTTATGAAAGGAATACGGTTTTGCAAAGAAGCTATCATTTCATGTGAAAAAGTTTGATTAAATTGGTTTATGGGTGATTAACAGTCAACATGAATATGGGTAGATAATATGTATTAGGTGACAAGTGGAAATTTATAGAAAAACCGAATCGGAAATCGGTTTGTCCGATTTCCGTCGGGTTCCAAAAAGTCGTATTTTTATACTTATAGAAAAGAGAGATAGAGGGGATGGGACTTACGGTTTGGACAAGCTAAGGAAGCTAATGGACGTGGTGGTTGTCGATTCGTCGAAACGTCGCGAAGGTTCTGATCCGGTCGCCGGAATCCGTCGTCGATTTCGGCAGCGCTTCGCTTCTCGCTCTTCGTACCGAGTTCTCGAGAATTTGGGAGAGTGGACTTAGAGTTGTGAGGGGAAAAGGTAGAGGGTAGGGGTCTTTATATAGGGCTAGGCTAGGGTTAGGGTTTGGATTAAAAAATATAAAAAAATATAAAAATCATTAAAAATTCATTAAATTTGGTCTTAAAAGGGGATTAATGAGAAATGTGTAACAGTACAAAAAATTTAGACTATGCAGGTGAAAAGACCCAGTCAACACGAAAAATTTTCGTGTTGACGACTCGGCCGAGTCCGGCCGGCGGCGCCGGCCGATTCGGCCGAGTCGCCGGCCGATTCGGCCGAGTCGTGGCCGAGTCGGGTGCCGACGGGTAGGGTTTGGCCTGGGGGAGATTTTAGCATACTTTAATTTTTGTGATTCGCAATAAATTGTGAGTTATGGCTGTTTGACTGTTTGACTTCTAAAAAAAATTAAAACAAAAAGATATAAAAATTATGTGGGGCATGGGATTCAAACTCTGGTGGCTTGGTTCAGCAATGCAAGGTATTACCAATGAGCTACAAGCTCCTTCTTGTAATTATTGTGGTTTTTAATTACTTAAACTGATAGCAGCAAGAATAAATACTCCTAGTATACATTAAATTTAAAGTAATTTCTTGTACACTAAAAATGGAGTTATTTCATTCTTATAGCTTGTAATTAAAAACAAAAATAATTACCTAAATCTTGTGCTCAGGCTAAAATACCCCTTTATGGATTTTTGAAAAATATTTGAAAAAAATTTGTATAGGAAAAAGTGTATAAGAAAATTAGGATTGTTACATTCTACCCTCGTTATAAAAATTTCGTCCTCGAAATTTATAAAAGGAAAGTGTAACAGTGCAAAGAAGTTTGGCGAATAAAAGTGATATGATGGTGAAAAAGGCTTACCGGTGTTACCTTGACCTACAGTCTCGGCTTCTACGGCTTCTAAAGTGAAGGTCTGTCGCCGTGGTATATTCCTTCTAGCTGGAGGCACATTCCGCATTTGAGGCCTGTTTCTCTGCCCACTAGACATGTCCCTCATTGCCTGTTTGAATTGGTGAGCAGGCTGTGCAGGTGGTGGAGCAGGTAGTGCAGGACGAGTTGCAGGAGCCTGGATGGTTGGTCGCTGCGGTTGGTTGGTGTGTGTGTGAGATGAGTTGATGTTGTAAGGACAGTTCCCAATTCCGTGGTTGGATGCTCCACAAATTAGACACAGGCCTTTTGCGCGCCTACAGTCCTTCCACAAAGTCCCTTTCTTTGGCAGTAATGGCAAATTTCTTCAGTCCTCCTGGGTTCAAACGATGGCCTGGAAGAGGCTCCACCTGCCATCTGGTTGGCAGGACGCTTGACTCCTGCAGACTGAGGTCTGCTCCTCTCTTTTATTACTGCCTCATAACTGCGGGCAGCTTCTAGGGCTTCCTCATGAGTCAAAAACTTTCCTGTGGCTAGAGCAGCCTTAATCTCTGTGTCCAAACCTTATTGAAAGCGACGGGCTCTGATCTCGTCCGTCGGTATCAAGTGTGCCGCGAATCGGCTCAACATAGTGAACTCAGCATCGTATTCATCTACCGATTTGTCCCACATTGATCCTTGCTGTAGATGAATAAATTGCTGCTCCATGGCGAACCTGGCAGTCACAGGGAAATATTTCGCGTCGAACTTCTCGCGAAATGTCTTCCATTCAATCGGCTGTACCAGACGGGTTTCTTCCGCCTTCCACCAATTGCGAGCATTATCCGTGAGCTGTGGTTTTGCTACACGGACCCAAGCGTTGTCTGGCACTTGAGCTGCTGCCAGATCGTCTTCGATGCTTTGTGCCCATTCTTCCGCTTCAAGAGGGCTTCCTTTACCAGAGAACTGCTTTGGGTGCAAAGCCCTGAATTGCTTTACTCCCGGTGCATCGGTCTCAGGACGGTTCAAAAGTTGTTGCTGTCCCTCGAGAAGACTGCGGATTGCCTCAAATAGCATCGTTTGCTCAGTGGGTGGTGCAGGAACAGCGGGTGTAAGAGGTAGTGCTGAAGGGGTGTTGTTGACATTGGTGCTGGTGTTGTTCGGGGAATCCATAACCCTGAAGAAGAATTTGGGTTAGGACAGATTCAAATACAGGAAATGATAAGATTCAAGGAATAGTGATTTGCAAGATTCAAAGAACATGAATTGTAAAGAATGTTTTAGTTGCTGATTCTTGTGTTACATTGCTTAGGTTGTCACGCAGACCAGAACTGCATGACAGGGAATCATACAGCTCTGACCTGCATGGGCCACCAACAAAACCTGTCACGCCCCGCTTCCCACTGTACGGCGAAGTGGACGCGACGAGGCCCGCTACGTATATACTCAGAAGTATATACGCTAAGCGTAACTAAGCAATATAAAGTAAATCACAAGAGACGAATAATATAGAAAAAAAACAACAACTTTTATTAATAACATTCTTTTTACAATGCAGGAAAGAAAATACAACTGGAATGAAAAGCAATGCCTAAACAGTGGCATAACAGAAAATGAAATAAACTGGAAAGAACAAGGTACAGTATCTAGAGCTATGGATCTTCCTGGAACTGCTCCAAATCTTCACCGGTGGGCTCGATCTCAGCTTGGTCCAACGCACCTGACGACATTCAAAGAAGAAAGAAATAGAATATCGTCAGCGAACATGTCGCTCGGTAAGTCCCAAGATGGGGGAGAAATAGACAAGAGTAAGAGAGAGAGAGAGAGAGAGAGCTTTCAATATTGTATTGTATTGTTGTAATGTTGTAATGTTATATTAACGATGTTGTTTGTAGCTCGGTACAGAAGAATGCCAGTGTATATGAGAGGGGTCTCTATATGCTAGAGACCAGGGCAAACGGAAATAGAGTACAAGGCTCCATTATACAACCCGGAACAACGGCAACTGGATTCAGGTTAGGTGTCTTAAATCTGACCACCTCGTGCCACCTTTAACACCTTCCGTACCAATCTACCCCTTAAACCCCGCGATATCTTGTTTGTATTGTTATCTTGTAAACTTATATTGATTGCATGATTGACTGATTGACTGACCGAAACCATGATATCAGGAAACGGTTATAACCGTAGAGTCATGTAAATGGAATACTGGGAAACATGTAAAGGAATATCCATGGTTCGGTTCAGTCGAGTAGATTGTTAACTGGATTCTGGGATTCATGTATTCATCTTGAATTGAAATATAAAGAATATAGATTGACTTGAATCATATTCAAGTCACAAAATAGTCAAACTCTAACCCGAGTCAGACTAAAAGAAATGGAAGTTCAATAATTGTTAAGGGCCTTTTTGTAATTATTAAAACTTGAGGGGGTTTTATGTAAAAAAGTACTATTGTATAGTTTTCAAAATACACCTCAAATATTTAATATTCGTCTTTATAGTTATAATGGGTGTGAATTTTATTTGTGTTATTCTAGTGAATATATCCTAATAAACGTATTAATTGATTTATTGGAAACTCATGGTATTTTAATGTAACTTTTAATCTTGTAATTTTAGAAAAGATGGAAAATTTATCTTATGATAAAATAGGTTTTTAAATGATAATTAAATATATATTAATACAAGAATAATTTTAAATAATATTTTATTTTTCCAAAAATCATATTTTTCTTAAATGCCGTATTTTAAACCTTTCGAGACCGAATGCTCCTTGCGGAGGTCTGAATCTCACAATACTAGCCCGCGGGTGCACGATGAACCGTACTATCCCTAACGGGTTCCCCAAAGGTGGGTTGTAGCGGCGCTTTGCTTAGGTTTAACAAATACTATTCATTTAGGAAAACGGTTTTATAAATAAAAGGTATTTATTTGCAAAAAGTATAGTTTTCCGTATTTTAGTTATTAGGTTTTCCTAAATCAACTAGCCTATTTCTAAGGTCTAAACGATGAGTCATTAGAAACCTCAAATCGCCTCTTCACCGTCAATTGCGGCCAGGTAAGTGCCAGGTAAGTGGGAAGGAACCACAGTCGTGGGCCTAATTAAAAACCACTAGCCTTAGACACACTTGACTAGTCACTACAAGACAGTTTAGATAAACGATCGATGTCCATGACCAATCGTGTTTTCATTTTATTAAAAGATTTTATCTAGAAAAGTTTACAACTTAAAACTTTAAATAAAGATTAGGGTATTTTAGTGAAAAGTCCTGTAATTTCGTATTCTGTGTTTTGATATTTATCAATTAGGGTTATATTGAGTGTGTGTAGGGGTAGGTCATTACCCCGTGACGTATTTTAAGTTTTGGTGAAGTTTAAAGGTAAAACATGACAAGTTAAAGTTGAAGGTATTAAAGTGCAAGAATACGGTATTCGAAAACGTTATCATTTTATGTGTGAAATTTCATTCAAATTGGGTTCTACAAGTTTAGTGATCAAGATAAACCTATTTAGGAGTGAGGGAATTAATTAAACTAAGAAAAATGAACTTCATGGTATTTTTATGAAAGGAATACGGTTTTGCAAAGAAGCTATCATTTCATGTGAAAAAGTTTGATTAAATTGGTTTATGGGTGATTAACAGTCAACATGAATATGGGTAGATAATATGTATTAGGTGACAAGTGGAAATTTATAGAAAAACCGAATCGGAAATCGGTTTGTCCGATTTCCGTCGGGTTCCAAAAAGTCGTATTTTTATACTTATAGAAAAGAGAGATAGAGGGGATGGGACTTACGGTTTGGACAAGCTAAGGAAGCTAATGGACGTGGTGGTTGTCGATTCGTCGAAACGTCGCGAAGGTTCTGATCCGGTCGCCGGAATCCGTCGTCGATTTCGGCAGCGCTTCGCTTCTCGCTCTTCGTACCGAGTTCTCGAGAATTTGGGAGAGTGGACTTAGAGTTGTGAGGGGAAAAGGTAGAGGGTAGGGGTCTTTATATAGGGCTAGGCTAGGGTTAGGGTTTGGATTAAAAAATATAAAAAAATATAAAAATCATTAAAAATTCATTAAATTTGGTCTTAAAAGGGGATTAATGAGAAATGTGTAACAGTACAAAAAATTTAGACTATGCAGGTGAAAAGACCCAGTCAACACGAAAAATTTTCGTGTTGACGACTCGGCCGAGTCCGGCCGGCGGCGCCGGCCGATTCGGCCGAGTCGTGGCCGAGTCGGGTGCCGTCGGGTAGGGTTTGGCCTGGGGGAGATTTTAGCATACTTTAATTTTTGTGATTCGCAATAAATTGTGAGTTATGGCTGTTTGACCATTTGACTTCTAAAAAAAATTAAAACAAAAAGATATAAAAATTATGTGGGGCATGGGATTCGAACTCTGGTGGCTTGGTTCAGCAATGCAAGGTATTACCAATGAGCTACAAGCTCCTTCTTGTAATTATTGTGGTTTTTAATTACTTAAACTGATAGCAGCAAGAATAAATACTCCTAGTATACATTAAATTTAAAGTAATTTCTTGTACACTAAAAATGGAGTTATTTCATTCTTGTAGCTTGTAATTAAAAACAAAAATAATTACCTAAATCTTGTGCTCAGGCTAAAATACCCCTTTATGGATTTTTGAAAAATATTTGAAAAAAATTTGTATAGGAAAAAGTGTATAAGAAAATTAGGGTTGTTACAGTTGGATTTTATGTGATATGATCTGGAAAAGGAAGGAGTTGTAGGGGGTACAAGACTTATCACTCATGATCCGCAAAAGGAAGAAGTCCCAGGGGGGAGTTTTGTTGATTTGATGTGATTATTTCTTGGATTTTATGTGATTTGTTATTGGATTTGTGTTGGTGATTGCTTGATGTTTCAGATTAGAAAATTGTTGTCTTGTTGATTATTGTGAAGTTGTTAGCACTCTTTGATCATGGGTAATAAAAAGAAAGTCTCTGAAAGATACATTAATATTTCATATCCTAATTTTATTACACAAGATGGTGATAGTACACGAGGACGTGGTGGAGAAGGTCGAGCACCTTTTGGAGGAAGGGGGTGAGGAGCTGACTGTTTCTATTCACATTGTGAGATGACTAGCTACACTAAGGATTATTGCTATTCGCTTCATCCGGAGCTCCGATTTAAGCGATCTGCTAGAGTAGCTATATCTGATATGACACCTGCCACTTCTGATTTTCATAGTGCTTCGGGACTTTCTGAGGAGGAGATATTGCGGCTTAGGTCTCTGTTTACTGCCGAAAACAGATATGAACTGGGATTGATCGTCTTGCCTGAATTTGGGCAGACGCTATTTGGATATATCCACCCACCTCTCCGAAGATACCAAGTTGATTTATGACACCGTATATCAGAGGTTTGGACAGATGCGACCGATATAGCGGATTTCATCAGATTCCCCCTCATTTGTGAGGGTTTTTTTGATTGTGGGGACGCTCTTCCCTGCAGGCGCAAGCCCCTGCAGTTAATTACGTTACCGCATTGCGATAACCATTTTCTCCTGCTCCAGAAGGTCACTTCGTGTCATGTTTTATTTGTTTTATTTTGGTTGCCCGTAAATTGTATACGGAGACTAGTTTATGTCGTCGCCTGTAGGGCGCGGATTAGTCCAAATCCGTATATTTTAGATTTGGATTTGAACTTAAGATGTATGTATTCCGTCAGTCCAAAGAATATTTTGTTTTATTTAAAAACCATTAATCTATTTTTTTCTGATTAAGGTCAATTTAAATATATGAGCATTTGGGCTCACTAAGGATACATCAGTCATTTGAGATTAAGATCAATTTAGCAACATTTTAAGGATCATTTTTTATTTAAGATCCAACAAAAAAGTATTTGAGCTCAGTTGCAAGTAATTTCAGAGACTTAGCCAATTAGGTTTTAGTCTGCTCGTTTTTTTTTATTCAGAAGTGATAAGCTCTTGTTTGTGGCTCTGTTGCTCAGCCTTGGGCTTTCTTCATTTATTTAGAAGTGCTAAGCACTTATTTGTGTCTCTGGCGTTCACATGTGTATCATGTGAGGCGCTCAGACATGAGCATTGCCCAATCAGTACTAGGCACTTTAGTCATTTTGACTAAATTTATGGTGCTCAACGCTTTTATACAACGCTCATGTGGGAAGCACGTGAGGTGCCGAGTCCTTTGTTTTGGATGCTCACGTGGGAAGCACGTCAGGTGCCGAGTTCCATTTGTTTTGGGTGCTCACATGGGAAGCATGTGAGGCGTCGAGTTCGATTTAGGGGAATCTTTTAGGTGCTCACGTGTGTTTCACGTAAGATGCCAAGTCCTTTTATTTTTAGAGATTTAATCTCTGTTAATGGTATTTTGGCCATTGATGATCACCTAGATCTATATTTTGAAAATCTGGGATCGTTTTTTTATTGGAGAACTATGTTTCTCTGTTTCTTTTATAAGAACTATGTTTTTAGGGTTAAACCCTGTTTGCAAAGCAATTAAATTCCTAGAACATATTTTCTCTTCTCTTCTTTTTTTTTTATTTAATCTAGTTCTTTCCCCTACATTCTGAGTTTGAAGAACAAAATCTCCCCGATGAGAATTAAATTCTCAACTTATGGGGTCTTAGATCAGAGGAAGAACTAATTTCTTTTTATAAAAGGTTAAACCCTTATTTTCTTTATGCTAGGTAAAGAAGATATATTTAATCTTTTTTTTCTTTACCTAAGGTTTTAAAGAAGGAAGGTCTTCTTCTTCAAAGAGAATGCAGTCTCTATCTTTTTATTTTTTTAGAAGCTTATGGGGGGAGTTCTCTCTTTCTTGAGAGAATTAAATTCTCTGTTGTTTTGTGGAAGCTTATGAGAACCTTATGTATATTTTTTACAGAAGTTTATGGGGTGGTATTCTCTTTTTAGATTTAATCTCATTGTTCCTATTTATAGGAGAAGAGAAAAATCAATCTGTTTGAGGAAATCTCTCATTGAGAGATCATGATTGATTTCATAATCAATCGAAATGATATTAAAGATCAACCCATGAATTTTATTCACCATTGGATTTTAATCTAAGAGCTCTCTGTTTTACAAAGAAGATCATTCTTATTTATTTAAGAAGATTAGGAATTTTTTTCCTAAGATAGAATTTTATTTTATCATATGAATATCTTGTTTGTTTAACAAGATCAGGAGGATATTTTCCCAACATAGAATTTTATTCTATCATATGATTTAATTGATGATATTTTATTACCATTGGATTTTAAATCCAAACATTCTCTGGTTAGAGAAATATCTTTTTATATTAGAAAGATCAGGGAAAATATTTCTCAAATAGAATTTAATTCTCTTACATAGAATTTAATTATATCAGATGGTTTAATTAGTGATATTTTATCACCATTGGATTTTAAATCCAAAGATTCTCTGGTTAGAGAAAGATCTTTCCATATTAAAAAGATCAGGAAAAATATTTCCCAAATAGAATTTAATTCTATCAGATGAGAGCATTTTAAATTGGAGCGCTCACGTGTTTTGCACATGAGCGCTACCATATACATATAGCAACGGTGCTCACGTGCTTTGCATGTGAGCGCTGCCAAAAGAACGCGGTAAGAGAACTCACGTGTTTAACACGTGGAGGCTATCATAGGACTTAATCCTATCTGAAGCCGGTACTCACATGCTTTGCATATGAATGCTCACGTGTTTAACATATGGGCGCTACTATAGGATTTAATCCTAACTACAACAGGTACTCACATGCTTTGCACGTGAGTGCTCACGTGTTTTGCACGTGGGAGTTGTCCTCCATTTTTATAAAAGGAATAACAAGTTTTAGCCAATTTTTTTGGCGAGAACAGTATCTTCTAACAAGATCTATTTCCTCAAGCTCTACTACCGTTCTGGCTAAAAATAACACATTTCTTCTAATCCATACACCTTTATCCTCATGGATTATTGACTCGGGAGCATCAGATCATATGACTGGAATATCATGTGTTTTCTCTTTCTTGTCTAAAATTTAATATACCGACGATATTACACTTGCAGACAGTTCACTCTCTAAAGCAGATGACATTGGTTCTATTTCTTTTACTTCATCTCTGTCTTTATCATCAGCATTATATATCCCTTCATTTCCTTTTAACCTGATGTGTGTAAGTAAACTTGTTCATATCTTGAACTGTTTAATAACCTTTTCTCCTTCTGATTGTGTCATGCAGGATCTGAAGATGAAGGAGGTGATTGGTTCGAGACGTGAAATTGGAGACCTTTATTATTTTGATGGACAACTGAAAGTACGTCTTAGCATCTCTACTAGGTTTATATAAGCATCAAGTATACACTTTTAAAAATCTAGAGGTCTAAGTATACCAAACAAGAATCGAACTAGAGAATTAGGGTTTTATAGTTAGCAAACAAGATTCTAATCTAAGTGAAGAGAGTCTACAACCTTTGTAGTCAAGTTCTTCACTTCTAAACCTCCAAGTAGTAGTCCCTGGAACTCTTCTTTGACTCCACTTAATGAAAGGATCGAGCTTGCTTGTAGTCTTCTTCCCTTAAAATGATCCACCTTGAAGTCTCTCTCACTCAAGCCCACACTTCATTAATCAAGTTATTAGTGAAGTTAACAACCTAAACCAATGGGCTAGAATGATGTAGGTTGATGAAGTAGGAATTTTGCTCACTAGAAATATTTTTCTCTTTTCTTTTCTCAACTCAAGAAAATTCTAGCGAGAAGAGAATGAAGAAGATGAACTTGGATGAATAATGAACCATGAGCTAGAGATAGAGATAAGATGAGATGAAATGAAGAAAATATTTATGAATAAAACAAGAAAAAAGCATGAGTCATGGCTTCTCAAACCATCTAAAAACAATGACTCATTTCTTTTTTCTTTAATTAATATCTATCAATCATTATCTCCTCATCTTTACCTCTCTTATGATTCTCATACATCCTAGTTTCATGTATCATCAACCATGATATATATATATATATATATAAAGAGAAGAAAATCTTAAATGAGCTTAATATTAGTTTATATATATATATATATAAATATATATCAAATTATTAAATCGACACTTGATTCAATAATCCGGTTATATCACATATAACCCGGCTAATATCAAATATATATATATGTATATCAAATTATTAAATCAACACTTGATTCAATAATCCGGTTATATCACATATAACCGGCTAATATTCAATATTAGTTATTAAATCAACACTTGATTCAATAATCCAGTTATATCATATATAACCGACCAATATCAAATATATAAACACACACACACACATAAATCAAATTATTGAATCAACACTTGATTCAATAATCCGGTTGTATCATATATAACCGGCTGATATCATATATCGTTGGATTAGAATACGGTATCATATACTCGTATTCAATCAAGGTCCCGCACATATCTCCTACTTCATTTCGCTTGAGCTAGGAAAACCTCTATGTAGGACTCTAAAGACTCGTCAATACGCCAGCAGTAGGTAATGATCACATTAGTCACCCACAAGCCGTCAGCGGTACTAGCTGGACGTAACGGCTACCTAGGTATTGAATGAATAGAAGATCAACAAGCAAACTTGTCCAAACTCCCTTAGAGCCTATAAGCAACACTTACCGTACAGTTCGGTCTCTTCGTCTGATATGTCGCATATCGAGTCTGGGGGTGGAACCGTCAAACCCCAGTAACTTGATAAGTCATGCTGATGTGTGGCCTATAACCTTTCGAGAAATTACTGATAACACTTACAAGTAAATCTCATTAGCCATGGCCAGGGACTTGCTGTTATAGCCAATTGAGCATAGCGCAACATCAACTCCCAATACCGGGAGAGACGAAACCCCTCCTATCGTTCACTGCCTCCATGTGACTCGGGACTGTACCCAAAATCCACCTGTTTGCACGACTCCTTTGAACCGTAGTAGGGAGGAAATCAAAGCACAGTAGGAACCACACAAGATACTATAACGATCTCGGGTCTACAGACTAACCTGTACAAGTGTCACCAGAGAACTGCTATCTGACGATAGGTATGGTACCATCTAGGAGTTCTCGGCGAGTCCTGTTCGGTGTACCCATTCTCCAATGAGCACCTGTGCATAATCTTTGAAGTCAAACACCAATGGTTGTGGGATCAACCATCGCCCCATACAGGGTCAAGAAACATACACACTAGTCTACTCTGGAATATCGATGCCCTGTCTCGATACTCTCTCGACTAGGAACTGTTAAAGGATGTGCTTGCGGACTACATAAGCCCCACTAGCATGATCCACATCATAGTCTTGGTAGTCAAGCCAACATCCTAAGGGCTTTATCAATATGTATCAATGAGATAGTAAACTAAAACAAGTGCACATGTTTAGATAAAGAGCAACCAGATAGCATACTATCATGTCGAGCAAGAAAGTCCTCTATATATATGTCCAAGCATCCATTATAATATACAATAATGGCCTCTAGGGCATACATATTCCTAACAATCTCCTACTTGCACTAAGGCCAGTTGTTGTAGTATCGCATACCCAACATCCCAAAAAATCTTTCAAACTGCGTCTGGGGGAGGGCCTTTGTGAGTGGATCCGCCCTGTTGTCCTTCGTATCTACTCTCCTGACTTCGATCTCGCGGCGATCAACTATCTTCCGGATCAGGTGATACCGCCTCAGAATATGTCTGGATCGCTGATGGGACTGGGGTTCCTTGGCCAAAGCTACAGCTCTATTGTTATCACAATACAAATGTATTGGATCCTCAATGGATGGAACCACTCCAAGTTCAATAATGAACTTTTTCATCCAGACAGCCTCTTTGGCAGTATCGTTAGCATCGATGTATTCTGCCTCCATTGTCGAGTCTGCAACGGTATCTTGCTTAGAACTCTTCCAACATACCGCCCCTTCATTGTGGGTGAAGACAAAACCCGATACATACTTGTTGTCATCCTTATCACTCTGGAAGCTCGAATCGGTAAAGGACTCCACTTGGAGTTTTCCGTTACCATACACCAAGAACATCTCATTAGTCCTTCTCAAGTACTTAAGAATGTTCTTCACAGCTATCCGGTGCTTCTTTCCTGGGTCTGATTGATACTTACTTACCACACTAAGTGCGTATGCTACATCCGGTCCGGTGCATAATATCGCGTACATGACAGACCCAACTGCAGAAGTATAGGGTATCACGTTCATGCGAGCCCTCTCCAAATCAGTCTTGGGAGACATCTCTTTGGAGATAGTGTGTCACGACCCGGAATCTAACTCGTGACCAACACTTAAATCACGCAATGTCTAAAGGCGTAACACAATTCAAGTAAGCCAAAGCCCAGAAATCTAAACCTTTTTGCGGAAAATAGTGGAGGTGCGGTTTTGAAATAAAGGTATAAGAAAATCAAGTTTTTCTTTAAATGCATAATTAATGATATATGAAAATGCAAGTTGAAAACATTTTTGATCCAAAACCACATACAAGCAATATATATATATATATATATATATATATATATATATATATATATATATATATATATATATATATAGGCATCCCCAAGCGGAAGCTAGCTCTTCGCCAATTGGTGGAAACACAACCACACAAATAAGTAATATATATACGACGCCCAACGGCGAAGATCAAACTCAGAAAGAAACAAATAATAAAGCGAGACATCAAAATCTCAAAAGAAGCGAACGTACACCCAACGCTCTAAGTCTCGCAACACAAGTCTGAGTAGGTCTACCAATATACACAGTCTAGTTTCTGATTGATGGAGTTTATCTAGATACAATAGAATATAAAATACAAGAGTGGGCACGATCCAAGGTATGTCCCACCCACCTAGCAAACACCCTGAAGGAACTGTATGCCAGCGATACCGCTACTGATCCAAACAGTCGAACCTGCAAGAAAACTGTGGCACAATGGGGTGAGTTGCCAACTCGTGAGTAGAAAACATCAGCAGGTAGAAATCGAATAAACGGCGACTCGTAGGTCATACTGTATCATGAAGGTAATACTATGATATCTAGGGTGTCCATGTATACATATGTATCAACAATATAATCGATGTCAATGACATGTAAAAGCAATCATCTGAATCAAATGCCTGTACGTATGAGGAAAATCAACCAACACGTGTCCATCAACGACACATCAATATCATGGAACCTGAGTGTCCAACACTGACACTCGAAACATCATGAAATCCATGTCCAGCATCGACACGTAAATCCTCATATCTCAGGCGCCGCATCCTCTGATCAGCCCTCAGGCGTCGCATACTCTGATCGGCCCTCATATCCATCTCACGACTTCGGTCGGTATCCTCCGGATAACCGTCGGGTCTAAACTATCACTGGTGGGTAGTGCTCCCTCCGTCGGGCTCACCGCCTAACTCTACGGGTCTTCTTGCCTCGGGGTACCTCACCGGGTCCACCATGTACCCGCAGATGGTGCCTCCTCTCTCCTCGAATCGGGTATACTTATAGCTTAGAACTGAGAAAACTCATGGTGAACACGAAATATCATATCAAGAGAAACCGCGTTTGTTCCCCTCCGAATACAGAGACGCGACCACGTAGGTTCGTCTTGCCTGAGATTCGGGGCAGATGCTATTTGGTTTTATCCGCCCACCTCTCCGAAGATGCCAAGTTGATTTATGGCACCCTGCATCGGAGGTTTGGGCGGATGCGGCCGATATAGCAGACTTCGTCAGATTCCCCCTCGCTTGAGGGTTTTTTTGATTGTGGGGACGCTCTTCCCTGCAGGCGCAAGCCCCTGTAGTTAATTACGCTACCGCATCGCGGTAGCCACTTTCTCCTTCTCCAGAATTTCACTTCGTGTCGTGTGTGTTTATTTTGTTTGTGGTTTCCCGTGGATTGTATACGGAGACTAAGTGATGCCGTCGCCCATAGGACGTGGATTAGTCCAAATCCGTGTTTACTTAGATTTGAGTTTGGTATTTTAGTTTAAGGATACGTTAGCCATATTGAAGCTAAGATCAACTTAAATTTTTGTTAAGGATACGTTAGCCTAATCTCCAGACTAAGATCAACTTAACGGGATCGTTTGGATTCGACAAGAGAACAGTTGGCTCTTTTGTTTAGTTTAATGACGTTGCGGTCGATTTCCAGTTTAGGGACATGGTGGTCCATCATTCCCATTTGGGGACGAGCATTAGTTTAAGGACATCTCGGTCCAACATTCCCATTTAGGGACGAATATTAGTTTAGGGACGTTTCGGTCCAACATTCCCATTTTGGACGAATATTAGTTTAAGGACGTTTCGATCCATAGGTTTAGGGACCCCGCAGTCCGTATCGATGTGTGGTTGTCGGGACCCGTCACCTCTCTGACGTCGTTGAAGGATTACAACGATAGGTGTCAGAGGAGTTCGGAGATGTACCCTTGAACCGGATGTAAATTGATTTAGGAGAGCAGTCTTGCTCAGTCAATTTAATTTGAGGACTTACGGCCATGATTAGGCTAAGTCCAGTTGAGAATATTCAACGTTTTTATCTTTGGCCTATTAGGCCTGTGCTAGGGCTTTGCCCATGTTTAATAATGCACTGCATTTTATTTTGGCCTGCTAGGCCTTTCTGATTTGGGCTCTGTCCCTTTATAAATGATGCAGAGTATCTGTTTAGGCTCTGCCCTTCTTTAAAATAATGCATTGCATTTAATTTGGCCTGTTAGGCCTTTTTTAATTGGGCTTGGCTCTTCTGTAAATAATGCAGCGCATTAATTGTCTAACAGTGGTCATGTGGCCTGTCAGGCGCTTTGCGCTAATTAATGAGCACAAGCGCTTATGGTGGTGACACGTGTCACACTCTGGTGAGCGCAAGCGCAGTTAGCGCAGTGTGCTGCGCCAGTGCGCTGCGCTGCTGCGCTGCTGACACGTGGCTCGCTCTGGTGAGTTGCACCAATTTCAGAGAGCAATACTCTATTTTAAAAGCGCATAGCGCAAATGGTCTTGGAGCTGACACGTGGCGCTCTCTGGTGGCTTGCGCCAACCAAGAGCGTAACAGTGCAGATTTGCAAGTGCAAGGCACTGTTTTAATGACTTAATCCAATTTTGGATTTAAGAGAGGAATATTTAAGATTCAGAACCAATGGTTCATAAAAAAATGCAAGGTACTGTTATTATTTATTTTTATTGATGATCATTGATCTTGTTCTTAGATCAATGATCTATTCAGAAGAAGTTCTTCTTTTTTTTAAAAAGGTTTTACCTTCTTTTTTTCTTTCTGAATTTCTTCTCAGAGTTCTTTAGAGGAGTTCTCTCTTTGTTTCTTGAGTTTCTCTCTTTTCTTTGTGTTGATGTCCTTTTGAATTGGGGTCTAGGGGCCTTTATATAGTGCCCATTAATTTGTTAAATTTGTTAAAGAGATCATTCTCTGAGTGATTTGGGGAATTTTCCCCACCGTTGGATCTTTGATCCAAGGGCTTCTGTTTTACAGAAGACAATCTTCTTGTTTTAATAAGAACAGAAGGATCTTACTGGAATTTTAATTCTGTTTGGCGCAGATGCACCAGCGCTTGACACGTGTCACGCAGCGCACAGCGCAGCGCAACTGCGCTGACACGTGTCGCTCAGCGCACAGCGCAGCGCAACTGCGCTTGCGCAACTGCGCTGACACGTGTCGCGCAGCGCAACTGCGCTGACACGTGTCGTGCAGCGCAACTGCGTTTGCGTAACTGCGCTGACACGTGTCGCGCAGCGCAGCGCTTGCGCAACTGCGCTGACACGTGTCGCGCAGCGCAGCGCTTGCGCAACTGAAGCGTTGTTTCCTTTAATTTTGTTTTAAATAGAGCTTTGCTCTGATTGGGCGAGCTGCCTTGGGTGCTGCGCTCCCTGCGCTGGCGTGTCTGATTTTGACACGTGGCGCTCTGTGCGCAGCGCAGGGGATCTGAAGCGTTGCTTCATTTTTTTTAACTTTAATTTTCACTTCAATTTAAAAACAGAGCTTTGCTCTGATTGGGGGAAACAGAAGCGTCGCTTCGTTTCCTGCCTTGGAATTTGAACAGAGCTTTGCTCTGATTGGGGTAAACAAATACCCCCCACCGTTGCGCTTACGTAGCCCCAAACGCGAGCGCAACGGTGGCAGAATTCCAACCGTTGCGGCAACTTTTGGAAGTTGAAAGGGCATTTGATGCCTATAAATAGGACCTTTGGTCCCTCAATAGATGATTATCATCTTCAACATTTTTACTTTCAGAATCTCAGAGCCCTGCTCTTTATTTGTAAGAATTCCAAGAGTTAAATTCTTAAAACTTTTAGGTAAAAACTTTAATTTTAATTAAATTAAGTTAAATTAATTTTCATTGACAGAGCCTTGCTCTCAATAGATCCCTGATATAAAGAAAACCCATTTAGGGTTTCACTTAGCAGAGCTTTGCTCTAAAGGGGTCCAAAGAGAACTAAGGAGAATCCTATTAGGGTTCCATTAATAGAGCTCTGCTCTCAAGGAGTTTAACTCCCTATGCCTTTTCCTCATTGCTAATCTTCCAATGATGTTTCCTTCAGGCATTATGGCGGTGCGTCTATACAGTCTGCACGAATTCATCACCTACGAGGATATCCGTGTACAGGGCCGTCAACAAAACCAAGAGTTTACAGATGCCCAATATGCGGAGGTCATGGGTCGCCATAACGCAAGCGTTGGTTGGCTGCTTCCTCGTCGTTCAACTCTCTTGAAAGTCGTGCTGGGAGCAGTATGGAGAGCACTTTCGGGGTTTCACGAGGCCCTACCGCTCAATGCGCTGGATGATACCGAAGACAAGGTGCATTCAGTGTACCTGTCGGGGCTGATCTTGAAGAAACGGCGGGATAGCCTCATCGACATTCTGCATCAAACTTTCTAGCAGACGACGATAATCGCTGCTTATCGAAGGCTGGGGGGCCTCGCCGAAGATATTGACACACAGGAGCGCGAGAGGCTGCGCACGAGAATAATCAGAAAGGCCAGAAGAACTCTAGATGGCCTTACTTTTGAGTTCCTCAATCCGTGCCCTGGATCTGAGGTTATACCATTGTAATAATTTGAATAATGTTTTTCGTTTATTGCTTTCATGATTGTAAGAATTTTTGGCAATATGAATGGAAATTTTTCATTCCATCTTGTCTTATTTCTCGTTCTGAGTCTTTTGCCCATGCATGAATAAGTGTGTCTCGAATGCTTGATCAAATGCAAATCGGATGTTCTTTCTGCCGCTTTCTTCTTTCTTTTATTATCAGTATGTTGTCTTAATAAACATGGTTGACAGATAATAGAGTAAGCATCTTGCCTTAGTTTCTTCCAGAGGTAGCGATGGCTTAGGCCGCAGGTTCAGATCTGCCGCCTAAGACTTTTCAACTCTATGAGCCGTGAAGGTCTCATAGAGATTTTTATCCCTACGGATCGAGAGGATCTCGTAAGTGGATTTTCTCCTTAGGAATCGTGAGGATTCCTAAGTGCGTTTTCTCTTATAAGTCGTAAGGATCCTATAAGAGAATTTTCCCTCTTATGAGTCAAGAGGACCCGTAAGCGGTTGTTTCCCTCCTTGTCGAGATTCGACTTTGGAGAGTGAGACACGTGAATAGTATGCAAGAGACCGTTTTAGACTGACTTGCAGGGTCTCAGTGCTCAGGAAACAAGTTTTTTAATCCCTGCTACCTAAGGTTTTATCTTTCAAGTTGAGACGAATCGGGAAGTTCTCGCGGAGACACTGGTTTCTCCGCGGGCCGACGCGAATCAAGAGGCTCTCATCAAGGACGCTAGTTTCCCTGAGTTGAGGAGTTTGCCAAGGACACTGGTTTCCCTGGGGTTGAAACGAGTCGAGGTGTTCCTGCAAAGACGCTAGTTTCTCTGCGGGTCGACGCGAATCGAGATGTTCTCGTCAAGGACACTGGTTTCCCTGAGTCGAAGTATTTTGCCGAGGACGCTAGTTTCCTCGAAGTTGAAACGAATCAGAGTATTCCTGCGGAGACACTAGTTTCTCTGCGGGCCGACGCGAATCAGGAGGCTCTCATCAAGGACGCTAGTTTCCCTGAATTGAGGTATTTGCCAGGGACACTGGTTTCCCTAGGGTTGAAATGAATCGATGTATTC
Source organism: Agapanthus africanus (assembly GCA_030015575.1). Classification (NCBI taxonomy): domain Eukaryota; kingdom Viridiplantae; phylum Streptophyta; class Magnoliopsida; order Asparagales; family Amaryllidaceae; genus Agapanthus; species Agapanthus africanus. Next base: position 463,685,827 of record CM057343.1, read on the forward strand.
CTGCAAAGACGCTAGTTTCTCTGCGGGTCGACGCGAATCAGGATGTTCTCGTCAAGGACACTGGTTTCCCTGAGTTGAAGGATTTGTGGTGATCTTTCAGGTTTTATGTAAGTTACCGTCAGAACCGTGAAGCTAGGAATTTGATCTTCGCTTCGTTTGCTGGGACTGCGTATGTTGCATCAAGACGAATATCGCGGTTGTCTCTAGGCTGTTGGTGAACCGTCGAGATTTGGCTTTGCTTTCTGACGGAGCCTATTGGGAAGGTATGGTTCCGTCTTTGTTTGTGCCCTTGGATTGTATACAGGGATCTATGTGATCTCAACTGTAGGGCAAAAGTTTCATTCATTTTTATTGTTTTATTTCCGCGATGCTCTATCATTTCAGCTTTTGATCGCGAAAGTCGCGACTGCCCAATCGTTTCGGCTATTTTTTGCGGTGCCCAATCATTTCGGCTGTTTATTTTATTTTTACTCGCTGCTTTTTATTGAGAGTTGCCCAATCATTTTGGCTATTTTGTGTGCATACGTTTTTACTTGCTGCTTTTTTATTGCAAGTTGCCCCATCATTTCGGCTATTTCGTGTGCATGTGCGGCCTACTGGCTTTTCACCGTAAACCTGAAATTAGACACCGATTTCGGCATCAGCACCGCTACAACTGGAATATTGCCAGGAGCGAATCATCATTTGCCTCTGTCGATGTTGAACAAAGGTGGCTTAGTAAACAGGGTTAGGATTCTGTCGACTAAGGCTTTTGACTTCATGAGCCGTAAGGGTCCCACAAAGGTATTTCTCCCTGCGAGTTGTGAGGATCTCGTAGGTGTGTTTTCTCCTTAGGAATCGTGAGGATTCCTAAGTATATATTCCCCTGTAAGTCGTAAGGATCTTACGAAAGGATTTTCTCTTTATAAGTCGAGAGGACTTATAAGGGTTGTTCACCATATGGACATATCCCTAGTCACGGGTGGGACTTTGCTGGGAAAGTGTTTATTCGCGCCCGTGGATTGTATACAAGGGTCAGTATTGAGCCACTTGTAAGGAAATATCGAAGATTGTGGGGATTGCTTAAGCACAGGTTTAGGTCTCTGTAACTTAAGACTTTCAAATCTTATGAGCCGTGAGGGTCCCATAAGAGAGTTCTCCTTACGAGTCGTGAGGATCTCGCGAGTGCATTTTCTCCTTAGGAATCGTGAGGATTCCTAAGTGTGTTTCTCCCTTATGAGTCGTAAGGATCTCATGCGGGTAGTTTCTCTTTACAAGGTCGAGAGGACCCTGCAAGTGTCTTTTTAACGAGGTTGCGCCCTTTCGGGTTTTCACAAACACTCGCCGGCAGTCCTGCTGTTTTTACTTACGGAGCCCTTTCAGGTTTTCATCCGTGCCCATTTCGCTTATGGACATACCGGTTTTTTTCTAATTTTATATATATATATATATATATATATATATATATATATATTTTATTCTTTTTTTTAACGAGGTCGCGCCCTTTCGGGTTTTCACGAACACTCGCTGGTAGCCCTGCTGTTTTTACTTACGGAGCCCTTTCGGGTTTTCATCCGTACCCATTTTGCTTATGGACATACCGTTTTTTTTCTTTTATTATTTTTTTATCTCGTCAGCCTGAGGATGCTGCGGTAGTAGTTTAAAGACGTTTCGGTCGTCAGTTAGTTTTAGGACGTAGTGGTCCGTCGTTAGTTTAAGGACGTTTCGGTCCGTCGTTAGTTTAAGGACGTTTCGGTCCATCCAGGAGAAGGCTGGCTACTGCTTATAAAGTTTGAGCTTAGGAAGATAGCGAGCGGACATAGTCGTCGTCATCTATCATTGACCTAGGCGGTAACTTGCTAAGCGTAGTATTTTTTTAGGAAGTGACCATTTATTGGCCTGAAAGGCCTTTCACCGTGCATATCCATGAGTAGATAGGCTCCACCCTGGTAGACCTTGTCTATGATGTACGGGCCTTCATAGTTTGGCTCGAATTTTTCCCGCTTGGCGCGATTGGGGATCATAGGCCTTTTGACCACTAGCACGAGTTCGCCTTGGCGGAATGTCCTCGGCCGGGTCAATCTTTCATATGAGCACGTCATCTTTGCTTTATAGGCCTCTAAATTTTTTTGCGCTATGAGCCGTGTTTCATCGAGGGCATCAAGTTCCTCAAGCCGAAGGTGAGCATTTTCTTCGTCCGTCAGCTCGTAGTGGACTGCCACTCGTAGAGAGGGTAACTCTATCTCGAGGGGGAGTACTGCTTCTGTACCGAATACCAACGCATATGGCGTTGCGTTCGTGGCCGTCTTGAACGTAGTTCGATATGCCCAGAGAGCTTCTTACAGTCTCTCGTGCCAGTCCTTCTTATTTCGGGACACCGTCTTCTTCATGATCTTCGTCAAGGTCTTGTTGAAGGCCTCGGCTAGACCATTAGCTCGCGGATTATAAACTGAGGAATATCTCCAGTCTATATTATGCTGCTGCGCGAAGTGACTGATCTTGTGGCTTCTGTAAGCTGGCCCGTTATCGGAGATGATCCGTCGCGGAGTTCCAAACCGATATATGACGTGCGTCTTGAAGAAATGGAGGATATTCTCCATCTTCACTTCTCTTAACGGTACTGCTTCTGCCCATTTGGAGAAGTAGTCAGTCATCGCCAGGATGAAACGATGTCCCCTGGACGATGCTGGTTCGATGGGGCCGACTATGTTAGTTCCCCACATTTCGAATGGCCAGCTAGCCACTGTCGGGTGTAGAGGATTTGGGTGTTGATGGATGAAGTCACCATGAATTTGGCATGAGTGGCATTGCTTCGCATACTCGAGGCAGTCCTGAATCATCGTTGGCCAATAATAGCCCATCCGTTTAATCTTCAACTTCATCTTTGGGCCTGCTTGGTGAGAACCGCAGAGTCCATCGTGAACTTCCTGAACGACTCTTTTTGCCTCTTCAGGTCCCAGAAATCTCAACCACAGAGAATCAAACGACCTATTGTACAGAGTATCATTGATGAAGGCGAAAGACAGAGCTCGTTTCATAAGCCGATGTCTTGAGGACGCATCTTCGGGCGTTCGACGGTATTTGAAGTAGTCTATATAGACTTCTCTCCAATCCTCGGTATTTTCCCGATCTTTTATTTGCAGGGTCGTCTGCTCAGTCGCTCCCTTTTCTTCGGGTGATTCCGGAGATATTTTCGCTGGGGCGAGCACCCGACGGCTTTGTACCACAATTCTGACGTCATCGAGGTTCTCATCAGCCGGTTCTTTAGCGAGCTTGGCTAATGCGTCCGCTTTGCTGTTTTCCGCGCGCAGTATGTTTTCCAAAGTGTAGGAGGGAATTTGGGTCAACAATTGTTGCACCTTTTCACCGTACTTCACCAGCTCTGGTTTGCACGTTTGGTAGTCGCCGTTTACTTGACTAACGATCAGCTGGGAGTCTCCGTATATGAGGAGGTTTTCAATTCCCATGTCAATGGCGATCTCGAGGCCTGCTATTAAAGCTTCGTATTCGGCTTCATTGTTTTTCCTCGGTTCTGTTAAGGATAAAGCAAAGCGCATTATACCTCCTTGTGGAGTTACAAAGATGAGTCCTACCCCCGATTTGATTATAGGGGTATTTTGTTTGCGCTTCTTCATGGAAGACGCTCCATCAAAATAAAGCTTCCATCGGGTATCACTACCGTCGATCACATCAAACGCATGTTCGTCTGGCAATTCGCAATTCATAGGAGAATCGACAGGTATCGGATGCTCAGCGAGGAAGTCGGCGATGACCTGGCCTTTCACTGCCTTGAGAGGTTGATATGTTATCGAGAACTCCATCAAGAGCAGGGCCCATTTAGCGAGTCTCCCTGTCAATATAGCCTTCGATATTAAATATTTAAGGGGGTCCAGCTTCGAAATGAGACGGACTTCATGTGCCAACGCATAGTGTCTGATCTTTGTTATCGCAAAGATCAACGCCAGACAGTGTTTTTCAATGGGGGAATAGTTGCTTTCTGCCCCCAGTAGAACTCGACTTAAGTAGTAGAGTGCTCTTTCTTTCCCTTGGTCGTTCTCTTGCGCCCATAATGCGCCTAAAGAACCTTCAAGGGCGGTTGTATAAAGAATGAGGGGCTTTCCCTTGACCGGAGCAGCCAACACTGGCGGATTCTGGAGGTACTGCTTGATTTCGTTCAGCGCGTCTTGGCATTTATGATCCCAGACGAACGGGGTTCCCTTCTTCATCATGTGGCTGTAAGGACGGCACTTGCCTGAAAGGTTGGCTATAAATCGTCGTATATACGCGAGTTTCCCTTGGAGAGACCGCAGCTGTTTGAGAGTTCTTGGCGGAGGCCGCCTTGATCTTCGACGGATCTATCTCAATACCTCGGTGTCGGACGACGAATCCTAGGAATTTGCCTGAGGAAACTCCAAATGCGCACTTGAGAGGATTCATCTTCAAGTTGTATTGTCGAAGGCATTGAAATACGGTCTTGAGATGCTCGAGATGTTCCTCGTATGATTTGCTTTTCACCATGAGGTCGTCGATATAGCATTCGACGATTTCATGTATAAGGCCATCGAAGATCTTCATCATGGCCCTCTGATAGGTGGCACCGGCGTTCTTTAGACCGAAGGGCATCACCTTGTAGCAGAATATACCTAGCGGAGTCCTGAAGGCGGTGTGCTTCTGGTCTTCGGGATGCATCTTTATCTGATTATATCCTGATGAGCCGTCCATGAAGGAAAAGATTTCGTGAGTGGACGTGTTATCTATCATCAGTTCGGTGACTGGCACTGGGAAATCGTCCTTCGGGCAAGCTTTATTGAGATCCCGGAAGTCCACGCATATGCGCACTGTCCCATTCTTCTTCATCACCGGGACGATGTTGGCGATCCAGTCGGGATATTGAACTTCTTGGATGAAGCCAGAGTCGATTAACTTCTCGACCTCAGCATTGATACTCATCTCGAGCTCGAGCCGCATTCTTCTTGGCGCCTGTTTGACTGGCTTGACGTCCGGGGATATCGCCAATTTATGCACAGCAATTTCTGGATCTAGTCCCGGCATTTCGGAATAGTTCCATGCGAAGCAATCTCTATGCTGCATAAGCACGTCTTTTAACGCAGCTACCCTTTCTTCAGATAGCAGCTCGCTGACGAATGTCGGCCGCGGGTCATTCGCCGTTCCCAACTCAATTTTCTTAAGGTTATCTGCGGTAGTATGTATTCCATCCTTCAGTTCTTTCGGTGCTGGTGGAAATTCTGAGATCACCTCATCGTTGCTGTTTTCGAAGCACCAAGGAAGGTCATCCATGTTCTCGGGCTCTTCCTTTGATATCGTTATCATGTGACAAGTACGACTTCGCTTCCAAGACCAATGTGGAGCTGGTTCTGCTCTCGTGGCTTTGAGTTCGTGCTTCTGTGGCAGCGTTACCTTCCAGTTGTCAGACAGAGCGAACTTGCCAAGCTGATACCGATCTTCGACCCATTTCTTGAAGGTGAAGCAGTCTTCGAGAGGATGCCCTATTACTCGGTGATAAGAGCAATAGTTTGGGTGAGAAACTTCGCCTGCTTGTTCGGGGTGCTTGGACTCCGGCAGTGTAAGCATCTGATATTTTATAGCTCGGTCAAGTATCTTCTTCGTCTTGTCCCGAGGAAAAGAGTATGCTCGACTCATCTTCTTCACAAGGGACAGGTCTGGACCGCTCGATTCCCACTTGCGTGGCTTCTTAGTCCCGCTTTGTTGCTGTTGAGCGCCTTTTTCGCCTCTCGACTTATTTCTGCCTCTGCGTCGAGCCTTTTTTATAACAGGTTGACAGGGAGCGACATTTTCATCTTTCACAGCCTGTTGGAGTAGGCATTGCGTTTTGGCTTTCTCATAGATGGCCATTTCGCGGTTATGGTCGTCTCGAACTTTTTGACCAGCTTCCCTTATAAGCTTGTCCATTTGTTCTTCGAACGACGGACTGGGCACTTTTACATCAGAAACTTTTACTGGTTCGGGATTAGCGTCCTCCCATTGAGCATCCGCTTCTTCATCGAAGTCATGCACGACGTAGCAGTCACGAAGCAGCTCTCGTTTCTTGGACCGAATGTATCCAAGCCCGATTGTTTCCATTCTCCCATTAGGTAACTTGTGCTGAGTCCCGGGAACGTTCCAGACCCTGTCATAGAATTTGGCTTTTCGAGCGGTCTGTTTAAAGGATATCCCTTGGCGCTTTAGCAGCCTCTTCAAGCCTTTTGTATAATATCTGGGCAAACATATGGGCTGAAGCCTGTCAAGCGTAGGATCCGCGCCATGCCAGATTTCTTTCTCCACTTTGGTTTCTTCAGAGCGGTAGAATAGAATTGCCTTTTCACCTTCTCGCCTGGGAGGGACATAGAACGTCCGCAGCTTCTCTACACTGTAGATATCAAGTGCATCCAGTTCTTTATGGTGTTTAGGTGGAACCATGGCGACTTGTAGACTTTGCTCTTCGTCAGCGGATATCTGTATTGAAGGTCGAGCAAAGAATACAGCATGGACCTCATCTTCCGAGTCGCTACCAAAGATCAACGTAGGAACAGATGGTCCTGGCTTGTTGCATTGGGGTGGACCCGAATAAACTATTTCCTCTTCCTCCTCGGTATCACTCCCGAAGACAGGGATGGTGGCGTTAGCCTTATTCCCCGGCTTGTGACACCTCTCCGTGTCTTCGAAATCCGGTAAGAAGTATTTGGCATCTTCATATTTGCGGACTTCGTTCACGGAGAACGGGTTCAGTTCTCCCGTCACGGTATACTCGAGACCATCCTTAAAATATTTCATACACTGATGCTGTGTAGAAGGGATGATGTTGTACTCGTATAACCATGGTCGGCCGAGCAGAGCATTGTAGCATGTCTTGGCCTCTATGACGTGGAACTTAATGTCCGTGACGAGTAGCCCAAAGCGTAGCGTCAGTATCACAGACCCAAGAGTTCTTGATGATTGGGAATCGAACCCGGAGATGGTGATCTTATCCCGAGCAAGGTGCTGGACGCTCATGCAGATTTCCTTTAACACCCGCACGTTAAGGAGATTAACGGAGGATCCATTGTCGACCAGGATTTTGCTTATCTTTATATCATAGCAGTATCCTGAGACATAGAGGGGGCGATTGTGTTCGCACGTCCCAAGGAGAAGGTCTTCATCGCCAAAAGTGACATCGGCCGTGTGCACTTCCTCCAATTCATCCTTCATCTTTTCTTCGGCCAGGAAAGCTTGGAATTGCTCCGGCTCTTGTAGTGCCTTGATTAACGAATCCCTTGCCTCTTTTGATAGTAAAAGGGCGTCAAGGATGCTGAGCTGCGAGGGTAGCTTCCTCAGATGCGCTAGAACGTTGTAATCCACCTTATTTCTCTTCGGCGGGTCCTTGGCAGTTAGCTCTTCCATGACTTGGTCATCTAGGGCGATATCCTCAGAGACCTTTTCTTTCCCTTTATCTTTCTTGTTTGAGGGTCCGAGATTCTTTTCGGGTAGCGTCCGATTACGCAGCCGGATATTTTCGCAGACCTTAGGCTCTTCTTCTTTTCCCGAGGTGGACTCTTTAAAGAGGTGGCTAAGAGCCATCTCCTCGTCGGAATCGCTCCCGAATGTGAGCACTTGCGATCCCTCGGCGTTAACCATGCGACAATTGCCAGTAGTTCTTCTAAGCTCTTCGGTCGTACTTTTCCGCTCCCGACGAGTTTTGCGCTTTTCCCGCTTAAAATGTTGCCGGTGAGCGACATATCCCTGCCACCATTTATTGAAAGCTTTGTACACTTCGGTGGGGTGCGAAATCTCCCGATGATACAAGCAGTAGGAGGGGTGCATTTCCGCTTTACCAGTAATGTTTCCTTCAGAGGATGGTAGCTTTATACCCATTGATATGGCTTTAGCGAACCTTTTCCTCATCTTGAATTTGCTTTTATCTGCGGTGGACGTACTTTGCTCCAGCGGGAGTGTCTCAACTCTTTCATCAAGTCGCTGTCGCTTGGCCCTTTCAAATATGGCCATCTCGCGTTCCCGATCAGCTTTACTTTTCAACAGAGCTTCTTTGAGGAATGCGTCGATTGTTTCATCCGATGGCCCCAGAATTTCCAGTTTAGGATCTGCCCCCAGCTTTTCAGTGCAAGGAGTTTCCTCATCGTCTGTAAACGAATGGGAAATCATATGACAGCTCGCCACGTATTCCTCAGATTCATCCGACAAACTCTCCCCCTCATCTTCCTCTTGAAAGACGTGGTTGAGGAACTCTTGGAGTGTGATGGGGGTCCGTGCTTTCTGGTTATATTCCTCCAGTGCGTCAATCTGTCTTTGTAAGTTCGTGCGCTTGTCGCCAGGCTTCACGGGCTTCTTGGATTTCTTCTTCTTCTTCTTTGAAGATTTTGACGGCTGGTTGTGAGTGTTTGGGCCACCACCATCGGTCTTTGGAGTTGGACGCGGCTTCAACATCCCTTCAATGATCTGAGGTTCCAACGGGTTCTTCCACTTGATCGCTGGGCATGTTTGAAGATCGTTCAGCATCCTCTTTGTTTTAGCTGATAGTACGACCTCCCATGGAGCTTCTTCAACGAGGGAGCATGTTGCGTATTCATCCTTTTAGAGGTGTGAGGTTGCGGCGGATTCACCTTCCATCTGTCGGACAACGCGAACTTGCCCTGTTGGTACTGGTCTTCAATCCAATTTTTGAAGACGTAGCAATCTTCGATCGGATGACCCAGTACTCGGTGATAGGGACAGTAATTGGGATCATGGACATCGTTCGGCTGCGACGGACGTCTTGGATCCGGCAGGTTTATGAGTCGGTTGCGCAACGCCAGCTCGAATAATCTTCTCGTTTTATCTCGGGGAAACGGGTAAGGACGTCCTAGCCTCTCCTCAAGGGGTACGTGCGGACGCATATTATTTTGACGGACAACCAGCTTCGAGTTGCTCGGCTGTTGTTGAACATTAGCGACAACAATTGCTTTTCCATTCCCCTTCTCATTTCGAGAGTCCGGCTTTGGAGGGGGAGGTCTATGGCCCATCTGGTCCATTTGAGCTAGCTTGTCGATTAGGGCTTGGAAGGTAGTCGGCTTGAAGAACATCATAAATTGGGATATGGTCGCCTGCGGATCGAGGGTTCCTACAAATATACCCTCTGCTGGCGCTTCTTCAATGCGTTGTTCGCATTTTGACCATAAGTTCCTCCACCGTATCGCATATTGAACCCATGTTTCGCCTGGCTTCATCCTGGCATTAATCAATGCCGTTATCGGGGTGCGTTCGCTGGCGCTTGCGAAACGCTGAGTAAACAACAGCTCTATCTCTACAAATGTCTTGATAGAGTTGTTTGGGAGCTTGGAGTACCATTCGAATGCCGTATCCGATAAGCTACCAACGAACTGGCGAAGCAACAATTTATTATCGCCGCCGGTGTTGCCGCAAAGCGCTCTGAACTGGGCAACATGCTGGTGGGGATTGCCAGTCCCCTTATACACATGAAATTTCGGTATTGTATAGCATGGCGGGTACTTGATCTGGTCGTACCATCTCAGATATGGTCGTCCCGTTTTTACGACCTGACCAGCCGCCTCAGTCTCCTGATGAACCCGGATCTGCTGAGCTATATATTCATCCAAGTCAGCTTTGGAGATTGTATCCTCCTTGGCTGTTGACAGAGCCGGTGGAGGATTTGACGTTTCTTCCCTGTCGTCTTCAAGGACGATCGGAGGATCTTCAGCAGGAGGATATTGTTAAATCATCATTCCCACCATGTCTTGGAATAGGAGGGCCATTCGCTTTATGTTGGCTGCTTGTTCAGCAGCCTCTTTATCCTTCTTCTCCAATATCCGGCGAAGGAATTCAGCGTCAGTTTTTTATTCTTGGCGTTCATCCGAGGACGCTTCGGGACTTTCTTTTGGCCCAGTGAGTGCGGCCATCACATTCATCATTTCTTTGAGCTTCTGCTGTTGCTCCTGAGCTTTGGTCACTGACCGTGTAAGCGGTCTATGACCCGTAGATGCACGGCTTTCCTCCTTCCCCGACGCCATGTATACAGTATGGACTACAATGCCCCCAGACTTAGGGCGTTTAGGCTTACTGTCTTCGACATTTGCCGCGGGAGTGGGAGTTTTCTCCGGCCTCTTTCTCTTATGGGCCATTGAAGTTGAGGGGGCCGTTGCAGCAGGCACCCTGGTGGTGGTCGTCCTTTGCTGTTTGTCCGGACGGTTCTTTTCTTCTTGCACTTTTGCCCTTTTCTGTTGGTGAGAGTGACCTTGGTCAATTACGGAGTCTTGAACCGTCCGCCAAACTTTATAAATCTTGAAGGACAACCGTTGAGGGGGCTGCTCCAGCTTAGTTTCTGTAACTCTCTCCGTAGGTGGAGGAGATCTTTTTAGCAGAGCAGTTGGAGAGTTCTTACGTACCCTCCTAAGTGGTTCAAAGCTGTTCCCAGTTGGAACAACAGCATTAACTTCCACCACTGGAGCAGATGGAGTTAGCCTTGAGGGGGAGTTGCCCTCGGCCTTCCTTACTCGGCGCCAGTGGCGACGTCGAGCATGACGAGCCGTTGGGGTTGGCTCGGTGACAGAGACAGCTTCTTCCTGTCCCCTGTCTGAATGAGGTGTTGTTGGTGTCAGCCTCTTAAAAACTGACGTTGTCCTTTGAGTAGCGATATTCAATCTGTCAAAGACAGATCCTCGAATAGGGGCAGGAGCCGGAATAGTCAGCCTTGAAAAGACTGACTCTTTAACAGGAGAAGCCTCCTTGACGACTTCAGGAGTAGGAGTGGCTCTCTTCCTTGGGATGGCCATTTCAGGGTTCATGGGCTTCTTGGCGGGCCCATCAGGGTTTTGGCTCAGCGTGGCGAAGACAGAGGCTGCCGGCTTGATATTGGACGACCCGTTGAAAGGGGCCGTTGTAGCAGTAAGCCGATCGAAAACCGACTTCTTGTTCGCTTCTGGTGCGGGCACTGGCATAGTGAAGCTTGCAAGCGGGAGCATGGTCCCAAAAAACAGACCGGTGGTGTCCTGGGTCACTTGTTCCACTGGCATGGCAAGGATGGAGGACGCTTGAGGCCCATAAGCTACACCTCCAAGTGAGGTGGAGCGTCGGTTGCACTGGCACTTTGAGCAGCTCGAGCAGTTGGAGGCCATTGATGCTTGATTTCTGCGCCAGGCAAAAGACCAAATCTTAGTGACTTGAAATCCAAAGGCAACCATTAACAGACCACGATTCATTCGCGAAGACGACACACGAAGTGTAGAGTGGAAAGAGGAAAAGGTCCCACCGGGCGTGCCAGAATCTGTTCCCCTCCGAATACAGAGACGACCATGTAGGTTCGTCTTGCCTGAGATTCGGGGCAGATGCTATTTGGTTTTATCTGCCCACCTCTCCGAAGATGCCAAGTTGATTTATGGCACCGTGCATCGGAGGTTTGGGCGGATGCGGCCGATGTAGCAGACTTCGTCAGAGTCCCCCTCGCTTGAGGGTTTTTTTGATTGTGGGGACGCTCTTCCCTGTAGGCGCAAGCCCCTGCAGTTAATTACGCTACCGCATCGCGGTAGCCACTTTCTCCTTCTCCAGAATTTCACTTCGTGTCGTGTGTGTTTGTTTTGTTTGTGGTTGCCCGTGGATTGTATACGGAGACTAAGTGATACCGTCGCCCGTAGGACGTGGATTAGTCTAAATCCCTGTTTACTTAGATTTGGGTTTGGTGTTTTAGTTTAAGGATACGTTAGCCATATTGAGGCTAAGATCAACTTAAACTTTTGTTAAGGATACGTTAGCCTAATCTCCAGACTAAGATCAACTTAACGGGATCGTTTAGATCCGACAAGAGAACAGTTGACTCTATTGTTTAGTTTAATGACGTTGCGGTCGATTTACAGTTTAGGGACATGGTGGTCCATCATTCCCATTTGGGGACGAGCATTAGTTTAAGGACATCTCGGTCCAACATTCCATATAGGGACGAATATTAGTTTAGGGACGTTTCGGTCCAACATTCCCATTTTGGGACGAATATTAGTTTAAAGACGTTTCGGTCCACGAGTTTAGGGACCTCGCAGTCCGTATCGATGTGTGGTTGTCGGGACCCGTCACCTCTCTGACGTCATTGAAGGATTACAACGATAGGTGTCAGAGGAGTTCGGAGATGTACCCTTGAACCGGATGTAAATTGATTTAGGAGAGCAGTCTTGCTCAGTCAATTTAATTTGAGGACTTACGGCCATGATTGGGCTAAGTCCAGTTGAGAATATTCAACGTTTTTATCTTTGGCCTATTAGGCCTGTGCTAGGGCTTTGCCCCTGTTTAATAATGCACTGCATTTTATTTTGGCCTGCTAGGCCTTTCTGATTTGGGCTTTGTCCCTTTATAAATGATGCAGAGCATCTGTTTGGGCTCTGCCCTTCTTTAAAATAATGCATTGCATTTAATTTGGCCTGTTAGGCCTTTTTTAATTGGGCTTGGCCCTTCTGTAAATAATGCAGCGCATTAATTGTCTGACAGTGGTCATGTGGCCTGTCAGGCGCTTTGCGCTAATTAATGAGCACAAGCGCTTATGGTGGTGACACGTGTCACACTCTGGTGAGCGCAAGCGCAGTTAGCGCAGTGCGCTGCGCTGCTGCGCTGCTGACACGTGACTCGCTCTGGTGAGTTGCACCAATTTCAGAGAGCAATGCTCTATTTTAAAAGTGCACAGCGCAAATGGTCTTGGAGGTGACACGTGGCGCTCTCTGGTGGCTTGCGCCAACCAAGAGCGCAACAGTGCAGATTTGCAAGTGCAAGGCACTGTTTTAATGACTTAATCCAATTTTGGATTTAAGAGAGGAATCTTTAAGATTCAAAACCAATGGTTCATAAAAAAGTGCAAGGCACTGTTATTATTTATTTTTATTGAAGATCATTGATCTTGTTCTTAGATCAATGATCTATTCAGAAGAAGTTCTTCTTTTTTTTAAAAAGGTTTTACCTTCTTTTTTTCTTTCTGAATTTCTTCTCAGAGTTCTTTAGAGGAGTTCTCTCTTTGTTTATTGAGTTTCTCTCTTTTCTCTGTGTTGATGTCCTTTTGAATTGGGGTCTAGGGGCCTTTATATAGTGCCCATTAATTTGTTAAATTTGTTAAAGAGATCATTCTCTGAGTGATTTGGGAAATTTTCCCCACCGTTGGATCTTTGATCCAAGGGCTTCTGTTTTACAGAATACAATCTTCTTGTTTTAACAAGAACAGAAGGATCTTACTGGAATTTTAATTCTGTTTAGCGCAGATGCACCAGTGCTTGACACGTGTCGCGCAGCGCACAGCGCAGCGCAGCTGCGCTGACATGTGTCGCGCAGCGCAGCGCTTGCGCAACTAAAGCGTTGCTTCCTTTAATTTTGTTTTAAATAGAGCCTTGCTCTGATTGGGCGCGCTGCCTTAGGTGCTACGCTCCCTGCGCTGGCGTGTCTGATTTTGACACGTGGTGCTCTGTGCGCAGCGCAGGGGATCTGAAGCGTTGCTTCATTTATTTTAACTTTAATTTTCACTTCAATTTCAAAACAGAGCTTTGCTCTGATTGGGGGAAATAGAAGCGTCGCTTCGTTTCTCGCCTTGGAATTTGAACAGAGTTTTGCTCTGATTGGGGTAAATAGCGTTTTAAAAATAATATATGATTTCCTTTGAAATATAACCACGGTTCTCATATCCAGATATCTCATAAAAACAGCACCTCAATGCATGTAACATAAAGTACGATATATGTAAACATAGAGTAGTAATATGAGCGTGTCAAGTATATCATGCAAGCATGTCCTATGATGGTGCTGAACAATGAATGTACTTTTACGGTTAAGATTGATATCATGATATGACAGTCCTACCATGCAAGTGGCATAGCAATTACCGATGATGCATGTATGTGAGCCGGAAAATCTGTGTAAGTGTAACATGCGCATCATCGATAATTGTGCAGGTGTACTAGCAGATGGTATCATATAGCAATAAATACCGGGATCCTGGTACGTATGTCACGAGGGATAATCCCACATAAATATGAATAAACAATAGGTATATATATCTACACATGAACCATACGGTCAGTTTTAAAAGATACGAATCGTAGTATTGAAAGTGGGGGCTACGGTGTTTTGAGGAAAAGACACCATTTAAAAATCCGTAGTGTCCCTTGAGATTTCCATTTAAAAGACGCATCCGATTCATCAGTTTTGGAAATAAGTATGGTTTAGGTGGCATCTTACGTCGGCGATCCAGCTTCATAGTATCCAATGCGGCAATTTCCTCAAATACCATCCTCAAATCACGAGCGCGGATCAATCATCCGGTAATATTTCATCACGTACGGTAATCCATCGTATGGTGTCATCAAACAAAATAGGTATTCTATCATCCTATACATCAATAAGAGTACGGATTTAGGGTCTCGTACATCATATCTTATTAATATCACAACACATCTATCTAATTCTCTTGTCGTATTTATACTGGCCTCAAGTTGTATCGATATCGATATCACACTAAAACCTTTGATCATATCCGTAGGTTCCTAGTATAGGTTTCTCCGACTATATTCTATATATCGATTTCCATTTTCTTAATTGCGGGGGTGCTATACGCTATCCACCCGACTTCCCCCGTAAATATAAATCTACCCACCTGTAATACTCCTTGCCTATCCGAACTCGATGTGCTTCGTCGTCTCGGAAGTCCACGCGAAGGTACCTACAATCAAAACACATCATAATGCTATTAAAACCAATGTCCGAAAAACGATACGGCACACGAATTGGTTATAGGTTAGAACCTATAGCCTACGCATGCAAAAACAACCAAATAACCCTCGTCATTGATGTACAACACCCAACGACCAAATCACATCAAGAAATCCATAAATCCAAGTTTCAATATCGGAAAACATAGCCACAACATACCCAAAATGCTCCCAGATTTTGGCATAAGTAGATAGGGACAAAACTAACAATACATGGGCTAGATTATAAGGTGTTTGAGCTATAAACAAAACCCAACACCAGACACCAACAATTGGCCGGCGATAATGCATAAAAAACCAGTTTCGCCGGTTTTCCTATGGACTTGGTGCCTCGTACTTTGGTGGTGGTCTTCTAGTGGTTTAATTAGGTCAGTGTACTTGTTTGATTTTTCTATAAAAACTCCAAGTTGCTCTAGATTCTTTGTAGTCCTCAAAAATCCAAGAAACCGACATCGGGAAATTTCAGTTTTCGTATACTTGGTTTCTAGTCTTCTAGTCTTGGTCAGAAATCATCTCTAAGGTCTTGAAAACCCTCACTAAACCTCAATAATCACATCACAAGTCCACACATCCACAAAATATCAACTTGGAATATTCCAAAATCACAAATCTATACAAGTTTAATTCTAACCTACACTAGGATACACTAAACACAATTAACTCAACTAAAGAATGGAAATATACCTCATTTGGTAACTCAAGAAAATTCTTAGGTTGCCCAAAGTCTTCAAAATCCAAACTTGTGTTGGATATGTATACCCTAGAGGCCATTATTATATAGTACTAGTTTGTATATTACATTTTGGAAGTTTGGGATATATACACGGATTGACGACAGTCTTGCTCGATATAGTAGTATGCTACTTGGTTTGAATCTATCTTAATATATGTATATGTTTCTTTCAACATATCGCTAATACATATTGATAGAGCCTTTAGGATCTTTGCTTGACTACCAGTGTTGTGATGGCAATCACACTAGTGGGGGCTGGATAGTCTATAAGCACATCCTTATACAGGTCCCAGTCGTAGGATTATCGAGACAGGGCATCGATACTCTAGAGTAGACTAGTGTATATGCTTCTCATCCCAGCAGGGGAGATGGTCTATCCCACAACCATCAGTACGTCGTACTGGAGATAGTATGCAGGTGCTCATTGGGTTATGAGTTACACTGGACGGACTCATTGGGTACTGCTGGTTGATATTATACTTATCGTCAGGTAGCAGTTCCCAGGTGACATGAGTACAGCATAGTCCGTTGACTTGACACTACTACTTCGCCTTAAGTGAGTTCCCACAGTTCTTAGATTGCTACCCTACCACGGCTCTATTGAGTCATGCAAATAGGTAGTAGTTAGGTGCAGTCCCGAAGTACTTGGAGGCAGTGGCGGTTAGATAGGATTCGTCTCTCCCGGTATTGGGGGTTGATATCGCGCTGTGTTTGAAGAGCCATTACACAAAGTCCCTAGCCAGGGCAAGTGGGATTTACTAGTAGGCGTTCCAGTAGTTTCTCAGGGTGTTCTGGGCTATACTCCTACACGACTTATACTGCTATTAGAGGTCTGACGTTTACTACCCCCTAGGCCCGATATGTGATACTCTTAAACGAACAGACCGGACTGTACGGAGATTGTCACAGATAGGCTCAGTAGGAGTTTGGATGAGCTTGCTCGTCGACCTTCTTATCGACAGATATCTGGGTAGCCGTTACGCACAGCTAGTGCTGCTGACTTGCTTATGATTAAACCCACTGCCAGGGTACTGTCGAGTATTTAGATTCCCATACAGAGGGTTTCCCAGATTCGGGCGAAACGAGTAGAGGTCGTATGGTTTTATGACAGGGTTCGATCACATACGTGTACTTGTGCGCGCGTGGTGTTCAAGCGGACAATACTAGCGGGCTTTGGTTTAAGCCGGATCCTAGTATTTGATTATTGGATTAGCTTCGTCTCATAGTATTCGTGTTTCTCGGAACACGGATGCGGGTATGTATATACGGATGAGATGAGGTATAGAAGGAGACACCTCATTAGGGTTTTTGACCATTGACTTGGTCAAAACAAAAATGAGGTGGAGAAAAGAATTTGTTATTTTTGGTAAATGATAATTATATATGGTATGGCTACTTGGGTTGACCTTTTGATTTGGCTTATCTTGTTGACCTTAGATATTTTGATGAGATATTTTTGACCTAGCTATTTTGGTGAGATATTTTTCATGCCATGCTTATGGTCATATAAAAGATAGCTATTCCATTTTTTATGATGATTATCACAAATACTTTCTCTTTCCTCAAGCTTGCTCTCTCCTTCTTCCTCTCAAACCCTAAGTGTATCATGTGTTGATAATCAAGGGTTAATGAGACTTAGCTACTCTAAATCACACTCTACTCACTCTAGTCTACTTAGATTATCAAGCTAAGTATTCTAGTTATCTCAACTTGGAGGTTTAGCTCAAGGTTTGGACTCTCGGGTGGATCATCGCTGACACAAGGATACCGAAGTTCAAGCACGATCCATACTTCCATCGAGGAGCTTAAGGAGAGGATCGAAGACCCGAAGGACTTGGTTTCGTTATGTATAATTTCTATCATAGTAAATAGAACCCTAACATGCTAATTAGGTTTATGGTTTAAAGATCCGGTTTAGGTTTATTCTAGCGCCGAGTTTATGATCGTAGTAAAAATTTTGTTCCGCATTTGGCCACGGAAGTTGGCCAGGATGCTAGCATAACCCTTCATGGTATCAAAGCCAGCCCATAAACCCTATACTAGAAAGTTTAAACAATTTGAAAACAACGAAACCTAAACAACTCCGTAACATCAAAACCCAAACTGCAGTTTCTGTTGAATTTTTAAAGGCTTCAAATTTTTTTTTAAACAAGTGCAGAGTGATCCTTAGACTGTGAGATGTACCCAGAACAAAAACGATGCATTTCTACCATGATATGGCCGGCCACAACCCCATTAAAACCGTCCTCCTCGGTTCAGGTTTGGAGAAATGGGTCGAGTTCTGTTCTGGGTTCTTATCTCGAGGACTTTGGTTGTCTGGTGTTGCTAGTTTTTGCCCAAGTTTTATTTTCTGTTGTTTTTCTGTACGGGGCAATTTGGAGTGTTTCGAAGTCATTATATTTGACACTGTTTAATAGTTTACAGTACATTCACTTTTATCTGCGACCGTGAATGTCATTTGATCGGTAAACTCGTCTGATTGCTATATGTTCTTTTAGATGGGTTTGCGAACGTGACATTCGCGTTGATGTTTTGTGCTTGTGCTGTGATTGTGGTTGGATAGTCGTGGTGGATAGCATGTGGTGCAATGTTAGTGCTACAGAAGATTCATTTGTATATTCATTTTGCAGGGCGAGCGTCCGACATGTGGATTGCCGTCTTTGCCGAGTAGTATATTATTTTGGGGCACGACCAGGTTGAGGTCGATGTCACCATTTGTACATATTATTTTCGTTTTCTGTACTAGGATTACCCACGGTGGAGTGCATGGATAGCCGGGTTCTAGAAGGCAACAAGCCCGCATCTCATGGTATTGAGACGGATGGGGCTTCGTTCTAGAATTGGCGGGCTATTCACCGCACTCGTAGGGGGTATAGTTTGACCCACAGAGGGGCGCCCAAGTTACCGGATTCCGTGAAGTGCTGGGTAGCCCATTCACTTTGTTGAAGGGGGTTGCCTCACTTCTGGGATTGGCGTGTAACTTGCCGCACTCGTAGGGGTCCAGGTTTTCATTGCACAGGCTATCCACACGACCGGGAATGTCGAGTTTTATTTGCGGCTCAAATGAAACCCGGGGTTCAAAGATTATCCACCATTCTGTATTGTTGGCTGAGATTCTATGATGTTGATTATTATCATGCCTGGGACGAATGTTGTATATACTTATATATATACTAGTAGATATTGTATATGTTTTGCACCCGCGCTAGTCCAGCCCCCGCTCTGTCGTTAGTTAAGTAACCTAACAGGTGATGACGGGGCCCAGTGGTGAATGCGGATGGAATATACGTACATTGTATTTTCGTTCTTTTTGTGGTGTGATAGGATTAAATTGATGGGACCGCCTTAATTTTGATTAATGCAAGAAAATAAACCTAAAAGATGTTGGAACAAATTTTGGAAAACTACAGTTATATTCTTTCGCTTTGCATAGTGGTATTCGGTTATGAATATCCAGCACCTCATTCTACTAGGCAAGAGCCGAGATCCCTTCGCGGGGAGTGACCTCTTGAGTGAAAGTCTATACTATAGATTACTCGGTTTTTTCAAAACAAGAAATTTTTCAAAAAGCGGAGCTTAAACCACTCCTCTTTTAAAGCTATCAGGTTCCTTCAACGATATCAAGTTCATTACGTTAACGGGTTTTTTGCCAAAAACCCAGCCGTAGTCCTCCGTCATTTCTTACAAGTATTACTTAGTATTCATGCTGTGTATGTTGACCTCTGTCAAGGCATAGTGAATGGTAGCTAAGCAATGCTCGTATGTTGCATAGATATATGTGATTATTTAGGACAGTCGCACGGTCATTTTTACCTCTGTCAAGGACTTGTGCGGGTGGGTCTAAATCACTCCAGGACAATAACGGGTTGAACTTGACTTGCGACTTATGACATGTTGACCTTTGTCAAGGTCATGAAGCCGCTTGGGGCAAAAACCACATCGGGAGTTTTAAATATACAGGAAACTTGCAGATTTAGTATACCTTATGGAGTGTAGTGACTAGAGTGGATTCCATCTAGGTCATCACACAATGATAGTTGGATCCCGATCCCACTGATGAGTTGGATTACTCTCGGGAGATTATTTCACTTAACAATTAATGCTATAAACCAAGTAGGTGTCTAGAACGGTGTTAGCGGGGATACGCCTTCAGGAAAAAGAGGTTATATAATTAAGGAACTTCGCGAAAGCGTTGGAAACCTCCCTCGAAGTACCAACACTAGCCTGGCTGAAAGGTTAAGCAAGTATTGTGACGTGTGATTAATGACTAGTTCTTCTTTTAAGGTTTGAAGAAGAATTTGAGGAAACAGTGGGAGCCATCCTGGTTAGATAAATTAATAACCAATCTAATCTTGCAAGAGCCCCGCTGAGTGTTTCTTTTTCTCTCTCTCCAGGTAGCAACCATTTCACGCCCTAATCAAGATAATAAAATGTATCGCTTGACCGATCCGAATTCTTATTCGGGGCTGGGGAACGTCGGTTTGGCTCTAACTTATGATGGCGATCGTAAGTATGAGCAGAGGAAAGAGGATAGTCTGGATTCCAAGGAGATCCCAATGAAGAAGAAGCATATTATTGCAGCTACTTCAGGTGTTCTTGTAGTTGAGAACTGCATTTCGGTCAGTCCTACCTCCTGAGTACTAGATACCGGATCAGGATCTCATATCTGTAATTTATTGCAGGGACTGAGAAAAAGTAGGATAGTTGCACCTGGTGATATGTCTCTCAGGGTAGGAAATGGAACACAAGTTAATGCTGCAGCCGCCGGTGAATATCACCTAGTCTTGCCAAATGGCAATACTATGATTTTGAACAATTGCTACTATATACTTTCCATGGTTTGCAACATCATATCAGTTTCTTTACATGATAAAGATGGAAATAACTTTGTTCTTGATAGAAATATCATTAACATTTACCTTGATAAGTTACTAGTTGCAGAAGGTACACTGTGTAATGGTATCTATGTTTTAAATCAGAATACAATTCTCAATGTACAAAACACACGCAAGAGGAAGAGTTCAGATACGAACGAATCCTACTTGTGGCATTGTAGACTTGGTCATATCGGAAAGAAAAGACTAAGTAAGTTACATAAAGATGGACTCTTGAATACGTTTGATTTTTCATCTTATGAAACTTGTCAGTTGATTGATCTGTTTTTTATGTGTAGTAGTTAACCGCAATCAATAACGGTGTCGCGTGTAGCTAGACCGAGATGAGTACGTGTCGTCCTCTGGGAAACGTTGAATATTTTATTCTTACTTTAGGCGTGTTGAGAAAGAAAGGAGGAAGAATAAAGAATGGTGAAGAATGGTTGTAGGATCTAGATCTACGTTAAACACGGATGCAAAATATAGATCTAGATTAACTACGGATGTAGGTTTTATAGTAGAAGGGGGCTTGTAGGGTTCATTGGAATTTAGTAGTTATGGATGATTAATTAAAGATTACTCTTTTTATCCTTTAATAGATTTAAAACTAGAATGACAGTGATACATGTAGATTAGGGTTTCTGGAGGGAAAAGGGTTCCCACTCTTAATCCCTATCTCGACATGGATCTCCGTTCATATCTAGCCTTTACCAAAACAATTGTTAATCTAATCTCTAATCGCGGTCGAGACTAGCAATGAATTGGTAGCGCGCCCGATTAGGATGTTGAATATTCTTTTGATAAAGTTTATAAACTTTATAGGACGTAAAAAGAGTTTAAGGATCTTCATCATCCATTAACCTACCATAATCCCATGAACCCTAACAAGCGAAGAATTACTCGCGCATGTTGGGAGAAGAAGAGATGGAGAGAGAAATCATATTAAAAACTACAAAGAGATAGAATAAAAAAACAACTACCTTTATTAATCAACAAAATTCATTTACACTTTGTTCCCTTAGAAAATGATTACAAAATACTAGTTTGCTTCTCGATCTCTTCTAAGGAGGTAGATGAACTGTTGATGATCAGCCTGGAGGCGTGAGCCTGTCGTGGACTTCGTGATCTCTTCAGCTTGATAATTTTTCCAAGAGGCTCTCGGTCCTTATTTATAGTCCCAGAGCCAGAACCCTAGCTTCCTAATTTGGAAACCAGAGGTTAAGATCCTAACAGCGAAATCTCAACTCCCAAATCGTCTGAACCGCGGTGGATCCGGGGCCAATAGGTGGGTTTGGCCGCGGTTCCGCGGCCTTATAGGAAGTTTGTTGGGTCGTTTCTCTAGGGCTTTGTCTATCTGACACGTGTTGATATTTTAACATCTTTGGAAACTGAAAATCTTCTCTTCGTCACTGCCAGACTTGATTTCTTTAGTTTACTTTCTTAATTAGGCAGGTTTGTTTTACCAACTTTGATTTCCTTGACTTCAGCCCTGCAAATTCTGCACAATAACTCAACAAATAATATTAGTAGAGTTTGTTTTATTGAGATATTAACTTAACCATTAAGAATTGGTCAAAGGTATTTAATAAGGTAAGCATATTTAAATGGGCCAAATGTCACATGGATATTATATGCTTACTTTTTCTTACAAAATGTTAATTATAATATATAAACACATGAAAATAGTATTTTTACAGATAAACCCTCATATATATCATATATTATAATAAACATTTTTTATTATATAGAAATAGTAGGAAAAATGTCATATTAAATGTGCAGTTGTATCAACTGAACAAATACCCCCAAACTTATCTTTGATCGTCCCGAGCAAACTAGTTTATTCAAGAGAAGGAGAAAAAAAAGGAGAAAGCTAAGCACACTTTCGAAGGCAACACGATTGCACTGAGCACGTGCAACAAGCCGTTAAAGCTCTAGATGTCCCTAGTAGGAGGAGTGTTGTCTCCTGAGGGTTTTCAGTGGATTACACCCACAAAATCCTATAATAAAAGAGTGATGGTGAAAATTACATATAAAGATAAGAACTATAAAAGAAAGAACTTGAAAATAAGAGTTTTCAACTACACCAGTTTTTTCAGTTGCTATGAGCCCTATCTTAATGGTCGTGAAAAAATGTTAGAAATCACATTATCCCTCAATAAAACAACGCCTTTAGTTTTCATTCCTACCTTTCTTCCAAACATTGATCATATACCCCTACGTGTGTGTAAAAGACATCCCTACACTTAAAGAATTCAATTCAAGCTATCATACTCTTGTCTATCCTCCAAAGTACTATTTAGTCGGTGAATTTTTTTTTTATGAAATTGCTCACACATCCTTCATGCGACCGTTAATACTTCTTGAGCTACTAACCGACCGATTACAAAATGTGCTTGCGTATTAAGGTGTAATTCCTTGTCTTGCAACACCTAAGGCTTAGCAGTGGCTCCCAAACTAGTTGGTCTAAGGCACTAGGTGATAAAGCACCCTCGCTATATTTTTTTATGCTGCCTTGGTAATTACAAAACTAGTGTTCATTTTTTTCTTTCTTCACCACTTATATTTTATTTTATTTTCCTTCATACTAAGGCTTTTAGGCAAGAGCATTTCAAGGTATCCTCTACTATCCCAAGTTTCAAGATGTGTGTAAGTGCGTGTAGTAGGGTATCAACGTTCAAATGTTTGGCCTTAAGAATAGGGACCATTTTTCAGACTTATTTTTATCCTCAGATTAGCAATTTCCTTCATCTTACTAACCCTTGAGACAACAGCTCATAACTACTTATTACTAGTTTCATTTAAGAAAACTTCTAACTTTCTTATTTTTCTTAAACTATTCCTATCTTTCATATATAATTTTTCACTTTCTACTCTTTTATTATAAATTTTTTTGTGCTTATATATAGTATAATGCAAAGTATTGTGTAAATAAGCACAAACCTCCCCCAAACCTATTTGCAGCAATGTCCTCGCTGTTGTCATATTTTAAATCTCAAAATCTGTAGACTTGGGATGAAAAGTTATCAAAGGGGATAAGAAATAATGAAAGTGAAATTCTCCCCCAAACTTATTTTTGGCTCACAATTTAGTAAAAATTATTTTCTTTCAAGAGCCAAAATATTCCCCCCTCCCCAAACTTGAGTTAAATAATATTAAGCATTTAAAATCATAAGAGGGGGTCAAAGTTATTGGTCAATGCCAAGCTTTGCAAAGACCAAAAATCAACACCAACCATTTGAAGTATTTATCGGTGAAACGCACCGGTTGGTGGAAGAACATGTTGTATGGAGTCAGGAAGAAGTGGGGAAGAGATAAGTGGTATAAAAGAAAAGGATTGCGTCTCAATTTGGAAAGACGACACAGTTATAGTGATGATGGATTACTCGCATTCTCGTGATTTTCCAGAAGAAGGGGTGGAGGTTCAATTTCTTTATCTTGGAGTTGATTCATCTCAACACCCGTGTCTTTTAAAAATGCGAGTTCATCAGCGAAAATTTCCACAAACCTTTCATCGATACCCTGAAGAATAATCTCATCAGAAAAAACAAGATGATACTCTGACACCATAAAAGGTTCACATTTAGCGTTAGCTGTTGGCCCGGACAACAACGTAATAGCGGAGTCGAGATCAGTATCGTGAAGCTCTTCAATTTCGCTGCTGTCGGAATCTATTGTTTCGACAGAACACATATGAGCATAGGGTTCGGAGGGTTCACTTCCCAACTTGTAAATGTTATGCTCAATTGACATCTTCCCGAAGGATAGGTTCATAGAGCCGTTTCTACAATTAATTATTGCATTGGAAGTTGCAAGAAAAGATCGACCTAAAATCACCGGAATTTGGTTTCGTGGGTTCGCTACAGGTTGTGTATCTATAACGATAAAGTCCACAGGGAATATAAATTCCCCGACTTTGATTAACACATCCTCTAGCTCACCCCTAGGTTGGGTGATAGATCGATCTGCCATCTGAAGAGTGCAATGCGCCGGTTTTAACTCTCCGATCCCTAATTGCTCATAAACAGAATACGGAAGCAAGTTAACACTAGCACCTAAATCGAGTAGAGCACGATTGATATTTTTACCCCCAATAGAAATAGAAATTGTAGGATTTCCGGGGTCCTTTCGTTTCTTGGATAGTTGTTGTGTAAAAGCAGTGCTCACATTACTCGCAAGGAAAACTTTTTTAGGTACTTGAACTTTTCTCTTCCCAGTGCACAAGTCCTTTAGTATTTTCGCATAAGACGGAACTTGTTGAATAGCATCTAGGAGAGGAATGTTTATGTTAACTTGCTTAAAAATTTCCACAGTCTTCTCCATTTGTGGACTTAGTCTGTTGCCCCTTAAGCTGTTTGGATAAGGTGCTTTATCAATAAGGGTTGGGTCCAACATTGGAGAGAATTATGGGGATGGAATGGATCCCAGAATTGGAGTGGGGATCGTTTTAGATAGATTTGTGGAAGTGGGCTGAGGGTTTAAGCCTTGTGGGAAGCGTAGAATAGGCTCAGAAGTAGGTGGGAGACTAGACGAATTAGGAGAAGAAGTAGAAGCCGGGGTATCAATTGATTCCTCATCATCAATCTGTTTACCCATTTGATTGTTCAACACTCTTCCTGATCTTAACGTGGTAACGACACTCACATTATGACTTTGTGAGTGGCCAGGACTCGGTAAGGGTTGAGATGGAAGTTTCCCTTTTTCTCTCGCACTCATCGCGACATTCAACTGTGCAATTTGGGCTTCTATTGATTTAATACTCTCACCGTGGGAGGCGGAGTCTTTCTTTATGGAATCAATAGAGGACCTCATATCAGCCGACATTTGGATCGAATGTTTCATAAACAAATCCAAAGTTTGTGCGAGTGAAGAGGAATTATCGGTAGCGGTCGTTTGGAAAGAATTATTGGCCGGGTTTTGAAAATTTTGTGACTGAAAGGGGTGCTGACTCTGTGGTAGTGATTGCTGTTGCTGTGGAGGAGGTCTTTGATAATTGTCTTGTAACTGGTTTTGATTTTGATTTTGGTTTTGGTTCCAAGCAAAGTTAGGATGATTCCTCCATCCCTGATTGTACGTGGAAGAATAAGGATCATTTCTAGGTCACTGCTGAAAAGCAGCATTAGTTTGCTCGTGACCTTGAAACGGTGTATTCATAGGACATTCTTCCGTCAAGTGTGATAGATCAGAATAGCAACCACACACGGTTTGGGGAAGCATGTATTGGTTTATCGAGGCTGAAGAGATTCTATTTTCTATAGCGTCGAGTTTCCTTTGTATCGCGGCCATTTCGGCTTTCATTGCGATGGAAACCTCGAGCTCATGAATACCTTCCCTAGATGATATAGGTCTAACACTTTCCCATTGTAAAGTGTGTTCAGCAAAATTTTATAGGAATTTCCAAGCTTCACCATCATCATTCGACAGGAATTGACATTTACACATGGTTTCAAGCATCTGTTTTGTTGCGGGATCAATACCCTCATATATAATTCGACACAGATCCCATCGGTGGATTCTGTGATGAGGACATTGGACAAGCAGATCCTTGAACCGTTCAAAGCATTTCCAAAATGGTTCATTGGGAAGCTGGGTAAACTGATTGATTTCGCTCCTAACACGGGCGGTCTTATGATTGGGATAAAATTTCTTAAGGAATGCTACAACGAGTTCGTCCCATTTAGAAATAGAATGTGCGGCAGTGTTATAAAGCTATTTCTCGGCTAGATCGCACAAAGAAAAAGGGAGAAGACATAAACGCACAACATCCACAGAAAGTTGTGACGTGCCAATCATTGCACATACGTTTTCGAATTTGTTTATAAAAACGTATGCGTCATCGGACTCAAGCCCGTGAAATTTGGGCAACAGTTTGATAAATTGGGGTTTGATTTCAAAATTATCCCCATTGGCTGGTGGAATAGAAAGACAAGTAGGAAGGGGACCACGTGAAAGGTAACATCTCTCTTGGAGAGATATACGCGGTATATTCTGCACACCTGCGGGCGGCGGCAGCGTGGTATCATGAAAATTTGATGGATAACCGTCCATCTCGGTCGTGGTGGGTGGTAGGGAAAAGGAAAACGAAGAAGTACCGACTTCGGAGTCGATAGAAGAAACGCGGATAAGACGGGCACTAGAATCCCGTGTCTAGCCGAGCATGCACTAAGCGGGTTTAGCGCAAGTGGCAGCGTGTGTGTGATTGGTTTGTTTTGAAAAGTGTGTCGGACTTAGACAAATCACACAAAAATGCACAAACAACCCTAGAACTAAGGTTACCAAGGTCAAGTCTCTAGACCGCTCCTAGACTTCCAAAGGACAAGCCGCAGGATCAATCCTCTAACACCTCTTTACTACTCTTATGGCCAGGTAAGTCCCAGGTAAGTGGAAGGTATCCGCTATACGAATCACCGAAAATAGCGGGCCTAATTAAGTAACCACTTGCCTTAGACACACTTGCCTAGGCACCACAAAAGTAATGCGGATAAGTGATAGATTACCCACGACCTTCCTTTGTCCTTAATGAGCGCGACAGTCCTTAGAGTCTTGTCTAGATATTTTTTAAATTAATGTAGGGTTGATGCAGATGCTCGGTTTGTGATTTGTGGGGCTTAGAAAGGGTGATAAAATCCCTACCTAATCTGAATTTTGGTCTTGCCCCTTAAAAATCCGTATTAAAATATGAAATAACAAACCAATAACAAAACTTTGCAAAAAGATTTTTGAGCAGCAAAATTTTGCAAAGAATCCTGCAGAAAAGATATTTTATTGGATTTCAGAGGAGAGAGAATGAGTTGAAAATTTCACCAGAGAAGTTTGGAACCCTAATTACTCACTTAAGCCATGGATCCGCCGCTAAAATAGCCTTTCTGCCGCGCTTCCGCCGTGCTTTGAGGGAATATTTTGATGATTTTTGCTATGCAGCCTCCTGTGCTCCTCTGGATCTTGATGAATGTCTCTGTCTTTCTGTTTCTTCAAGTCTGCGACTCCAGATCCCCTCGCAAAATTCACACAATAATCGTTAAATATACAATTTGCAGTTTTGTTTTAATTATGGTATAGATCGAATAAGAATTCAACACAAATAGTAAGAATAAAAAATTACGCACGTATCTCCGGCAACATCGCCATTTGATTAATTTGTTTTTTATGTGTAGTAGTTAACCGCAATCAATAACGGTGTCGCGTGTAGCTAGACCGAGATGAGTACGGGTCATCCTCTGGGAAACATTGAATATTTTATTCTTACTTTAGGCGTGTTGAGAAAGAAAGGAGGAAGAATAAAGAATGGTTGTAGGATCTAGATCTACGTTAAACACGGATGCAAAATATAGATCTAGATTAACTACGGATGTATGTTTTATAGTAGAAGGGGGCTTGTAGGGTTCATTGGGATTTAGTAGTTATGGATGATTAATTAAAGATTACTCTTTTTATCCTTTAATAGATTTAAAACTAGAACGACAGTGATGCATGTAGATTAGGGTTTCTGGAGGGAAAAGTGCTCCCACTCTTAACCCCTATCTTGACATGGATCTCCGTTCATATCTAGCCTTTACCAAAACAATTGTTAATCTAATCTCTAATCGCGGTCGAGACTAGCAATGAATTGGTAGCGCGCCCGATTAGGATGTTAACTATTCTTTTGATAAAGTTTATAAACTTTATAGGACGTAAAAAGAGTTTAAGGATCTTCATCATCCATTAACCTACCATAATCCCATGAACCCTAACAAGCGAAGAATTACTCGCGCATGTTGGGAGAAGAAGAGATGGAGAGAGAAATCATGTTAAAAACTACAAAGAGATAGAATAAGAAAACAACTACCTTTATTAATCAACAAAATTCATTTACATTTTGTTCCCTTAGAAAATGATTACAAAATACTAGTTTGCTTCTCGATCTCTTTTAAGGAGATAGATGAAGCGTTGATGATCAGCCTGGATGCGTGAGCCTGTCGTGGACTTCGTGATCTCTTCACTTAATAATTTTTCCAAGAGGCTCTCGGTCCTTATTTATAGTCCCAGAGCCAGAGCCCTAGCTTCCTAATTTGGAAACCAGAGGTTAAGATCCTAACAGCGAAATCTCAACTCCCAAATCGTCTGAACCGCGGTGGATCCGCGACCAATAGATGGGTTTGGCCGCGGTTTCGCTGCCTTATAGGAAGTTTGTTGGGCCGTTTCTCTGGGGCTTTGTCTATTTGACACGTGGTGATCTTTTAACATCTTTGGAAACTGAAAATCTTCTCTTCGTCACTGCCAGACTTGATTTCTTTAGTTTACTTTCTTAATTAGGCAGGTTTGTTTTACCAACTTTGATTTCCTTGATTTTAGCCCTGCAAATTCTGCACAATAACTCAACAAATAATATTAGTAGAGTTTGTTTTATTGAGATATTAACTTAACCATTAAGAATTGGTCAAAGGTATTTAATAAGGTAAGCATATTTAAATGGGCCAAATGTCACATGGATATTATATGCTTACTTTTTCCTACAAAATGTTGATTATAATATATAAACACATGAAAATAGTATTTTTACAGATAAACCCTCATATGTATCATATATTATAATAAACACCTTTTATTATATAGAAATAGTAGGAAAAATGTCATATTAAATGTGCAGTTTTATCAACTGAACATCAGTCTTGTCTCAAAGGAAAGATGACCAAATCTCCGTTCACCAGACATGGAGAAAGAGCAGCAGAGCTCTTGGGAATCATACGCAGTGATGTATGTGGTCCAATGTCTATACATGCACGGGGAGGGTTCTCATACTTCATCACATTCACTGACGATCTCTCTAGGTTCGGATATGTGTATCTCATGAAACACAAATCTGATGCTTTTGAGAAATTCAAAGAATTCAGAAACGAAGTAGAGAACCAGACTGGCAAAAGTATCAAGATCATCCGATCTGATAGAGGAGGGGAGTACTTGAGCACTGAATTCAAGGATTTTCTAAAAGAGAATGGTATTCTCTCTTAGCTTACTCCTCCGTATACACCACATCACAACGACGTATCGGAGCGGAGGAACCGTACCCTATTGGAAATGGTTCGTTCCATGATGAGTAGTGCTGAGTTACCTCTTTCATTCTAGGGACTTGCGCTTGAAATAGCAGCGTACTTGTTGAATCAGGTTCCGTCTAAATCTGTGCCTAAGACTCCATATGAAATATGGAGTGGTAGAAAACCATGTCTTAAACGGGTTAAGATATGGGGTTGTCCGGTATATGTGAAAACCCAGAATCCGGACAAACTTCAGGCACGGTCAGTTTTATGTAAGTTTGTAGGATATCCCAGGCATTCAAATGGATATCTGTTCTACCACACTGAGGAACAGAAGGTGTTTGTTGCTCAGCACGCCACCTTTTTGGAGTGGCAATTTCTTGCAAAAGAAATAAGTGGGAGCACGGTAGAACTGGATGAAATATCTGAACTACAAACTTAAACTGAAGATTTAGTAGAACTAGAAAATTCAATTGTCCCAGTCGAATCTCAGCCACTCCGCAGATCTGGTAGGATTTCTCATCCGCCCGAGAGATACTACGGTTTTCTCATAGACGGGGATCGAGAGGATTGCATCTTGGAAGAAGATGACCCTACCAGTTTCAGGCAGGCCATTATTAGTAGGGATTCTGATAAGTGGCTGGATGCTATGCGATCTAAAATGGAGTCTATGTGCACCAATAAAGTGTGGACCTTGGATATTGCTCCACCTGGGGTAAAACCCGTTGGATGCAAATGGATCTACAAAAGGAAACTTGGTGTAGATGGGCAGGTGGAAACCTATAAGGCTAGACTCATTGCAAAAGGTTTTCGTTAAAGACCTGGTGTGGACTATAACGAAATTTTTTCTCCAGTGGCTATGCTCAAATCCATTCGGATCCTACTTGCCATTGCTGCCTTCCATGACTATGGGATCTGGCAGATGGATGAAAAACGGCTTTTCTAAACGGCAGTTTGGAAGAGTGTGTTTATATGGATCAGCTAGAAGGCTTTGTAGACAGTGGGAGCAGCGGGAAGGTGTGCAAGTTGCTTAAATCCATTTATGGATTAAAGCAGGTATCGCGGAGCTGGAACATCTGTTTTGATGAAACAGTCAAGGAATTTGACTTCATCAAGAACGAGGATGAGCCTTGTATTTATAAGAAGATTGTAGGACGAACTATCGTATTCCTAGTCTCGTACGTGGACGACATTCTTTTGATAGAAAATGACATTCTTATGCTACAATCGGTCAAGCTATTCTTGTCACAACGGTTCTCCATGAAAGACCTGGGTGATGCCTCGTTTCTGGGGATCAAGATCTACAGTCCAGGTACATAGAGACCGTACTAAAGAGATTTAGTATGGAAGATTCCAAGCACGGTAATATACTCGCATTGCACGGAATCACCCTCTCCAAGAAGATGTCTCCCAAGACTGACGAGGAGAGGGTTCGCATGAGCACTATACCCTACGCTTCGGCGGTAGGATCTATAATGTATGCGATGCTATGTACAAGACCAGATGTAGCTTACGCGCTAAGCGTGGTGAGCCGGTATCAGTCAGACCCAGGTGAGAACCACTGGCCAGCAGTGGAGAACATTCTCAAGTACCTGAGAAGGACTAAGGAGATGTTCCTGGTTTACGGTAATGGAGACCTTAGGGTCGAGTCCTTTACCGATTCAAGCTTCCAGAGTGACAAGGGAGACAGCTAGTCTGTCTCGGGTTTTGTGTTTACCCTAAATGGAGGGGCGGTGTGTTGGAGGAGTTCCAAACAGAACACCGTCACAGACTTGACGATGGAGGCCGAATACATTGCTATCAACGATGCTGCAAAAGAAGTGGTCTGGATGAAGAAGTTCATTACTGAACTTCAGGTGGTTCCGTCCATTGTTGATCTGATACCATTGTATAGCGATAACAATGTGGCTATTGCTTTAGCAAAGGAACCACGGTCCCATCAGAAATCCAAACACATCTTAAGGCGGTATCACCTGATCAGGAAGATAATTGATCGCCAGGAGATCGAGGTACAGAGAGTGGACACTAAAGAAAACACGGAGGATCCATTCACAAAGGCCCTCCCTCAAGCACAGTTCGAGCGACTTTTTGAGCTATTGGGTATGCGGTACGCCAGCAGCTGGCCTTAGTGCAGACGTTGGGTATGCGGTACACCAATTACCGGCCTTTAATGCAAGTGGGAGATTGTTGGATATGTATGCCTTAGAGGCCATTATTGTATAGTACTAGTTTGTATATTACATTTTGGAAGCTTGGGATATATACACGGATTGACGACAGTCTTGCTCGATATAGTAGTATGCTACTTGGTTTGAATCTATCTTAATATGTGTATATGTTTCTTTTAACATATCGCTAATACATATTGATAGAACCCTTAGGATCTTTGCTTGACTACCAGCGTTGTGATGGCAATCACACTAGTGAGGGCTGGGTAGTCTATAAGCACATCCTTATACAGGTCCTTAGTCATATGATTATTGAGACAGGGTATCGATACTTCAGAGTAGACCAGTGTATACGCTTCTTATCCCAGCAAGGGAGATGGTCTGTCCTACAGTCATCAGTACGTCATACTGGAGATAGTATGCAGATGCTCATTGGGTTATGAGTTACACTGGACGGACTCATTGGGTACTGCTGGTTGGTATTATACCTATCGTCAGGTAGCAGTTCCCAGATGACATGAGTACAGCTTAGTACGTTGACTTGACGCTGCTAGTTCGCCTCAAGTGTGTTCCCACTGTTCTTAGATTGCTACCCTACCACGGCTCTATTGAGTCGTGCAAACAGGTAGTAGTTGGGTGCAGTGGCGGTTAGATAGGATTCGTCTCTCCCGGTATTGGGGGTTGATTTCGTGCTGTGTTTGGAGAGCCATTACACAAAGTCCCTGGTCAGGGCAAGTGAGATTTACTGGTAGGTGTTCTAGTAGTTTCTCAGGGTGTTCTGGGCTACACTCCGACATGACTTATGCTGCTATTAGGGATCTGACGTTTACCATCCCCTAGGCCTGATATGCGATACTCTTAGACGAATAGACCGGACTGTACGGAGATTGTCATAGATAGGCTCAGTAGGAGTTTGGATGAGCTTGCTCGTCGACCTTCTTATCGATAGATACCTGGGTAGCCGTTACGCACAGCTAGTGCCGCTGACTTGCTTGTGGTTAAACCCACTGCCAGAGTACTGTCGAGTCTTTAGAGTCCCATACAGAGGGTTTCCCAGCTTCGGGCGAAACGAGTAGAGGTCGTATGGTTTTACGACAGGGTTCGATCACATACGTGTACTTGTGCGTGTGTGGTGTTCAAGCGGACAATACTAGTGGGCTTTGGTTTAAGCTGGATCCTAGTATTTGATTATTGGATTACCTTCGTCTCATAGTATTCGTGTTTCTCGGAACACGGATGCGGGTATGTATATACGGATGAGATGAGGTATAGAAGGAGACACCTCATTAGGGTTTTTGACCATTGACTTGTTCAAAAAAAAATGAGGTAGAGAAAAGAATTTATTATTTTTGGTAAATGATAATTATATATGGCATGGCTACTTAGGTTGACCTTTTGACTTGACTTGACTTGTTGACCTTAGATATTTTGATGAGATATTTTTGACCTAGATATTTTGGTGAGATATTTTCCATGCCATGCTTATGGTTATATAAAAGATAGCCATTCCATTTTTTATGATGATTATCACAAATACTTTCTTTTTCCTCTAGCTTGCTCTCTCCTTCTTCCTCTCAAACCCTAAGTGTATCATGTGTTGATAATCAAGGGTTAATGAGACTTAGCTACTCTAAATCACACTCTACTCACTCTAGTCTACTTAGATTAGCAAGCTAAGTATTCTAGTTACCTCAACTTGGAGGTTTAGCTCAAGGTTGGAACTCTCGGGTGGATCATCATTAACACAAGGAGGCCGAAGTTCAAGCACGATCCATACTTCCATCGAGGAGCTTAAGGAGAGGATCGAAGACCCGAAGGACTTGGTTTCGTTAGGTATACTTTCTATCATAGTAGATAGAACCCTAACATGCTAATTAGGTTTATAGCTAAATATCCGGTTTAGGTTTATTCTAGCGCCAAGTTTTTGATCATAGTAAAATTTTTGTTTCGCATTTGGCCACGGAAGTTGGCCGGGGCGCTAGCGTAACCCTTCAACTTGATTGGTCCATAGGGTTTAGGATGAGGTAGGGATCATTTAATGAAGGTGGCATGAGACTTTGGTGAAGATTTGAAGATGTTTTCATAGGGTAGTGAAGGTGGAGGAAGGAGGAGAAGAAAGAGTTAAGGTGAAGAAAGAAATGAGAATGAGATCATGGAAATAATGGATGAAGGAAATGGTCAATGAGCCTTACCCTCTCTCATGCCCATGCTCATTATTTTATTCTCCCATGTCATCTTGTTGTCCTCTCTCTCTCTAAAAAATCATGCCTTCTCTTTTTCTTTTCTTTTCTCTTTTCTCACTCACAAATAAATTACAAATGCAAATGAAAACAACATGCAACCAAAAATGTAACATGTCATGGTGCACTAACCACGACTAATTAAAAATACGGATTTGACTTAATCATGATTAGTAGTGCACTAATCAAGTTTAATTTAAACTTGCATATAATAATTGCATAATTATTTATAAAATTTCCAAATCCAATAAATACATTTTAAAAAATAAATAAATCATTTTAATCTCCAATTATTTTCCAAATATTGGTTTATAATTATACCATTTTACGAAAACCCCAATTTGTAAATCGAATAGTTTTCGCGAAATATATTATTTTATTATTTAAATTCCAAAAATAATATTTTATATTTTTTAAATGTTACAGAGTGATTCCTGAACAAGCGGGTAAATTACCACGCTTAAAATCTTCCATACTAAACCTCTTTAGTATGGTATCTATGTACCTGGATTGGGACAATCCCAACATCCTTTTAGATCTATCTCTATAGATCTTTATCCCCATGATATATGAGGCATCATCCAGATCTTTCATGGAGAACTTTTATGATAGCAAGAGTTTGACCGAGTGCAGCATAGGAATATCATTTCCTATCAAGAGTATGTCATCCACCTATAATACGAGAAAGGCAACCTTACTCTCTACAACCTTTTTATATATACATAGTTCATCTACGTTTTTGATGAAGTCAAACTCTTTGACTGCTATAGCAAAACAGATGTTCTAGCTCCGCGATACCTGCTTTAATCCATACATTGATTTAAGCAGCATGCACACCTTTCTGCTGCTCTTACTATCTACGAAGCCCTCTGACTGTGTCATATACACGTTCTTTTCTAAATCACCATTTAAAAAAGCGGTCTTGACGTCCATCTGCCAGATTTCATAGTCATGGTATGCAACAATGGAAAGTAGGATCCTAATGGACTTAAGCATAGCCATTAGAGAAAATGTTTCATCATAATCGACACCTGGTCGTTGAAGAAAACCTTTTACTACAAGTCTAGTTTTGAAGGTCTCAACCTTTCTATCTACACCAATTTTTTTTCTTGAAGATCCACTTGCTCCCAATGGGTTTTACCCCTTTAGGAGCAACTTCCAAAGTCTATACTTTGTTAGTGTACATGGATTCCATCTCAGATCGCATAGCATCAGCCATTTCACAAAGTCCTCACTTGTGATGGCCTACTCGAAACTAGTTGGGTCATCATCTTCCATGATACAATTTTCGCTCCTACCATCTATGAGAAAACCGTAGTATCTCTCAGGTGGGTGAGAAACCCCACTAGATCTGCGGAGTGACTGAGGTTCGTCAAGGTCTATTGAATCCTCTGTTTCTATCAAATCATCAGTTGTAGTTTGTGTAGTTGGAACTTCTTCCAACTTTACCTCATTACCACTATTTTCTTTTACAAGAAATTCCATTTCTAAAAAGGTGGCATGTTGAGCAACAAACACCTTTTGTTCCTCGATGTGGTAGAATAGATATCCATGTGAATTCTTTAGATATCCTACAAACTTGCAAAGAACTGATCGTGCGTCGAGTTTGTCCGGATTCTGTTTTTTAACATAGGCCGAACAACCCCATATCTTATGGTTTCTTCCCCTCCCATATCTCATATAGAGTGGTAGGTGCGGATTTGGTAGGAACCCTATTCAATATGTATGCAGCTGTCTCAAGTGCATAACTCCAAAAGGAAACAGGTAACTCAGCAACACTCATCATAGAGCGCACCATATCTAATAAGGTGCGATTCTTCCGCTCCGATACACCATTGTGCTGTGGTGTATACGGAGGAGTAAGCTGAGAAAGAATCCCATCTCTTTTGAATAATCACGGAATTCCATGCTTAAGTATTCACCTCCTCGATCAGATCGAAGGATTTTAATACTTTTACCTGTCTGGTTCTCTACTTCGCTCTTATATTCCTTGAATTTCTCAAACCTTCAGATTTGTGTTTTAACAGGAACACATGTCTGAATCTTGAGAGATCATCGGTGAATGTAATAAAGTACGAGGAACCATTCCTGGCATGTGTAGACATAGGACCGCATACATCACTATGTATCAGTCCCAAGAGTTTATTAGCTCTTTCTTTGTGTCTTGTAAACGGAGTTTTGGTCATCATTCCTTTGAGACATGACTGACAAGTTTCATAAGATGTAAATTCGAACGGATTCAAATATCCATCTTTATGCAACTTAGCTAGTCTGGTCACATTGATATGACCAAGTCTACAATGCCACAAGAAGGCTTCGTTCATTTCTGAACTTCTCCTCTTGTGTGTGTTCTGTATATTTAGAACTATATTTTAATTTAGAACGTATATACCATTACACAATGTACCAAACCCAATCAACACTTGATTTAGGAAAATGTTCATAACATTTTTCTCTAATGCAAAGTTATATTGCTCTTTATCTAATAAAGAAACGAATATTATATTGCAAATCATCAACGGTACGAAATAACAGTCGTTCAAAATCAATGTATTACCATTTGGCAATACAAGGTGATATTCGCCAACAGCTTAGGCAGCAACAATTGCTCCATTCCCTACTCTGAGAGACATATCACCCTTTCCCAGTTCTCTACTTCTCTTTAACTCTTGTAACAGATTACAAATATGGGATCCTGATCCGGTATCTAATACCCAGGAGGTAGAGCAGACTGAGAAATAGTTCTCAATAACTAACACACCTGAAGAAGATACATCAGAATGCTCTTTCTTCATTCGGGTTGAAAGTGTGTCTCAGCACTACCCCTAGATTTAGACAAGCATCAAGTATGCAATTTAAAAAAATCTAGAGTGATAAGGTACACTAACCTAGAATCGAACTATAGAATTAGGGTTTTGTAAGCAAGTAAGGATATTCTAAACTAAGTGAAGAAGGTTACAACCTTTGTAGACCAAGTCCTTCGCTTTAATAGCTTCAAGTAGTAGTCCCTAAGCTCCAAGTAGTAGTCTCTAGAACTCTTCTTAGGCTCCACTTGGTGAAAAGAACGAGCTTGCTTCGTCGTCTTCGAGGCCGAAAATGATCCACCTTGAAGTTACTCTAACTTAAGCTACCTCTTCACTAATGAAAGAACTAGTGGATCAAACAACCTAATTAATGGGCTAGATGAGATTAGATTGATGATGTAGGAATTTTTCTCACTTTAGAACTCTTTTTCTCCTTTTCTTTCTCCACTCAAGAAACTCTAGAGAGGGAAGAAGATGAACTTGGGTGAAAAGAGAGTCGTGATGAATGAGAGAGAATGAACCATGGGAATGAGAGGGAATGAACCATGGGCTAAAGATGTTATTGTGATGAATAAATATCTAAGAAAGAGACAAAATGAGAGGATGAGTCATGGCTTCTCAATGCTTCTACAAGCATCCAAGACATGACTCATTTCCTCTTCATTATCATTTCCTTTTAAATATAAATCATCACAAATATCTTCAACTCTAGGTGTGAGTCTCATACACCCATGTTCTATGTATCATTAAGCATGGCACAAAAGGATTTTATATATAAACAAATATATATATATATATATATATATATATATCATATATCATATATACATATATCATTATATATAAAAAGAGAATAAAATCTTTAGTGAGCACAATATTAGTTAATATATATTAATATATCAAATATAAAAATATATATCGAATTATTAAATCAACACTTGATTCAATAATCCGGTCATATCATATATAACCGACTAATATCACTTATATGTATATCACATTATCGAATCAACACTTGATTCAATAACCCGGTCATATCACATATAACTAACAACATTCAATATACTTTATCAAATCAACACTTGATTCAATAATCCGGTCATATCATATATAACCGGCCAATATCAAATATATATACATATAATATATCATTGAATCAACACTTGATTCAACAATCCAGTTATATCACATATAACCTAACCGATATCACATATCGTGAGATTAGAATACGGTATCACATACTCGTATTTAATCAAGCTCCCGCACATATCACCATATGTGCCCTACTTCGTTTCGCTTGAGCTAGGAAACCTCTGTGTGGTACTCTAAAGACTCGTCAATATGCCGGCAGTAGGTAATGATCATATCAGTCACCCACAAGCCGTTAGCGGTACTAGCTGGACATAACGGTTACCTAGATATTGAGCGAATAGAAGATCAACAAGCAAGCTTGTCCAAACTCCCGCAAATCCTATAACCAAGTCTAGGGGTGGAATCGTTAGACCCCGGCAACTTGATAAGTCATGCCGATGTGTGGCCTATAACCGTTCGAGAAACTACTGATAACACTTACTAGTAAATCTCATCAGCTCTGGCTAGGGACTTGCTATTATAGCTAATCGAGTATAGCGCAACATCAACTCGCAATACCGGGAGAGACGAAACCCCTCCTATCACTCACTGTCTCCATGTGACTCGGGACTGTACCTAAAATCCACCAGTTTGCATAACTTTTTTGAGCCATGGTAGCGAGGAAATCAAAGCACAGTGGGAACCACACAAGACACTATGACGATCTAGGGTCAACAGACTAACCTGTACCAGTATAACCAGAGAACTGCTATCAGACGATAGGTATGGTACCATTTAGGAGTTCTCGGCGAGTCCTGTTCGGTGTACCCATTCTCTAATGAGCACCTGTGTACAATCTTTGATGTCAAACACCAATGGTTGTGGGATCAACCATCGCTCCCATACAGGGTCAAGAAACGTACACACTAGTCTACTCTGGAATATCGATGCCCTGTCTCGATACTCCCTCGACTAGGAACAGTTAAAGGATGTTCTTGCGGACTACACAAGCCCCACTAGTATGATCTGCATCATAGTCCGGATAGTCAAGCTAACATCCTAAAGGCTTTATCAACATATATCAGAGAGACAGAATAATATAAGTGTACATGTTAAGATAAAGCGCAATCAGATAGCATACTATCATGTCGAGTAAAAATGTCCTCTCTCTCTATATATGTCCAAGCATCCACTATAATATACAATAATGGCATCTAGGGCATACATATGACTAACAATCTCCCACTTGCACTAAGGCCAGTTGTTGTAGTATCGCATACCCAACATTCCAAAAAGTCTCTCAAATTGCGTCTAGGGGAGGGCCTTCATGAGTAGATCCGCTGTGTTGTCCTTCGTGTCAACTGTCCTGACCTCGATCTCCCGGCGATCAACTATCTCCCGGATCAGGTGATACCACCTAAGAATATGTCTGGATCGCTGATGGGACCGGGGTTTCCTGGCCAAAGCCACAGCTCCATTGTTATCACAATACAAAGGTATTGGATGCTCAATGGATGGAACCACACCAAGTTCAGTTATGAACTTCTTCATCTAGACAGTCTTTTTGGCAGCATCGTTGGCAGTGATGTATTCATCCTCCATCGTCGAGTCTGCCACGGTATCTTGCTTGGAACTCTTCCAACATATTGGCCCTCCATTGAGGGTGAAGACAAAACCCGAGATTGACTTACTGTCGTCCTTATCACTCTGGAAGCTCGAATCGGTAAAGGACTCCACCTGGAGTTCTCCGTCACCATATACCAAGAACATCTCTTTAGTCTTTCTCAAGTACTTAAGAAAGTTCTTCACAGCTGTCCAGTGCTTCTCCCCGGGATCTGATTGATACCTGCTTACCACACTAAGTGCGTAAGCTACATCCGATCTGGTGCATAATATCGTGTACATGATTGACCCAACTACAGAAGTATAGGGTATCCCTTGCATTTGAGCCCTTTCCAAATCAGTCTTGGGAGACATCTCTTTGGAGAGAGTGATTCCTGAGCAAGCAGGTAAATTACCACGCTTAGAATCTTCCATACTAAACCTCTTTATTATCGTGTCAGTGTACCTGGATTGGGACAATCCCAACATCCTTTTAGATCTATTTCTATAGATCTTAATCCCCAGGATGTAGGAGGCATCACCCAGATCTTTCATGGAGAACTTTTGTGATAAAAAGAGCTTGACTGAGTGTAGCATAGGAACATCATTTCCTATCAAGAGTATGTCATCCACGTACAATACGAAGAAGAAAACCTTACTCTCTACTACCTTCTTGTATATACAAGGTTCATCTACATTTTTGATGAAGTCAAACTCTTTGACCGCTACATCAAAACAGATGTTCCAGCTCCGCGATGCCTGCTTTAAGCCGTAGATTGATTTAAGCAGCTTTCACACCTTTCCACTGCCCCCACTGTCTATGAAGCTCTCTGGCTGTGTCATGTACATGCTCACTTCTAAATCACCATTTAGAAAAGCGGTCTTGACGTCCATCTGCCAGATTTCATAGTCATGGTATGCAGCAATGGAAAGTAGGATCCTGATGGACTTAAGCATAGCCACTGGAGAACATGTTTCATCATAATCGAAAACTGGTCGTTGACGAAAACCTTTAGCAACAAGTCTAGCTTTGAAGGTCTCAATCTTTCTATCTACACCAAGTTTCTTCTTAAAGATCCACTTACTCCCAATGGGTTTTACCCCTTCAGGAGCAACTTCCAAAGTCCATACTTTGTTGGTGTACATGGATTCCATCTCAGATCGTATAGCATCCATCCATTTCACAGAGTTCCCACTCGTGATTGCTTGCTCGAAACTAGTTGGGTCATCATCTTCCATGATGCAATCCTCGCTCCTACCATCAATGAGAAAACTGTAGTATCTCTCAGGTGGATGAGGAACCCTACTAGATCTACGGAGTGGCTGAGGTTCATCGGGGACTATTGAATCCTCCGGTTTTACCAAATCATCAGCTGTAGTTTGTGTAGCTGGAACTTCCTCCAGTTCTACCTCATTACCACTAATTTCTTCCACAAGAAATTCCTTTTCTAAAAAGGTGGCATGTTGAGAAACAAACACCTTTTGTTTCTCAGTATGGTAGAAGATATATCCATATGAATCCTTTGGATATCCCACAAACTTGCACAAAACAGACCTTGCCTCGAGCTTATCCGAATTTTGCCTTTTAACATAGGCCGGACAACCCTATATCTTAACTCGTTTAAAAGATGGTCTCTTCCCATTCCATATCTCATATGGAGTGGTAGCCACGAATTTGGTCGGAACCATATTCAATAGGTATGCAGCTATCTCAAGTGCATAACCTTAAAAGGAAATAGGTAACTCAGCAATACTCATCATAGAACGCACCATATCTAATAGGGTGCGATTCCTCCGCTCATGTACTCCATTGTGCTGTGGTGTATACGAAAGAGTAAGCTGAGAGAGAATCCCATTCTCTTTTAAATAATCACGGAATTCCATGCTTAAGTATTCTTCCCCCCGATCAGATCGTAGGATTTTAATACTTTTACCCGTCTGGTTCTCAACTTCGTACTTTTATTCCTTGAATTTCTCGAAAACTTCAGATTTGTGTTTGAACAAGAACACATGTCCGAATCTTAAGAGATCATCGGTGAATGTAATAAAGTACGAGGAACTATTCCTGGCATGCGTAGACATAGGACCGCATACATCAATATGTATCATTTTCAAGAGTTCAGTAGCTCTTTCTCCGTGTCCAGTAAACAGAGTTTTGGTCATCTTGCCTTTGAGACATGACTGACAAGTTTCATAAGATGTAAATTCGAACTGATTCAAATATCTATCTTTATGCAACTTAGCTAGTCTTATCACATTGATATGACCAAGTTTACAATGCCACAAGAAGGATTCGTTCATTTCTGAACTTTTCCTCTTGTGTGCATTCTGTATATTTAGAACTATAGTTTGATTTAGAACGTATATACCATTATACAACGTACCAAACTCAATCAACACTTGATTTAAGAAAATGTTCATAACATTTTTCTCTAATATAAAGTTATATCCTTTTTTATCTAATAAAGAAATTAATATTATGTTGCACATCATTTTTGGTACGAAATAACAGTCGTTCAAAATCAATGTATTACCATTTGTTGATACAAGGTGATGGTATTCGCCAACTGATTTGGTTGCAACAATTGCACCATTCCCTACTATGAGAGACTTATCACCCTTTCCCAGTTCTCCACTTCTTCTTAACCCATGTAACATATTACTAACGTGGGATTTTGATCCGGTATCCAATACCCAGGACGTAAAGCATACTGAGAAACAGTTCTCGGTAACGAACATACCCGAAGAAGATGCATCATCATACTCTTTCTTCATTCGGGTTGCATGGGAATCCTGATATTCCCCTATTTCTTGCTCAGACTTATGACAATTATAAGAAAAAGCGGAACCAACATTCCCCAGCTCAGTATAATAAGCGGGTTCAGTCAATACATCCATATTATTATCTTGATTAAGGCGTGTCATGGTCGCTACCTAGAGAGAGAGAAGAAAACATTTTAACGTGCGCTCTTGCAAGATTAGATCGGTTATTATCTTATCTAATCAGGATGGCTCCCACTGTTTTTATCAAATCTTCCTTCAAACCTTAAAAAATAAGATTAGCCGGGATTAATTACACCCTACAAGTTCGCTAATCGGTCAGTCAGGCAGGTATTGGTACTCCGAGGAAGTCTCCCCATGCTTTCGCATGGAACTAATTAAATAATCTCATTTCCGCAGGGGTATAATCCCGTCAACACCTTTCTTAAACACTTACTGGAGCAGCTAATTGTAAAGTGTAAAACTCTCTTAGGAGTAACATTTACTCGTAGTGGGTATCGGGATCCAACTTTCTCATAGAAGGTATGTAATCTCATTGCAAATTTTCAACACTTGAAATTCCCAATATCTATTTTTACCCCTGGCAACTTATGATCTTGGCTATGGTCAACAAATCATAAGCGCTAGCCAAGTTCAACCCGTCATTTCTTGATTGAATTAAACTCACCTGTATGACCCTTGGCTATGGTCAATAAAGCCGTACGACTACCCTAATCCAATCACATCATATGCTGCAGATAAGCACTAATCATCTATCGTACATTACGCCTTGGCTATGGTCAACAAACGCAGCACGAATACTAAATAGCACTTATCTGAAATAACGGAGGGCTACGACTGGTTTTGAATAAAACCTTTAACGCAATGAACTTGATATCGTTGTAGAATCCAGTGATTTGAAAAGGAGTGGTTTAAACTCCGCTTTTTAAAATTGAGTAGTTTTTGTAGGATATATGTATGTCCTAGAGGCCATTATATGTATAGTGGATGCTTGGACATGTATATATATATACAGATAACTTTCTTTCTTGACATGATAGTATGCTATCTGGTTGCACTTTATCTTGACATGTTTACTTGATACTGTTCATTTGATACATGTTGATAAAGCCCTCAGGATATCTGCTTGACTTCCATGGCTATGATGGAGATCATACTAGTAGGGCATATGTGGTCTATAAACATATCCTTAAATGTTCCTAGTCGAGGGTATATCGAGACAGGGCATCGATATTCCAGGGTAGACTAGCGTATACGTTTCTTGACCCATATGATGGGCGGTGGATGGTCCAATATCCATTGGTGTTGTGACATCAAAGATTGTATACGGGTGCTCAGTGGAGACTGGGTACACTGAATGGACTCAAAGAGAACTCCTATATGGTATTATATCTATCGTCGGATAGCAGTTCTCAGGTGACACTGGTACAGGTTAGTCTGTACACCGGAAATCGTCATAGAATCTTGTGTGTTCTCCCACTGTACTATGATTTTCACCCTACCACGGCTCTACTGAGTCATGAAAACAAGTGGCTTTTGGGTACAGTCTCGAGACACATGGAGATAATGAGCGAAAGGAGGGGTTTCGTCTCTCCCAGTATTGGGAGTTGATGTTGTGCTATGTGCGATTGGCTTTGACTTGAAGTCCCTGGCCAAGGCTAATGAGATTTACTGATAAGTGTTAACAATAGTTTCTCAACCTGTCATAGTCCATATCAACATGACTTATTGAGTTATTAGGGCTCGGCGATTCCATCCCTAGACTTGATATGCAGCCTATCAGACGAAGAGACCGGACTGTAAGGTAAGTGTTACCAGTGGCTCTGCGGGAGTTTTGACAAGTTCGCTTGTTGTCCTTATGTTCGCTCAATACCCGGATGGCCGTTACGTTTAGCTGACCGCTTGCGGCTTGTGGGTGTTTGATATGATCATCGCCTACTATCGGCGTATTGACGAGTCTTAGAGTCCCACACAGGATTTTCCTAGCTCAGGCGAAACGATGTGGTGTACATATGAGATATGCGCGGGAGCTCGATTAAATGCGAGTATGTGATACCGTATTTTAATCGGTCGTTTACTATTAGTCGGGTCGTATGTAATATGACCGGTTTATTAAATCAAGTGTTGATTTAATATTGACCTTTAGCTCATTTTTAATTAAACCTTTTCTTTTGGATGTATGCATATATGATTATACATGCGCATGATGATGTGAAT
Source organism: Agapanthus africanus (assembly GCA_030015575.1). Classification (NCBI taxonomy): domain Eukaryota; kingdom Viridiplantae; phylum Streptophyta; class Magnoliopsida; order Asparagales; family Amaryllidaceae; genus Agapanthus; species Agapanthus africanus. Next base: position 463,730,045 of record CM057343.1, read on the forward strand.
GCACACATACATACATACATATGTATCATGGTTGTTGATACATAGGAGATGGCAATGCAAGATTCTCATGGTTGATAAATATCTACATTTTTGTTAATGAATTAAAGAAAAAGGAAATTAGCTAAATGACTCATTGTTTCTACACTCTTCTCTTTTGACCATCGACTTTAACCATAGTTTAATTTCCTTTGTTCTTTAACTCATCTACAAAATATCTAGATATTTATTCAACCATGGTTATATTTGAGAGTGTCTCATATATATTCTTTTCTTTTTCATTTTAATTCAAGAGATCATCATATTATTGACAAAAGGTTTGCCATCTTCTTCTTCTTCCTCCTTCATGCTCTCTTGAGCTTTCATTTGAGTGTGGAACTTAAAAAGAAAGGATTTTTAATTGAGAATACAAACCACATAATCATTCTACACCACTCTAGCCCATTTGTGTAGGGTGTTTGCTCCACTTCTTCTTGAACTTGTGAAGCAAAGAGCTTGAGCTAAGAATCTCAGGGTGGATCATCGTAGACGACGAAGGACCTTGAGCGGAGTTGATCCAAGCTTCGAGCAAAGCCGTTGGAGTCCAAAGAGAGTGAAGGAGTTGGATACAAAGGTTGTAGTTCCCTTTCTTTAGATTAGACTTCTTATATTGTTGCTTTTACCCTAATCTCTAGTTACGATTCGGAGTTTGTTTGTAATAGCCCTCTAGAAATTTAAAAGTTCATTATTTTATGATGTTGTAACCCAACTAGAGGCGCTACTACACACCAACATGGTATCAGAGCCAAGATACAGCTTTAGGGTAAACTAGACGACGTTTAAAAACTCAATCGAACATGAAAAATATGATTTTTCATGCTCATTGGAAATTTTTTCAAAAGTTGGAATTTTTTGGTTTAAAAATATCCAGAAAATAGTGCAGGGTTTTCTGTGGATCCCCAAGAAAAACGAGCGCCTAACTCGACACAATGACTGCGGAACCGCGGCTAAATAGTGGCATTTGCGGCGGTTCCACGGCGCCGTTGGTGAGGCTTGGACCGTGGCTTCTTGTGTTGATCCGTAGGTACTGTATGTGCTCTCTGGGAATTTTTAATGCAGGTTCAAGAGTTGAGATCTGGTAGAACAGTGAGTATGTTGATGTGTTGATTGATATATTTAACGTCGTATATGCTTTCCAATTATGTTGTTGTGATATGATGTATAAGATCGTCGTGATGGAATGGCCGGGGGTTTTATGTGAGACGAGAGTTTCTCTTTTCATTCATGTAAAATTTATTGTAAATAATATTCTTTTATTGGGGCACTTCCGGGTTGAGGATGATGTCTCCATTGATATATATTTTACTTTTCCGCATTAGGATAGACCCAAGGAGGAGAGCACGAGTGACCGGGTTCTGGAGTTCAGTGGGAGGACATCTCGAGGAGTCGAGACCGAGTCTCCTAAATTACAGAATTGGAAGGGTCACTTGCTGCTCTCGTAGGGGTCTAGGGGCGTGGGCTTAGCTATTCATCATGACCGTGGAATCCATATTTTCTATCGTAGGCTAAATATAAAATACGGATTTCCTAGTATATCCTATATTTTCATATATCTATTTCTGCTGCTGATTATTCTGTGATGTAATTACTTGATATCTGAGACGAATGCAATATTGTTATTATATATGCGATATGTAATAAATGTTTATTTTTCGTTTCTGTGATGGCTTAGGAACTTAAATGATGGGAATACATTAATAAGATTAATGTAAAGAAAAAAACCCTAAAGATGTTGTAGAATCGAATTTGAAACACACTCGGCCTTTTTTTTTAATGAAAAATGCAAGTTTCAAAAGATGCGGAGCTTAAGCCACTCCTTTTCTAAACTATTTAGATTCTACAATGAGATCATGTTCAAAGCGTTATAAGTTTTCATACAAACTATTCGCAACCCTCCGTCATTTTAGGAAGCAGAGGACTTAGTATTCGTGCTACGTATGTTGATCATAGTCAAGGCGTAATGTACGGTAGCTAAGTGATGTCTTCTACAAAACATATGATGCGATCAGTTTAGGACATTCATGTGATTATGTTGATCATAGTCAAGGGTCATATGGGTAGGTCTAGTTAAATCACGAAATGACGGGTATAACTTGACTAGTGCTTATGATATGTTGACCATAGCCAAGGTCATAAGCAGCTAGGGGTAAAAACCATATCGGGAGTTTCAAGAGTTGAAATTTGCAATGAGATTGCATACCATTTATATGATATTTGGATCCCGATCCCACTGTGAGTAAGAGTTACTCCCAGGAGAGTTTTACACTTTACAATTTGCTAATCCAGTAGGTGTCTAGAAAGTGTTAACGGGGTTTGACCTCTGGAAAAAGGAGGTTTATTTTAATTAGGTCCGTGCGAAAGCACGGGGAATATCTCTCAAAGTACCGGCACTGGCCTGGCTGACCGGTTAGCGAAACTGTAGAATGTAATTAATCCTGACTAGTTTTCTTTTTGAGGTTTGAAAGAAAATTTGATAAAAGTAGTGGGAGACATCGATTAGATAAGATAATAACCAATCTAATTCTTTGCAAGAGCATTTCACTGAGTGTGTTCTTTTCTCTCTCCTAATGGCAGATACCTGATGACGGGACTTAAGCTTCTTTTAGAGAAAAATAAACTGACTGGACCGAATTATAAAGAATGGCTGAGGAACCTGAACATTGCACTTTCATATGATAAAGTATCATATGTCCTCACTGCCATAGCCCCACCCACCCCAGGTCCTGAATCATCTATTTCGGATAAAGAAATCCGAAAAACGTAGGATATTGATTGTAACACGGCCAAGTGCCTCGCGCTTGTTTCTATTGTCACGACCCGAAGGTACGGAACGTGACTGGCACTTAAATTACGAATGTCTCGACGGTACGTAATCTAAGTAAGCCAAAGCCCAGAAATCTAAACCAAATAAAGAAATAGAGTGAAGGAAAACTTATTTAACGAAAGTAATTTAAACTAAATAAGTCATATTAAACAATTTAAAAACATCAGAATTTCCCGAAAATTTTGGCTGAGTTTCCTTTGTAAATACTGGCCCCGAAACGGGTACAAAACAAGAAAATACATATAAATAAAGAATGAAGGCATCCCCAAGCGGGAGTTAGCTCTTCGCCCAAGACGGAGTCACAACCACATGCAAAGAATATATCATAATAATGCAAAATAAGTATAAAAACATAAAAGCATCACGTCGGCTCAAGTGAGCATCGACATCAACCCACAAATGCAAGTATCAAGTCTCACCGTCTAGTCCAATATACAAGGGTAGATGGAGTATACTAGATACAAAATAAAAATACACGGTGGGAACAAAAGCGAATCCTCCAAAACCCACCTATGAGCAAGCTGCAAGCCGAAGCAAAGGAAGCTGAATAGGAGTAAGGCGCCGCTACTGTGCTGACGGGTTAGACCTGCAAGATACTGTGGCACAACGGGGGTGAGTTGCCAACTCGTGAGTAGTAAGTAACATCTAATAAGGCTATCATAAGCATGCACGCAAACGCGTCACAACCTACGCATATACTAATATGATGCAATGCACTAACATGTATGCAACGTGAATGCATAATCAACATGAAGCCTGAGTATGTTTCATATGAGAAAATATTTATTTTTATCTTAGAAATCTTCTGTGAAATAACTGAAGTAATATCAATGAAATCAATAAAAATCCGTGTCAAGTATCGACACAAAATATGTATATCTCAATGTCTCAATGTCTCATATCTCTGTTTCTCAAATCTCAATATCTCTGTATCTCAAATCTCGATATCTCAATATCTCCGTATCTCAAATCTCAGTATTTTAATATCTTGGGCTCCGGCAGTCCGGATCGACCCATATCACCAATCTCATGACTACGGTCGGTATCCTCCGGATATCCGCCACATCAAAATACTAATAATAACAACAATCATAACCAGTCGGTAGTGCTCCCCTGCCGGGCTCAATGCCATCTGTGCGATCTTCTTGCCCTGAGGTATCGCACCGGGTCCACCATGTACCCGCAGACGGTGCATCCCTCTCCTCGAATCGGGTATGTGATACAGCTCAAGAAACGAGAAAATTCATGGTGGACGCCACACACATCATATCATGGGAAAACCGCAACTTGCATTTTAAAATGATAATAAGTTTTTATAAAATTCTTGCGGTTTTCCCCAAAATCCAGAAATCTCATAAATACTGAAATCCTCGAGAAGAATCACAATATACAAATATGCTAATGATAATGGAAATCTATGATACGGTAGTATACACCATACGAAACACGGCCAGAAGCTATGCATAAATCATGATGCAATGAGGTATGTATACATGATTAACAATTCTACGTATCCATTTAATGAGATGAAAATACATGTGTAAATATACGGATCATATATGATGCAAATGCACAAATATTTATTCTAAGCAGTTTCTATAGTGTTCGTGGCATAGCAATTACCAATGGCGTGTGTGTTAGCATGAATAGTGCACGTGCAGCATAGACTAATGGTAATGGTGCAAGTGTCCTATGAGGTAGTATCGCACGTGTATATATATATATATATATATATATATTTATCTATTTAAGATGATGCAATGCAATGAGGTGCATAACTAGAAACTACGCATATACTACAAATACTACAAGTGATACTAAACCATCGGGCGCCTCGCGCCATCCAGACGATCCCCCCATAGATGTGTACATCTACTCACCGGGACGTCTCGGCTATACTGATCCGATCTCCGTCTGTCTTTCCGCGCCGTGTCCGACACCTCTGCGCCCGACCCTAGGATCGCACACAAGCAATTATGAGGATAAAATACAAATAGTCGCGGACACAAATGACATAAGTCAAACATCGCGCGCTAATTAAACGCGCACGCACCTGGCGCACAAACGCGCTCGCGACAACGCCATAAACTAGAGCTAGGGTCACTATACGTGAAAAACACCAAGCCTAAAACCCTAATCGCATCAATTGCGCAATTCACAACACATTAAATATTATATGAATTAGGTGGCAAACCATCAAAACCCCGAACTTAACTTAAATCGATTTATTCTAAAAACCTAGCAAGCGACCATTAACCGCTTTAATTCAATTCTAGATGCTTTGGTAAATCTAGTGGCCACAATATTCTCTTAACAACTCAATTAAACCACATAAACCCTCACTAGAATTTTATCTCACCTATTTGTATTATTTATAAAAACCTAGTTTGCAAAAATCCTAATTAGGACAATTTAAATGCAAAAAATTACAAATTACCAACTAGATTAAGTTTTCCATGTCTTAACATGTTAAACTACACCTTGTAATCATAAACAATTTATAAAAACCCTAACTTGATTTAAAAACCCTTTCTTGAATTTTAAATCTTAAAATTAAAATCAGGATTAAACTCCTAATTAGGCTAGATTAAAGTAATTATACAACCATTTACTATTGGGTTAGGATTTTACCTCAAAGATCATGAAATACAACATGCAACTTGTCTCCAAAATGGTCTCTTGCCTCAAGTATCCAAGCTAGAATGAGCAAGGAATAATGGTTAAAGATTAATTGAGGAATTATTAGGATTTTGTGTGATTTTTGAATGGATTTTTGAAGGATTTTGTGTTGAGATGAAGTGGGGAATTTGAGAAGGCAGCAAGGAGGGGGGCTCGGCCATGTTAGAATGAGGGTATCAAGAGAGAGAGAAATGTGTGGTTAAGTGTAGAAGCTTCCCATATATAACATATATTTATTTCTTTAATTAATTAATTCACTTCTTCTCATTTTGTTTGCAAGAAAAAAAAGAAAATGTTGAAGAGAGAGAAGGGGGCTGCCCAAAGTGCTCGGCCAAGACTTGGAAATGGTGTGTGTGTGTGTTGTGTAGAAATTTCCTTTGACAAGAAACCCCCCATTGTTATATCTATTAAGTCTTTTTTATTTTGTTTTCTTTTCCAATTAAATCCTAGAAACCTCTAGAATTATGGAGACATATCTCTACTACTACTTACAAAAAAATGTTACAACCTTGTTTTAAGTTGTCATGGTTCAAAATTGTATGTTTAACCCATTCCAATTTATAATGTACACTAATTTAGATGTATAAATGAAAGCTTATAATAATAATTTAAAATAATTAATTAAGGAAAAATATTTAAGTAAACCAACAATTTATAAGTGACTAAATAAATACCAAATAGTAGAAATTACATAGTTAAAATAAGCATATTTAAGTTTATGATGAAAAATAATTATAGTTAAGTTTTACGGAGAATACGATTTATTTTACCGATTATCAGAAAATTCTTCTAAAGGATTTATTTATTTGTTTGTTTATTTATTTATATATATATATATATATTTTAAAACATTTCATCTATGGACAATGAACATCAGAAGCAGAATGAGAAGATGGATGTTCAATCCATCTTTCTCCACACAAAGGATATATATGGAGAGCAATCTCGGGTTTTATGCTATGAGGCATCTCGAAAGCTGTTTCAGATGCGGATGACTTCTGGTACATCAGTAGGAGAACATGTCTTGAAGATGATTGGTCTTATAGAAGAACTTGAGGACCTAGGATGGAACATGGATAACGAGCAATATACTAATATTGTTCTACAGTCTCTCCCTCCTGCCTTTGCTCCATTCATAGTAAATTTTAATACGAATGATTTGGAGAAATCACTGCTTGAACTTCTCAATATATTGAGAAGTGCAGAGAGCACGCTTAAGATAGCGAAAACTCCCGCTCTGCTTGCTGGGCCATCTTTTTCTTCCGTCCCAAAAGTCAAGGCCAAGGGAAAGAAGAAGAAGAAACCCACCCAGCCGAGAGGTGGAGTTGAAAAGGAAAAGAGGAAAGACAAGTTTGGGGCCGCGGGAAGTGGAAAAGGAGAATGTTTTACTGCCACAAGTCGGGACACGGAAAACGCAACTGTGCTTTGTACCTTGCTGATCTAAAAAAAAAGAAGCATACTGATACTTCCGCTTCAGGTGTGTTTGTAACTAAAAACTATTTTTCTATAAACTTTGCATCTTGGGTATTAGATACTGGTTCTGGTTCTCACATCTGCAATTGTGTGCAGGAATTAAGAAACAGTAGAGTTTTGAAGACTGGTGACCATACTCTTCGGGTTGGAAATGGTTCCAATGTACATGTTGTATCCGTAGGAGAGTATCATCTGGGGTTGCTTTCAGGATGTATTTTGGTTTTGAACTCTTGTTATTATGTACCTAGTATGCCATGTAATATAATATCCGTTTCTTTGTTAGACAATGAAGTATATCATTTTGTGTTGCAGAATAATGTTATGAACATTAACTTTAATCAACAGTTGATTGGGTATGGTACACTGAATAACGATATTTACGTCCTAAACCAACACACAGTTTTCAATATACAACATATAAATAAAAGAAAATTTTCATACATAAATGAAGCTTTTCTTTGGCATTGTAGACTTGGTCATATTAATGAAACAAGACTAAACAAGTTACATAAAGATGGATATTTGAATCCTTCTGAATATAAACCTTATGTGACCTGTTAATCCTGTATCAAAGGTAAAATGACCAAAACTCCGTTTATTGGACACGGAGAGAGAGCTACAGAACTCTTGGGTCTCATACATAGTGATGTATGTGGACCAATGTCTACACATGCTAGAGACAGTTTTTCATACTTCATCACTTTTACTGATGATTTCTCAAGATTCGGACATGTGTTTTTATTGAAGCATAAATCCGAAGCTTTCGAGAAATTCAAGGAGTACAAACTTGAAGTAGAAAAACAAACTGGCTTGAGCATCAAGAAACTTCGATCAAATCGAGGTGGAGACTATTTAAGCACCGAGTTTTCAAACTTCTTAAAAAAGAATGAGATTCTCTCTCAGCTCACTCCTCCTTACACACCACAGCACAATGGTGTGTCAGAAAGGAGGAATCGTACCCTATTAGATATGGTACGGTCCATGATGAGTGATGATGATTTACCGCTTTCCTTTGGGGGACATGCATTAGAGACAATAATTTATTTATTGAACAGGGTTCCAACCAAGACCGTGTCTACCACTCCATATGAGATGCGGTATGGAAAGAGACCATCTCTTAAAAGAGTTAGGATATGGGGTTGTCCGACTTTTGTCAAAAAGCAGAATCTGGATAAACTCGAGACACGATCGGTCATGTGTAAATTTATGGGATATCCAAAACATTCATATGGATATCTATTCTACCAAAAGCAGGAACAAAGAGTGTTTGTTTCTCAACATGCCACATTTTTAGAAATCGAAATTTTTACAAATAGTACTGATGGCAGTGCGGTAGAACTAGAAGAAGTTCTAGAGACACAATGTAACACTTTGAAAATCGTTTAGGTAGTTTTTTTTTTCGATAATCGGTAAAATAATCGGTATTTCTGCAAAATGTAAAAATAATTATTTTTCAATATAGGTCTAATTATACAAAATTTAGATAAGAAATTTCTATAAATTGGTTAGTTAATTGTCACTTATAAATTTCTAGTCATTTAAATTTTTTCCTTAATTAATTATTTTTAATATTATTTTAAGCTTTTAAATATACATTAAATTAGTGATAAATACAAATTTGATTGGGTGAATTACATACTTAGGAACCATTATAAACTAAAATCTAGTAGTAACATAAATTTTATCAAGACTTTCCAAAATTGGTTGTTTCTATGGTTTAAAATGAAATTAAAACGAAATTTTAATTAGAAATTGATGTGATAAGCATTTATTGCACTTGTGAGAGTCTTTTTCTATGGAAACATCTACACACTCACACACACACTCCCTCCTCTCCCCTTGGCCGAGAGCACCTCCCTACAGCTCCCTATTTTCCCCCATCTCTTTTTGCTTCAAATTTCATCACAAATCCATCAAAATCCACAAATTTCTTCACAAATTCAAAACAAATCCTTATTCTATCTCTTCTCAAGCCCAATTTAGCTTAAAACATGGAGAAAGGAGGCATCTTTGGAGGCTAAGTGCAAGTTAGGGTTCAAAACTTGAAAGGTATAATTCTAATCTAATGGTTAATTTGTAGTTTAAATATGCTAATATAGAAATTTAAAGTGTGAAATTGGTTGTAATTGCTTGTTTAAGGAATTCAAGAAAAGGGTTTGATTCTGAAATTAGGGTTTGAAGCATTGCAAATAGGTCAAATTAAGTGTAGTGGCTAGCTAGTTGTGTAGTTGGATGATTATGCTAGATTGTGGTCATTTTATCGCTAATCTATGATGGTTACGCCAAATTGCAATTTTAGTGCTTACTAGGTTTTCGATATAATTAGGAGGTGAATTAATTTTGATATCTTGGTTATATCTTTAGCATCTCCTACGACATTTAGGGTGTGCGAATGCGAAATTTGTTTTGATCGGGTTTTAGCTTTGACGGTTGTTCCGAACGACGATTCTAGTTAAGGTTGTAGTGATTGTCGTGTGTGTTCCGCGCACCAAGTGCACATTGTGCCTAACTTGTGAACGTTGATCTTTTCATATTGTGACTTTGCGTTGTTTCAGAATATATAATCTTATGTTTTGTGTGGTGCAATTTTAGGATCAATTGCGGAAGCATCGGACGCGGCGCGCAAAGGCAAAGCTGTGGTCGGATCAGATTAGCGAGGTGTCCAGGTGAATAGATGTATACATCTATGGAGAAATCATCTGAATGGCGCGGGGCGCCCCATAGTTAGGATTACTTTATTACTGTCACGTCCCGAAAGTACGGAACATGACCGGCACTTAAACTACGAACGTCTCGAGGCATACGTAATCTAAGTAAGCCGAAAACCCAGAAATCCAAACTAAGAAAATTAGTAGAGTGAAGGAAACCAATTTAAAATCAAGTAGTTTTAATTGCATAAGCCGAATTATGCGATTTTAAAAACATCAAATATTTCCTGAAAATTTCGGCAGAGTCTCCTTTGTAAATACTGGCTCCCCAACGGGATACAACATGAATAGTATACGAAATCAAAAAAAGGCATCCCCAAGCGGGAGCTAGCTCTTCGTCAATCGACGGTCACAACCACACAAGCAATATAATATACAACGCCAAGGGCGACGATCAAAACTCAAAAGGAAACTCAAAACAACAAGAAATCCATAGAAATACAACGCGCGACTCTAAGGTCGAAAGAATAACATCACTGGTCTCTATCTCAAAAATAAATACATGTTTGGTTGATGGAACTTCTAGATACAATAGAATAATGATATACAAGATATAATGATGGGTGCGATACAAATAAACCCACTTACTAGCAAGTCACCCGGAAATGGAAATAGTGCCAGCAAGCCGTAATGAAACCTGTACGGCGAAACCTACAAGAACTGTGGCACAACGGGGGTGAGTTGCCAACTCGTGAGTAGAAAAACATCTACGCACAGAAATCGCATAAATAACGCAATCCTAGGTCAATGATCATAATATATCCTCAAATATGTATATAACATGCAGCCTATAACAATGGCTAGGGTAAATATCTAACCCGAGTGTAATCTCATGTGCCCGTGTCAGTGCCTCAGGTAGCAAAATGTCATATGAATGAGGTATGAATGCATGAAAACAGAATACATGTAAATGAAGAAACTGTTTTCATAATTTAGTGAGATTTCCTTTGTATTTTTTAAAATGAGGTATCATAATGAAATCAGCATCAACAATGTCTAGCATCGACACAAAACATAAATCTCAATGTCTCAAAATCTCAGGCTCCGGCTATCCGGACTGGCCTGTATCATCAAATCTCAGTATCTCAATATCTCGAAATCTCAATGTCTCAATCTCAATATCTAGGGCGCCGTCAGTCCAGACCGGCCCCTACCATCCATCTCAAGACCACGACGGTATCCTCCGGATATCCGACGCGTCGGGTAATATCACCGGTAGGTAGTGCTCCCCTGCCAGGCTCAACGTCAGCAACACGACCTTCTTGCCCCGGGGTACCTTACCGGGCCCACCATATACCCGAAACGGTTCATCCATCTCCTCGAATCGGGTCTTGAAATCCATCAGCAAACTCATGGTGGACGACTCATACATCATGGGAAAACCGCATTTTTATTTAAAAAGAGAGAAAGCAGTTTATATATGTTTTGCGGTTTTCCTCCAAATCCAGAAAATATCATGGAAATCTGAATCATCAATAGCATGTAAAACCATGAATATAAGCATGAGCACCCATGAATGCGGCATATAATGAATAACAGTATGCATGAAGTGACAAGTAACAACTACAATGTCTAAACTAGCATATAATGCAAGCAACTAATCATCATGTCAAAACTACTAGTTAACAAGCTACATTAGGCGATAATATTTTCTAAGGTGTGCGTGACATGGCAATTACCGATGAAGATGTGTGTGAGCCGGCAAGCAAGTGTACGTGGTACATACGCATCATCGGTAATGGTGCTGGTGTCCTAACAGTATGATATCAACAATGCAATAAGAAATTATAATATAAGTATGCGATGCGGAGCGAACAGTAATAATGAGCGGAATACTAGACACAACGATAACTAAACTGCATTATCCTAATATAAGTCCTACAATAGTGCCTTTTGAAATAACACAAATCGCGGTGTTTTGAAAATAAGGGCTACGGTGTTTTTAGGAAAAGATACGTCTTTTGAAATATCCGTAGAATCCCTTGACCTGTCTGTTAAAATACCCACGATTCGTAAGCTTTTGAAATAGGTAGGAGTCGAATCTAATCTAACAACTAAACTAAACTAAAGGGCTAAAGCTAACAAGCTGGACTACAGGTAAGGAAACCGCCTAACATCTGAGTCGATATATATACATACCTGTATATATATTAGTCGGTGATCCCGCCTCAACAATATCATATACGATACCATATCTATAATCAGACATCCCAAGTCAAGAGTGCGGATCAATCATCAAAATATAGCTCGTACGTAAATCCGTCGTACGGCATCCCCAAATCTGGGTACGGGTCAATATCATATTCATCACACTATTCATCCGGTATCCTCTTTATCAAAGATCATAGTCTAGGGTACTGACCTATGTCTAGTATAATACTAATATCATCAATATAGTCATGATCTGGCTACTGATCGACAGTCTCGTACAAACTGATATCATCAGCACATATCATCATCAAGGGGTATACATCGCCCAATACGGCCTAGGATCAATATCCTAGCATACCATATCTCATATCACGATCACATGTCGACCATTTAATTAATAACACTATTCACCCGTATCATCGTCCCAAGATCCGCTATAACACCAGGACGTACCTCAAGTACGAATCCTGCCATATCACCGAAATCACAATCTCAACACAAAACTCATCGACTCATCTCAATCCCAAGTATCATCCTCAAATCCGTATGTGAACACATAATCCCATACCTATGTGAACACATAACAATCTATTCCCGTAAGCACAAATGAAAGAAGAAAGTATGCAAGTATGGGTGGGTGTGTGCAAGTGTGGTGCGACCACTACTCTAGGGTTTCGCGACACTAAATCATCCAAGAACACCAAATACCATATTTATCATCAATAACTCAAAAAATATATAAACAATATATATATATGTGTGTATACGTATTCGTATACATCACCACGAACTGCGGGGGTGCTATACGCCATCCACCCGACTTCTCCCCGTAGATATAAATCTACTCACCTGGTCCTCGCTCGCTGGTGCCGACGTCGCCACGCGCTTGCTTGTCATCTCGAAGTCCACATGGGGTACCTACATATCATAACGCACCGTATCGTATTAAAACCCGACTCATAACTAAAACGACACACGAATCCCACATAGGTCAAAACCTATGGTTTCTTTCACAAATCAACTCAAAAACCCTCGACGTCGGCGTACAAACGCCAAACCATCGAGAAAAAGCCCAAACACACCCATTTACACATTCGCAAACACTAATTATAATATGAAACAATTCACAAAAACCTCAAACTCACTTTAAAAGCTATTTTTCCGAAAGTCTAGCAAGCAAAATTAACCGTTTTAGTACAAAACTCAATATTTAAATAAATCTAGCGGCCATAATACTTATTAAACATCTTAATTAAGCCATATAAACCATTTCTATAATTTATTCTCATAAATTTGCATAAATTCCAAAATCCTAGTTTGCAAAAATATCAATTTTTAACACCTTTTAAAGCAAAATTCACAATTCATCAATTAAGCTTGGTTTTGCATGATCCAAAGTCATTAAACCACTCTTTATAATATTAATAATGACATGAAACCTTAATTTAGATTTTAAACCCAATTATAAAACAATTTCAAAAAAACCTAGTTAGCAAAATAGCACATTTATCACAATTTCCACCTAACAATTTGAAATTAGTAACTGGATTAGGTTTTAGCTAGAATAAACATGTTAATCTACTCATGGCAAACTTAATGATGTGATAAAACCCTATCTTGATTTTAATCTCACATATAACCATTAATTCCTCAATTCAAGTTTGCAATATGAACACAAATTAAACACCAAATTTAGTTAAATTGGAGTAATTAACCAACAATTAAGACATGGGTTAAGATTTATACCTCCCAATTAGAGATCTAGCAAGGATCTAAGCCTCCCAAATTGCTCTCTTTTCACCAAGATCCATGCTAGATGGGATAAAGAATAATGGGTAAGAGTTAGATTTTGATTTTGTGAGGTTTTAGTTGATTTTTCATGAAATTTTTGTGTATTTTTTTTTGGAGAAGAGATGAGATGAGGAATGAGAGGGGAGGGGCTGTTGAAAATGTGCAGGTTTCGGCCAGCATGGGGAGGGGGGGATGGGTGAGGGAGGAGAGAGAGTGAGGTGGAGAAAGTGGAAAAAGTCAAAGTCCACCATTTTCTATCATTTTCCTTTCTTTTCTTTTCTTTTCTTGGTGATTGGAGAGAGAGAGAGGGAGGGCTGTCATGGTGGGGCCGGCCATATGGGGAGAGGGAGAGAGGGTGCGGTGTGGGTGTGTGAGTTAGGGAAAATGATAAATGTATTACCCCGATTCCCGTTAACACTAAATTCACCGGAAAAGGCCTTTTTCTTCGATATTTTCTAAACCGTTTTGGCAAACGATTTCATTTCAAAAACCATAGGATAAAATTTTATTTAACGTGTTATGATACACAAAATTTGTTTCAACTCATTCCAATTTGTAATTTTTCCTAATTAAATGTATTAGTGACGGCTTAAAATAATATTAAAATAATTAATTTCGGAGAATTTTTCAGAAAATTTGAAATTTCACGAGTGACTCAATAAACACCAAATACTAGCAATTACATAGCTAGAATATGTATATTTAATTTTATAATAAAGATATTTGTATTTTGACTTTTTACAGAAAACCCCCTTATTTTACCGATTTTTTTGAAATTTCACCGAAACGATTTTCAAAACGTTACAATTACTTACGAACTATATGCATAGTTATTTAGTTAACCAGCTCATTTCATTGTACCATCTCATACATATGCTAATAGGCGATGCCATCTCATAGGATACTTGCACTATTATCATTGGTTTATGTTGCACGTGCACTCTTCATGTGAACACACACACGCTTTGGAAATTGCTATGCCACGAACACTTAGAAACTGCTAGATTTGCATCATGACATTTGCATCATACTTGGTACTTAATTGATAGTCGCATATGTATATCGCATTTCATCATCATTTATATATAAACTTTCAGCCATGAATCGCATTTCATGTTATGGATATCATAGACAGTATCATTTTCCTACATATACATGTATTATGATTTTCTTGAGGATTTCTGTATTGATGAGATTTCTGGATTTTTGGGAAAACCGCAAGAATTTTCAAAACATATTATCATTTTAAAAACAGAAATTTGCGGTTTTCTCGTGATGTGATGTGTATGGCGTCCACCATGAGTTTTCTCGGTTCTTGAGTAGTATCAGATACCCGATTCGAGGAGGGGGATGCACCGTCTGCGGGTACATGGTGGGCCCAGTATGGTACCTCAGGTTAAGAAGATCGTAGATGATGGCGTTGAGCCCGGCAGGGGAGCATTACCTACCGGTTATTTAGGACGCGGTGGATATCCGGAGGATACCGACCGTAGTCGAGTGATTTAATGATATGGGCCGATCCGGACTGCCGGAGCCCGAGATATTGGGATTTAAGATACAGAGATATGAGATATTGAGATATACATAGTTTGTATCGATGCCGGACACATATTTCAGTTGATTTCTATGATGATATTTCAGTTCACTTCATAAAAAGGGGTTTTACTAAGTAAAAGATATAAAACTTCTCATCTCAGGTACATCATGATTTTTGTGTTGATTTTTACAAACATGTTACATCTAGATTTGCATCGCATCATGTTAGTACATGTAGGCTGTGACGTAATTGCGTGCATTCTTGCGATAGCCTTATTAGATGTTACTTACTACTCACGAGCTGGCAACTCACCCCCGTTGTGCCACAGTGTCTTGCAGGTCGGACCTGTCAGCCTTGTAGCGGCGGGCGTACTTTTCATTGGCTTCTTTTGCTCGGACTCACGACATTGCTCGTAGGTGGGTTGCGAGGACACTTTTGTACTATCATTGTATCTAGTATTCTCCATCTACCACTTCTTATTTTATATATGCGACCTAGTGATGAGACTGAGAGATTTGTGTATATGTGGTTCCTCTGGGGTCGAGCTCACTTGAGCCGATGTTGTGTGTGTGTTTTTTTTCCTTATTTTTGTGTTTCTTTATGCTTATTTGCTTGATATTATATATATATATTGCGTGTGGTTGTGATCCGCCTTGGGCGAAGAGCTAGCTCCTGCTTAGGGATGCCATTATATCATTACAAGTTTATATATTCTTGTTTGTACCCGTTTGGGGCCAGTATTTACAAAGGAGACTCTGCCGAAATTTTTGGTAAATTTTGATATTTTTAAAAAGGGGTTAATATAACTTAATTGGTTTAAAATTGTTTTCATAAAAGGTTTTCCTCCACTCTTATTGATTATGGTTTAGATTTTCTGGGCTTTGGCTGACTTAGGTTACGTTACGCCTTGAGACGTCTCGTAATCTAAGTGCCAGTCATGTTCTGTACCTTCGGGTCGTGAAAAAGTTGGTATCAGAGCGATAGGTTTTACCTTTCTGAGTGTAGGACGACCCTTGGTAGATGGAGTAGGTGACTTAAGCAGAGTGGCGTAGCGTGTGTTTGTTCCGCGGCATACTTACGATACGGTACTCCGCCTAAGTGACCTTAGGATATAATTGCTTGTATTTCCTTCTTGATTCCATGCATTCCTTGATTCAATTGCAATGTTCTTATCACTCCTGTTTCTTATTCCAGCTTTGATGCCGCCAAAGACTATGAGGGCTCAGCGGGCTGCCGCTAGGGATGAGATTCGAGCGGGCTCGTTTGAGGTGAGGATCGAGCGGGATGATACGCCTATCCCTCAGGGTCTGATCGATCCACCTTCTCTAGGCCGTATTTCCAGATTAGAGGACGGTATGCAGGAGTTGCACCAGATGATGGGATCTTTAGTTGAGGCCAGTCGGGCACAGAGATCTGAGGATGTTCCTTCCACCGCATAGGCCACGATTGTACCTGCTGCCCAGACAGTTGCTCCTGCTACTACTGCGACTATCCCCGTATCATTACAGGAGTTTATGAGGCTGAGACTTCCAGCTTTTACTGGCACGGATGTGACAGAGGACCCGCAGGCATTTCTCGATAGGATGGCTAGGATTTGCCATTCGTTGAGGTGTTCTGATGATAGATGGGTGGAGTTTATGAGTTTTCGTCTGGAGGGCCTTGCTCAGACGTGGTACGATTTAGTAGAGAGAGGCCGAGCTGCAGGTCTACCTCCTATGACTTGGGATGAGTTCACAGCTGCATTTCTTGCCCGTTTTCTTCCGGAGAGTGTCCGAGATGCTCGAGCCCGTAGTTTTGAGGCCTTGCGCAAGACTCCAGAGATGACAGTGTTAGAGTATGATATACAGTTTACTCAGTTGTCCCGATATGCTCCGTACCTAGTAGACACTGAAGAGAAGAGGATAAAGAGGTTTGTGCGAGGGCTTGACACGCAGTTATTTCTTGCCATCGGCGCCCAGCACTTTGACACTTATGCAGCTGTGATGGATGTAGCCTTACTTTTGGAAGAGCGCACTTCAGAGATTTCGGTTGTTTCGAGACCGAAGAGGATTCGTACAGATACATCAGCTCCAGTGCGGTTTGGCAGAGGCATGGAAGGCAGAGGTTGTGGTGGACCCTTCATAGGACATGGTGGTGGTCGAGGTATGATGCGAGGCCGGTTATTCAGCTCTTATTTACCGGGTCAGCAGCCATCGCCGGGATGTTATCATTGTGGGAGTCCATATCATCATGTCAAGAATTGTACTGTGGGGAGCCAGAACACGGCGACAGTGCCACATATGACCCTACCATCTTCACCACCTCCTCAGAGAGCTCTACTTCCTACCCCTGATGATGCTCCACGCCAGGCAGATGCTCCTAGAGGCTGTGGGTGTGGCGGTCCTGTTCAGAGAGGATGAGGCGACAGAGGCAGAGGCAGAGGGCAGCCAGCTATTAGTGGTGGACAACCCGAGTGTTCGCTTTGACTCCTCAGGATGCACATGCATCCAATGCCGTTGTGACAGGTACTCTGCCAGTATGTTCTTTTGATGAACAGGTATTATTCGATCCAGGCTCCATACATTCTTATGTATCCACTTACTTTGCACTGAGGTTGGGCCGAGAGTCTTCTTCGTTAGATCAGCCGCTTGTTGTTATTACTCCGGTAGGCGAGTCGTTTGTTGCTCGTTTTGTGTACCGATCGTGTCCCGTTCATATCGGAGAGAGAGATTCTTCAGTTGATTTGATTCTCCTCGATATGCTAGACTTCGACGTTCTTCTTGGTATGGACTGGCTAGCCATCTGTTATGAATCCGTGGACTGCCGTGAAAAGGCAATCAGATTCAGCTTTCCTGGTGAGCCGGTTCTTGTTATTCAGGGAGATCGTAACGCTACCCTTCCCAGCTTGATTTCTTCTCTTTGCGCTGGTCTGCTCTTGCGGAAAGGGTTTCAGGGATTCTTAGCTTATGTTTATGATACTAGCGCCACCGAGGTTCCGTTGGACCATGTCCCTGTTGTGAGAGAGTTTCCTAATGTATTCCTTGACGAGCTGCCTGGTCTGTCACCAGAGCGCGAGATTGTGTTTTGCATTGACTTGATCCCCGGCATGGGGCCTATTTCTATACCGCCTTATCGGATGGCCCCGGCGGAGCTTAGAGAGCTGAAGGATCAGTTGCAGGACTTGCTGGACAAAGGGCTTATCCGAACGAGTGTGTCACCTTGGGGTGCTCCCGTCCTGTTTTTTAAGAAGAAGGACGGCAGTATGCGCTTATGCATTGATTATCGTCAGCTGAACCGGGTTACTGTGTGGAACAAATATCCCCTACCCCGCATTGACGACTTATTTGATCAGGTCCAGGGTGCGGGGTATTTCTCGAAGATTGATTTACGGTCAGGTTATCACCAGTTGCGGGTTCGGAAGGATGATATTCCGAAGACCGCTTTCCGTACACGATATGGTCATTACGAGTTCTTGGTGATGCCGTTCGGGCTCACCAATGCCCCAGTAGCATTTATGGACTTGATGAACCATGTATTCAGGTCGTATCTTGATCAGTTCATCATTGTGTTCATTGACGACATCTTGGTTTATTCTCGGAGCCGGGAGGAGCATGAGCATCACTTGCGTATCACATTACAGACTTTGAGGGAGCATCAGCTGTTCGCTAAATTTTCCAAGTGCCCATTCTGGATAGACAGTGTCGACTTCTTGGGTCATGTGGTGACAAGAGATGGTATTTGTGTGGACCCGAAGAAGATCGAGGCAGTTCAGCGTTGGCCTAGACCGGTATCAGTTACAGAGGTTCGCAGCTTTCTAGGTCTGGCCAGCTATTATCGACGTTTTGTCCAGGATTTCTCCCGTATTGCTGCACCGTTGACTGGGTTGACCCGGAAAGGGGTTCCTTTTGATTGGACTGAGGCATGTGAGGATAGTTTCCAGCAGTCGAAGACTCGTCTGACTACTGCACCAGTGTTATCATTGCCTTCAGGATCGGGCGGTTTCGTGGTATATTGTGATGCTTCTCGAGTGGGGCTGGGCTGTGTATTGATGCAGCACGACAGAGTTATCGCGTATACTTCTCGACAGTTGAGGAAATACGAGCAGAACTACCCCACTCATGATTTAGAAATGGCTGCAGTGGTGTTTGCACTCAAAATCTGGAGACATTACCTATACGGCAAGTCGTGCCAGATATTCACAGACCACAAGAGCTTGAAGTATATCTTTCAGCAGCGAGATCTGAATCTGAGACAGCGCCCTTGGATGGAGTTGGTGAAAGATTATGACTGCGAGATTCTATACCATCCGGGCAAGGCGAATGTGGTGGCAGATGCTTTGAGTAGGAAGCCCAGAGGTAGCTTATCTTGTTTGAGCGCAATACAGATACAGTCGACGGCGGATTGGCAGGTGCTATGTGATAGCCGAGTACAGTTCGAGTTTACTCGCACCGGGGGACAGCTGGCCCATTTTAGAGCACGCCCACGGTTACTTGACCGTATCCACGAGGCACAGTTCGGTGATGCCTGTATTTTAGAGATATCGAGCAGATTCGGTAGGGCAAAGTTTCCGAGTTCGTGATTGATGATCAGGGGATACTTCGATTTGGGATTCGACCGTGCGTACCAGATCCTGAGGGACTGAGGTATGATATTCTTGAGGAGGCACATAGATCAGTATACAATGTTCATCCAGGTTCCACCAAGATGTACCGTGATTTGAGAGAGGTTTACTGGTGGGACGGGATGAAGAAGGATGTCACAGACTTTGTATCGAGATGCCTGAGTTGTCAGCAAGTCAAGGCCGAGCACCAGAGGCTAGCCGGCGAGTTACAGCCTTTGGCCATTCCTGAGTGGAAGTGGGAACAAGACTCTATGGACTTCATTGTGGGTCTACCCAGGACCAGTCAAGGGTATGACTCTATTTGGTTGATTGTAGATCGACTGACGAAAGCGGCTCACTTTCTGCCAGTGAAGACCACTTTTGGATTTGCTCAGTATGCCCAGGTTTATATTGATGAGATCGTATGACTGCATAGCGTCCCGACTTGCATCGTGTCCGACCGGGGCACCCAGTTTACCAGCCAATTATGGCAGAAACTTCAGGAGGCTTTGGGCACCCGATTGAGTTTTAGCACAGCTTTTCATCCGCAGACTGACGGTCAGTCAGAGCGTACTATTCAGACTCTTGAGGACATGATCAGAGCTTGTGTTTTAAATTTCGGTGCTAGCTGGGATCATCATTTACCCTTGATCGAGTTCTCCTACAATAATAGCTTCCAGGAGACGATTCAGATGGCACCTTTTGAGGCTTTATATGGGAGGAGATGTCGATCACCCGTGTGTTGGACAGAGCTCAGGGAGAGCAGTATTTTGGGGCCGCTGATCGTACAGGAGACGACCGAAAAGATACAGCTAATTCGGGACAGGATGAGGGCAGCACAGAGCAGGCAGAAATCGTATGCTGATAGGCGTCGTCGCCGACTCGAGTTCGCTGTTGGCGATCATGTTTTCCTGAGGGTCTCTCCGATGAAGGGCGTGATGAGATTTGGGCGGAAAAGGAAGCTTAGTCCTAGATATGTTGGTACCTTCGAGATCCTAGAGCGTGTCGGTTCGGTGGCTTATCGGTTGGCTCTTCCGCCCAGTTTCCCAGATGTTCACCCCGTGTTCCATGTTTCGATACTCCGCAAGTACCTTCATGACCCTTTTCATATGATTCATCACCAGACGATCCAGCTGTAGCGCGATCTTTCATTCACCGAGCAGCCGGTGGTCATTTTGGACCGGCAGGTGAAGAAATTGAGGTCGAAGGTTATACCGTCCGTCAAGATTCTTTGGCATAGCCCGAACAACAAGGAGGTCACCTGGGAGACCGAGGACGAGATGATGAAGAAATATCCTCATCTTTTTGAAGGTACGCGTAGTTAAATTTTAAATCCGGGGACCGAATTCTTTTAGGGTGGAAGATTGTAACATTTTGAAAATCGTTTAGGTAGTTTTTTTTTCGATAATCGGTAAAATAATTGGTATTTCCGCAAAATGTAAAAATAATTATTTTTCAATATTAGCCTAATTATACAAAATTTAGATAAGAAATTTCTAGAAATTGGTTAGTTAATTGTCACTTATAAATTTCTAGTCATTTAAATTTTTTTCCTTAATTAATTATTTTTAATATTATTTTAAGCTTTTAAATATACATTAAATTAGTGATAAATACAAATTTGATTGGGTGAATTACATACTTAGGAACCATTATAAACTTTATAAACTAAAATCTAGTAGTAACATAAATTTTATCAAGACCTTCCAAGATTGGTTGTTTCTCTGGTTTAAAATGAAATTAAAATGAAATTTTAATTAAAAATTGATGTGATAAGCATTTATTGCACCTATGAGAGACTTTTTCTATGGAAACATCTACACACTAACACACACACTCCCTCCTCTCCCCTTGGCCGAGAGCACCTCCCTGCAGCTCCCCATTTTCCCCCATCTCTTTTTGCTTCAAATTTCATCACAAATCCATCAAAATCCATAAATTTCTTCACAAATTCAAAACAAATCCTTATTCTATCCCTTCTCAAGCCCAATTTAGTTTAAAACATGGAGAAAGGAGGCATCTTTGGAGGCTAAATGCAAGTTAGGGTTCAAAACTTGAAAGGTATAATTCTAATCTAATGGTTAATTTGTAGTTTAAATATACTAATATAGAAATTTAAAGTGTGAAATTGGTTGTAATTGCTTGTTTAAGGAATTCAAGAAAAGGGTTTGATTTTGGAATTAGGGTTTGAAGCATTGCAAATAGGTCAAATTAAGTGTAGTGGCTAGCTTGTTGTGTAGTTGGATGATTATGCTAGATTGTGGTCATTTTATTGCTATCTATGAAGGTTACGCCAAATTGCAATTTTAGTGCTTACTAGGTTTTCGATATAATTAGGAGGTGAACTAATTTTGATATCTTGGCTATATCATTAGCATCTCCTACGACATTTAGGGTGTGCGAATGCGAAATTTAGTTTGATCGGGTTTTAGTTTTGACGGTTGTTCCGAACGACGATTCTAGTTAAGGTTGGAGTGATTATCGTGTGTGTTCTGCGCACCAAGTGCACGTTGTGCCTAACTTGTGAACGTTGATCTTTTCATATTATGACTTTGTGTCGTTTCAGAATATATAATCTTATGTTTTGTGTGGTGCAATTTTAGGATCGGTTGCGGAAGTATCGAACGCAGCGCGCAAAGGCAAAGCTGTGGTCGGATCAGATTAGCGAGGCGTCCGGGTGAGTAGATATATAGATCTATGGGGAAATCGTCTGGATGGCACGAGGTGCCCCATAGTTAGGATTACTTTATTACTTACAAACTATATACATAGTTATTTAGTTAACCAGCTCATTTCATCGTACCATCTTATACATATGCTAACAGGCGATGTCATTTCATAGGATACTTGCACTGTTATCATTGGTTTATGTTGCACGTGCACTCTTCATGTGAACACACACACGCTTTGGAAATTGCTATGCCACGAACACTTAGAACCTGCTAGATTTGCATCATGACATTTGCATCATACTTAGTACTTAATTGATAGTCTCATATGTATATCGCATTTCATCATCATTTATATATAAACTTTCAGCCATGAATCGCACTTCATGTTATGGATATCATTGACAGTATCATTTTCCCACATATACATGTATTATGCTTTTCTTGAGGATTTCTGTATTGATGAGATTTCTGGATTTTTGGGAAAACCGCAAGAATTTTCAAAGTATATTATCATTTTAAAAACAAAAATTTGCGGTTTTCTCGTGATGTGATGTGTATGGCGTCCACCATGAGTTTTCTCGATTCTTGAGTAGTATCAGATACCCAATTTGAGGAGGGGGATGCACCGTCTGCGGGTACATGGTGGGCCCGGTATGGTACCTCGGGGCAAGAAGATCGCAGATGATGGCGTTGAGCCCGGCAGGGGAGCATTACCTACCGGTTATTTTGGATGCGGTGGCTATCCGGAGGATACCGACCGTAGTCAAGTGATTTGATGATATAGGCCGATCCGAACTGCCGGAGCCCGCGATATTGGGATTTGAGATACAGAGATATGAGATATTGAGATATACATAGTTTGTATCGATGCCGGACACATATTTCAATTGATTTGTATGATGATATTTCAGTTCACTTCATAAAAAGGGGTTTTACTAAGTAAAAGATATAAAACTTCTCATCTCAGGTACATCATGATTTTTGTGTTGATTTTTACAAACATGTTACATCCAGATTTGCATCGCATCATGTTAGTACATGTAGGCTGTGACGTAATTGCGTGCATTCTTGCGATAGCCTTATTAGATGTTACTTACTACTCACGAGCTGGCAACTCATCCCCGTTGTGCCACAGTGTCTTGCAGGTCGGACACGTCAGCCTTGTAGCGGCGGGCGTACTTTTCATTGGCTTCTTTTGCTCGGACTCGCGACATTGCTCGTAAGTGGGTTGCGAGGACACTTTTGTACTATCATTGTATCTAGTATTCTCCATTTACCACTTCTTATTTTGTATATGCGACCTAGTGATGAGACCGAGAGATTTGTGTATATGTGGTTCCTCTGGGGTCGAGCTCACTTGAGCCGACGTTGTGTGTTCTTTTCCTTATTTTTGTGTTTCTTTATGCTTATTTGCTTGATGTTATATATATATATATATATATATATATATATATTGCGTGTGGTTGTGATCCGCCTTGGGCGAAGAGCTAGCTCCCGCTTAGGGATGCCATTATATCATTACAGGTTTATATATTCTTGTTTGTACCCGTTTGAGGCCAGTATTTACAAAGGAGACTCTGCCGAAATTTTTGGTAAATTATGATATTTTTAAAATGGGGTTAATATAACTTAATTGGTTTAAAATCGTTTTCATAAAAGGTTTTCCTTCACTCTTATTGATTATGGTTTAGATTTTCTGGGCTTTGGCTGACTTAGGTTACGTTACGCCTTGAGACGTCTCATAATCTATGTGCCCGTCACGTTCCGTACCTTCGGGTCATGACACACAAATTACTCATGATGAATTGGTTGAACCTAGTGTTGCAGTAGAACTTTCAGAACCTCAGCCGCTCCAGAGATCTAGTAGAACTTCTCGCCCACCAGAGAGATACTATGGGTTTCTCATTGATGGTGATAGGGAAGATTGCATCATGGAAGATGATGGCCTTACTAGTTTTCAACAAGCTATCACGAGCGGTGACTCAGTGAAATGGCTAGATGCCATGAGATCCGAAATAGAGTCCATGTACACCAACAAAGTATGGAATTTAGACGTTGCACCTCCTGGGATAAAACCCGTAGGATGCAAATGGATCTTTAAGAGAAAGATTGGTGTAGATGGATAGGTGAAGACCTATAAATCAAGGCTTGTAGCGAAAGGTTTTTGTCAAAGACTAGGTTTGGACTATGATGAAACTTTCTCTCCAGTAGCAATGCTTAAATCCATTTAGACCCTACTTGCTATATCTGCTCACTACGACTATGAAATCTGGCAGATGGACGTTAAAACTGCATTTCTAAATGGTGATTTAGAAGAATGCATTTTTTTGGATCAGCCAGAAGGTTTCATTGACAGTGGGAGCAGCGAAAAGGCATGTTGGTTGCTTAAATCCATTTATGGATTAAAGCAGGCATCTCGGAGCTGAAACATCTGCTTTGATAATACAATCAAAGAGTTTGATTTTATCAAAAATATAGATGAACCATGCATTTATAAGAAGATTGTAGGGAGTACTGTCACTTTCCTCGTATTGTACGTAGATGACATTCTCTTGATAGGAAATGATATTCCTATACTACAATCGGTCAAACTATTCTTATCACAAAGGTTCTCTATGAAGGACCTGGGTGATGACTCGTGCATTTTGGGCATAAGGATCTATAGAGATAGATCCAAGAGGTTATTGGGATTGTCCCAATCAAAGTACATTGATATCATCCTAAAAAGGTTTAGTATGGAAGATTCCAAGCGTGGTGCCTTGCCCGCTTGCCAAGGAATCACTCTCTTCAAAGACTTCTGTCCGAAGACTGATGAAGAGAGAGATCGCATGAGCATTATACCTTATGCTTCAGCCGTAGGATCTATAATGTATGCAATGATATGTACTCGCCCTGATGTAGCTTATGCACTAGCTGTAGTAAGCAGGTATCAATCTAACCCAGGGGAGCAACACTGGATAGCTGTGAAGAACATTCTTAAGTACTTACGAAGGACTAAAGAATTGTTCTTGGTATACTTATGATCTCCAAATGGAGGCCTTTACCGATTCCAGCTTCCAAAGTGATAAGGATGACAGTAAATCTATCTCAGGGTTTGCATTTACCCTCAATGGAGGGACGGTGTGTTGGAAGAGTTCCAAACAGGATACCATTGTAGACTCCACGATAGAAGCTGAGTATATTGTTGTAAATGATGCTGCCAAGGAAGACGTCTGGATGAGAAAGTTCGTTGCGGAACTAGAAGTAGTTCCAACCATCATTAATCCAATACCAGTGTATTGCGATAATAATGGAGCTATGGCGTTGGCCAAAGAACCCAGATCCCATCAGAAGTCCAGACATATCCTCAGGCGATATCATTTGATCCGAAAGATAGTAGATCACCAAGAGATTGAGATTCGGAGAGTAGATACAAAGAATAACACCGCGGATCCACTCACCAAGGCCCTTTCACAGCCGCAACATGAGCGACTTTTTGAGATGTTGGGTATGAGATACGCCAATAATTGGCCTTAGTTCAAGTGGGAGATTGTAGGATATATATATGCCCTAGAGGCCATTATATGTATAGTGGATGCTTGGACATGTATATATACACAGATAACTTTCTTGCTCGACATGATAGTATGCTATCTGGTTGCACTTTATCTTGACATGTTTACTTGATACTGTTCATTTGATACATGTTGATAAAGCCTTCAGGATATCTGCTTGACTTCCATGGATATGATGGAGATCATACCAGTGGGGCATGTGTGTTCTATAAGCATATCCTTAAATGTTCCTAGTCGAGGGTATATCGAGATAGGGCATCGATATTCCAGGGTAGACTAGCGTATACGTTTCTTGACCCATATGATGGGCGATGGATGGTCCAATATCCATTGGTGTTGTGATATCAAAGATTGTATACGGGTGCTCAGTGGAGACTGGGTACACTGAACGGACTCACATAGAACTCCTATATGGTATTATATCTATCGTCGGATAGAAGTTCTCAGGTGACACTGGTACAGGTTAGTCTGTAGATCCGAGATCGTCATAGAGTCTTGTGTGTTCTCCAACCGTACTTTGATTTCCACCCTATCACGGCTCTACTGAGTCGTGCAAACAAGTGGCTTTTGGGTACAGTCCCGAGACACATTGAGACAATGAGCTATAGGAGGGGTTTCGTCTCTTCCGGTATTGGAAGTTGATGTTGTGCTATGTGCGATTGGCTTTGACTTGAAGTCCCTGGCCAGGGCTGATGAGATTTACTGATAAGTGTTAACGGTAGTTTCTCAACCGGTCATAGTCCATATCGACATGACTTATTGAGTTATTAAGGCTCGGCGATTCCATCCCTAGACTTGATATGTAGCCTATCAGACGAAGAGACCGGACTGTACGGTAAGTGTTACCAGTGGCTCTGCGGGAGTTTTGAAAAGTTCGCTTGTTGTCCTTCTGTTCGCTCAATACCCGGATGGCCGTTACGTTTAGCTGACCGCTTGCGGCTTGTGGGTGTTTGATATGTGTCACGCCCCGCTTCCCAGTGTACGGCGAAGTGGACGTGATGAGGCCCGCTACGTATGTACTCAGAAGTACATACGCTAAGCGTAACTAATCAATATAAAATAATCACAAGAGACAAGAGTATAAAAGAACAGCAACTTTTATTAATAACATTCTTTGTACAATGCATGAAAAGGAAAATACAACTGAAATGAAAAGCGATGCCTAAACAGTGGCATAACATGAAAATGAAAAATACTGGAAAGAACAAGATACAATATCTAGAGCTCGAGGTCTTCGTGGAACCGCTACAAGTCTTCACTGGTGGGCTCGATCTCAGCTTGGTTCGACGCACCTGACGACATTCAAAGAAGAAGGAAATAGAATGTCGTCAGCGAACAGGTCGCTCGGTAAGTCCCAAAGATAATGGAGAAATAGACAGAGAGTAAAAGAGAGAGAGAGAGTAGGTTTTAATGTTGTATTGTATTGTCATATTATAGTAGTATGGTGCTAACGCTGTTGTTGTAGCTTGGTACAGAAGGATGCCAGTGTATACGAGAGGGATCTCTATATGCTAGAGATCAGGGCAAATGGAAGTACAAGGCTCCGTTATACAACCCGGAACAACGGCAATTGGATTCAGGTTAGGTGTCTTAATCTTACCATCTCGTGCCACCTTTAACACCTTCCGTACCAATCTACCCCTTAAACCCCGCGATGTCTTGTTTGTATTGTTATCTTGTAAAACTTGTAATGATTTCATGATTGACTTGATTGACTGACCGAAACCATGATATCAGGAAACGGTTATAACCGTAGAGTCATGTAAATGGAATACTGGGAAACATGTAAAAGGAATATCCATGGTTCGGTTCAGTCAAGTAGATTGTTAACTGGATTCTGGGATTCACGTATTCAAATTTGTATTGGAATATGATTGAATATAGGTTGACTTGAATTATATTCAAGTCAGAATTAGTCAGATTCCAACCCGTGTCAGACTAAAAGAAAGATAATTTGAAGTTCAATATTAGTTAGGGGCCTTATTGTAATTTGTAAAACTTGAGGGGGTTTTATGTAAAAAGTACTTTTGCATAGTTTTCAAAATATACCTCAAGTATTTAATAATCATCTTTATTATTATAATGAATGTGAATTTTATTTGTGTTATTCTAGTGAATATATCCTAATAAAAGTATTATTTGTTTTATCTGAAGTTCATGGTATTTTAGTGTAACTTTTAATCTTGTAATTTTTAGAAAAATGTGGAAACTTTATATTAGGATAAAATAGGTGTTAAAATGATAATTATATATATATTAACACATGAATAATTTTTAAATGAGTATTTTATCTTTAAAAATCTCATTTTCCTTAAATATCGTATTTTAAACCTTTCGAGACCGAATGCTCCTTGCGGAGGTCTGAATCTCGCACTACTAGCCTGCGGGTGCACGATGAACCGTACTTTCCCTAACAGGTTCCCCAAAAGTGGGTTGTAGCGGCGCTTTGCTTAGGTTTATAAATACTTTTCATTTGGGAAAACGGTTTTATTAATATAGGGTATTTATTTGCAAAAAGTATAGTTTTCCGTATTTTTTGTTATTAGGGTTTCCTAAACCAACTAGCCAATTTCTAAGGTCTAAACGATGAGTCATTAGAAGCCTCAAATCGCCTCTTCACCGTCAATTGCGGCCAGGTAAGTACAAGTGAGGAGGGAGGGATCCGCTCACGAATCGTGAAACGGGCCTTTTAAAGTTACCCAAGCTCACTTGCCTAGCCTAGACACCACAAGACAGTTTAGATAAACGATCGATGTCCATGACCAATCGTGTTTTCATTTTATTAAAATATTTTATCTAAAAAGTTTACAACTTAAAGCTTTAAATAAAAGTTATAAAGATTATGGTATTTTAGTGAAAAAGTCCTGTAATTCCGTATTCTGTATTTTGACATTTATCAATTAGGGTTATATTGAGTGTGTGTAAGGGTAGGTCATTACCCCGTGACTTATATTAGGTTTTGGTGAAGTTTAATGGTGAAATAAGCTATGTTAAACCTAAAGGTATTAAAGTGCAAGGATACGGTATTCGTAAACGTTATCATTTCATGTGTGAAATTTCATTCAAATTGATTGAAACAAGTTTAGTTATCACAATAAACATGTTTAGGAGTGAGGTACTTGATTACATTAAGAAAAATGAACTTCATGGTATTTTAATGAAAGAAATACGGTTTTGTAAAGAACTTATCATTTCATGTGGAAAAGTGTGATTAAATTGGTTTAAGGGTGATTAATAGTCAACATGCATATGGGTAGATAATATGTATTAGGTGACAAGTGGAATTTTAAAGAAAAATCGAATCGGAAATCGGTTTGTCCGATTTTCGTCGGGTTCCAGAAATTCGTATTTTTACATTAAAGAAAAGGAAGGTAGAAGAGGTAGGACTTACAGGTTTAAACTCTTCTAAAGAGTAAAGAGAACTAGGGAGGAAGGCCGAGGGGTGATTACGTCGCCGGTTGCTCCAAAACGCGTCGTCGGAATTCCGTCAGAGCTTCGCCGGGAACTCGATTTCGAAGCACACTTATTGTGGAAACTTTTGAGAGAGTGGCTCAAGATTTTGGGGGGTGAGAGGGTAGTGTGTAGGGTTGGTATTTATAGGGTTAGGCTAGGGTTAGGGTAGATGAAAAGTTAAAAATAAAAATATGATAAAATGTAATAAAAATGTATTAAAAGTGGAGTAATTGGGGGTTTTAAAGAGTTCTGGAAGTGGTATGAGGCTGAAACTTTGCAGGTACGTATGGAATACCAAAATACACAACTTTCATGTTATGACCCTCGACGGAATCGGCCGAATCTGGGGTGACTCGGCCGTGACTCGGTCGGATCACTGAGTCGGCCGAGTCAAGGCCGAGTTGGCCGATTCCCGACCGATTCCGGTGACCTGGATCTCCCCCGACGGTTCATCTACCCTCTGCAAGTGTTACATCTTTGGGTGTAGTGGGGTTTTTGTGAGATATGCACGTGTAAACTCTTGGTATTCTAAAGGTTTTTAAAAAAATCAATATTAAAAATATTGTGGGGTATGGGATTTGAACTCTGGTGGCTTGGTTCAGCAGTGCAAGGTATTACCAATGAGCTACAAGTTCCTTCTTGTAATTATGGAGTTATTTAATTACTTAAAATGATAGCAGCAAGAGTAAATACTCCAAGTATACATTAAATTTAAAGTAATTTCTTGTACACTAAAAATGGATTTATTACATTCTTGTAGCTTGTAATTAAAAACAAAATAATTACCTATATCTTGTGCTCAGGCTAAAATACCCCTTTGTGGATTTTTGAAAAAAAATATTTGAAAAATTTTGTATAGGAAATTTAGGGTTGTTACAATATGATCATCGCCTACTACCGGCGTATTGACGAGTCTTAGAGTCCCACACAGGATTTTCCTAGCTCAGGCGAAACTATGTGGTGTACATATGAGATATGCACGGGAGCTCGATTAAATGCAAGTATGTGATACCGTATTTTAATCGGGCGTTTACTATTTGTCGGGTCGTATGTAATATGACCGGTTTATTAAATCAAGTGTTGATTTAATATTGACCTTTAGCTCATTTTTAATTAAACCTTTTTTTTGGATGTATGCATATATGATTATACATGCACATGATGATGTGAATGCACACATACATACATACATATGTATCATGGTTGTTGATACATAGGAGATGGCAATGCAAGACTCACATGGTTGATAAATATCTATATTTTTGTTAATGAATTAAAGAAAAAGAAAATTAGCTAAATGACTCATTATTTCTACACTCTTCTCTTTTGACCATGGACTTTAACCATAGTTTAATTTCCTTTGTTCTTTAACTCATCTACAAAATATCTAGATATTTATTCAACCATGGTTATATTTGAGAGTGTCTCATATATATTCTTTTCTTTTTCATTTTAATTCAAGAGATTATCAGATTATTGACAAAAGCTTTGCCATCTTCTTCTTCTTCCTCCTTCATGCTCCCTTGAGCTTTCATTTGAGTAAGGAACTTAAAAAGAAAAGGTTTTTAATTGAGAATACAAACCACATAATCATTCTACACCACTCTATCCCATTTGTGTAGGGTGTTTACTCCACTTCTTCTTGAACTTGTGAAGCAAAGAGCTTGAGCTAAGAATCTCCGGGTGGATCATCGTAGACGACGAAGGACCTTAAGCGGAGTTGATCCAAGCTTCGAGCAAAGCCGTTGGAGTCTAAAGAGAGTGAAGGAGTTGGCTATAAAGATTGTAGTTCCTTTCCTTTAGCTTAGACTTCTTATATTGTTGCTTTTACCCTAATCTCTAGTTACGATTCGGAGTTTGTTTGTAATAGCCCTTTAGAAATTTAAAAGTTCATTATTTTATGATGTTGTAACCCAACTAGAGGCGCTACTACACACCAACATGGTATCAGAGCCTAGCTACAGTTTTAGGGTAAACTAGACGACGTTTAAAAACTAAATCGAACATGAAAAATATGATTTTTCATGCTCACTGGAATTTTTTTCAAAAGTTGGAATTTTTTAGTTTAAAAATATCCAGAAAATAGTGCAGGGTTTTCTGTGGATCCCCAAGAAAAACGAGCGCCTAACTCGACACAGCGACTGCGGAACCGCGGCTAAATAGTGGCATTTACGGCGGTTCCGTGGTGCCGCTGGTGAGGCTTGGACCGTGCCTTCTTGTGTTGATCCGTAGGTACTGTATGTGCTCTCTGGGAATTTTTAATGCAGGTTCAAGAGTTGAGATCTGGTAGAACAGTGGGTATCTTGATGTGTTGATTGATATATTTAACGTCGTCTATGCTTTCCAATTATGTTGTTGTGATATGATGTATAGGATCGTCGTGATGGAATGGCCGGGGTTTTTATGTGAGACGAGAGTTTCTCTTTTCATTCATGTAAAATTCATTGTAAATAATATTCTTTTATCGGGGTACTTCCGGTTTGAGGATGATATCTCTATTGATGTATATTTTACTTTTCCGCATTAGGATAGACCCAAAGAGGAGAGCACGAGTGACCGGGTTCTGGAGTTCAGTGGGAGGCCATCTCGAGGAGTTGAGTCCGGGTCTCCTAAACTCCAGAATTGGAAGGGTAACTTGCCGCTCTCGTAGGGGTCTAGGGGTGTGGGCTTGGCTATTCATCACGACCGTGGAATCCGTATTTTTAATCGTATGCTAAATATAAAATATGGAGTTCCTAGTATATCCTATATTTTCATATATCTGTTTCTGCTGCTGATTATTCTGTGGTGTGATTACTTGATATCTGAGACGAATGCAATATTGTTATTATATATGTGATATGTAATAAATGTTTATTTTTCGTTTCTGTGATGGCTTAGGAACTTAAATGATGGGAATACATTAATAAGATTAATGTAAAGAAAAAAACCCTAAAAATGTTGTAGAATCGGATTTGAAACACACTCGGCCTTTTTTTTTTAATGAAAAATGCAAGTTTCAAAAGATGCGGAGCTTAAGCCACTCCTTTTCTAAACTATTTAGATTCTACAACGAGATCAAGTTCAAAGCGTTAAAGTTTTCATAAAAACTATTCACAACCCTCCGTCATTTTATGAAGCAGAGTACATAGTATTCGTGCTACGTATGTTAATCATAGTCAAGGCGTAGTGTACGCTAACTAAGTGATGTCTTCCTACAAAGCATATGATACGATCAGTTTAGGACATTCATGTGATTATGTTGATCATAGTCAAGGGTCATATGGGTGGGTCTAGTTAAATCACGAAATGACGGGTAGAACTTGCCTAGTGCTTATGATATGTTGACCATACCTATGGTCATAAGCAGCTAGGGGTAAAAACCATATCAGGAGTTTCAAGAGTTGAAATTTGCAATGAGATTGCATACCATCTATATGATATTTGGGTCCTGATCCCACTGTGAGTAAGAGTTATTCCCAGGAGAGTTTTACACTTTACAATTAGCTAATTCAGTAGGTGTCTAGAAAGGTGTTAACGGGGTTTGACCTATGGGAAAACGAGGTTTATTTTAATTAGGTCCGTGCGAAAACACGGGGAACCTCCTTCAAACTACCGACACTGGCATGGCTGATTGGTTAGCGAAACTGTAGAATTTAATTAATCCTGGCTAGTTTTCTTTTTGAGGTTTGAAAGAAAATTTGATAAAAGCAGTGGGAGACATCAATTAAATAAGATAATAACCAATCTAATTCTTTGCAAGAGCATTTCGCTGAGCGTATTCTTTTCTCTCTCCTAATGGAAGATACCTGATGACGGGACTTAAGCTTCTTTTAGAGAAAAACAAACTGACTGAACCGAATTATAAAGAATGGCTGAGGAACCTGAACATTGCACTCTCATATGATAAAGTATCATATGTCCTCACTGCCACAGCCCTACCCACCCCAGGTCCTGAATCATCTATTTCAGATAAGGGAATCCGAAAAACATGGGATATTGATTGTAACACGGCCAAGTGCTTCGCGCTTGCTTCTGTGGACAATGAACATCAGAAGCAGCATGAGAAGATGGATGCTCAATCCATCTTTCTCCACACAAAGGATATGTATGGAGAGTAATCTCGGGCTTTATTCTACGAGGCATCTCGAAAGCTGTTTCAGCTGCGGATGGCTTCTGGTACATCAGTAGGAGAACATGTCTTGAAGATAATTGGTCTTATAGAAGAACTTGAGCACCTAGGATGGACCATGGATAGCGAGCAATATACTGATATTATTCTAAAGTCTCCCCCTCCCGTTTATTATATATATCATATATATATAGCATTCGTCTCACGTGGTTATATGATCACATCACAGAACACAGGCGGAAGAAACAAACATATGAAATATAGGATATACTAGGAGGTCCGTGTTTTAAATTAAACCAGTAATGAAAAACACGGATTCCACGGCTGTGATGAATAGCCAAACCCACATCGCTAGACCCCTACGAGAGCGGCAAGTGACCCTGCCAATTCTAGAGTTAGGAGATCCGGTCTCGACTCCTCGAGATGGTCTCCCACTGAACTCTAGAACCCGGTTACTTGTGCTCCCCGTCTTAGGTCTATCCTAATGCGGAAAAGTAAATAATTTACTTCAATGGTGACATCATCCTCAACCCGGATGTGTCCCAATAAAAGAATATTACATACAATTTTTACATGAATGAAAAAAGAAAAACTCTCATCTTACGCCAAAAAAAACCCGGCTATTCATTCATTACGATCCAATATAACATATCACAAGCAACACATAACATCCCGAATGTCGTTGACGTATAGCAACGAGATCGGAGATACACCACATATTACACTTACGGTCGCAGAAAAGAAATGAAAAACTACAATAATTAGAATCTACACCAAAATTTAGACATTATAAACCCGGAATATCTCATATCTCGGATTTCATGCCTAACTCAATAAATCTTGCATTTAAGTCTCAAATCGAAAACACTTTTCAATATCAAGTCGGGTAATTAAACAAGATTCCCGATAAAATGATCGAAAACTCTTCGGGAACTTTAGTAGATTGCCGCACCCCCGATACCGTCAACGAAGTGCACTTGGGCGGAACACTGCGGCCGTGAGCACTCGAGTGGATGCTTTTGGCAATGGGGTTCTCCTATAGTCACTTGGTCGGGGCTATAGGGCGTGGCTATCTAGTAGTGTTTCCCAGCGACTATTTGCGTACAATACGAGATTGCGACGGAGTTTTGATCCGAATCGAAACTTCGTGGCAATCGATCAAAATAGACTAAAACGTGAGATTTACAAAACATAAACTAGTTTTCACAAAACTAATTAATGCGGATTCCAAATATTGTATCACATATGAAAACTAACTAGACGATGTTAAACTTTTCGATCGATTCATCAAACACCCACAAATCATAGAGACCTCAACAACTTGAGCCTCACTGAAAATACCCAGAATGTGCCAAATATCACATTGGAGTAGTATAAGAAACAAGATCCCACATCACCATAAACTTGCCATGGAACCACGGCTAAACTAGGGTGTAAGCCGCGGTTTCGCGGCGGTTTAGTGGAGATGGGGCCTCGTATTTCTTGGGGCTCCATCAAATACCCTGCACGATTTTCTGCATATTTTTAATCTGCAAAATATCAACTTTTGAAAAAATGGACAGAAACATCGCAAAATATGGGTTTCGATCTTCGATCGAACACTTTAACGTCGTTTAGATATTGCCTAATGCTCTAACTTAGCTCTGATACCATGAAAGTGTGTCTTAGCACTACCACTAGGTTTAGACAAGCATCAAGTATGCAATTTAAAAAAATCTAGAGTGCTAAGGTATACTAACCTAGAATCGAACTAGAGAATTAGGATTTTGTAAGCAAGTAAGGATATTCTAAACTAAGTGAAGAAGGTTACAACCTTTGTAGACCAAGTCCTTCACTTCAATAGCTCCAAGTAGTAGTCCCTAAACTCCAAGTAGTAGTCCCTAGAACTCTTCTTAGGCTCCACTTGAAAGGAACGAGCTTACTTCATCGTCTTCGAGGCCGAAGATGATCCATCTTGAAGTTACTCTAACTCAAGCTACCTCTTCACTAATGAAAAAACAAGTGAAGAAAACAATCTAATATAATGGGCTAGATGAGATTAGGTTGATGAAGTAGGAATTTTGTTCGCTTTAGAATTCTTTTTCTCTTTTTCTTTTTCCACTCAAGAAAATCTAGAGAGGGAAGAAGATGAACTTGGGTGAAAAGAGAGTTGTGATGAATGAGAGAGAATGAACCATGGGCTAAAGATGTTATTGTGATGAATATATATCTAAGAAAGAGACAAAATGAAAGGATGAGTCATGGCTTCTCAATGCTTCTTCAAGCATCTAAGACATGACTCATTTCCTCCTTATTATCATTTCCTTTTAAATATAAATCATCACAAATATCTTCAACTCTAGGTGTGAGTCTCATACACCCATATTCTATGTATCATCAAGCATGACACAAAAGGATTTTATATATAAACAAATATATATATATATATATATATATCATATATACATATATTATTATATATAAAAAGAGAATAAAATCTTTAGTGAGCATAATATTAGTTAATATATATTAATATATCAAATATAAAAATATATATCAAATTATTAAATCAACACTTGATTTAATAATCCGGTTATATCATATATAACCGATTAATATCACTTATATGTATATCACATTATCGAATCAACACTTGATTCAATAACTCGGTCATATCACACATAACCGACAACATTCAATATGCTTTATCAAATCAACACTTGATTCAATAATCCGGTCATATCATATATAACCGGCCAATATCAAATATATATATACATATACCATATCATTGAATCAACACTTGATTCAACAATCCGGTTATATCACATATAACCTAACCGATATCACATATCGCGAGATTAGAATACGGTATCACATACTCGTATTTAATCAAGCTCATGCACATATCATCATATGTGCCCTATTTCGTTTCGCTTGAGCTAGGAAACCTCTGTGTGGGACTCTAAAGACTCGTCAATACGCCAGCAGTAGGTAATGATCACATCAGTCACCCATAAGCCGTCAGCGGTACTATCTGGACGTAACGGCTACCCAGATATTGAGCGAATAGAAAATCAACAAGCAAGCTTGTCCAAACTCCTGCAAAGCCTATAAGCAACACTTACCGTACAGTCCGGTCTCTTCATCTGATATGTCGCATTTCAAGTCTAGGGATGGAATCGCCAGACCCCAGTAACTTGATAAGTCATGCCGATGTGTAGCCTATAACCGTTCAAGAAACTACTGATAACACTTCCGGTAAATCTCATCAGCCCTGGCCAGGGACTTGCTGTTATAGCCAATCGAGCATAGCGCAACATCAACTCCCAATATCGAGGAGAGACGAAACCCCTTCTATCGTTCACTGCCTCCATTTGACTCGGGACTGTACCCAAAATCCACCTGTTTGCATGAATTTTTTGAGCCGTGGTAGCGAGGAAATCAAAGCACAATGGGAATCACAAAAGTCACTATGATGATCTCGGGTCTACAGAATAACTTGTACCAGTGTCATCAGAGAACTGCTATCTGACAATAGGTATGGTACCATCTAGGAGTTCTCGATGAGTCATGTTCGGTGTACCCATTCTCTAATGAGCACCTGTGTACAGTATTTGATGTCAAACACCAATGGTTGTGGGATCGACCATCTCCCCCATACAGGGTCAAGAAACATACAGACTAGTCTATTCTGGAATATCGATGCCCTGTCTCGATACTCCCTTGACTAGGAACGGTTAAACGATGTGCTTGCGGACTACACAAGCCCCATTAGTATGATCTGCATTATAGTCCTGGTAGTCAAGCTAACATCCTAAGGGCTTTGTCAACATGTATCAAAGAGACAGAATAATATAAGTGTACATGTTAAGATAAAGTGCAACCAGATAGCATACTATCATGTCGAGCAAGAAAGTCCTCTCTCTATATATATACATGTCCAAGCATCCACTATAATATACAATAATGGCTTTTAGGGCATACATATGACTAACATGGGTTGGGTGGAAATTCTTATATTCCCCTATTTCTTGCCCAGCCTCATGACTGTTGTCATAAGATAGAGTGGAACCAACATTCCCTAGCCTAGTATAATAAACGGGTTCGGTCAATTCATCCATATTATTTATCTTGATTAAGGCGTGGCATGGTTGTTACTAGGAGAGAGAGAGAAGAAAACACTTTAGCGTGCACTTTTGCAAGATTAGATTGGTTATTATCTTATCTAATCAGGATGGCTCCCACTGTTTTTATCAAATCTTCCTTCAAACCCTTAAAAGTAAGATTAGCCGGAATTAATTACACCTAGTAAGTTCGCTAATCGGTCAGCCAGGCAGGTATTGGTACTTCGAGGGAGTTTCCCCGTGCTTTCGCATGGAACTAATTAAATAATCTCGTTTCCGCAGGGGCATAATCCCGTTAACACCTTTCTTAGACATCTACTGGATTAGCTAATTGTAAAGTGGAAAACTCTCTCAGGAGTAACACTTGTTGGGTTATGCCAGCGCCCTGGCTAACAATCCATGGCTAAATGCGGAACAAAAATTTAATAAGCTGACACTAGAACAACCCAATACTACGGATCTACCATTAAGCCTAATCTACCAAACTATATATATATATATATATATATATATATATATATATATATATATATATAGGAGTTTAGAAAGGTTATACCGAATGATCCGTGTCCTTCGGTCTTTAACAATCATCCCAAGCTCCTAGAGGCCTCCATGATCAAGCTTGATCTCCGGTCTCCCTCCATCGAAAATGATCCACCTGAGAGTCTATGAAACGAGCTCCAACCTCATAGCCAAGGTAACTAGGGTACCTAGTTCGCTAAACTAGACAGTCTAAAAGATATAGAGTCTAATGATGGATTGATTTATCTCTAAACACCCTAGGTTTCTCAACACATGAGACTTTTAGGGTGGAGGTAGAAGAACAAGCTTGAGGGAGATGAGAGAGTGTGAAGCAAAGCCAAGAAAAATGACCAAGTGTTGTGAGCAAATAATGAACTGATTGATCGTCTAACTTGTGATGAAATGTAAAGTGTTCACAATCAAAGATATTTATACCGCAATCAATTAACGGTGTCGCTGTAGTGCGTTAATGAATACGGATCGTCCACTGAGATATATGTTTTGATCGATCTTGTTTTAGATGAGTCGAAATGAAAATGTAAAAGAAAATTGCAAGAAAGTTGATTCAAGATTTGAAGGATTTCAATTCAAGAAACATAAAGAATATAGATCTAGAATCAAGAATTAATAATGTTCAAGAAGATATCCAAATTGAATGAATTATCAAGATTTGTAAAGAGCCATATAGGAATCGATCCAATCGATAGTGATGATGAAGAATTATGATTACAAATTCTTATCTATTGATGATTTGTTGCTAGATCGATGACGATCAACGAGAATTAGGGATCTATTGAAGAAACTAGGGTTTCTCCTTCTATCCCTTGTCCTTTCGTCGATTAGCATTCAAATTCCAGGCTCTAGGAAATTCAATCATCGATCGTTGATCTCTAATTTGGAGCGAAAACATATAATAAAGCATCTCGCTCGTAACTAGGTCGTCGTTGATTCAATTTTCTAAAGTTTACAAAACTCATAAGACTT
Organism: Agapanthus africanus; assembly: GCA_030015575.1. Classification (NCBI taxonomy): domain Eukaryota; kingdom Viridiplantae; phylum Streptophyta; class Magnoliopsida; order Asparagales; family Amaryllidaceae; genus Agapanthus; species Agapanthus africanus. The sequence continues at coordinate 463,769,225 of CM057343.1, forward strand.
AAGAATCGTTCAAGAATTTAATCATCATCATCTATCTATTTTCTCGATTCCTCCACAAGTGGAGTTTTCACCCAAACATCATGAAAAAGATAACAATCAAGAATTGGTAACTCATCATAATGCTCAAATGTAAAGAAAAGCAAGATCAAGAATTTTCACCTTTTATAAATCAACGTTTCGTTACAATTCGCTCAAAAATTACAAGATTTTGAGGAGAGAACTCAATCGTCGAAACTAGCTTTGCATCGTCTTCTTGAGTCGTGGATCATCGTGGATCTCTTGCTCGGATGAAGATCGGTGTCGCTTCAAAAGGCTCGTTGAAGGCTTGCTTTGGCTCCGTACTCGGTGGATCTTGATTTGGATCAAATTGTGTCACTCAATTTGATTTAGAAATGATTTGGATCTACAATTTTCACCACTCAAAATGATTTCCCTCCAAATTCAACAACCTCTAAACCCTAGATCTAGATCTATTTTTATAACCTATCATTCGAATCTTCCCTCCAAAGCTAGGTTGTTAGAGAGAGTCTTCTAGAAGAAGTTTGTTGGAAGGAATATTCTAGAATAAGGAATATTCTAGGATAAGGTTGTTAGGCCGAGCCTTCTGGATAAAGCCACGTGCTCTTTGGGAGTCTTCTGGAAACTGAGGCCGTTACAAGAAGCCACGTGGAGGAATTTGGCATGTTGATGTGTCTAACAGGCCGCGGATCCGCGGCGGATAGGCCAACTTGGCCGCGGATCCACGGCCGTTTTGTGGGCTTGGTGCATGAAATCTTCAAAGTATTTTGGTGTTGGTTTTGTGGCATTTTTCTGATATCTGAAATATTTTTATACTTTCTTGTTCACTGCCAGATTTCAAGTCTTGGACTTGGCATATTTTATCTGCACTTTTAGCAGTTCCGGCTCTTTTACCTGGAGAATTTCCCGCACACAATCTTGAGACAAGTGTTGATTCACAAAAGATCATGCGTGCAACAATAAACACTCAATTTCCCTCAAAATGCCGGTTATAATGTATAACACATATTATTTGGTATTTTGGCAGACAAATTGCTAATATGTGCTATATTTATACCAAACACCTTTAGATGATTGCAAAGAGTAGGGAAATTGATGTGTTAAAAATGCAATATTTTCGACTGATCAAATTCCCCCAAACATAATTTTGGTCATCTCGAGCAAACTTGTTTTATTCAAAAGAAGGAGAAAATATAAGAAAAAGAAAAACTAACTAGCACACTTTCGTAGGCAACACGATTGCACTGAGCACGTGCAACAAGCCTTTAAACCTCTAGGTGTCCTTAGTAGGAGGAGTGTTGTCTCCTGAGGGTTTTCAGCGGATTACACCCACAAAATCCCATAATAAAAAGAAGACCGTGAAAGTTACATGTAAAGATAAGAATTATAAAAGAAAAACTTTAAAAATTAGAGTTTCCAACTAATACTAGCTTTTCGGTTGTCATGAGCCCTATCTTAATAGTCATGAAAAATGTTAGAAATCATATCCTCCCTCAATAAAACAACGTCTTTATTCTTCATTCCTACCTTTCATCCAAACATCGATTATATAACCCTACGTGTGTGTAAAAGACATCCCTACACTCGGAGAATTCAGTTCAAGCTATCATACTCTTGTCCATCTACCTCAGTACTTTTTGATCAATGAATATTTAGATGGATTTGCTCACACATTTTTCATGCGACCGTTAATACTTATTGAGGTACTAACCGACCGATTACTCATATGCTTGCTGATTAAGTGTATTAGTATTTTCCTCGTCTTGCACCACCTAAGGCTTAGCAGTGACTCCCAGACCAGTTGGTCTAAGGCACTAGGTGATGAAGCACCCTCGCTATATTTTTTTTATTGCTGCCTTGGTGATAACAAAACCAGTATTCATTTTTCTTCACCATTTTATACTTTTTTCATTTTTTTTATTTCCTTCATACTTTGGCTTTTAGACAAGAGCATTTCAAGGTATCCTCTACTATCCCGAGTTTCAAGACGTGTGTAAGTGCGTATAGTAGGGTATCAACGTTCAAATATTTGGCTTCCAGAATAGGAACTATTTTTCAGACCTATTTTTATCCGCAGATTAATGACTTCCTTCATCTTACTAACCCTTAGGACAACGGCTCATAACTACTTATTACTAGTTTCGTTTAAGAAAACTTCTAATTTTCTTGGTTTTGGATGTAATTTTTCACTATCTAATCTTTTATTATATTATTTATGTACAAATTTGTTTTTCAATTTTTTTATATGTTTTGTGCTTATGCAAAGTATGATGCAAAGTGATGCGTAAATAAGCACAAACCTCCCCCAAACTTGTTTTCAACAGTGTCCTCACTGTTGTCTTCTGCTAAATCTCAAAAACCTGTAAGTTTGGGAGGAAATTTATTAACGGGGTCAATAAATATGATCGTGAAAATCCTTCCCCAAACTTATTTTTGGCTCACCATTTTGAGTAAAAATTTTATTTTCAAGAGCCAGATTATACCCTCCCAAACTTGAGTTAAACAATGTTAAGCTTTGAAAATCATAAGAAGAGGTCAAAGTTATTGGTCAATGCAAAACTTTATAAAGACTGAAAATCAACACCAACCATTCAAAGATTTTATCAGTGTAGTGCATCGGTTGGTGGAAGAACAAGTTGAAAAGAGCCAAGAAGAAGCGGGGAAAAGATAAGTGGTGTAAAAGAAAGGGTTTGCGTCTCGTTTTTGAGAGACGACTCAATGATTGTGATGGATTACTCGCATTCTCGTGATCGTCAAGAAGAAGGGGTGGAGGTTCAATTTTTTTGTTTTGGAGATGATTCATCTCAACACCCGTATTTGCTAAGAATGCAAGTCTATCAGCGAAGCTTTCATTGATATCCCGAAGAATAATGTCATTGGCAAGAACGGGATGATACTCAGACTCCAGAATAGGTTCATCATCGACATTAGATGTTGACCCGGACAACTCGAAAGAAGGGTTCGTCTGTATATGATACATATCTGGGTCAAACAACAACGTATAAAGGAAGTCTGGATCTGTATCGTGAAGCTGATCAAATTCGCTGCTGTCGACATCCATTAATTCGACAGAACATACTCGAGCATGAGTATCGGAGGGTTGACTTCCTAACCTGTAAATGTTAAGCTCAATTGACCTATTCCCGAAAGATAGGTTCATAGAGCCGTTTCTATAGTTGATTACAGCGTTGGAAGTAGCCAAAAAGAGACGACCTAGAATCACCGGAATTTGGTTCCATGGGTTCACTACAGCCTGTGTATCAAGAACAATAAAGTCCACAGGGAATACAAATTCCTCAATTTTTATCAACACATCCTTAAGTTCACCCCTAGGTTTGGTGATTGATCGGTCGGCCATCTGGAGAGTTATGTTCGAGGGCTTTAACACGCCGATACCTAATTGCTCATAGACTGAATATGGAAGCAAGTTAACACTAGCGCCAAGGTCAAGTAAAGCAAGGTTAATGTGTTTATCCCCAATAGAAATAGAAATAGTAGGACAACCAGGGTCCTTACGTTTCCTTGGTAATTTTTGGGGAAAAGCTGTGTCTACAGTACTCGACATGAACACTTTTTCGGCACTTGAGTCTTTCTCTTCCTAGTGCACATGTTCTTAAGAATTTTCGCATAGGACGGAACTTGTTGTATAGCATTTAGGAGAGGGATGTTGATGTTAACTTGCTTAAACATTTCCACAAGCTTCTCCATTTGGGCATTGGGTTTGTTGGGCCCCAACCTTTCCGGAAATGGTGCTCTATCAATAAGTGTTGGGTCCCATATTTATGGAGAAGGTTGTGGGGGTGGAAAGGATGAAGTGGATGGAGGGTTCGAGCCTTTGGGAAAACGGAGAATAGGCTCGGAAGAAGAAGAAGGTAAATTGGACGAAATAGGGTAAGAAGTAGAAGTGGGAGTGGAAGTGGAAGTGGAAGCTGGGCTGTTAATGATCAAGTCATTATTATCAATTTGTTCACCCACATGATTGTCTATCACTCTTCCAGATCTCAACGTGGTAAATGCATTCACATTAGTGTCATGTGAAGGTCCAGGATCAGGTAGAGGTTGAGATGGAAGATTCCCTTTCTCTTCAGCACTCATTTTGGCAGTCAGTTGTGCAATTTGTGCTTCCATCGATTTAATAATCTCACCTTGGGAGGCAAAGTTCCTATTTAAGTCATCGACGGAAGACTGAAAATTTGCAGTAACTTGCATGAAATTTGTCAGAAACAAATTCATGGTTTGTTCGAGTGAAGAGATGTTATTGGTTCCGGCAGAAAAAGGATCAAAGTTGTTGGCCGGGTTTTGAAAATTTTGTGGTTGGAAGGGGTGCTGACTCATTTGTGGTGGTTGCTGTTGTGGTGGAGGGACCCATTGAAAATTATTATGGTTTGGATCCGTGTATTGAGTTTGGTGTTGGATCCAAGAAAGATCAGGGTGATTCCTCCAATCTTGATTATATGAGGAAGAAGAAGGATCGTTTCCAGGTCTTTGCTGAAATGCAGCATTAGTGTAACTTTGAAACGGTACATTCAAAGGACATTCTTCCGTCAAATGTGATGGATTTGAACAGCAGCCAGACACGGTTTTGGGAAGTGTGTATTTGTTTAGGGAGGTTGAAGAGATTTTGTTTTCTATAGCGTCGAATTTCCTTTGTATTTCGGCCATTTCGGCTCTCATTGTGACGGAAACATCGAGCTGATTGATATCTTCCCTAGGCGGTGGTGGTCTAACACTTTCCCATTGTAATGTGTTTTGAGCTAAATCTTCTAGGTATTTCCAAGCTTCACCATCATCTTTAGATAGGAATTGGCAATGACACATGGTTTCAAGCATCTGTTTAGTCGTGAAATCAATACCCTCATAGATAACTCGACACAAATCCTATTTAGGGATTCCGTGATGAGGGCATTGTAAAAGAAGATCCTTGAACCGTTCAAAGCATTTCCAAAATGGTTCATTGGGAAGTTGGGTGAATTTGAAGATTTCGCTCCGAACACGGCTGGTTCCAATCATTGCGCATACATTTTCAAATTTGGAGATAAAAACGTATGCGTCTTCAGACTCAATACCGTGAAATTAGGGTAACAGTTTGATAAATTGGGGGTTGATTTCAAAATTTTCCCCGTTGGCAAGTGGTATAGAAAGACAGGTGGGAAGGGAAACACGTGTAGGATAGCATCTCTCTTGGAGAGAAATACGAGGAGGGTTCTGCGCACTTGCGGGCGGTGGCAGAGTGGTGTTAAAGTGTGATGGAAATCCGTCTATCGCGGTTGCAGTGGGTGGTGGGAAAAAGAAAATGTAGAAATACCGACTTTGGGGTCGATGGGGAAAACGCAGACAAGACGGGCACTAGAATCCCATGTCCTGCCTAGCTTGCACTAAAGGGTTTAGCACAGGTGGCAGCGTTGTGATAATTAGGGGAAAAGTTGGTTGGTGTTTGTTTTGAAAAATACGGGTTTTGAAAAATCAAATCACAAAAAATGCACACACCACCCTAGATCTAATGGTCACCTAGGTCAAGTCACTAGACCGCTCGTAGAATTCCAGAAGACAAATCGCAGGATAAATCCTCTACTGCCTCTTTACCCCTCCTGTGGCCAGGTAAGTGCCAGATAAGTGGGAGGTTCTCCACTACGTAAGTAGTGGGCCTAATTAAGTAACCACTTGCCTTAGACACACTTGTCTTAGAAACCACAAAAGAAACGCGGATAAGCAATAGATCACCCACGATCTTCTTCTGTCCTAATTGAGCGCGACGGTCCGTAGAGTCTTGTCTAGATATTTTTTAGTTAATGAAGGTGATGCGGATGTAAGTTTGTGATTTTTGGGGCTTAAGAAGGGTAATGAAATCTCCACCTAATCTGAATTTGGTCTTTGCCCCTTAATTTCCGTATTAAAAATGCAAACAACCAAGATCAAACACGCAACAATTTTTCTTTTTGCGGCGCTGCGAATTTTTGCAAAGAATCCTCTTGAAATTGGTTAATGGAGAAGATGAGAGAGAAGAGGAGAGAACAGAGAGTATACCACAGAAACTTGGAACAATGAACCACCTAAACGGCAGCGGAACCGCCGCAAAAACCTGCTATTGGCCGCGGATCCGCTGTGGGAAGGAGGAGTTAGGGTTTCAAAATTTTCCTGTAGCTTCTGGTACTCCTCTGGAATTTGAAAAACTTCTCTGAATCTTGATCGCACTGCTACAATGATTCCAAATTCCCTTGCAAAAATTCACAACTAATCGTTAAGCACTTGATGCGAATTTGATCTAAAAATTCTGATGGAATAATAATTTTTCAACTCAAATAACAAAAACGAACAAAATAGCACACATCCCCGGCAACGGCGCCATTTGATTGATCGTCTAAGTTGTGATGAAATTTAAAGTGTTCACAATCAAAGATATTTATACAGCAATCAATTAACAGTGTCGATGTAGCGCGTTAATGAATACGGATCGTCCACTGAGATGTATGTTTTGATCGATCTTGTTTTAGATGAGTCGAAATGAAAATGTAAAAGAAAATTGCAAGAAAGTTGATTCAAGATTTGAAAGATTTGAATTCAAGAAACATAAAGAATATAGATCTAGAATCAAGAATTAATAATGTTCAAGAAGATGTCCAAATTGAATGAATTATCAAGATTTGTAAAGAGGCTTGTAGGAATCGATCCAATCGATAGTGGTGATGAAGAATTATGATTAAAAATTCTTATCTATTGATGATTTGTTGGTAGATCGATGACGTTCAACGAGAATTAGGGATCTATTGAAAAAACTAGGGTTTCTCCTTCTATCCCTTGTCCTTTCGTCGATTAGTATTCAAATTCTAACCTCTAGGAAATTCAATCATCGATCATTGATCTCTAATTTGGAGCGAAAACATTCAATAAAGAATCTTGCTCGAAACTAGGTCATCGTTGATTCAATTTCATAAATTTTACAAAACTCATAAGACTTAAGAATCGTTCAAGAATTTAATCATCATCATTTATCTATTTTCTCGATTCCTCCACAAGCGGAGTTTTTACTCAAACATCATGAAAAAGATAACAATCAAGAATTGGTAACTCATCATAATACTCAAATGTAAAGAAAAGCAATATCAAGAATTTTCACCTTTTATAAATCAACGTTTCGTTACAATTCGCTCAAAGATTACAAGATTTTGAGGAGAGAACTCAATCGTCGAAACTAGCTTTGCATCGTCTTCTTGAGTCGCGGATCGTTGTGGATCTCTTGCTCGGATGAAGATCGTCGTCGCTTCAAAAGGCTCGTTGAAGGCTTGCTTTGACTCGGTACTCGGTGGATCTTGATTTGGGTCAAATTGTGTCACTCAATTTGATTTAGAAATGATTTGGATCTACAATTTTCACCACTCAAAATGATTTCCCTCCAAATTCAACAACCTCTAAATCCTAGATCTAGATCCATTTTTATAACCTCTCATTCGAATCTTCCCTCCAAAGCTAGGTTGTTAGAGAGAGTCTTCTAGAAGAAGTCCGTTGGAGGGAATATTCTAGAATAAGGAATATTCTAGGATAAGGTTGTTAGGCCAAGCCTTCTGGATAAAGCCATGTGCTCTTTGGGAGTCTTCTGGAAGCTGAGGCCGTTACAAGAAGCCACGTGGAGGAATTTGGCATGCTTATGTGTCTAACAGGCCGCGGATCCGCGGCGGATAGGCCAACTCGGCCGCGGATCCGCGGCCGTTTTGTGGGCTTGTTGCATGAAATCTTCACGGTATTTTGGTTTAGTTTTGTGGCACTTTTCTGATGTCTGAAATATTTTTATACTTTCTTGTTCACCGCCAGATTTCAAGTCTTGGACTTGGCGTATTTTATCAGCACTTTTAGCAGTTCCGGCTCTTTTACCTGGAGAATTTCCTACACACAATCTCGAGACAAGTGTTGATTCACAAAAGATCATGCGTGCAATAATAGACACTCAATTTCTCTCAAAATGCCGGTTATAATGTATAACACATGTTATTTGGTATTTTGGCAGAAAAATTGCTAATATGTGCTATATTTATACCAAACACCTTTAGATGATTGCAAAGAGTAGGGAAATTGATGTGTTAAAAATGCAATATTTTTGACTGATCAAATTTCCCCAAACTTAATTTTGGTCGTCTTGAGCAAACTTGTTTTATTCAAAAGAAGGAGAAAATATAAGAAAAAGAAAAACTAACTAGCACACTTTCGTAGGAAAAACGATTGCACTTAGCACGTGCAACAAGCCTTTTAACCTCTAGGTGTCCCTAGTAGGAGGAGTGTTGTCTCCTGAGGGTTTTCAGCGGATTACACCCACAAAATCTTATAATAAAAGGAAGACCGTGAAAGTTACATGTAAAGATAAGAATTATAAAAGAATGACTTTGAAAATTATAATTTCCAACTAATACTAGCTTTTCGGTTGTCATGAGCCCTATCTTAATAGTCATGAAAAGATGTTAGAAATCACATCCTCCCTCAATAAAACATCGTCTTTATTCTTCATTCTTACCTTTCATCCAAACATCGATCATATAACCCTACGTGTGTGTAAAAGACATCCATACACTCGGAGAATTCAATTCAAGCTATCATACTCTTGTCCATCTACCTCAGTACTTTTTGATCAATGAATATTTAGATGGATTTGCTCACACATTTTTCATGCGACCGTTAATACTTCTTGAGGTACTAATTGACCGATTACTCATGTGCTTGTTGATTAGGTGTATTAGTATTTTCCTCGTCTTGCACCACCTAAGGCTTAGCAGTGACTCCCATACCAGTTGGTCTAAGGCACTAGGTGATGAAGCACCCTCGCTATATTTTTTTTATTGCTGCCTTGGTGATAACAAAACCAGTGTTCATTTTTCTTCACAATTTTATACTTTTTTCATTTTTTTATTTCCTTCATACTTTGGCTTTTAGACAAGAGCATTTCAAGGTATCCTCTACTATCCCGAGTTTCAAGACGTGTGTAAGTGCGTATAGTAGGGTATCAACGTTCAAATGTTTGGCTTCCAGAATAGAAACTATTTTTCAGACTTATTTTTATCCGCAGATTAGTGACTTCTTTCATCTTACTAACCCCTGGGACAACGGCTCATAACTACTTATTACTAGTTTCGTTTAAGAAAACTTCTAATTTTCTTGGTTTTCTTAAATTTTTCTAATCTTTTAGATGTAATTTTTCACTATCTAATCTTTTATTATCTTATTTATATACAAAAAAAAATTCAATTTTTTTATATGTTTTGTGCTTATGCAAAGTATGATGCAAAGTGATGCATAAATAAGCACAAACCTCCCCTAAACTTGTTTTCAACAGTGTCCTCACTGTTGTCTTCTGCTAAATCTCAAAAACCTGTAAGGTTGAGAGGAAATTTATTAACGGGGGCAATAAATATGATCGTGAAAATCCTCCCCCAAACTTATTTTTGGCTCACCATTTTGAGTAAAAAAATTATTTTCAAGAGCCAGATTATACCCTCCCAAACTTGAGTTAAACAATGTTATGCTTTGAAAATCACAAGAGGGGATCAAAGTTATTGGTCAATGCAATGTTTTACAAAGACCGAAAGTCAACACCAACCATTCAAAGATTTTATCAGTGTAGTACATCGGTTGGTGGAAGAACAAGTTGAAAAGAGCCAAGAAGAAGTGGGGAAAAGATAAGTGGTGTAAAAGAAAGGATTTGCGTCTCGTTTTAGAGAGACGACTCAATAATTGTGATGGTTTACTCGCATTCTCGTGATTGTCAAGAAGAAGGGGTGGAGGCTCAATTTTTTTGTTTTGGAGATGATTCATCTCAACACCCGTATTTGCTAAGAATGCAAGTCTATCAGCGAAGCTTTCATCGATATCCCGAAGAATAATGTCATTGGCAAGAACGGGATGATACTCAGACTCCAGAATAGGTTCATCATCGACGTTAGATGTTGACCCGGACAACTCGAAAGAAGGGTCCGTATGCATATATACTTATCTGGGTCAAACAACAACGTATAACGGAAGTCTTGATCTGTATCGTGAAGCTGATCAAATTCGCTGCTGTCGACATCCATTAATTCGACAGAACATACTCGAGCATGAGGATCGGAGGGTTGACTTCCTAACTCGTAAATGTTAAGCTCAATTGACCTATTCCCGAAAGATAGGTTCATAGAGCCGTTTCTATAGTTGATTACAGCGTTGGAAGTAGCCAAAAAGAGACGACCTAGAATCACCGGAATTTGGTTCCGTGGGTTCACTACATCCTGTGTATTAAGAACAATAAAGTCCACAGGGAATACAAATTCTCCGATTTTTATCAACATATCCTCAAGTTCACCCCTAGATTTGGTGATTGATCGGTCGGCCATCTGGAGTGTTATGTTCGAGGGCTTTAACACGCCGATACCTAATTGCTCATAGACTGAATATGGAAGCAAGTTAACACTAGCGCCAAGGTTAAGTAAAGCACGGTTAATGTGTTTATCCCCAATAGAAATAGAAATAGTAGGACAACCAGGGTCCTTACGTTTTCTTGGTAATTGTCGGCGAAAAGCTTTGTCTTCCTTTTCCTTGGTAATAGTACTCGACACGAACACTTTTTTCGGCACTTGAGTCTTCCTCTTTCTAGTGCACAAGTTCTTAAGAATTTTCACATAGGACGGAACTTGTTGTATAGCATCTAGGAGAGGGATGTTGATATTAACTTGCTTAAACATTTCCACAAGCTTCTCCATTTGGGCATTGGGTTTGTTGGGCCTCAACCTTTCCGGAAATGGAGCTCTATTAATAAGTGTTGGGTCCCACATTTGTGGAGAAGGTTGTGGGGGTGGAAAGGATGAAGTGGGTGGAGGATTCGTGCCTAACGGAGAATAGGCTCGGAAGAAGAAGAAGGTAAATTGGACGAAATAGGGTAAGAAGTAGAAGTGGGAGTGGAAGTGGAAGTGGAAGCCGGGGTGATAATGATCAATTCATCATTATCAATTTGTTCACCCACATGATTATCTAGCACTCTTCCAGATCTCAACGTGGTAAGTGCATTCACATTAGTGTCATGTGAAGGTCCAGGATCAGGTAGAGGTTGAGATGGAAGATTCCCTTTCTCTCCAGCACTCATTTTGGCAGTCAGTTGTGCAATTTGTGCTTCCATCGATTTAATAATCTCACATTGGGAGGCAAAGTTCCTATTTAAGTCATCGACGGAAGACTGAAAATTTGCAGTAACTTGCATGAAATTTGTCAGAAACAAATTCATGGTTTGTTCGAGTGAAGAGGTGTTATTGGTTCCTACAGAAAAAGGATCAAAGTTGTTGGCCGGGTTTTGAAAATTTTATGGTTGGAAGGGGTGCTAACTCATTTGTGGTGGTTGCTGTTGTGGTGGAGGGACCCATTGAAAATTATTATGGTTTGGATCCGTGTATTGAGTTTGGTGTTGGATCCAAGAAAGATCAGTGTGATTCTTCCAATCTTGATTATATGAGGAAGAAAAAGGATCGTTTCCAGGTCTTTGCAAAAATGCAGCATTATTATGACCTTGAAACGGTATATTCAAAGGACATTCTTCCGTCAAATGTGATGGATTTGAACAGCAGCCACACACGGTTTTGGGAAGTGTGTATTTGTTTAGGGAGGCTGATGAGATTTTGTTTTCTATAGCGTCGAGTTTCCTTTGTATTGCGGCCATTTCGGCTCTCATTGTGACGGAAATATTGAGCTGATTGATATCTTCCCTAGGCGGTGGTGGTCTAACACTTTCCCATTGTAATGTGTTTTGAGCTAAATCTTCTAGGTATTTCCAAGCTTCACCATCATCTTTAGGTAGGAATTGGCAATGATGGTTTCAAGCATCTGTTTAGTCGTGAAATCAATACCCTCATAGATAACTCGACACAAATCCCATCTAGGGATTCCGTGATGAGGGCATTGTTAAAGAAGATCCTTGAACCGTTCAAAGCATTTCCAAAATGGTTCATTGGGAAGTTGGGTGAATTTGAAGATTTCGCTCCGAACACGGCTGGTCTTGTGATTAGGATAAAATTTCTTAAGGAATGCTGCAACAAATTCATCCCATTTTGAAATAGAATGTGCGGTTGTATTATAAAACCACTTCTCGGCTAAATCGCATAAAGTGAATGGGAGAAAACGTAAACGCAGAGAATTCAAAGACAGTTGCGACGTTCCAATCATTGCGCATACATTTTCAAATTTGGAGATAAAAACGTATGCGTCTTCAGACTCAAGACCGTGAAATTTGGGTAACAGTTTGATAAATTGGGGGTTGATTTCAAAATTTTCCCCGTTGGCAGGTGGTATAGAAAGACAGGTGGGAAGGGGAACACGTGTAGGATAGCATTTCTTTTGGAGAGAAATGCGAGGAGGGTTCTGCGCACCTCCGGACGGTGGTAGAGTGGTGTTAAAGTGTGATGAAAATCCGTCCATCGCGGTCGTAGTGGGTGGTGGGAAAAAGAAAATGCAGAAATACTGACTTTGGGGTCGATGGGAAAAATGCAGACAAGACGGGCACTAGAATCCCGTGTCCAGCCTAGCTTGCACTAAAGGGTTTAGCACAAGTGGCAGCGTTGTGATAATTAGGGGAAAAGTTGGTTGGTGTTTGTTTTGAAAAATACGGGTTTTGAAAAATCAAATCACAAAAAATGCACACATACCCTAGATCTAATGGTCACCTAGCTCAAGTCACTAGACCGCTCCTAGACTTCCAGAAGACAAATCGCAGGATAAATCCTCTACTGCCTCTTTGCCCCTTCTGTGGCCAGGTAAGTGCCAGGTAAGTGGGAGGTTCTCCACTACGTAAGTAGTGGGCCTAATTAAGTAACCACTTGCCTTAGACACACTTGCCTTAGACACCACAAAAGAAACGCGGATAAGCAATAGATCACCCACGACCTTCTTCTGTCCTAATTCAGCGCGATGGTCCTTAGAGTCTTGTCTAGATATTTTTTAGTTAATGAAGGTGATGCGGATGCAAGTTTGTGATTTTTGGGGCTTAGGAAGGGTAATGAAATCTCCACCTAATCTGAATTTGGTCTTTGCCCCTTAATTTCCGTATTAAAAATGCAAACAACCAAGATCAAACACGCAACAATTTTTCTTTTTGCGGCGCTGCGAATTTTTGGAAAGAATCCTGCAGAAATTGGTTAATGGAGAAGATGAGAGAGAAGAGGAGAGAACAGAGAGTATACCACAGAAACTTGGAACAATGAACCACCTAAACGGCGGCGGAACCGCCACAAAAACCTGCTATGGGCCGCGGATCCGCAGTGGGAAGGAGGAGTTAGGGTTTCAAAATTTTCCTGTAGCTTCTGGTACTCCTCTGGAATTTGAAAAACTTCTCTGAATCTTGATCGCACTGCTATAATGATTCCAGATTCCCTCGTAAAAATTCACAACTAATCGTTAAGCACTTGATGCGAATTTGATCTAAAAATTCTGATGGAATAATAATTTTTCAACTCAAATAACAAAAACGAACAAAATAGCACACATCCCCGGCAACGGCGCCATTTGATTGATCGTCTAAGTTGTGATGAAATTTAAAGTGTTCATAATCAAAGATATTTATACCGCAATCAATTAACGGTGTCGATATAGCGCGTTAATGAATACGGATCGTCCACTGAGATGTATGTTTTGACCGATCTTGTTTTAGATGAGTCGAAATGAAAATATAAAAGAAAATTGCAAGAAAGTTGATTCAAGATTTGAAAGATTTCAATTCAAGAAACATAAAGAATATAGATCTAGAATCAAGAATTAATAATGTTCAAGAAGATGTCCAAATTGAATGAATTATCAAGATTTGTAAAGAGGCTTGTAGGAATCGATCCAATCGATAGTGATGGTGAAGAATTATGATTAAAAATTCTTATCTATTTATGATTTGTTGCTAGATCGATGACGTTCAACGAGAATTAGGGATCTATTAAAGAAACTAGGGTTTCTCCTTCTATCCCTTGTCCTTTCGTCGATTAGCATTCAAATTCGAGCCTCTAGGAAATTCAATCATCGATCGTTGATCTCTAATTTGGAGCGAAAACATTCAATAAAGCATCTCGCTCAAAACTAGGTCGTCGTTGATTCAATTTCCTAAAGTTTATAAAACTCATAAGACTTAAGAATCGTTCAAGAATTTAATCATCATCATCTTTCTATTTTCTCGATTCCTCTACAAGCGGAGTTTTCACTTAAACATCATGAAAAAAATAACAATCAATAATTGGTAACTCATCATAATGCTCAAATGTAAAGTAAAGCAAGATCAAGAATTTTCACCTTTTATAAATCAACGTTTCTTTACAATTCGCTCAAAGATTACAAGATTTTGAGGAGAGAACTCAATCGTCGAAACTTGTTTTGCATCGTCTTCTTGAGTCGCGGATCGTCGTGGATCTCTTGCTCGGATGAAGATCGGCGTCGCTTCAAAAGGCTCGTTGAAGGCTTGTTTTGGCTCGGTACTCGGTGGATCTTGATTTGGATCAAATTGTGTCACTCAATTTGATTTAGAAATGATTTGGATCTACAATTTTCACCACTCAAAATGATTTCCTTCCAAATTCAACAACCTCTAAACCCCAGATCTAGATCCATTTTTATAACCTCTCATTTGAATCTTCCATCCAAAATTAGGTTGTTAGAGAGAGTCTTCTAGAAGAAGTTTGTTGGAGGGAATATTCTAGAATAAGGAATATTCTAGGATAAGGTTGTTAGGCCGAGCCTTCTGGATAAAGCCACGTGCTCTTTGGGAGTCTTCTGGAAGCTGAGGCCGTTACAAGAAGCCACGTGGAGGAATTTGGCATGTTGATGTGCCTAACAGGCCGCGGATCCGCGGCGGATAGGCCAACTCGGCCGCGGATCCGCGGCCGTTTTGTGGGCTTCGTGCATGAAATCTTCAAGGTATTTTGGTGTTAGTTTTGTGGCACTTTTCTGATGTTTGAAATATTTTTATACTTTCTTGTTCACTGCCAGATTTCAAGTCTTGGACTTGGCGTATTTTATCAGCACTTTTAGCAGTTCCGGCTTTTTTACCTGGAGAATTTCCTGCACACAATCTCGAGACATGTGTTGATTCACAACAGATCATGCGTGCAATAATACACTCTCAATTTTCCTCAAAATGCCGGTTATAATGTATAACACATGTTATTTGGTATTTTGGCAGACAAATTGCTAATGTGTGCTATATTTATACCAAACACTTTTAGATGATTACAAAGAGTAGGGAAATTGATGTGTTAAAAATGCAATATTTTCGACTGATGATGAAGCGAACAAGCAACTAAAGAGAATATCTTACAACCCCACAAATATCAAGCATGCCACAATAGTGAATCATGAGTCACTTTTGTCACCCCATGAGTCACCACATGAGTCACCAAGTGTGCCATGCTTCAATAAATGCCACAACACCTCATCCCTCCACCTCATTAAACCATTTAAACAAATGGTTAAAGCTAAATGAGGTGGCATCTTCTAGAAACAATCTTGTAATAAATTACAAGAACACCCCTCATCCGTATATAAATACCCGTATCCGTATTCCAAAAAATACGAATACAAAGAGACGAAAATAATCCAACAATATAATACTAGTATTCATTCGGCTTAAACCAAATCCCGCTAGTATTATCTGTCTGAATCATGATACGTGCACAAGTGCACGTATATGATCGAACCCTGCCGTAAAACCATATGACCTCTACATCGTTTCACCCGAAGCAGGGAAACCCTCTATGTGGGACTCTAAAGACTCGTCAATACGCTGGCAGTGGGTTTAACCACAAGCATATGATTGTTCGGGCAGAGCTATGCGTTCTACCTTGTTCTATTTGTTCTACTTACCGCAATCAAGACGGTGTCGTTTTGCAGCTAGCCTGTTGAGCACGGGTCGATCCACAGGGAGATGGTTGTATGTCCGTTTGTGTCTTAGACGAGTCAATAAAGAATGTATATGTATTGGTCCAAATCTATCCTAAGTGTTTGTATGTATGTTTAAGTAAGTTTGTTAGGATTAAGGTTGGTTAGTAGAGTTATGATTAGTCTTGTGCTTTTCTTTTGCCATTCTTAAAATGAAATTAGGATAATAGAAAGCAGCAGGGATTAAGAGGACATAGGAATAGGATTTGCGAGTTTAAGCAAGCTTTCAAAATGCAAAATATACACATGAATCCGAAGGTAGAAAGCTTACCGAGCACACCTCCAAACTTAAACTTGACAGTGCCCTCACTGTCAGGCTACACCAAGAGGGTCAAAATTGTCGGTGCTCCCCTGTTTTATTATTATTATTATTATTATTATTATTTGTACAAAATAAAAAGCAAACCAAAAATATATACACAAAAAGGTCCTCCCCAAACTTAAGTAAAACAGTGTTTCCACTGTTTAAGCATTAAAGTTCAGAGTTAGGGAGGAAGAGAACAATATCAATTTATACAAGGCCTTACACAGGCCAAAAGTTAGCACCAACCATTCAAAATTTTTATCGTGATAAAGCAGCGGTTGGTGAAAGAATGCGGAAAGGAAAGAAATGGAGAATACGCGAGACCGTATGGGGATGGAAGCAGCATACGGTCTCGGTAGAGGAGAAGAATGGCGGAGGGGGGAAAGAAATGGAATACGAACTTGAGGGTGGAAATGGTGTGAATAAATTAGTACAATTTGTAATGACAGATGTGTAAAAAGCGATTGTACTAATCTATCAACCCGTTGAGAAATGTGATCAAACCTCTCAAGATTCGTAAGAAAATATGGGCCGACCGAACTTGGTAAACCAGACACAGGAAATGAAAGTGATATGGTGTCTTGCAAAGTTGGAACGATGGAAATGATGGAGGGAAGTGATTGAGAAATGGTATCGGTTAAAGATTCAGGAGGGTGTACACAGTCAATGAAAGGGACAGGATGAATTGGAAAATCCGACTCATCAAGTAAAACTGCTTCATCCTCAATGTTATCGTCAAAATTCTCCTCAAAAATCATCTCATCCATGCATTCATCATCAATTTCCAGACGCATATGGAGTTCGGGAAAGACAATTAATGGTTCGGGATAATGTCCACACGGAAGTGAGAGGACATGATGAATTGGTGAGAAAAACTCATCCAAAACTGTGGTTTCATCATCCAAAATATTCCTGGCGTCGATATCCTCAATCAAGTGAAAATCAAATTTCTCAGACACCTCATCAACAGCATGGATTTCAATCAATTCAGGTTCTAGAGTGGAGGTGTAGAGATCAAAAGGATTGGGATTTGTTTCACTTGATATGGACTATCGGGTAAATCAAACACTACAAAGTCGCACAACTTATCAAACGTTCTATCTTCAATTGGTGAATCATTTAGGACACTCGATAGACTTTCGAAACCGGAGTTGTGGAATTCAATTTGCAACGGGTAAGTTTGATTTGGAAGGGTGTACTTCTCACTCTCACTACTCAAATTCTCAATCTGTCCTATCGCCTCATCATACATTAGAAAATGTGGAGCTAGTTGGAAACTAGCTGCCGGTTCGTTAGATTGTATGAGGGCGGCCATGGACGCATTCAATTCCACCATTTGTTGGCACGACGATACCCGAAATTCTTCTAATGACTGTTCCAGGTTAGACATGGGTTGTGAAGGGGTTTCAGTAAAAGATTCAAAGTTGTTTGGATACGTGAAACTCTCAAATGGCTGTTCAGAAGCAATATCTAGGGAAGGTGTAAAAGTCGGGTAGGATTGATAGGAATCGAATGCTTGAACAGGATTAGGATTAACGTAATGATAAGAAGGTGATTGGAATTGTTGATCAAATGAATTTAGAGTGGTGAAAGGAGTGAAAGATCGGCTACGAGATTGTTTGATTCGGTCAGCGATGGACATGGGTTTCGGAGTTGCAACATGACTCTCAGAAGAGGTATCAACATAAAAGGGTGGTAGAGGTTGAAACGGTTGATACAAAGTGGATTGCGGAGTCTAATTGTTTATCCTAGACGCGTCTATCCGATCTCTCATTGAAATTTTGGGCATGGATGGATCGTTCGAAGTTTGGCCAAAGCAAGAACCGTAGGAAGAAATGTCTGGTTGTGGGTACCAAAGTTCAGCAAGAGTTGGTTATTTTGGGGTACCCATGTTATGAAAAGATGGGGAGGGAGAATTTTTTTATTTATTTATTTTATTTTATTTTTATTTTTTTGTTTTTGGAGTTTTAGAAATTGTTTGTTGGTTTTAGAAAAAATACAGAATTATGGGACTAAACTTTATACAAGCACAATCACAATCACAATATGCACAAACACACCTAGAGCTAGAGTCTTCAAAGTCCAACTAGACCGCTCATAGACTTCCAAACGACAAGTTGCAAGATAACCCTTGAATTGCCTCTTCACTGCCAATTGTGGCCATGTAAGCACAAGTGAGGTAAGGAGGGTTCCGCTCACGAATTATCATTAGACGGGCCTTTTAAAATTACCTCCTCACTTGTCTAGCCTAGGCACCACAAAGTCAAGTTTAGATAAACGACTGATTCCCCGCAACCTTCACTTGTCCTAAATGAGCGCTATAAGTCCTTATAGATTTGGTCTAGATATTTTTTATTAACTCAAGGTAATGCGTATGCTTTTTTATGATTTGTGGGGTCTTAGGAAGGGTGATGAAATCCCCGCCCAATCTTAATTGGTGTTCAATCCTCTTAATGTCCGTATTATTATATGCAAAGCGTATAAACAAAAAAATATAAAACAACAAAAAAAATTATTGGCGGCGGCGCAATCTGTGCAAAGAAACCTTCATAAAATACAGTTTGGTGGAATTCACAGAGAAGAATAGAGGGAAGAGAAGGGGTGGAAAAAAATTGGGGCCAAGAAACCACAATAGAACCGTGGAACCGCCGCACAACTCAAGCTTTGACCGCGATTCTGCAGTCAAAATGTGGACTTAGGGCCTGAAACTTTGGTCCCTGCACTCTTCTTACTCTGTATGAAAAAATAAAAACCTCTATCTCTTGATTTGAATACTGTACTTGCTCCAGATAACCTGCATACTTGCACACAAAAAATATCAAAAATAACAAAATGTTTTTTATATTTATTATTTTATATATATACAAAAAAATATTAACCTGAATAACAAGAAAGAAAATAAGTTATCGTCTTCCCGGCAACGACGCCATATGATTGTTCGGGCAGAGCTATACGTTCTACCTTGTCCTATTTGTTCTACTTACCGCAATGAATACGGTGTCGTTTTGCAGCTAGCTAGTTGTGCACGTGTCGATCCACAGAGAGATGGTTGTATATCCGTTCGTGTCTCAGAAGAGAATGTATATGTATTGGTCCAAATCTATCCTAAGTGTTTGTATGTATGTTCAAGTAAGCTTGTTAGGGTTAAGCTTGGTTAGTAGAGTTAGGATTAGTCTTATGCTTTCCTTTTGCTATTCTTAAAATGAAGTTGGGATAATAGAAAGTAGCGGGGATTAGGAGGACATATGAATGTGATTTGCGAGTTTAAGCAAGCTTTCCAACGCTAATTCCATTCCTAGTGCCCCTTGTCCTTCCGCTATATGCGTTTATTTCCAACCCTAGGCCAAATACCCGCAACCATGTATCCAATTAAGTCACAACAACATGTCACGTTGTAGTGCGCCTAAAGGACTTCTCGACTTAGGTCACGGCTATATGTCACGTATAGCACACCTAAGTGGGGGGAGGGGGTTGCGTTTGTGTCATGGCCCGAAAGAGCACGTGACTGGCCCTTGAACCATATGAAGCCTATAGGACTCCATCTGATCCAAGTAAGCCAAAAGCCCAGAAATCTAAAACCATTTTTAGGAATAAGTAAAGAAACCGGTATAAAGGAGTGAAGAAAAACATGTTTGAAATCAAGGTTTTTAAATAACTAAGCCGGATATGTATTTTAAAAACAGTAAAGTCTTTTCTAAAAATTTCGGCAGAGTTTCTTTTGTAAAAACTGGCCCCGAATGGGGCACAACAAGAATAACAATATATGCAATGATGAAAGGCATCCCCAAGCGGGAGCTAGCTCTTCCTCAATTGACGGCCACAACCACACAAGCAATAATAATATACAACGCCGAATGGCGAGAATCAAACTCAAAAGAAGCTCCAAAAGCAAGAAAACCACAATACCACTAAGCGCGACTCTAAGGTCAAATAATACATCACTAATATCTAAGTCTGAAACAATATACAATTTTGGTTGATGGAAATTCTAGATACAATGGATAAAATAAATACAATGGTGGTTCTTGATGCAAAAGAATCCACCTACCAAAAGCAATTCACCCACAAGAAAGTAGTGTGCCAGAAATGCCGCAATGGAACCTGTACGGCAGAACATGCAAGAACTGTGGCACAACGGGGGTGAGTTGCCAACTCGTGAATAGAAATATCTACAAGCAGAAACCGAATGCAAGACATAAACCTAGGTCAACAATCAGTAATATAACCACAAGAGTACATCTGAAGTATGATAAGGTGGCAAGGTAACGTCTAAACATGTATGTAGTGCCAGGTACTCAGGTAATAACATGTCATCAGTATAGGGTATGTTTGCATGAAGTAAATATGATGAAGTATCAATACACATATATTAGCGTCCCATACCACTAATATTGGTGTAAGGGTATATATAACAGCGCCCTCATACCCTGTTATATATACAAAAGAAGTATGATCAGTGTAAAACCAGTCTGTATATGATCCATATCTGTATATATGTGGAACCCGTCCACCCGTCACCCAATGACAATAACATCATGTATGCGAATATGAGGATATAATAAAATCATGGAAAACATCATGAAACCCGTGCCTAGCATCGACACGTAAATCCTCATCCATCGGGCTCCGTCAGTCCGGATCGGCCCGCGGGCTATGTCTGCGGAATCGGCCCTCGGCCCCGGCAGTACGCCCATCTCTCAACTCCGGTCGGTATCCTCCAGATATCCGCCGAGCTCAAATACAATCACCGGTAGGTACTCGCCCGCCTCCAGGCTCAATCGGCAAAACCCATCGATCATCTTGCCGAGGGGAACCATACCGGGCCCACCACGAACCCGCAAACGGATCATCCACTCCTCGAATCGGGTTTCAAGCACACGTCTCAGCACCAAGAAAACGCGTGGTGGACGCACCAAAATATCATATCACGAGGTACCGGGTTTTTCAAAATAGAGCATCCTTTCTTAAATAATCCCACGGTCCTCAAAATCAGAAATCACATGAAAATCCAACATCAAGAAGTAAATCCAATGCGATGTGCTATGCAATCAATCCATGATGTATGCGACATGTAAAGAAAGGTAATCAAATCAGAAGTCATGCAACATGGAATAGTAATGTGCATATGTCGAGGGAAACCGCTCCTTTAGAATGAATCAGTTTTAAAGAATATCTTGCGGTCCTCAATCTCTAATCAAGTCAGAATCATCTATGTTTATGTACAGGTATAAGTGTACAATATGCCAAGCAAGAATCATATCATGAATGCAACAGTACTACAGTGTAGTGGCATGGCAATTATCGATGATGAAGTGTGTGAGCCGGCAAATAGTGTACGTGGAACATACGCATCATCGATAATGGTGCTGGTGTTCTAACAGCATGATAATAATATAGCAATAAACATATGCCAGCAATGCGAGTAGCATGAATATGCGGAAATCAAATCGTCAACACCACAGTGAAGAATCTACTATGCAAACTACAGATCTAAGTATCAGGTCAATCAGGAGGGGTATGGAAACCACCTAAATCTGAGTTGATATATATAGATATACTAGTCGGTGATCCCGCCTCAATAATATATCGTAGGACATCCTCGAGTTATGAGTGCGGATCTATCATCAATATCGGCTCGTACGGTAAATCATCGTACGGCATCCCAATAGCTGGGTACGGGTCAACATCACACTATCTCATCACATAACAGATATCACTATCATCAGATCACATAATCTGGGGTACTACTCTATGTCTAGTACAAATCGATACCATCAATATACCGCGTGTGCAAGCACACGCCCCAAGGCCCGCTAGAGATCACATATCGTATCCCAAATACGAATCACATCAATCACCGATCTCGCGGCACAAAGCCCAATATCATCGACTCATCTCCAAAGTCATCCAATATCATCATTAACACCGTGTAAGTATAGGTAATATGCAAGGGTGTGCGTGTAGGTGTAATTCTATTCTAGGGTTCGAGACTATGAACTACCCTAGTCCCTTCTAACCCTACACTACCCACAGTACACCTAACTATCATATATATATAACAACTACGGACTGCGGGGGTGCTATACGCCATCCACCCGACTTCCCCCTGTAGATATAATCTACTCACCTTGCATCATCATTTGCGGACGTCACCACGCATTTGCTTTTCGTCCCGAAGTCTTCATGGGTACCTACACATCAAAGTGTCGTATATGCGCATTAAAACCAAATCCAAGCTAAAACGGCACATGAAATCCAAAACGATACGATAAGGGGCCTATAGGTGAGAACCTATGGCACGCCTTCAAAACCATCAATAAATCCTCTATATCGTCGTATAAACGCCAAATAGTCGAGGCGAAACACAATCCACAATCGCAGAATTAAAAATACGGAATACGGAAACACGAATCCAAAACAGCAACTTAGGAAATATGTCCCAGATTTCACCCTAGGTCAATTTATACAAATCTAAATATACCAGGGGTCTAACATAAACATGTAGGAGCTACAGAACCGATACGAGCCAAAATGGTGGGACCCAGGCCGCAAATTGCGGCCAATTGGGATTAATTGGCGGCCGGGTAATGGAGTTAGGGGCTGGGGTCTTGGGGTTAGCTTCCTGGGTGCCTGCACATATCTCTGTCCACTCAATTTTATTTTAGGATAGCTCGTATGATAGCAGATTCCATAAACACTACACAGATTTCATAATTTCCCCGATATCGGTTTCTAAAATCCGTATTCTGGTTTAAGCTTCAGGTTTTGGGTTCCAATTCATACACTAGGGTGATGGTATAACTTCTACTGACCTCAATTTCATATTACAACCCATAATTCATCACAACCCTAACTAGGTTATCCACAAGTCCACAATATCACACAATATCGATTCAATCTTAACATGGGGGTAAAGGAAATGCTAGAATTAAGCTAATGGTCTAGAATTTACCTCATTTGGCAACTCAAGAAAATTCTTGAGTTGCCCCTAGTGGCCAAAATCCTTGCTTCTTTAGCTTCAAGTGTAGATCTAGGGATTGTGCACACTTTTAATGAAATGAGTGTGTAGTTTTTGTGTAGTTTTAGAGGTGTTTTGGAGCTTTGAAAAGGGAGGGGATGAGGTGCAGGAGCAGCAGCAGAAGAAGAGAGAAGAGGGAGGAAAATGAGGGGAGAAATGGCTAAGTCTTTTAGTCAATGGTGCCCCATGCCTCTATTTCTCACCAACCCTCCAATTCTTTATTCTTTTCTCTTTTCTTTTCCTTATTTTCATTTCTTTTAAAACTCTTCTCACTCAAATAGTAACCCAAAACAACCATGGCAATAAAAATATAACACAAGTGTAAAAAAGTGATATGTGCATGTTTTGCACAAAAATGCTAAAAACCAATTAGCGATTTTTAATCGCGATTAGCACTAATTAAGCATATAACTAATCAATTAAACTTAGAAATGTCATAATTCTCTAATTTACCCTATTTTAGAATTTTTCATAATTTTCCATAATTTTTCCCCATTTATTTGTATTTAATAATACCAAAATATTAAAATATTCAATAAAATAATATTAAATTATAAAAATTCCCAAAATTAATATTTTATCTTTTTTTTGAAATGTTACAGTTTGTTTGGTCTAGGTTCATTTTAGGATGTTTGGCGAAAAGAAGCACAAGGGATTTTTCCGTCCCTCATACTAACCTTCCTTAGCCCCCAACAAGTCTGGAAATTATTCACACATTGAAAAGGAAAAGAAAACAAGAAAAGAAAGAAATGAAAAATCCGGTTTTACAAAATGGCAGCAAGCTAACTACTTGGGCCCTCACCTTAGCAAGGGAATCCGTCAAGTATCATGGCTTGAAAATAAGGATAAAAAGAGAAGGAAAAATAAAACAAGAAATAACAACAACTACTTAACAACAAGAAATAAAATTACACTAGGAATTAAAATTACAAGACAAGGAAATAAAAATTACATTACAAGAAAATTAAAGATACAAGATAATAAAAAAACCCTCATCTTCATTAACATCTACTCAAGAGCTCTCACTACACTTTCATGGAGAATACATGATGAAGAAGAAGAAGATACAAACTAATCTACAGTAAAATCTACTAAAAAGAAGCATCCTACAATGGCTCAAAACTGGAGTATTTATAGGCAGATATCTAAAACCCTAGACACATATTCTAATCCATAATACAATGACCAAAATAACCCCAAAATATAATCCGACTCCGAGTCAACTCGGCCGCGGAACCACCGCGTAAATGCCACTTTGGTCGCGGTTCCGCGGTGGGTTTGAGGGATTGGTTTGTTGTTTTTTGTGAGGTTTCTTGTGTTGCTTTTTTCTGTTGTTCTACATGTCCCAAATTGCAAATTGCTTCCAAAATTTCTTTAGATTTGCAACAGTCCAAATGACTTCACTTTTAATTCATTTGACCTTTATCTCCCTCGAGCTCCGTGCACCCATTGAATCTTGTGCTGCCCCTCTCGTGCTCTGTGCTTGTCCGAGACACGAATGACCACTGTTATTAGTCTTGTCTCTTGAACTGGTATGCGGCACTGGACTGATATGGATTACCAGAACTCGGATTTTATCTGTTTGTGATAGATGTTCTGGATTTTGGATTAAATGTGGAGATTTTGTATGATTTGCGTCATTTTAGACTAGGAACCTGTAACCTGTAAATATGTAGCAAACACGGATAAAAAGCACCTGCCTATAAACAAACGAGCAGAAGAATGGGAGGTATTAAATGCAATATTCTGGTATGAACAGCACGTCAGCGGCACTAGCTACGTAACGGCTATCCAGGTATTGAGCGAAAGGAAGGACGATGAGCAAACTCATCCGAACCCCTACTGAGCATGTCTGTGACAATATCCATACAGTCCGGTCCGTTCGTATAAGAGTATCGCATATCGAGTCTAGGAGGCAGATAAAGTCAGATCCCTAATAACGTGACATTTTGTGTCGGTATGAAGCCCATCACCAACTGAGAATCTACTGATCCAAATCAGTAATTCTGGTCTACCTTGTCCAAGGATTTCTGGTGATGGACACCCATGCACAACGCAACATCAACCCTAATACCGGAAGAGACGAATCCCTGACGATCCGCTCACTGCCTCCATGTGGCTCGGGACTGTACCCAACTAAAACCTGTTTGCACGACTCCTTTAAGCCATGGTAGGGTAGTAATCAAAGCACAGTGGGGGCTCACACGAGACAAATGACGATCTCAGGTCCACAGACTAATCTGTACACATGTAACTTGAGAACTACTATCTGACAATAAGTATAATACAAACTAGCATGTTCCCGGCGAGTCCGTCCAGTGTACTCATAACCCAATGAGCACCTGTATACTATCTTAGGTGACTGACTAACACCAATGGCTTGTGAGACCGGCCACCGCCCCTCGTCGGGGTCTCGATAAGTACACACTAGTCTACTCTGGAGTTTCAATGCCCAGTCTCGATACTCCCTCGATTACAGACATTTAAGGATTTGCTTATAGACCACCCTGCTCCCACGTATATGATTGCCATCATAATACTGGTAGTCAAGAAAGAATTCTATGGGCTCTATCAATATGTAATAGTGATCTGATACCACATAAAGCATATACATAATGATAAAGGCAAACCAGATAGCATACTATCATCTTGAGTAAAACTGTTCTATCTGTATAGGTCCTCCCTCAATAATCATAATCACCTGCTTGTGATTACAATAATTGCCTTGAGGGCACTACAGCCAACAATCTCCCACTTGCACTTAAGGTTAATAATTGTGGTGTCGTATACTCACAGCCCGTGTGATACCGAACACCCAACTTCTCTACTAATCAGTCTTACAAAGCTCGTTTGTGAAACTATTGAATTCGAGAAATAGCCTCAGTGAGTGGATCCGCTCCAGTGTTTCTATCTTTATCTCTCTCTATATCTCAATTTCGCGGAGAAGGACTATTTACCGAAATGAGCAATACCTGTCTTAGAATTTGTCTGGATATCTGATGGGACCCAGTTCACAAATGAACTCCAAATCCAACAAACTTCTTAGACTGTATCATGCACTGAATTTAATCAGTATCTTGCGCTATGCTATCCATAGCTTCCGCTTGGACTACCTGTCCAATATACTGCACCTCAAAAGAGGGAAAACTATAACTCTGACAATCACTCTGTCATCCAGGTCACCTCGGAAGCCTGAAATGATAACCGCCTCCCGAAGGAGGCTGTCGTTACCATATACCAAGAACATCCACTTATGTTCATAACTGCTTCCCAATGTTTCTCCAGGATTGGATTAATATATACTTATTGCAGCCTATGCAAAATCAATATCTGGTGTTGTATTTGACATCTCATGATTGACTCAATTTCCTAAGCAAGTGATATGCCAATCATGCAAATCCCTCTCCTCATCGGTCTAGAAGATATCTTTTTAGAGAGGGTGACTCCATCACCTGCGGGTACACCACCACGCCAGGAGTCGTCCATTCTAAAACACTTTAGAATAATGTCAAAGTACCCGAATTATGATACTTCCCAAATCTAGATCTAAAACCAGAGATCTAGTCACCAGAATCCCTGATTATATCCATATCCTATGTGCAGAAACCATCTTGTGACAACCACAGTATAGCCGATCGTAGTATAGGAAGATCTCTTCCTATTTAGTGCATGTCATCCAAATACCAAGACATCACTCCCTACTACCTTCTTACCAGATCCATCTCTTATTCTGATGAAATCAAACTCTATGACTGTCAAATCAAAAATAGATGATCTATCTCTACTATACCTACTTTAGTCTATAAATAGATATAAGCTACTTGCCTACTATGCTTCCACTGCTTCCACCGACTACAACAATCTTCTGGCAGAGTCATATACATGTGCACTTCTAAGGCTAGTTTAGAACAACGTTATACTCATCCTCCTGCCAGCTCTCATAGTCTATAACAGCAGTATTGGCAAGTTTGGGTAATCAAAAACCTCCCTGTCACTGTCTTTGAGGATACCGAAGTACCTCTCGGGTGCTTGAGGTTACCCACTGAATCTGCGGAGTGGCTAATGGATCATCGAAACCAATTGAATCTTTAGGTTCTGCTAAATTTTCAGTAATTGTTTGTGGTTCTGGAATCACTTCCAGTTCTACCATACTCCCACTAATGTTTTCTGAAAAAGAATCCATTTTACTAAAACTGGTGGCGAGTCAATAACAATATAACTATTGATCTTCTAGATGGTAGAAAGTTAACCCTCGTCAAAGCCCGGGATAACCCATAAACTACCATTACTGAAACGTGCCTTGAGTTTGTACAGATTCTGGTTTTAAGCATCAGTCGGACAACTCTATATACCTTAACATCATTAAGATACGAATCCATTCTATATATCCAATATAGAAACAAAGGCACCAATTTAATTAGAACCGGGTTAAAAAATCATGCAGCCGTTTCCAGTGCATGTCAACCAAATGGAAGAAGGCCATACAGTATTACTCATCCAGGAATACATCCACGTATGAGTAACCTGAAAGAGAAGCAAGTTCTCAAAACTATTACTTATAACGGAATACCAAACAAAAGTATCTACATCTTCGATCATTTTGAAGGATCCTGATACTTGCAATATATGGTTCTCCACTTTATTCTTATATCTATAACTTCTCAAAATCTCGACCTTGTATTTCAACGAAATACTTGTTTAGAACCGGAGTAGTCATGAGTAAATAGAATATAGTACGAGTACCAACCTCTTTGTCCTAATGGACACCAAACAACATACAATACTCTGTATAAGTCCACTGAGTTTAATAACTCAAACCCTGCGTGCCGTAGGTTGAAAAGCTGTACTATGGTTAAGATGAATTACACCGTTGTTGAATGCACCTTACCTAACCATCAACTGATATAGGTAAATGTCATAAACATAATTTCAAAAAGTTATATCTCACTTTATAAAATAAATGTACAGATATATCAGTTTGAAAATGGTGCATAACGATGGATATTCAAAACCAAATATTTGCCGTCAGGCAAAACCCAGGTGATTTCCTCAAATATCACCAATTACAAAGAATTCTGATATGTATTGAGGATCTAATCACCCAATTCCCAATATCTTACTCCCACTCTGTAACGCCATACAGATGTAAGAATCAAATCTGGTAAATATATACCCTGGAGTTAGAATCTAATTGGGAAAAACAGTTTTCACTTAACACCGCACAGTAAAACTGAAACATGAAAATGTTTCGAAGGGGTAACCGGTTATTCCTAGTAATGCCTCTTCCACTATCCAGATTCATTACTGTAGCCGTATATTTTCTTGTCATTACTCCAATTCCTTTATATGTATTTTCTTATTACCTTCTTTACACCACACTTAGGCTAATTGATTTTCTTCCTTCCGTACCCTTCAGCATCAGCCTAAGGTTTGGAAGAAGACTATCCAATAAGCGCAATAGGTGTACTCTCCTAATACCAGGAGCCCTCACAACCTGAGAGAAGGTAAGGAGAAAAGACAACTGAATAATCCTATTCTATTTCTCCAGAACCGGAATCCATCCTCAAACTAGAACAAGTTCGTTCGAGTTCGTATGTAACTATACGATAGAATATCCAAGCAATATGGATTTTCGTAGTGATACGAAGTGTTCCGGAGAAATTCAAAGGTGAAGTAGGAGTGGCAGGGGTATACACGGTTTTGTCGTGAATGATAGCAGTCACAATTTCCTTTGTCCTTACTCTAATCCCTTTATATGCCTTTACTTATTACCTTCTGTACACCACACTCAGGCTAATTGGTTTTCTTCCTTCCCTACCCTTTGACACTAGCCTAAGGTTTGGAAGAAGACTATCCAATAAGCGTAATAGGTGTACTCTCCTTATACCAGGAGCCCTCGCAACCTGAGAGAAGGTAAAGGGAAAAGACAACTGAATAATCCTATTCAATTTCTCCAAAACCAGAATCCAACCTCGAACTGGAACAAGTTCCTTCAAGTTCGTATGTAGCTATATTATGGAATATCCAAGAAATGTGGATCTTCGTAGTGATACGAAGTGTTCTGGAGAAATGCAAAAGGGATGTAGGATTGGCAATGATATATGCGACTCCATGACAATCCAAAAGCCAAAGTGTTTTAAGAAGGTTTGGTTAACTTGGTTCATGAGTTTTAGTTTAGGGTCAGGCCATGGTCGCTGCCAAAGAGAGAGAGAGAAAAGAAACACTCAGCGTGCGCTCTAACCTAGATCAGATTGGTTAATCACTTTATCTAATCAGGATGGCTCCTACTGTTTCATCGAATTCTCCCTTAAACCCTAAAAGGAGAATTAGTCGGGATCATCTAAAATCACCTGAGGAGTAACACCTACTCATCAGTGGGAATCGGGATCCAACTATCATCGCATGATAACTTGATGGAAGCCACTCAAGTCACCACACTTTAAAAGGTATGCGCATGCCTGGCAAGTTTCCTGTCTGTTTGAAACTCCCGATGTGGTTTTTACCACTAGGATCCAAGTGACCTTGACGGAGTCAACAAATCAAAGAGTCCTTGTCAAGTTCAACCCATCATTATCTTGATTGCATTAAACCCACCCGCACAAGCCTTTGACGGAGTCAACAAGGCCGTACGACTGTCCAAACCAATTGCATATCCAAGCTACAAACAAGCACCATTCAGCTACCATACACTACGCCTTGACAGAGTCAACAAACGCAGCACGAATACTAAGTACTAATCGTAGGAAATGACGGAGGGCTATGGCCTGTTTTTGGCGAAAAATCTTTAACGTAATGAACTTGATATCGTTGAAGGAACTGAGTGGTTTTACAAATATATAGCGGCGTAAACTTTTGCTAAAGAGATCATTCCCTGTGAAGGGATCTCGGCTCTTTCCTCATCGAACGAGGTGCAGGATATTCCTAACTGAATACCACGATGCAAAGCAAAAGAATCGAGTATAGTGAAGTTATTATAATGGCGTAAACTTTTGCCCAAGAGGTCACTCCCTGTGAAGGGATCTCGTCTCTTGCCTCGTCGAATGAGGTGCTGGATTTTCATAACCGAATACCACTGTGCAAAGCAAAAGGAAACGTCTGTAATGTCAGTTTTTTAAAAACTTAGTTCTAACAACATCATATAGGTTTGTTTTATCTTTGCATTAATCAAAATTAATGCAGTCCCATCAATTAAACATATCACACCAGATAAAGGAACGAAAAATATAATGTACGTATATACCATCTGCATTCGCCACTGGGCCCGTCATCACCCGTTGGGTTACTTAACTAACGGCAGAGCGGGGGCTGGACTAGTACGGGTGCAAAACATATACAACATTTACTAGTATATATATAAATATATATAACATTCGTCCCAAGCGTGATATAAGCAACATCACAGAATCTCAGCAAGCAACACAGAATGGTGGATAATCTTGGAGCCTCGGGTTTCACTTGAGCCGCAAATGAGACCCGACGTTCCCTGTCGTGTGGATAGCCTGTGCAACAAAAACCTGGACCCCTACGAGAGCGGCAAGTTACCCGCCAATCCCAAACATGAGGCAACCCCAATCAACAAAGTGAATGGGCCACCCAACACTTCACGGAATTTGGTAAATTGAGCACCCCTCCGTGGGTCAACCTGTACCCCCTAAAAATGCGTCGAATAGCCCACCAATTCTAGAGTGAGGTCCCCTCCGTCTCAACGCCATGAGATGCGGGCCCATTACCCTTTAGAACCCGGCTATCCGAGCACTTCTCCGCGGGGTAATCCTAGTACAGAAAAGAAAATAAATGTACAAGGGTGACATCGACCTCAACCCGGTCGTTCCCCAAATAAATAATATACAAACTGGAAGAGACGACAGTCCACATGTCGGACGCAGTCCCTAATAACGTGACATTTCGTGTCAGTATGAAGCCCATCACCAATTGAGAATTTACTAATCCAAATAAGTAATTCTCGTCTACCTTGGCCAAGGATTTCTGGTGATGGCCATCCGTGCACAACGCGACATCAACCCCCAATACCGGGAAAGACGAATCCCCGACGATTCGCTCACTGCCTCCATGTGGCTTGGGACTGTACCCAACTAAAACCTGTTTGCACGACTCCGTTGAGCCGTGGTAGGGTATTAATTAAAGCACAGTGGGGACTCACATGAGAAAAATGACGATCTCAGGTCGACAGACTAACATGTACACATGTCACCTGGGAACTGCTATCTGACAATAGGTATAATATCAATTAGCATGTTCCAGACGAGTCTGTCCAATGTACTCATAACCCAATGAGCACCCGTATACTATCTTTGGTGACTGACTAATACTAATGGCTTGTGAGACCGGCCACCGCCCCTTGTCGGGGTCTCGATAAGTACACACTAGTCTACTCTGGAGTATCAATGCCCAGTCTCGATACTCCCTCGACTAGAGTCATTTAAGGATGTGCTTATAGACCACCCAGCTCCTACGTATATGATCGCCATCATAATGCTGGTAGTCAAGCAAGAATTCTATGGGCTCTATCAACATGTAATAGTGATCTGTAATACCACATAAAGCATGTCCATGATGATAAAGGCAAAGCAGATAGCATACTATCATCTTGGGTAAGACTATTCTATCCGTATAGGTCTTCCCTCAATCATCATAATCACCTTCCTGTGATTACAATAATTGCCTTAAGGGCACTATAGCCAACAACACTTACTCACAGTGGGTATCGGGATCCGACTATCATACAGAAGGTATGCAATCTCATTTCAAATTTCAACACTTGAAATTTCCGATATCTGTTTTTACCCCATGTGGTTTATGACCTTGACAAGGTCAACAAACCATAAACCGCAAGTCAAGTTCAACCCGTCATTTCCTGATTGAATTAGACCCACCCTCACGACCCTTGACAAGGTCAACAAGGCCATACGACTACCCTAACCTATCGCATCAACATGCGGCAAGCACTAATCAGTTACAGAACACTATGCTTTGACAAGGTCATCAAACGCAGCACGAATACTAAATAGTACCTATATGAAATGACGAAGGGCTACGACTGGTTTTGAAGAAAACCTTTAGCGTAATGAACTTGATATCGTTGTTAAATCTAGTGATTTGAAAAGGAGTGGTTTAAGCTCCGCTTTAAAATCGAGTAGTTTTTAAAACAAACCGAGTGGGTTGTATCATATGCTAGTTTTGCTAAAGAGGTCATTCTCGGTGAAGGGATCTAGGCTATTTCCTCATCGAATGAGGTGCTAGATATTCATAATGGAATACCGCTATGCAAAGTAAGAACTAGAGCTATCTTTTTGAAAAATTTGATTCTACATCTTTTAGGTTTCTTTTCTTTTCATTAATCTTATTAATGACATCCCATAGTTTATGTTTCCTAAACATCACAGAAGAAACGAAAATAAAACACACATAGATGTCATCCGCATTCGCCACAGGGACCCGGGTCTTCACCGTAAGGTTACTTAACTTACGGCAGGGCGGGGTCAGGACTAGCGCGGATGCAAAACATATATAGTGTCCACCAGTATATCATATATATAAGTAGCATTCGTCTCACTGATCACATCATAGAAACAGCAGAATCAGATATATGAAATATAGGATATATTAGGAGGTCCGTGTTTTTGATTAAGCCAGTAATGAAAAACACGGATTCCATGGTCGTGATGAATAGCCAAGTCCACACCCTTAGACCCCTACGAGAGCGGCAAGTAACCCTGCCAATTCTAGAGTTAGGCGACCGGTCTCGACTCCTCGAGATGGCCTCCCACTGGACTCTAGAACCCGGTTACTTGTGCTCCCTGCCTTGGGTCTATCCTAATGCGGAAAAGTAAATAATATACATCAAATGGAGACAACAACCTCAACCCGAAAGTGTCCTAATAAAATAATATTACATAAAAATATTTACATGAATGAAAATTGAAAAACTCTCATCTTACTAAAACCTCCGGCTATTCAATCACGACGATCCAATATAACATATCAAAAGCAACACAATAACATCACATGTCATCAACGTAAGTAAATATGAGTATCCCTAATATCGTTGTCGTATAGCAACGAGATCGGGGATACTGTCACATATTACACTTACGGTCCCAGGAAAGAAATGAAAACTACAATAATTAGAATCCGCATCATCTTCAGACATCATAAACCCGGAATATCATATATTTCGAATTCCATGCCTAACCCTATAAACCTTGCATTTAAATATCGAATTGAAAACACTTTTCAAAAATTAAGTCGGACAATTCAACAAGATTCATGATTAATAGATCGAATGCCCGTCGGGAACTTTAGTTGATGGCCGCACCCCGAGGCTGTCTACGAAGTGTACTTGGGCGGAACACCGCGGCCGTGAGCACCTGAGTGGATGCTTTAGGCCATGGGGTTCTCCTATAGTCACTTGGTCAGGGAAATGGGGCGTGGCTATCTACTAGTATCTCCCGGCGACTATTCGCGATACGATACGAGATTACAACAGAGGTTTGATCCGAATCGAAACTCCATGGCAATCCATCATTTGCGACTAAAATGCGAGATTTACACATCGTTAACTAGTTTTCGCAAAACTAATCAATTTGGATTCCAAAAATTGTATCGCATAACCATAGCAATATAGACGACGTTAAACATTTCGATCGATATTTTAAACAACGGCAATTCACAGAGACTTCAATCACTTGAGCCTTATTAGAAATGTTCAGACAACTCAGAATATAATAATAAGGCAGTACAAGAAAAATTGAATCCTAACTCTACCAATAAACCACGGAACCGCGGCCAATACATGGTAAAGACGGCGGTTCCGCGACCATTTAGTGGAGTCAGAGGCTCGTATTTCATGTACCTACATAGAAAAGGCTGCTGAATTTTCTGAACATTTTTAATTGTGAAAATTTCAACGTTTGAAAAAATGGACAGAAATTACCCAAATCCGTGTTTAAAATTTTGATCGAACGCTTTAACTTCGTCTAATGCAATCCTAAGCCTCTGGCTTGGCTCTGATACCATGAAAGTATGTCTTAGCACTTCTACTAGGTTTATATGAGTATCAAATATACAATTTAAAAAATCCTAGAGGTCTAAGTATACTGAACAAGAATCAAACTAGAGAATTAGGGTTTTATAGTTAGCAAACAAGATTCTAATTTAAGTGAAGAGAGTTTACAACCTTTGTAGTCAAGTCCTTCACTTCTAAAACTCCAAGTAGTAGTCTCTAGAACTCTTCTTTGACTCCACTTGATGAAAGGATCGAGCTTACTTGTAGTTTTCATCGCCGAAGATGATCCACCTTGAAGTCTCTCTCACTCAAGCTCACACTTCACTAATCAAGGTATTAGTTAAGTTAACAATCTAAACTAATAGGCTAGAATAGTGTAAGTTGGTGAAGTTGGAATTTTGCCCACTAGAAATATTTTTCACTTTTCCTTTTCTCAATTCAAGAAAATTCTAATGAGGAGGGAATGAAGAAGATGAACTTGGATGAATAACGAATCATGAGCTAGAGATAAGATGAGATGAAGAAAATATCTATGAATAAAACAAGAAAAAGCATGAGTCATGGCTTCTCAAACCATCTAAAAACATGACTCATTTCTTTTTTATTTAATTCATATATATCAATAATTATCTCCTCATCTTTACCTCTCTTGTGATTCTCATACATCCTAGTTTCATGTATCATTAACCATGATACAAATGCATATATATATATATATATATATATATATCACATATATAAATATATATAAAGAGAAAAAAATCTTAAGTGAGCCTAATATTAGTATATATATATATATATACATACATACATATATCAAATATAAAAATATATATCAAATTATTAAATCAACACTTGAATCAATAATCCGGTTATATCACATATAACCAGCTAATATTCAATATTAGTTATTAAATCAACACTTAATTCAATAATCCAGTTATATCATATATAACCGGATAATATCAAATATATAAACACACACACACACACACACACATATATATATAAACATATATATATATATATAAATCAAATCATTGAATCAACAACTTGATTCAATAATTCGGTTATGTCATATATAACCGGTGGATATCAAATATCGCTGGATTAGAATACGGTATCATATACTCGTATTCAATTAAGCTCCCGCACATATCTCCATACATGCCCTACTTCGTTTCGCTTGAGCTAGAAAACCTCTATGTGGGACTCTAAAGACTCGTCAATACGCCAGTAGTAGGTAATGATCACATCAGATACCCACAAGCCGTCAGCGGTACTAGCTGGATGTAACGGCTATCCAGGTATTGAACAAATAAAAGATCAACAAGCAAACTTGTCCAAACTCCCGTAAAGCTTATAAGCAACACATACTGTATAGTTGTTGGGACTTCACCCGCGCACGCTTACGTGTATGTTTTGGAAAAGAGATGGTTTTGGAAATATTGCGCACGCGAGCTCGGTCTCGTTTTAAAATTTATAAAACCACAAGTGCACGACGCGTTGTAGCGAGCCGGCAAGTACGGGTCAATCCACTGGGAATTGGTGATTAAGCTTTGTTGCTTAAGGTTCGAGAAATAAAAGAATTTGGGTTTGATTGTCACAAAATATAAAAATAAAAAAATATAGAAAACAAGTTAAGAAGAAAGGTGGCTATAGCTTTGGCTCGGATGGTTGAATCGCGGCGATTTCTTCGACGCTCCCTTGATCATGAGTTTTCCGTCCTTGTGTGGATCCCAATGTGAAGCATGACCTGTCAAGGCGGTTGAGAAGCACAAATCATCAAGTTATCGGATTTCGACGCAAAACACGAAACGAATCCGTTTTGTTCACTTACCGTTTGTATGTCCAAGCTTGAAATATCAACACTAAGCATAAGAGTTAGCAATCATACCACAACATCAAAAACACAAATTAGTGAGTGAGAGCAAGTAGTTTTAGTTTTAAGTTTGCTAAGTGTTTATGATAATATAGGGTATATGTAACCAGGAGGTTTGTCAAGCCACTTGATCACAAAATACCATATCTAAACTTAATAACCTCAACACCAAATTGATTTTAACTTTAAGCTTGCAAAATGGGGTTTTTGGAGAGAAGGGGTGAATATGGTATATGAAGAGGTTACCTTGTAACCATGGATTCAAAATACCATATCACACCAATACATAAAACAACCTTGAAGTTAGAATCACAATATGAGCACATTAAACATTAACAAAAGAAGGAGGAAGGCAAAGCCATTCATCTTACATCCTTACCATTACCACAACCAAAAGATTACTCAAACATAATAACAAAAGAAATGAAAACAACAAGAAGTAAATAAACAAAGCAAAAGAAAGCAATTATATTAACACTTGAATGAGTTGAGATATATGGTGTTGGTTACTTGTTCAACCTTCATAATGAAGCTCTCAAAAGAAAGCTCCTAGAGGGAAGAAGAAGAAGAAAACCAAACTTAGGCTCACACAACTCTCAAGCTAAACCAAAAACTAAAGAATGGATTTGGATATTTACATATGCTCCTCTTTCTAAATCTGTTCTGGTATTTATAGGCTCAACACCAGAATAAACAAATAATATAAACAGGATGATGTGATGCCTAGAATTGACCAGAAAAAAAATGGGGAATATTGGAGCAAGGGGCCCGGTGGTGCCGGTTTTTACAGGAGTCTCGCCGGTCGGGCATTAGGCTTTGGGGAATGTGTTGGTATGGTGAACTCGAGTGCTCTCCAATATCTTCCTGGTGCTGTTTGATTTCTTTATATACCCATGGTTAGTACTCAGTAGAATTGGAGGGAAACTTGATACTTTATATCACATCACATTACTTTGTATTTATCACACATCAACCCACTTGCGCCCACTTGCACAAGTCATGAGTGTGCCCACTTATGCAAAGGCAGCCCCACCATGTATCAAAGAGCTAGTGTACACTTGTAATGTGTTGGACAAAAAATGTGTACACTTTATTTGTTGCAAAAGAACTATTTTGATATCGATCGGTTTTCTGTTCTGATTGCAGTATCGGCTCACAAATGTCATATCCGTGAATTTGAGTAAGTTTTCCAGTGTTTTGTCACGAATACCTGTAATCTGTATTTACTGAGCAGACACTGGTTAATAGTACCGATATATACAAAATTGATAATGAATGGGTGGTAATTAAAATGCAGTTTTCTGTGATTAACAAATACTCCCAAACTTATCTTTTACTCGTCCCGAGCAAAACAAAATCTTAACCTCACTTTCGCAAGGAGCGCGATTGCACTGAGTATGTGCAACAAGCCGTTAAATCTCTAGGTGTCCCTAGTAGGATGAATGTTGTCTCTTGAGGGTTTTCAGCGGATTGCACCCACAAAATCCTGTCAAGTTAGTGTCATGAGGAAACTGTTGATTCTAATCTTAAGTTAAGTATCAAAACTAGAAGTTCTATCATCTTGGTTAGAAACGTCCAACCCTTATTTTTCACTCCTCACATTTTATTTAACGTAAGCTCATACACGTCTTTACGTGGTTGTGCGAATAATGTCGTCAAGTTTATAAGAATCTCGATTAGGGTCATCATGTCATAAATACGGACCAGGATAGACTTCTAAAGGATCATACGAGTTTCAAAAGACTTACGATTTTCTCAAGTTTCGTTCTCCAGTTAGATTTCAAGTCAGAATTTCTATTATTTTTAACAGAGAACTAAGTCTTATTCTTCGCTCATACCTTTCACTTGTTGTTGTCCATACACACTTTTCGTTATCGTGCAAAATGTCTTTTATAAATATAAACCTTCATATCTCCGCTAAAAAAACTGTTTATAATAAAAAAACTCGTCCCTGCCAAGATTATTCTCCTACAAGGAACCGTGCGGATTTTTAATTTAGAGAGAACACTTGCTTAGCTTGTTTTATTTGGCGATCGGAAGCTTAACGAGCTTTGTGTCAATGACTCCCAAACCAGATGGTTTTAGGGCATTAGTTGTGGAGACACCCCTAAGACTTAATTGCCCAAGTTACCAAGGCCACAAAACAAAAGAATCATTTTGTTTGTGTTTAAAATATTCTGAAAGCAGCGCAAACAAAGATATAGCCACCTTTTCTTTTTAATCCAGAAGACGTGTTCATGTGGATAAGGTGTGTAATCACTCCAGCACCGTTTCAGATGGGTTATTTTTCAGACTTTTAGCTTCAATTAAAACATCAATAATATTCTTCATATCTACTTTACTTTGTGAACTATTCTTGATATTAATTAATTCAGAAAAACCTGTTTGATCTAGAAGATGTTTATCCATTTTTCAAAAAGTTTGAGACATGTCAGACATTTCATCTAATTCTCAAGAACTCATGACACATGTAAAGTGATATAAAAGACGTATATTAGCTATGGTTACACTCAAAGGAGGGTTAGCTTTCGGGTTTTCAATCTCTCGAAAAGAATTTAGTTGTTTCTTTCTTATCAACCGAATCGTCAAACTTTGAGTCTAAGTTTCTCCGCTAGCTAACATGACGACAAAGTTTTTATGTTTTAGGAAATTTTTTTCATTTTTTATGGGTTTTTAATATGTATGCAATGCAGAATATACACATGATGCAGCAAAATAAACGATGTACTCACCCCCAAACCTGAGTTTTACGATGTCCTCATCGTTGCCCGCGTCTCTGGTAGCTAGACTTAGACATCAGGGTGAGAATTTTATTCACAAAAAAGAAAAATCTAAGAATAATTATAGTATATAAAATTTAAGAGATTGCATTAGTCTAGAAATCAATACCAGCCATTCAAAAATTTTGTCGATATATGGCCAAGGCTGGTAAAAGAAAAGATATAAGAAAAAGAAAAGGACCAAAAAAATGTATATTGTATGGTTAAATGTTAGTAAAGTGTATGGGTGTGTGAAAGTAGGGATCAGAAGACGTTGAATGCGTAGATGATGTTTTGAAGGAGTTAAAGAATTGTTGCCCTAATGAATTGAATGTTCAAGAAGCATGTGTTGAATTTCGATATCAGGTTCGTTTAAAAACTAGAGTTCATCCTTAAAAAGTTCAGCAAAAGAAAGTTTCGTAGGATATTCCCAAATTGATTCTGACTCAAACTCACTAAGAATGTCAAGTTCATCCGCAAATATCTCCTCAAAACTCGGCATGAAAGAATGTTTCTCAAAGGTGTCTTCCTCCCTATAATTCTCCATAATCCAACTTTTATTGCTACAGCTCACAACTCCCAAAACAAGTTCTCCCTCATCACATTCGTATATGGGTAGGTCCATATCATCCAAAAATATAGGTTCCCACACTAACGTTCTTCCGAAACAATATCAATAGGTGATATAAAAATTATGAGTTCCTGATCCTTGATTTACTCTAACAATCTATCCCGACTATACCCATCAAATTCACAAGCTCCCTCCTCTAAAATTGGAGTGCAAAAATCAGTCGGTGCAAAAATTTCTTCTTCAAGTAGGATATCGGTTAAATTAACCTCAAGATTATAAGTGACAAGAGGCGCAGTAGGTACCTGAAAACTAGTGTTGGACTAACTTTGAGGGTTTTCTTGTTTGTCCTGATAACACTCAGTCAACTCAATTACATCATCATCTATGAAATCACCAAAATTTGTTTGTTCGTATATCTCACTCAGGTGACTTCCTAGATGACAGATATTTACATTATTGGATTACAATCGACAGTGTTCACTCCCTAGAATCTTCACAGCTAAATGTTTCACTTGTTCTTCAATTCTAGCCAATGATTAAGCTTGAGCGTGAAACAATTACTCAGATTATTGTATGAACATGGCTAGCGTCGAAACTGTGTGATTCTCGACTGCAGTCATCATTTCAATACCTTTCTCTAAAGCAGTCAACCTAGCATCCATCTCACTATCATACCCTAATGAAGTGTCAGTTGTTTCAGGTTTGGGGGTTGTGATGGTGGTGATGCTAAAACAGTCATCCTATAGACCTCTTTCTCTAAGTGTTCAATCATTTGATATATTTTTGAAGTGGGACTGGATTCAAGAGTGTTAGGTGGGTGACCGATATCAAAATTCTGGGACGGTTGGCCACCCCCTAAGAAAGGACAGTTTTCATGAATGTCGGAAGAATCATGGCAATATGAACAAAAGAATGGGTTATGAGTATGAACAAAAGAATGTGGATCGTGAAGAATCAAATCAAACTGTGTATCACCTATATCAACAAGAATTCAGAAAAATCACAAACACAAAGAATATCACACGCCTAGCAGTCTATGTTATGCTAAGTCAACTAGACCTGCTCAAGAAACCTGATTGTCGAAGTAAAACTGTGTTGAGAAACGGGCTCAAGATATACGGATCACAAAGCCAGGTAAATGCAGAGATAAGGAGAGATTTTCTAACGCTTTCGCGAAGTTCCTTAATTAGAATAACCCTTTCTCTTTTGGCCGTTTCGCCGTGAACACTGGCCTAGACACCTTGTGAACGATATATCGTTAAGCGGTATTCTAAACACAGTTAACTTCTCCTGATGAGCACGAAGTCCTTAAAGTTAGAGTTCTAATTGACTTTAAAATTACTGTGGGTATGCAAGAATGCAGTTTTGTGATTTGTGGACCATGGAAAAAAGGTGATGAAATCCTTTACCGTATCTTGTTTGGTTTTGTGCCCTTAATATCCGTATTAAGATCCAAATGCGCAAATCAATAAAAGAATTTAAGAAATCAATCAATCAATCAATTCTTTTTCGTTTATAGCTTAAGCGCTGCAACAAATATGGATTAGTTCTCTGTTCTGTGTGTAGCAATTTGTGCGAAGAATCCTGCAGAAGATAGAATATTGGAATGTATCGGATTTGAGCGAAAGTTTTAGAAAAATACGTACCGATGTGATTTGGGCTTCGAAACCCCCTTTTGAAGTGATTACGAGTATTTGAATGTTCGCATGTGCGGGTCAAATTACCCGGATCTTTGACACTGTACTTCACTAACGTTTTGCAATTGAATTTGACCTTGCTCCACACGATCGCTGCTCGTAATTCCGTTAAAATATGAAAATGTCGGAAAATACGATATTTAGTGCAAAAAGCGATATATCTGCCTAGACTTCTGCGCACACATAATTATAAAAATCAAACAATACTAATAGAATGCTAACAAGACAGTGGAGACACCACAATAAGAAAATTCCAGAACACATCAAAAGGGGCCGGCGGCGCCGGATTTTTTAAGCATGTCGTCGGCCAATTTCAATGCAAGGGTGCTCAAATTTTGGGTGGGTTCTCCAATCTATAATAGTATTCTTATGGTGTACTTTGATTTTTAAGTTTAATTACAGGGTGATAATAGGTCACAAAAATAGAGAGCCAAGTTAGAAAATTAGTGTTTTGTTAGTTTTGAAAAAAAATTGAGTTAATAGTTAGTATGTTAGTTTGAACCAGAAATAACAATACCTAATGACTACCAACTCCCCGGCAACGGCGCCAAAAACTTGTTAGGACTTCACCCGCGCGTGCCTACGTGTATGTTTTGGAAAAGAGATGGTTTTGGAAATATTTTGCACACGAGCTCGGTCTCGTTTTAAAATTTATAAAACCGTAAGTACACGGCGCGTTGTAGTGAGCCGGCAAGTACGGGTCGATCCACTGGGAATTGGTGATTAGGCTTTGTTGGTTAAGG
Source organism: Agapanthus africanus (assembly GCA_030015575.1). Taxonomy (NCBI): domain Eukaryota; kingdom Viridiplantae; phylum Streptophyta; class Magnoliopsida; order Asparagales; family Amaryllidaceae; genus Agapanthus; species Agapanthus africanus. The sequence goes on from CM057343.1 coordinate 463,811,152, forward strand.
TTTGAGAAATAAACGAATTTGGGTTTGATTGTCACAAAATATAGAATGCAAAAATATAGAAAACAAGTTAAGAAGAAAGGTGGTCGTGGCTTTGGCTCGAATGGTTGAATCGCGGCGATTACTTTGACGCTACCTTGATCATGAGTTGTCCGTCCTTTTGTGGATCCCGATGTGAAGCATGACTTGTTAAGGCAGTTGCGAAGCACAAATCATCAAGTTATCGGATTTCGACGCAAAACATGAAACAAATCCGTTTTGTTCACTTACTGTTTGTATGTCCAAACTTGAAGTATCAACACTAAGCACAAGGGTTAGCAAGCATACCACAACATCAAAAACACAAATTAGCGAGTGAGAGCAAGTAGTTTTAGTGTTAAGTTTGCTAAGTGTTTATGATAGTATAGGATATATGAAACCAAGACATTTGTCAAGCCACTTGATCATAAAATACCATATCTAAACTTAGCAACCTCAACACTAAATTGATTCTAACCTTAAGCTTGCAAAATGGGGTTTTTGGAGTGAAGGGGTGAATATGGTATATGAAGAGGTTACCTTGTAACCATGGATTCAAAATACCATATCACACCAATACATAAAACAATCTTTAAGTTAGAATCACAATATGAGCACATTAAATATTAACAAGAGGAGGAGGAAGACAAAACCATTCATCTTACATCCTTACCATTACTATAACCAAAAGATTACTCAAACATAATAACAAAAGAAATGAAAACAACAAGAAGTAAATAAACAAAGAAAAAGAAAGCGATTATATTAACACTTGAATGAGTTGAGATACATGGTGTTGGTTACTTGTTCAACCTCCATAATGAAGCTCTCAAAAGAAAGCTCCAAGAGGGAAGAAGAAGAAGAAAACCAAACTTAGGCTCACACAACTCTCAAGCTAAACCAAAAATTAAAGAATGGATTCGGATATTTACATATGCTCCTCTTTCTAAATCTGTTCTGGTATTTATAGGCTCAACACCAGAATAAACAAACAATATAAACAGGATGATGTGATGCCTAGAATTGACCAGAAAAAAAATGGGGAATATTGGAGCAAGGGGCCCGGTGGTGCCGGTTTTTACAGGAGTCTCGCTGGTCGGGCATTGGGCTTTGGGGAACGTGTTGGTATGGTGAACTCGAGTGCTCTCCAATATCTTCCTGGTGCTGTTTGATTTATTTATATACCCATGGTTAGTACTCAGTAGAATTGGAGGGAAACTTGATACTTTATATCACATCACATTACTTTGCATTTATCACACATCAACCCACTTGTGCCCACTTGCATAAGTCATGAGTGTGCCCATTTATGCTAAGGCAGCCCCACCATGTATCAAAGAGCTAGTGTACACTCGTAATGTGTTGGACCAAAAATGTGTACACTTTATTTGTTGCAAAAGAACTATTTGGATATCGATCGGTTTTCTGTTCTGATTGCAGTGTCGGCTCACAAATGTCATATCCATGTATTTGAGTAAGTTTTTCAGTGTTTTGTCATGAATATCTGTAATCTGTATTTACTGAGCAGACACTGGTTAATAGTACCGATATATACAAAATTGATAATGAATGAGTGGTAATTAAAATGCAGTTTTCTGTGATGAACAACAGTCCAGGCTCTTCATCTGATATGTCGTATATCGAGTTTAGGGGTGGAATCTGCTGGGTTTTATAGCACGACCACTGGGTTTCGGGAAGCATCAGCCATGCCGTATTCAAAAAATTGGCGCGCTAAAATACCCTAACTTAGAATCTTAACTAGAGAATTAGACTAAAGCTAGAATGTAAACATATTTACATCTAAGTGAACAAGGAATACAACCTTTGTAGACCGGTCCTTCACTTCAAAAGCTCCGTGTAGTAGTCCCTTCGCTCCAAGTAGTGATCTTCCGAACTCTAGTAAGGCTCCACAATGTGAAATGAACAAGCTTGCTTGAAGTCTTTGAGGCCGAAGATGATTTACGTCGAGAAGACACTAACTCAAGCTACCTCTTCACTAATTAGGAATTAGTGAAGCAAACAACCTCAACTAAATGGCTAGTCTAGTGTAGATTGATGAAGTAGGAATTTTGCTCACTTTAGAAATATTTTTCTCACTAATTTTCTTCACCTCCTAAAATGCTAGAGAGCTTGAGGAAGGAGATGAAGAAAAGCAACCATGGAGAGAAGCAAGTCTAGAATGGCAACCATGGGTGAGAAATATCTCATATAACTCTTGTAGAGACTAAACTATGGCTAACAATAATGGTTAGGTTAATAAATATCTAGAGTGAGACAAAATTAGTGGACTAAGTCAAAAGTTAGTACAAAGCTTCTCCAAGCTTCTATCCTTGACTAATTTCAAACTAATTTTCTTTTACTCGTAAAAAACAAAACCCCACATTATTATTTGTATGGTATGAGTCTCATACACCCATGTCGCATGTAGCAACTAGCATGACACAAATAATATATATCACATATATATTAAGCGTACACAAGTGAGGAAAAAAACGCTTAAGTGAGCTAATATTAGTTAATGTAAATTAATATATCAAATATATAATGATACATTAAATTATTAAATCAACACTTGATTTAATAATCCATCTATATCACATATAACTGACCAATATCAATTGTATCATCTTATCGAATCAACACTTGATTTGACAACCCGGCTATATTAGATATAACCGACCGATATCACATATCGCGAGAATAGAATACGGTATCACATACACGTATTAATCTCGGTCCTGCACATATCACATATGTGCTCCTACTTCATTTCGTCTGAGCCAGAAAACCTCTGTGTAGGACTCTAAAGACTCGTCAATACGCCGGCAGTAGGTGATGATCATATCAGTCACCCACAAGCCGTCAGCGGTACTGCTAGACGTAACGACCACCCGGGTATTGAGCGATCAGAAGATCAACAAGAAAGCCTGCTCATACTCCTGCGAATCTAATAAGTAACACTACCGTACAGTCCGATCTCTTCGTCCGATATGTCGCATATCTCGCCTGGGGGTAGTAAACGTCAGACCCCAATAGCTTGATAAGTCATGCCGATGTGAGGCCCAAAATGATTCAAGAAACTACTGATAACACTTACCAATAAATCTCAGCAACCCTATCCAGGGATTTCTTGTTATGGCCAATCGAGCATAGCGCAACATCTACCCATAATACCGGGAGAGACGAAATCCCCTCCTATTGCTCATTACCTCCATGTGACTCGGGATTATACCCAAAAACCACCATTTTGCACGTTCTCTTGAACGTGGTAAGGTGGAAATAAAACCACAATGGGAATTACACAAGACTCTATGACGATCTCGGGTCTACAGACTCATCTGTACCAGTGTCACCAGAGAACTGCTATCTGACGTGAGGTATAATACCATCTAGAAGTTCTCGGCGAGTCCGTTCAGTGTACGCAGTCTCCACTGAGTACCCGTATACCTTATCTGATCTCAAACACCAATGGATGTGAGATCATTAATCGCCCATCATATGGGTCAAGAAGCATATATGCTAGTCTAATCTGGAATATCAATGCCCCGTCTCGATACTCCTACGACTAGGACCTATTAAAGGATGTACTTACCGACTACACTGGCCCCACTAGTATGATCTGCATTATAATCCTGGTAGTCAAGTACTCATCCTAAGGGCTTTATCAATACGTAACAGAGAGAAAATAATTGTACATGTTAAGATAAAGAGCAACCAGATAGCATACTATCATGTCAAGCAAGAAATTCCTCCTTATATATGTCCAAACATCCACTATAATATACATCATATGTACAATAATGGCCTCTAGGGCATACATATTACCAACAATCTCCTACTTGTACTAAGGCTAGTTGTTGAAGTATCTCATACTCAACGTCCCATAAAAGTCTCTCTAGGGAATGTCCTCTTTGAGTAGATCCACCGTGTTATCCTTCGCGTCAACTATCCTTACCTCGATCCCTTAGAGATCAACCATCTCCCTGATCAGGTGATACTGCCTCAGAATATGTCTGGATCGCTGATGGGACCGGGGTTTCTAGGCTAAAGCCACAACTCTATTGTTGTCATAATAACAGTTATTGGACACTCAATGGTAGGAACCATGTTCATCTCATGAACAAGAAATATCCAGACAACCACTTTCGCAGTATCGTTGGTAGCGATGTATTCAGCCTTTATCGTCTAGTTTGCCACTGTATCTAGCTTGAATCTCTTCCAACATACCGTCCCTCCACTGAGGGTAAAGACAAAGCCTGAGACCGACTTTCAGTCGACCTTATCACTCTGGGAGCTCGAATTGGTAAAGGACTCCCACTAGAGTTCACCGTTAACAAACACCAAGAATATTTCTTTAGTGCTTCTCAAGTACTTAAGAATATCCTTCACAGCTGTCTAGTGATTCTCCCAAGATCCGATTGATTCCTGATTACTACACCTGGTGAGTTAGCTACATCTGGTCTGGTACATAACATCGCAAACATGATAGAGCCTACCGCCGAATCATAGGTTATCCCTTGTACGCGAGCTCTCTCCAAATCAGTCTTGAGAGACATCTTTTTGGAGAGAGTGATTCCTGAGTATGTGGGTGAACCACCACGCATAGAATCTTCCATACTAAACCCCTTTAGTATGGTGTTAATGTACCTAGATTTGGGACACTCCCAACATCTGCTTAGATCTATCTCTATAGATCTAATCCACAAGATGTAGTAGGTATCATCCAGATCTTCCATGGAGAATCCTCGTGAAAAGAGGAGCTTGACCGAGTGTAGCATAGAAAACCATTTCCCATCAAGAGTATGTCATCTACGTACAATACGTGGAAGACAACCTTACTCTCTACAACCTTCTTGTATATACAAGGTTCATCTACCTTTTTGATGAAGTCAAACTCTTTGACTACCACATCAAAACAGATGTTCCAACTCCGAGATGCGTGCTTTAATCCTGATGGACTTAAGCATAGCCACTGGAGAAAAGGTTTCATCATAATCCACACATGGTTATTGACGAAAACCTTTTACTACAAGTCTAGCTTCGAAAGTCTCAACTTTTCCATTTACACCAAGAATTTTCTCAAGATCCATTTGCTCCCGATGGGTTTTACCCTCCAGGTGCAACTTTCAAAGTCATACTTTGTTTGTGTACATGGATTCCATCTTAGATCGCATAGCATCCAGCCATTTCACAGAGTCCCTACTTGTGATGGTTTGCCTGAACCTGGTTGGGTCGTCATCTACCATGATGCAATCCTCGCTCCCATCGTCACCGAGGAAACCGCAGTATCTCTCAGGTGGATAAGGAACCCAACCAGATTCGCGGAGAGGTTAAGGTTCGTTGGAGACCATTGAATCCTTTTGTTCCATTAAATCGCTAGCTGTTAGTTTGTCTAGCTGGAACTCCTTCCAGTTCTACTTCATGACCACTAATTTCTTCCATAAGAAATTACTTTTTTTAAAAGGTGGCATGTTGAGAAACAAAACACCTTTTGTTTTTCAGTGTGGTAGAAGATAAACCCTCACGAATGTTCAGGATATCCAACAAACTTATACAAAACTGACCTTGCTTCGAGCTTGTCCGGATTTTGCTTTTCAACATAAGCCGGACAACCCCATATCTTAACTCGTTTAATACATGGTCTCTTCCCATTCCATATCTCATATGGAGTGGTAGGCACAGATTTGGATGGAACCCCATTCAATAGGTATGCAGCTTCTCAAGTGCATAACTCTAAAAGGAAACATGCAACTCACCAGTACTCATCATAGAGCGCGCCATATCTCATAGGGCGCGATACCTCCGTCCCGATACACCGTTTTTCTGTGGTGTATTCGGAGGAGTAAGCTGAGAGAGAATCCTATTCTCTTTTAAATAATCCAGGAACTCCGTGCTCAAGTATTCTCCTCCTCGGTCACATCGAAGGACTTAATACTTCTACCCGTATGGTTCTCAACTTCAAGCTTATATTCCTTAAATTTCTTAAAAGTTTCAGACATGTGCTTCAACAAGAAAATATGTTCGAATATTGAAAGATAGTCAGTGAATATAATGAAGTACGAGAAACTAACCTTGGAATTTATAGACATAGGACCATATACATCACCATGTATCAGTCCTATGAGTTCAGTAACTCTTTCTCTGTTTCCAATAAACGAAGTATTGGTCATTTTACCTTTAAGACATGACTGGCAAGTTTCATAAGATGAAAATTCGAACAGTTTCTAATATTCATCTTTATGTAACTTAGCTAGTTATGTCGCATGGATATGACCTAGTGTACAATGCTACAAGAAAGATTGATTCATTTTTTAACACTCCTTTTGTGTGTGTGTTGGGTTACGGCAGCGCCCCGGCCATCAATCCATGACCGATTGCAGAACAAAAATTTATAAAACTTGGCACTACCACAACCAATTACCCGGATCTACCCATAAGCCCTAGATAACAAAACATACGAAAGAGTTAGAATGGTAATACCGAATAGATCCGTGTCCTTCGATCTTCAACCATCATCCCAAGCTCCTAGGGGCTTCCTTGATCAAGATTGATCGCCGGTCTCCCTCCATCGAAGATGATCCACCCGAGAGTCTATGCAACGAGCTCCAACCTCATATCCGAGGTAACTAGGGCATCTAGATCACTACTCTAGATATCGTAGATGAAGTAGAGAGTGATGAAGGATTAATTTGTCTCAAAACACCCAATGATTCTCAACTCATGAGAGGGTTTGGGTGGAGCTAGAGGAAGAAGAAGATGCCATGAGAATGAGGTGTTGAGAGCAACTCAAGAGAGAGAAAAAGAAATGAATAATGGCTTGTGTTTTTGTTTGTTGTGTGGGTATGATAAAAAATAATGGAGCCATCACATAAATGTCCATGTCTCCAAAATATCTTAGTCAACAAAAAATATCTCAAGTCAATATAATCTCACAACAAACAAAAATCCTAAGCATGCTAGAATAGTAACCATGGGTCACTAATTAGCCATGACACAAAAATGCAATAAACACCTCATCCTACACCTCAATGACCTTTTAATCCAAAAAGGTCTAAATCATGATGAAGTGTAATCTTCTAAAAGTAATCTTGTAATAAATTACAAGAATACCCCTCAACTGTATAAACATACACGCATCCGTACTCCGAAGAATACGAATACAATGAGACAAAAATAATCCAACAATATAATACTAGGATCCGGCTTAAACCAAAGCCCACTAGTATTATCCGTTCGAACATCATCTATGCACAAGTACACGTATGTGATCGAACCCTGCTGTAAAACCATACGGCCTCTACAATGTTTCGCCCGAAGCAGAGAAACCCTCTGTGTGGGACTCTAAAGACTCGTCAATATGCTGGCAGTGGGTTTAACCACTAGCACGTCAGCGGCACTAGCTGTACATAACGGCTATCCAGGTATTGAGCGAAAGGGAGGCCGACGAGCAAACTCATCCTGAAACCCCTACTAAACCTGACAGTGACAATATCCGTACAGCCCGGTCCGTTCGTCTATGAGTATCGCATATCGAGTCTAGGAGGTGGATAAAGTCAGACCCCTAATAACGCGACATTTAGTGTCCGTATGAAGCCCATCACCACCTGAGAAACTACCGATCCTAGATCAGTAATTCTCGACTATCTTGGCCAAGGATTTCTGGTGATGGCCACCCGTGCACAATGCGACATCAACCCCCAATACCGGGAGAGGCGAATCCTCCGACGATCTGCTCACTGCCTCTATGTGGCTCGGGACTGTACCCAACTAAAACTTGTTTGCACGACTCCTTTGAGCCGTGGTAGGGTAGTAATTAAAGCACAGTGGAAACTCATATGAGAAAAATCACGATCTTAGGTCGATAGACTGCTGTACACATCCACCAGGGAACTGCTATCTGACAATAGGTATAATACCAACTAGCATGTTCCCAGTGAGTCCGTCCGGTGTACTCATAACCCAATGAGCACCTGTATACATCTTAGGTAAACAAACTGACACCAATAGCTTGTGAGACCGGCCACCGCCCCTCGTCGGGGTCTCGATCGGTATACACTAGTCTTCTCTGGAGTATCGATGCCCAGTCTCGAAACTCTCACGACTAGGGACATTTAAGGATGTGCTTATAGACTACCCAGCTCCCACGTATACGATCGCCATCATAATTCTCATAGTCAAGCAAGAATCCTATGGGCTCTATCAACATGTAATAGAGATCTGTAATGCCACCTAATGCTGTACATGATGATAAAGACAAACCAGATAGCATACTATCATCTCGAGTAAGACTGTTCTATCAGTATAGGTCCTCCCTCAATCATCATAATCACCTGCTTGCGACTATGATAATTTCCTTGAGGGCACTATAGCCAACAATCTCCCACTTGAATTTAAGGCTAATTATTGCGGTGTCGCATACTCACTGCCCGTGTGATACCGAACACCCAACTCCTATACTAATCAGTCTCGCAAAGCTCGTTTGCAAAACTATTGTGTTCGAAAAATAGCCTCAGTGAGTGGATCCGCTCCAATGTTTCTTTCTGTATCTCTCTATATCTCAACTTCGCGGAGAAAGTTATCTCCCGAAATGAGCAATACCTGTCTTAGAATATGTCTGGATATCTGATGGGACCCAGTTCACAAATGAACTCCAAATCCAGCAAACTTCTTAGACTGTATTGTCTACTGAATTTAATCAGTATCCTACACCATGCCTTCCTCAGTATCCGCTTGGACCACCTGTCCAAACTACTGCCCCTCAAAAGAGGGAAAACTAAAACTCTGACAGATGCTCTGTTATCCAAGTCACCTTGGAAGCCTGGAATGATAGCCGTCTCCCGATAGAGGCTGTTGTTACCATATCCCATGAACATCCACTTATGTTCATAAACTGCTTCCCAACGTTTCTCCAGGATTGGATCAATATAAACTTATTGCAGCTAGTGCAAAAACAACATCTGGAGTGGTACTTGACATCTCGTGATTGACTCAATTGCCTAAGTAAGTGATATACCAATCATGCACATCCCTCTCCCCTTTAGTTTGTAAGACACTTTTAGAGAGGGTGAATCCATCACCTGCAGGTACACCACCATGTCAGGAGTCGTCCATTCTAAAACACCTTTAGAATAGTGTCAAAGTACCCAGATTGGGAAACTACCCAAATCTAACCATAGATCTAGTAACCAGAATGCCTGATATAATATCCATATCCTATGTGGAGAAACCACTATGTGACAACCACAGTATAACCGATTGTAATATAGGAATTTCACTTCCTACAAAGTGTATGTCATCCAAATACCAGGACATCACACCCTACCACCTTCTTAACAGATCCATCTCCTATTCTGATGAAGTCAAAGCCTATAATTGTCACATCAGAAATAAATGATCTTTCTCCGCTATACCTGCTTTAGTTTATAAATAGACACAAACTACTTGTCCACTATGCTTCCGCTGCTCCCACTGACTATAACAACCCTCTGGCAGAGTCATATACACGTGCACTCTAAAGCTAGTTTAGAACGACACTATACTCATCCTCCTGCCGAATCTCATAGTCTAGAATAGCAGTAATGACAAGTCTGGGTAAACAAGAACCTCCCTGACACCGTCTTTGAGGATACCGAAGTACCTCTCGGGCGCCTGAGATTACCTACCATATCTGCGGAGTGGCTAATGGAATGTCAAAAACGATTGAATCTTTAGGTTCTATTAAATTTTCAGTAATCGTTTATGGTTCTGGAATCACTTCCAGTTCCACCATACTCCCACTACTGTTTTCTGAAAAAAGTTCATTTTGCTAAAACTATGGCGAGTCAAGAATAATATCACTATTGATCTTCCAGATGGTAGAAAGTTACCCCTCGTCATAGCCTGGGATAACCCAAAAACTGCCATTACTGAAACGTGCCTTGAGTATGTCCAGAGTCTGGTTTTAAGCATAAGCCGGACAACTCCATATACCTTAACATCGTTAAGATATGAACCATTCTATATATAATATAGAAACAGATGCACTAATTTAATTGGAACCAGATTCAAATCACGCAGCTATCTCCGGTGCATATCAACTAAGTGGAAAGAGGCCGATCAGCATTACTCAACTAGGAGTGCATCCAGATATGAGTAACCTGAAAGAGAAGAAAGTTCTCAAAACCATTACTATCAACGGGATACCTAGCATAAGTATCTACATCTTCGATCACCTTGAAGAATCCTGATACTTTGCAACATATGATTCTCTACTTTATTCATATACCTACAACTTCTTAAAATTTGGACCTTGTATTTCAACGAAATACTTGTCTAAAAACTAGAGAAGTCATAAGTAAACAGAATACAGTACGAGCACCAACCCTTTTGTCCTAATGGACATTGGACAACATACAATACTTTGTATAAGTCCCCCGAGTTTAATAATTCAAACCCTGTGCGTTTTAGGTTGAAAACTGTACTATGGTTAAGAATAATTAAACCATTGTTGAATGCTCCTTACCTAACTATCAACTGATATATATAAATGTCATAGACATAATTTCAAAAAGTTATATCTCACTTTATAAAATAAACGTACAGATATATCAGTTTGAAACTGGTGCATAACCACGGATATTAAAAACCAAATATTTGCCGTCTGGCAAAAACCCAGGCGATTTCCTCAAATATCACCAATTACAACGAATTCCGATATAATCACCTAATTCCCAATATCTTACTCCCACTCATCATCTGTAATACCATACAGATGTGAGAATCAAACCTGGTAAATACATACCCTGGAGTAAGAATCTAATTGGGAAATCAGTTTTCAATTAACAACTCACAGTGAAACTGAAACATGAAAATGTTTCGAAGGGGTATCCAGGTATTCCTAGTAATGCCTCTTCCACTATCCAGATTCATGACTGTAACCAAATATTTCGTTGCCATCTCTCCAATCCATTTATTTGTGTTTACTTATTACCTTCTATACACCGTACTTAGGCTAAATAGTTTTCTTCCTTCCCTACCGTTTGGCACCAGCCTAAGCTTTGGAAGAATACTATCCAATAAGCGTAATAGGTGTACCCTCCTGATCCTAGGAGCCCTCGCAACCTGAGAGAAGGTAAAGGGAAAATACAACTGCATAATCCTTATTCTATTTCTCCTGAACCAGAATCCATTCTCGAACTGGAACAAGTTCCTTCGAGTTCGTATGTAACTATATGATGGATTATCCAATAAATGTGGATCTTCGTAGTGATACGGGATGTTCTGGAGAAATGCAAAGGTGAAGTAGAAGCGGCGATGATATAGCGGTTTGGTCGTGAATGATAGCAGTCGCAATTTACTTTGCCTTCTTTCTAATCCCTTTATTTGTATTTACTTATTACCTTCTTTACACCTCACTTAGGCTAATTGGTTTTCTTCCATCCCCATCTTTCGGCACCTTCCTATGGTTTGGAAGAAGACTATCCAATAAGCGTAATAGGTGTACCCTTTCTTAATCCTAGGAGCGACCTGAGAGAAGGTGAAAGGAAAAGACAACTGAATATTCCTATTCAATTTCTCCAGAACTGGAAACCATTCTCGAATTTGAAACAAGTTTCTTCGAGTTCGTATGTAACTATACGACGATTGTATCCAATAAATGTGAATCTTCGTAGTGATACAGAATGTTCCGGTGAAAAGCAAAGGGTAAAAGTAGGAGTGGCAATGAAGTATGCAACTATGATAATCCAAAAGCCAGTGTGTTTTAAGAAGGTTCGGTTAACTTGGTTTATGAGTTCTAGTTTAGGGTCGGGCAATGGTCGCTGCCAAAGAGAGAGAGAAAAGAAACACTCAGCGTGCACTCTAACCTAGATCAGAATGGTTAATCACTTTATCTAATCAGGATGTCTCCCACTGTATCTTCAAATTCTCCTCCAAACCCAAAAGAAGAATTAGTCGGGATCATCTAAAATCACCTGAGGAGTAAACTAACTCATCAATGGGAATCGGGATCTAACTATCTTTGCATGATAACCTGATGGAATCTACTCAAGTTATCACACTCCAGAAGGTATGCACATGTCTGGCAAGTTTCCTGTATGTTTGAAACTCCCGATGTGATTTTTACCCCATGCTCTTATGACCTTGACGAAGGTCAACAAATCATAAGTCACATGTCAAGTTCTATCCATCATTATCCAGGTTAATTTGAACCCACCCGTACTTGCCCTTGACGAAGGTCAACAAAGCTGTACGACTGTCTCAAACCAACGCATCTATCTATGCAATAGAAAAGTAACAAACAACTACCATACACTATGCCTTGACGAAGGTCAACAAACATAGCATGAATACTAAGTGCTACCCGTCTGAAATGACAGAGGGCTATGAATGGTTTTTGGTGAAAAACCATTAACGTAATGAACTTGATATCATTGAAGGAACCAGATAGCTTTTTACAAATATATAGTGGCGAAAACCTTTGCTAAAGAGGTCACTCCCGGTGAAGGGATCTCGGCTCTTTCCTCGTGGAATGAGGTACAGGATATTCCAAACTGAATACCACGATGCAAAGAAAAAAGTAATCGACTATAGTGAAGTTATTACCCTGACACAAACTTCTGCCCAAGAGGTCACTCCCGGTTAAGGGGTCTCGGCTCTTGCCTCTTCAAATGAGGTGCTGGATATTCATAACCGAATACCGCTATGCAAAACAAAAGAAAACGTCCTTGTAATAACAGCTTTTGAAAATTGTTCCAACAACATCATATAGGTTTGTTTTCCTTGCATTGATCAGAATCAACGCAGTCCCATCAATTAATCATACCAGAAAAGAACGAAAATATGATGTACGTATATGCCATCTGCATTCGCCACTGGGCCCCGTCATCACCCGTTAGGTTACTTAACTAACGTCAGAGCGGGGGCTGGACTAGCGCGAAGGTAAAACATATACATCTACTAGTATATATATAACAATATATAATAATCATTCCAGGCATGATATATGCAACATCACAGATAAGCGATAAGCATCACAGAACAATACTGATAATCTGGGAGCCCTGGGTTTCCTTTGAACCGCAAGTGAAACCCGACGTTCCCCTGGTCATGTGGATAACCTGTGAAATGAAAACCTAGACCCCTACGAGCATGACAAGTTACCCGCCAATCCCAGAAGTGAGGCAACCCCAATCAACAACGTGAATTGGCCACCCAGCACTTAACAGAATCCGGTAACTTGAGAACTCCTCCGTGGGTCAACCTATACCCCCTGCGAGTGTGGCGAATAGCCCACCAATTCTAGAGTGAGGCTCCCCCTCATCTCAATGCAATGAGATGCAGGCTTGTTGCCCTCTAGAACCCGGCTAACCGTGCACTCTACCGCGGGGTAATCCTACTACAGAAAAGAAAAGAATATGTACAACGGTGACATCGACCTCAACCCGGTCGTGCCACAAACAAATAATATACAAACGGTTAGTGACGGACGTCCACATGTCAGACGCTCGCCCCGCAATATCAAATGTACAAATGACACTAAACAGTACTACAATTACGCCCAAGCTATCCACTACGACGATCCCGCCACAACCACAGCACAACACAGAGCATCAACGTGAATGTCACGTTCGCAAACCCGTCTAAAAGTCATATAGCAATTAAACGAGTTGTACCGCTCTAATGACATTCACGGTCGCAGATAGTTATGTATGTACTGAAAACTACGATATTAGAACTCCGTACGCAATTAGCAAACTAAACCAATTTCCAAAACCATGAAAAAATAGTGAGCTAAAGTTCCAAAAACCGACCGTTTAAAGCCAATTCGAAAGTCCGAATCAAAACGAAACGCGTTCGAACCTTGGCAGGGAGTTAGAGCACGAAATTAACTTCGAGTCGGGGGCCTAGAGGGGTTACCCCACCCCTGAAGCCACCACAAGGTGGACAAGGGGTGAGGCAGACCCGAAACTGCCAAAGGTGGGGCAGTTTCGGGTCCCCACCGCCAAGAACACCTTGTGGTGGTCTTGGGGAGTGGGCCCAGCCATTCGGTCCCCTCCGAAGGTTCCCTGGGATGCCCATGCACTACCCCGTGTCTTCTCAGTTCAAACAGTGAGCCCGCAGGGTGCGCAAACATCTTAAACTTTCAGTTTTCGGAACTGTTTTTGTCGGCAGTTTTTGAACGACAAAAACGGCGTATTTCTAGTGTCGCAAAGAGTTAACTAAGGCTTATGGAGTGGCTCTGATACAATGTTAGGTTACGGCTGCGCCCCGGCCATCAATCTATGACCAATTGTGGAACAAAAATTTATAAAACTTGGCGCTACCACAACCAATTACCGGGATCTACCCATAAGCCCTAGATAACAGAACACGCAAAAGTGTTAGAATGGTTATACCGAATAGATCCGTGTCCTTCGGTCTTCAACCATCATCCCAAGCTCCTAGGGGCTTCTTTGATCAAGCTTGATCTCCGGTCTCCCTCCATCGAAGATGATCCACCCGAGAGTTTATGCAACGGGCTTCAACCTCATATCCGAGGTAACTAGGGCGCCTAGATCGCTACTCTAGATACCGAAGATGAAGTAGAGAGTGATGAAGGATTAATTTGTCTCAAGACACTCAAGGATTCTTAACTCATGAGAGGGTTTGGGTGGAGCTAGAGGAAGAAGAAGATGCCATGAGAATGAGGTGTTGAGAGCAACTCAAGAGAGAGAAAAAGAAATGAATAATGGCTTGTGTTTTTGTTTGTTGTGTGCGTGTGATAAGAAATAATGGAGCCATCACATAAATGTCCATATCTCCAAAATATCTTAGTCAACAAAAAATATCTCAAGTCAACATAATCTCACAACAAACAAAAACCATAAGCATGCTAGAATAGTAACCATGGGTCACTAATTAGCCATACCACAAAAATGCAATAAACACCTCATCCTACACCTCAATAACCTTTTAATCCAAAAAGGTCTAAACCATGATGAGATATAATCTTCTAAAAGTAATCTTGTAATAAATTACAAGAATACCCCTCAACTATATATACATACCCGCATCCGTATTCCGAAGAATATGAATACAATGAGACGAAAATAATCCAACAATATAATACTAGGATCCGTCTTAAACCAAAGCCCACTAGTATTATCCGTCCGAACATCATCTGTGCACAAGTACACGTATGTGATCGAACCCTGCCGTAAAACCATACGACCTCTTCAACGTTTCGTCCGAAGCAGGGAAACTCTTTGTGTGGGACTCTAAAGACACATCAATACACTGGCAGTGGGTTTAACCACAAGCACGTCAGCGGCACTAGCTGTACATATCGGCTACCCAGGTATTGAGTGAAAGGGAGGCCGACGAGCAAACTTATCCTGAAACCCCTACTGAGCCTGACAGTGACAATATCCGTACAGTCCGGTCCATTCGTCTATGAGTATCGCATATCGAGTTTAGGAGGTGGATAAAGTCAGACCCCTAATAACGCGACATTTAGTGTCGGTATGAAGCCCATCACCACCTGAGAAACTACTGATCCTCGATCAGTAATTCTCAACTACCTTGTCCAAGGATTTCTGGTGATGGCCACCCATGCACAACGCGACATCAACCTCCAATACCGGGAGAGACGAATCCCCCGACGATCTGCTCACTGCTTCCATGTGGCTCGAGACTGTACCCAACTAAAACCTATTTGCACGACTTCTTTGAGCCGTGGTAGGATAGTAATCAAAGCACAGTGGGAACTCACATGAGACAAATGATGATCTTAGGTCGATAGACTAATCTTACACATGTCACCAGGGAACTGCTATCTGACAATAGGTATAATACTAACTAGCATATTCTCGGCGAGTCCGTCCGGAATACCCATAACCCAATGAGCACCTGTATACATCTTAGGTGAACAAACTGACACCAATGGCTTGTGAGACCGGCCACCGTCCCTCGTCGGGGTCTCGATCAGTATACACTAGTCTACTCTGGAGTATCGATGCCTAGTCTCGAAACTCCCACGACTAGGGACATTTAAGGATGTGCTTATAGACTACCCAGCTCCCACGTATATGATCGTCATCATAATGCTAGTAGTCAAGCAAGAATCTTATGTGCTCTATCAACATGTAATCGAGATCTGTAATGCCACCTAATGCTGTACATGATGATAAAGACAAACCAGATAGCATACTATCATCTCGAGTAAGACTGTTCTACCGGTATAGGTCCTCCCTCAATCATCATAATCACCTACCTGCGATTATGATAATTGCCGCGAGGGCACTATAGCCAACAGTGTGTTCTGTATACTTTGAACCGTGGTTTGATTTAGTACGTATATGCCATTACATAATGTGCCTGATACAATCAACTCTTGATTCAGGAAAATGTTCACAACATTATCCTCCAATAAAGAATTATATCTTTCTTTAACTTAATAAAGAAACTGATGTAATGTTGTATATCAGGTTCGGCATGTAATAACATTTGTTCAGAATCAATGTATTACCATTTGGTAATATAAGGTGATATTCGCCAACTACTTTGGCCGCAACATTTGCAACATTCCCTACTCTCATAGAATGATCACCCATTCCCAGTTCTCTACCTTTCTTCAGCCCATGTAACATATTACATATGTGGGGTCTCGATCCGGTATCTAATACCCAGGACGTAGAATGTACTGAGAAACAGTTCTCTGTAACTAACACACCCGAAGAAGATGCATCAGCATGCTCATTCTTCGTTTGGGTGGCGTGGGAATCCGGATATTCCCCTATTTCCTGCTCAGATTTATAACAATTATAAGGAAGAGCGGAACCAACGTTCCCCTGCTCAGTATAACAAGCGGGTTCAGTCAATATATCCATATTATTATCTTGATTAAGGCATGCCACAGTCGCTACCAGGAGAGAGAGAGAGAAGAAAACACTCAGCGTATGCTCTTGCAAGATCAGATTGGTTATTATTTTATCTAATCAGGATGGCTCACACTATTTTTATCAAATCTTCTTTCAAACCCTAAAAGATAAGACTAGCCGGGATTAATTACACCCTATAAGTTCGCCAATCTTTCGGCCAGGCCAGTGTCGGTACTTTGAGGGAGGTTCCCCGTGCTTTTGCACGGACCTAATAAAATAAACCTCGTTTTCCCAGGGGCATAACCCCGTTAACACCTTTCTAAAAACCTACTTGATCAGCTAATTGTAATGTGTAAAACTCTCTTAGGAGTAACTCTTACTCGCAGTGGGTATCGGGATCCATCTATCTCATAGAAGGTATGCAATCTCATTGCAAATTTCAACACTTGAAATTCCTGATAATATTTTACCCCTAGCGTCCTATGACCTCGACAGAGGCCAACAAACCATAGTGCGCTAGTTAAGTTCAACCCGTCATTCCATGATTGAATTAAACCCACCCGCTCGTCCCTTGACAGAGGCCAATAAGGTCGTATGACTACCCTAATCCAATCGCATCACATGCTTTGCAGATAAGCACTAATCAGTTACCGCACACTACACCTTGACAGAGGCCAACAAACGCAGCACGAATACTAAATAGTCCTTATCTGAAATGACGGAAGGCTATGACAGGTTTTTTTAAGAAAGCCTTTTGCGTAATGAACATGATATCGTTGTAGAATCGAGTAATTTTGAAAAGGAGTGTTTTTGAGGATTTTGCTAGTTTTGCTAAAGAGGTCACTCCCGGTGAAGGGATCTCGGCTCTTTCCTCATCGAATGAGGTGCTGGATATTCTACAAGAAATACCATTATGCAAAGTAAGAACTAGAGCTACCAGTTTTTATAAAAGGATTTTACAACATATTTAGGTTTCTTTCTTTTCATTAATCTCATTAATGACGTCCCATCATTTATGCTTCTTAAGCATCATAGAAGAAACGAAAATAGAACGTACGCTTATGCCATCCACATTCGCATTATGCACCGTTAGGTTACTTAACTAACGGCATAGCGGGGCGGGACTAGCGCGGGTGCAAAACATAAGCAATGTTTATTATATATCATATATATAATAACAACATTCTTCTCATCATATAAAGTGATCACATCACAGAATATCAGCAGCAAAAGTCCACATATGAAATATTGGATATACTGGGATGTCCGTGTTTTAAATTAAGCCAGCAAAAACACTGATTCCACGGTCGCGATGAATAGCCAAACCCACGTCTCTAGATCCATATGAGAGCGGCAAGCAACCCTTCCAATTCTAGAGCTAGGAGACCCGGTCTCGACTCCTCGAGATGGTCTCCCACTGGACTCTAGAACCCTGTTACTTGTGCTCTCCACCTTGGGTCTATCCTAATGCAGAAAAAGTAAATAATATACATCAATGGTGACATCATCCTCAACCCGGAAGTGCCCCAATAAAAGAATATTACCACTACTACAAATAAGGGTTGCCCCTACGGATTTACCCGTAGGAGCAAACCACTGCGCCTACGGATATATCCGTAGGGGTAATAAATTACCCTGTAGGTACAAATATCGTAGGTGCAAGTCGCAGCCTTGAACATGCCTCTACGGTCAAAAACTTGCCCCTACGGAGTTATGTATAGGTCCAGTTGTCCCTACGGATTAGGCCGTAGGGAAAAAATTTATTTAATTTATGATTTTATGGCCCTACGGAATAATCCATAGGGAAAAGCAGGTGCCCCTACGGATACGTGCGTAGGTATAAATCCGTAGGGACAAAATATCAGGTATCCTGATATTTTGTCCCTACGGATGCCTCTGTATGCGCATATGTTTACCCCTACGGATATATCCGTAGGGGCAAGCGTAACCCCTAATACTGACATCATAGGGGCAAAATATCAGGTATCCTGATATTTTGCCCCTACGGATAAATCTGTAGGTACATTGTTGGGCCCTACGGATTAATCCGTAGGTGCAATGTTGGGCCCTACGGATTAATCCGTAGGTATATATTATCAGGGTTTTTAAAAAAAAAAGGGTTGCCTATTTTTTTTCTCGCCCTGTACACAATAATATATACATCATATATAAAATTAATCATCACGCAGAACATATATCGCAGTATTCATAATCACATCTCACGCATAATATACAAAAGAAATCAACAAGCAGAATATTATATCAATATAAACACGCAAACACCACCAATATCAATATCGTCCAAAATGTAGTACAATATGTATCATATAAATAAATACATGTTTAAAATATAACAATCAAAAAGCTACCCTAGCTCGGTCCAGCTCCACCTCTGATAAACGCCAGAAGACGCTGCGCCTGCTCCTCGGATATATCCTGAGTCAATAAATCAAGTAATGCAGAGCGTGCGGGAGTCTGAGCGGGCTGTGGAGCTGGCGATGTGGTATGCGCAGCCGCCGTCGAGGTAGTGGCTTGTGGAGCCGCGACTGCGGGAGTCTGAGCGGGCAGTGGATCTATAGGAGCTGTCTGCGGAACCGCAGCCGATATAGTGGCTTGCGGAGCCGCAGCCGAAGGAGATGCATGTGGAGGCTCGGCCGATGTACCCTATCGCGTATGGACCTACGTATGTAATAAGCGAGCAAGAACTGTGTGTTATTCGAATTCATATCATTATCAAGTTATTTCGAAACCCCAATCTATGTATACTTAGGGACTTAGGCCTTGTTTGGATATCTAGTTTGGAAAACCAAATACGCTCAGGCTACGTACTAATATTGGATATGTTGCTATCTATAATATGACATAATATTTTACTATTAAGTAGTATACATATCAGCATCTCCTTCAACTCATGAACGGTGGCCTTCAAGCTCTCCAGTTCCTGCTGGAAACGTCGCTCACTGGAGACGGAGGAAGTAACCGCCGGGGTAGAGTCCAACCTCATATGGGCCCTTCTAGGGCCTAGTCCCCGGCCTCTCTCCCAACCTCCGTGGTGTCCTCCGTGTGCGGCGTCCAGGACTGGGGTCAGCAGCATCGGATCGTTCTGTCCGGTAAAATCGATCCCCGATGCCTCGGCCTGCTCAACCACCCGCTCCTACACCCACATTAACCAGTAAAATATAAGTATATCATTTAAATTTGAACCTTTCAAAACTAAAATTTCAAATAGAGGTTGAATAAATATTAACACTTATGCAATACTCCTGGGTAGCGACGTCGGGGTATCGAAGCTCGCCCGTGGCGGGATCTGTCGAGGTGCCATGGACGACAAGATATGCGGACAGCACGCTCGGTGTACCACCTTGCGCCAGGGTCTGAGCTCTCTGCAATATTAGAAAATAACTCTTAATATTAGATATATTAGAAAATAACTCTTAATATTGCATTATATCACAAAGGACGGTCTATTGTAATTTACCGATAACTCCATGGCTCGAGTAATATTCCTCGAGCCACCTGTATAAGTGGGACGACCCCTCTTCGCCGACTTCCTATTCTCTATATTTGAGCGGCATGTTTCTGCACAACACATTCACATTTAGTTTTCTAATTAAGGAACACAAAAAAATAAATTATATACTAAACAATGAATTACATTTAAAATACATACCTGTTTGCGTTGAGAGTCGAAATATTCGCACAATAGAGGCAATGTCTCTACGTCGACTCTCGCAAAGGTCGGAGTAGATAGGAGGGCCGCTCACTCTGCCTCGGGGGTCGCCCTCCACAGGGAGTAGCAGTCGGCCTTCAGCTCATTCCTGTTGTATCGGACCTTGGTCTGCATGTTCTTCATCAGGCCATTGTACAGAGCATGAAGGTCGAGCACCCTCCCAGGATGATCAGGGTCGGGCACAGGCTGAAAATCGTAATCCAACTGAAAATACAAAAAAACATTGTTATTAGATTGCAAGTGTTAATAATAAATATATTGGATAAATCAAATGAAAATATATATTAATACCCGAGCCTGATCAAAGAAGAGGGCGAATGAGCGCCGGTGCTGGTCGCCACACTCAACGTGAAGTGGGTAGTTCTTCACGAGCCGGCTCTCATCCCCCATATACCGGCCGAACCTCTCGGCATGATTAACGGTACAGCGATAATCAGGGGTAAAAAAGAGGGGAAATGCTGCCTCCCCCTAGCCCTGTCAGGCCTCAGCCTGTGGGACTGATTCGGGCCTCGAGTCCCCCTCTGGGGATGGGGAGGCCCTGCGTCTGCAAGAAATATCAAGACAATCAATATTAAGACAAATTTGTATTAAGAAATCAAGGTTAAACGAAAATTGAAGTGTGATATATACCTCCGGTGACTAAAGCACGAGCCTGGGCCCGGGCAGCAGCACGAGCGGGACGATAGTTCCTCCGGTGAGGAACAGCCGATGTCCCGGATGCGGACGCATCCCCTCCAACTAGAAAATAAACATTGACGCTAAATTTCCATGAAGTTCATATTTATTCTTTAGAGGATATGTAAAATAAATAAATATTTTATATTTATTCATACTAATCTACAGACTGAGCGGAGGGTACGGAAGTGGCAGGAGTGGCCTCTACGTCAGATATGGACGCACCACCTATAATTAGACAATTAAAAATAGATTATATAAGTAATTGCAAAAAGAATGTGTAGATCAATAATATAACATTCTAAATCAATATGCATGCACTATAGGATATATAAACATACCCGCAAGTGCGATGGTGTCACCACCTACAGCTAGACAATAAAAAAATGATTATCTAAGTAAGAGCAAAAGGAATGTGTGTATATTTATGATATAGCATTCTAAATCAATATACATGCACTATATGATATATAAACATACCTGGAGGTGCGGGAGTGGTCTCTGTCCCTGATGTGGACGCATCACCAATAACTAGACAATCAAACATTGACAATATAAGTAATTTTGACATGAACATGCATGAATATCTATAATATTACATTCAAAATGGATATGCGTGCAATATACCTGGAGGTGTTGCATAGTCCACACGGAAGGAGTCATCCGAAGGGGTCTCCGATCTGGGTGCAAGACCGGCCCTCTGAAGCTCCCTACGCAGCTCTCCGGGCGGCAGAACCGCTCCGCCTTTGCCTCTGCCGGTGCCGCGGCTGGAGCTCCTGCCGCCCCTAGCTGCTCCCGTCATCGTCATCAAATCTAGATAAACGGTTCGTGGACGCATTAGACAATCATTACAAGTATTGACTATATATGTATAGATCGTAAAATGTGAAGTAATAATATAACATTACCAATAACCTTTTTCGTTTCGTGGGCGCATTAAATATATCTACTTGGATTTCATCATCGATATCATTTCTAACCTACGTAACTTCATGATCGGCCGAAGACAACCCGTCTTTCGAAACAGACGGTCGGAGCACTCTAAGCCTTCTCTCTTCTTCATCCTCATCGCTGTCCTCGAATTCTGGGACATCGTAGACATCCCTGGGTTTCCAACGGCATACGACACTCCATTCCGGATGCTTCAAATACTGTGAGTAGTATACTTGGAACGCTTGGTTCGGAAAGATAAACGAATCTTCCTGACCGTAAAATCGAAGTGTGTTCACACTGGTCAATCCATATTCATCTTTCCAAGTCCCAAGATTGCTTCTTGATCAGTCGAAAATATTGCATTTTTAACACGTTAATTTCCCTACCATTTGCACTCATCTAGAGGTGTTCGGAATAAATATAGCACATATTAGCAAAACATCTGTAAAATACCAAATAACATGTGTTATGTATTAAAACCGACAATTTGAGGGAAATTGAGTGTTTATCATTGCATCGCATAATCTTTGTGTAAGCGCAACACTTGTCTCGAGAATCTGTGCAGGAAATTCCAGGAAAAGAGCCGAAACTGTCAAAAGTGCTGAGAAAAATACGCCAAGTCCAAGACTTGTGATCTGGCAGTGAACTAGAGAGAAATATAAGATTCCATATATCAGAAAACAGTACTAAAGCCAACATCAAGCAACTCAGGAAGTTTCAGGCACAGAGGCACTCAAAGGGCCGCGGATCCGCGGCCGGAGCAGGGCTTGCGCGGCTGATCCGCGTCCACGTAAGCGTGACGTCAGCATTTCTTTGCTTCAGCGTTCTTCTTTTAAGGCCCACACTCAATTAAGCCAATGCAAATTCCAGAGATCTCCAGAAGCTTCTGTCCGAACAGAAAAGCTCCTTGTTCAAGCTAAACACTCTCAAACTTCTCAAGCAAGCCTGTCAAATAACTACCTAAGCCTAGAAGCTTCTCCCTAACCTCCAAGCTTATGAAGGAAGCTAACCCTAACTAACTAACTCTAGAACCTTCTCCCTAAGTACCAAGCTTACAAGAGAAGCTAAACTAAACCTAGCTTCTAAAGGTAGCTAATCTAAAGGTGAAGGCTATAAAAGGGACCCTAAAGCTTCTATCTAAAAGTTGTTGATCATTCCATCAATTTCCATCCACAAGTTGAGTGACACGACTTGTGCATTCAAACCCTAACCCTAATCCAATCACCAAAGCCAAAATTCAAGATCTTTGAGTGCAAATCAAGAAAGAAGCCTTCAACCTTGTAAAAGCGACGCCGATCTTCAACCGAGCAAGTGATCCTCAAGACGATCCGCGACTCACAAAGACGATGCGGAGCTAAATCGACGATCGAGTTCTTTCCTCTTGTAGATCTTGAGAGAATTGTAACAAAATTGTTGATAAATAAAAGATGAAATTTCTTTATCTTGCTTACTTCTATATTTGAGCATTATGATTAGATCTCAATTCTTGATTGTGTTCTTTGATATGATGCTTGAGTAAAAACTCCGCTCGTGAAGGAGTCGAGAGAATCAATAGATGATGATGTTACAAATCTTGAAACGATTCTTAATTCCTATAAGTTTTATAAACTCTTGTAAATTGAATCATCGACGATCTAGTTTCGAGCGAGATGCTTTCTTGAATTTTTTCGCGCGTAACTAGAGATCAACGATCGGTAATTCAATTTACTAGAGGCTAGCTTTTGAATGAGATTCATCGAAAGGACAAAGGATGAGATGAAGAAACCCTAGTTCCTTAAAAAAGATCCTTAAACCTCGATTGATCGTCATCGATTTAGTATCAAATCATTAATGGATAAGAAAACGTAATCCCTAGTTTTCATCACTTCTATAGATTCGATCGATTCTTACGAGCCTCACTTCAATTCTTGAAACCTAATTTGATTGGATATCATCAATTCTTGATTCTTGATTTTTAATGTTTTCTTGATATTAGATTTAGATCTAGATAATTCTTGAAATTCACTTTTAAATCTTGAATTGAATTGTCTTTTCTTTTCTCTTTAATTTTCGACTCAACTAAAACAAATACGAGCAAATCTCACTTTCCCTATGGACGATCCGCACTCGCTAACGAACCTACAATTGATACCGTTATTGATTGCGGTTTACAAATTTCTTTGATTATGAAACATCATTTCTAAAACACGAAACATGAAGAAAATCATGTTAATCAAATGGCGTCGTTGCCGGGGATCGTGTGCTAATTTGTTCGTTTTTGAAATTTGAGTTGAAAAGTTTATTCCATCAGAATTTTTAGATCAAAATTCGTACAAACACTAAACGATTCGTTGTGATTTGTTGCAAGGAAATCTGGAATCTATGGAGCTTGAGGAAAAATTTTCTGAATATTCCAGAGAGCTCAGAAAGGCAACAAAGACATTTTCTGAAAATTTTGTGCAGGAACTCCTCTGGATCGCGGCGGAACCACGGCATTAGCAGTCTATTGCAACAGAAGCACGGTGTTCCTGTATCTACAGTGCACGAAAATTTCTCAGGTCCGTTCTGACTTTCTTATCTCTTCCTTGATCTGCTCCATTAACCAATTTCTGCAGGATTCTTTGCAAAAATTCGCAGCGCCACAAAAATAAGAATTGTGCGTGTTTGATCTTGGTTGTTTGCATTTTTTAATACGGAAATTAAGGGGCAAAGACCAAATTCAGATTAGGTGGGGAGTTCATTACCCTTCCTAAGCCCCGAAAATCACAAAACTGCATCCGCATTACCCTCATTAACTAAAAGAAATCTAGACATGACTCTAAGGACCGTCGCGCTCACTTAGGACAGGAGAAGGTCGTGGGTAATCTATTGCTTATCCGCGTTTCTTTTGTGGTGTCTAAGGCAAGTGTGTCTAAGGCAGGTGGTTAATTAATTAGGCCCACTACTTACGTAGTGGAGAACCTCCCACTTACCTGGCACTTACCTGGCCACAGGAGAGACAAAGAGGTAGTAGAGGATTGATCCTGCGATTTGTCTTCTGGCAGTTGGGAGTGGTCTAGAGACTTAACCTAGGTGACCATTATACTTAGGGTTGTGTGTGCATTTGTTGTGATTTGCATCATTTTTTTCTTCAAAAATCCGTATCTTTTTCAAAACAAACACCAACTTATCATTTTTCTTAATTATCTTAACGCTGCCACTTGTACTAAACCCTTTAGTGCATGCTCGGCTGGACACGGGATTCTAGTGCCCGTCTTGTCCGTGTTCCCCCTATCGACTCCGAAGTCGGTAATTCTACGTCTTCTTCTTCTTTACCCACCACCACACCCACATCGATGGACGGTTCTCCATCGAACTTCTTTACCACTACTCTGCCACCGTCCGCAGGTGCGCAGAATCCACCCCGCATCTCTCTCCAGGAGAGATGCTACCCTATGCGAGGTCCTCTTTCGACCTGTCTCACCATTCCACCAGCCAGCGGGGATAATTTTGAAATAAAACCCCAATACATCAATCTTCTACCAAAATATCACGGTCTCGAGTCTGAAGAAGCATATGTCTTTATTACCAAATTTGAAAATGTATGCGCAATGATGGGTACTTCACAGCTTTCTGTGGATGCTATGCGTCTCGGTCTTCTTCCATTTACTTTGTGCGATATAGCCGAGAAGTGGCTGTATAACACAACCGCACATTCCATTTCAAACTGGGAAGAATTCGTCGCAGCATTTCTTAAGAAATTCTACCCGAATCATAAAACAGCTCGAGTCCGTAGAGAAATAAATCAATTCACCCAGCTTCCGAATGAACCATTCTCGAAGTGTTTTGAACGCTTCAAGGATCTGTTGGTTCAATGTCCACATCACGGAATCCCTAGATGGGATCTGTGCAGAATCATATATGAGAGCATTAATCCTACCACTAAACAGAACCTTGAAGCCATGTGTCAAGGCACTTTTATGACCAAAGATGATGGGGAAGCTTGGAAATTCTTAGAAGATTTCGCTGAAAAATCTTTACAGTGGGAGAGTGTAAACCAGTCATCGTCTAGGGGTGGCATTCACCAAATTGATGTTTCCATAGGTGTTAGAGCTGAGATGGCAGCAATGCAAAAGAAGCTAGAAGCTATGGAACAAAAAATTTTAGCAGCCTCCCTAAATCCGATGTTGCTCCCCAAAACTGTATGTGGATGTTGTTCTGATCCTTCTCATTTGACGGAAGAATGTCCATTGAATTCTCCGTTTCAAGGTCAAGAATATACCAATGCTGCTTTTCAAAGATATAGAAACGATCCGTATTCTTCCACATATAATCAGGGTTGGAGGAATCACCCTAACTTTGCTTGGAACCAACAGCAAAATCAACACGCGGTTCCAAATCAAAATAATTTTCAAGGGGCTCTTCCACCACCACAGTAGCCATTTCAACTGACTAAGCACCCCTACCAATCACAATACTTTCAAGATCCAGTCAACACACCTGCACCGTATAATCCTGCACAGTTGACTGGTACTGATCTCTCTGCTTCACTCGAACGGACTTTTGAAATGTACATGAAACGAATGTCGGCCGAATTTAGGTCTTCCCTCGATAAATTTGAGAAAAACTCTGACCTCCAACCGGAGAGTTTAAAATCGATGGAAGCAGAAATTTCACGACTAAAAGCCAAAATGAGTGCGAGAGAAAAAGGGAAACTTCCGTCTCAACCCCTACCAAATCCTGGACATTCACAATACTACAATGTGAGTGCCATCACAACGTTGAGATCAGGAAGAGTGTTGAATAATCATGTTGGGGAAGATATTGATGATGCTGAAAAATCTATCAATAACACCCCGGCTGAGACCTTTCCTTATACCCACACTTCTACTTCTGATCCTTGTTCTTCTACCCCACCACCTTCTTGTGAGCTTATTCTTCGTTTCCCACTAGGCTCGTTACCTCAGCAATCCTCTTCTAGTCTACCAAATACGATCCCCACTCCTATTCTAGGATCGCTTCCACACACACCACCTTCTCCTATGATGGACCCAGCTCTTATTGCTAAAGCACCTTATCCGAATCGGTTAAGGGGTAACAAATCGAGTCCACATATGGAGAAGATTATGGAAATGTTCAAACAGGTTAACATCAACATCCCTCTCCAAGATGCTATTCAACAAGTCCCCGCTTATGCGAAAATTCTTAAAGACTTGTGCACTAGGAAGAGGAAGACTCAAGTGCCCAAAAAGGTCTTCATGACTAATAATGTTAGCACTGCTTTTACCCCACAGCTACCAAAGAAACGTAAGGACCCAGGATGTCCTACGATATCGATTTCTATTGGGGGTAAAAACATCAACCGTACTATTCTTGACCTTGGTGCAAGTGTTAACCTGCTTCCATATTCTGTATACAAGCAGTTAGGGATTGGAGAGTTGAAACCAGCTCACTGCACTCTCCAAATGGCAGACCGTTCAATCACCAAACCTAGGGATGAACTGGAGGATGTGTTAATAAAAGTCGGGGAATTTGTATTCCCTGTGGACTTCATTCTTCTCGATACACAACCTGTAACAAACTCACGGAATCAAATTCCAGTGATTTTGGGTTGACCATTCCTTTCCACTTCCAATGCTGTCATTAACTATCGAAACGGTTCAATGAACCTATCTTTTGGAAAAATGACAATTGAACTGAACATCTACAAAATTGGAAGTCAGCCATCTGAACCCTCTGCTCATATACTTGATGTTTGTAAACTCTTTTAAATTGAATCATCGACGATCTAGTTTCGAGCGAGATGCTTTCTTGAATGTTTTCGCACGTAACTAGAGATCAACGATCGGTAATTCAATTTACTAGAGGCTAGCTTTTGAATGAGATTCATCGAAAGGACAAAGGATGAGATGAAGAAACCCTAGTTCCTTAAAAAAGATCCTTAAACCTCGATTGATCGTCATCGATCTAGTATCAAATCATTAATGGATAAGAAAACGTAATCACTAGTTTTCATCACTTCTATAGATTCGATCGATTCCTACGAGCCTCACTTCAATTCTTGAAACCTAATTCGATTGGATATCATCAATTCTTGATTCTTGATTTTTAATGTTTTCTTGATATTAGATTTAGATCTAGATAATTACTTTTAAATCTTGAATTGAATTGTCTTTTCTTTTCTCTTTAATTTTCGACTCAACTAAAACAAATACGAGCAAATCTCACTTTCCCTGTGGACGATCCGCACTCGCTAACGAACCTACAATTGACACCGTTATTGATTGCGGTTTACAAATTTCTTTGATTGTGAAACATCATTTCTAAAACACAACACACGAAGAAAATCATGTCAATCACTTCTCCACTTATCCGTATCGGTTCGCGTATCGTACCAAGTATACTGGAATATATAAAAGGGTTCTGATCGTCCGGGATAGTGGATGTCGAGTATACAATTTAAGTACCCATAATAAATCACACCGTCCGATCCTACCGTCGCAATCTTGCTATTCTGAGTCGTTCTAGATGTTTCTATGTCCTTAACTTCGAATTTGTATCCAAGGGCACCGAATCCTTTATAATATGCAACATCCATACTATGAAATTGAGCTAAATATCTTGAATCACTCTCAAATGATGCAGACAAGTTCGGATCGTGGATCTAACAAAACAAATTTTACGACAAATACATAACGATATAAGTTTAGATTAAAACTGATAGCAATAACATGTTATTCGAATAACTTACATGATCTGTGACCCAATCGCAAAAATTATCCTCATGATATTTTTCCAATCGTTCATCGTTCCAATCAGGATGCCCCTCACGTACCTCGTTAAAATGAATTCTATTTTCGATAAATAAGGGTGACATTAATATTATATCATTTCATACACACACAAACACAAATATAACAATTAATCCAAAAAAACTTACTCTCTAATTTGTTCAAGACATGCGCAATTAAGCAAGATAAACTGGTATATCTTGTTGATAAACATAGTGTCTACCCTCTTATAATCGGCTTTACCATATGGCCCGTCTTGAATTCTTCGAGGCCGGTTAAGTCTCGTCTCAATGTTCTCGTCCAGATAGCAGGAACAAAATGTGGTTGCTTCATCAAGAAGACAACCTTGCATGATAGAACCCTCTGGTCGATTTTTATTGCGTATATATTTTTTAAGAGTGTAGAGGTACCTAAAGAAAATATCTTTAATAAATAAATACGGGTATACAGACAACAATAATTTTAAAAATTGCGCGAAACGAAAAATTCCACGTACCTCTCGACGGGATACATCCATCGATATTGTACCGGTCCGGCTAACTTAGTCTCAGTTGCAAGATGAACCGTCAAGTGTATTATGATATCGAAGAATGATGGTGGAAAAATATGCTCAAACTTGCAAAGTATCAACGCAATAGAATTTTCTGGTTTATCCAGCGTCACAACCTCCAGTGTTTTAGCGCACAACTCTCTGAAAAAACAACATAGGTCGTTGATTACTAGACCAATCGATTCGGGGAGAGAAGTCCTGAGGGCTAATGGATCGCTACTAAATATTGCGTGCCTCCTATCAAAATCCTTCCATGCCGGTGAATCTCTTGGATGGCTCATTTTTCCATCTTCACTTGGAGGAGCACGGTGATGCCAAATCATTGCCTCGGCTGTTTTCTTGCACCTGAATAGCCTCTGTAGCCTCTGTGTTATGGGAAAGTATCGTGCTATCTTGACAGGTATATCAGGCTTCTTATCAGAATCTTTCGGCTTATACCTGAGCTCTCCGCATGTTGGACACTCTTTTAAATCTGAATTCTCTTTCTGGTACAACACGCAATTTTTAGGACATGGTTGAATCTTCTCGCACTTTAGACCCAAATCAAACATCATCTTCTGGGCTCCGTACCAGCTGTCGGGCACGTTATTTCTCAGGGACATAGAATCTTTCAAGAACGAAAGAAGTATTATGAATGACTTGTTGCTCCATCCATTTAGGCACTTAATCTGGAAAAGTTGGACGAACCATGAGAGGGTGAAATACTTTGCATTCTCATAAGTTGGTTTTCTAGCATCATTCATGAAATTTTCATATTTATCCGCACGCGGTCCTTGACCGGAAGGAATGTCATCTTCGCTACGAATAGATTCACCTAGGCCAGCCTCTACCATATCCTCCATTTCTTCTGATGGATATAAATTACCGTCTTTTTCTTCTTCTGTATTACCGTCTTCTCCTTCTTCTCCTGCCGCATTATCGTGTTCTCCTTCTTCTTCTGCCGCATTACTGCATTCTTCTCCTTCCCCGTGATATTTCCAAGTTGTATAAAGTCTAGTAAAACCATATTTTACGATATGAAGCTCTGCCAATTCTACCTTCTGCCAGTACTTATTGCCACATCTATCGCACGGGCAGAAAATCTTCTCTATCACGATCTTATTATGTGCGCGTGCAAATTCAATAAAAGCAGCAACTCCTGCGACAAACTTAGGTTGCATACGTTGTTTTCAATCCACATACATCCAGTCCTTAACTCTGACGTACTCATGGGCCATGTTAGACTGTATAACATATAAATTGTAGGTTATGGTGACTATATTGAGAAATCTAAGAACGGGATAGTTACTGACAAAGGAGAAAATCAGTGTATATGCTTTGTGTATGCGTTTGTCGTTGAAAAGAATAAATTATCGAACGTATGTTAACCGATAGACGGGGACTAAGTGGCGCTTTTAGTTTCATATATGAGTATCGATGAGAATATGAAAGTTTCATATTATCATCGAGTATCATATATTGGTTTTAACTTGAACATCTTGAATCACTCTCTAATGATGCGTTTGTTGTGTATTCTTGTTGTATGTGTGTGTTTCGGCTGTCGGGGGTAAGGCTTCTATCCCATTAAGAATGTATTGAGCGAACACCCATTCGCTTGTGCTTTCAACCGTTTCGAGTAAATTTCGGCAGCACCTCCCCGCTGTTCTCCGAGTACACTGTAATAGAATAGATAATCATTTCAATGCTGTGAAACAACGTTGAAATGAACATCTAATCTATCTTTGTACACGGAGAACCAGCGGAAAGGTACCGACGAAATATCTCGAAACGGATGAAAACACAAGTGAATGAAGGTGTTTGCTTTATACATTCCTAACTTGTCCACACGGGACAAATCTATCGGTTATCATACGATTGAATCTTCTCGTCACATAGACTATACGACGGTTGTTAGTATCGAGCTATACCGTCCGATATTTAACAACCTTCGTATAGTTCTATGCCACGACGAACATCAAACGTATGTTAACCGATAGACGGGGACTAAGTGACGCTTTTAGTTTCATATATGAGTATCGATGAGAATATGAAAGTTTCATATTATCATCGAGTATCATATATTGGTTTTAACTTGAACATCTTGAATCACTCTCTAATGATGCATTTGTTGTGTATTCTTGTTGTATGTGTGTGTTTTGGCTGTCGGGGGTAAGGCTTCTATCCCATTAAGAATGTATAGAGCGAATACCCATTCGCTTTTGCTTTCAACCATTTCGAGTAAATTTCGGCACCACCTCCCCGCTGTTCTCCGAGTACACTGTAATAGAATAGATAATCATTTCAAAGCTGTGAAACAACGTTGAAATGAACATCTAATCTATCTTTGTACACGGAGAACCAGCGGAAAGGTACCAACGAAATATCTCAAAACGGATGAAAACACAAGTGAATGAAGGTGTTTGCTTTATACATTCCTAACTTGTCCACACGGGACAAATCTATCGGTAATCATACGATTGAATCTTCTCATCACATAGACTATACGACGGTTGTTAGTATCGAGCTATACCGTCCGATATTTAACAACCTTCGTATAGTTCTATGTCACGACGAACATCGAACGTATGTTAACCGATAGACGGGGACTAAGTAGCGCTTTTAGTTTCATATATGACTATCGATGAGAATATGAAAGTTTCATATTATCATCGAGTATCATATATTGGTTTTAACTTGAACATCTTGAATCACTCTCTAATGATGCGTTTGTTGTGTATTCTTGTTGTGTGTGTGTTTCGGCTGTCGGGGGTAAGGCTTCTATCGGTTATCATACGATTGAATATTCTCGTCACATAGACTATACGAAGTATTTAAATAAAATAGAACTGGTATCAGAAACCCGTTCCTGACACACAGGAAGCAACCCTTATCCTCGACTAGCCTGCATACTGAATATTATCTGTCGAGTTAACAAATTTAACCTGATCAGATATACTCGCTGGGTAAAACCTCACAAAGATAGGCACGAATTGAATGTAGATGGTGCAAAATCAAGTATAACAAATTTACCATACATCAGAGTTACATTCAAGGAAGTTCAATCCCAAGCTCTAAATTTTTAATTACTTTTGCTAAAAATGAAAGTGTATTCAGCTTTGTTGCCTCTGTTGTATATGCAGTTGCACTCATCAGATCATAAATAAAATCTCCGTCCCCTGAGACCAATTTTCCCACCAAAAAAAAACTGTTTGTATCTTAACATGCACTGCACCATCAGAATCTATTCGTTCAAGAGTTACGCCTGAGCAAAATGCAAGAAACATTTTCAATTTTCAGCTCTAATTTGAACTGATTTGCAGTCCATGCTCTTACACACTTTTCCCCAGGAAAATTAGTAGCACACCTATCATACTCTAAAATTTAAGAACCCCAGCCCTAACCCTAACACCAACCCCAGCCCCAGCCCCAGCCAAACCCCAACGCAACCCTAACCCTAACCCTAACCCCAGCCCCAGCCCTAGCCGAACCCCAACCCTAACCCTAACCCCTACCCCAAACCCAACCGCAACCCCATGCCGAACCCCAACCCCAGCCCCAACCGCAACCGCAACCCTAACCCTAACGCTAACCCCAACCGATGCCTCATCGGTTCCCAAACCATGAACCCTGGCCCTAAAATAATTAAAAATTTGTTTAATTGAAGATTTACTAACCTGTGCAGTGGAGGAGACGATCGATCGGTGGCGACGACGAAAACGGCAACGACGAAGAACCAGGCGGTGGCGACGATGAACGTCCTGCGGTGGCGACGACAAGAACGACGATCGGCAGGAACGAGAGATTTGGGTTCGTGCGCTCGAGAGATTATCAAGAGATAAGATAATCAGCGTAGGGGATCGATCTGTGCCTTTTTAATTAAATCCCTATTTAGATGCCCCTACGGATTAGTCTGCAGGTCTTTGGTTTGCGGCTCCGTAGGGGCAAACAACAATTTACAATTTAATATTTTTAAATTAATACGTCAGGACCGTAGGGGCAACCTTATGGCCCTACGGATTAGTCCGTAAGGCCAAAAGAAATCTGCCCCTACGGATTTCGTTATCCGTAGGGGCAACCCCCTATTTTAGTAGTGTACATACAAGTTTTTACATGAATGAAAATGAAAAACTCTCATCTCACGCAAAAACCCCGGCTATTCAAACACGACGATCCAATATAACATATCACAACAACACATAACATCACATGTCATCAACGTAAGTAAATATGTGTATCCCAATTATCGTTGATATATAGAAACGAAACCGGCGATACATCACATATTACACTTACGGTCGTAGAAAAGAAAGTGAAAACTACAACAATTGGAATCTGCAATCACCTTAGATATCATAAACCAGAAATATCACATACTTCGGATTTCATGCCTAACCACATGAATTCCTTAGATATCATAAACCCGGAATATCTCATATTACGAATTTCATGCCTAACAATTATAAACCCCGCATTTTAGTCTCGATATTGAAAACACTTTCCAATAACAAGTCGGGCAATTCAACAAGATTCCCGAAAACTTGATCGAATGCTCGTCGGGAACTTTAGTAGACGGCCGCCCCCCAATGCCGTCGACGAAGTGCACTTAGGCGGAACACCGCGGCCGCAAGATACTTTGAAAAAAAAATCCATTTTTTTCTAAAATAAGAAAGATACTTTCGGTTGGATCCAAGATCCAATTATAGAATAAAATTCTATTTTGGAATATATTGTAGGGTTCCTAGGCACACTCATGAGGTTCTACAACTGATCAACCATGCCAAAATCAAAATTTTCATGTGCCGAGAAACCCTAATGCAAGATCGTTACTAGAGGTAAGGCAAAAACAAGCAAGTTAACAACTTTAACAACAAGTGAATGGGATTACAACCTTTGTAGATCCGGTCCTCCACTTCTTTAGCTCCGTGTTGACGTCCCTCCGCTGCGATCATCGGAATCCCGGACTCTAGTGATGGTTTCGTCGGAGAAACGAGCGGGCTAGGTCGTTGACTTCGATGCCGAAGATGATCTACGTAGAGGCGACTCAAACTCAAGCTCTATCTTCACTAGTTCATGAAACTTGTGAAGATAACACCCTATACAACATGGCAAGTGGTAGAGGATGAAGAAATAGGAAGTGGGTTCACTTTGGATTTGGATTTCTCACTTGATTTCATCACTTGAAATTTTCTAGCAAGCTTTCTTCACTTCATGAAGAAGAAGACGAAGAAGAAGGAAAATGAAAAAGGATTATTAAAAATAATAAATCAAGTGAAAACTTATCATAATGCAACCATGGGTGAAGTTAACTCATGTAGAGAGCAAACCATAGTTTAGGTAATGGTTAGGTTTAAGAACAAAACAAAATGGCTAGACTTTTCAAAGATGCTAAAAAGCTTCATGAAGCTTCAAGTATAAAACAAAAAAAGCCACCATTTTGTTTAATCAAAATAAATAAAGAAAATAAAACCCTAACCATTAACTAAACATGGTGTAAATCATACACATACCCAAGTTTGCATGTATCATCAATCATGATACAAACTAGTGCACAAACATATATCACATATACAACTTGTGCATATCAAGTGAGAAAATCAATCTTAAGTGAACAATACTAGTCAATGTAAAGTGATATATCAAATATATAATTATACATTAAATCATTAAATCAATACTTGATTTAATGATCCGGTCATATCGCATATAACCGACTAATATCTAGTGTATCAATGTATCGAATCAACACTTGATTCGGTAACCCGGCTATATCTTATATAACCGTTCGATGATACAAATCGCGAGAATAGAATTCAGTATCACATACTGATATTATTCTCGGTCCCGCACATATCTCATATGCGCTCCTATTTCGTTTCGCTTGAGCCAGGAAACCTCTGTGTAGAACTCTAAAGACTCGACCATACGCCGGCAGTAGGCGATGATCATATCAAACACCCACAAGCCGCAAGCGGTCTGCTAAACGTAACGGCCACCCGGGTATTGAGCGATCAGAAGATCAACGAGCAAGCCCTCTCACACTCCTGCGAATCCAACCAGTAACACTTACCGTACAGTCCGGTCTGTTCGTCTGATATGTCGCATATCTCGCCTAGGGGTGGTAAACGTCAGACCCCAGTAGCTTGATAAGTCATGCCGATGTAAGGTCCATAACAAGCGTGAAACTACTGATAACACTTACCAGTAAATCACTGCAACCCTGGCCAGGGATTTCCAGTTATGGCCAGTCGAGCATAGCGCAACATCAATCCCCAATACCGGGAGAGACGAATCCCCTCCTATCGCTCATTGCCTCCATGTGAATCGGGACTGTACCCAAAAACCACTTGTTTGCACGACTCAGTAGAGCCGTGGTAGGGTGGAAATCAAAGCACAGTGGGAGACACACAAGACTCTATGATGATCTCGGGTCAACAGACTAATCTGTACCAGTGTCGCCAGAGAACTGCCATCTGACGTGAGGTATAATACCATCTGGGAGTTCTCGGCGAGTCCGTTCAGTGTACCCAGTCACCACTGAGCACCCGCATACCATCTCTGATGTCAAACACCAATGGATATGGGATCATCCATCGCCCATCACATGGATCGAGAAGATATACGCTAGTCTATACTGGAATATCGATGCCCCGTCTCGATATTCCCACGACTAGGAACATTGAAGGATGTACTCATAGACTACCCAAGCCCCACTAGTATGATCTACATCATAGTCCTGGAAGTCGAGTACACATCCTAAGGGCTTTATCAACATGTAACAGAGAGACAGAAAGTATACATATTAGGATAAAGAGCAACCAGATAGCGTACTATCATGTCGAGCAAGAAAGTCCTTCCTATATATGTCCCAGCATTCACTACAATATACATCTCATGTACAGTAATGGCCTCTAGGGCATACATATAACTAACAATCTCCCACTTGCACTAGGGCCATCTGTAGCAGTGGTTGTAGTATCTCATACTCAACCATCCCATATAAGTCTCTCTCTGGGAAAAGGCCTTTGTGAGTGGATCCGCCGTGTTGTCCTCTGAGTCTACTCTCCTAACCTCGATCACGCTGGAGATCAACTATCTCCATGATCAGGTGATGCTGCCTCAGAATATGTCTGGATCACTGATGGGACCGGGGTTCCCGGGCCAAAGCCACACTTCCATTGTCACACAATGGTAGGAACCTAGTTCATCTTATGAACCAATATACACCCAAACTGCCTCTTTGGTAGTATCTTTGATAGCGATGTCACCAGCCTTTATCGTCTAGTCTGCCACGGTATCTAGCTTTCAACTCTTCCAACATACCGTCCCTCCACTGAGGGTAAAGACAATGCCTGCGACTGACATTCAGTCGTCCTTATCACCCTAGAAATTTTCCAGTGATTCTCCCCAGGATCAACTGATACCATCTCACTAAACCTAGTGAGAACCCTAACATCCATTTAGATCTATCTCATAGATCCAAAACCCAGGATTTAGGAGGTATCGGTTTGATCCTATATGGAGAATCCTTATGATAAGAGGAGATTGACCGTGTGTAGCATAGGAAACTCTTTTCCTATCAAGAGTATGTTGTCCACGTACAATACGAGGATGACCACCTTACTCTCTACTACCTTTTTGTATATACTAGGTTCTAATACCATTTTGATGAAGTCAAACTCTTTGACTACCACATCAAAACAGATGTTCCAACTCCGCGATGCCTGCTTTATTCTGTAAAGCATCTTGCATATGTTTCCACTGCTCCCACTGTTTACGAAGCCCTCTGGCTGTGTACTTATAGACGTTCTCTTCTAAATCAGTATTTAGAAAAGCAGTCATGACACCCAACCACCAGATATCGTAGTTATGTTATGTAGCAATGGCAAGTAGGATCCGGATGGACTTAAGCATAGCCACTGGAAAAGGTTTCATCATTATCCATGCCTGGTCGATGATGAAAACCTTTAACAAGTCTAGCTTTGAAAGTCTCAACTTTTCCATCTATACCAAGCAATCTTCTCAAGATATACTTGCTCCTGATGGGGATTTAACCCTTCAGATATAGCATCCAAAGTCCATACTTTGTTGGTGTACATGGATTCCATCTCAGATCGCTAAGCATCCAGCCATTCTTACAGAGTCCCCACTCTTGATGGCCTGCTCGAAACTAGTTGGGTCATCATCTCATGATGCAATCCCCGCTCCCACTGTCATCGAGAAACCAAAGCATTTCTCAGGAAGGTGAAGAACCCTACTAGATCGGCGGAGAGGCTGGGGTTCGTCTGGGTCTATTGAATCCATTGGCTCTATCAAATCATCAGTTGTAGTTTGTATAGCTGGAACTCCTTCCAGTTCTACAGAACTGACCTTGCCTCGATCTTGTCCGGATTTTGCTTTTGACATAGGCCGGACAATCCCAAATCTTAATTTACTTAAGAGATAGGCTCTTCCCATACCATATCTTATATGGAGTGGTAGGCAGTGATCTGATTCGAACCTAATTCAATAGGTATGCAGCTTCTCAAGTGCACAACCCCAAAAGGAAATAGGTAACTCAGTAGTACTCATCATAGAGCGCACCATATCATATAGGGTGCGATTGCTCCGCCCCTATACACCGTTGTGCTGTGGTGTATTCAGAGGAGTAACACCGATAGAGAATCTCATTCTCCTTTAGAATAGTCCAAGAATTGCATGCACAAGTATTCTCCTCCATGATCTTATTATAGGACATAATACTTATACCTTTATTGGTTCTCTACTTCTGACTTATATTCTGTGAATTTCTCAAAAGCTTCAGACATGTGTTTCAACAGGAACATGTGTCCGAATCTTGAGAGATCATCAGAGAATGTAAGGAAGTACAAGGAACCATTCTTGGCATATGCAGACTGGGGACCTCTATACATCACTATGTATCAGTCCCAAGAGTTCATTAACTCTTTCTGTTTCCAGTAAACGGAGCTATGGTCATCTTATCTTGGTGACATGACTGGCAAGTTTCACAAGATGTAAATTCAAACTGATTTAAATATGCATCTAAATGTAACTTAGCTAGTCGGGTCGCATTGATATGACCTAGTCTACAATGCCTCAAGAAGAATTCGTTCATTTCTGAACTCTTCCTCTTGTGTGTGTTCTATACGTTAAGAACTGTGGTCTGATTTAGAATGTATATGCTTTTAGATAACGTGCCTGAACCGATCAACTCTTGATATAGGAAATGTGTAAAACATTATCCAACAATACAAAATTATATCCTTCTTTAGTAAATAAAGAGATTGATATGATGTTGTATATCAGGTTCGGTATCTAATAACATTCGTTCAGAATCAGTGTATTTTGGTAATACAGGGTGATAGTGACCAACAGACTTGGCTGCAACACTTACACCGTTTTCTGTCTTATGAAACTTATCACCCGTTCTCAGTTTTCTACCTTTCTGTAGCCCTATGTAATAGATTACATATCTGGGATCCTGATCCGGTATCTAATACCCAGGACGTAGAGGATACTGAGAAACAGTTCTTTATAATGAACACACCCGAAGGAGATGCATCTCATGCACTTTCTTCGTTTGGGCGGCATGGGAATCCTGGTATTCCCCTAATTCCTGCTCGGTCTTATAACAATTATAAGTTGGAGCGGGACCAACGTTCCCCAGCTCAGTATAACAAGCAGGTTCGGTCAATACATCCATATTATTATCTTGATTAAGGCGTGACATGGTTGCTACCTGGAGAGAGAGAGAAGAAAACACTTTGCGTGCGCTCTTGTAAGATTAGATTGGTTATATATTTTATCTAATCAGGATGGCTCCCACTGTTTTTATCAAATCTTCCTTCAAACCCTAAAAGGAAAGACTAGCCGGGATTAATTACGCTCTACAAGTTCGTCAATCTTTCAGCCAGGCCAGTGCCGGTACTTTGAGGGAGGTTCCCCGTGCTTTCGTACGGACCTAATTAAAGTAAACCTCATTTTCCCAGGGGCGTAACCCCGTTGACACCTTTCTAGACACCTACTTGATCGGCTAATTGTAAAGTGCAAAACTCTCCCAGGAGTAACAATTACTCGCAGTGGGTATCGGGATGCAACTATCATATAGAAGGTATGCAATCTCATTGCAAATTTCAACACTTGAAACTCCCGATAATAGTTTTTACCCCTAGCACTTATGACCTTAACTATGGTCAACAAATCATAAGCACTAGTCAAGTTCTACCCATCATTTCGTGATTAATTAGACCCACCCACATGACCCTTAACTAAGGTCAACAAAGTCACGCGACTGTCCTAACTAATCACATCATATGCGGTGTAGGAAGACATCACTTAGCTACCGTACATTGTGCCTTGACTATGGTCAACAAACATAGCACGAATACTAAGTACTCTACTTCCTAAAATGACGGAGGGTTGCGGATGGTTTTTAAGAAAAACCTTTAACGCTTTGAACTTGATCTCGTTGCGGAATCAAATGGTTTTTAAATGGAGTGTTTTTGAGGCTTTTCTAGTTTTGCTAAAGGGGTCACTCCCGGTGAAGGGATCGTCGGCCCTTTCCTCATCGAATAAGGTGCAGGATATATCATATATACCGTTGTGCAAAGCAAAAACTATAGAAGCAATCAAAAGACAAACCGAGGGTTGTAGCATCTGCCAGTTATTGCTAAAGGGGTCACTCCCGGTGAAGGGATCTCGTCCCTTTCCTTATCGAATAAGGTGCAGGATGTTCTACAAGGAACACCGCGATTCAAAGCAAGAACTGTAGCTACCTGTTTTTGAAATTCGATTCCACAACATCTTTTAGGTTTATTTTCTTTCATTAATCTCATTAATGAATGTCCCATCATTTAAGTCCACCTAAACATCACAGATAAATATAACGTACGCTTATGCCATCCGCATTCGCCTCGATGTCCCGTCTGCACCGTTAGGTTAGGTAACTAACGCTAGAGCGAGGCAGGGCTAGCGCAGGTGTAAAACATAAGCAACGTCTATATAATATATCATATATAGTATATACAGTATCTATCTGAACAAATCACATGATCACATCACAGATAACGCAGCAGAAAATATCATATGAAATATTGGATATACTAGGACGTCCGTGTTTTATTTTGAACCTGTATAAAACACGGATTCCACGGTTGTGATGAATAGCCAATCCCACACCCCTAGACCCCTACGAGAGCGGCAAGCAACCCTACCAATTCTAGAGTTAGGAGACCCGAACTCGACTCCTCGAGATGGTCTCCCACTGGACCCTAGAACCCGGTTACTTATGCTCCCCTCCTTGGGTCTATCCTAATGCGGAAAAGTAAATAATATACAATGATGACATCATCCTCAACCCAGAAGTGACCCAATAAAAGAATATTACATACAAGTTTTTACATGAATGAAAATGAAAAACACTCGTCTCACATAAAAAAACCCGACTATTCGAACACGATGATCCAATATAACATATCCCGCAACACATAACATCACATGTCATCAACGTAAGTAAGTATGCATACACCGATTGTCGTCGACGTATAGCAACGAAAACCGGTGATAAAACTACATACTACACTTACGGTCACAGAAAAGAAAGTGTAAAACTACAACAGTTGGAATCCGCAACCCCTTTTAGACATCGCATGCCTAACCAAATGAATTCCATAGACATCGCATGCCTAACAATTATAAATCTCGCATTTTAGTCTCATTATCGAAAACTCTTTTCAATATCAAGTCGGCCAATTCAACAAGATTCCCGACATCCAGAACGAATGCTCGTCGCAAACTTTAGTAGGCGGCCGCACCCCCGATGCCGTCGACGAAGTACACCAAGGCGGAACACTGCTGCCGCGGGCACCCGAACGGATGCTTTTGGCGACAGGGTTCTCCTACAGTCACTTGGTCGGGGCTATGGGGTGTAGCTGTCTATTAAGTTTACCGGCGAGTATCCGCGTACGCAACGTGATTGCGACGGACTTTTGATCACATCAAAATCCCGTGGCAACTGATCATTTGAGACTAAACTGCTATGTTTATAACATTCAAATGTTGTTGATTCCAATTATTGTATCACATTCCAGATAAATAGACAATGTTAAACTTTCCGATCGAATAATCAAACACCCAAGTTTTCCCGAAAAGCTCAACACATGAAATAAGTTTAAAAACATCCACTTCATGCCACAGTACCAACGGTCCAGCCGTAGAAGGGACAAGCCAACGCCTCACATGTGACACGCCGTACTGCCCCAAACCCTAAGGTTCAAAGGGCAGTTCAAGACGGTCATATAATTGAGTTAAGGTTTGTTGTCTTCTAGAGGGTCCATCGCGTTACTTGCACTACTTAGAACGTTCTTAAACTACGGAAAAATCCAACACTTGGAAATTTCTCGGCAGGAGAAAAAGTGGGTATTTATATCCGGTCGAACTTTTTAACATATTCTAAATTATCCGGAAAAACACAGACAAAGTTAAACAATCCGATCGAATCATCGAGTCCCCAAAACAACCCAGAAAACTCAACTGTTGAGTGTCCATTAAAAATTCCCAGAAGAAACAATAAACACCTACAGAGATAACTGTGGAAAATGCACTGCCTGATCATCACAGACGGCCGCGGAACCGCTGCAACAAGTAGGGTTAGGTCGCGGTTCCGCGGCGCTACTATAGAGATAGGGTGTCGTTTTCTGCAGTTTTTCTTAGAATTTCCTGCTCAATTTTCTGAGAATTTTTAATTAGGAAAAATCCACTGTTTTAAAAAATGTACAGAGAAGGGTGAAGTTTAGGGTTTCGGGGTTCGGTCGGATTTCTAACATCGTCTACATTTCGCCTAAAGCTCTAGCTAGTCTCTGTTACCACTGTAGGGTTCCTAGGCACACTCATGAGGTTCTACAACTGATCAACCATGCCAAAATCAAAAAATTTCATGTGCCGAGAAACCCTAATGCAAGATCGTTACTAGAGGTAAGGCAAAAACAAGCAAGTTAACGACTTTAACTACAAGTGAAAGGGATTACAACATTTGTAGATCCGGTCCTCCACTTCTTTAGCTCCGTGTTGACGTCCCTCCGCTGCGATCATCGGAATCCCGGACTCTAGCGATGGTTTCGTCGGAGAAACAAGCGGGCTATGTCGTTGACTTCGATGCCGAAGATGATCTACGTCGAGGCGACTCAAACTCAAG
Source organism: Agapanthus africanus (assembly GCA_030015575.1). NCBI lineage: Eukaryota > Viridiplantae > Streptophyta > Magnoliopsida > Asparagales > Amaryllidaceae > Agapanthus > Agapanthus africanus. The sequence goes on from CM057343.1 coordinate 463,853,810, forward strand.
CTCTATCTTCACTAGGTCATGAAACTTGTGAAGATAACACCCTATATAACATGGCAAGTGGTAGAGGATAAAGAAATAGGAAGTGCGTTCACTTTGGATTTGGATTTCTCACTTGATTTCATCACTTGAAATTTTCTAGCAAGCTTTCTTCACTTCATGAAGAAGAAAACGAAGAAGAAGGAAAATGAAAAAGGATTATTAAAAATAATAAATCAAGTGAAGACTTATCATAATGCAACCATGGGTGAAGCTAACTCATGTAGAGAGCAAACCATAGTTTAGGTAATGGTTAGGTTTAAGAACAAAACAAAATGGCTAGACTTTTCAAAGATGCTAAAAAGCTTCATGAAGCTTCAAGTATAAAACAAGAAAAGCCACCATTTTGTTTAATCAAAATAAATAAAGAAAATAAAACCCTAACCATTAACTAAACATGGTGTAAATCATACACATACCTAAGTTTGCATGTATCATCAATCATGATACAAACTAGTGCACAAACATATATCACATATACAACTTGTGCATATCAAGTGAGAAAATCAATCTTAAGTGAACAATACTAGTCAATGTAAAGTGATATATCAAATATATAATTATACATTAAATCATTAAATCAATACTTGATTTAATGATCCGGTCATATCGCATATAACCGACTAATATCTAGTGTATCAATGTATCGAATCAACACTTGATTCGGTAACCCGGCTATATCTTATATAACCGTTCGATGATACAAATCGCGAAAATAGAATTCAGTATCACATACTAGTATTATTCTCGGTCCCGCACATATCTCATATGCGCTCCTATTTCGTTTCGCTTGAGCCAGGAAACCTCTGTGTAAAACTCTAAAGACTCGTCAATACGCCGGCAGTAGGCGATGATCATATCAAACACCCACAAGCCGCAAGCGGTCTGCTAAACATAACGGCTACCCGGGTATTGAGCGATCAGAAGATCAACGAGCAAGCCCGCTCACACTCCTGCGAATCCAACCAGTAACACTTACCGTACAGTCCGGTCTGTTCGTCTGATATGTCGCATATCTCGCCTAGGGGTGTAAACGTCAGACCCCAGTAGCTTGATAAGTCATGCCGATGTAAGGTCCACAACAAGCGTGAAACTACTGATAACACTTACCAGTAAATCACTGCAACCCTGGCCAGGGATTTCCAGTTATGGCCAGTCGAGCATAGCGCAACATTAACCCCTAATACCGGGAGAGACGAATCCCTTCCTATCGCTCATTGCCTCCATGTGAATCAGGACTGTACCCAAAAACCACCTGTTTGCACGACTCAGTAGAGCCGTGGTAGGGTGGAAATCAAAGCACAGTGGGAGACACACAAGACTCTATGACGATCTCGGGTCAACAGACTAAGCTGTACTAGTGTCACCAGAGAACTGCCATCTGACGTGAGGTATAATACCATCTGGGAGTTCTCGGCGAGTCCGTTCAGTGTACCCAGTCACCACTGAGCACCCGCATACCATCTCTGATGTCAAACACCAATGGATATGGGTGTAAGTCCATGGTAGCGCCCCGGCAGTCTAACATACGCCAAATGCGGAACAAAAACTTTTTATAAACTGGCGCTATCGCGTACCGTAACCCGGATCTGCCATTAAAGCTAAACTAACAAACTACAAAGGGGTAGAAACGTTATACCAAATGATCCGAGTCCTTCGGTCTTTAACCATCATCCCACGCTTTGTTCTGGCTGCTCCGATCTCCTGAATCTCCAATCTTGTCGTCCAGGTGGCACCACGTCAACGGATCTTTAAACGGGCTCCCGCCTCTGAACCGAGGCAACTCGATGATCAAGTTTGCTAAAAGAGACGACCAAGATGAAGTAGAGAATGAGTAGAACACTTTATCTCGTTACGTCCATGGCTATGGACGAATGGTTAATGAAGTTGCCTTTTGGATCGATACGAAATGAGAAATGAAGTATATCAATTTCCATGAACTAAAACCCTTAATCTTTTTCATACAACAACCATTCTTCTCACCAAGGGGTGGCTGGCCATTTATAGGAGAGGAGGGAGGTGAGTGTAGGAGCTAGGAGGTGACCATAATAAGAGAAATATCTAGTGTGAACACAAAGTGTGAACACAAAGTATGAACACAATAAATGCATCATTAATGAACGAGTCACAAGCCTAATCACCCTCTCTAGAACCTTCTAGAACACTGACTCACCTCATCAAGAAAAGATAAATCCGTATTTAACCAAATGTTAAATACGGCTGATAGAAAACTGGAAACTGGCAACTTCCAAAAGTGATCCTGAAACGAATTTCAGGATAACCCCGTAATGGTATAAACATACCCGCATTTGTATTACGACCGAATACAAATGCATCTGAGACAAAGATATTATATCTACACAGTATAATACTCGGATCCAGCTTAAACCAAAGCCGACCAGTATTATCTGTCCGAAAAACGACACTTGCGAAAACGCACGTGCTTTTTCCGAACCTTGCCATAAACCCATACGGCCTCTACAACATTTCTCCCGAACTTGGGAAAGTGTCTGTGGGGGACTCTAATGAGTCATCAACACACTGGCACTTGGTATAACCACTAGCATGTCAGAGGTACAAGCTGTACGTAATGGTTTGCCTATGTATTGATTGGAAGGGAAGCTGACGAGCGAACTCATCTCTTAAACCATACTGAGCCTGACAGTGAAAATATACATACATTCCGGTCCGTTCGTCTATGAGTATCGCATATCTGGCCTAGGGGGCTAGTAACGTCAGACCCCCAATAGCGGTATAAGTCGTGTCAGAGAGTAGCCCAGAACACCCTGAGATACTACTGGAGTACCTACCAGTAAATCTCCTGCCTCGGCCGAGGGCTTTGTATAATGGCTCTCCTAGACACAGCGCGATCTCACCCTCAATACCGGGAGAGATGAATCCCCTGCCGATCCACTCACTTGCCTCCAATGTGGCTCGGGACTGTACCCAACTAAAACCTGTTTGCACAACTCCTTTAAGCGTGGTAGGGTAGTAATCTAAGCACAGTGGGAACTCACATGAGACAAATGACGATCTCAGGTCGATGAACTAACCTGTACACATGTCACCAGGGAACTGCTATCTGACGATATGTATAATACCAACTAGCATGTTCCCGGCGAGTCCTGTCCGGTGTACTCATAACCCAATGAGCACCTGTATACATCTTAGGTGATCCTACTGACACCAGTGGCTTGTGAGACCGGCCACCGCCCCTCGTCGGGGTCTCGACTGTATACACTAGTCTACTCTGGAGTATCGATGCCCTGTCTCGAAACTCCCACGACTAGGGACACTTTAAGGATGTGCTTACAGACCCCAGCTCCCACGTATATGATCGCCATCATACTGCTGGTAGTCAAGCAAGAATCCTATGGGCTCTATCATCATGCAATAGTGAACTAAAGCATGTATACAAAGATAAAGACAAACTAGATAGCATAATATCATCTCGAGCAAGACTGTCATATCGGTATAGGTCCTGCCTCAATCATTGCAATCACGTACCTGCGATCCAATAATTGACTTTGAGGGCACTATCTCCAACAATGGGATCATCCATCGCCTATCACATGGATCGAGAAGATATACGCTAGTCTATACTGGAATATCGATACCCCGTCTCGATATTCCCACGACTAGGAACATTGAAGGATGTACTCATAGACTACCCAGGCCCCACTAGTATGATCTACATCATAGTCCTGGAAGTCGAGTACACATCCTAAGGGCTTTATCAACATGTAACAGAGAGACAGAATGTATACATATTAAGATAAAGAGCAACCAAATAGCGTACTATCATGTCGAGCAAGAAAGTCCTTCCTATATATGTCCCAGCATCCACTACAATATACATCTCATGTATAGTAATGGCCTCTAGGGCATACATATAACTAATATATATTCTCTCAATTTTTCTAAATAAGAAAGATTGCTCCCTGTAAAATAGAGAACCATTGGATTAAAAAATCCAATGGTGATTAAAAATCACCATTTTTACAGAATAAATTATGTATAGGGAAAATATTTTCCCAATCTCGTTAAAAACAAGAATCATATTCTGTAAAAACAGAAATCTTTGGATCAAAAATCCAATTGTGGGTAAAATCCTCCCCAACTCAATTAAATCAATTGGAATCTCACAATGAGAGATTTTCTCAGAATTAAGTAAAAAACTTGCCTCCACTATATAAAGTACCCGAGACTTCAAGTCTCAAAGGAGGAGAAAAGGGAAGAGAAAAAAAAAAGGAGGAAGAAGAAAAAACCTCCGATAAGCTTCTGCAAAAATACATGGAGCTCTTGAAAGAACAGAGAATTTAATTCTCAAAGAAGGAGACTCTCCTCCTTAAAAAACCCTAGGTAAAGAAAACACAGAGATCAAAATATCTCTTTGTACCTATATAAGGGTTTAACCCTTCTCAAGAAATTAGTTCTCTCTCTGGATTAGAGATCCACAAGACAAGTCTCTCATAAGTTGAAAATTTAATTCTCATCGGGGGGATCTTGTTCTTGAGAATCAAAGATTCAGAAAAGAATTAGATCCAAAAGAAAAAACAAAAGGAAAAAGAACCTATAAAAGAACTTAGTTCTTAAAGAAAAACCCGCTCCTAGATATTCAAAAAATGAAGATCTTGGTGAACATTAATGGTCAAAATGCCACTAACAGAGATTTAATCTCTAAAAAAATGGAAAAAATACTAGCGCCTCATGTGCTCCTCCCGTGGGCGCCCTCTTTTAACAGAGCCTCACATGAAAAACACGAGGGCGCCCAAAACAGAATGCCAGCGTCTCACGTGAAACACATGTGGGCGCTGAATAAAAATGCTTAGCACTCTTTATAGGCAGCCAAAATGATTGAGTGCTTAGCACTGATTAGGCAGTGCCTCATGTGCACTTCACGTGGACGCCATAAAAAGTGCTTAGCACTTCACATTTAGTCAAATGACTAAAAGTGTTCAACATTTATTGGGCAGCGCCCATGACTGAATGCTTAACATGACATGCATGTGAGCGGCAGAGCTCAAATAAGTGCTTAGCACTTTTAAATGAAAAGAAAAGGGCTAAACAAATAGAGCCCAAATAAGTGTTTAGCACTTTTGAATAAGAAAAAGGCTAAGTAGACTTAGCCCAAATTGGCTAAGTCTCTTAGATTTTCTTGCTGCTGAGCCCAAATGCTCTTTTGCTAGATCTTAAATAAAAACGATCTTAGAAATTTTGCTAAGTTGATCTTAGTCTCAAATTAGACTAACGCATCATTAGCTAGAACAAATTGAGCCCAAATGCTCACACATTTAAGTTGATTTTAATCTCAAACAAGATTAACGGTCCTTAAATAAATCTAAGCCCAAATTTAAAATATTCGGATTTGGACTAATCCGCGCCTTACGGGCAATGACATAAACTACTCTCCGTATACAATTTACGGGCAACCAAAATAAACAAAAACACACACGACAAGAAGTGAACTTCCGGAGCAGGAGAAAGTGGTTATCACAATGCGGTAACGTAATTAACTGCAGAGGCTTGCGCCTGCAGGGAAGAGCGTCCCCACAAACAAAAACCCCTCATAAAATGAGGAGGGATCTGATAAAATATTCTATAACGGTCGCATATGTCCAAATCTCCGATATATGGTGTTATAAATCAACTTGGTATCTTCGGAGAGGTGGACGGATAAATCCAAATAGCATCTGCCCCCAAATTCAGGAAAGACGATCCATCCCAGTTCGTCTCTGTTTTCGGCGGTGAACAGATTCTGGCACGCCCGATAGGGCCTTTTTCTCTTTCCACTCCACACTACGTGTGTCGTGTTTCGCGAACGAAATCGCGGTTCGCAATGGTTGCCCTTGGATTTGAGGTACTAAAATTTGGTGTCTTACTCCTATTCAGTAGAAGAAAATCGATGGCTTCCCACTGCACCTCTTGCAACATCAACTCTTGCTCCACCCCAACTCGAGGAGTGACCTACGGGCCCAACGCGGCCTCCATCTTTTCAATGCCGGTGGGGAAAGTAATGCAAGCCGCTACCGGACTATTCTTCGGGACCATGTTCCCACCAGTGGGTGTGGGTGCTTCAGCGCCGCAGGAAGAAGCTCCCAAGAGGTCGGTCTTCGATTGACTGGAAACCACAATGTCCCCTCTCAACGGGTCGTCCAAAGCTGACGTCTCAGTCTTCAACAAGCTGGGCAAGAACCCAAACGGGCCTGCAAAAAGGCTCGTGATACCTGAAGGGGCTGCCCCAAAATGGATAGCCTTCCCAACTCCTGCTACGAGCGAAGCCATCAAAAGCGCTTCCCCCATCAGAAGATCGGTCTTTGAATGATTGGCCGACCATCCTCAAACCCTGCCAAGGACTTCAGTCTTCAACCGGCTAACACCAACAACAGCGCCTCAGCAAAGACGAGGGCATGAGGAAGCTACTTCCAAATTTTAGGTGGTACCGTCTACAAAACATGCTTGACGTCGTCACTGGTGCCGAGTGAGAAAAGATTAGGGCAATTATCCTTTTGGACTTACCCCACCAGGTCCAATGGTGGAAGTTGACGCTGCTGTTCCAACCGGGAACAGCTTTGATCTGCTCAGGAGGGTACTCAAGAACTCTCCAACGGTGGTGCTAAAGAAATCTCCCCGCTTGCAGAAACCACAGAGCAAGAAAAACCGGAGCGCCCCCATCTGCAGCTTTCCTCCCAAATTCATAGGGTCTGGCGAATAGTCCAGGACTCCGTGATTGATCAAAACTACTCTAGTCGACCAAAGAAATTGAAGGCTCGGCAAGAGGAATACCACCCCTCCGTCATACATCGAGAGATTTCTTCTACACAGGTGCCTGTCATAATGGCTCCTTCAACTTCGACCTCCCACAAAAGGTTGAGGCCATAGAAAATCCCACCACTTGTGGCAAATTCCAAAGGTGATGACCCAAACTCCCCAAGTCTGGGGGCATGATCGTGCATACAGTCTACATGGCTTCCGGGAAAGAAGAAAGTCGTGCTTCCGTAGGTCATCGACCACAAACTCGGTCGCTGACAAAAGCCCAGGAGCAACAACAAAATCTTCAGGAGATGCTGGCCAAAATGGAAGCACTTACCAGGCAGAAAGAAAGCCCAGACACAACAGCCGAACAGTGCCAGGAGAAGGAGACCGACACAGAGTTCCTGTGAAGGGTGCTTGAAAGAAAGGATAAGGAAGCTGCTGAGCAGGCTGCTAACATAAAGCAGATGGCTCTCTTGTTCCAAGATATGGTTGGAATGATGATCCAGCCAGAAGCCCCAGCCGAGGATCCGCCGCTAATCATCGAGGATGACAGAGGGGAAACATCAAACCCTCTTCCGGCTTTATCTACAGCCAAGGAGGAAACGATCTCTAAGGATGCTCCTGATGATTACATAGCTCAACAAATAAGAGCTCATCAAGCAAATGAAGCGGCTGGCCAAATCGTCAGAACTGGACGACTGTATCCAGGATGGTATAACCAAATTAAATACCCGCCGGGATATACGATCCCCAAGTTTCATGTGTACAAGGGGACATGCAACCCACACCAGCACGTCGCGTAGTTCAGAGCTCTGTGCGGCAACACAAGAGGCGGCGATAAACTGTTGCTTCGCCAGTTCATTGGCAGCCTGTCAGAGATGGCCTTTGAATGGTACTCGGAGCTCCCTGTTCCCCTCCGAACGGCGGCCGACGACGCGAGGACGTCTAGGCCTGAGATTCGGGGCAGATGCTATATGGTTTTATCCGTCTACCTCTCCGAAGATGCCAAGTTGATTTATGGCACCGTGTATCGGAGGTTTAGACGGATGCGGCCGATGTAGCAGACTTCGTCAGATTCCCCTCGCTTGAGGGGTTTTTGATTGTGGGGACGCTCTTCCCTGCAGGCGCAAGCCCCTGCAGTTAATTACGCTATCGCATCGCGGTAACAACTTTCTCCTTCTCCAGAATTTCACTTCGTGTCGTGGGTGTTTGTTTTGTTTGTGGTTGCTCGTGGATTGTATATGGAGACTGAGTAATGCCGTCGCCCGTAGGACGTGGATTAGTCCAAATCCGTATTTACTTAGATTTGTGTTTGGTGTTTTTAGTTTAAGGATACGTGATCCATGTTTGAGGCTAAGATCAACTTAAGCGTTCGTTAAGGATACATTAGTCTGATTACTAAGATCGACTAAACGGGATCGTCTAGATCCATTTCCAGTTTAAGGACGTAGTGGTCCATTTAATATATGGCCGTCGGGACCCGTCACCTCTCTGACGACGTTGAAGGATTACAACGACATGTGTCAGAGGAGTTCGGAGATGTACCCTTCAACCAAAGTTGATTAGGGGTCTTATAGTCCAATTTGGGACTAAAGTCTGTTTGAATGTTTAAGGATACGTTAGCCATATGTGAGGCTAAGATCAACTTAAACGGGATCGTTTAGATCCGACAAAAGAGCATTTGGGAGCTCTATTGTTCCAGTTTAGGGATGTAGTGGTCCATAGGTAGTTTAGGGACATTGCGGTCCATTGGTAGTTTAAGGACATTGCGGTCCATATTCCAGTTTAAGGACGTGGCGGTCCATATTCCAGTTTAAAGACGTGGTGGTCCGTATTCCAGTTTAGGGACATGGTGGTCCATGTTCCAGTTTAGGGACATGGCGGTCCATTATTAGTTTAGGGACGTTTCGGTCCAACATTAGTTTAGGGACGTTTCGGTCCAACATTAGTTTAAGGACGTCTCGGTCCATTATTAGTTTAAGGACGTCTCGGTCCGATATTAGTTTAAGGACGTCTCAGTCCGATATTAATTTAAGGACGTTTCGGTCCGATATTAGTTTAAGGACGTTTCGGTCCGATATTAGTTTTAGGACGTTTCGGTCCACGAGTTTAAGGACCCCGCAGTCCATATAGTGTGTGGTCGTTGGGACCCGTCACCTCTCTGACGTCATTGAAGGATTACAATGACAGATGTCAGAGGAGTTCGGAGATGTACCCTCGAACCAGATATAAATTGATTTAGGGAGCAGCCGTGCTCAGTCAATTTAATTTGAGGACTTCCAGCCATGATTGGGCTAAGTCCAGTTGGAAAATACTCATCATTTTTATTTGTTTTTTTGCATTGCATTTCTTTTTATTTTTATTTGGGCTCTACCCATAAAGGATGCAGAGCATCAATTTGCTTTGGGCTCTGCACATTTATAAATGATGCAGAGCATCAATTTTACTTGGGCTCTGCCCTTTTTTATTGCTTTGCAATTTATTTTGGCCTGCTAGGTCTTTTTGACTTGGGCCTGGCCCTTTAGCAGAGGAAATGCATTGCATTTTCAGGCGCTTTGCGCCAATCTAAGAGCGCAAGCGCTTGTGATGATGACACGTGTCATGCAGCGCAGGGCGCTGCGCCAGTGCGCTGCGCTTGCGCTGCTGACACGTGGCGCGCTGTAGTGGGTTGCGCCAGTTTCAGAGAGCAAGTCTCTATTTCAAAGCGCACAGCGCAAATGGGACACGTGGCGCTCTCTGGTAGCTTGCGCCAACCCAAGAGCGCAACAGTGCAGTTTACAAGTGCAAAGCACTATTAATTTGAGAATCTTTTAGATTCCAGAACCAATGGTTCAAAAAATAAGTGCAAAGCACTGTTTGATTTCTTGATCTAATTTAGATTCAAGAAAACAAGTATTTTCTTATTTCTTTCTTGATTCTCAGAGAACCAATGGTTCATAAGTGCAAAGCACTATTTTTATTTTTGTTTTTTTATTAAAGATCATTGATCTTGTTCTTAGATCAATGATCTATCAGAAGAAATTCTTCTATCCTAAAGTTTTTTTTACCTTTCTTCTTAAAATTTCTTCAGAGTTTTCTCTGCTTGAAAATTTTGATTTCTCTCCAAAATGTTGATGCCTTTGAATTGAGGTCTAGGGTCCTTTTTATAGTGCCCACAAATTAGTTAAAGTTTGTTAAAGAGATCATTCTCTGAGTGATTTGGGGAATTTTCCCCACCGTTGGATCTTTGATCCAAGGGCTTCTGTTTTACAGAAGACAATCTTCTTGTTTTTAACAAGATTGAGAAAGATCTTTCAGAATTTTAATTCTGTTTGGCACAAGCGCACCAGCTCGTGACACGTGTCGCGCAGTCGCATAGCGCAGCGCAACTGCACTTGCGCAACTACGCTGACACGTGTCGCACAGCGCAGCGCAACTGTGCTAGCGCAACCGCGCTGCCACGTGGCGCGCAGCGCAGCTGCGCTAGTGCAACCGTGTTGCCTCGTGGCGTGCAGCGCAGAGCGCAAGCCAGCTGAAGCGTTGCTTCTTTAATTAAAGTTTGAATTTTAAACAGAGCCTTGCTCTGATTGGGTGCGCTGCCTTGGGCGCTGCGCCCCCCTGCGCTAACGTGTCTGATTCTGACACGTGGCGCTCTGCGCGCAGCGCATGGGATCTAAAGCGTTGCTTCATTAATTTTCACTTTAATTTTCAAGACAGAGCTTTGCTCTGATTGGAGGAAAACAGAAGCATTGCTTCTTTTCCCACCTTGGAATTTGAACAGAGCTTTGCTCTGATTGGGGTATACAAATGCCCCCCACCGTTGCGCTTACGTGGGCGCAGCGGTGGCAGACTCCGAACCATCGCGCCATCCCTTGGAAGCTGAAAGGGCACTTGATGCCTATAAATAGGACCTTTGGTCCCTTAGATGATTTTCATCTCAAAAATTTTACTTTCAGAACTCAGAGCCCTGCTCTTTACTTTCAAGAACCTCAAGAGTTAAACTCTTAAAACTTTTAGGTGAAAATTTTAATTTGGATTAAATTAAATTAATTTTCATTGATAGAGCCTCACTCTCAATAGATCCCTGATCTAAAGGAAACCCATTTAAGGTTTCACTTAGCAGAGCTTTGCTCTACAGGTCTTAAAGGGATCTAAAGAGAACTAAAGGGGACCCTACTAGGGTTCCATAGAGCTCTGCTCTCTGAAAGATTTTCCTTGGATTTTCTTAATTCATTAATGGAGCTTTGCTCTTCCCAAATCATATAGAAGAACTCTTAAGAATTCTTCATGGATCTTGGAAGTTAAAGATGGCATTTTATTCCTCAGTGCATTATATCGTTTTGCTTAATCAGTCTTTCTGATAATTTTTGTTGATTTTCTTTTACAGAAACAATGAACGCCCACATGTACAATCTTGACGAGATCATCTCTTACGGGGACATCTGCCGACTTGGCCGTTCTCAAATCGAGAGTTCACAAACACGGAGTGTGCTGAAATCATGAGCCGCTTCGACGCATATAACGGTCCACTGCTTCCCCGACGTTCTTCCCTCCTGAAACTTATCGTGGGAGCCATCTGGAAAGCGCTTCCCCTATTCTGTTCCGGTGTGCCACTTAGGGCGTTGGATGCCGCCGAGGATAAGGTGCACTCGGTGTACCTGATGAACTTTATCTCGAAGAGACGGCGAGACAGTCTCGTCGATCTCTTGCACGAGGTCTTCCAACAGTCTGCCATACTCGCTGCTTACCGGAGGGTGGAAGACATCAGGGGGGATCCTGACGCTTGTGCTCGCGAAAGAAAGCACACCAGGATGGTCCGCGAGGCCTGGTAAGTCATAGATAGGGTCGCTTTCGAGTTCCTCAATCCATGTCCTGGGTTCGAGGTTATACCTTTGTAATAATATTTCTCATTTATTGCTTTATGATTGTAAGAATTCTTGGCAATATTAATGGAACTTGTCTTATTTTTCGTTCTGAGTCTTTTGCCTATGCATGAATGAGTGTGTCTCAAACGCTTGATCAAACGTAAATCGGATGCTCCTTCTGTTGCTTTCTCCTTTCTCTTATTATTGGCATGCTGTCTTGATAAACATAGTTGACAGATAATGGCGTAGGCATCTTAGTTTCTTCAAGAGATAGCGATGGCTTAGGCCGCAGGTTCAGATCTGCTGCCTAAGACTTTTCAACTCTATGAGCCGTGAGGGTCTCATAGAGATTTTTCCCCCTACGGATCGAGAAGATCTCGTAGGTTGATTTTCTCCTTAGGAATCGTGAGGATTCCTAAGTGTGTTTTCTCTTATAAGTCGTAAGGATCCTATAAGAGAATTTTTTCCCTCTTACGAGTCGAGAGGACCCGTAAGTGGTTACTTCCCTCCTTGTCGAGTTTCGAGTTTGGAGAGTGAGAACCGTGGATAGTGTGCAAGAGACCGTTGTGGGCCAACTTGCAGGGTCCGAGTGCTTGGGAAACAGGCTCCTTTTATGCCTATTGCCTAAGACTTTATCTCACAAGTCGAGCCGCATCGAAAATTTCTCGCAAAGACATCGATTTCTTCACAAGTCAAGACGAATCGAGCATTTCTTGCAAGAATATCCTAACGTCACAGTTAACCTCTGCTCTTTTCGACAGAAGTCCGTTAGGGTCTGTGGTACTTAGGGTTTTGGCCGTCGTACCGTCGCATAAGCTGATATGTTCCTCGATAGGCAATCGTGCTGCTCGAGTAGCCCCGTGACTGCCGTGTCTCTGATCCCTTTGGGGGCTGGACAAGACGTCTTCAAGCAATCCTCCTTGGCAGTTTGACCGTCGGAAGAGCAAGTGTTAGGAATTTGCCATGCCGCTTTTTACTTGAGGTTAGGCTCATTTTGGAGAGCCCCGATGAGTCATATCCACTCCGCGCTGGTGTGGGATGATCTCCGATAGTCTTTCAGGTTTTATGTGAGTTGCCGTCACGACCCTGAAGCTAGGAATTTGGCCTTTGCTTCGTTTGCTGGCATCGCGTCTGTTGTATTGAGACGAATGTCGCGGTGGGAACTAGGGATTTTGCCGTGGCTCCGTTTGTTTGATTGTCGCGTCTGAATCCTGCTGGAAGAAAAACGCTGGGGTGACATCTCGTCTGCTGTATCGAGACAAACGTCGCGGTTGTCTCTAGGTTGCTGGTGAACCGTCGAGATTTGGAACTAGGGATTTCGCCGTGGCTCCATTTGTTTGATGATGTTGCGTCTGCTGTGTCGAGACGAAGGTCGAAGTGGTGACCATTCTGCACTGATGTGAGACGAACTCCGGTTGTCTTTCAGGCTTTATATGGCTCGCCGTTAAGACCCTGAAGCTAGGAATTTGGCATTTGCTTCATTTGCTGGCATTGCGTCTACTGTATCGAGATGATTGTCGCGGCTGTCTCTAGGTCGCTGGTGAACCGTCGAGGTTTGGAACTAGGGATTTTGCCGTGGCTCCATTCGTTTGATGACGTTGCTTCTGCTGTGTCGAGACGAACGTTAGGGTGACATCTCGTTTGCTGTATCGAGACGGACGTCGAGGTTGTCTCTAGGTTGCTGGTGAACCGTCGAGGTTTGGAACTAGGGATTTTGCTGTGGCTCCATTCGTTTGATGATGTTGCGTCTGCTGTGTCGAGACGAACGTTGGGGTGACATCTCGTCTGCTGTATCGAGACGGACGTCGAGGTTGTCTCTAGGTTGCTGGTGAACCGTCGAGGTTTGGAACTAGGGATTTTACCGTGGCTCCATTCGTTTGATGACGTTGCGTCTGCTGTGTCGAGACGAACGTTGGGGTGACATCTCGTCTGCTGTATCGAGACGGACGTCGAGGTTGTCTCTAGGTTGCTGGTGAACCGTCGAGGTTTGGAACTAGGGATTTTTCTGTGGCTCCATTCGTTTGATGACGTTGCGTCTGCTGTGTCGAGATGAACGTTGGGGGTGACATCTCGTCTGCTGTATCGAGACGGACGTCGAGGTTGTCTCTAGGTTGCTGGTTAACCATCGAGGTTTGGAACTAGGGATTTTGCCATGGTTCCATTCATTTGATGACGTTGCGTTTGCTGTGTCGAGACGAACGTTGGGGTGACATCTCGTCTGCTGTATCGAGACGGACGTCGAGGTTGTCTCTAGGTTGCTGGTGAACCGTCGAGGCTTGGAACTAGGGATTTTTCCGTGGCTCCATTCGTTTGATGACGTTGCGTCTGCTGTGTCGAGACGAACGTTGGGGTGACATCTCGTCTGCTGTATCGAGACGGACGTCGAGGTTGTCTCTAGGTTGCTGGTGAACCGTCGAGGTTTGGAACTAGGGATTTTGCCATGGTTCCATTGGTTTGATGACGTTGCGTCTGCTGTATCGAGATGAACGTTGGGGTGACATCTCGTCTGCTGTATCGAGACGGACGTCGAGGTTGTCTCTAGGTTGCTGGTGAACCGTTGGGGTTTGGAACTAGGGATTTTGCCGTGGTTCCATTCGTTTGATGACGTTGCGTCTGCTGTGTCGAGACGAACGTTGGGGTGACATCTCGTCTGCTGTATCGAGACGGACGTCGAAGTTGTCTCTAGGTTGCTGGTGAACCGTCGAGGTTTGGATCTAGGGATTTTGCCGTGGTTCCATTCGTTTGTTGACGTTGCGTCTGAACTCTGTTGGAGGAAGAACGCTGGGGCGACATCCCGTCTGCTATATCGAGATGGACGTCGAGGTGGTGACCATTCTGTGCTGGTGCGAGATGATCTCCGATTGTCTTTCCGGTTTTATATGAGTTACCGTCAAGACGTTGAATCTAGGAATGTGGCCTTCGCTTCGTTTGCTTTGGTGTGTTCAAATCTTGTTGGAGGAAGAACGCTGGGGTTGACATTGCGTCTACTGTATCGAGATGAACGTCGAAATGAAGCTGGGATTTTGCCTTCGCTTTGTTTCGACCGCAGGGTCTTTTTGTTGGCGTTGTATCTGCATCTTGATGGACTACGAAGGAACGCCTTTATTGACACCTCATCTGCTGTAACGAGAAGAATGCTCAGATGGTCTCTAGGTTGTCTGTGAACCGTCGAGATTTGGCTTTGCTTTTCTATGGAGCCTGTTGGGAAGGTATGGTTCCCTCTTTGTTTGCGCCCCTGAATTGTATACAGGAATCGATATGATCTAACCTGTAGGGCCAAAGTTTTATCATCATCTTTTTTTTGTTTTATTTCCGCGATGCTCTATCATTTCAGCTTTTATATCGCGAAGGTCGCGATTTCCCAATCATTTCGGCTATTTTTCACGGTGCTCAATCATTTCGGCTGTTTATTTTGTTTTCACTCGCTGCTTCTTATTGCGAGTTGCCCAATCATTTCGGCTATTTTGCATGCATACATTTTTACTTGCTGCTTTTTATTGTAAGTTGCCCCATCATTTCGGCTATTTTTGCATGCATACATTTTTACTTGCTGCTTTTTATTGCAAGTTGCCCCATCATTTCGGCTATTTCGTATGCATGTGCGGCTTACTAGCTTTCCGCCATAAACCTGAAATTAGACACCGATTTCGGCATCAGCACCGCTACAACTGGG
The DNA here is from genome assembly GCA_030015575.1 of Agapanthus africanus. NCBI lineage: Eukaryota > Viridiplantae > Streptophyta > Magnoliopsida > Asparagales > Amaryllidaceae > Agapanthus > Agapanthus africanus. Next base: position 463,869,119 of record CM057343.1, read on the forward strand.
ATATTGCCAGGAGCGAATCATCATCTGTCTCTATCGTCATCGAACAAGGGTGGCTTAGCGAACAGGGTTAAGGTCCTGTCGACTAAGGCTTTTGACTTCATGAGCCGTGAGGGTCTCGCAAAGTCATTTATCCCTACAAGTCGTGAGGATCTTGTAGGTGTATTTTCTCCTTAGGAATCGTGAGGATTCCTAAGTGCATGTTCCTCTGTAAGTCGTAAGGATCCTACAGGAGGGTTTTCTCCTTGTAAATCGAGAGGATTTACAAGGGTCGTTCACCATACGAACATATCCCCAATCATGGATGAAACTTGGTTAGGGGAATGTTTATTCGCGCCCGTGGATTGTATACAAGGGTCAGTATTGAGCCACTTGTAGGGCAATATTGGAAATTGTGGGGGTTGCTTAAGCACAGGTTTAGGTCTCTGTAGCTTAAGGCTTTCGAATCTTATGAGCCGTGAGGGTCCCATAAGAGAGTTCTCCTTACGAGTCGTGAGGATCTCGCAAGTGTATTTTCTCCTTAGGAATCATAGGGATCCCTAAGTGTGCTGCTCCCTTGTGAGTCGTAAGGATCTCACGCGGGTGGTTTCTCCTTACAAGGTCGAGGGGACCCTGTAGGTGTCTTTTAACGAAGTTGCGCCCTTTCGGGTTTTCACAAACACTCGCCGGTAGTCCTGCTGTTTTTACTCACGGAGCCCTTTCGGGTTTTCATCCGTGCTCTTTTTGCTTATGGACATACCCTCTTTTTTTTATTTTTATATATTTTTTTTTACGAGGTCGCGCCCTTTCGGGTTTTCACGAACACTCGCCGGTAGCCCTGCTGTTTTTACTCACGGAGCCCTTTCGGGTCTTCATCCGTGCCCATTTTTCTTATGGACATACCGTTTATTTTATTTTTATTATTATTTTTTTTTCTGTCAGCCTAAGGATGCTGCGGTAGTAGTTTAAAGACGTTTCGGTCGTTTGCAAGTTTTAGGACATTGTGGTCCATCATTAGTTTAAGGACGTTTCGGTCCGTCATCGCCGTCTTTGAGGCGAAGCTCTAGTTTACTGACTTTTCGGTCTATAGGGTTTTCTCTATGACTGAGCATGATGCCTCCGGCGTATCCGTCTTTCTCAGAACGTGCGATTGTGGCGGGTTCACCTTCCAGTTTTCAGACAGCGCGAACCTGCCCTGTTGGTATTGGTCTTCAACCCAGTTTTTGAAGACGTAACAATCCTCGATCAGGTGACCTACTGTTTGGTGGTAAGGGCAATAATTAGGATTATTAACATCGCCTGGCCACAACGGACGTTTTGGACTTGGCAGATTGATGAGTTTGTCGCGCACTGCCAGATCGAACAGTCCCCTTGTTTTATCTTGCGGAAACGAGTAAGGACGTTTCAACTTTTCTTGGAGGGGTTGCTGCTTGTTGTTTCGGCAAACAACCGGTCTAGGGCCACTTGATTGCTGTTGAGCATTGGCTACGAGGGCTGTTTTTCCCTTCCCTTTATCCTTTTTGTTCGATCTCTTATTTGCGGGGCCGAGATTTTTTCCGAGCAGCGTGCGATTACACGGCTGAACGTTATCGCAACTTCTCAATTCTTTCATCTTTGAAATGGATTCCTTGAGGAGAGGGTTGAGGGCAGCTTCCTCGTTAGAGTCGCTTCCAAAGGTGATAATTTGCGATCCCTTGGAGTCGGCTATATGACAATCGTCGGCGGCTCTTTTGCGCTCATCTATCACATTTTTCTGATGTCTACGAGCTCCACACTTTGTCCTATTGAAGTGTTGCTTTTGAGCGACATACCCTTGCCACCAACACTTAAAGGAGTCGCAGTCTTCGGTAGGATGTGTGATCTTCTGATGATATAAGCAGAAGTTAGGATGCATCTCTACTTCACCGAGAGTATTTTCTTCTGAGGGTGGTAGCTTCATTCCCGCCGATAGGGCTTTGGCGAACCGTTTCCTCTTCTTGAATTTGTTTTTATCTACAGTGGATGGCTTTTGATTTGACGGGAGTGTCTTGGCTCTTTCCAGTATGGCCATCTCATGCTCTTGATTGGCTTTTACTTTCAGACGAATTTCATTTAGGAAGATATCGATCAACTCCTCTGACGGCCGTAGAATTTCCGGCTCAGGGTTCGCCCTTGGTTTCTCGGCGCAAGGAGCCTCTTCATCATCCGCCAGTGAATGAGAGATCACATGACAAATCGCTACGTAGTCTTCGGATTCGTCTGATGAGTTTTCCTCATCGTTTTCGTTCTTGACAAAAGAACAAGCTGCCCCCATCGTGTCCGTCTTCTTTGGAGTGTGCGGCTGGGGTGGATTTACCTTTCACTTTTCAGATAGGGCAAACTTGCCTTGTAGGTAGTGATCCTCGATCCATCCCTTAAAGACAAAACAATCCTCAATCGGGTGACTTACCATTTGGTGATAAGGGCAGTAATCGGGATTATTAAGATCGCCTGGTTGCAACGGACGTTTTGGATTCGGCAGATTGATGAGTCTGTTGCGTACTGCCAGTTCAAACAGTCTTCTCGTTTTATTCTGAAGAAATGAGTAAAGACGTCCTAGTCTCTGGTCGAGGGACGGGCGTGGATGCGCGTTATTTTGGCGAAGGACCGGCTTTGAGTTGCTTGGCTGTTGTTGAGCGTTGGCAACGACAGTCGCCTTCCCTTTTCCTTTCTCATTTCGAGAATCTGGTTTTGGAGGAGACGGTTCGTGGCCCATCTGGTCCATCTGGGCTAATTTGTCGATCAATGCTTGGAAGGTGGTCGGCCTGAAGAACATCATGAATTGTGAGATGGTCGCTTGCGGATCAAGAGTGCCCCCGAACATGCCTACTGCAGGTGCCTCTTCTATGCGTTGTTCGCATTTTGACCATAGGTTCCGCCATCGTGTTGCGTATTAGACCTACGTTTCGCCCGGCTTTATCCTGGCATTTATCAGCGCTGTTATCGGGATGCGTTCACTAGCACTCGCGAATCTTTGTGTGAACAGTAGCTCCATCTCCACAAATGTTTTGACAGAGTCATTAGGTAGCTTCGAATACCATTCAAAGGCTGTTTCTGCTAAGCTGCCAACGAATTGGCGAAGCAACAATTTATCATCGCCTCCAGTATTGCCGCATAAGGCCCTGAATTGAGCGACATACTGATGTGGATTCCTTGTCCCTTTATATACGTGGAACTTAGGGATCGTATATCCCGGCGGGTAACTGATTTGGTCATACCAGCCCGGATAGGGTCGTCCAGTTCTAACAGTTTGCCCAGCTGCTTCACTCGCCTGATGAGCTCGTATTTGCTGAGCTATATAGTCATCAAGCGCGGCCTTGGAAATGGTTTCTTCCTTGGCTGCTGAAAGAGCCGGAGGAGGATCAGATGTTTCCCCTCCGTCATTTCCGACAATGACTGGAGGGTCTTCAGCTGGAGGGTCCGGCTGTAATATCATCCCTACCATGTCTTGGAAGAGGAGTGCCATTTGTTTTATGTTAGCCGCTTGTTCTGCGGCTTCTGTGTCCTTCTTTTTGAGGATTCTACGTAAGAAGTCAGCATCAGTTTCTTGTTCGTGACGCTGTTCTGATGATACTTCCAAACTTTCTTTCGGTTCGGTAAGTGCAGCCATCACAGTCATCATTTCCTGAAGCTTCTGTTGCTGCTCCTGGGCTTTCGTCACAGATCGGGTGAGCGGCCGATAACCCGTCGAAGCACGGCTTTCCTCCTTTCCGGAAGCCATATATACGGTGTGTACCACCATGCCCCCAGACTTGGGGCGTTTGTGTTCGGTGTCTTTGAGATTTTCCAAAGACACAGGGGCTTTTTGCGGCCTCCTTTTTTGAGTGATTGGAGTTAAGGGAGCCGTTGTAGTGGGCACCCAAGTAGCTTTTGTTTTTTGTGGCTTGACAGAGTAATCCTTCTCCTGCCGCACCTTCATCTTTTTCTGTCGGCGGAGATAGTTTTCATCAATTACCGACTCTTGGACCTGTCGCCAGACTTTGTAAATTTTAGAGGACAGCCGTTGAGGGGGCCGCTCTAGCTTCTTCTCTGGAGTATTCTTCACAGGTAAAGGAGTTCGTTTCAACATCGCAGTAGGAGAGTTTCTGCGCACCGTATTCAGCAATTCAAAGCTGTTCCCGGTTGGAACAGCAGCATCGATCCCTACCATCGGAGCTGGTGGCGTAAATCCAGAGGGGGAGTTGCCCCCAGCCTTCCTCACTCGGCGCCAGTGACGACGTCGAGCGTGTCTTGCCGATGGAGTCACCACCGTTGTTGGATAAGCTTCTTCATGCCCCCTGCTCTAGGTAGGGGAAGCAGCGTTTAGGACCTCGCCTGGAGCAGCAACCGGAATGGCCAGCCTTGTAAAAACTGACTTCTCAGAAGGAGGAGCCTTTCCAATGATTTTGTCCGTTTGAGTCGGGATGGCTATCCTCTTTGGGATGGCAGCTTCGGGTATCGCAGGTTTGCGGACGTTCTGGCCCAGTTTGTTGAAAACTGAGGTATTGAAACTGGGCGACCCGTTGAGAGGAGTCGCGGCAGTGGTAAGTCGATCAAAGACCGGCTTCTTTGGAGCTTCTTGCGATGTCATTGGGGCATTGAAGCTTATCGGTGGGAGCATGGTCCCGAAGAATAGTCCAGTGGTAGCTTGATTTACATGCTCCACTGGCATCTTGAAAAGAGAGGCTGCTTGGGGCCCATAAGTCACCCCTCCAGCGAGGACGGAGCGAGAGTTGCAGTTGCAGGCAGTGCAGTTTGAAGCCATTGATCTTCTGTTTTCTGCACGGAGCAAGACACCAAATCTTAGTACCTCAAATCCACAGACAACCACAGTAAACCGCGATTCGTTCGCGAACACGACACACGAAGTGTGGAGTGGAAAGTGAAAAAGGTCCTACCGGGCGTGCCAGAATCTGTTCCCCTCCGAACGGCGGCCGACGACGCGAGGACGTCTAGGCCTGAGATTCAGGGCAGATGCTATATGGTTTTATCCGTCTACCTCTCCGAAGATGCCAAGTTGATTTATGGCACCGTATATCGGAGGTTTAGACGGATGCGACCGATGTAGAAGACTTCGTCAGATTCCCCCTCGCTTGAGGGGTTTTTGATTGTGGGGACGCTCTTCCCTGCAGGCGCAAGCCCCTGCAGTTAATTACGCTATCGCATCGCGGTAACAACTTTCTCCTTCTCCAGAATTTCACTTCGTGTCGTGGGTGTTTGTTTTGTTTGTGGTTTCCCGTGGATTGTATACGGAGACTGAGTAATGCCGTCGCCCATAGGACGTGGATTAGTCCAAATCCGTATTTACTTAGATTTGGGTTTGGTGTTTTTAGTTTAAGGATACGTTAGCCATGTTTGAGGCTAAGATCAACTTAAGCATTCGTTAAGGATACGTTAGTCTGATTTGAGACTAAGATCGACTTAACGGGATCGTCTAGATCCATTTCCAGTTTAAGGACGAAGTGGTCCATTTAATATATGGCCGTCGGGACCCGTCACCTCTCTGACGACGTTGAAGGATTACAACGACATGTGTCAGAGGAGTTCGGAGATGTACCCTTTAACCAAAGTTGATTGGGGGTCTTATAGTCCAATTTGGGACTAAAGTCTGTTTGAATGTTTAAGGATACGTTATCCATATTTGAGGCTAAGATCAACTTAAACGGGATCGTTTAAATCCGACAAAAGAGCATTGGGAGCTCTATTGTTCCAGTTTAGGGACGTAATGGTCGATAGGTAGTTTAGGAACATTGCGGTCTATTGGTAGTTTAAGGACATTGCGGTCCATATTCCAGTTTAAGGACGTGGCGGTCTATATTCCAGTTTAAAGATGTGGTGGTCCGTATTCCAGTTTAGGGACGTGGTGGTCCATGTTCCAGTTTAGGGACATGGCGGTCCATTATTAGTTTAAGGACGTTTCGGTCCAACATTAGTTTAGGGACGTTTCGGTCCAACATTAGTTTAAGGACGTCTCGGTCCGATATTAGTTTAAGGACGTCTCGGTCCGATATTAGTTTAAGGACGTCTCGGTCCGATATTAGTTTTAGGACGTTTCGGTCCGATATTAGTTTAAGGACGTTTCGGTCCGATATTAGTTTAAGGACGTTTCGGTCCACGAGTTTAAGGACCCCGCAGTCCATATAGTGTGTGGTCGTTGGGACCCGTCACCTCTCTGACGTCATTGAAGGATTACAACAACAGATGTCAGAGGAGTTCGGAGATGTACCCTCGAACCAGATATAAATTGATTTAGGGAGCAGCCGTGCTCAGTCAATTTAATTTGAGGACTTACAGCCATGATTGGGCTAAGTCCGGTTGGAAAATACTCATCGTTTTTATTTGTTTTTTTGCATTGCATTTATTTTTATTTTTATTTGGGCTCTACCTATAAAGGATGCAGAGCATCAATTTACTTTGGGCTCTGCACATTTATAAATGATGCAGAGCATCAATTTTACTTGGGCTCTGCCCTTTTTTATTGCTTTGCAATTTATTTTGGCCTGCTAGGTCTTTTTGACTTGGGCCTGACCCTTTAGCAGAGGAAATGCATTGCATTTTCAGGCGCTTTGCGCCAATCAAAGAGCGCAAGCGCTTGTGATGTTGGCACGTGTCATGCAGCGCAGTACGCTGCGCCAGTGCGCTGCGCTTGCGCTGCTGACATGTGGCGCGCTGTAGTGAGTTGCGCCAGTTTCAGAGAGCAAGGCTCTATTTCAAAGCGCACAGCGCAAATGGGACACGTGGCGCTCTCTGGTAGCTTGCGCCAACCCAAGAGCGCAACAGTGCAGTTTACAAGTGCAAAGCACTATTAATTTGAGAATCTTTTAGATTCCAGAACCAATGGTTCATAAAATAAGTGCAAAGCACTGTTTGATTTCTTGATTTAATTTAGATTCAAGAAAACAAGTATTTTCTTATTTCTTTCTTGATTCTCAGAGAACCAATGGTTCATAAGTGCAAAGCACTATTTTTATTTTTGTTTTTTATTAAAGATCATTGATCTTGTTCTTAGATCAATGATCTATGAGAAGAAATTCTTCTATCCTATAGGTTTTTTTTACCTTTATTCTTGAAATTTCTTCAGAGTTTTCTCTGCTTGAAAATTTTGATTTCTCTCCAAAATGTTGATGCCTTTGAATTGAGGTCTAGGATCCTTTTTATAGTGCCCACAAATTAGTTAAAGTTTGTTAAAGAGATCATTCTCTGAGTGATTTGGGGAATTTTCCCCACCGTTGGATCTTTGATCCAAGGGCTTCTGTTTTACAGAAGACAATCTTCTTGTTTTTAACAAGATTGAGAAAGATCTTTCAGAATTTTAATTCTGTTTGGCGCAAGCGCACCAGCTCGTGACACGTGTCGCGCAGTCGCATAGCGCGGCGCAACTGCACTTGCACAACTACGCTGACATGTGTCGCGCAGCGCAACTGTGCTAGCGCAACCGCGCTGCCACGTAGCGCGCAGCGCACAGCGCAGCGCAACCGCGCTGCCACAGGGCGCGCAGCGCTCAGCGCAGCGCAACTGCGCTAGCGCAACCGTGTTGCCACGTGGCATGCAGCGCAGAGCGCTGGCCAGCTGAAGCGTTTCTTCTTTAATTAAAGTTTGAATTTTAAACAGAGCCTTGCTCTGATTGGGTGCGCTGCCTTGGACGCTGCGCCCCCCTGCGCTAACGTGTCTGATTCTGACACGTGGCGCTCTGCGCGCAGCGCAGAGGATCTGAAGCGTTGCTTCATTAATTTTCACTTTAATTTTCAAGACAGAGCTTTGCTCTGATTGGAGGAAAACAGAAGCATTGCTTCTTTTCCCACCTTGGAATTTGAACAGAGCTTTGCTCTGATTGGGGTAAACACTCCCAAATGACTCCGTGAGGACATTCACAGAGATGAAGCTGCTGTTCACACAGCGGTTCGCTAGCGCAAGCGGGCGCACCCCGATCACGGCATTAATCAATACCAGGGTAAAGCCAGGAGAAACCTGGGTCCAATATGCGATCCGGTGGCGGAACTTATGGTCAAAGTGCGAACAACGCATCGAAGAATCCCCCACCATAGGCATGTTTATCGGGACCCTTGATCCTCAAATGACTGTATCCCAGTTCATGACGTTCTTCAAACCAATGACCTTCCAGGCTTTAATCGATAAACTGGCTCAAATGGACCAGATGGGCCACGGGACTTCCTCCTAAAGTAAGGACCCTCGAAACGCCAAGGGTAAAGGGAAAGTGGCCTTCGTCGCCAATGCTCAACGACAACCGAGTGGCCCAAAACCGACTGCTCGCCAAAACAATACATGTCCACGCCTATCCCTAGAAGTAAGGCAAAGATGCACTTACTCGTTTCCCCGTGATAAGACGAGGAGACTATTTGAGTTGGCAATGCGTAACAAACTCATCATATTGCCAGACCTACGGCGTTCACCGCAACCCAGCAATGTCAATAACCCTAACTACTGATCCTATCACAGAATGGTGAGCCACCCAATCGAGGATTGCTACGTCTTCAAGAACTGGGTCGAGGACCGGTATCAATAGGAGAAGTTCGCGCTGTCTGAGAACTGGAGGATGAACCCACCACAGAAGCACACTCCCAAAAAGGTGGATGCGCCGGGGGCATCATGCTCGCTCGTGGAAGAAACATCATGGGAAGTTGTTCTTTCAACTAAAACCAAAAGAATGCTGAAGGATCTAAAGGCATGTCTGGAAGTCAGGTGGAAAAGCCCACTTGAACCTAAAATCATCAAAGGGATGCTGAAACCGCGTCCGTACCGAAGATTGTTGACAAAGGGAAAAATCCCTAAGTCAGGCCTTCAAAGTCATCGAAGAAAAAGAAGAAGACCAAGAATCCTTTGCAGCCAGCCGAGTATGACGACAAGCGCACAGACCTACAAAAATACATTGACGCGCTGGAAGAGTACAACCATAAGGCGCGAAAACCGGTCACGCTTGAAGAGTTCCTCAAGCATATTCTGGAGAACAAAGATTGTTAGGAATATGTATGCCCTAGAGGCTATTATTGTATAATATAGTGGATGCTTAGACATATATATAGAGGACTTTCTTGCTCGACATGATAGTATGCTATCTGGTTGCTCATTATCTTAACACGTACTCTTGTATTATTATACCGTCTCTCTGATACATGTTGATAAAGCCTTTACGATGTTTGTTTGACTACCAGGACTATGATGCAGATCATACTACTGAGACTTGTATAGTCTACAAGCACATCCTTTAACAGTTCCTAGTCGAGGGAGTATTGAAACAGGGCATCGATTTTCCAGAGTAGACTAGTGTGTACGTTTCTTGACCCTATAAGGGACGATGGTTGATCCCATATCCATTGGTGTTTGACATCAAAGATTGTACACATGTGCTCATTAGAGAATAGGTACACTGAATAGGACTCGCCGAGAACTCCTAGATGGTACTATACCTATCGTCAGATAGCAGTTCTCTGACACCGGTACAGGTTAGTCTGTAGACCCGAGATTGTCATAGAGTCTTGTATGGTTCCCACTGTGCTTTGATTTCCTCCCTACCACGGCTCAAAGGAGTCGTGCAAACAGGTGGATTTTGGGTACAGTCCCGAGTCACATGGAGGTAATGAGCGATATGAGGGGTTTCGTCTCTCCCGGTATAGGGAGTTGATGTTGTGCTATGCTCGATTGCATATAACAGGAACTCCTTAGCCAGGGCTGTTGATGAGATTTACTAGTAAGAGTTCTCAGTAGTTTCTCGTACCGTTATAGGCCACACATCGGCATGACTTATCAAGTTATTGGGGTCTGACGATTCCACCCTCAGACTCGATATGCGATATATCAGACGAAGAGACCGGACTATACGGTAAGCGTTACTTATAGGCTTCATGGGAGTTTGGACAAGCTTACTTGTTGATCTTCTATTTGCTCAATACCTGGGTAGCCGTTACGTCCAGCTAGTACCGCTGACGACTTGTGGGTGACTAATTGTAGCGTTTTGAAAATCGTTTCGGTGAAATTTCGGAAAATCGGTAAAATGAGGGGGTTTTCTGTAAAAAGTCAAAATACAAATATCTTATTATAAAAATTAAATATACATATTCTAGCTATGTAATTGCTATTATTTGGAGTTTATTGAGCCGCTGGTGAAATTTCAAATTTTCTGAAAAAAATATTATTTTATTATTATTTTAAGCCGTCACTAATACATTTAATTAGGGAAAATTACAAATTGGAATGAGTTGAAACAAATTTTGTGCATCATAAAACATTAAATAAAAATTTATCATATGGTTTTTGGAACGAAATCATTTGCCAAAATGGTTTAGAAATTATTGAAGAAAAAAAGGCTTTTTTTAGCGTAAATGGATGTTTGGGGTATTGTATTTATTATTTTTCCCCACTTGATTTTCAAGGAAAAAGAAATGAAAGAAAAGAAAAGAAAATGAGTGAAGTAGTTAGACTTTTGACTTTGTTTGACCTTGACCTTGTCCCCCCCCCATTTTCCTCACCTCCCTCTCTCTCCCCCCACCCACTTTTCTGGCCGAAAATTCCTTCTCCCCACAGCAGCCCCCCCTCCATTTTCCCCTCTCTTTTCCCTTCAAAACTTCATGAAAAATTGCATCAAAAATCCACCAAAAATCCCACAAAATCAAAATCAAAGTCCTACCCATTTTAGCTTAGCCCGTTTAGCATGGATCCTTGTGAAAAGAGAGCATTTTGGGAGGTCATGGAGTCTTGTGGACCTTCATATATTTTTGGGTATAATTCTAAAACTTTTTGTTGCTTAAATTGTTACTAATTTCTTAAGCTAATTTAATTAAGTGTTATTTGGATATGTGAGTTTAATTGCAAGTTTTGGAATTCAAGTTGTGAAATTGAATGCAAGTTAGGGTTTATAAAATTGGTGTATGGTTGTGTGTTATAATTAGGCTTTGTTGTCATGTTAATACAAGTTTAGTAGCTAGTGCTAATGGCTAGCTTTAAAAATTTTGTTATTTTGCTAATTGCTTACTAGGTTTTTGAAATTTGTTAAATGCTTGGGATTAAAAATGTGATTAGGTTTTTCTTGGCTTCATTAACTTTATTAAGTGTGGTTTAATGCTTTGGATCATGCAATTCTAAGCTAGATTGTAGTTTGTGCATTTTGCTTTGAAATTGTTAAAAAGGGTATTTTTGGTAAACTAGAATATTAGGATTTTTGGAATTTAATGAGATTAAATTCCGGAAATTGTTTATACGACTTATTTAAGATATTTAATAAATATATTGGCCGCTACATTCATTTAAACATCCTGTTTTGTACAAAAACGGCGAATTGTGCTTGCTAGATTTTCGGAAAAATGACTTTTTAAGCAAAATTGAGGTTTTTGTGAGTTTTAACCTAGTTTATATTAAAATTAGTGTTCGTGAATGTGCAAATGAGTGTGATTGGATTTTTCTCGATGGTTTGACGTTTGTACATCGACATCGAGGGTTGGTTTGACTATTCTTGCATGCGTAGGCGATAGGTTTGGACCTATGCGTGATACGCGTGCCGATTTGATTTTCGTATGCCGTTTCGATTTCGAATTTAGTTTTAATGCGATATGGTGCGTTATGATATGTAGGTACCCCCATGTGGACTTCGAGACGACAAGCAAGCGCGTGGCGACGTCGGTACCCGGCTAGCGAGGACCAGGTGAGTAGATTTATATCTACGGGGAGAAGTCGGGTGGATGGCGTATAGCACCCCCGCAGTCCGTGGTGATGTATACGGATGCGTATACACACCAACAATTTATGATATGTTGTTAGGATTTATTATTGATGATTTTAGATGGATATTGGTGTTGGATTGGTGCATGGTTACGAAACCTTAGGTAGTGGATGCACTACACTTACACATACACACATATACATACTTGCATACATTCCTTATTTCATATGTGCGTGTATGGGAATATATTTATATGTTCACATGGGTATGGGACGATGTGTTCACATACGGATTTGAGGAGGATACTTGGGATTGAGCTGAGTCGATGAGATTTGTTTGTGGTTGTGATCTCGGTGATATGGCAGGATTCGTACTTAAGGTACGTCCTGGTGTTATAGCGGATCTTGCGGCGGCGATATGGGTGAATAGCGTTATAAATAAATGGTCGACATGTGATCGTGATATGAGGCATAATATGCTAGGATATTGATATTAGGCCGTATCGGGCGATGTATATCCCTTGATGATGATATGTGCTGACGATATCAGTTTGTACGAGATTGTCGATCAGTAGTCAGATCATGAGTATATTGAGGATATTAGTATTGTACTAGACATAGGTCAGTACCCTAGACTATAATCTTGGATAAAGAGGATACCAGAGGAATAGTGTGAGGAATATGATATTGACCCGTACCCAGATTTGGGGATGCCATACGACGGATTTACGTACGTGCTATATCTTGATGATTGATCCGCACTCTTGACTTGGGATGTCTGATTATAGATATGGTATCGGATATGATATTATTGAGGCGGGATCACCGACTAATATATATACAGGTATGTATATGTATCGACTCAGATATTAGGCGGTTTCCTTACCTGCAGTCTAGCTTATAGCGTAGCCCTTTAGTTTAGTTAGTTGTTAGATTAGATTCGGTTCCTACCTATTTCAAAGCTTACGAATCGTGCGTATTTTTAAAGACAGCCTAAGGGATCCTACGGATATTTCAAAAAACGTATCTTTTCTTAAAAACATCGTAGCCCCTATTTTCAAAACCCCACGATTCGTGTTATTTCAAAAGGCACCATTGTAGGACTTATATTAGGTTAAAACAGATTAATTATCATTGTGTCTAGTATTCAGCTCCCGCTCATTATTGTTGTTTGCTCCGCATCACATGCTTATATTATGCTTCACATTCTACTGTTGATATCTTGTGGTTAGGATACCAGCACCATTACCGATGATGCGTATGTACCACGTACACTTACTTGCCGGCTCACACACATCTTCATCGGTAATTGCCATGTCACGTACACCTTAGAAAATATTATTGCTTGACATAGCCTGTTAGCTAATAGTTTAGACATGATATTAGTGTACTTGCCTTATATGTTAGTTTAGACATTATAGTTATTACCTGCTACCTCATGCATACTGTTATTCATTGTTATGACGCATTCATGGATTCTCATGCATATATTCACTTTTTACGTGCTATTGAGGTTTTGGATTTGGATTTCCATGAGATTTTCTGGATTTGGGGAAAACCGCAAAACATATACAAACTTCTTCTTTCTCTTTTTAAATAAAAAGCGCGGTTTTTCCCATGATGTATGAGTCGTCCACCATGAGTTTGCTGATAGATTTGGAGACCCGATTCGAGAAGTTGGATGAACCGTTTCGGGTACATGGTGGACCCGGTAAGGTACCCCGGGGCAAGAAGCTCGTGGTGATGACGATGAGCCTGGCAGGGGGAGACTACCTACCGGTGATTTTACCCGACGCGTCGGATATCCGGAGGATACCGTCGTGGTCTTGAGATGGATGGTAGGGGCCGGTCTGGACCGACGGCGCCCTAGATATTGAGATTGAGACATTGAAATTTCGAGATATTGAGGTAGTGAGATTTGATGATACAGGCCAGTCCGGATGGCCGGAGCCTGAGGTTTTGAGACATTGAGATTTATGTTTTGTGTCGATGCTAGACACTGTTGATGCTGATTTCATTTATGATACCTCATTTTAAAAATACAAAGGAAATCTCACTAATTTATGAAAACAGTTTCTTCATTTACATGTATTCTGTTTTCATGCATTCATACATCATTCATATGATATATTGCTACCTGAGGCACTGACACGGGTACATGAGATCACACTCGGGTTAGATATTACCCTAGCCATTGTTATAGGCTGCATGTTATTCATATATTTGAGGATATATTATGATCATTGACCTAGGTTGCGTTATTCATGCGATTTTCTGTTCGTAGATCTTTTTCTACTCACGAGTTGGCAACTCAGCCCCGTTGTGCCCCAGTTTCTTGCAGGTGTTGCCGTACGGATTTCATTACGGCTTTCCGGGCACGGTTTCTTTTCGGGTGACTTGCTAGTAGGTGGGTTTATTGTATCTTACCTATCATTATACCTTGTATATTATATTTCAGTTGTATCTAGAAGTTCCATCAACCAAACTTGTATTTTTTGAGATAGAGACCAGTAATGTTATTCTTTCGACCATAGAGTAGCATGTTATATTTCTTGAGTTTCTTGCTGGTTGAGTTCCATTTCTGTTGTGATCATCGCCTTTAGGCGTTGTATATTATGTTGCATACAGGTTGATTTGATATGGTTCTTCCTATTCTCTACTACTTCTCTTGGTTTGGATTTCTGGGTTTCGGCTTACTTAGCATACGTACTCCTTGAGACGTTCGTAATCTAAGTGCCGGTCATGTTCCGTACTTTCGGGTCGTGACAAAGTTGGTATCAGAGCGTTAGGTTTTACCTTCGGAGCGTAGGATGACCCTTGGTTGATGGAATAGGTGACTAAAGTAGAGTGACGTACCGTTGGTATGTTCCGCGGCATATTTACGACACGCCACTCCACTTAAGAAGCCTTAGGATGTACATTTCCTTGTTCAGTATTATATTCCTTCCTGATCTAGCCTCATCGGTACCAGTTTGGTTTTGCTGCCACGATTACGGGCAGGGAGAGCTACGGCTAGAGTTGCGGTCAGCACGAGCTCGGCACGAACGAGGACTGACCAGGGCATGATTCCGGCGACACCCGATTATAGAGAGGTGTCTTTTGACTGTATTTCCGCGCCACGAGCGTTTGGCGGATTGCCTTTATAAGGTTACTCGGATGTGCTGATCGACATTAGAGGATTGAGCTAATGATAGAGGCCAGCCAGATCTTGATGACCGTTGGTGTGTTGCTTATTCATGATGATCGAGGCACTGTTCGGCGTGCAGACGAGCGAGCCAGTTATTGCTGCGAACGACGAGGTATTGCCCCAGATGCTGGAGTTAGTGCAGAACGAGTTGTACTAAGAGATGATAGAAGGTCGCTAGTCATCGTGGATAATGACTAGGACATGTGGATCGTTCGCCTAACCCGATGCGAGGTCATCAGATAGATGGATTCCAGCTAGAGACGACTTCACGTGGAGACGTTGGGAGTCGACAGAGACGATCGAATGTCAGAAACCTATTATTCCAAGTTTAAAGTAGTCGGAAAGACATGCAGGCAATTCTATGGTCCCTCTAGAAGAATGAAACCCTAACTCGACTTAATGACCGTGTGAAAGCCTTTGAACCTTCGGGTTTACGGCAGTTCTACGGCGCCATTAGTGAGGCTTGGGTTTGCCCTTCTACGGCTGGACCACCGATGCTGTGGTATGTACTCGATACTATTAAACTGTGCCCAAGAGGTTGAGCTCTTGGGGGATTGTGAGGTTTTGACGACTCGATCGGATGGCTCGACTTAATTCGGATGCTAGGTGGTGAGATGCATTCTTGGGAGACTCCAGATACGAGGATAGCCGTTGGAGCTCAGTCCATGCAGCCGCGACGAGATGAGTCCAAAGCAGACGACATTAGAGAAAAGTGGAATAAGAGGTTCGCACCAGATCTAGATAAGATGACGTTCCACTCCGCCGACATCAGAGAGGCGATGCGCATGCCGAGGCATGGTACTTGGACTTACCTTCCAGAAGGAGTCGCGATGAGTATGCAGTCGTTCTAGAGCAAGATGCAGATATAGGAAAGGACAATGACTTCCGGACAGTTGGCAGAGACGAGACATGGAAGAGACCGTGAGCAGGATTCCTTCCAGGATACTGCTGCGATGATACTTGCATCCAGGATCAGATGTGTCACGTGCATTCAGAGAGCCAGAGGCCGACGCCAGTGATATGCTGCCTTGACAGGGCCGATGAGCCGATGGATTGTGAGATTGGTAATCCACGGAGAAGACTTGGACCCAGGAGTGGTCATGTTACGCACACCAGCAGGCCAGAGTTCATGATCATCGACGAGACTTCCCACTAGTGACCGCGACAGTTGGTCCGAGATTCTTAGAGGATGCACTTGAGCGGTACTGTTCCGCCATTATTGATTTCGATGTTTTGGGTGATTTATTCGTATGATTTGATTTTGATGATTGAGGATTTACGATCTTTGCACAGTGTTGCACTTGATATCGTTTTCGTGCTTTAGTTTCACATGTTTGTGATTTTACGGTTTTAAACAGTTGAGTTGATTTTGTGCGTATGCACGCACGCGATTTGGTTCCTGCACTCTGTATAGTTTATATATGCTGGCAGTGCAGTGACATGTATTTTGTGCACTTGGATACACTGGATTTCAATTTCAAGGGTGATGCTCGACATTTGTTTTGTGCATTTTATGCACCGGATTGGATTTTTAGCGCCTGTTGGGCGCCTGTTACGAGATGCGATTTGGTGCACACCAGATGCACTAATTCGAGATTTTTCGTGCATGTCAGATGCACCTGATTTTGCTGTCAGGCACACATGTTGCCTACGACAGATGTTTCGTGCACACCTGATGCACTTAGATGTTGTTTCTGTGCGCGTGTATGGCACATTCATGGATTTTGATTTCCGTGCGCACCAGACGCACGTAGTATTCATGTGCATATTTTGGGATTGATTTCTTATAGAGCAGTACGTTTTTATGATATTGCTATGTGTTTCCGTACTGAGCAGGACTAGTCAGAGGACAGTACCTGAATACATTTTGCATGCATTGATAGTTATTGAAGGGATTTCCAAAAAGCGAGCTATAGCCTCAGTATTTACCTACGTGTCTGATACGACACGAAATGTTTAAAACAAGGAGACCCTTCTAAATTGTTTCCAAAACGGCGGAACGTACATTTCAAACAAAGGTATATATGTATATAGTTATTTTCTTATGGTAGACGTCCGCCACTGTGCAGTCTTATACGCGTTGCACAGCGACTTAAAGAGATTTGGCATGCATTTCCTTCAGATACTTACAGATATAGATTCGATATTTACATTTATAGTTTCGAGTTATATCATATTGGTTTTGATTTGGATTTGGCATTGATGTCTTCTCCACGACTCCGATGATCGCGGGATGCTTGATGGAGTTTTGATTTGAGTTATATACTCATTTTTCAAGCGCATGCGCTGCGCTACGATTTGTTTTATGTATTTACAATTTCGGAGCCCCGACGACTTGATGGTTTTTCTTAGATGTTTTAGTAATTGGGGGAGTTTGAATTTAAATTCGGGGACCGAATTTCTTTAAGGGGGGAAGATTATAGCGTTTTGAAAATCGTTTCGGTGAAATTTCGGAAAATCGGTAAAATGAGGGGGTTTTCTGTAAAAAGTCAAAATACAAATATCTTATTATAAAAATTAAATATACATATTCTAGCTATGTAATTGCTATTATTTGGTGTTTATTGAGCCGCTGGTGAAATTTCAAATTTTCTGAAAAAAATATTATTTTATTATTATTTTAAGCCGTCACTAATACATTTAATTAGGGAAAATTACAAATTGGAATGAGTTGAAACAAATTTTGTGCATCATAAAACATTAAATAAAAATTTATCATGTGGTTTTTGGAACGAAATCATTTGCAAAAATGGTTTAGAAATTATTGAAGAAAAAAAGGCTTTTTTTTAGCGTAAATGGATGTTTGGGGTATTGTATTTATCATTTTTCATCACCCCACACCCGTGCCCACACCCACACACCCCCACTTACTCCTCCCCATGGCTGAATTCAGCACCCACCATATTTTTCCCCACTTGATTTTCAAGGAAAAAGAAATGAAAGAAAAGAAAAGAAAATGAGTGAAGTAGTTAGACTTTTGACTTTGTTTGACCTTGACCTTGTCCCCCCCCCCCATTTTCCTCACCTCCCTCTCTCTCTCCCCACCCACTTTTCTGGCCGAAAATTCCTTCTCCCCACAGCAGCCCCCCCTCCATTTTCCCCTCTCTTTTCCCTTCAAAACTTCATGAAAAATTACATCAAAAATCAACCAAAAATCCCACAAAATCAAAATCAAAGTCCTACCCATTTTAGCTTAGCCCGTTTAGCATGGATCCTTGTGAAAAGAGAGCATTTTGGGAGGCCATGGAGTCTTGTGGACCGTCATATATTTTTGGGTATAATTCTAAAACTTTTTGTTGCTTAAATTGTTACTAATTTCTTAAGCTAATTTAATTAAGTGTTATTTGGATATGTGAGTTTAATTGCAAGTTTTGGAATTCAAGTTGAGAAATTGAATGCAAGTTAGGGTTTATAAAATTGGTGTATGGTTGTGTGTTATAATTAGGCTTTGTTGTCATGTTAATACAAGTTTAGTAACTAGTGCTAATGGATAGCTTTAAAAATTTTGTTATTTTGCTAATTGCTTACTGGGTTTTTGAAATTTGTTAAATGCTTGGGATTAAAAATGTGATTAGGTTTTTCTTGGCTTCATTAACTTTATTAAGTGTGGTTTAATGCTTTGGATCATGCAATTCTAAGCTAGATTGTAGTTTGTGCATTTTGCTTTGAAATTGTTAAAAAGGGTATTTTTGGTAAACTAGAATATTAGGATTTTTGGAATTTAATGAGATTAAATTCCGGAAATTGTTTATACGACTTATTTAAGATATTTAATAAATATATTGGCCACTACATTCATTTAAACATCCTGTTTTGTACAAAAACGGCGAATTGTGCTTGTTAGATTTTCGGAAAAATGACTTTTTAAGCAAAATTGAGGTTTTTGTGAGTTTTAACCTAGTTTATATTAAAATTAGTGTTCGTGAATGTGCAAATGAGTGTGATTGGATTTTTCTCGATGGTTTGACGTTTGTACATCGACATCGAGGGTTGGTTTGACTATTCTTGCATGCGTAGACGATAGGTTTGGACCTATGCGTGATACGCGTGCCTATTTGATTTTCGTATGCCGTTTCGATTTCGAATTTAGTTTTAATACGATATGGTGCGTTATGATATGTAGGTACCCCCATGTGGACTTCGAGACGACAAGCAAGCGCGTGGCGACGTCGGTACCGGCTAGCGAGGACCAGGTGAGTAGATTTATATCTACGGGGAGAAGTCGGGTGGATGGCGTATAGCACCCCCGCAGTCCGTGGTGATGTATACGGATGCGTATACACACCAACAATTTATGATATGTTGTTAGGATTTATTATTGATGATTTTAGATGGATATTGGTGTTGGATTGGTGCATGGTTACGAAACCTTAGGTAGTGGATGCACTACACTTACACATACACACATATACATACTTGCATACATTTCTTATTTCATATGTGCGTGTATGGGAATATATTTATATGTTCATATGGGTATGGGACGATGTGTTCACATACGGATTTGAGGAGGATACTTGGGATTGAGCTGAGTCGATGAGATTTGTTTGTGGTTGTGATCTCGGTGATATGGCAGGATTCGTACTTAAGGTACGTCCTGGTGTTATAGCGGATCTTGCGGCGGCGATATGGGTGAATAGCGTTATAAATAAATGGTCGACATGTGATCGTGATATGAGGCATAATATGCTGGGATATTGATATTAGGCCGTATCGGGCAATGTATATCCCTTGATGATGATATGTGCTGACGATATCAGTTTGTACGAGATTGTCGATCAGTAGTCAGATCATGAGTATATTGAGGATATTAGTATTGTACTAGACATAGGTCAGTACCCTAGACTATAATCTTGGATAAAGAGGATACCAGAGGAATAGTGTGAGGAATATGATATTGACCCGTACCCAGATTTGGGGATGCCGTACGACGGATTTACGTACGAGCTATATCTTGATGATTGATCCGCACTCTTGACTTGGGATGTCTGATTATAGATATGGTATCGGATATGATATTATTGAGGCGGGATCACCGACTAATATATATACAGGTATGTATATGTATCGACTCAGATATTAGGCGGTTTCCTTACCTGCAGTCTAGCTTATAGCGTAGCCCTTTAGTTTAGTTAGTTGTTAGATTAGATTCGGTTCCTACCTATTTCAAAGCTTACGAATCATGCGTATTTTTAAAGACAGCCTAAGGGATCCTACGGATATTTCAAAAAACGTATCTTTTCTTAAAAACACCGTAGCCCCTATTTTCAAAACCCCACGATTCGTGTTATTTCAAAAGGCACCATTGTAGGACTTATATTAGGTTAAAACAGATTAATTATCGTTGCGTCTAGTATTCAGCTCCCGCTCATTATTGTTGTTTGCTCCGCATCACATGCTTATATTATGCTTCACATTCTACTGTTGATATCTTGTGGTTAGGATACCAGCACCATTACCGATGATGCGTATGTACCACGTACACTTACTTGCCGGCTCACACACATCTTCATCGGTAATTGCCATGTCACGTACACCTTAGAAAATATTATTGCTTGACATAGCCTGTTAGCTAATAGTTTAGACATGATATTAGTGTACTTGCCTTATATGTTAGTTTAGACATTATAGTTATTACCTGCTACCTGATGCATACTGTTATTCATTGTTATGCCGCATTCATGGATTCTCATGCATATATTCACTTTTTACGTGCTATTGAGGTTTTGGATTTGGATTTCCATGAGATTTTCTGGATTTGGGGAAAACCGCAAAACATATACAAACTTCTTCTTTCTCTTTTTAAATAAAAAGCGCGGTTTTTCCCATGATGTGTGAGTCGTCCACCATGAGTTTGCTGATAGATTTGGAGACCCGATTCGAGGAGTTGGATGAACCGTTTCGGATACATGGTGGACCGGTAAGGTACCCCGGGGCAAGAAGCTCATGGTGATGACGATGAGCCTGGCAGGGGGAGACTACCTACCGGTGATTTTACCCGACGCGTCGGATATCCGGAGGATACCGTCGTGGTCTTGAGATGGATGGTAGGGGACGGTCTGGACTGACGGCGCCCTAGATATTGAGATTGAGACATTGAAATTTCGAGATATTGAGGTACTGAGATTTGATGATACAGGCCAGTCCGGATGGCCGGAGCCTGAGGTTTTGAGACATTGAGATTTATGTTTTGTGTCGATGCTAGACACTGTTGATGCTGATTTCATTTATGATACCTCATTTTAAAAATACAAAGGAAATCTCACTAATTTATGAAAACAGTTTCTTCATTTACATGTATTCTGTTTTCATGCATTCATACCTCATTCATATGATATATTGCTACCTGAGGCACAGACACGGGCACATGAGATCACACTCGGGTTAGATATTACCCTAGCCATTGTTATAGGCTGCATGTTATTCATATATTTGAGGATATATTATGATCATTGACCTAGGTTGCGTTATTCATGGGATTTTCTGTTCGTAGATCTTTTTCTACTCACGAGTTGGCAACTCACCCCCGTTGTGCCCCAGTTTCTTGCAGGTGTTGCCGTACGGATTTCATTACGGCTTTCCGGGCACGATTTCTTTTCGGGTGACTTGCTAGTATGTGGGTTTATTGTATCTTTCCTATCATTATACCTTGTATATTATATTTCAGTTGTATCTAGAAGTTCCATCAACCAAACTTGCATTTTTTGAGATAGAGACCAGTAATGTTATTCTTTCGACCATAGAGTAGCATGTTATATTTCTTGAGTTTCTTGCTGATTGAGTTCCATTTCTGTTGTGATCCTCGCCTTTAGGCGTTGTATATTATGTTGCATACAGGTTGATTTGATATGGTTCTTCCTATTCTCTACTACTTCTCTTGGTTTGGATTTTTGGGTTTCGGCTTACTTAGCATACGTACTCCTTGAGACGTTCGTAGTCTAAGTGCCGGTCATGTTCCGTACTTTCGGGTCGTGACACTAATGTGATCATCACCTACTGCTGGCGTATTGACGAGTCTTTAGAGTCCCATACAGAAGTTTCCTAGTTCAAGAGAAACGAAGTGGGGGCACATATGCTGATATGTGCAGAGGGCTTGATTAAATACGAGTATGTAATACCGTATTCTAATCTGGCGGTTATTTGTTATCAGTTAGGTTATATGTGATATAACCGGATTATCGAATCAACTGTTGATTTGATAATGTGATATACAGATAAATCATATTAGTCGGTTATATGTGATATAACCGGATTATTAAATCATGTGTTGATTTAATAATATGATATATATTTATATTTGATATAATTATATATTAACTAATATTATTTGCTCACTAATTATTTTCTTCATAATATATATATTAATATATATATATATGATATATATATATATATATTATATGAAGCATGGTAGGATTTTCTATTTTTGTGAAAAATAGAAATGAGGTGGAAAATGAGGAATGGGGTGAAGCATGGCATTTATCATTTCTTTATTAGTCTTGACTCACTATTCAAGTATGGTTGCAATTTATTATTGCAATTTATTCCATACTTGAATGAGTGAGGTCACGAGAGGAGACATTCTTCACTTGAGTTTTAGATGAGTTCATGCCTTAGCCATTTTGAGCTCTCTCCATTTTTTCCAGCTTCTTCTTCCTCTTCTACAAAACCCTAACCCTCACATGAGATGTGAATCATAGGGTTTAGAGATAAATCCTAGTGAGCTTAGAACCCCTACTTCACCATCCTACACTTGATTAGCACTCAAGTGTAGTGTATTTCATTCACTGAAGAGTTTAGTGAAGAGCTAGCTTGGATTAGCGGAGTTTCGGGTGGATCATCTTCGGCACGAAGATCGCAAAGGAAACTCAATCCAACTTCAAGTGGAGCCTAGTGGAGTTGCGTGGACTACTACCCGGAGCATTTGAAGAGAAGGACATGGTCTACAAAGGTTGTTGCCGCTCCTTCTCTTAACTAGTTTTTTTATATCATCATAGTTAACCCTAATCATTTAGTTAGATTCTACGATAGCCTAGCTTAGCACCAAGAAATATTGAAAATTACATATTTGATGCCGGTCGAGACCTCATGGTGGTGCTAGGGTAGACTTTCATGGTATCAGAGCTAAGCTAGAACATTAGGGAATGTCTTTACGATATTAAAGTGTTCGATCGAATTTTCGAGACCGGGTTTTGGCAAATTTCTGTCCATTTTTTAAAAGTTAAAATTTTAGTGATTAAAAATATGCAGAAAATCATGCACGCTTTTTAATGGTGCCCCAAGAAATTTGAACCCCTAACTCCTACAAAGCGCCGCGGAACCACGGCCCAAACCCTAGTTTGGCTGCGGTTCCGCCGCACTTTTAGGGTGTTTTAGGATTTTGTTTTCCTCTGATGCTCCATTATCATATTTGGCATTTTCTGGGTATTTTTAATGAGATTCAATTTGTTGAGGTCTCTGGGATTTGTGGATTTTTGAAAAATTGATCGAAATGTTTAACGTCGTATAGATTATGATGATATGCGATACAATATTTGGAATCCACAATAATTAGTTTTGTGAAAACTAGTTAGTAGTTTATAAATCTAGCGTTTTAGTCTCGGTTCATCAATTTCCATAGAGTTTCGATTCGGATCAAAACTCCGTCGCAATCGCATATAGTACGCGAACGACAGTCGGAAATCTTGTTGAATTATCCGAATGCGTATTGAAAAGATTTTTCAGTTTGAGACTAAAATGCAAGGTTTATAGGGTAAGGCATGAAATTCGAAATATGAGATATTCCGGGTTTATGATGTCTAAGGTATTTGCGGATTCTAAATATTATAATTTTTCATTTCTTTTCTGCGACCGTAAGTGTAATATGTGGTGTATCTCCGATCTCGTTGCTATATATCAACGGAATTTGGGATACACATATTTACTTATGTTGATGACATGTGATGTTATGTGTTACTGTGATATATTATATTGGATCGTCGTGAATAAAAATCCAGGGTTTTTTGCGTGAGATGAGAGTTTTTCAATTTTCATTCATGTAAAATTTGTATGTGATATACTTTTATTGGGACACTTCCAGGTTGAGAATGATGTTACCATTGATGTATATTATTTACTTTTCCGCATTAGGATAGACCCAAGGCGGGGAGCATAGGTAACCGGGTTCTAGAGTCTAGTGGGAGACCATCTCGAGGAGTCGAGACCGGGTCTCCTAAGTCTAGAATTGGCAGAGTTGCTTGCCGCTCTCGTACGGGTCTAGAGATGTGGGTTTAGCTATTCATCACGACCGTGGAATCCGTGTTTTTCATTATTGGCTTAATTTAAAATACGGACCTCCTAGTATATCAAATATTTTATATGTTGACTTCTGCTGCTTCGTTCTGTGATGTGATCATATAACTGCGTGAAAAGAATGCTATGTATATATATAATAAACGTTGCTTATGTTTTGCACCCGTGTTAGTCCAGCCCCCGCTCTGCCGTTAGTTAAGTAACCTAACAGTGCATGACGGGGCCTCGTGGCGAATGCAGATGGAATAAACGTACATTCTATTTTCGGTTCTTTTCTGTGATGTTTATGGAAACATAAATGATGGGACTTTATTAATGAGATTAATGAAAAAAAAAGAAACCTAAAGATGTTGTAGAATCGAAATTTTAAAAAAGATAGCTCTGGTTCTTGTTTTGCATAGTGGTATTCCTTGATGAATATCCAGCACCACATTCGATGAGGAAAGAGCCGAGATCTCTTCACCGGGAGTGACCTCTTTAGCAAAACTAGAAAATGCTACAACCCACTTGGTTTCATTTTTATAGCTTCTCTAGTTCTTGCTTTGCATAGTGGTATTCCTTGATGAATATGCAGCACCTCATTTGATGAGGAAAGAGCCGAGATCCCTTTACCGGGAGTGGCCTCTTTAGCGAAACTAGCAAAACCTATAAAAACACACCTTTTCAAATCACTAGATTCTACAACGATATCAAGTTCATTATGTTAAAGGTGTTCTTCAAAACCATTCGTAGCCCTCCGTCATTTCAGATAAGTGTTATTTAGTATTCATGCTGCGGTTGTTGACATTGTCAAGGCGTAGTGTGCAGTAGCTGATTAGTGCTTATTTGCCGCATATGGTGCGTTTGGATTAGGGTAGTCGTACGGCCTTGTTGACCTTGTCAAGGGTCGTGCGGGTGGGTTTAATTCAATCACGAAATGAACGTGTTGAACTTGACTTATGGTTTATGGTTTGTTAACCTTGTCAAGATCATAAATCGCTTCGGGTAAAAATAGATATTGGAAATTTTAAGTGTTGGAATTTGCAATAAGATTGCATACCTTCTATATGATAGTTGGATCCCGATACCCACTGCGAGTAAGAGTTACTTCAGGGAGAATTTTTCACTTTACGATTAGCTGATCAAGTAGGTGTCTAAGAAAGGTGTTAACGGGGTTATACCCCTACGGAAACGAGCTTATTTAATTAGATGCGAAAGCATGGAGAGACTCCCTCGGAGTACCAATACCTGCTTGGCCGAACGATTGGCGAACTTATAGGGTGTAATTAATCCCGGCTAATCTTACCTTTTAGGGTTTGAAGGAAGATTTGATAAAAACAGTGGGAGACATCCTGATTAGATAAGATAATAACCAATCTAATCTTGCAAAGAGCGCACGAAAAAGTGATTATCCTTCTCTCTCTCCTGGTAGCGACCAATGGCACGCCTTAATCAAGATAATAATATGGATGTATTGACCGAACCCACTTATTATACTGGGCTAGGTTCTACTTTATCTTATGACTGTCATTAGTCTGAGCAAGGAATAGTAGAATACCCGGATTCTCACACCAACCAAAACGAAGAAGAAGCGTATTGATGCATCTTCTTCGGGTGTATTCGTTACCAAAAAGTGTTTCTCAGTTTGCTCTACGTCCTGGGTATTGGATACTGGATCAAGATCCCATGTATGTAATTTGTTACATGGGTTAAGTAAAGGTAGAGAACTGGAAAAATGTGATATGTCCCTCAGAGAAGGGAATTGTGCAATTATTGCAGCCAAAGCAGTTGGCGAATATCATCTTGTATTACAAAGTGGTAACACAATGATTCTGAGCGACTGATATTTCGTATCAAAAATATTGCGAATGTTTTCCAAAATCAAGTGTTTATTGGGTATGGTACATTGTATAACGGTATATACATTCTAAATCACAAAACAGTTCTAAGTATACAGTATACACACAAGAGAAACAGTTCAGAAATGAACGAAACCTTCTTATGGCATTGTAGACTAGGTCATATCAATGCGACAAGACTGGCTAAGTTGCATAAGGATGGATATTTGAATCCGTTCAAATTTATATCTTATGAAACTTTCCAGTCATGTCTCAAAGGCAAGATGGCAAAACTCCGTTTACTGGACACAGAAAAAGAGCTACTGAACTCTTGGGACTAATACATAGTGATGTATGCGGTCCTATGTCTACACATGCCAAGAATGGTTCCTTTTACTTTATTACATTCATCAATGATCTCTCAAGATACGGACATGTGTTCATGATGAAACACAAATCTGAATCTTTTGAGAAATTCAAGGAATATAAGTACGAAGTTGAGAACCAGACGGGTAAAAGTATTAAAATCCTTCGATCTGATCGGGGAGGAGAATACTTGAGCACGGAATTCAGAGACTGCTTAAAAGAGAATGCGATTCTTTCTTAGCTTACTCCTCTGTATACACCACAGTACAATGGATTTTCAGAGCGGAGGAATCGCATCCTATTAGATATGGTGCGCTCTATGATGAGTAATGTTGAGTTGCCAATTTCCTTTTGGGGTTATGCACTTGAGATAGCTGCATACCTATTGAATAGAGTTTCAACCAAATCCGTGCCTACCACTCCATATGAGATATGGAATGGGAAGAGACCATTTCTTAAACGAGTTAAGATATGGGGTTGTCCGGCCTATGTTAAAAAGCAAAATCCGGACAAGCTCGAGGCAAGATCTGTTTTGTGCAAGTTTGTGGGATATCCAAAGGATTCATATGGATTATTTTCTACCATACTGAGGAACAAAAAGTGTTTGTTTCTCAACACACCATCTTTTTTAGAAAAGAAATTTCTTGTGAAAGAAATTATTGTTAATGAGGTAGAATTGGAAGAAGTTCCAGCTACACAAACTATAATTGACGATTTGGTAGAATCGGAGGATTCAATAGTACCCGACGAACCTCAGACACTCCGCAGATCTCGTAGGGTTCCTCATCCATTTGAGAGATACTAAGGTTTTCACATAAACGGTGGGAGCAAGGATTGCATCATGGAAGATGATGACCCAATTAGTTTCGAGCAGGCCATTATAATTGGAGACTCTATGAAATGGCTGGATGCTATGCGATCTGAGATGGAATCTATGTACACCAACAAAGTATGGACTTTGGAAGTTGCTCCTGAAGGGGTAAAATCCATCGGGAGCAAGTGGATCTTTAAGAAGAAAATTGGTGTAAATGGAAAGGTTGAGACCTTCAAAGCTAGACATATAGCAAAAGGTTTTCGTCAACGTCCAGGTGTCGACTATGATGAAACTTTTTCTCCTGTCTATATGCTTAAGTCCATCAGGATCCTACTTGCCATTGCTGCATACCATGACTACGAAATATGGAAGATGGACATCAAAACCACTTTTCTAAATGGTGATTTACAAGAGAGCGTATACATGACACAGCTAGAAGGCTTCGTAGACAGTGGGAGCAGCGAAAGCGTGTGCAAGCTTCTTAAATCAATCTACGGATTAAAGCAGGCATCGCGGAGCTGGAACATCTATTTTGATGAAGCTATCAAAGAGTTTGACTTCATCAAAAATGAAGATGAACCTTGTATATACAAGAAGGTTGTAGAGAGTAAGGTTGTCTTCCTCGTATTGTACGTGGATGACATACTCTTGATAGGAAATGATGTTCCTATGCGACACTCGGTCAAGCTCTTCTTATCACACATGTTCTCCATGAAAGATCTAGGTGATCCTTCCTACATCTTGGGGATAAAGATTTATAGAGATAGATCTAAACGGATGTTGGGATTGTCCCAATCCAAGTACATAGACACCATACTAAAGAGGTTTAGTATGGAAGATTCCAAGCGTGGTAATTTACTTGCTTGTTCAGAAATCACTCTCTCCAAAGAGATGTCTCTCAAGACTGATTTAGAGAGGGCTCGTATGCAAAGGATACCTTATGCTTCGGTAGTCGTGTCTATCATGTATGCAATGTTATGTACCAGACCATATGTAGCTTACTCAGTATCTGAGTAGGTATCGATCAGATCCAGGGGAGAAACACTGGACAGCTGTGAAGAACATTCTTAAGTACTTGAGAAGGACTAAAGAGATGTTCTTGGTGTATGGTAACGGTGAACTCCACGTGGAGTCCTTTACTGATTCGAGCTTTCAGAGTGATAAGGATGACAGTAATTCGGTCTCGGGTTTTGTCTTCACCCTCAATGAAAGGGAGGTATGTTGGAAGAGTTCCAAGCAAGATACCGTAGCAGACTCGACGATGGAGGCTGAATACATCACTTCCAATGATGCTGCCAAAGAGGTTGTCTGGATGAAAAAGTTTATAGCTGAACTTGGCGTGGTTCCATCCATTGAGCATCCAATACCTGTGTATTGTGGTAACAATGGAGCTATGACTTTGGCCAAGGAACTCCGGTCCCATCAGTGATCCAAACATATTCTTAGGCGGTATCACCTGATCAGGAGATAATAGATCGCCGGAAGATCGAGATCAGGAAAGTTTACACGAAGGATAACACAGCGGATCCACTCACAATGTCCCTCCCCCAGACACAGTTTGAGAGACATTTTGGGATGTTGGGTATGAGATACTACAACAACTGGCCTTAGTGCAAGTGGGAGATTGTTAGGAATATGTATGCCCTAGAGGCCATTATTGTATGATATAGTGGATACTTGGACATATATAGAGAGGACTTTCTTGCTCGACATGATAATATGCTATCTGATTATTCTTTATCTTAACATGTACTCTTGTATTATTATACTGTCCCTATGATACATGTTGATAAAGCCCTTAGGATGTTTGCTTGACTACCAGGACTACGATGTAGATCATACTACTGGCACTTGTGTAGTCTACAAGCACATCCTTTAACAGTTCGTAGTCGAGGGAGTATCGAGACAGGGCATCGATATTCCAGAGTAGACTAGTGTGAACGTTTCTTGACACTGTAGGGGGCGATGGTTGATCCCATATCCATTAGTGTTTGACATCAAAGATTATACACAGGTGCTCATTAGAGAATGGGTACACTGAACAAGACTCGCCGAGAACTCCTAGATGGTATTATACCTATCGTCAGATAGCAGTTCTCTAGTGACACAGGTACAGGTTAGTCTGTAGACCCGAAATTGTCATAGAGTCTTGTGTGGTTCCCACTGTGCTTTGATTTCCTCCCTACCACGGCTCAAATGAGTCGTGCAAACAGGGGGATTTTGGGTACAATCCCGAGTCACATGGAGATAATGAGCGATAGGAGGGGTTTCGTTTCTCCCGGTATAGGAAGTTGATGTTGCGCTATGCTCGATTGGTTATAACAGGAAGGCCCTGGCCAGTGCTATTGATGAGATTTACTGGTAAGAGTTATCAATAGTTTCTCATACCGTTATAGGCCACACATTAGCATGACTTATCAAGTTATTAGGGTCTGACAATTCCACCCCCAGAATCGATATGCGACATATCATACGAAGCGACTAGACTGTACGGTAAGTGTTACTTATAGGCTTCATGGGAGTTTGGACAAGCTTGCTTGTTGATCTTCTATTTGCTCAATACCTGGGTAGCCGTTACATCCAGCTAGTACCGCTGACGGCTTGTGGATGACTGATGTGGTCATCACCTACTGCTAGCATATAGACGAGTCTTTAGAGTCCCACATAGAAGTTTTCTAGTTCAAGCAAAACGAAGTAGGGTACATATGCTGATATGTGCGGGGGGCCTAATTAAATACGAGTATGTGAACCGTATTCTAATCTGGCGGTTATTTTTTATGAGTTAGGTTATATGTGATATAACCGGATTATCTAATCAAGTGTTGATTTAATAATGTGATATACAGATAAATGATATTAGTCGGTTATATGTGATATAACCGAATTATTAAATAAAGTGTTGATTTAATAATATGATATATATTTATATTTGATATAATTATATATTAACTAATATTATTTGCTCACTAATTATTTTCTTCATAATATATATGTTAATATATATATATGTATATATATATATATATATATATTATATGAAACATGGTAGGATTTTCTATTTTTGTGAAAAATAGAAATGAGGTGGAAAATGAGGAATGGGGTGAAGCATGGCATTTATCATTTCTTTATTAGTCTTGACTCACTATTAAAGTATGGTTGCAATTTATTATTGCAATTTATTCCATGCTTGAATAAGTGAGGTCAAGAGAGGAGCCATTCTTCACTTGAGTTTCGGATGAGTTCATGCCTTAGCCATTTTAAGCTCTCTCCATTTTTTCCATCTTCTTCTTCCTCTTCTAAAAAACACTAAACCTCACATGAGATGTGAATCATAGGGTTTTGAGATAAATCCTAGTGAGCTTAGAACCTCTACTTCACCATCCTACACTTAATTAGCACTCAAGTGTAGTGTGTTTCCTTCACTAAAGAGTTTAGTGAAGAGATAGCTTGGATTAGCGGAGTTTCGGATGGATCATATTCGGCACGATAATCGCAAAAGGAGCTCGATCCAACTTCAAGTTGAGCCTAGTGGAGTCGCGTGGACTACTACCCGGAGCATTTGAAGAGAAGGACATGGTCTACAAAGGTTGTTGCGTCCTTCTCTTAGCTAGTTTTGTGATATCATCATAGTTAACTCTAATCATCTAGTTAGATTCTAGGATAGTCTAGCTTAGCACCAAGATTTTTTGAAAATTGCATGCTTGATGCCGGTTTAGACTTCATGGTGGTGCTAGGGTTGACTTTCAAAGATAGTGACTATGATGAGGAAAATGACTCATCAAAAGAAATCGAATGCCGTGTAGCAAGTTGCCACATGGACTCCCATTTGTTGTTAAATGATGAAGAAACTCCCTCAGCGTAAGAAAACAACGCAGAGGAACTAGGGACAGAATCGGCGCTAAAATTCCCGGAACTGCCAGAAGACCCGATCAATAGGCTGTTAAACGAAGCCTTTCAAAAAAGCAAAGCTGACCAAGAACGTGAAACAGCCATATACGAAAAGGCTAAGCGTCAGCGTCAGGATGAAGAAGCTGTGACAAGGTGGAGTCGTAAAGTACTCCAACCAAACCAAAGCATACCTTCGACAAATATGAGCAGGATCAAGACAGAGAAGCGGTTCGCTAAAGCCCTGTCAATGGGAATGAAGCTGCCGCCTCTCGTAGGAAACACTCCCGGGGTCATGTGCCTCGACGGAAGGGATTCACTTCCAAACTACTGCCTATATCATCGGTAGGTCACCCACCCTCCCGAAGAATGCAATACTTTCAAGAAGTGATGTTAAGGATATATTGCTCATCAAAAAAACTTTAAGAGGATGAAGCGTGAAGCTCATCAACGGCAAAAGAGTGCGACAGATATGCGTGAAAAAATGACTGGCAACTGTCATATGGCCGGTACCGGTTCAGATGGGGGAAAATCCTAAGTTCTTACTTTCGAGAGCGATTCTGAGGACGAAATACCCCTCAGCCCTCTCTTTAAAGACTCTATCTCCAAAAAAGAAGAGGAGGATAAGAACTGTGAGAACATTCAGCTGTGTAACCACACGCTGCCTGAAAAGAACCTCCGACCTACAAACAAAGGTTCGAACAAAAAATACAAAGGGAAAGAAAAAATCCCTGAGGAAATTACCCTCGGCGATGGAGTTGTCAATGATCTCGCAGCAAGGGAGCCGCCTAGGAAAAATAAGATGGATTATAATGTCCTAGCACATCTGAGGAAAATACCCTCAAAGTTGAGCATATTGGATGATATCCTCTTGTCCAAAAAGATACGAGAGTCTCTGATCAAGGCATTATAAGAGCCCGATCAGTTCCTAGCTTTCCTCGCAGAGGAGAAGATGAAGGATGAGCTGGCCGAAGTTCACACAGCTGACATTATATTCAGCGATGAAGATCTCCTCCTCGGTACGTGCGAACATAACCGCCCATTATACGTCACCGGGTACTGCCACGACATCAAGATACGGAAAATCCTTGTCGACAACAGATCCTCCGTCAACCTTCTCAACGTGAGAGTGCTGAAGGAGATTTTCATGAATGTTCAGCACACGGCCCGAGACGAAATTACAATATCCGGGTTTGACTCACAGTCGTCACGGACGCTTGGGTCTGTAATACTGACGTTACGCTTTGGGTTGCTCGTCACTGACATCAAATTTCACGTCATTGACGCCAAGACTTGCTATAACGCTTTGCTCGGCAGACCCTGATTTCATGAGGACAACGTCATCCCTTCTACACAACATCGGTGTATGAAGTATTTCAACGATGGCTTGGAATGCACTGTAACAGGGGAGGTATATCTGTTCTCCGTAAAGGAGGTCCGGAAATATGAAGACGCAAAGTACTTCCCACCAGACTTCGAATATACAGAAAGGTATCATAAGCCGGAGGATAAACAAAAGTCCGCCGCTACTATCCCGATCTTTGGGATCGATTCCGATGAAGATGAAGAAATAGTCTACTCGGGGCAACCAAAGAAAGAAAACGACAGGCCCGGACCATCTACCCCCATTATGGTCTTTGGCAGTGATTCTGAGGACGAGACCAACGCAGTGTTCTCCATCCGCCCGTCAGTGCAAACCCTCACCGGAGAAGATCAGAGTCTGCAAATCATAATGGCTCCACCTCAGCATTACAAGGAACTTGATGCGCTCGATACATACAATGTACAAGAGCTACAGACTTTCTACGTCCCTCCCAGGCGAAGAGGTGAAAATGCGATCCTCTTCTACCAATCTACGGAGACCAAAGTAGAAAAAGAAGTCTAGCATGGTGCCAATTTTGCACTCGACAGGCTTCAAACAATCAGTCTGCCAAGATACTACGCGGAGGGATTGAAAAGGCTGTCATGATGCCAAGGTATACCCCTCGAATTCGGAAAGCCCAATTTTACAAAATGATTTGGGATATTCCCGGGACTCAGCAAATGATGCCCAGCAGGAAGATGGTGACAACCGGGCTCGGATACGTTCGGTCCAAGAAACGGGAGCAGTTTCACAGCTGTCGCGTCATAAACAACTTCAGCGAAGAGAAAAACACTCTTCCAAATGGCCGTGACGTTGAAACAGAGCGAAATCCCGCTTTAAGAACGTTAAGTCTATCGCTCGAAGAACAAATAGACAAGCTAATAAAATAGGCTTGTCATAAGGGCCGAGACAATCACAGCCGCAAAATGGCCATTTATGAAAAGGCCCGGATGCAGTGCCTCAATTAGCAATCCGCGGAGAAGGAAGACTATAATGTTCTTCATCCCCGGCCCGTTGTATGTCCTCGCGAAGGGGGAAAATCACGAAATAAAGGCAAAAATAGGGTAAAGAACGCAAACAACGTTCGAAAACAACGAAGTAGATTTAAGACGCCATGCACTAGAGAAAAAATTGATTGGAACCCATCCTTTATAAAGAAGATGGGTCGAGAATACTCTTTCCCCCAAGACAAGACAAGGAAAATATTCAATCTTGTCATGAAGCACCAAATGATGACACTTCCACAGTCTCGGCACCCCATATAAATAAACGTGGTCCATCATCCGGATTATTGCTCCTACCACCGAGCAATAGGTCATACCCTTAAAGACTGCTTCACCTTCAAAGACTGGGTAGAAGACCAGTATCAGTAAGGAAGGTTCGCTTTGTCCGACAGCTGAAGGGTAAACCCACCGCAAAAGCATAAGCCGAAGAAGACCTATACCGTGAGGATAGGACCAGCTCAACCACAAAAAAGGAAGCGGACTCGTACCTGCCTTCTGATAACACTCTCAAAAGAGGGAGGGCACGAGATTTTGGATGACCTCCACATGTGCTTCGCAAATGAAGACGAGGATGAGGTGATCTCAGAGTTTCCACTATCTCTAAAGGAGCTGGAAGATGGGATGCACACTAAGACGAATAACTTAAGGAAAATTGACTTAGGGTCGGAAAAAGATCCGAAGCCAAAGTTCGTCAGTGAACTACTATCTGAAAAACATTGAAGGGCGTGCTTATGCAATATAAAGACTGTTTCACATGGAACTATTCAGAGATGCCAGGTCTAGATCCAAAACTGGCGGTACACAAACTGGCCAAATCGCCGGACATAAAGCCAGTCAAACAGGCGCCAAGAAGGATGCAACTCGAACTTGAGATAAATATCAATGCTGACGTCAAGAAACTAATCAACTCCGCCTTCATCCAAGAAGTTCAATATCCCGACTGGATCGCTAACATCGTTCTGGTGATGAAGAAAAATGGGACGGTGCGCATCTGTGTGGAATTTCGGGACCTCAACAAAGCTTGCCCGAAGGATGATTTCCCAGTACCTGTCACCGAGCTGATGATCGATAACACGTCTACCTATGAGGTCTTCTCCTTCATGGATGGATCTTTAGGATACAATCAAATAAAAATGCATCTTGAAGACCAAAAGGATACTGCCTTCCGGACTCCGCTGTGCATATTTTGCTATAAAGTGATGCCCTTCGGTCTGAAGAACGCTAGAGCTACCAACCAAAGGGCCATGACAAAGATCTTCGATGACCCCATCTACGAGATCGTCGAATGCTACATCGACAACCTTGTGGTTAAAATCAAATCTAATGAGGAGCATTTGGAACACCTTAAAATAGTGTTCCGACATCTTCGAAAGTATAATCTGAAGATTAATTCTCTAAAATACGCGTTTGGAATCTCCTCATGCAAATTCCTAGGATTCATCATACGGCACCGGGGTATCACAATCGATCCCTCAAAGATCAAGGCGATTATGGAAATTCCCATGCCAAGAACTCTCCGACAATTGCGTTCTCTTCAAGGAAAGCTCACTTATATCCGGCGGTTCATAACCAACCTCTCCGGAAAATGCCGTCCCTACAGTCATCTAATAAAGAAGGGGACCCCGTTCGTCTGGGATCGAAAGTGCCAAAATGCACTAGACGAAATCAAGCAATACATTCAAAATCCTCCAGTATTGGCCGCTCCGGTTAAGGGAAAACCCCTTATCCTATATATTACGGCCCTTGAGGGTTCTCTAGACGCGCTATGGGCATAAGAGAACGATCAAGAAAAGAAGAGAGCTGTATACTATTTGAGTCGATTTCTCTTAGGGGAAGAAAACAACTACTCCCCCATTGAAAAGCATTGCCCGACACTGATCTTCGCGATAATGAAGCTTAGACATTACGCCTTGGCACATGAAGTCCATCTCATATCAAAGGTGGATCCTCTCAAATATCTGATGTCAGGGGCCATACTAACAAGTAGGCTTACCAAATGGGCCCTCCTCCTGATGGAGTTCTCGATAACGTATCGACCCCTTAAAGCAGTGAAAGGCCAAGCTATTGCTGACTTTCTCGCGGAGCATCCGATGCCAGCCGACTCCCCCTTAAATTGTGAGTTTCCGGATGAACATGCGTTCGACACAATCGAAGGAGAGAAGGAAGAAAATGATTCCCAATGGGAACTTTACTTCGATGGAGCATCTTCCATGAAGATGCGAAAGCAAAACACCCCCATAATCAAAGCCGGGGTGGGCCTTATCTTCGTGACACCGCAAGGAAGAATATTACGTTACGCCCTTTCCTTAATGGAGCCAAGGACTAATAATGAAGCTGAATATGAAACTTTGATAACAGGTCTCGAGATCGCTGTCGACATGGGAATCAAAGACCTCCTCATATATGGAGACTCCCAGCTGATCGTTAGCTAAGTAAATGGTGACTATCAGACGTGCAAGCTAGAGCTGATAAAGTATGATGAAAGGGTGCAGCAACTGCTGACAAAAATCCCCTCCTACATCGTGGAGAGTATACCGCATGCAGAAAACAGCAAGGCGGATGCATTGGCCAAATTGGCTAAGGAACTGGCTGATGACGACCTCGATGACGTAAAGATCATCGTGCAAAGCCGCAGGGTTCTTACGCCAACGGATATATCTTTGGAAGATCTGATAGAGTCATCCGAAATAAAAGAAATGACCGAACAAGTAGCCCTTCAAATAGAGGACAAAGAAAAGCTCAAGGATTGGAGGGAAGTCTTCATAGACTACTTCAAATCCCAACGAACGCCCAAAAATGCATCGTCTAGACATCAGCTCATGAAACGAGCTCTGTCCTTCGCCTTCGTCAATGATACTCTATATAAGAGATCTTCCGACTGTCTGTGTCTAAAATGCCTAGGACCAGAAGAAGCGAAGAGAGTCGTTCAAGAAATTCATGACGGACTCTGCAGTTCTCACCAAGCTGGGCCAAATATGAAACTGAAGATCAAAAGAATGGGTTATTATTGGCCCATAATGATTCAGGACTGCCTCGAATATGCGAAGCAGTGTCACTCGTGCCAAATCCACGGGGACTTTATCCACCAACATCCAAATCCGCTACACCCAACAGTAGCTAGCTGGCCATTCGAAATGTGGGAAACCAATATAATTGGCCCCATTAAACCAGCGTCGTCCAAAGGACATCGGT
The DNA here is from genome assembly GCA_030015575.1 of Agapanthus africanus. Classification (NCBI taxonomy): domain Eukaryota; kingdom Viridiplantae; phylum Streptophyta; class Magnoliopsida; order Asparagales; family Amaryllidaceae; genus Agapanthus; species Agapanthus africanus. The sequence continues at coordinate 463,905,681 of CM057343.1, forward strand.
TTATATTGGCAACGACCTACTACTTCTCTAAGTGGGCAGAAGCATTACCACTAAGGGAGGTGACGATAGAGAATATCCTCTATTTCTTCATGACGCATGTCATCTATTTGTTCGGTACTCCGTGACGAATTATCTCGGATAATGGGCCAGCTTATAGAAGCCATAAAATTAGCCGCTTCACACAACAGCATAAAATAGATTGGAGATACTCTTCAGTCTATAATTCTCGGGCTAACGGTCTAGATGAAGCTTTCAACAAGATCTTGATGAAGATTATAAAGAAAACGGTGTCCAGAAACAAAAGAGACTGACACGAAAGGCTGCATGAACCTCTCTGAGCGTATCGAACAACGTTCAAAATGGCTACGATTATAACACCATACATGTTGGTATTCGGCACGAAAGCAGTGCTTCCCCTGGAAATAGAACTCCCCTCTCTACGAGTAGTAGTTCGATACGAGCTGACAGATGAAGAAAATGCTCAGCTTCAGCTTGAGGAGATCGATGCCCTCGACGAAACTCGCCTTATAGCACAGCAATATCTGGAGGCTTATAAGGCAAGGATGATATGGTCATACAAAAGACTGACCAAGCCGAGAACATTCTGCCAAGACGAACTTGTGCTAGTCTTCAAAAGACCAATGATCCCCAATCATGCAAAACGGGGGAAATTCAAGCCGAATTATGAAGGCCCGTACATCATAGACAAAGTCTACCAAGGTGGAGCCTACCTGCTCATAGATATGCATGGAGAAAGACCCTTCCGGCCAATAAACGGCTGATTCCACAAAAAGTACTACGCTTGACGAGTCACGACTTAGGTCTATGATAGATGATGACGCTCGTGTCTGCTCGCTATCTTCCTGAGTCAGAACTCTTTGAGTAGTATGCAAAGAAGCTCCATCGCCTCAAACATGGCGATAAAGGACCGGGATGTCCTTAAACTAGAAATTCGCCTCAAACATGGAAATAACGGACCGAGATGTCATTGAACTAGAAATTCGTTTCAAACATGGCGATAACGGAACGATATGTCCCTAAACTAGAAATTTGCCTCGAATATAGCAATAACGGACCGAGATGTCACTAAACTAGAATCTCGCCTCAAACATGACGATAACGGACTGAGATGTCCGTAAATAAATTATCCGCCTCAAATATGGTGATAAAGGACCAAGAAATCCCTAAACTAATTATCCGCCTCAAATATGGCGATAAAGGACCGAGAATTCCCTAAACTAATTATCCGCCTTAAATATGGTAACGATGGACCGAGAAGTCTCTGAACTAACAACGGACAGAGATGTCCCTAAACTAGAACCTCGCCTCAAATATGGCGACATTGGACCGAAAAGTCCCTAAACTAAAATTTCGCCTCAAACATGACGATAATGGACCGGAACGTCCCTAAAATAGTGCATCACCCTAAATACGGTGATACATTCCCTTGGGATCTATATTGCAATCGAAGTCTTAGCAGGAAAGATTACAACTCGAGTGCCACTGGCAACATAGCTAATCCAGCGATGAAGCCACCCTCAAAACCCACTGGCAAACAGGTGGGTCACCTGCGACGAGGCTACTTTCGAGAGTTTCGCAATTAAAAAAAGGTATGTCCACAAGAGAAATGGGCACAGATGAAAATCCGAAAAGGTGCCGTGAGTAAAAACAGCAGGATTGCCGGCGAGTATGTGAAAATCCGAAAGGGCGCAATCTCGTTTAGAAAAATAAAATAAAATAAAAAGGAAAAAAGGGAAAAAATGGTATGTCCACAAGAAAAATGGGCACGGATGAAAACCCGAAAGTGTGCCGTGAGTAAAAACAGCAGGACTGCCGGCGAGTTTGTGAAAACCCGAAAAGGGCGCAAACTCGTAAAATAAAAAAATTCATGTGCACTTTCAAAGTCCTCTCGACCTTGTGAGGAGAAAATATCCGCGTGAGATCCTTACGACTCATAAAGGAGCAACACACTTAGTAATCCCCACGATTCCTATGGAGAAATTACACTTGCGAGATCCTCACGACTTGTAAGGAGAATTTCCCCTTATGAGACCCTCATGGCTCATAAGATTCAAAAGCATTAGGCTACAGCGATCTGAACCTGTTCTTAATCCGCCACGTCCCCCAAGTTGCCCTACAGGCGGTCCATATTGACCCTTGTATATAATACACGGGCACAAATAAATATTCCCTTATCAAGTTCTACTAATGAAGAGAAATGTCCCTATATAGTAAACGACACCTGTAAGTCCTCTCGACTTATAAGGAGAAAACACTCTTGTAAGATCCTTACGACTTACAAGAGAAAACACACTTAGGAACCATCATAACTCCTAAAGAGAAAATACACTTACGGGATCCTCTCGACTCATAGGGAGAAATATCTTTATGAGACCTTTACGGCTCATAAAGTCAAAAAGCCTTAGTCGACAGGATCCTAACCCTGTTTATTAAGCCATCCTTGTTCAAATCAGCAAAGGCAAATGATGAGTTGCTCCTGGAAATATTCCAGTCATAGCGATGCTGATGCCTAAAAAGGTATCAAACTTCAAGTCCTCTCAAGGGAAATGATGATTCGCTCTTGGCAATATCCCAGTTGCAACGATGCTGATGCCTAAACAGGCGTCAAACTCCAAATCCTTTCACGGCAAATGATGATTCTCTCTTGGCAATACTTCAGTCGTAGCGATGCTGATACCAAGGTTGGTATCAGATTCCAAACTCGCAATAAAAAACAGTAGCGAGTAGCAAAAAATGCATATAAAAACAGCTGAAATGTTTGGGCAACTCGCAATAAAAAATCATCGAGCAAAAAAATATGCATATAAAAATAGCCGAAATGTTTGGGCAACTCGTAATAAAAAGCAGCAAGTAAAAATATAAAAATATATATATAGCCGAAATGATTGGGCACCGCGGATAAAAAGCCGAAATGATTAGGCATCGCGGATAAAAAGCCGAAATGATTGGGCAATCGCAACTTTCGCGGTATGAAAAGCTGAAAAGATAAAGTATCACGGCAATAAAAAATAAAATAAAATAAAATTTCCTCTGCCCTGCAAGTATGTCCATATTGACTCTTGTATACGATCCAGGGGCACAAACAAATGAAAAGGGAACCATACTTTCCCACCAGGCTCCGTCAAAGGGAGAGCCAGATCTTGACGGTAATATCTACAGTCTAGAGATCAGCTCGACGTTCTTCTCATTCCAACAGGGTGCAGACATGACGTCAACAAAGCTCCAAAGAGCCAAATCAAAACTGAGAAATGGCAAAATCCTAGGTCCAACTCGGCGTTCCTTCTCATTCCAGCGGGATGCAGACGCAACGTCAACAAAAGACCCAAGGGTCGAAACAAAAATGGAGCCATGGCAAAATCCTAGCTCCAAGCATTGACGGTTCATATACAACCAAGAGATTATCTCGACGTTCCTTCTCATTCCAGCAAGATGCAGATGCAACGTCAACAAAAGATCCAAGGGTCGAAACCAAAAGTGGAGTAACAGCAAAATCCTAACTCCAAGTCTCGACGGCACATATACAACCTAGAGACCATCCCGACTTTCCTCCTCATTTCAGCAGGATGCGAATGCAGTTATCAAATGAAATTGGAGCAATGGAATATTCCTAGCTCCGGACTTCAATTGCAATACATACAGCATAGAAGCCTTACAGATGTCTACCCTACTTCAGCAAAGAATCGGCGCGACATCGTCAAAACAAAAAAATTGAAACAACGGCATATTCCCAGCTTCGGGTCTTGAAGGCAACTCATATAAAGCCTAAAATACTATCGGAGATCATCCCACACCAGAGCGGAGTGGTTATGACTCATCGGGGCTCCAAACTGAGCCTAACCTCAAGTAAAAAACGTCATGACAAATTCCTAACGTTTGCTCTTCCGACGGTAATATGACCTAAGGAGATTAGTTGAAGACGTTTTGTCCAGCCCCCGAAGGGATCAGAGACACGACAGTCACGGGGCCACTCGAACAACGGCTTAAAGAACGCATATCGAGGAATACATCTGCCAACGCGACGGTACCACGGACTAAAACTCTAGTACCACAAGCCTAACGGACCTCTGTCGTAAAGAATGGGGGTTATTTGCATATAACGTTAGGACAAGTTTTCCTGTAAACCCAAGGGAGGTAAACTACAAACTCCGAAATGAGTACATAAACTAGAAACTCCGAAACGAGTGAATAAACTAAAACTCCGAAATGAGTACATAAACTAGAGATTCCGAAATGAGTGAATAAACTACGAACTCCGAAATGAGTGAATAAACTAGAAACTCCGAAACGAGTGAATAAACTACAAACTCCGAAATGAGTACATAAACTAGAGACTCCGAAATGATTACATAAAATACAAACTCCGAAATGAGTACATAAACTAGAAAATCCGAAATGAGTGAATAAACTACAAACTCCGAAACGAGTACATAAACTAGAAACTCCGAAATGAGTGAATAAACTACAAACTCCGAAACGAGTACATAAACTACTTTGCGCCAGATTAAAACATAAAGAAACAGAAGGGTGCGGCTCATGGGCCTTAGGATTTAGAACTATATCCTTTAAGAGTTGAGATATGAGTTAATGATGGATGACGATACTTGTGTACACTCGCTATCTTCTCAGATCAAGATTCTAAAAGTTATGTATGATACACCAGCCCAAAACCGGCCGTATGCTATGTATTACTCTACACTACTTCACTTACGTGAGTAAAATAGTGGGGGGCATTTGTTTACACCGGTTTAAATTTCGTTTACAGATATGTGTGAAAGCAGGCTCATTCATATACACGTGTGGAGGGTTAGTGCATGAAACGAGCACATCAGTGGCGTTTGCGCTTAGCAAAAATCCCTAAAGGTAAAGTGCACGTGCGCACATGTATGTTGCACGTATATTTCAACAATACGATTAGAGGAAGAAAAGGTGTTAGAAATGAAGCACTCGGTGGTCAACGACAAAGGAAAAGCATTTAAATAAATATTTTATGCTACAGGAAATAGATCACCAAACACGGGATCAAAAGTACAAGGCTTTAAAAAACTATGAATAAAGTTATCTAAAACCCTCTCAGCCTTCTCCGCCATGTCAAAGCGGCTATCTTCACGAGGTGTTGCTCCCCATCGATTAGCGCCATGCCCATCGGCGAAGGCAGACATGATGGCCCGCTGAGCCCGTATCTGGCTCAGCAGCTGAACAGAACGATCCCTCAGATGCTTGGTAATCAAAAGTGCCTCATGAAAGCACTCGATCTTGTCCTCCGTTGCGTCGAGCATCGCCGGAGTCATCTCCGCTGGATGAGGGGGATGTCAGCAAGCACGGACAGGAAGATCATCTGGAGCCAAATGGAGCTGATGGGAAGAGGAGATCATCTACGAGTCAAGAGCGTGTGCAACGTCGTATCACATTGGTCATCCGTGAGAGCGGGATTCACCAAGCGGGCAATAAAGAGAGGAACAATTTCCTCAATAGGCACCTCCCATGGCTGCCGATTAGTATGCGGATGATTGCAAGCCATGACTCTTCCCTGTTAAAATGATTCTCTGAAATTGAGAGAGAAGATGAGCATTGCTTAGATTATAAAGGGAGGCATTTAAGTCTCGGCACGGAAAATGTTGTGCATGGTGAAACCATTTCCAAACTCTGACAAAAGAAGGTATTGGAAAAGACAGTTTGACTCAGGAAAAGCAGAGAAAGAAGATGAAAAGAAACCTTCATTAATGAGGCAGCACCTCACGTGTTCTCCATGAGGGCGCCAGCGCCAGAGCCAATCTTATAGGATTAAATCCTAAGGTGGAGCCTTACGTGCTCCTCACGTGGACGCCAATGTGCAAAGTATAGAAGAGTTCATAAGAGTTAAACTATTAGAAGGCGCCGCACGTGCTCCTCACGTGGACGCCAATGTGCAAAGCATATAAGTGCCCATCTTAGGAATTAAATTCTTAAGTGGCGCCCACGTGCACGACACGTGAGCGCCAAGCGCCCAGGTAAAATTAAATTCTACAATACTCTCTGTTAAACAGAGCCGTTGGATCAAAGATCCAACGGAGATGATAAATCATCAAAATACAGAATTAAATTCTGTTGGGAGAAAACATTTCCCAAATCTTTCTAAAATAAGAATGATACTTTTGGTTGGATCAAAAATCTAATTATAGAATAAAATTCTATTTTGGAATATATTCCCTCAATCTTTCTAAATAAGAAAAATTGCTCTCTGTAAAACAGAGAACTATTGGATTAAAAAACCCAATGGTGATTAAAAATCACCATTTTTACAGAATAAATTCTGTACAGGGAAAATATTTTTCCAATCTCGTTAAAAACAAGAATCATCTTCTGTAAAAACAGAAGTCTTTGAATCAAAAATTCAATGGTGGGTAAAATCCCCCAACTCAATTAAATCAATTGGAATCTCTCAATGAGAGATTTTCTCAGAATTATGTAATCAACTTGCCTCCACTATATAAAGGACCTGGGACTTCAAGTCTCAAAGGAGGAGAAAAGGGAGGAGAAAGGGAAAAAATGAGGAAGAAGAAAAAAACCCGATAAGCTTTTGCAAAAATACATGGAACTCTTGAAAGAACAGAGAATTTAATTCTCAAAGAAGAAGGCTCTTCTCTTAAAAAAACCCTAGGTAAAGAAAACACAGAGATCAAAATATCTCTTTTTACCTATATAAGGGTTTAACCCTTCTCCAGAACTTAGTTCTTTCTCTTGATCAGAGATCCGCAAGACAAGCCTTCCACAAATTGAGAATTTAATTCTCATCGGGAGGATCTTGTTCTTGAGAATCAAAGATTCGGAAAAGAATTAGGTCCAAAAGAAAAAATAAAAGGAAAAAGAATATATAAAAGAACTTAGTTCTTAAAGAAAAACCTGATCTCAGATCTTCAAAAAACGAAGATCTTGGTGATCGCTAATGGTCAAAATGCCACTAATAGAGATTTGATCTCTAAAAAAAGGAAAAAAGACTAGCGCCTCATGTGCTCCTTATGTGGACGCCCCCTTTTAACACCGCCTAGCGCCTCACGTGAAAAACACGAGAGCGTCCAAAACAGAAGGCCGTCGCCTCACATGAAACACACGTGGGCGCTGAATAAAAATGCTCAGCACTCTCTATAGGCAGCCAAAACGGCTGAGTGCTTAGCACTGATTGAGCAGCGCCTCACGTGCACCTCACGTGGACACCATAAAAAGTGCTTAGCACTTCACATTTAGTCAAAATGACTAAAAGTGTTCAACATTTATTGGGCAGCGCCCATGACTGAATGCTTCACATGACATACATGTGAGCGTCAGAGCTCAAATAAGTGCTTAGCACTTTTACATGAAAAGAAAAAGGCTGAACAAACATAGCCCAAATAAGTGTTTAGCACTTTTGAATAAGAAAAAGTCTAAGTAGACTTGGCCCAAATTGGCTAAGTCTTTGAGATTTTCATGCAGCTGAGCCCAAATGCTCTTTTGCTGGATCTTAAATAAAAATGATCTTAGAAATTTTGCTAAATTGATCTTGGTCTCAAATTAGACTAACGCATTTTCAGCAAAAAAAAATTGAGCCCAAATGTTGATACATTTATGTTGATCTTAATATCAAACCAGATTAACGGTCCTTAAATAAACCTAAGCCCAAATCTAAAATATACGGATCCGCGCCCTACGGGCGACGACATAAACTGTCTCTGTATACAATCCACGGGCAACCAAAACAAACAAAAACACACACGACACGAAGTGAACTTCCGGAGCAGGAGAAGGTGGTTATCGTAATGCGGTAACGTAATTAACTGCAGGGGCTTATGCCTGCACGGAAGAGCGTCTCCACAATCAAAAACCCCTCATAAAATGAGGGGGAATCTGATAAAGTCTGCTACAACGGTCGTATCTGTCCAAACCTCCGATATATGGTGCCATAAATCAACTTAGTATCTTTGGAGAGGTGGACGGATAAATCCAAATAGAATCTGTCCCCAAATTAAGGCAAGACGGTCCATCCCAGTTCATCTCTGTTTTCGGCGGTTAACAGCTCACTGCCTCCATGTGACTCGGGACTGTACCCAAAATCCACCTGTTTGCACGACTCCTTTGAGCCGTGGTAGGGAGGAAATCAAAGCACAATAGGAACCACACAAGACACTATGACGATCTCCGGTCTACATACTAACCTATACAAGTGTCATAAGAGAACTGCTATCTAACGATAGGTATAGTACCATCTAGGAGTTCTCGGCGAGTCCTGTTCGGTGTACCCATTCTTCAATGAGCACCTGTGCATAATCTTTGATGTCAAACACCAATGGTTGTGGGATCAACCATCACTCCATACAGGGTCAAGAAACGTACACACTAGTCTACTCTGGAATATCGATGCACTGTCTTGATACTTCCTCGACTAAGAACTGTTAAAGGATGTGCTTGCGGACTACACAAGCCCCACTAGTATGATCTACATCATAGTCCTGGTAGTCAAGCCAACATCTTAAAGGCTTTATCAACATATATCAATGAGATAGTAAACTAAAACAAGTGCACATGTTAAGATAAAGAGTAACCAAATAGCATACTATCATGTCGAGCAAGAAAGTCCTCTGTATATATGTCCAAGCATCCATTATAATATACAATAATGGCCTCTAGGGAATACATATTCCTAATAATAACTACCGAAGTTTGCTTGCTCAACAAATAGTGATCTACTGGTTAACCATTGTCGCTTAGGTCATCCTGATTTGTCTACTTTACAGAAATTAGTTCCTTCTTTATCTAGCTTGTCATCGTTAAAGTGTGTCTCTTGTGGGATGGGAAAGCACACTTGTGCTTCCTATCAGTCTATAATCAACAAATGTGCTGAGAAACTGTTTGATTTAGTGCATTCTGATGTTTGAGGGCCATGTCTCTTTACGTCAAACCATGGTTATCGATATTTTGTTATTTTTATTGATAATTACTCTCGAGTGACATGACTATATTTGTTGAAATCTAGAACTAAAGTTTTTGATGCCTTTAAGTCATTTGTTACTGAGGTGAAAAATCAATTTGGTATTAATATCAAAACTCTGAGAAGTGATAATGCAAAGGATTATTTTAATAAAAAGTTTACTCAGTTTCTTGACACCTTTGGTATTATACATCAGTCCTCGTATCCCAATACATCTCAATAAAATGGTATTTCTGAACGAAAGAATAGACATCTGTTAGAGGTCACATGTTCTCTTTTGCTCTATATGAATGTTCCTAAACGTTTTTGGGATGATGATGTTCTCACTACTTGCTATCTTATCAATCGTCTACCAAGCTCAGTTTCAGGGAGAGAAATTCCAATCTTTATTTTATTTCCCTCTAAACCTTTATTTTCTCTTCCTCCACATGTTTTTGGTTGTACTTGTTTTGTTCACAATCATCAACATAGCTTATCAAAGCTTGATCCCAAGTACATCAAGTGTGTTTTCTTAGAATATCCTCGGAGTCAAAAGGGATACAAGTGTTATAGCAAAGAACTCAATAGAGTTTTTGTCTCTGCCGATGTGACCTTTTCATGAAAATACTCTTTTCTTTTGTGCTAATGTAATAACCTAATAACTTAGAGAGGATTTTCCTATTAATGAAAATGATGTTTTTGTTGTTGAATTCTCTCCAGCCAATTCTCATGTCTCAGCGGCACCAAATACTTCAGAACTAGATGATCACTTAATTGAGCAACCAACTTAGGTGGAAGAAACTGAGGAAGAGGGGCCTCCATTCATTAAAGAACCTACACCTGTTCCAGATTCAGATCCGATTCAGACTGATCTTGATCTTCCAATCGTCCTTCGCAATGGTACTCGTATCACTGAGGCTCTTTATCCTCTATCAGATTATATCGCATATGCTAAACTTTCTGCCTTGTATAGAAGATTTTTTGTTGTTATTGATTCCTATGCTATTCCTTCTTCTACATCTGATACTCTGGATCATCCTGGATGGAGGAAAGCTATAGAAGAAGAAATATTAGCCTTACGCTTGAATGGTACATGGAAGCTTGCTCAGTTGCCTGTTGGAAAGAAAGTAGTTGGCTGCAAATGAGTATATCCATAAAGCTTAATCCAGATAGCTCATTGGCTCGTTTGTAGGCCAAACTTGTTTCCAAGAACTATTCTCAGACTTATGGAGAAAAATTATGATGAGACTTTTTCTCCTGTGGCAAAGATAGAGTCTGCACGTATATTCCTATCACTTGCAGCTGCGTACAATTGGCATCTACATCAGTTTGATGTGAAGAATGCATTTCTTCACGGTGACCTGAAGGAGGAAGTATATATGGAGCAACCATCTGGTTATGTTGCTCAGGGGGGCCTGGAACTGTCTGCAAACTTCATAGATCTTTATATGGTCTCAAACAGTCTCTGCGTGCTTGGTTTGGGAGACTAACTAGCGTTGTTCAAGCTTTTGGGTTATGCAGAAGCGGCAATGATCATTCTGTTTTCTTTAGAAATCGAGGAGGCTGCAGAATTTTGATGGTTGTTTATGTTGATATTGTGATCACAGGCGATGATGTGAAAGGTATTACCGAGTTAAAAACTTATCTTCAGAAGGAGTTCAGCACTAAATAGTTAGGAGGGTTGAATTAATTTGTTAGGATTGAAGTGGCACGTTCTTCTCCTCATGGCTGTATCTTTGTAACTCAAAAGAAGTACGCTCTTCATTTGCTTAAGGAAGCAAAGATATTTGACTGTAAGCCTATTGACTCGCATATGGAATCTAATGTCAAGCTATATCCAGGGCAGGGGGTCATTTACCGATCCATGATGATATCATAGATTGGTTGGTAAGCTTAATTATTTGACCGTGACAAGGCCTGACATCTCTTATTTTGTTGGTATAGTTAGCCATTTTATGGAGGATCCTAGAGATTCATATTGGAGTGCAGTAATGTGTATCCTTCGCTGTTTGAAAGCTACACCAGGGAAATGTATTATGTATAAGAACCTTGGGCATTCTAAAGTTACATAATTTACAAATGCAGATTGGGTTGGATCTCTAAGTGATCGAAGATCGACCACATGTTTTTGCGTGTTTGTTGGGGACAATTTAGTCTCGTAGAAAAGCAAGAAACAGAATGTTGTTTCACGTTCAAGTACTGAATCAGAATATAGAGCCATGACTAATACTATGAGTGAGCTAGTATGGATAGTTTCTCTTATATGGGAACTTGGTTATCAATTTAAGGAGCCGGTAAAACTTTATTGTGATAACAAAGCTGCCATTTATATTTGTTAGGAATATGTATACCCTAGAAGCCATTATTGTATATTGTAGTGGATACTTGGACATATATATAGAGAACTTTCTTGCTCGACATGATAGTATGCTATCTGGTTGCTCTTTATCTTAACATGTACACTTATATTATTATACTGTATCTCTGATACATGTTGATAAAGCCTTTAGGATGTAGGCTTGACTACCAGGACTATGATGCAGATCATACTAGTGGGGCTTATGTAGTCCGCAAGCACGTCCTTTAACAGTTCCTAGTCGATGGAATATCGAGACAGGGCATCGATATTCCAGAGTGGACTAGTGCGTACGTTTCTTGACCCTGTATGGCGCGATAGTTAATCCCATAGCCATTGGTGTTTGACATCAAAGATTGTACATAGATTCTCATTAGAGAATGGGTGCATCGAACGGGACTCGTCGAGAACTCCTAGATGGTACCGTACCTATCGTCAGATAGTAGTGTTGGGGTAAAAATTTACACCCCGGTTGACCAAGTCAAAATCAAAGTCAACCCCAAGCTAGGTGGGCCCAAGCCCAGGTCAAGCGGGCCCATGCCCAAGTCGAGCCCGCAGCCAGCCTCCCACACGCCAACAACAAAATCATGTAATAAATAATTTTTATGTAATTGTTTATGCATGAATGTAAACAAAATGGGCATAAAGCCAATATTTTGTAAGCCCATGGCTTATGTGCAAAAACGAAATGGCACATGAGCCATGGGATGGCTAAAATGCCATTTTTGAAAAGCCCAAGGGGCTATGTGTAAATATGTAAGCCTATAAAAGGCAACATAATGATGAATAAAAGATAACCTTTTTCATTCTCTCAAAACCTAAGGTTCTTTGTGCCTCCTGCTCCTTCTCCAAGGTTCTAAACCTTCTCATTTCTTTTGAATTAAATCAAGAGTTTTACTCTTTCTCTTCCAAAATTAAGTAGTTTTCCACTCCAAAACCCACAAGGGGGAACTCAGATCTCCCATCAGATCTCAAAAATGAGTGATTTTTAAAATCTTCTATTTCTTGATCTTCAAGATCCTGCCAAACAACAGGAGGAAGAAGAAGAACCCCCCTTCATCTGCTTCAAAACATCATAGGAGTCTAACTCCATACATATATACATAATAAATATTTCCTTTCTGAAGCACGGCTTCTGTTTCTTAGGCTAAAAGCCTCCTTTTCTCGCCGGCGCTCAAGCGCAGAGCGCTCGCGTGCTGACACGTGGCATGCTTGCGCTCAAGCGCAAGCGCTCGAGCGCAAGTCACCCCGGTGTCGACACGTGGCGCGCTTGCGCTCCAGCGTAAGCGCTCGAGCGCAAGTCGCACCCGTGCCGACATGTGGCTCGCTTGCGCTCGAGCGCAAGTCGCCCCCGTGCCGACACGTGGCGCACTTGCGCTCAAGCGTAGAGCGTCCACGTGTCGACACGTGGCACTCTAACGCCTGAGCGCACAGCGCCCAAGGAGCTGCCCCACGCATCTTTTGGATGCCTTTTCCCCCTCTTTTTATGTACATACATATACATATACATATGTATACATATTTGCACACACACGTGCTCCACGACACTGTCCATGTTAGAAAAAAATTCCTAACGGGGCGCTGCCCCACACCCCGCAAGGGGGCTGCTCGCCCCCTTGACCCCCAGCCCGCTATCCGGGTAGCGGGACCCCCGTAAAAACTCTGCGTGGCTCCCGATATATCCAAAACCCCTTTTCAAAACACAACACACGCACACCGCACATTGAATTCGCATGACCAGTTTAACCCGTTAATCGGAGGTTCCCTCGCCCCAAAGGCGAGGGATAATTAACGGCAGCTTAGTCCGCGGCTGCCGGAGATTCGGATCCCCACAATCAATAAACCCCGGCCTACCCCAGGCAGGGGGAATCTATAGTATGCCTGACAAGTGCGCGCGTATTCCCATCTCAATGGGGTGACGAAAAACACCCTACAGCTTCTGGCACGCCCGGTGGGACCAGTCTCTCCTCCCATATTTTGGGTTAAACGTTCATGCGAACTCAATCAATATACATACCTATATTTATACTAAAATAATACTCTTTCATACAGGTTTTCAAGCAATCACTCTCCAACAATGTCTCCAAGGACGATCTCACCTCTCAGCACGACTCCCGTCTCCTACATAATGAAGATAGACTCCAGGACGGTCCTCCCGGCAAGTCTCGGGCAACAATGAGAGGAGGAGCCGCTACCATTTGGCTCAATCATGTTCGTGTCAGCTAACGCCGTCCCAGCTCCTCAAGCCCCAGTGGCAGACAAACCGGTCTCGAAAGGCAGGAGACCAAATGTGGTGATCTCAAGGGCGCCCCAACCCAAACGCAAATCGGTGTCTGGACGGCTTTCCATGGCCCCAACTGAGGGCAAAGCCATCGGAACAAAAGGAGTTTCCAGACGTTGTGGGCAAGCCCAGGAGATACCTTCGACGGACACGCGGGCAGATATCTTCTCGAGCATCCCCATCACTCAGCCTATGGCGGCTTCCCGAAGAGCAAAAGCCTGCCAAGCGCTTAAGGCAGAGAAGCTGAGGCAGAAGCGGCTCAGATATAAAGCCAACAAAAGGGCTAGGGCTCTGGCCATGTTAAAATTTATGAATTTCCAAAGCCCGGACCGCTCCGCGAAACCAGCTGCCAGTGATGAAAGAATGGCTGAATGTGTTATCCACACTGTCTACATGGCCGGACATGAAGGAACAAACCCTCCTCTTCTTCACAGCCATGGTGATGATACGATTGACGCTACCCAGCATCGGCTCGATCTAAATGATGAAGAGCCCGCTCAGGCCGATAAGCCAGAGGAGCCCGTGGTTCCTACGGAATGGAGCTCAGGCAATAAAGATTACCCGGTTGTCATAGTCGGAACTACAGAACAAGCATTATTCCAATGGCTTCAAAGGCAATTTCAGGACAGGGATGAGAAGATGGCCGAGGTCTATTCTAAAGTCGACGAGCTGGAAAACGTCGTGGCAGATCTCGCGACCCAAGTCGCCCGATTGCAATTACAGCAGAATTAAATTTTGGCTCATAAGCCAGGGATTGGTACCCGGGAGCAGCCAACTGATATCCCTTTCAACCTAAAAGCGGAGCGCCTTCACGAAAAATGTCCGCAATCAGCCTCCAGTCCCTCCGATACATACGCCGGGGGGGGATCGCCTCTGAAAGACAAGCTGGAAAAGGGCTATTCCTTCAAGAGGGAAAAGGACCACAAGATATTCAGGGACGCCCTAAGAAATGGTCTATAACTGCCAGAATCAAAGAGACCGCAAGAAGAGAATATGACCGACGACCCAAAATATTGCCCCTATCACAGGGTGATAGGTCATTCCATTGAGGACTGCTTCGTCTTCAAAGATTGGGTCGAAAGGCAATACAAGACGGGAGAGATAGAACTTTCTAAAGGAGTGTTAGCAAACAGTCAAGCTACGACCGCCGATTTCATGCAAATGGAGACCGAAGCCTTTCGGGAACCTAACCCTCCCAGACATGTGCAGGGCGAACCAAAGATTGATCGGCCTCAGGGACCGGCGTCAGTGAGGGCACCTACTCTGATGGAGAGAAGGAAGAAGGTGTACTCCTTTAGGAGGGATGAGGTCCGCGGTATATTCGAAGAAGCCCTGAACAATGGCCTGCAACTGCCTATTCCGAAGAGGCCACATGAAATGAATATGACTGGCAATCCCATATACTGCCCATACCATAGAGTGCTGAGTCATACCATTGAAGACTGCTGTGTTTTCAAAGATTGGGCAGAGGACCAATATAAGCTTGGAAAAACCTCTCAATCCTCGGATGTATCGGCAAGCCACAGAGCTAGGTCATCAACACAGCTCCGCCAAGATCAATGTTCAAGGAGCTGGGATAAGCAAAGAGGACCACCGCGTCGTTAAACTGGGAAACAATCGACCTCTAAGTCGTTAAACTGGGAATGTAAAAAAATAATATATATACATGTGTAAATAAAAAATGTGTAAATAAAAGAGAAAAATGAAAAGCCGAAATGATTGGGCAACTCGCAATAAAAATCAACGAGTAAAAATAAAGATGAAAATAAAGCCGAAATGATGGGGCAACCGCGAATAAAAGCCGAAATGATAGGGCAATCGCGATCTTCGCGACAAGAAAAGCTGAAATAATAGAGCAATCGCGGTAAAACAAAAACAAAAAAAGGCGAATGATGAGTCGCTCCTGGTACCATATTCCAGTGCAGCGATGCAGACGCCAACAAAAATTCAAATTTCCAAAATTCTTCCAGCCCTACGGCCAGTCCCCAAATTGACTGCCATATACAATCCATGGGTTTAAATAATTCTCAGCATACCCATGCCCCACCGCAATCACCAGTTACGCGGCTGGTCTCCGCCTGTGGAATTATGCTCCATTGAGAAGACCCACTCATGTGTCCTCACGATACATGAGGAGAACAAACCTTTGTGGGATCCTTACGACTCGCAAGGGAAAAACACACTTAGGAGTCCTCACGACTCCTAAGGAGAAAATACACCTACGGGATCCTTACGACTCGTAGGGAGAAAATGCTTTTATGGGACCCTCACGGCCCATAAAATTGAAAAGCCTTAGGTGATAGGGATCTAAACCTGTCTCCTAAGCCATCGCTCCCAAATCCCCAAGTGGCGAATGATGAGTCACTCCTGGTACCATATTCCAGTGCAGCGATGCAGACGCCAACCAAATTCCAAATTCAAATTCCCAATGGCGAATGATGAGTCGCTCCTGGTACCATGTTCCAGTGCAGCGATGCAGACGCCAACCAAATTCCAAATCCCACACCCCAATGGCGAATGATGAGTCGCTCCTGGTACCATATTTTCCAGTGTAGCGATGCAGACGCCATCCAAATTCCAAATCCCATACCCCAACGGCGAATGATGAGTCGCTCCTGGTACCACATTCCAGTGCAGCGATGCAGACGCCAACAAAGTCCTGAAATTTTTCCGGCCCTACGGTCTGGATCATACATCCTGCAAAACCGTATACAATCCACGGGCGTAAAACAATCCCGATATCTCAAAAAAAAAAAGAGAACAGTATGTCCACAAGCAAAATGGGCACGGATGAAAACCCGAAAGGGCTCCGTGAGTAAAAACAGCAGGACTGCCGGCGAGTTTGTGAAAACCAGAAAAGGGGGCAAACTCGTAAAAGAAAAAAAAGAAATGAAATGCACTCGCAAAGTCCTCTCGACTTTGTGAGAAGAAAATTCCCGCGTGAGATCCCTACGACTCACAAAGGAGCAACACACTTAGGAGTCCCCACGACTCCTAAGGAGAAAATACACCTACAGGATCCTTACGACCCGTAGGGAGAAAGTGCTTTGTGAGACCCTTACGGCTCACAAAATGGAAAAGCCTTCGGTGACAGGGATCTAAACCTGTCTCCTAAGCCACCAATTCCCAAATCCTCTCGGGGCACATGATGATTTGCTCCTGGCATTATTCCAGTGCAGCAATGCAGATGCCAAACAAACCAAATCAAAATCCTCTCGGGGCACATGATGAGTTGCTCCTGGCATTATTCCAGTGCAGCAATGCAGATGCCAAACAAAAAAAACCAATTCCCAAATCCCCTGATGGCAGACGATGATTCGCTCCTGGTACCATATTCCAGTATAGCGATGCTGATGTCAACTTAAGTCAAACAAATCAAACCAACCAATTCCAACATCGACCTTTGCGTCAAACAGCGACACTCCGCCTCGGGGAAACGTCGACCAGCGACACTCCGTGCCGGGGGCACGTCTACTCTATGTCGCAAAAAGGGCAGTGCAGGCTCCCGCAAATTGGGAACCCAAATCGCTCCGGATCAGAGCGTCGACCGTCTATGTCGCAAAAAGGGAAGTGCAGGCTCCCGCAAATTGGGAACCCAAATCGCTCCGTAGCAGAGCGTCGACCGTCTATGTCGCAAAAAGGGCAGTGCAGGCTCCCGCAAATTGGGAACCCAAATCGCTTCGTAACAGAGCGTCGACCGTCCATGTCGCAAAAAGGGCAGTGCAGGCTTCCTACAAAGCAGGAACCAGATCTCTCCGGGCCAGGGAAACGTCTACCACGGACACTCCGTCTCGGAGACGCATTAAGAGTCGACCGTCTATGTCGCAAAAAGGGCAGTGCAGGCTCCCGCAAATTGGGAACCCAAATCGCTCCGGAACAGAGCGTCGACCGTCTATGTCGCAAAAAGGGCAGTGCAGGCTCCTGCAAATTGGGAACCCAAATCGCTTCGTAATAGAGCGTCGACCGTCTATGTCGCAAAAAGGGCAGTGCAGGCTCCCGCAAATTGGAAACCCAAATCGCTCCGTAACAGAGCGTCGACCGTCTATGTCGCAAAAAGGGCAGTGCAGGCTCCCGCAAATTGGGAACCCAAATCGCTTCGTAACAGAGCGTCGACCGTCCATGTCGTAAAACGGGCAGTGCAGGCTCCCCACAAATCGGGAACCAAATCACTCCGGGTCAGGAAAATGTCTACCACGGACACTCCGTCTCGGAGACGCATCAAGCGTCGACCGTCCATGTCGCAAAACGGGCAGTGCAGGCTCCCCACAAATCGGAAACCAAATCACTCCGGGTCAGGGAAACGTCTACCATGGACACTCCATCTCGGAGACGCGTCAAGCGTCGACCGTCCACGTCGTAAAAAGTGCAGTGCATCCCAAAAAGTGGGAACCAAAGCAAGTCGCCTCCACGCAAAAGAAGATCCATCAATTTCATACACACGACCCACATATGCTGTGTGCATTTATTGATGGGGGGCAATTTGTTGGGGTAAAAATTTACACCCCGGTTGACCAAGTCAAAATCAAAGTCAACCCCAAGCTAGGTGGGCCCAAGCCCAGGTCAAGCGGGCCCATGCCCAAGTCGAGCCCGCAGCCAGCCTCCCACACGCCAACAACAAAATCATGTAATAAATAATTTTTATGTAATTGTTTATGCATGAATGTAAACAAAATGGGCATAAAGCCAATATTTTGTAAGCCCATGGCTTATGTGCAAAAACGAAATGGCACATGAGCCATGGGATGGCTAAAATGCCATTTTTGAAAAGCCCAAGGGGCTATGTGTAAATATGTAAGCCTATAAAAGGCAACATGATGATGAATAAAAGATAACCTTTTTCATTCTCTCAAAACCTAAGGTTCTTTGTGCCTCCTGCTCCTTCTCCAAGGTTCTAAACCTTCTCATTTCTTTTGAATTAAATCAAGAGTTTTACTCTTTCTCTTCCAAAATTAAGTAGTTTTCCACTCCAAAACCCACAAGGGGGAACTCAGATCTCCCATCAGATCTCAAAAATGAGTGATTTTTAAAATCTCCTACTTCTTGATCTTCAAGATCCGGCCAAACAACAGGAGGAAGAAGAAGAACCCCCCTTCATCAGCTTCAAAACATCATAGGAGTCTAACTCCATACATATATACATAATAAATATTTCCTTTCTGAAGCACGGCTTCTGTTTCTTAGGCTAAAAGCTTCATTTTCTCGCCGGCGCTCAAGCGCAGAGCGCTCGCGTACCGACACGTGGCGTGCTTGCGCTCGAGAGCTCAGCGCTCAGCGCTCGAGCGCAAAGCGTCCACGTGCCGACACGTGGCGCACTTGCGCTCAAGCGCAAAGCGCCCACGTGCCAACACGTGGCACTCTAGCGCCTGAGCGCACAATACCTAGGCGCACAGCGCCCAAGGAGCTGCCCCACGCATCCTTTGGATGCCTTTTCCCCCTCTTTTTATGTACATACATATACATATACATATGTATACATATTTGCACACACACGTGCTCCACGACACTGTCCCTGTTAGAAAAAAATTCCTAACGGGGCGCTGCCCCGGAACCCACAAGGGGGCTGCTCGCCCCCTTGACCCCCAGCCCGCTATCCGGGTAGCGGGACCCCCGTAAAAACTCTGCGTGGCTCCCGATATATCCAAAACCCCTTTTCAAAACACAACACACGCACACCGCACATTGAGTTCGTATGACCAGTTTAACCCGTTAATCGGAGGTTCCCTCGCCCCAAAGGCGAGGGATAATTAACGGCAGCTTAGTCCGCGGCTGCCGGAGATTCGGATCCCCACAATCAATAAACCCCGGCCTACCCCACGCAGGGGGAATCTGTAGTACGCCTGACAAGTGCGCGCGTATTCCCATCTCAATGGGGTGACGAAAAACACCCTACAAGCAGTTCTCCGGTGACACTTGTACAGGTTAGTCTGTAGACCCGAGATCGTCATAGTGTCTTGTGTGGTTCCCATTGTGCTTTGATTTCCTCCCTACCACGGCTCAAAGGATTCATGCAAACAGGTGGATTTTGGGTACAATCTCGAGTCACACGGAGGCAGTAAGTGATGGGAGGGGTTTCGCCTCTCCCGGTATAGGGAGTTGATGTTGCGCTATTCTTGATTGGCTATAACAGCAAGTCCCTGGCCAGGGCTGATGAGATTTACTGGTAAGTGTTATCAGTAGTTTCTCGAAAGGTTATAGGTCATACATCGGCATGACTTATCATGTTACTAGGGTCTGACGATTCCACCCCTAGACTCGATATGTGACATATCAGACGAAGAGACCGGACTGTACGACAAGTGTTGCTTATAGGCTTCACGAGAGTTTGGACAAGCTTGCTTGTTGATCTTCTATTTGTTCAATACTTGGGTAGCCATTACTTCCAACTAGTACCGCTGACGGCTTGTGGATATCTGCCGTGATCATTATCTACTGCTGGTGTATTGACGAGTCTTTAGAGTTCCACACAGAGGTTTCCTGGCTCAAGTGAAATGAAATAGGGCACAGCACATATGGTGATATGTGCGGGAGCTTAATTAAATACGAGTATGTGATACAGTATTTTAATCTCGTGATATTTGATATCGGTTAGGTTATATGTGATATAACCGGATTATTGAATCAAGTGTTGATTCAATGATTTGTTATATGTATATATATTTGATATTGGCCGGTTATATATGATATGACCGGATTATTGAATCAAGTGTTGATTTGATATTGTATATTGAATATTAGTCGGTTATATGTGATATAACCGGATTATTGAATCAAGTGTTGATTTGATAATTTGATATACATATATATATGATATTAGTCGGTTATATATGATATAACCGAATTATTGAATCAAGTGTTGATTTAATAATTTGATATATATTTATATTTGATATATTTATATATTAACTAATATTATAGCTCACTAAATGATTTTTCTTCTCTTCATATATAATTGTGTGTGTGTGTATATATATGTGTGTGTGTGTGTGTGTGTGTGATATATATATATATATATATATATATATATATATATATATATATATTCATTTATTTATTTATATATAAATTAGTTATATATCATGGTTGATGATACATAGAACATAGGTGTATGAAAAACACACTAGAGCTAAAGATAATTATGATAATTTAATTTAAAAGTAAAATGAAAAAGAGTTGAAAATGAGTCATAGCTTGGATGCTTGGAGAAGCATTGAGAAGCCATGACTCATCTCTCTCCTTTTGTTTTACTCTTAGATATTTATCATCACAACATTATCTCTAGCTCAATAGTTCATTCTCTCATTCACAACCTCACTCACCCAAGTTCATCTTCTTCCTCAAGAGAGAGATCTAGGGTTTTTCTTGAGTTGGAAATAAAAAGAGAAAGATTTCTAAAGTGAACAAAATTTCTACTTCATCAACCTACACTGTCCTAGCACTTTAGTATAGGTTGTTTGCTTCATTAATACCTTGATTAGTGAAGAGTGAGCTTGAGTTTGAGAGACTTCAAGGTAGATCATTTTCGTTTTCGAAGACTACATAGCAAGCTTGATCCTTTCTTCAAGTGGAGCCAAAAAGAGTTCTAGGGACTACTACTTAGAGCTTTAGAAGTAAAAGACTTAGTCTACAAAGGTTGTAACCATCTTCACTTAGATTAGAACTTGCTTCCATGCACTAAAACCCCAATTCTCTAGTTCGATTCTAGGTTAGTGTAGTTTAGACCTCTAGATTTTTTATAATTACATACTTGATGCATGTGGAAACCTAGTAGAGGTGCTAAGACACACTTTCATGGTATCAAAGCCAAGTTATAGACTTAGGCGAAGTCTAAACGACGTTAAAGTGTTCGATCGAAGTTTCGAAACCCGTATTTTACATGTTTCTGTCCATTTTTTCAAAAGTTGAAATTTTACAGATTAAAAATATTCAGAAAATCATGCAGGTTATTTTATAGAGCCCTAAGAAGTACGAGGACATAAATCGTCTAAGCTGCCGCGGAACCACCGCCAAACCCATGGTTTGGCCGTGGTTCTGCCGCACACTTAGAGATTTGATGGCCCGTATTTCTTGTGCTGCTCCATTGTGATATTTGGGACTTTCTGGGTATTTTTGATGAAGCTCAAGTTGTTGAGGTCTTTGTAATGTGTAGGTGTTTGAAAAATAGATCGAAATGTTTAATATCGTTTAGATAGTTTGCATATGTGATACAATTTTTGGAATCCACATTGATTAGTTTTGTGAAAACTAGTTAGTATTTTGTAAATCTAGCATTTTAGTCTCATTGATGGATTGTCATGGGTTTTTGATTCGGATCAAAACTCCGTCTCAATCTCGTATCGTACGTGAACACTCGCCGGGAAACACTACTAGATAGCCACGCCCCATAGCCCTGACCAAGTGACTGTAGGAGAACCCCATGGCCAAAAGCATCCACTTGGGTGCTCGCGGTCGCGGTGTTCCGCCTAAGTACACTTCGTTGACGTCGTCGGGGGTGCGGCCATCTACTAAAGTTCTCGACGAGCATTCGATCAAGTTATCGGGAATCTTGTTGAATTACCCGACTCATTTATTGAAAAGTGTTTTCAATTCGAGACTTAAATGCAAGATTTATTGGGTTAGGCATGAAATCTGAAATATGAGATATTCCGGGTTTATGATGTCTAAGGATGATATAGATTCTAATTATTATAGTTTTCATTTCTTTTCTGCGATCATAAGTGTAATATGTGGGATATCCCCGATCTCGTTACTATACGTCAACGACATCAGGAATACGCATATTTACATAGGTTGATGACATGTGATGTTATTGTGTTGCTGTAATATGTTATATTGGATCGTCGTGAATGAATAGTCTGGGGTTTTTGCTTGAGATGAGAGTTTTTCAATATTCATTTATGTATAAATATGTATGTAATATTCTATTATCAGGACACTTCCGGGTTGAGGTTGATGTCTCCATTGATGTATATTATTTACTTTTCCGCATTAGGATAGACCCAAGGCAGGGAGTATAAGTAACAGGGTTCTAAAGTCCAGTGGGAGGCCATCTCAAAAAGTCGAGACCAGGTTGCCTAACTCAAGAATTGGCAGGGTTGCTTGCCGCTCTCGTAGAGGTCTAGAGATGTGGGTTTAGCTATTCATCACGACCGTGGAATCCGTGTTTTTCATTACTGGTTTAATTTAAAATACGGATCTCCTAGTATATCATATATTTCATATGTTTGTTTCTGGCGATTCTGATATGATGTGATCATATAAATTGCCTGAGACGAATGCTACTTATATATATGATATATTATTAGATACTATATATGTTTTGCATCCGCGCTAGTCCTAACCCCGCCCTGCCGTAAGTTAAGTAATTTTACGGTGAAGACCCGTGTCCCTGTGGCGAACACGGATGGCATATATGTGTGTTTTATTTTCGTTTCTTCTGTGATGTTTAGGAAATATAAATGATGGGACGTTATTAATAAGATTAATGAAAATAAGAGAAACCTAAAAGATGTTATAGAATCAAATTTTTCAAAGAGGCAGCTCTAGTTCTTGCTTTGCATAGCGGTATTCCATTATGAATATTCAGCACCTCATTCGATGAGGAAAGAGCCTAGACCCCTTCACCGGGAATGACCTCTTTAGCAAAACTAGCATATGCTATAACCCACTCGGTTTGTTTTGAAAACTACTCGATTTTAAAAGCGAACCTTAAACCACTCCTTTTTCAAATCACTTGATTCTACGAAGATATCAAGTTCATTTTGCTAAAGGTTTTATTCAAAACCAGTCGTAGCCCTCTATCATTTCAGATAAATGCTATTTAGTATTCGTGCTGCATTTGTTGACCTTATCAAGGCGTAGTGTATGGTAGCTGATTAGTACCTATCTGCCGCATATGATGCGATTGGATTAGGGTAGTCGTACGGCTTTGTTGACCTTGTCAAGGGTCGTGCGGGTGGGTTTAATTCAATCACGAAATAATGGGTTGAACTTGATTTGCAGTTTATGGTTTGCTGACCTTGTCAAGGTCATAAACCGCATGGGGTAAAAACATATATTAGGAATTTCAAGTGTTGAAATTTGCAATGAGATTGCATACCTTCTATATGATAGTTGGATCTCGATACCCACTGCGAGTAAGTGTTACTCCTGGGAGAGTTTTCCACTTTACAATTAGATGATCCAGTAGGTGTCTAAGAAAGGTGTTAACGGGGTTATGCCCCTGCGGGAATGAGATTATTTAATTAGTTCCATGTAAAACCATAGGGAGACTCCCTAGGAGTACCAATACCTGCCTGGCTGACCGATTGGCGAACTTGTAGGGTGTAATTAATCTCGGCTAATCTTACCTTTTTAGGGTTTGAAGGAAGATTTGATAACAACAGTGGGAGCCATCCTGATTAGATAAGATAATAACCAATCTAATCTTACAAGAGCGCATGCTAAAATGTTTTCTTCTCTCTCTCTCCAGATAGCGACCATGACATGCCTTAATCAAGATAATAATATGGATGTATTGACCGAACCCGCTTATTATACTGGGATGGGAAACGTTGGTTCCGCTCTATCTTATGACTGTCATAAGTCTGAGTAAGGAATAGGGGAATGCAAGGATTCCTATGCAACCCAAACGAAGAAAGAGCATGCTGATGTATCTTCTTCGGGTGTGTTCGTTATTGAGAACTGTTTCTCAGTTTGCTCTACGTCCTGAGTATTAGATACCGGATTAGGATCTCATATTTGTAATCAGTTACAAGGGTTAAGAAGAAGTAGAGAACTGGGAAAGGGTGATATGTCCCTCAGTGTAGGGAACAGACCAATTGTTGCTGTCGAAACTGTCGGCGAATATCACCTAATATTGCCAAATGGTAATACATTGATTTTGAACGACTGTTATTACGTACCATCGATGATATGCAATATAATATCTGTTTCTTTATTAGATAAAGAAGGATATAATTTTGCACTAGAGAAAAATGTTATGAATATTTTCCTAAATCAAGTGTTGATTGGGTTTGGTACATTATGTAATGGTATATACATTCTAAATCAAAATACAGTTCTAAATATACAGAACACACACAAGAGGAAAAGTTCATAAATGAACGAATCCTTCTTGTAATATTGTAGACTTGGTCATATCAATGCGACAAGACTAGCGAAGTTGCATAAAAATGGATATTTGAATCAGTTTGAATTTACATCTTATGAAACTTGCCAGTCATGTCTCAAAGGCAAGATGACCAAAACTCCGTTTACTGGACACAGAGAAAGAGTTATTGAACTCTTGGGACTGATACATAGTGATGTATGCGGTCCTATGTCTACACCTGCCACGAATAGTTTCTCGTACTTCATTATATTCACCGATGATCTCTCAAGATTCGGATATGTGTTCCTATTGAAACACAAATCTGAAACTTTTGAGAAATTCAAGGAATATAAGTGCGAAGTAGAGAACCGGACGGGTAAAAGTATTAAAATCCTTCGATCTGATAGAAGAGGAGAATACTTAAGCACGGAATTCCAAGATTATTTAAAAGAGAATATGATTCTCTCAGCTTACTCCTCCATATACACCTCAACACAATGGAGTATCGGAGAGGAGCAATCGCACCCTATTAGATATGATGCGCTCTATGATGAGTATTGCTAAGTTACCTATTTCCTTTTGGGGTTATGCGCTTGAGACATCTGCATACCTATTGAATTAAGTTCCATCAAAATCAGTGCCTAAAACACCATATGAGATATGGAGTGGAAAGAGACCATATCTTAAACGAGTTAAGATATGGGGTTGTCCGGCCTATGTTAAAAAACAGAATCCGGACAAACTCGAGACACGATCAGTTCTTTGTAAGTTTGTGGGATATTTAAATAATTCGCATGGATATCTATTCTACCACAGTGAGAAACAAAAGGTGTTTGTTGCTCAACATGCCACCTTTTTAGAAAAGGAATTTCTTATAAAAGAAATTAGTGGTGATGAGGTAGAGATGGAAGAAGTTCCAGCTACACAAACTACATCTGATGATTTGGTAGAACCAGAGAATTCGATAGTCCCCGACGAACCTCAGCCTCTCCGCAGATCTAGTAGGGTTCCACATCCATCTCAGAGATACTATGGTTTTCTCATAGATGGTGGAAGTGAGGATTGCATCATGGAAGATGATGACCTAACTAGTTTCGAGCAGGCCATCACAAGTGGGAACTCTGTGAAATGGCTGGATGCTATGCGATCTGAGATGGAATTCATGTACACCAACAAAGTATGAACTTTGGAAGTTGCTCCTGAAAGGGTAAAACCCATTGGGAGCAAGTGAATCTTTAAGAAGAAACTTGGTGTAGATGGAAAGGTTGAGACCTTCAAAGCTAGACTTGTAGCAAAAGTTTTTCGTCAACGACCAGGTGTCGACTATGACGAGACCTTTTCTCCAGTAGCTATGCTTAAGTCCATCAGGATCCTACTTGCCATTGCTGCATACCATGACTTTGAAATCTGGCAAATGGACGTCAAGACCGCTTTTCTAAATGGTGATTTAGAAGAGAGCATGTACATGACACAGCCAGAAGGCTTCGTAGACAGTGGGAGCAGCGGAAAGGTATGTAAGCTGCTTAAATCAATCTACGGATTAAAACAGATATCGCCAAGTTGAAACATCTGTTTTGATGTAGCAGTCAAATAGTTTAACTTCATCAAAAACGTAGATGAACCTTGTATATACAAAAAGGATATAGAGAGTAAGGTTGTCTTCTTGTATTGTACGTCGATGACATACTCTTGATAGAAAATGATGTTCCTATACTACACTCGGTCAAACTCTTCCTATCACATAAGTTCTCCATGAAAGATCTGGGTGATGTCTCCTACATCCTGAGGATAAAGATCTATAGAGATGGATCTAAAAGGATGTTGGGATTGTCCCAATCCAGGTACATAGACACCATACTAAAGAGGTTTAGTATGAAAGATTCTAAGCGTGGTAATTTACCCGCTTGTTCAGGAATCACTCTCTCCAAAGAGATGTCTCCCAAGTCTGATTTGGAGAGGGCTCGCATGACCGTGATACCCTATGCTTCTGCAGTTGGGTCTATCATGTACGCGATGTTATCTACCAGACCGGATGTAGCTTACACACTAAGTGTTGTAAGTAGGTATCAATCACACCCTGGGGAGAAGCATTGGATAGCTATGAAGAACATTCTTAAGTACTTGAGAAGGACTAAAGAGATTTTCTTGGTGTATGGTAACGGTGAACTCCAGGTGGAGTCCTTTGCCGATTCGAGCTTCCAGAGTGATAAGGATGATAGTAAGCCGGTCTCGGGTTTTGTCTTCACCTTCATTAGAGGGGAGGTATGTTAGAAGAGTTCTAAGCAAGATACCATGGCAGACTCGACGATGGAGGCTGAATACATCGCTGCTAATGATGTTGCCAAAAAGGCTGTCTGGATGAAGAAGTTCATTGCTGAACTTGGTGTGGTTACATCCATTGAGCATCCAATACCCTTGGATTGTGATAACAATAGAGATGTGGTTTTGGCCAAGGAACCTGATTGGAAGTGATTTAGCGTGCTTGCGCTTTTCGAAAGATGAATCAAAGAATATTTATAACCGCAATCAAGAACAGCGTCGCTTGGTAGCTAGCCGGTGAGTACGGGTCGATCCACAGGGATGTTGTGTATTCTCTAATCGTTCTAACGAGTTAATTCCGATTGTTGTCGGATTGATTAAATCTAAAAACTAAAGTTTATCTAAATCTTGCTAGGGTCAGGTTTAGGTTAGGTTTGGAAAGTCAATATTCCTCACCGCTTCCTATGCCCATATTAAGATCTATTATGTGTTATGGTAATTATTAATAAAGTGGATTAGTACCATCGGGAAGGAACGGTGTTTCTTCCTCTAGGTTTTTGTCCTTCCTTTCTTAATCCTTACCCTAACCTCCTTGGAAGACACGCTCAACCGGTCCTTTATACTACGGTATCACCGCTACCTCATGGGATAGGATGCCGTAGGGAGCGGTGTGTGCATGTATGCATGGAGTCCTATAAAAACGTGTGATGGGCAAGAAAGGGGTGAGAGATCTTCATCTCTCAAGTCTTCCCCAAATCTAACCCTAACAAGCGAGGAGACTACTCGCTCATTAGGGAATTGAAGAACATTTCTATCTATCTAACTAGGGCAGATAATAAAATTTAAACTAAGGCAGAATAAAAATTAACTAACTTTATTGATGGCTCTCTCCAAACATTTACACAGGAATTTACATATCTGAATAGATGAAATGAAAAGAGGCAAAACCTAAAACAGGTTTTTAGGGTTCTATTTATAGATTCATAGAAACCCTAGGTTACAATCGCGTCATATCTGTTTTTACAAATTTACCCTCTAAGAAAAAGAACTAGTCAATGCTCGCAGCCGCCTCAAGAATTTTCCACCGACACGGGTGTGTCATGGCCGCGGAACCGCGGCCGTAGGCCCTGTTTGGCCGCGGTTCCGCGGCCAAGTAATGGGCTTATGGGCTCAATTTCTCTGGGGTCCTTTCTGGTTGCATTTAAAATCTGTTTTCTTCACTTTTTCTTCAGAATATCTTCTGGTTCTCTACCAGATTTCCACAGTGAATAATGTAGTGGACTTTACCGTTCGCTTCGTGTTGAAGTCTTTGAATCTTGCGCTGCCTTTGTGCTTTGTGAACTTGTTTGTTGATCTTCGTTTAGTCTTCAAACTGTAGGCATGATCAAGATCTTTCCGTTTGTTGGTTGTAATCTCACTTTTGTATCATCTTTTCATCGTTTTCACTGTTTTTGTTCCGAGAAACTGTAACCTGTAACTATATAGCAGACATGGGTCAAAAGCACCTGTTTATTCGTAAAATGAATAAGAATGGGGAATATAATAATGCAATATTATGATATGAACAAATACCCCCAAACTTATCTTTTGCTCGTCCTCGAGAAAACCTAGTTTTATTCTCGACAAAATCCTAACCTCACTTTCGCAGGGAATCGCGATTGCACTGAGCTCGTGCAACAAGCCGTTAAACCTCTAGGTGTCCCTAGTAGAAGGAGTGTTGTCTCCTGAGGGTTTTCAGCGGATACTACCCACAAAATCCTATCAATTTGGCCTCTTAACTTTTATTCTCCAATTAGGTTTTCCAACAAGGAATTCTATTATCTTCGACTCATAAATTATCCACCCGTATTCTTCACGCTTCCTTATCATTTAACTTAAGATTATATATGTTCTGTAGACTTACTTAGCTTTTAGCATCTTTTAAGTTTACCTTCTAGGGTTCTATCTCAACTTAGGAATTTTTATCATCTCTATTAAAGATATAAGTCTTATTCTTCATTCCTATCTCTTATCTAAACCCCAATCACATACCCCTACGTGTGTGTATATATCACCCCTACACTTGGAAATTCAAATCAAGCTATCATACCCTTGTCCGTCGTCCAAAGCACTTCTTAATTGGTGAATTTTTAGATGAAATTTGCTCACACATCCTTCATGCGACCGTTAACACTTCTTGGGGTACCAACAACCGATTACAAAATGTGTTTGCACATTAAAGCGTAATTCCTAGTCTTGTAACACTTAAGGCTTTAGCAGTGACTCCCAAACCAGTTGATCTAAGGCACTAGGTGATGAAGCACCCTCGCTAAATATTTTTTTTTCTATTTTTGCAGCCTTAAGTAATTACAAAAACCAGTGTTCATTTTTTTCTTTATTCACCCTTGAATTTTATTTTATTTTTCTTCGTACTAAGGACTTTAGACAAGAGCATTTCAAGATCTCTTCTACTATTCCAAGTTTCGAGGTTCGTGTTTGTGCAATTTGTAGGGTATATATTTTCAGAATTTAGACTTAAGCTTAGGAATTATTTTTCAGACTTACACTTTAATAAAAATTTCAATACTCTTCCCTTGTTTTAACTTAGCCCAAGAAGTCAACTCGAAATTTGCCTATTTCTAAATAAACTACAAAGATATATACTTTCTACCGTTAAATTTTAAGAGAGGTTATTTTTAGGATTTACAAAATCTAAGATCTAGTTTTTCCTCTAGCTAGTTAACCTATTTGTCAAACTCAAGTCAATTAAGGCCAAAATTGAATACTTTAATTTTTATAATTTTTCAATTTTTCAATTTTTTATGGGTTTTAAAATAAGTATGCAAATGCAAAAATTGTACATATGAATGCGAAGGAAGAAGGCTTACCGAGCATACCCCCAAAATTAAACTTGACAGTGTCCTCACTGTCATGCTACACTAAGAGGGTTGAGAATGTCGGCACTCCCCTGTTTATTTATTTATAATTTTTTATTGTTAAAACAAAAATATATATACAAAAAAAAGTTCCCCCCCCCCAAACTTCATTGAAACAATGTTAAACGTCATTGCCAAACTTTGCAAAGACCAAACGTCAACACCAACCAGTTGAAAAATTTATCTGTGTAGAGTATCAGTCGGTGGAAGAACATATTGTACCGAGTCAAAAAGAATTGGGGAAGATATAAGTGGTGGTATGGAAAGTGTCTGCATGTACGTGGAGGTGAATAGATAGGAGGTGATGATGAATCAAAACGAGAATGTGAATGATCAGAAATCAGTGGAATGTTGGCATTCTCGTAGCTTATTAAAAAAAAGGGGGTGGTTCAACTTCTAAAGGAGGAGGTTGACTATCCACACAATCCCCAAGATGTTTCTGTGGATCCTTTATTGACTTGGCATCATCCATCATATGCATATGATATTCAATTATGAGGGAACTAATCTTCTCAATGTTTGCCATAGTCCAGCCGAAAGCTTGTCGCTTATCTTGTAAGACCATTAAAAGGGCTTTCTCTTGCTGGAGGGCTAGAGAGGCCGATATGATAACGGGAAAAGTCTCATTCTCACCTAGGTAAGCATATTTAAGGTGAGACGGCAAGAGCTTGAGTTCGAGTTTCGGAGGCGAAACAATCAAAGGTAAAATTGGGGAATTTACCTCGAACTCAAAGGACTCCAACACTGGTACGAAATCACTGCAAACAACCGAATCGGATGGTTCAACTAACTCATCCAAAAATTCAAAAGACTCATATTCGGGCGGTGAATCGTCAAAATCGTCCGAAAAGGTGAAACATTCATAATCAATATCGGTCGTGGCAACTGTGTTAGATTCAAGGAGGGACACACTAGTGGCGTCAAAACTGTTGTTATCAAACAGAAATTTTTCAAGCTCGCAGTCCTCCTGCGTGATTTCGTGAATAGAGCAAACTTCTCGTGTACTAGTTTTAGGCACGGGGGCAGACTTCCTATCTTGTAAATATTGAACTCACTAGACATCTTCCCGAAGGATAGAGTCACAGAGCCATTGCGACAATTTATTACGGCATTGGAAGTGGCCAAAAATGGTCGATCGAGGATCACCGGAATTTGGTTCCGTGGGTTAGCAACAGGTTGTGTGTCCATAACAATAAAATCAAAGGGGAATATGAAGTCCCCTACTTTGATCAACACATCCTCTAACTCACCCCTAAGATAGGTGATTGATCGATCGGCCATTTGGAGAGTACAACGAGTGGGTTTCAACTCTCCAACCCCTAATTGCTCGTATACGGAGTAGGGAAGCAGGTTAACACTAGACCCAAGATCTAAAAGTGCTCTATTGATGTTCTTATCCCCAATTGTTATTGAAATTGTAGGACAGCCATGGTCCTTTCTTTTTGGGGTAAGGGTTGACGTTGGTTAATAGTATTGCTCACGGCACTAGCTACTAGCACTTTCTTGGGTGTCTGAGATTTTCTCTTCGAGGAGCATAAGCCCTTTAAGATTTTCGCGTACGAAGGGACTTGTTGGATTGCATCCGAGAGAGGTATATTTATGCTAACCTGTTTAAATAACTCCACAATCTTCTCCATTTATGGAGTTGGTTTATTGGGACTCAACCTGTTTGGAAATGGAGCATTTTGAAAATCTGTTGAGTCCAATGTCTGTGGAGTGGAATGTGGAGTTGGAACAGATCCCAATGTGGATGTGTTCGTGAAGTGAGAAGTGGGTCCGTTCGGATTAGAAGAAGAAGAGCCTTTTGAAGAATGAAGAATAGGCTCTAACGAAGAAGATATGAAGAATAGGCTCTAACGAAGAAGATGAAGGTGAAGAAGAAGAGGATGGAGAAGAAGAAGAAGAAGAACTACCGGCGAGGGTGTCATCACTAATACCCACGTTATTTTGCAACACTCTTCCAGATCTCAATGTGGTCACCGCATTTACATTATGATTTGGATATTCATATGCGACATGTGCGTTGTGTGTATGACCGGGATTTGGCAATGGTTGAGATGGAAGCTTTCCCTTTTCTCTCTCGCTCAACACAGCAGTTAGTTGTGCAATTTGTGCCTCAATAGATTTGATGTTTTGATCGTGTGAAGCATTGTTGTGTACCAAAGACTGGATGGAAGTCTCCAACCTTGCTGCGGATTGTGTAGATTGTTTGAGAAACGCATCTAGACTTCTTTCTAGCGAGATAACCTTATCATCATTTGGTTGAACAAAATTGTTTTGAGGGTAAAAGTTGTTAGGCACAAAATTATTCGTTTGATTTGAATAAGGTTGTGGTTGGAAAGGTTGCTGGTATTGAGTTTGTTGGGGTGCTTGTTGCTGTGGAGGAGGAGGCCTTTGAAAGTTGTTGTTTCCTTGGAATTGTTGATTTTGATTCCAAGCAAAATTTGGGTGACTCCTCCAACCCGGATTGTAAGTCGAAGAGTAAGGATCATTTCTTTGTCGTTGCTGAAAGGCAGCATTGACTTGATCTTGTCCTTGAACAGGTGGATTGTAAGGACACTCTTCGGTAGGGTGTGATGGATCCGAACAACAAGCACAAACAGTTCGTGGGGGTAAAGCAGGGGCAGGAGAAGGCGATGAGATTTTGGTCTCAATAGCTTCTAGCTTTTTCGTAAGTGCGGCCATCTCGGCCTTCATAGCAATCGACATATCTAATTGATGTATGCCTGCCCTAGATTGACCAACAGAAGAAGATGAGGTGGTCTTAGTGCTTTCCCACTGAAGTGTTTGTTCAGCAAGATCCTCGAGAAACTGCCAAGCTTCCTCACTAGATTTGGTTAGAAAGTGACCTTGACAAATGGTTTCTAGCAACCGCTTCGTTGCTGGGTTCAATCCCTCGTATAAAGTTTAGCAAAGTTGCCAATTTTCGATCCCATGGTGAGGGCATTGAACAAGTAGGTCTTTGAATCTTTCAAAACACTTCCAAAATGGTTCGGAAGGAAGCTGGGAAAATTGTATAATCTCATTGTGAATTCTCGCGGTCTTGTGATGAGGATAAAACTTTTTAAGAAAAGTTTTAACAAACTCGTCCCAATTTCTAATTGAATGTGATATTGTGCTGTATAATCACTTCTCGGCTAAGTCACATAAGGTGAAAGGAATAACCCTTAGCTTTATAGCATCATCTGATAATTAGGTTGTTTTCATCATGGCGCAAACGTTTTGGAATTTGTTTATGAAGATATAGGCATCTTCAGATTCCAGTCCGTGAAATTTTGGCAACATATTGATGAAGTGGGGTTTGATCTCAAAATTGTCCCCATTTGCCGGTGGGAGTGATAGACAAGTAGGTAAGGCGGTGCGAACAGGGTAGAAAAGATCCTGAAGCGCGATTCGTTGGGGCGCTTCAACAGGCGAGTGTTGCGGGTTATTCGCACCTAACGGAGGTGGAATCAGTCCCGTGGGTAAGGTGGTGTTAGGATTATATCCCGACATACCTTCGGAAGAAGAATTTGAAGGTGAAGGTAAGGAAGTGGAAGGAATTTTGACTTCGGAGTCGAAAGCTTCGTCGGTCGGTACCAACGAAATACGGACTAATCGGGCGCTAGTGTCCCTAGTCCAACCAGACATACACTAAAGAGGTAGTGTAGTCAAAAAGTGAAAAACAGAATGTGGGGGTAAGAAAACGTCAATGGAAAGAAGGTGAGTGGTGGTGGGGTGCACGAATTTTAAGCGACAAGTTGCAAGTTTTTATAAAAAAAATTCTTTTTTTCTTTTTTTTCTTTATTTGGAACTTTTTGCAAAAAAGATTTTCGATAAAGGGCTTAGACACACTTTCAATCAACCACAAATGCACAATCAGGCCTATATCTAGGGTCACCTAGGTCAGATAGACAGCTCCTAACTGTTCCAAAGGGCTAGAAATAGGACCCCTTCACCGCCAATTGCGGCCAGGTAAGTGCCAGGTGAGTGGGAGGCTCTCCACTACAAGTAGTGGCCCTAATTAAGTAACCACTCGCCTTAGACACACTTTCCTAGACACCATAAAGTCAGGTTAGGATAAACGGTCGATGCCTACAACTAGTCCTCTGTCCTATTGAGCGCGATATCCTTAGGCCTGAGTCTAATCTTTTTTAATTAATAATGGTCAATGCAATATGCCTTATGTGATTTCTGGGGTCCTGGGAAGGGTGATGAAATCCCCACCCAATCTGGATTGGTTTCAAGCCCCTTAAAGTCCGATTAAAAATATACATTGCAGTAACAATCACTTGCAATCAATTTTTATTTTTTAAGCGCGGCGCAAAGAATCCTGCACAAGATCAATTATTGGAAGGGGGAGAGATTTTTTAAGCGCAAAGAACCCCGCAGGAGATTTTACAGAGAAGATATTTGGATTTGCAGAGGAGAGAGAAAATAAGCTCACAGAGGAATTTCCACAAGATGACGTCACCAGGGCGCGGCGCTTCCGCATCCAGAGGTAGCTTCGCGCGGCGGTTCCGCGGTGGCGTCAACGGTTCAGATCCCGAGAAAATTTTGGAGATGATGATTTCACCTCCTGACCACGGATGCGCGGTCAAAGTCTGGTCAACGCGGCGGAAACGCGGCAAGATGTGCGGTTCAGATCTTCAGATTTCTTCTGCTCCTCTGTTGTTGTAATTCTCTGTTGTTCAGATCTTTGGTTTTCTGTTTTGATCTCTGTATTTTTTCAGATCCGAACTCGTACGTCGATCCTGCAAAAATTCATACAAGAAACCCTTCAAACAATAAAAGATGATAAAATTTTTATATATATTTTTGTAATTTTTCAGTTTTTTATGATTTTTATATTTTATATCAACCGGAAATTGCAAAAAGGAAATATTACGCCATCCCCAGCAACGGCGCCATTTGATTGGAAGTAATTTAGCGTTCTTGCGCTTTTCGAAAGATGAATCAAAGAATATTTATAACCGCAATCAAGAACGGCGTCGCTTGGTAGCTAGCCGGTGAGTACGGGTCGGTCCACATGGATGTTGTGTATTCTCTAATCGTTCTAACGAGTTAATTCCGATTGTTGTCGGATTGATTAAATCTAAAAACTAAAGTTTATCTAAATCTTGCTAGGGTTAGGTTTAGGTTAGGTTTGGAAAGTCAATATTCCTCACCGCTTCCTATGCCCATATTAAGATCTATTAGGTGTTATGGTAATTATTAATAAATTGGATTAGTACCATCGGGAAGGAACGGTGTTTCTTCCTCTAGGTTCTTGTCCTTCCTTTCTTAATCCTTACCCTAACCTCCTTGGAAGACACACTCAACCGGTCTTTTACGGTATCACCGCTACCTCGTGGGATAGGGTGCCGTAGGGAGCGGTGTGTGCATGTATGCATGGAGTCCTATAAAAACGTGTGATGGCAAGAAAGGGGTGAGAGATCTTCATCTCTCAAGCCTTCCCCAAATCTAACCCTAACAAGCGAGGAGACTACTCGCTCATTAGGGAATTGATGAACATTTCTATCTATCTAACTAGGGCAGATAATAAAATTTAAACTAAGGCAGAATAAAAATTAACTTACTTTATTGATGGCTCTCTCCAAACATTTACACAGGAATTTACAGATCTGAATAGATGAAATAAAAATAGGCATAACCTAAAATAGGTTTTTAGGATTCTATTTATAGATTCATAGAAACCCTAGGTTACAATCGCGTCATATCTGATTTTACAAATTTACCCTCTAAGCAAAAGAACTACTCAACGCTCGCAGCCGCCTCAAGAATTTTCCACCGACCCGGGTGTGTCATGGCCGCGGAAGCGCGGCCGTAGGCCCTGTTTGGCCGCGGTTCCGCGGCCAAGTAATGGATGGGCTCAATTTCTCTGGGGTCCTTTCTGGTTGCATTTAAAATCTGTTTTCTTCACTTTTTCTTTAGAATATCTTCTGGTTCTCTTCCAGATTTCCACAGTGAATAATATAGTAGACTTTACCGTTCTCTTCGTGTTGAAGTCTTTGAACCTTGCACTGCCTTTGTGAACTTGTTTGTTGATCTTCGTTTAGTCTTCAAACTGTAGGCATGATCAAGATCTTTCCGTTTGTTGGTCGTAGTCTCACTTTTGTATCATCTTTTCATCGTTTTCACTGTTTTTGTTCCGAGAACCCGTAACCTGCAACTATGCAGCAGACATGGGTCAAAAACACCTGTTTATTTGTAAAATGAATAAGAATAGGAAATATAATAATGCAATATTATGATATGAACAGAACCCCGGTCCTATCAGCGATCTAGACGTATTCTGAGGCAGTATCACCTGATCCGGGAGATAGTTGATCGCCGGGAGATTGAGGTCAGAAGAGTTAACACGAAGGACAACACAGAGGATCCACTCACGAAGGCCCTTTCCCAGACGTAGTTTCAGAGACTTTTTGGGATGTTGGGTATGAGATACTACAATAACTGGCCTTAGTGCAAGTGGGAGATTGTTAGGAATATGTATGCCTTAAAGGCCATTATTGTATATTATAGTAGATGCTTGGGCATAGATATAGAGGACTTTCTTGCTCGACATGATAGTATGCTATCTGGTTGTTCTTTATCTTAACATGTACACTTATATTATTATAATTTCTCTCCGATACATGTTAATAAAGCCCTTAGGATGTAGGCTTGACTATCAGGACTATGATGTAGATCATACTAGTGGGGCTTGTGTAGTCCGCAAGCACATCTTTTAACAGTTCCTAGTCGAGAGAATATCGAGATAGGGCATCGATATTCCAGATTAGACTAGTGTGTACGTTTCTTGACACTGTATGGGGCGATGGTTGATCCCACAGCCATTGGTGTTTGACATCAAAGATTGTACTTAGGTGCTCATTAGAGAATGGGTACACTGAATAGGACTCGCCGAGAACTCATAGATGGTACCATACCTATCGTCAGATAGTAATTCTCTAGTGACACTTGTACAGGTTAGTCTGTAGACCCGAGATCATCATAGTGTCTTGTGTGGTTCCTACTGTGCTTTGATTTCCTCCCTACCACGGCTCAAAAGAGTCATGCAAACAGGTGGATTTTGGGTACAGTCCTGAGTCACATGGAGGCAGTGACTGATAGGAGGGGTTTCTTCTCTCCCGGTATAGGGAGTTGATGTTGCGCTATGCTCGATTGGCTATAATAGCAAGTTCCTGGCCAGGGCTGATGAGATTTACTAGTAAGTGTTTTACTAGTAAGTGTTATCAGTAGTTTCTTGAAAGGTTATAGGCCACACATCGGCATCACTTATCAAGTTACTAAGGTCTGACGATTCCACCCCTAGACTCGATATGCGACATATCATACAAAGAGACCGGACAGTACGGCAAGTGTTGCTTATAGGCTTCACGAGAGTTTGGACAAGCTTTCTTGTTGATCTTCTATTCGTTCAATACCTGGGTAGCCGTTACATCCAGCTAGTACCGCTGACGGCCTGTGTGTATCTGATGTGATCATTACCTACTGCTGGCATATTGACGAGTCTTTAGAGTCCCACACAGAGGTTTCCTAGTTCAAGCGAAACGAAATAGGGCACATATGGTGATATGTGCGGGAGCTTGATTAAATACGAGTATGTGATACCGTATTCTAATCTCGCGATATTTGATATCGATTAGGTTATCTGTGATATAACCGGATTATTGAATCAAGTGTCGATTCAATGATTTGTTATACGTATATATATTTGATATTGGCCTGTTATATATAATATGATCGGATTATTGAATCAAGTGTTGATTTGATATTGTATATTGAATATTAGTCGGTTATATGTGATATAACCGGATTATTGAATCAAGTGTTGATTTGATAATTTGATATACATATATATATATGATATTAGTCGGTTATATATGATATAACCGGATTATTGAATCAAGTGTTGATTTAATAATTTGATATATATTTATATTTGATATATTTATATATTAACTAATATTATAGCTCACTAAATGATTTTTCTTCTCTTGATATATAATTGTATATCTATATATATATGATATATATATATATATTTATTTATATATAAATTAGTTATGTATCATGGTTGATGATACATAGGACATGGGTGTATGAGAAACACACTAGAGCTAAAGATAATTGTGATAATTTAATTTAAAAGTAAAATGAAAAAGAGTTGAAAATGAGTCGTGACTTGGATGCTTGGAGAAGCATTGAGAAGCCATGGCTCATATCTCTCTTTGTGTTTTACTCTTAGATATTTATCATCACAATATTATCTCTAACTCAATGGTTCATTCTCTCATTCACAACTTCACTCACCCAAGTTCATCTTCTTCCTCAAGAGAGATCTTTATGGTTTTTCTTCAGTTGGAAACATAAAGAGAAAAAGATTTCTAAAGTGAGCAAAATTCCTACTTCATCAACCTAGACTATCCTAGCACTTTAGTATAGGTTGTTTGCTTCACTAATATCTTGATTAATGAAGAGTGGGCTTGAGTTAGAGAGACTTCAAGGTGGATCATCTTCGACTTCGAAGACTACATAGCAAGCTCGATTCTTTCTTCAAGTTGAGCCAAGAAGAGTTCTAAGGACTACTACTTGGAGTTTTAGAAGTGAAGGTCTTAGTCTACAAAGGTTGTAATCATTTTCACTTAGATTAGAACTTGCTTTCATGCACTAAAACCCTAATTCTCTAGTTCGATTCTAGGTTAGTGTAGATTAGACCTCTAGATTTTTTAAATTTGCATACTTGATGTATGTGGAAACCTAATAGAGGTGCTAAGACACACTTTCAATATTTCCAACAATTCGGCTTTTCACGAACGAACAATGCACATCGAAGTAGATTGCCATTTGTTCGAGAAAATATTGAAGAAGGGATCATTGAAACAGTCCATGTGAAAACTGATTATCAATTAGCAGGTCTGTTCACTAAGCCTTTGGGAAGGAGTCGGGTGCAGTTTATTTGTACCAAATTGGGCATGTGTAATATATATGCATCAACTTGAGGGGGGGTGTTAATAAAGATATATTAGGTTTAATTAGATTTGGATTTAATTAGATTGGTAAGATTAGATTTGTTTAGATTATTTGTATTTTCTATTATCAGAAAAAACAATAATATATATATGAGGTAGAGGGAATTCTCTAGCCATCTCATAATTTTCCCTAATTCTCTATTTTCAATTTTCTCTCAATTATGAGGAATTGCCGTGAGATGTATCGTGCTAAGAACCGAATTGATAAGTTGCTTTGACTTTGAGACCTCCCTTCATTTTAAAGTTCGAGTACTAAAAATATCTCTTGATTAGAGCAGGAGGATAATGACATCAAATGCTAGTGATTAATGAGTAGTCTCTCATTGTTTGGTTGGTAAGGTCGTACTCAACCAGATATCTATAAAGAGTTGCTCTTGGTCAATTGATTAATGTCCAATTTATTGGAGAATCTTCCCCTCCGATACCGATCTTCGAGGGAAAAGATCTCGTCTTCGACATTCGAGCATGCAAAATTAACAATCCATAAGAAGAAGTAATAATGCAGGGTTTTAACGTGGTTCGACCGATCGGCCTAATCCATGGAACAAACATGAGGGTTCCATTGATATAAGAAAGTACACTCGACATATTATCTTCTCCTTGATTTGATCATCTAATACATTAGCATCTCTCAAATCTAGATTAGAAGCTTAATCTCTCAATGAAGATAAATTTTATGAGATCTCACACATCTCAATTAACTCTCTCTCACATCATCTCCCCTCTCTTGATCTCACCTCAAAAGAGGGGAGCTACAACCATTATAAACCTAGATACAATATCTCTGCTGTCTTAGTCTTGGTCTT
Source organism: Agapanthus africanus (assembly GCA_030015575.1). NCBI lineage: Eukaryota > Viridiplantae > Streptophyta > Magnoliopsida > Asparagales > Amaryllidaceae > Agapanthus > Agapanthus africanus. The sequence goes on from CM057343.1 coordinate 463,945,342, forward strand.
AACCCTAGTTGTGCTTTTTTACCAAATTCTCCTTGAAGAAAGTATCTCCGTATTTATAGCATAGAATAATCCTTCTCCTATTTAGATTAGGATTGACATAAATGTCCTTAATCCTTATTTAATAGAATATTTTCTCTTATTTAAATTTAGATCTAAATCTATATTTAAATGAGGCACATATCTTAATTCTATCTATAACATCTAACTATTTAAATTTAAACTAATCTCAATAATTTCCACCCTAGTTTAAATCTGAATAGAATCATTGAGTATGCTTTCATCTTCTTATTCATCAGTAGCCCACACTAACGGATTACTTTGGCCCAACTGTCCGAGTCTAATCCGGACTCCCCGCGATTCACGAACCGTATATAGGTGGTCAACTGGATATGAGATACAATCTCAACCTTGACTCAAATCCGTCGAACCGAATAACTTGAGATTCATTGTTGTTCTCATCATCCTCCTTCGCAGACCTTGCATATACACCTTACTCTTTTTTTAAACCCTTGTACCATCTTCATTATTTCCATATCAGGCATAAGATAAAATCGCTGCACCCGAATACTCACGATCACTACATGTACTATCCCCGAGCACTCATGACAACTATACCGTACTCCATCTTGCCCAAAATATTGGAACCCTTTATCTGGAAACACGCGAAAAAAGTAATTGTAATGCGCCATATCTGAAGTAACCCTTCACCTATCAGTATGAGGATACACGCCTCACCGTGAATCACTGTGCAAATCTCGAGCTTTCCTTTGATGTTTTGACTGCTACTATGCACTCAATCTTTATTGTTGACAACGTCAAAAAATCCCACAACGTTTCTTCAACAAATGGACTCAACCATCTAACGAGTATATGCTATGTAGTCGATACCTTGACTATCGCAAACACGTGCATGGTCTCATCTATTTGCTCGATCAAAACTGCAGTGCACTTAATGCACTTCTCTTGAATTCGACATCTATCGATCTACCAAGCCCACAACTAATAGTCACTTGACTTGGTTTATACCATAGTATATACTGCGATCCCACCGCTCTTGCACATGGTATCCTGGACATCCCTCTCTTCCTTTGCTAGATTGACACATCGTGGAAAAGAGTCGAAGTGGTCGATAATAGGGGTATTCACCAACCAACTCCTCCATTTCGAATCGCTTCAGAATCACCTCAATGCACATCCTTCAAGATAACCTTAGCCGCCAGCTTCCACGTCCCGCTCTATCATAGGGATTTTCTGCAACATCAATATCCTTCGTGTCGAAATCTAATCTAAACTGATGACACGGTTTCCGTAGCATACTCTTTATTAGTACCACCATAATGAAAGTATGCTTGATTACATGAGAAAAATTCCCGTTACAGTCATCCCTTCCTTTTGGACATATCTCTGGGCCACTTGCTTGACCTGTATTGCCCACAACCTTTCTTTCTAAATACCCACACGCAATTTATAGCTCTCGTCCGCTGTGGTACATCCGTTGATCTTTACGTCCGTACAACGTGGCACCTATGATCATCGAAGCGCTATATCTTTTGCTTGGGTTTTATGGGTTTGGTGATAACCATCTGTCTTGCGCTCCCGGTCCACCAAAACATCCTCTAGCTCTTTAGATGTAGTAGTATCCTCATTCTGTCTCCGAGAATTATATAACTCCAACTTAATTGAAGTCTTATTGCGCACTCTAACTCCATCATAATTGAAGTCTCTTGTGTTGTCGTAACTTTGACTCCAATTTGATCCGCATAAACACATGAATAAGCATGGCACCTAAACACTCTCCGCAAATCATAAAATACAAACTCTCCAATCCATAACTCCTCTGCGATTTGAAGATATATGATTATATATGGCGATCAATCACCATGTGACACGCATGATTAACGGCTCCTGTCTAAAACTTTGGCAATTTGAATTGCAGTTTCATACTACGAGCTCTCTGTAATGTGTCCCTATCATGCGCTATTGCCACCCCCAACTTTCTTTGGCCTCCTCGGCATTGTATTACCCTGAACCTTACAGAACTTCAGGGAAACTTCGGAAGAAACTCTTATAGATGTGATACCTGATATGAACAATAGAATTTTCCCAATCTGACTTTACCATTGCATCCAGAGCACCTGAAAACATAGAGTTATTACTTGTATCGTCCCAAGCCACTGCCGATTGCACGATCTAACCTCAAATCAATATCGACCGTTGATTCTCTTTTATAACCTATATTTGTTTTAAGCCACAAAATTTGGTTGTTTGTTGTTTTCTTTATGCAGCACATTTGTAGAAGCTTTTCCTTCTTGAGAATTCACGTGGCCAATCAAGTTTATGTTAGCACGTGTGATGGAGATTTTACCAGTCTCTGAATTTTAAACTGCAAGTGCACAGTTAATCAGTTGTAATACTTACGGGTCGAACCACAAGAAGAATGAGAATTCTAATTAATTTAAAACGAATTAAAATAAAACTTGGATTTGTTAATTATACTAATTAAAAGCAAATAAGAAAAGAAAATAAATTGCAAATTTAGAAGAGATTTCAAATATAAAGATAAGACTAGGGTTTTGAATTATCTTTTCTAATCATAGTGTTTTATATGTTATCTATTCTTTTCTAGTTTTCCATTAATAAATTTATCATCTATCAATTACACAAAAGCATAGAGCATATGTTCATCGCAATGAAATATCAATCCATAAATCAAAAATCATACGATCGTGGCAATACCCTAGCAATCAATAAAATTATTTAGTAACAAGTTCTAATTAATATAGATATAGTTAGATCTATCTTTTTTACTTAATAAACTCATATGTTGTCAATCAATAGTTTATCTTATTTTATCGGTATAGCCTCAGATTTCTCGGATGCGGGAAAGGAAGACTAAAGACTTATGTGCGGTGAAGTGTATCAAAAATGAAAATCAGAAGGTTTTAGTTCAAGATGAGGATATCAAGGAAAGATGGAGAGATTATTTTGAAAAATTGTTCAATGAAAGCTTTACTAAGAATTTGGATGGACTTGTCATTCAATCTCAAGATATAAACCGTGATTTCATGCGTAAAATAAGACCACCTGAGGTTAAAAAAGTTTTGAACAGAATGAGTTTAAGAAAAGCGGTTGGTCCTGACGGGATTCCTATCGAGATTTGGAGATGCTTAAGAGAAATAGGCGTTAAATGGCTGACAGATCTGTTTAATAAGATTTGGCAGACAAAAAAGATGCCAAATGAATGGAGAAAAAGTATCCTTATACCTATCTACAAAAACAAAGGTGACATTCAAAGTTGCTCAAACTACCGTGGAATAAAACTTATGTGTTACACCATAAAACTTTGGGAGAGAGTGATTGAACACAGGCTAAGGAAGGATATTAAGATAACAGAGAACCGGTTTAGGTTCATGCCTGGACGATCGACGACAAAGACTATTCATTTGCTTCGTCAATTTGTCGAGCATTTTCGAGAGAGGAGAAGAGATTTGCATATGATATTTATTGATTTAGAAAAAGCGTACAATAAGGTACTTAGAGAGGTATTATGGGGGACAATGATGAAGAAGGGGGTCCCCGTCAAGTATATTGACATAATCAAGGATATGTACGATGGAGTAGTGGCAAATGTCAGAACTTGCGGCGTCTTAACGAGTGATTTTCTGATTACAATTGGTTTACATCAAGGATCTGCATTAAGTCCATTCCTATTTACCATCGTGATGGATGAGCTTTCTAGAACTATCTAAGATGAGGTACCTTGGTGTATGCTATTCATTGATGATATTGTTCTAGAAAATGAGACGAAAGCAGGGGTTAATGCCAAATTAGAATTATGGAGGCAAACATTAGAATCTCGGGGATTCAGATTGAGCAGATCCAAGACAGCATATATGCATTGCAAATTTAGTAACCAGAGAAGTCAAAACCATATTGGTATAACATTGGAAGGGCAAGAGATATCATCGAGCGACCAGTTTAGATATCTAGGTTCAATCATCCAAAAGAATGGGGAGATCGATAGTGATGTTAATCAAAGAATCCAAGCTGGTTGGTTGAAATGGAAGAGTGCAACAGAGATTTTGTGTGATCGTAACTTTCCGTTAAAATTGAAAGGAAAGTTTTATCGGAGCGCTATTCGGCCTGCCTTATTATATGGTACAGAATGCTGGGTTTCTAAGAAGCATCATACATAGAAGATGCACGTAGCAGAGATGCGCATGCTTCGTTGGATGTGCGGTAACACTAGAAAAGATAAGGTGCGAAATGAGGATATTCGTGCAAAAGTTGGTGTAGCACCTATGGAGGAGAAGATGCGGGAAAACCGGCTAAGATGGTTTGGTCATGCGCGACGCAGACTTTTGGAAGCACCGGTTCGACGAATAGATACTCTCGATATGGGCAATGGCAAAAGGGCAAAAGGGAGACCGAAGAAAACATGGATGGAGATGATACGAAACGATATGGTTGCCAAAGGACTCAATGAAAGTATATTGTTCGATAGGAGTGAGTGGAGGCGGAGGATTCATGTGCTGGACCCTGCGTGATTCTCAGGTTGGTTCATGTAGCCTACCCCATATGCTTCGGATAAAAGGCTCAGTTGTTGTTGTTATCGGCATAGCCTAATCTACTCTATATTAACTAGATTGAACATGTATAATAAAAATACTATCTTTTACCTTCACTTGTTAATTCTCATGGTTGTCAATTCTTAAACTAACTAGTTTGTCGGTGATATTATCCTTCTCTAAATAAATCTTATGGTTGTCAATCATGTATTGATCTACTTAATTTATCAGCATAGTATCAAAAAGAATATATCTTTATTATCAATATTCATCATGAAGCACATAGAAAAGAATAGATCTCGTAAATCATACACCAATCATAGAAAGAATAATTCAAAGACCCTAAATAAAATTTTAGCTACTCCTGATAGAAGAAGAACAATTAAATAAAATAAAATTCATATTAAACTAAACTTACAAATATTCTTGACCCTCTCAAAAACCATGACGGCTAACACTCAGAAAAGATTCAACCTTAGAATAATTATACAGCAGTATTTATAGACCCTATGACCGATTATAAAGGATGAAAAGAAATCTTTTCGAATCTTCCAGATAACCCTAAAATTTCAAGCCCTAATTCAACCAAAAATCGGCTAAACCCGACCCAAATTCGGGTAAACCCGAATTTTGAAAGCATTTTAGGCCCGGCTTTAGTCCGCTGACTTGGTTTGATCTTGTGATTTTTTTGGCTCTCTGTTTAATAGATAAATTTCACCCTTGTATCATTTTCCGCATTTAGCTGTCCACATCTAATGCACGTAATACGCTTTTTGTATACTTTTTCCCTGTAGACCCTATAATCTGCATTTAATAATAAAACATATCAGAAGTAGTATTAAATAGACAAAATAAGGTAAATATGGTTATATAAATATGCAATAAATTACACCAATTAACGTGTTTAGAGAAAACGCAAATAAGAAGCTTTGTTCTCCTCGTCTCATGCACCGCCCACACCTCATCGCATACACACAACCTTCCGTGCACATGCAAGCCTTTGCTCAGAGCATGTACCATGCATTTGTCATATGCACGCCGCGGATGCGCGCGCTGCTTGAGCGTATTTGCATGTCCATACGACTGCGGCGATGCAAATCTCCTCGCATCAAATTTCTTCCATCTTCCGCGATACGTTCCACTACACTGCTTGTGTTCGCAAGCCCTCATGCTCAAATCCAATAGGTTCGAACAACCTCGATCGTCAAACATAAGATCCGATCTCCAAACGCTTCCATTGATAACTTCTGGAGTGATCTATATATCGTTGATAACCCCCAATCCGACGCTTTCTCGGATCAAACTTTCTTTATAATGCTTCCATCACTCCGACTTGACACCACATATACCGCTATCCCACGAACTCGAAACTCCGATCGAACACCATGAGCTCTGATACCACTTGTGGGGATCTTCCCCTCTTTCGATACCGATCTTCGAGGGAAAAGATCATGTTTTCGACGTTCGAGCATGCAAAACTAACGATCCATAAGAAGAAGTAACAACGTAGTGGTTTTAACGTGGTTCGACCAAGCGGCTTAATCCATGGAGCAAACATGAGAATTCCATTGATATAAGAAATAGTACAGTCGACACCTTATTTTCTCCTTGATTTGTTCATCTTATACATTAGGATCTCTCAAATCTAGATTAGAACCCTAATCACTCGATGAAGATAAAGTTTATGAGATTTTTTTATGATACTTTCACTGTTCCGACTTGACATCACATCAATTATCTCATACAAGATTCGATCTCCGAACGTCTCCATTGATATCTTCTTAACTGATTTAATTTTGACAGCCACCAATCTGACGCTCCGTTGGATCAAATCTACTTAGATTAGGATTAACATAAATGTCCTTTCTTCTTATCTAATAGAATATTTCCTCTTATTTAAATTTAGATCGAAATCGAAATCTATATTTATATTTAAATAAGAGACATAACTTAATTCTAATTCTATGTAGAACATCTAAATGGACATGAGGCTCAACCCTGACACAATTTTAATTAGGGGATGCAATTTCAAAGTACAAGTAGCTGCATATACAAAAGAGTGCAAAAATAAAAACTTTAAAAAGAAAATGTTATGGCTGCGTTTGACCGCAGCTTCTTCAAACCCAGCCAAAAGCTGGAGGATGGCTGACATGGGTCCTATAGGGATTAGTCATCTCGTGCGTGGCATTTGCACATAGCGGTAGCTAGTACCATTAATTTTAGCATCTTAAAATAAAAAAAAGGACAGGCCAGTCGAATATTAACAAAATATGATATGATAATGTGCAAGGGGTTACATGCAAAATATGTTGGGCACACATGAACGCATGTGAGGGTGGGGCCTAACCCCCGTTTATTTCGGGCGCGGGTCGGAGCTCAAAAACCGCGAACCGCTCGCGCGAAGCACCAGACTCGAGAAATCATGCTGCACGAGGCGAAACAGGAGTCAACAACGTAGCTCTAAGCTACCAATCACCGCCGATTCAATTTCTTAGCTCTCAAGAGCCTTAATCCTATTGGCTCAAACCAATCAGATAATATATTTTATTCATGCACGCCCGACACATAGATGTGATTTATATTGCAAATAACAAAATAAATAATGGGACGAGTTTGTCGGATTTGTAATTTTTGAAAACATTGCAAAGTTTATTTTTGGGGACATGTGGGACTGACTTGGCAAAAAGTTTCATGTATTTTTTTTCACCACTTGGGATTAAAATTGTCAGAAAGAGTGGAGCACACGAGGTCCTAGAATTTTGGTATGTGTCTCGAGATCAACAAGCTGAATTTGGTTTGGTTGCTTAAAGTGATTTGGTTTAAAATGTAGCTTCCTAAAATGTCAGTCCAATGAAAAAAAGATAATTACAAAATGCTAATTAGAAACGGAGATAGAAGCAAAATGAGCGGAGTTCGAGGGTATTTTAAAATATAAAACATGAAGTACACAGACACATTGCCAGCTTTTCCAGACAAAAATACACCTAAGAAACGAGGATGGATCATATTCATATGGATGGGTTCTGCTTTATTTTTTGTTTGGACAAAAACCATGGGCTTTACAAAGATGGAAAGTTTCATGCAATATAGCCAAGGAAATAAACAAATTTATAATAAGATTTGTCACATGAAATAAAAACTTTAAAAAGCTGGCATATAGTGCAACCACAACTAATTATACTTTGATTAGCTGTCCAAAGACAGCCAACAGTGTCACAAGAAATGTGTTGAGTATAGCATGGGCATCACACAATATACATAATTATCATAAGCACTATTACAATATTAGGTTAACATGTGTCAACATAGAAAAATCTCCATATGCCAACAAATTCCTACACCTTCCTCTGACCTTCATCAAACAATTGAAAATATGTTTTGGGATTGGACCTTACATATATGCACATTCATGAGGTCGAGCAAAATTGCCATTTAGTGCTGGCAATCACTAATTGCCATTTGCAAACATTACATTTGTTTAATCTTAGATTGTTTTCTTTTCCTTTTCTAGTTCCACCCCATCCCATTACGAAAGAATGTTAAAGAACAATGTTAAGAGAAATCAAGATAACTCGTTCATAAGTAGACGTGCATTGCAAGCCGCCTTTTGCAATTTTCTATGACAAGAGTCATCCGCCTGAAAACGTAAAGTCGATGTGAACTTCCACCACGTCCAAATCGCAGCAGCCATCCTGAAAACATAAAGTCGATGTGAAATTTCGGAGCATTCCGTCTATCGAGTTCACTACCGTAATAGGCAAAGCAGTAGATCGAAAATAATAAGATGGTATCATTTCAAGTACCGATTTTACCAATGTTAGTCGTACCGGAAATGAGAGAAGCTTCCCCTTCCTCTCAGCCACCGGCTGTCAAAGATTGTGGCAACTCGTCAAAATCAGAGCACTTACAACGGCCGCTTCGAATAGGTATACCCAAATATCTGAAATCCTCGCTCTTAACCAGAGTTGAAAACATTTGTGATAACATCAAATATGAATTGAGTGACAAATGATCGACATCCCCATGTATGGATGTTTTGTCCCAATTTATTTTTTGGCCAAACGTCAAAGTGTTACTGTTCAAAATATCCTTCCAACATGTAATCTCATCTTGTTCGATCTCACCAAAGAGCACAATATCATCTGCGAACATCATATGAGGATAAAGAAAATTGCCCATGTAATAGGATGCAACCCCCGATACTATGGTTTCTTTCGGCATCCCTTATCATCAGAGAAAGTATGTTACTAAATGTTATAAAAATGAATGGGGATAACGGATCACCTTGTCATACTATTAGAAAGTATACCAATCAGTTGTTCGACCGTTGATGAATGCTTGCATATTGACAGAGGAAACGCAAAAAAGCAACTAGAAGACCCATTTATCACTATATCCCATTGTCTTTAGAACGGTACGGAGAAAATCCCCAGTCAAGGTGATCGTACGCCTTTTCCATGTCAAGTTTCATAAAGAAAAGTTTGGCCTTGCGATTTTGTTCGTTGTGTATCGAATGACATATCTCTTGTACCGTCATAACACCGTCAATGATATCCCTCCCAAAAACAAAACCAAGCTGCTGGGGGTCAATTGTTTTGTCAATGATCCTTCGCTAACGATTAACCATCATTGAAATTGAGAGAATTTTATAAGTTGCATCACACAAACTAATAGGACGAAGACGATTCGGCGCAGTAGGAACCTGGCATTTCGGTATCAAGGAGACCAAAATCGCAATCCACCGCCAAGGAAAGGAGTTGTTTTTCTGAAAGACATCGAATGTTGACCCTGGTCTCCATCCTTGTATTTCTATTTACTTTCCACTATGTTTGTTGATGATGATTTGGATTTTAGTTTTCTTTTTTCATTTACTTGAATCATGAAGGAAAAGTTCCTGAAGAACTTAAGGAAGCTAAAACCCCTCCTAAATGCAATAAAAATTTATTTCTTAAAATGCCTAAATTGCATGAAGCACTCTTACTTTTTGCCCAATAGCAAAAATTATTCTTCCTTTATAGACATGCAATTTGTTCTTAAATTCATCGTCAGTATAGACCCGATCCAATCAGGATCTGAACCCTGAATCTCATGGTCAACACAAAGAACCATGCTATAATAGACTCATGTATCTAAGGTTGTCTTGATCATCCCAAAATTTATTCCGACTAAATTACCTTTGTAACTAAGTGTGCCAACTCCACATAAATAAACAAGGAAATTTGAAAGTTGGGTTTAAACGCAACATGCAAGTTACTTGTAGTTATGTGTTTTTTTTCTTTGGGTTAACAGCACAAAGCACCCATGTAGTTTTACCCTGAGTGTAATTTATTGACACAAACACCCCTTATCGATCAGAGCCCTAAAAAATTGCTTAAAATTGCTCAAAATCAATTCTGAATAAGTCAAATGATTGTCTAGTTTTTCTTTAAAACTTGTTTGTTGTTCAGAGTTGATCATTTGAATTTTTTTAGGGCTCATCGATGAGCAGAGAGAGTGAGTATGCCAATAAATTACTTGAGGTGGTATAAGTGCCGTGTATTGTGCAATTAACCCTTTTTCTCTTTGAAACTATTCAGACAAAAGTAAAGAGGAACTGAATGCAATGCTATGCAAGTTTTGCAATTAAATTAAGTTTCTTTTTCATATTATATGTACAACAAAAAAGAAGGATAACAGAATCAAGCCATAGTAGTGCTTAATTTGATTATATGGGACCTATTTCCCTTAGCTGTATCATCATGAGTGGACCTGGCCCATGAGATTTAACAGAATCATACTATAGTGGTGGATTTACTTGATTCTTTTAACAGTTTAAATATGAAATTTAGTGGGGCTGCATTGATTAGATGTTTTGGATTTAAATGCTTAGGGTCCTACTCAATTATACCAAAATGAGAAGTCTCTTCATTTGACCTCTTATAAAAACAATTCTAGCTATTGTGAATCAATTTTAACTTGGAACTCGTATTTTCCCCCTAGTTGGCTCTTCATTCACTTGATTTATTACAGAGAGATGGATATAATCACACTACTAAAATTTTGAAAGAAGTTTAATCTACTTCTCTCCTAGCCTGCAAATCAATTATGAAATGAACTTAATTTGACACTAGCTATACTAATTAGGAAAGGGTTGGTGTCATGCATAAAATTTAATAAAATACTTTTAAGCATGCAACATATAATATATAATCTTCACCATAATACACAAAATGTTAAAGAATCACATGATTGAGGGACAGGTGTGGCTATAAGCAGTCATATCTTGCATGAGCTTTGTGTCACTCCTGATGATGTGATCCTCAGAAACACTGTTAACTTTTACATCCACTACAAAGGAGAAAAAATTACTGAAAAGACAAGTTCCATTTGATTATTCACACCAATGCTGTAATCTCAAGGTGGCTCATTGTATTTGTTGGTTAGCTTCATTAAGGCAAAGAATATGGGGAAAAGGATGGGCCTCATTTGGTGCAGTCAAGTCATTCAATCTCTAGGTTGGATTTAATGATAAAGAGAAACAAATATAAAACAAGAGCACACTAGAATACAATGACGCCATCAAAACTATATTCATGTATGCAGTTGTAATTAAAATTTTCCTTTTTTTCACACTTTGTATCAAGGCAGTATCTCACCTGCTAGGCATTATACTTGTGGCAATTCTCCTGTGTTGAGAATTAAAACATATTTAGAGTAAAACAAATAGAAGCATTAGTGGAAACAGCACTCAGAAGAGCTCAGGCACACAAATTTGTGATTATAAAATATCAATCAATATAAACACTCACTTAACAGATAAAGTTTGAAAGAAACAATAGCTGTTATAATCACAATAATGAGACTGCAGGTTAGATCTCAAGTAACATAATGGTACGCTATAAGATTATCCAATTGAAACGTATTATTTCCCAGAAATACCAGATAACCGCAGTAGAAGATATATCGCCTACTCTCCTTGCGCAAAGATACTTGAGTCCAACCTGCAATATTTAAAGAATTAGAGAAGGGGCTATGGTTAGCTAAAATTTCAAAGAAAACTATCATCAGGTACAAGATAAATTATGGAAGTTAGTCCCTCTGATCTTTCATGATATCTACCTTGAAATCAAAGCATACCATGTATTCTCTATTTAGATACTACCTTTCTAATTAAATTCTCATCAGATAAAATTGCAAATCTACACCAACGAGGGTCGGCATATAGAATGGTTTCCATTCATCCATAGATCAGTTTGTATCGTGATCCAACCTTGATTATTTCTCGCACTTAAATTTCTTCTACATTAGAAATTTAAACATATTGGAATGTACCATGAATGTAACTTTCACTCCCAGCAATTTACTTCCCACCCGTTGTGATGGATCATTTCTTCTGTCTGCGGACATGGGTATTGGTATCAAGATTAATAATTGCAATGTTTAGGATTACAATAGAGTATTATGATAGGATAAATTTTTGCTACACAATGCTATGAATTAAATTTTTATACAAGAACCGTACCCACTCACTCACCCAACCAAAGAAGATTTTTGGTTCGAATCTAAGCCAAGGAAACACACCAGGAGCTTAAGTCAAGAAACCATGTGTATCATAATTCTACAGTTCAACAATTTCTAATATGATTTAGAGATGACAAACATGGTTTTCTTATAGAAAAAGGTTTGGAAACTCTTTGAAAGATGTTATTGGTTTCTTCAGAATTTGAATCGCGTTAATTCTATGCAGATCTTAAAGAATAAAAGCAGTATGAATGCCAACATCAATTAAGCCAACCAACTAGAAGAATTTGACTAATATTACTTCATTTTATGAAAATTCTAAAAAATCCAGCATGTACCAGTACAAGTGTCAGCATCAGTATGACAACCAAAGTGGAAGAATCTGAGAAACATAGGAGTTGAGGCAAACATAGCCAGCACAAGTAAACAAGTTACCATGTGGAAAGATGCTCTTCATGTTAAGTTGCAAGAAAAATAACCAGACAGGAAAAAGGTTTTGAACTAAATATGGTTGATTGAAAAGTAGTTCTTGCAAAAGAGAGAAAGGAAAAAGAAACCAAATCAAAGAACACCACCAATGAATAAAAGAAACAAGTGCTTAGTTGCTAACAAGCAAAACCTCTGAAATCTAGCCTTTGTTCCAACATCTATTATCACAGTGGTACATGGTAATTGGCCTCCCCCCACAAGTAATATATTGGTCGTAAATACAAGGGTTAAAGAACTATTTTAATTGTTGTTACTTTTTTATTTAAAAAGATGCTACCTAAAATCAAGCCCAATGATTCCCCTACCCATGCCGCATAGAGAATCAAATTCTAGCAGTAAATGTCGGTTAATCCTCTTAGTAGTTATAGGCTTAACATACACAGAGAACAAGATCATGCCTCATGAATATGATTATAAAATAAACTCATAATTGGGGTATCGACTCTCAAGTTTGTCTTCATAAGTCAACACAGTCATAAGTAGCCTGTGGTTATCAAGTCTTGCAAGCTTTCCATGTAAAGGGTATCACATATATAGGTTGTTAATGGCGCCTCACCAGAATGGCAAATGTGGGAATATGTATCAACTTGATCCTAGCAGTAAGATACATATGTACAGAAACAAGTAATGCATTTCAATACAATTGACAATGCGAGAAAAATAAACAAATTGATAACATCTCTTAATAGATAAGATATTTTATTTTTCATATTCGCTTGCCTAGACTCTTCTTTAATCCAGGCAAATCGTCAAAATTTACATTTTTATTACATAACGAAGAACTTGATAAGCTTCCTACCAACAAAGTGGGTGGACAGATGTTTCATACAAGAGATGCACGTTCTTAGATGACTTGGTAGATAGTTCTAGAATGTATAGTAAGGTATTGGTTATTGAGAAGTTAATAATGCATGAATGTGAGGTTTACAAATTAATTTGATTTATAGATAGATGTGTTTGAATAATTTGCACCATTTTCACATCCACAATAATCAACAACCAAAAGAATAATGTATATTTGAATATTCAGTTTTACAATTCAGAGGGTTACATTATAATGTACCGAGTATATGAAGAATTGGGATGTTTAGATGAGGAACATAGTACCTACCCCTTGAAATGTTACCTGTATCTACCTAAGAGATAAAATGGTGAGGCTCACAACACCTAGATATTAATAACAAACAAGAAGGCCCATGTTTTTTTCTCGAGTAGATATGAGTAGAAATTTAGCGTGGAAAGGAAAAATATTTTCCATGTTAGATAACCCCTCTTTTAAATAGAAGGACGGGTAATGTTTATATGATGGGCCATTTTATTGGCTATTCAAAAACATTTTACTATGGTTTTCTTCCTTTAGAACAAAGACGTATAAATAATCATGCGGTTTAGATATCTCTAGTCTTGGGGCTCTAGTTCACTCGTCAAGTAATCACATTAATTCTTTGGTTCAAATCTTAATTAATTTTAAGACCACTTTAACGAGGGATTCACAATCTATAAATAATTATACTCTTTGTACATTATGTTTGAGAGTGTAAAAATTAAAACAAACGTTTTAGAGGGCAAAGATTAAAACGAATGGTTTGGATCATCCATGAATAACCCGGCAAGTAGTTCCACTATTTTTATGTGTATACTCACGGCATGTCTGAATCTTCCAGGATTTGTTGCATTTGTACACCCATGTCATGGCATATTTCTACCTTGTGTCCACCTCAATGCAACACATGACAAGCACTCATTTGTCCATAGTACACTTGGCCTAGAGTGCGGCACCAACTTGAAGAGTTTGACATACGCTGACAGCCGGTAACAAAATTTGGCCCAACTTTCAATTGACCTGAGACTTTATAATAGTAGAACCTCTTGTGTTTTCTATTTGGCTTCTAATCTTCATGCCTTAGAATTCAGCTCTCTACAGCGAGTATATCATCTATCCAATATTTGATTCTTAGATGAGAGTTTTTTCTTATTACTAATCCTTGGTTCCACAAGTTTAAATTTCATGACCATTGACCTTGTTAATTCATGAGTAGCCTTTCTTGTGTCCATTGTTTTCATAGATAGGTTTCCGATGCAACTTTGAGGGTTAATGTCATGATGACAACCAAGCTTAAAGTTAAAACTTTCATGGATCCTTTTTGTACAGGCAACGACCCACTAGTGGGTTATCAAATATAAAATACGTTCGATATACTCAAAAGGGAAACTTACATATAAGGTCTTCAAAGCTCAACACTCAACTGTAATTCATGGAAATGCTTAGATGGGGATGATGATGATCTTTATTTCTTTATGAAAAACGAATAACGTTTCTACTATTATAATGCAAAATTCAAGGATGTAGCTCATATCATCAATTGATGGTCACTCCGTTTTAATCATAGAATTTAAGATATGAGAGAAGTTTTCATATCTATTCCTCGTATGAAACTACTCACATCATCAACCTATATAAATATTTTAGTTCGCTCATTTAAATTCCAATTTCAACAACCCATTCCACCCCCACAAAAAAAAAATACACCGAAGCAATAAGCACTTATATCCCAGCCATCCCTTTCAATTTCTAGAGGTGCCTCTTGAACATTATTCTCAAACTTCAAAATTTAAATCACATAATATTTATTAAAATCATGTAATATCAACTATACATCCACATGTGCAAAATACTAAATGTTCTAATGATGGTATAAATTGTTATAGCTCAACTAATCAATATTTGTCGATTTAGATCAATCCATCTTATTGCACTTTGATAGTTGCCTAGAAAAAGGCCCAGTTATTGTTGGTGGTGACGTATTGCACTTTGATAGTTAGTGTGGCTTTACAATTTGCAATAATATGCGAATCTAACAATGAGTCAATAGTTCAATTAAAAAATACTAAAATACGATCATGTGTTTTATTCTTTGCAATAAAATTCGGATGCTTTATTATGCAGTTATAATAAATAATTTTCTTTTGGAAAATATGAATTATACATCTTCATTTAAACAGATACCCCTGAAATTTTAATTACAGTCCTCAAAACATGCTCAAGTGATAATGCTCAAGCCTATCATATTCTCTGCTTCTTCATTCTTGCTCTTCATGGTACATTTAGATCATAGTCATATGAATTCCTTTTTTCTGGTTGAACTTCGGCAGTACATCCTAACCCACCTTGCTTTCTAAAATTGATGCTTTCGTAGCACTAATCGTCTTTGGTATTAGTTATGCAATGATTGAAGCACTGGCAAAATATCATGCCGCCTTCTCCATTACACATATCTAAACTGCTTAGAGAAACAATTCTCACACTTAAGACACCTTACACAAATATTGAGATATTCTACATATGCTCCTAGGTCATCATACACAAATTACACTTTTAGAATTAATCCAATTAAATTATGTGCTAAGGCAGTAAGTCTACGCCAGTAAACGAGCTTTACAACAAATATGAAATCAATCACCATGAAACACCGCGTAAACCAAAATATCATGAAAGTCATCTTTCAGATAGGTATAATAAGTGCAGTGATTTAAGAAGACTTGTAGATGCTAGAAGCATGTTCATGTATAATAATTAACACCTATTTTCATTCACTTCAAATTGATAAGAATATATGATAATGAGATTCTGCACAGATTGCTTCATGCAAACTTATAAAAAAGGACGACGCAAACTATAAACTACACTAAAGAAAATAAATGCTACATCATCCTGGATGACAATATAAAAATATAAGCACATGTTTGGTTGTGTAGTTAGAGTTGCATTGCATTTCCAAACATGCAAAGAGTTGCATTGCATTTCCAAACATAACTCCAACAACCATAATTGGAATTGCATTCCATGGTTTGGTAAGATTGCTTTTTCAATTACTAATTAATTGTTAAACAATGCTAATAGTTATTAACTTTTCTTAAGGAAGAAATTAATAAAACTATGATATTAGTGAGTAATTGGAAACATGGCAAGTAATTGCACAAAATTCCAATGTGTAGTTTGTGTTGCACCCATTTTGAGTATTGCACCAGCTACACCATTTTCACTTCGATTTACTTTTGCAACTACATGACGTATTGCAAAAACAAGTAACCAAATAATCATATTTGGATCACGGTTTAGTTGGAGCCTCATGTGACTCCTACTACATACATCTAAACAGGTACCAATATTGATCCAAGGGATATATTAGAGGTGACAAATATGAGTGCTTGCAGCTTGAAGGTGTCTCAATGGACACCTTCCGATAGAAGCTCGAGTGTGAATACCAAAAAATGACAAATAGATTTAGGGTGATGATGCAGAGATATCCATGGAGCAAGTTTTAATGCAATATGTTGGGGTCAAAAATTACACCCCGGTTGACCAAGTCAAAGTCAGCCCCAAGTCAAGTGAATTCGAGCATAAGCCAAGTGGGCCCAAGCCCAGTCAAAGACCAAACATGGAAGGGGCCGGCTCCATGCCAAAAAGAAGGCAATAAATTAGTTTAAATGCAATTTTTTGAAATAAATATATGAAAAATGGACAAAAAACAAAATTTTGTAAACCCCATGGCTTATGTGTAAAAAGAAATAAGCACATAAGGCATGGGGAGGCACATGTGCCATTTGGAAAAGCCCAAAGGGGTATATGTAAAGTGTGTAGTTTATAAAAGACAAACATGATGAGAAAATCAATAACTTTCATTCTCTCAATCTTTCTAGGGTTTTGTGCTTTCTCTTCCTCAAGATTTTAAACCTTCTCTTTTTTAAATTAAATCAAGAGTTTAAATTTTCTTTTCCCCAAAAGAAATAGTTTTTCACCATAAAACTCTTGAAAGAAAGTTCAAATCTCCCATCAAATCTCTAAAAGGAGAGATTTTTAAATCTCACCATCTTTTTTCTCCTAGATCCAACAAAAAGAGAGGAGGAAGGAGACACATCTCCAAAATTCCCACTTTGGGAGGATCCAAGACTCAATGGAGGATCTAAAGCTCAAAGGAGAAGAAATGGGTCCCCTTTCATCATCTCCGAAAATCTTTTGGGAGTTTAAATCCAAATAAAAATCTTTTACAGTTTAACTCTTTCGAATTCCGAAAAATAAAAATAAAAATCCTTCTTTTTCTAGAAGTTTAACTCCAAAGTCCTTCGGTAGTTCAACTCCCAGTTCAGGGGCTAAGCCCCTTTTTCCGCTGGTGTTTCCAGCGGACACGCGTTGCCCACGCAGTCCGCTGCACCCAGTGGCCCGCTGGCGCCCAGCGGCCGCATGTCGTCCATGAGGCCCGCTGGCGCCCAGCGGCCGCATGCCGTCCATGAGGCCCGCTGGCATCCAGCGGCCGCATGGCGTCCATGCGGTACGCTGGCGTCCAGCGGCCGCACGCTGGCGCCCATCAACCATTTGTCGAGACGCTCCTCATCCCTCTTTTTCCCATGCATTCCACATTCAAAACATTTCTTCTTTTGAAAATTTTTTCTAACAGGACACTGCCCTGCACCCTGCAAGAGAGAGCCCCTTTGACCCCCAGCCCGCTATCAAGATAGCAGACTCTCCGTAAACTCTATAAGGCCCCTGATACATCCAAAACACCTTCAAAACACAACACGCATACACTGCACATTGAGTTCGCATGACCAGTTTGACCCGTCAATCGAAATTTCTCTCGCTCTAAAGACGGGGTTAATTAACGGTAGCTTAGTCCGCGGCTGCCAGAGATTCGGATCCGCACAATCAATAAACCCCCGTTTACCTTAGGCAGAGGGACTCTATACATGTCTTACCAGCGCGCACATTCCTATCTCAATAGGGTAACGAAAAACACTCTACACAATGCAAGTAGAATACTTTTGCATCTGTGTTTTGAGAAAGATCTTATGAATCCACTATATCTTAATGTTCTTGTATAGCCTACTTGCAACATGATGTACATAAATAATTCAGTTTTTAGGAAAAGAAAAGTATACCTTTTTCAAAAACTCAATTTTCAGGTCTCTTCCAAATTAGATCTATGGTAACAAGTGACTAAGATGCTCAAATGGAATTCACCCATATCCAGATTTGTCCATATTCTGCTTATTTTTTTTTGTAAAAGAGAAATCAAACAGCTATTGAGATGTTTTGGCCGTGTCTAGTTTTCGAAGAAATAAAAGAAAGAACATAAGTAAGACAAGCTAAACAAAATTAAAATTATAAAGAATAAAAAATAGCAACAGCTAAATTTGATTTTAAAAAATACTGATGACAAAAGATAGCATGAATTCACACAATTGCCAACTTGACACAAAAGAGAGAAAAAGAATTAAGCGGTGAAGAGTTGCCAACTTCTCGGTAATGCAAATATTACCAAATGACAAATTCATTTGTATATATCAATTTCAATTAACAAGTCCAGATTACTCTCACATCTTCTTTTCAATCTTAAAGTGAGGCTGTCATAAAATTATGTTGTTGGGTCTAGAATCAGATCCGGCAGCACAACAACAATTTTAGCAAATTCATGATGCTTTGCCCTGATATCAGAATTTCCCTCGAAGCAATCATGTGGCATATTCATTTAGAAGGGTGAACCACTTGACACAAAACCTGAACTAGAAAATAATTCAACTTCTTGTCCTTGAGTTAAAAGCATTTTTTTGTTTAATAGAGCCCGCAAGTGTTTCTCAACCTAAAAGTTCTGAATCACTAAAGCTCCAGGCAATTGGCACTGATTCGTTAACCAGCCACTACTAGGAATCGTCCACAAAATTACGGCCCACGTAAGAAACAAGGAATATCCCACATGTAACAAAGAGAGGGGAAAAAAGGAATATAAACAGAGGTTTAAGTAAGAAACTAAAGAACATAAGAGGTAACCTGAAAATGTGATGGGGACCAATGATAGATGAAACATCTGCTCTACAGAACTAGTACTAAATAATCTTATCAAATTAAACCCTACTTCCTAAGCAGAACAAAGAAGCAAAACCGTTCACATTAATTACTACTATGGGTGTTACGGAGCTACGTGCGCGAGAGCGTACTCCTTTGCAACATTTTTTCTTACTTCTATGTCCAATTTAAGAACATGGTTATATAAGAATAAAGCCTCAAATGGTCGAGTATGCATGCCATAGGAAACTGTCTAGCTAAAGATTTAAACTTCTCATACTTCAATGGATGACCAGCACACCTAAGAATGACAAATTTTATGCCCCTCAAAGAAAATATCATAATTACCAAATCAATGCAATCGTTAAGTTGTCCATTGTGACTATCATTAAGCCCTCTTCAATCAATATAGGGTCGGCTATGACCATGACTCAAAAGGTCAAGAAAGTCTCCATGGATGAATTAACAAAGTTTTTCTTTCTACAGTTGCAAGGTGTCCCCCCGAGGGGTACACCTTCACTAAATTATAGGTTTGATCTAATCTCCTCTTTTGGTTGCATCACTTAACCTTTGACCTTATTAACACAACTCTCTTTCCCTTTCAATTCTCGGACATTACAAAGTCTGTATGAGCAATTGTGAAAATCCTAGCAATCCTTTCTTGATATGTTCCAAGTTAACACAGTTATAGGAGAGCAGGAGGGGAAAAAAGGAAGGGTAGGGGATGAAACTTTAATAGGTATGTAAATAAGAAGTCTAACAAAAATGCTAAGCTCATCCAACCAAGGGGTCACCCTTCAAATTACTCTAAACTTGGCAAGGATATACACAAAGCCACAATATGACAATATTTGCTTCTTTAAAATCTCAGCTAACTCTAAGGCAAAGCTATCAGAAGTGAAATCAGCTAAAAGTATCATCCGAAATTTCATACATACTAGATCCCATCGTCACAAGCTATTCATGAACAATACTCATTGCAATTCACACACCGGTAATCCAAACAACACACTTTCACCACCAAGGGTTGACTTCTCAAATCAACCTAAACTTGTCAATATTACGATTAAAGATGCAATATGATGGGATTTACTAGTTGGAAATCAGACTTAACTCGTAAGGTAGGAAATAGGCTTAGGCACAAGTGAAATCAGCTCATTTGGATTCTCACATAAACTACATCCTACCATCACAAACCATATCATGGACAACGCTCATCACAATCAAACACACCAACAACAATCCAAACAACATAATTCTACCAATATCATCAATTCAAAAGCAAAATATCAACAAATTATACCATCTATTCCCGGGCCTTTCGCTCACTATCTTCTATTTCAGGATAAATATAAAGTCAAGAAATAGGCTAACTTGATAGGTCGATAGCAGAACAACCACCGCAATCAAATCAAAGTGCTAACTTGATTCGTATCAAGCAATCTAGACAGCAATGCAACCCATCAATGTGAAAAGTAGAGTAGATGAAGAAACCATACCATCTTCTCTATCCCCTGGCCTTGAGCTCGGCGAGCCTCCTCGAGAGATCGTCCTCGTCGACCGTCTCCTTCTCCTTCTCCTTCCCCTGGATGGTGTGCGCCGCGGCCTGCGGCAGCCCGACCGAGACCTCCAGCCCGTAATCGTCGGCCACCTGCTGCATCAGGCTGTTGACCTCCCCTTCGGGGGTCGAGAGGCTGGTGGAGCCCGCCATGGAGCCCTCCATGAACTCCGCCTGCACCTCCATGTTGACGAACTGCCTCTCGAACTGGTCCATGGTCTCGCTCATCTTCTGGAGGTTTCCGGTGGCGAGGGAGGAGTCCAGGGCCTTGACGATGTTGGACATGGACTTGCCGATGGTCTGCATCTTGGCCTGGGTGTCGAGGCGGGCGACGACGGCGTCGAGGCGGGAGGAGAGGCGGAGGTAGTTCATCTGCTCGCTGCGCTTGCGGATCGCGTTCTCGGCGTAGATGCGGGCGCCGTCGGTGTTCCCCTTCTCGATCGCCTTCTTGATCTTCAGCTTCTCCGATTTCTCCTCCTTCTCGCACTTGCGGGCCTGCCGCTGGAGGGACTTGGACGTGAACTTGAGCTCCATGATCTGGTTCATTAGCTTCTCGGTGTTTCCCATTATGGCGATGATTTGAATTAGGCTTAGGGTTAGGGTTTGGGAGAGAAGTTGATGATGAGAAGAAGAAAGAAGAAGATGAAGAGGACGATCGCGGAGAAAATCTGTTACATCTGCGCGTTGATTTTTTAGTTGGTATTTTACGCGTATATTTGCGCGTTAAGCGTAAATTAATTATTGCAAAATAATTCTAAATTAAATTGTATTTTCCATGCTTGAAAATCGCAACCTTTTATCATAGATTGAAATTTTTTCCATTTCACTTTGGATTTGTGGTCGGATACGTTCTTGACCTCCCGAATTGCCGGAGCCGAGTAGTAGTGTTTTCGGTATCGTATATAGAAGTTGGAGAGCCTGCAAAATCTTATATTTCATTGTGATAGCGAGGGAAGGGCCCGCCGACATGGGTGATATGGGGCAAAGAAAGATAAGTGGAGATTAATTTGCAAGGCCTCTTTTGCCATGTGTGTATGTTTCTTTCGGCTGAAACTTTTTTCATGTATTTCCGCTACTCCTGTAACATATGAACCATGGTGGTCCCTCTTCAACCATTAATGATTGTCCTTGCTTTTTTATATTATAATGAGACTGCATTTTTCTTTGCTCCGCATTTGTATCCGACAAAGTTGTCCGCATAGAGTGTCGTAATCCTTCTCAAAAAAAGAATGAAATACAGAGAGGTTGCAAAATAGATGATTCATGGTTTTAAATCGTCTGCGGCCATGCAAAATAATATTTGATCAGTTTTCATCCCTTTTTGTTAGTTTTTTTTTTGAACCGGCCCCTAAGCCTAACATCCAAACACACAACACATTCATACATCCAGCACACACAAGTATACAACATACACGTGCACTCAGAGAACACACAACTCGTCCCGAAAGCTTTAAGTTGTGGCCACTTTCCCAGAGGAAGCAGGCAACTTGTCATTTATTGGAGATTTCTAAACGGACTATTAAACCAGTCTCTTGATACCCCTTAGTATTGGAATTTCTTTATACATATTCAGGAGAGGCTGGCCAAGTATGTCTGTACTTTGTATCCCTTCGTATGACCCATCATCAGTGGCGTAAAGCCCATAAAGTTTCCGCTAAAGTCCGCTTTAGCGGAAAGCAGCCATGAGGCGTTTCACTTTTCATTGAAGGGGCGACATAAAACCTTCGTGCTGCTTTGGAGTCTAAAAGTCTTGTTTTGATTTGTTTTAAATGCTTGAAGCTTCGCTTAAACCGTTTTATAGCGGGTCAGAATGGGATAAAGCTTTTATTTCTTGAAAATTTGCAATTTATCATATGAAATGATTGACCACTGACTCGAAATTATTACATTCTCCTTTTGACGTATTTTTACGTGTTTGTCAAGGTTATCGTAAAACGATGCGATGCGTTTCTATATTTTGCACAGGATTTATGGGAATCTGTAACATTTTAGAAAAATCTTAAATGTTACTTTAGAATTTTTGAATAATAATAAAATAGTTTTATTAAAATTTTGGTATTTATTTGTAAAAGTAGTTATTTGTATAAGGTATTTATGTGTAGGAGGTATTTATTTGCAAAATATATTTTGTTTTAAATGAGAGAGGGTATGGTATATGTTAGGGTTGCATTATATCTTCAAAAACATCACACCATACCCTGCACCCTCATGCTTACATCTCCTCCTTGCACCATTTACAACTCCTTTTCTCTCATAATCTTTATGGTTACTAAACTCATCCTTCTCCTCAACCCTCACCTCAAATCATGGCCACCCTTCACCAATTCATCGGAATTTTAGATGCTATCTAATGATGCTCACAAGTGGTGTCTCCTCAGATTACGACACGTGGCGGATGACGTGTCCCGAAAGCTAAAGGGGGGGTGGAATAAATGAGTTGCATCAGGGACATTCCTCGGGATCCCCTTCTCGAGGAACGTATACGACTTTTTAGAAGACCTCCCTGAATACATTCCACCTTCACCCAGGAAACTACCAACAGATCGTCTCCGAGCTTTCTCGGTCTCCATGCTCGTTTCCGAGCAGCCTGACGTGCCGAGCTTCCTCGGTCTCCGTGCTCGTTTCCGAGCAGCCTGACGTGCCGAGCTTCCTCGGCCTCCCGGCTCGTCTCGGAGCTCCTGACGTGCTGAGCTTCATCGGCCTCCCCGATCAACCAAGAGCGTGGATCCCATGCGCCCCGCAATGGCTCCGCGTATATCGCCAGGGCGAGATATCCGCCTCCCCACGATCCGCGTCCCACGCTAGCTCATCCCCCTATTAATGGACATATCCCGCCATTCAAGGCGGGGATAACGCTGGGGCGTAACTGACGGCGAAGATCTCGCGTCTGCTCACTCCACGTGACCCCTATATAAACCCCTCACTCAGACGACTCAGGTAACTTGAACTCATTCCAATACGCCGCATACCTCGGCACTAATTTGATTGTCGGAGGGTCCTACGGTGGTCACCCACCCTGGGACTTCTTTACAGGTAGCTCGGCGTCAAACACCACCGATTGAGATCCACACCTAACAACTCTCAAAATAAATCTCAGCCGTCAAAAACCGCCATCGCAGGATCGACGGAGGACAACATCTGAAGGAGATCTCAAGCTTCATCAGTTGGCGCCGTTTGTGGAACGCTTTAGAAGCTTCCACCCAAAAGTTGATCTTCTGCCCTCGACCCGATGGAAAGCGACAACCGCAACGGTTTGAATACGAGCCGCCACAACGGAGGCGGGAGCGGCTCGTTTCCCCCTCCCAACGCCATTAACACCTTATCCGTCCGGATAGACAGGCTCACATCGCTGGTGGATGCCCTCGTCCGAGTTCAAGCGGCGGGCCATACCTACCAGACCGCAGCTCCCCCTCCCCGGGATAATGATGTCCGTAGGAGGACGGATGGGCACGCTCAAGCCCTCGAGCTCACTCACCCTCACCTCAGTGCCACCGAGTGCCGGCGGGCCGACTCCGGCCACCCTGACCCGCATGCGGCGATTGATTCCATGACCCGCTGGACGCCGGATAGCTCCACGCCACGATCCCAGGGAAGACTGCACCGTCACTCCAATGCCCGCCGTACGCTATCTTCCCCTGAGGAGGTGTCGGTCAGCTCGCCTGCTTCCAGGCAAGACTGACGCCCCCACTCTCGCCGGGATTGCACGAACGACGAGCGCAGGGACTGCTCGAGGAGGGCCTCGCCCGAGGATAGAGACACTTGATAGAGCAAAATCGGAGCTGCACCATCGCGCAGAACCGGAGCGGGGGTAGCCACCCCTCCGACTGTGCAGAATCCTCGGGGTACAACCACCGGCTTGAAGCCCTCGAGAATAAGATCGAAGGCATACGAAGGGATGGCCACACGTCCGGCGAAGGGGCCAGGTACTCCGCCGACTCTCTTACAAAGCCCTTCACAGAAGAGCTGCTTGTCGAGCATGTCTTGTCCAGGAACAAGCCGCTCAAAGTGACCCTCTTCGACGGGAAATCCGACCCGAAGGACCACCTAGATGTAAGTCTACGGTAGCGCCCCGCCCGTCGATCCGAGGCCAAAATGTGGAAACAAAACTTTTTCATAAACTTGAAATCGGCGCTAACGCAGACTTTAATCCCGGATCGAACCATTAACCTATAACTAGCAACTAGAGAAAGGTTAGAAAGTGGCTATACCGATCGATCCGTGTCCTTCGGTTTTTGGCCACCATCCCAAGCTCCTCACGGCATCTCCGATCTCCGGTCTCCTCGTCGGAAGGGCACCACATCAAAGAGTCTTTTTACGGGCTCCCGCCTCTGAACCGAGGCAACTCGGACACAAAGTTTGCTAGCCGATATGTCCAAGATTGCTGTAGAATATACGTAGAATACTTTGTCTCAAGGGTTAATCGAAGTTGCCTTTAGGAAGTGTGAGGAGAAATGAGCTTTGGAATTGAGCTAAGGATTTTTGTGCAAACGAAATGAGATCAATTTTTCACACCAAGAGAATGGGGCAGCCCATATCTTGTGCTCGGCCATGGCAGAATTTTCTTGCTGGAAAAAACAAGTGTGGGTGAGTGTAGTAGCAAGTAAGAGAGTGACCACAAGCCATAAATCTCACAAATATCCAAAGCATTAAATGCTACAAGATAGCTCACAAACACTCAATCAATCAAGGAGCTTGCTGGAATTTTCTGCAGCCCCGGCACCACAGAAAACCCTCCCATTTTGTAAAAGCCGCTTTTACAAAAAGCCCCCCTATTGGAAAATTCAGCCATAAGAGAGAAGAATGGAAAAATGACCAAATAAAAAATGCAAACTGGCAACTTCAAAAAACGATCCGGTAACAAAATTACAGGATAACTCTGCAACTGTATATACATACCCGCATTTGTATTTCGACCGAATACAAATGCAATAAGAAAAAATCTACACAGTATAATAATAGGATCCGGCTTAAACCAAAGCCCGCTAGTATTATCCGTCCGAACCAAGACACGTGCACAAGTGCACGCGTGTGTTCGAACCCTGCCATAAATCCATACGGCCTCTACAACGTTTCGCCCGAAACTTGAGAAACTGTCAGTGGGGGACTCTAAAGACTCGTCAATACTTTGGCTGTGGATTTAACCACTAGCACGTCAGTGGTACTAGCTGTACGTAACGGGCTGCCAGGTATTGACCAAAAGGAAGGCTGATAAGCGAACTCATCCAGACACCCTACTGAGCCTGTCAGTGACAATATCCGTACAGTCCGGTCCGTTCGTCTATGAGTATCGCATGTCGGGCCTAGGGGGTTGGTAAAAGTCACTCCTAAAAGCGATACAAGTGGTGTCGGAGTGTAGCCCAGAACACCCTGATATACTACTGGAATACATACCAGTAAATCTCCTGACTTGGCCAAGGACTTCGTGTAATGGCTCTCCTAGACACAGCGCGATCTCACCCCCAATACCGGGAGAGACGAAACCCCTACCGATCCGCTCACTGCCTCCATGTGGCTCGGGACTGTACCCAACTAAAACCTATTTGCACGACTCCTTTGAGCCGTGGTAGGGTAGTAATCAAAGCACAGTGGGAACTCACACGAGACAAATGACGATCTCAGGTCGATGAACTAACCTGTACACATGTCACCAGGGAACTGCTATCTGACGCTAGGTATAAAACCAATTAGCATGTTCCCGGCGAGTCCTGTCCGGTGTACTCATAACCCAATGAGCACCTGTATACATCTTAGGTGAACCAACTGACACCAATGGCTTGTGAGACCGGCCACCGCCCCTCATCGGGGTCTCGACTGTATACATTAGTCTACTCCGGAGTATCGATGCCCTGTCTCGAAACTCCCTCGACTATAGACCTTTTAAGGATGTGCTTATAGACCCCAGCTCCCACGTATATGATCGCCATCATACTGATGGCCGTCAAGCAAGAATCCTAAGGGCTCTATCAATGTGCAATAGTGACCTGTAATGTCACCTAAAGCATGTACACGATGATAAAGATAAACCAGATAGCATACTATCATCTTGAGTAAGACTGTCCTACCAGTATAGGTTCTCCCTCAATCATTGCAATCACGTGCCTGCGATCCAATAATTGACTCTGAGGGCACTATATCCAACAATCTCCCACTTGCACTCAAGGCTAATTATTGCGATGTCGCATACTCACCTCTACTGATCAGTCTCACAAAGCCCATTTGCGAAACTATTGCGTTCGAGCAATAGCTTCAGTGAGTGGATCCGCCCTGATGTTTCTTTCTATGTATCTCTTTATCTCAAGTTCGCGGAGAAAGCCATCTCCCGAAATGAACAATACATGTCTTAGAATATGTTTGGATATCTGATGAGACCTAGTTCATAAATGAACTCCAAATCCAAACTTCTTAGACTGTATCTGTAGGGTTACTAGGCACACCCAATAGGTTCTACAAGGCATCAACCATGCCCGTTTCAAATTTTTGATGTGCCAAACAACCCTATGCAAGATCGTTAACTAGAGGTAAGGCGAAACATAAAGCAAGCAAACTACTTTGCTACTAAGTGAATGGGAATACAACCTTTGTAGATCCGGTCCTTCACTTCTAAAGCTCCATGTTGACATTCCTTCGCTGCGATCATCGGGATCCCGAACCCTAGCGTTGGTTTCATCGGAGAAAAGAGCGGGCTAGGTCGTTGACTTCGAGGCCGAAGATGATCTACGTCGGGGATACTCAAACTCAAGCTATTCCTTCACTTGGTCAAGAACTTTGTGAAGAGAACACCCTATACAACATGGCAAGTGGTAGAGGATGAAGAAATAGGAAGTGGGTTCACTTTGGATTTGGATTTCTCACTCTTTTTCTTTACTTGAAAATTTTCAAGAAAGCTTTCTTCACTTCTAAAGAAGATGAAGAAGAAAGAAAAGAATATGAATAATATCTCATTATCAAAATGAATAATCAAGTGAAGTCTATCATGTTGCAACCATGGGTGAGTAAACCATTGTAGAGACTAAACTAGAGTTTAGGTTGATGGTTAGGTCAAAGAACAAAACAAAATGGTTAGACTTTTTCAAAGATGCTAAGAAGCTTCATGAAGCTTCAAGCCAAAACAAGAAAAGCCACCATTTAGTTTTACCAAAATAAATAAATAAATAAAACCCTAACCATTAACCTAAACATGGTGTAAGTCATACACACACCCA
Organism: Agapanthus africanus; assembly: GCA_030015575.1. Lineage (NCBI taxonomy): Eukaryota > Viridiplantae > Streptophyta > Magnoliopsida > Asparagales > Amaryllidaceae > Agapanthus > Agapanthus africanus. Next base: position 463,973,500 of record CM057343.1, read on the forward strand.
AGTTTGCATGTATCATCAAATATGATACAAACTAGTGCACAAAAATATATCACATATACAACTTGTGCACATCAAGTGAGAAAGACAATCTTAAGTGAACCAATACTAGTTAATGTAAAGTAATATATCAAATATATAATTATACATTAAATCATTAAATCAACACTTGATTTAACGATCCGGTCATATTGCATATAACCGACTAGTATCAAGTGTATCAATATATCGAATCAACATTTGATTCGGTAACCCGCCTATATCTCATATAACTGCTCGATGATACAAATCGCGAGAATACAGTATCACATACTGGTATTATTCTCGGTCCCGCACATATCTCATATGCGCTCCTATTTCGTTTCGCCTGAGCCAGAAAACCCCTGTGTAGGACTCTAAAGACTCGTCAATACGCCGGCAGTAGGTGATGATCATATCAAACACCCACAAGCCGCAAGCGGTCTGCTAAACGTAACGGCCACCCGGGTATTGAGCGATCAGAAGATCAACGAGCAAGCTTGCTCACACTCCTGTGAATCCAACCAGTAAGACTTACCGCACAGTCCGGTCTGTTCGTCTGATATGTCGCATATCTCGTCTAGGGGTGGTAAACGTCAGACCCCAGTAGCTTGATAAGTCATGCCGATGTAAGGTCCATAACAAGCATGAAACTACTGATAACACTTACCAGTAAATCAGTGCAACCCTGGCCAGGGATTTCCAGTTATGGCCAGTCGAGCATAGCGCAACATCAACCCCCAATACCGGGAGAGACGAATCCCCTCCTATCGCTCATTGCCTCCATGTGAATCAGGACTGTACCCAAAAACCATATGTTTGCACGACTCAGTAAAGCCGTGGTAGGGTGGAAATCAAAGCACAGTGGGAGACACACAAGACTCTATGGCGATTTCGGGTCAACAGACTAAGCTGTACCAGTGTCACCAGAGAACTGCCATCTGACATAAGGTATAATACCATCTGGGAGTTCTCGGCGAGTCCGTTCAGTGTACCCAGTCTCCACTGAGCACCCGCATACCATCTCTGATGTCAAACACCAATGGATATGGGATCATCCATCGCCCATCACATGGATCGAGAAGATATACGCTAGTCTACTCTGGAATATCGATGCCCCGTCTCGATATTCCCACGACTAGGAACATTGAAGGATGTACTCATTGACTACCCAAGCCCCACTAGTATGATCTACATCATAGTCCTGAAAGTAGAGTACACATCCTAAGGGCTTTATCAACATGTAACAGAGAGACATCAAGTATACATGTTAAGATAAAGAGCAACCGATAGCGTACTATCATGTCGAGCAAGAAAGTCCTACCTATATATGTCCCAGCATCCACTACAATATACATCTCATGTACAGTAATGGCCTCTAGGGCACACATATAACTAACAATCTCCCACTTGCACTAGGGCCATCTGTAGCAGTGGTTGTAGTATCTCATACTCAACCATCCCATATAAGTCTCTCTCTGGGAAAAGGCCTTTGTGAGTGGATCCGCCGTGTTGTCCTCTGAGTCTACTCTCCTAACCTCGATCACCCTGGAGATCAACTATCTCCATGATCAGGTGATGCTGCCTCAGAATATGTCTGGGTCACTGATGGGATCGGGGTTCCTGGGCCAAAGCCACACTTCCATTGTCACACAATAGTAGGAACCTAGTGCATCTCATGAACTAATATACACCCAAGCTGCCTCTTTGGTAGTATCTTTGATAGCGATGTCACTAGCCTTTATCGTCTAGTTTGCCACGGTATCTCGCTTGGAACTCTTCCAACATACCGTCCCTCCACTGAGGGTAAAGACAATGCCTGCGACTGACATTCAGTCGTCCTTATCACCCTGGAACTTTTCCAGTGATTCTCCCCAGGATCAATTGATACCATCTTACTATACCTAGTGAGAATCCTAATATCCATTTAGATCTATCGCATAGATCCATAACCCAGGATTTAGGAGGTATCACTTTGATCCTTTATGGAGAATCCATGTGATAAGAGGAGATTGACCTAGCGTAGCATAGGAAACTCTTTTCCTATCGAGAGTATGTTGTCCACGTACAATACGAGGATGACCACCTTACTCTCTACTACCTTTTTGTATACACAAGGTTCATCTACCATTTTGATGAAGTCAAACTCTTTGACTATCGCATCAAAACAGACGTTCCAACTCCGCGATGCCTGCTTTAATCTGTAAAGCAACTTGCACATGTTTCCGCTGCTCCCACTGTTTACGAAGCCCTCTGGTTGTGTACGTATAGACGCTCTCTTCTAAATCAGTATTTAGAAAAGCAGTCATGACACCCAACCGCCAGATATCGTAGTCATGGTATATAGCCGTGGCAAGTAGGATCTGGATGGACTTAAGCACAGGCACTGGAAAAGGTTTCATCATTATCCACGCCTGGTCGATGACGAAAACCTTTAACAAGTCCCGCTTTGAAAGTCTTAACTTTTCCATCTACACCAAGTAATCTTCTCAAGATATACTTGCTCTTGATGGGGATTTAACCCTTCATATATAGCATCTAAAGTCTATATTTTGTTGGTGTACATGAATTCCATCTCAGATTGCTAAGCACCCAGTCATTCTTACAGAGTCCCCACTCTTGATGGCCTGCTCGAAACTAGTTGGGTCATCATCTCATGATGCAATCCTCGCTCCCACTGTCATCGAGAAACCGAAGTATCTCTCAGGCGGATGAGGAACCCTGCTAGATCGGCGGAGAGGCTGAGGTCATCGGAGACTATTGAATCCTTTGGTTCTATCAAATCATTGGCTGTAGTTTGTATAGCTGTAAATCTTTCCAGTTCTACAGAACTGACCTTGCCTCGAGCTTGTCCGGATTTTGCTTTTGGCATAGGCCGGACAACCCCAAATCTTAACTTGCTTAAGAGATGGGCTCTTCCCAAACCATATCTCATATGGAGTGGTAGGCAGTGATCTGATTCGAACTTAATTCAATAGGTATGCAGCTTCTTAAGTGCATAACCCCCAAAAGGAAATAAGTAACTCAGTAGTACTCATCATAGAGCGCACCATATCATATAGGGTGTGATTGCTCCGCCCCGATACACCGACGTGTTGTGGTGTATACGGAGGAGTAATGCTGAGAGAGAATCTCATTCTCCTTTAGAATAGTCTAAGAATTCCATGCACAAGTATTCTCCTCCCTGATCTCATCATAGGACATAATACTTATACCTGTTTTTGGTTCTCTACTTCTAACTTATATTCATTGAATTTCTCAAAAGCTTCAAACATGTGTTTCAACAGGAACATGTGTCCGAATCTTGAGAGATCATCAATGAATGTAAGGAGGTACAAAGAACCAGTCTTGGCATATGTAGACTGGGGACCTCTATACATCACTATGTATCAGTCCCAAGAGTTCACTAACTCTTTCTCTGTTTCCAGTAAACGGAACTATGGTCATCTTATCTTTGTGACATGACTGGCAAGTTTCATAAGATGTAAATTTAAACTGATTTAAATATGCATCTAAATGTAACTTAGCTAGTCGGGTTGCATTGATATGACCTAGTCTACAATGTCTCAAGAAGAATTCGTTCATTTCTGAACTCTTCCTCTCGTGTGTGTTCTGTACGTAAGGAACTGTAGTTTGATTTAGAATGTATATGCTTTTAGACAACGTGCCTGAATCGATCAACTATTGATATAGGAAATGTTCAAAACATTATCCAACAATACAAAATTATATCCTTTCTTTAGTAAATAAAGAGACTGATATGATGTTGTATATCAGGTTCGGTATCTAATAACATTCGTTCAGAATCAATGTATTTGGAAACACAGGGTGATAGTGACCAACAGACTTGGCTGCAACACTTGCACCGTTTTCTGTCTCATGAAACTTATCACCCGTTCTCAGTTCTCTACCTTTCTGTAGCCCATGTAACAGATTACATATGCGGGATCCTGATCCGGTATCTAATACCGAGGACGTAGAGGATACAGAGAAACAGTTTTTTGTAATGAACGCACCCGAAGGAGATGCACCTTATGCACTTTCTTCGTTTGGGCGGCATGGGAATCCTGGTATTCCCCTATTTCCTGCTCTGTCTTATAACAATTATAAGTTGGAGCGGGACTAACGTTCCCCAGCTCAGTATAACAAGCGGGTTTGGTCAATACATCCATATTATTATCTTGATTAAGGCATGACATGGTCGCTACCTGGAGAGAGAGAAGAAAACACTCTGCGTGCGGTCTTGTAAGATTAGATTGGTTATTTATTTTATCTAATCAGGATGGCTCCCACTGTTTTTTATCAAATCTTCCTTCAAACCCTAAAAGGAAAGACTAGCCGGGATTAATTACACTCTACAAGTTCGTCAATCTTTCAGGCAGGCCAGTGCCGGTACTTTGAGGGAGGTTCCCTGTGCTTTTGCACGGACCTAATTAAAGTAAACCTCGTTTTCCCAGGGGCTTAACCCCGTTGACACCTTTCTAGACACCTACTTGATCGGCTAATTGTAAAGTGCAAAACTCTCCCAGGAGTAACAATTACTCGCAGTGGGTATCAGGATCCAACTATCATATAGAAGGTATGCAATCTCATTGCAAATTTCAACACTTGAAACTCCCGATAATGGTTTTTACCCCTAGCACCTATGACCTTGGCTAAGGTCAACAAATCATAAGCACTAGTCAAGTTCTACCCGTCATTTCGTGATTAATTAGACCCACCCACATGACCCTTGGTTAAGGTCAACAAAGACACATGACTGTCCTAACTAATCGCATCATATGCGGTGTAGGAAGACATCACTTAGCTACCGTACACTGTGCCTTGACTATGGTCAACAAACACAACACGAATACTAAGTACTCTACTTTCTAAAATGACGGAGGGTTGCGGATGGTTTTTAATAAAACCTTTAACGCTTTGAACTTGATATCGTTGCGGAATCAAATGGTTTTTAAATGGAGTGTTTTTGAGGCTTTTGCTAGTTTCGCTAAAGAGGTCACTCCCGGTGAAGGGATCTCGACTCTTTCCTCGTCGAATGAGGTGCATGATATTCACAATAGCACTATGCAAAGCAAGAACTAGAAAAGCAGTCAAAAGACAAACCGAAGGTTGTAGCATCTGCTAATTATTGCTAAAGAGGTCACTCCCGGTGAAGGGATCGTCGGCTCTTTCCTTATCGAATAAGGTGCTGGATGTTCTACAAGGAACACCGCTATGCAAAGCAACAACTAGAGCTACCTAATTTTTGAAATTCGATTCCACAACATCTTTTAGGTTTATTTTCTTTCATTAATCTCATTAATGAATGTCCCATCATTTAAGTCCACCTAAACATCACAGATAAACATAACATACACTTATGCCATCCGCATTCGCCTCAATGTTCCGTCTGCACCGTTAGGTTAGGTAACTAACGGCAGAGCGGGGCAGGGCTAGCGCGGGTGTAAAACATAAGCAACGTCTATATAATATATCATATATACTATATACAATATCTATCTGAACAAATCACGTGATCACATCACAGATAACGCAGCAGAAAATATCATATGAAATATTGGATATACTAGGACATCCGTGTTTTATTTTGAGCCTGTATAAAACACGGATTCCACGGTCGTGATGAATAGCCAATCCCACACCCCTAGACCCCTATGAGAGCGGCAAGCAACCCTACCAATTCTAGAGTTAGGAGACCCGGACTCGACTCCTCGAGTTGGTCTCCCACTGGACCCTAAAACCCGATTACTTGTGCTCCCCTCCTTGGGTCTATCCTAATGCGGAAAAGTAAATAATATACAATGGTGACATCTTCCTCAACATGGAAGTGCCCCAATAAAAGAATATTACATACAAGTTTTTTACATGAATGAAAAATGAAAAAACACTCATCTCACAGAAAAAAACCCCGGCTATTCAAACAGGACGATCCAATATAACATATCCAGCAACACATAACATCACATGTCATCAACGTAAGTTAATATGCCCATCCCAATTGTCGTTGACATATAGCAACGAAACCGGCGATATCACATATTACACTTACGGTCGCAGAAAAGAAAGTGTAAAACTACAACAGTTGGAATCCGCAACCTATTTAGACATCGCATGCCTAACAATTACAAACCCCGCATTTTAGTCTCATTATCGAAAACTCTTTTCAATATCAAGTCGGGCAATTCAATAAGATTCCCGACATCCTGAACGAATGCTCGTCGCAAACTTTAGTAGACGGCCGCACCCCCGATACCGTCGACGAAATGCACTAAGGCGGAACACCGCTGCCGCGAGCACCCGAACGGATGCTTTTTGGCGACGGGGTTCTCCTACAGTCACTTGGTCGGGGCTATGGGGTGTAGCTGTCTATTAAGTTTATCCGGCGAGTATCCGCGTACGCAACGTGATTGCGACGGACTTTTAATCACATCAAAATTCCGTGGCAACCGATCAATTGAGACTAAAGTGCTATGTTTATAATATTCAAAACAGTTATCTCATAACTATTTGTGGATTCCAAATATTGTATCACATTCCAGATAAATAGACAATGTTAAACTTTCCGATCGAATAATCAAACACCCAAGTTTTCCCGAAAAACTCAACACTTGAAATAAGTTTAAAAACATCCACTTCATGCCACGGTACCAACGGTCCAGCCGTAGAAGGGTCAAGCCAACGCCTCACATGTGGCATGCCGTACTGCCCCAAACCCTAAGGTTCAAAAGGCAGTTCAAGATGGTCACATAATCGAGTTAAGGTTTGTTGTCTTCTAGAGGGTCCATCGCGTTACTTGCACTACTTAGACGTTCTTAAATTACGGAAAAATCCAACACTTGGAAATTTTCCGGCAGGGGAAAAGATGAGATATTGATATCCGGTCGAACATTTTAACACGTTCTAAAATACCCGGAAAAAATAAACAAAGTTAAATAATCCGATCGAAATATCGAGTCCCCAAAACAACCCAGAAAACTCAACTCTTGAGTATAAATTAAAAATTCCCAGAAAACACAGGAATTACAGACGGGCATTACTGTGCAAAGCACGTGCCAAGAGTCACCTTTATGGCCGCGGAACCGCCGCGCAATCCAGGGTGGGGCCGCGGTTCCGCGGCGCATTGGTCGACTTAGGGGCACGTGCTCCACAGTAATTCCTAGAAAACCCTGCTGAATTTTTTGGATATTTTTAATTCACAAAAATCCACAGTTTCAGAAAATGTACAGAGAAGGATGTAGTTTAGGGTTTCGGGGTTCGATCGGGTTTCTAACTTCGTTTACACTTCGCCTAAAGCTCTAGCTAGGCTATGATACCACTGTAGGGTTACTAGGCACACCCAAGAGGTTCTACAGGGCATCAACCATGCCCGTTTCAAATTTTTGATGTGCCGAACAACCCTATGCAAGATAGTTAACTAGAGGTAAGGCGAAACATAAAGCAAGCAAACTACTTTGCTACTAAGTGAATGGGAATACAACCTTTGTAGATCCGGTCCTTCACTTCTAAAGCTCCATGTTGACATCCCTTCGCTACGATCATCGGGATCCCGAACCCTAGCGTTGGTTTCATCAGAGAAAAGAGCGGGCTAGGTCGTTGACTTCGAGGCCGAAGATGATCTATGTCGGGGAGACTCAAACTCAAGCTATTCCTTCACTTGGTCAAGAACTTTGTGAAGAGAACACCCTATACAACATGGCAAGTGGTAGAGGATGAAGAAATAGGAAGTGAGTTCACTTTGGATTTGGATTTCTCAATCTTTTTCTTTACTTGAAAATTTTCAAGAAAGCTTTCTTCACTTCTAAAGAAGATGAAGAAGAAAGAAAAGAATATGAATAATATCTCATTATCAAAATGAATAATCAAGTGAAGTCTATCATGTTGCAACCATAGGTGAGTAAACCATTGTAGAGACTAAACTAGAGTTTAGGTTGATGGTTAGGTCAAAAAATAAAACAAAATGGTTAGACTTTTTCAAAGATGCTAAAAAGCTTCATGAAGCTTCAAGCCAAAACAAGAAAAGCCACCATTTAGTTTTACCAAAATAAATAAATAAATAAAACCCTAACCATTAACCTAAACATGGTGTAAGTCATACACACACCCAAGTTTGCATGTATCATCAAATATGATACAAACTAGTGCACAAAAATATATCACATATACAACTTGTGCACATCAAGTGAGAAAGACAATCTTAAGTGAACCAATACTAGTTAATGTAAAGTAATATATCAAATATATAATTATACATTAAATCATTAAATCAACACTTGATTTAACGATCCGGTCATATTGCATATAACCGACTAGTATCAAGTGTATCAATATATCGAATCAATATTTGATTCGGTAACTCGGCTATATCTCATATAACCGCCCGATGATTCAAATCGCGAGAATAGAATACAGTATCACATACTGGTATTATTCTCGGTCCCGCACATATCTCATATGCGCTCCTATTTCGTTTCGCTTGAGCCAGGAAACCCCTGTGTAGGACTCTAAAGACTCGTCAATACGCCGGCAGTAGGTCATGATCATATCAAACACCCACAAGTTGCAAGCGGTCTACTAAACGTAACGGCCACCCAGGTATTGAGCGATCAGAAGATCAACAAGCAAGCCTGCTCACACTCTTGTGAATCCAACCAGTAACACTTACCGCACAGTCCGGTCTGTTCGTCTAATATGTCGCATATCTTGCCTAGGGGTGGTAAACGTCAGACCCCAGTAGCTTGATAAGTCATGCCGATGTAAGGTCCATAACAAGCATGAAACTACTGATAACACTTACCAGTAAATCAGTGCAATCCTGGCCAGGGATTTCCAGTTATGGCCAGTCGAGCATAGCGCAACATCAACCCCCAATACCGGGAGAGACGAATCCCCTCCTATCGCTTATTGCCTCCATGTGAATCGGGACTGTACCCAAAAACCATCTGTTTGCACGCCTCAGTAGAGCCGTGGTAGGGTGGAAATCAAAGCACAGTGGGAGACACATAAGACTCTATGACGATCTCGGGTCAACAGACTAAGCTGTACCAGTGTCACCAGAGAACTGCCATCTGACGTAAGATATAATACCATCTGGGATTTCTCGGCGAGTCCGTTCAGTATACCCAGTCTCCACTGAGCACCCGCATACCATCTCTGATGTCAAACACCAATGGATATGGGATCATCCATCGCCCATCACATGGATCGAGAAGATATACGCTAGTCTACTCTGGAATATCGATGCCCCGTCTCGATATTCCCACGACTAGGAACATTGAAGGATGTACTCATTGACTACCCAAGCCCCACTAGTATGATCTACATCATAGTCCTGGAAGTCGAGTACACATCCTGAGGGCTTTATCAACATGTAATAGAGAGATATCAAGTATACATGTTAAGATAAAGAGCAACCAGATAGCGTACTATTATGTCGAGCAAGAAAGTCCTACCTATATATGTCCCAGCATCCACTACAATATACATCTCATGTACAGTAATGGCCTCTAGGGCATACATATAACTAACAGTATCGTCAACTGAACTTAATCAGTATCCTGCGTCATGCCTCCCTCAGTATCCGCTTGGATCACCTGTCCAAACCACTGCCCCTCGTCAGAGGGAAAACTATAACTCTGACAGTCACTCTGTCATCCAGGTCACCTTGGAAGCCTGAAATGATAACCGTCTCACGAAGAAGGCTGTCGCTATCATATCCCTAGAACATCCACTTATGTTCTAAGACTGCTTCCGAACGTTTCTCCAGGATAAGATTAATATCAACTTATTGCATCTAGTGCAAAAACAACATCTGGTGTGGTACTTGACATCTCATGTTCAACTCAATTGCCAAAGCAAGTGATCTGTCAATCATGCACATCCCTCTCCCCTTTAGTCTGTAAGACACCTTTAGAGAGGGTGACTCCATCACCTGCAGGTACACTACCATGCCAGGAGTCGTCCATTCTAAAATACTTTTAGAATGCTGTCTAAGTACCCAGATTCGGAAACTACCCAAATCTAGATCTAAAACCATAGATCTAGTAACCAGAATGTCTGATATTATATCCAAGTCCTATGTGGAAAAACCACTGTGTGACAACCAAAGTATAACCGTTCGTAGTATAGGAATTTCACTTCCTACTCTGTGTATGTCATCCAAATACCAGGACATCATACCCTACTACCTTCTTAACAGATCCATCCCCTATTCTGATGAAGTCAAACCTATGACTGTCATATCAGAAATAGATGATCTATCCCCGCTATATCTGCTTTAGTCTATAAATAGACATAAGCTACTTGTCCACTATGCTTTCGCTGCTCCCACTGACTACGACAACCCTCTGGCAGAGTCATATAAACGTACACTTCTAAAGCTAGTTTAGAATGACGCTATACTCATCCTCCTGCCGAGTCTCACAGTCTGGAACTACAGCAATGGCAAGTCTGGGTAAACAAGAACCTCCCTGTCACCGTCTTTGAGGCTATCGGAGTACCTCTCGGGTGCCTGAGGTTACCCACCATATCTGCGGAGTGGCTAATGAAATGTCAATCTCGATTGAATCCTTAGGTCCCTATTAAATTTTCAGTAATCGTCTGTGGTTCTGGAATCACTTCCAGTTCTACCATACTCCCACTACTATTTTCTGAAAAAATCCATTTTTATCAAAACTGTAGCGAGTCAAGAACAATATTGTAACACCCAGCCCCTTTTTATACCAATATACGTATCTCTCTTTAACTTATAAAGTTCTTTTATTATTTATGTTATTTATAATTATTGATTTATTTAAAAACCTTTTTAGCCCAAACCCAAACTATAGATTTATTCTTCATCAAAATATATTTCCCTATATTACTATATTTCTAGTTTCTAACTCTAGTTGCTTTATATGCTAATCTAAAACCCTAGTTCTAAATATTATCCTAAACCCCAAGCCCATTCTTTTAAATTCGTTTTCTTTTCTTTTATTCCAGCCCTTTGTAAATTTTCTCATTATTTTATTTTATTTTATTTAAACCCAAAACCTATAAAACCCCCAGCCCATTTACCCCATTTTATTTCTTTAAGCCCAATCTTTTATTTCTCCCCATTTTATTAATTCCCACTGGCCCAACCCGAGCTTTTCCCAAACCGAGCCCATCACCTCAGCCACCTTCTTTTAAAAAGGAATTCTTTTTTTAGCCGGCCCAGCAGCTTCCCGGCCCACTCCCTATATTTTTCCCAAATGAATTCTTTTCCTCTAAATCTCTGGCCCAGCTCACGCCGCCCCGGCCCAACCGCTTCAGCCCTCACCCGCACCCGTTACACCCTACCCGACCCACCTTTTCCATCTTCCCCAACGGCCACTCCCTAATTTCCCGCGCGCGTTTCCTTCGCGACCCACTTCCTTCGCCGACGCCTCCGCACGCGCTCGCGCCCACGTCGCTGCGATGTTATCCCTCGCACTCCCCTCTCTAACCCCGTCGCCCTCATCTCCTCTCTCTCTCCTCTCAAAACTTCTCCCATTTCCCCTACAACCCACGTCTCCGACGAGAACCCACGCCTCACCGGCGGCCTCGCCTGCATCCCCGACTCCTCCGGTGACCACCAATCTCTTCGCCTCCTTCCCCGAGCTTACCTCACCAAAACCCAAGCTCCCTCCTTCAGCCTCCACGAAACCCCTGCACGCACCCGAGCTCCACACCGCCTGCACCCGAGCCGACCTCCCCCTCACCATCGTCTTAACCACCGCCGGCATCCCCATCCCTCCGACCTCGCCTTCCTCCCTCTCTTCGCTCACCTCCTCGTCCTTCTCTCTCCCCCTCTCTCTGTTTTCTCTCTATCTCTCTGAGATCCCTCTCTCTCTAACTCTATCTCTGAGATCTCTCTCTCTCTCTCTCTAACTCTATCTCTGAGATCTCTCTCACTCTGCTCTCTCTCCCCCCCTCTCTCTACAACTCTCTCTCTCCCTCACTCCCGATCTCCCTCTCTCTCTGTCTCTGTTCTCACCCCCTCCCTCTCTCTTTCTCAATCTCTCTAATCTCTCTCTGCCTCTCTTCCTTACCTTCTCTCTCTCTCTCACCGATTTCTCTCTCTCTCTCACTGATCTCTCTTTCTCTGAAATCTCTCCCTCTCTCTCTCAAAATCCCTTTCTCTTCCTCTACAGCCCCTCTCCGTCGCACACCACAAACAACCACTGTACCGAGCCGTCAAGCGAAACTCGAGCCGAGCCCAATCCGCGTCGTGATCGCGTCGTGTCATTGCAATAGAATGCGTCGCTGCCGTGCATCCCCGAGACGTTTCCAGGCAAGTTCTCTACTTGCTACATGCTAAGTTATGCTTGTTACAAACTAAAATCGTATAGATTATGTAGTTATCTTTCTGAATAAATTATACTACGTACCTGTTCGATACATGTTCCCAAAGAAAATACTTATCTAATTTGACGGAACTGGATTGTTTATATTGGCCCTTGTTGTGATGAATACCTTGTACAAATTTCACTGGAAAAATATGACCGTTAACGACTAAAACGACTACCCCCAAGTTTACTCGTAAAACTGGAAATTTCTTGTATCTGAAAACCGTTAAAATCACCATAAATTATATACATACTGGAATGATACATTCGAGGGCTCACATCTAAGCCGACTCGACGAACTATAACCCTATGCAAGTTTCTATTAGTTTCTGTACGTAAACTGTGACAATTTTTGGATCGGAGTGCGACTCTGGACTGCAGTCCAGAGCGACTCTGTTTACTGTGTGCTGTTCCGTAATGGGTACCACACTGTTTCCTTAACTCGTAGGTTGCGGAACTCCACTGTTTAGTAAAGGTGAATCTGTTAGCTAGACAACACAAGTGGTTTCCTTCTGTTTCGTTGTCGTTTGTTATTTAATCTGTAATTTAATAGATGAGGACGTATAACAGTCCCAACAGAATCAGAATTGACATATTAGTATTGAACAGTGTATAACTCCTAACGTACAGACGCGATTGAGAAACCGTCTATTGCGTTGAAAACCTTACTGAAAACCCTAGATTTTATTCAACTGTAGCGTCGCTAAAAACTAATCCCAACTGGGATTAAAATGCATTGCGAAACGGACTTCCGATTCTGAAACCGGATTTCCAGCCGTGAACGTTTAAAAGGAAATGGCCATAATTAGTGACCCTGAAACCTGATTGGCGTGAAACTAAATTCGTTGAATAGATAACTGAACATACTATTTATTCCCTGTTTATCGTTTTGCTAAACTGTACACGTTTGATTTATGATAAATATTGCAAGTGGTAAACTATTGATTCATGACCCCCTAATCATACGTTACATACTGTTTACGCATCATATCATACACATGTCACTGCATTGATAACCTAGTGATAACGTGCATTACCCAGTGTTAGGTATTAGTGATGATTGTGGCAAGTACGTTAGTGATCATGTATAAGTGAATAAGTGAAAATGATACGTACTTGTACACAATCAGTGAACCTTATGATTCTATTGCATTGTCGACGTCTGTGGGACGCGTGTACGTGTGACTATAAGTGGTATGGGAAACTTAAGGAAGCTCTTTCATGGGTATCACAGATAAGGCACCAGACACTGCCATTTATCTTAGGTATTAGTCGGGACGTGCTTGATGGAGGTCCTGCCTCCAGTTCTCGCGCAGACTTGTCACAGACCGATTAGTATTTAAGGTTATGGTTAGCGTTTGATGTAGACCACGGGGTGTGGGGTAGTTTGAGTGTGAGTTCAACAGAATCTCGGGTGTCCCTTGCCGGCTTATATATATGGAGATATATGGAGATTTACAGGGTACATGATTATTACCGTGAGTTATATGTTGGGCCCGTGGTCCCTTGCCCTTGGGTTCTATCCTTGGGTGGAGGACACTCGCGAGTGGTTGACTCTCACACTCGGACTGACGATAGGCTTAATGACATGTACAGTGAGACTTAGAGACTGATAGGGATGATAGCATCGATATACATACTTACCGTGTTGACATACTTGGCATATCCCTTTTTCTGCTTTTACTGTTCCACTGCATTGAGTACTGCATGTTCATACCTATACCGTCATTGATTTACTGTTATATATATCCATTATCACTGTTAGAATTGTCACATGAATTTATATATTATATTGCTATTGTGTCGCTCTGACGACCTGAGTATGCATGCTCAGCGTGAGGAGAAGATTTAGCCTGGACCATGACTAGACGTACATCACGGACATCTTGATTAGCTATCCAGGGTTATACCTTTTGTTTCCCATCAGGTCAGTTCTTTATACTGTTTTGTTCCAGTTACTGCATTTCTCATTACCTGCGCATTATTTACTGATTACCATGTAAAGCTAGAAGCCGAAGTGTGACTACGGCAGGATGTTTCCTCGACCGTAGGAGCATGGCTGGCCTTGTCAACCCCTCGTATTCCGTATTTTAGGAAGCGGGGCAGGACAAATATCACTATTGATCTTCCAGATGGTAGAAAGTCAACTCTCGTCATAGCCCGGGTCAACCCACAAACAACCATTACAGAAACGTGCCTTGAGTTATTCAGAGTCTGGTTTTAAGCATAAGCCGGACAACTCCCCGTACCTTAACATTGTTAAGATATGAACTATTCTATATCCAATATAGAAACAGAGGCACTGATTTAATTGGAGCCAGATTCAAATCATGCAGCTGTCTCCAGTGCATGTCAACTAAATGGAGAGAGGCCGATCAACATTACTCAACTTAGGAGTGCATCCAATTATGAGTAACCTGAAAGAGAAGCAAGTTCTCATAATCATTACTATCAACTGAATACCATACACAAGCATCTACATCTTCGATCACCTTGAAGAATCCTGATACTTGCAACACCTTGTTTTCTACTTTATTCTTATATCTATAACTTCTCAAAACTTAGACCTTGCATTTCTACGAAACACATGTCTAAGAACTAGAGAAGTCACAAGTAAACAGAATATAGTACGAGTACCAACCCCTCTGTCTAAATGGACACAGGACAACATACAATATACTTTCTATAAGTCCGCTGAGTTGAATAACTCAAACTCTGTGAGTCGTAGGTTGAAAACTGTACTTATGGTTAAGAAGAATTACACCGCTGTTTAATCCTCCTTACCTAACCATCCACTGATATAGGTAAATATCATGGACATAATTTCAAAAAGTTATATCTCACTTTATAAAAATAAACGTACAGATATATCAATTTGAAATTGGTGCATAACAACGGATATTCAAAACCAAATATTTGCCGTCCGGCAAACAGCCCAGGCGATTTCCTCAAATATCACCAATTACAACGAATCCCGATATAATGAGGATGATCACCCAATTCCCAATAACTTACTCCCACTCATCATTTATAAAACCATACAGATGTGAGAATCAAACCTGGTAAATACATACCCTGGAGCAAGGGCTAATTGGGAAATCAGTTTTCTTTTAACAATACACAGTGAAACTGAAACATGTAAATGTTCCGAAGGGGTATCCGGGTATTCCTAGTAATGCCTCTTCCATTATCAGATTCACAACTATAACCGTATATTTCTTTGCCATCTCTCTAAATCCCTTTATATGTCTTTTGTCATTACCTTCTGTACACCACCTTTAGGCCAAATGGTTTTCTTCATTCCCTACCGTTCGGCTCCAGCCTATGATTTGGAAGAAAACTATCCAATAAGTATAATGGGTGTACTCTCCTAATCCTAGGAGCACTCGCAACGCGAGAGAAGGTAAGGATAAAAGACAACTGAATAAACCTTATTCTATCTCTCCTGAACCAGAATCCATCCCCGAACTGGAACAAGTCCCTTCGAGTTCGTATATAACCATACGATGGAGTATCCAAATAACTGTGGATTTTCGTAGTGATACAGAGTGTTCTGGAGAAATACAAAGGTGAAGTAGGATTGGCGATGAAATACTTGGTTTGGTCATGAATAGCATTCGCAATTTACTTTGCCCTCTTACTAATCCCTTTATTTGTCTTTATTTAATACCTTCTGTACACCTTTTAGGCTAAATAGTTTTCTTCATGCCCTACCTTTCGGCACCTGCCTATGGTTTGGATGAAGACTATCCAATTAGCGTAATAGGTGTACCGTCCTAATCCAAGGAGCACTCGTAACTTGAGAGAAGGTAAAACGAAAAGACAACTGAATAATTCTATTCATTTTCTCCACAACCGGAAACCATCCTCGAATATGGAACAAGTTCCTTCGAGTTCGTATATAACCATACGATGGTTTTATCCAATGGAAGTGGACGTTCGTAGTGATACGAAATGTTCCGGAAAAAAGGGTAAAAGTAGGAGTGGCAATGAGGTATGCAACTCTGACAATCCAAAAGCCAATGTTTAAGAAGGTTCGGTCAACATGGTCACTGAGTCATAGTCAAGGGTTAAGTCATGGTCGCTGCCAAAGAGAGAGAGAAAAGAAACACTCTGCGTGCACTCTAACCTAGATCAGAATGGTTATCATTTTATCTAATCAGGAAACCTCCCACTGTAACCTCAAATTCTCCTCCAAACCTGAAAGAAGAATTAGTCGGGATCACCCGAGGAGTAAAACAACTCATCAGTGGGAATCGGGATCCAACTATCATCGCATGATAATGTGATGGAATCCACTCACATTATCGCACTCCAGAAGGTATGCGCATGCCTGGCAAGTTTCAGTTTCTTTAGAAACTCCCGATGTGATTTTTACCCCATGCTCTTATGACCTTGACTTTGGCCAACAAATCATAAGTCACATGTTAAGTTCTACCCGTCATTATCCAGGTTAATTTAAACCCACCCGTACCTACCCTTGACTTTGGCCAACAACGCAGTACGACTGTCCCAAACCAACGCATCTATCTATGCAACAGAAAGGTAACAAATAGCTACCATACATTATGCCTTGATTTTGGCCAACAAACATAGCATGAATACTAAGTGCTACCCATCTGAAATGACGGAGGGCTATGAATGGTTTTTGGCGAAAAACCTTTAACGTAATGAACTTGATATCGTTGAGCGAACTGGATAGCTTTTTATAAAAATATAGTGGCAAAAACCTTTGCTAAAGAGGTCACTCCCTGTGAAGGGATCTCGGCTCTTTCCCCGTAGAATGAGGTGCGGGATATTCTAACTGAATACCACAATGCAAAGCAAAAAGGCAATCGGCTATAGTTAAGTTATTACCTTGACGCAAACTTCTGCCCAAGGGGTCACTCCCGGTGAAGGGATCTCGGCCCTTGCCTCGTCGACCGAGGTGCTGGATATTCATAACCGAATACCACTGTGCAAAACAAAAGAAAACGTCCTTGCAATAACAGCTTTTTGAAAAATGTTCCAACAACATCAAACAGGTTTGTTTAGCTTGCATTGATCCGAATCAGTGCAGTCCCATCGATTAATCACACCATAAAAGAACGAAAATATGATGTACGTATATGCCATCCGCATTCGCCACTGGGTCCCGTCATCACCCGTTAGGTTACTTAACTAATGACAGAGCGGGGACTGGACTAGCGCGGGTGTAAAACATATACAACATCTACTAGTATATATATCAATATATAATAATCGCTCAAGGCGTGATAAAAAAATGCAACATCACAGAGAGTAATAAGGATCACAGAACAATACAGATAATCTGGGAGCCCCGGGTTTCATAGAGCCGCAACTGAAACCCGACGTTCCCCTGGTCGTGTGGATAGCCTGTGCAATGAAATCCTAGACCCCTACGGGTGCGGCAAGTTACCCGCCGAAACCTGAAGTGAGGCAGCCCCCTTCAACAAAGTGAATGGACCACCCAGCACTTCACGGAATCCGGTAACTTGGGCACCCCTCCTTGGGTCAAACTATACCCCCTACGAGTGCGTCGAATAGCCCTCCAATTATAGAGTGAAGCCCCCTCCGTCTCAAAGCCATGAGATGCGAGCTCTTTGCCCTCTAGAACCCGGCTATCCGTGCACCCCACCACGGGGTAATCCTAGTACAGAAAGGAAAAATATATACAACGGGTACATCAACCTCAGCCCGGTCGTGCCCCAAAAGAATAATATACAAGCAGACAGTGACGGCAGTCCACATGTCGGACGCTCGCCCCGCAATATCAAATGTACAGATATAACCAAACTGTACTACCATTGCATCCAGGCTATCCACCACGACAAATCCGCAACATCACAGCACAATACAGAACATCAACGTGAATGTCACGTTCGCAAATCCGTCTAAAAGAGCTATAGCAAGTAGACAAGATTTACCGCTCGAATGACATTCACGGTCACAGATAGTAATGTAAGTACTGCGAACTAACTTATTAAAAAATTTCGATCGACAAAATTTCCCGAAGTGGGCCCCAAGTACTAATCCAGCACTCAAAACAATCTGGGCCATAACTGAATATTCCAGAAACCCCAATTCCAAGTAAAAGACCATAGTAGAAAAATTGGTGCACTAAAGCTACAGTACCGCGGCGGAACCACGACCAAAACGTGGGTAATGCCGCGGTTACGCGGCGCTATAGTAGAATCACACTTCCAAATTTCTACAGTGGTCTTAGAAAAGCTTGCCTGATTTTCTGACGTACCCAAAATAATTTTTAGACCACAAAAAAAATTCGACAGAAACTTGACTTTTGAAATTGCGGTTTCGGAAATTTCATTCGATCGAAATTTTAAACAAGTTAGAACAAGCTAGTAAAGGTTAATGGCGTGGCTCTGATACCTTGTAAGTCTACGGTCGCGTCCCGGCCGTCGATCCGAGGCCAAAATGCGGAAACAAAACTTTTTCATAAACTTGAAATCGGCGCTAACGCAGACTTTAATCCCAGATTGAACCATTAACCTATAACTAGCAACTAGAGAAAGGTTAGAAAGTGGGTATACCGATCGATCCGTTTCCTTCGGTCTTTGTCCACCATCCCAAGCTCCTCGCGGCATCTCCGATCTTCGGTCTCCTCGTCAGAAGGGCACCACATCAAAAAGTCTTTTTACGGGCTCCCGCCTCTGAACCGAGGCAACTTGGACACGAAGTTTGCTAGCCGACGTGTCCAAGATTGCTGTAGAATATACGTAGAACATTTTGTCTCAAGGGTTAATCGAAGTTGCCTTTAGGAAGTGTGAGGAGAAATGAGCTTTGGAATTGAGCTAAGGATTTTTGTGCAAATGAAATGAGATCAATTTTTCACACCAAGAGAATGGAGCAGCCCATTTCTTGTGCTCGGCCATGGCAGAATTTTCTTGCTGGAAAAAAAAAGTGTGGGTGAGTGTAGCAGCAAGTAAGAGAGTGACCACAAGCCATAAAATCTCACAAATATCCAAAGCATTAAATGACACAAGATGGCTCACAAACACTCAATCAATCAAGGAGCTTGCTGGATATTTCTTGAGCCCCAGCTCCACAGAAACCCCCCCATTTTGTAAAAGCCACTTTTACAAAAAGCCCCCCGATTGGAAAATTCATCCATAAGAGAGAAGAATGGAAAAATGGCCAAATAAAGAATGCAAACTGGCAATTTCAAAAAGCGATCCGGTAACAAAATTACTGGATAACTCCGCAACTGTATATACATACCCGCATTTGTATTTCGACCGAATACAAATGCAATGAGACAAAATCTACACAGTATAATACTAGGATCCGGCTTAAACCAAAGCCCGCTAGTATTATCCGTCCGAACCAAGACACGTGTACAAGTGCACGTGTATGTTCGAACCCTGCCATAAATCCATACGACCTCTACAACGTTTCGCCCGAAACTTGAGAAACTGTCTGTGGGGGACTCTAAAGACTCGTCAATACTTTGGCTGTGGATTTAACCACTAGCACGTCAGTGGTACTAGCTGTACGTAACGGGCTACCAGGTATTGACCAAAAGGGAGGCTGATAAGCTAACTCATCCAGACACCCTACCGAGCCTGTCAGTGACGTCCGTTCATCTATGAGTATCGCATGTCGGGCCTAGGGGGTTGGTAAAAGTCAGACCCCCAAAAGCGGTACAAGTCGTGTCGGAGTGTATCCCAGAACACCCTGAGATAATACTGGAATACCTACTAGTAAATCTCCTGGCTTGGCCAAGGACTTTGTGTAATGGCTCTCCTAGACACAGCGCGACCTTACGCTCCGAGGTAAACTCAAACCTGCCCCGAGCCGACCAGACGGATAGAAAGAAAAGGGACAGGGAGGAGAAAAAGAAGGTCGATCGTCCGAAACCTTACTCTCCGAGGTTTCAGGAGTACACTCCTCTAAACATCTCTCAGACCGAGTTGTTGGAAGAAGCTAAGGGTGAGAGGTTCTTCAAGTTTCCGCCAGTCACCCAAAGAGCAAGCAAGAGACTCCGCGACCTATACTGCGCCTTCCACAGGTCAATTATTGGATCGCAGGCACGTGAATGCAATGATTGAGGGAGGACCTATACCGGTAGGACAGTTTTACTAAAGATGATAGTATGCTATCTCGTTTATCTTTATTATCGTTTACATGCTTTAGGTGACATTACAGGTCACTATTGCACGTTGATAAAGCCCTTAGGATCTTGCTTGACGGCCAGCAGTATGATGGCGATCATATACGTGGGAGCTGGGGTCTATAAGCACATTCTTAAAAGGTCCCTAGTCGAGGGAGTTTCGAGACAAGGCATCGATACTCTGGAGTAGACTAGTGTATACAGTCGAGACCCCAACGAGGGGCGGTGGCCGGTCTCACAAGCCATCGGTGTCAGTTGGTTCACCTAAGATGTATACATGTGCTCATTGGGTTATGAGTACACCGGACAGGACTCGCCGGGAACATGCTAGTTGGTTTTATACCTAGCGTCAGATAGCAGTTCCCTGGTGACATGTGTACATGTTAGTTCATCGACCTGAGATCGTCATTTGTCTCGTGTGAGTTCCCACTGTGCTTTGATTACTACCCTACCACGCTCAAAGGAGTCGTGCAAACAGGTTTTAGTTGGGTACAGTCCCGAGCCACATGGAGGCAGTGAGCGGATCTGCAGGGGTTCGTCTCTCCCGGTATTGGGGGTGAGGTCGCGCTGTGTCTAGGAGAGCCATTACACGAAGTCCTTGGCCAAGGCAGGAGATTTACTGATAGGTATTCCAGTAATATCTCAGGGTGTTTTGGGCTACACTCCGTCACGACTTGTACCGCTTTTGGGGGTCTGACTTTTACCAACCCTTAGGCCTTCCATGCGATGTTCATAGACGAACGGACCGGACTGTACGGATATTGTCACTAACAGGCTCAGTAGGGTGTCAGGATGAGTTCGCTCATCGACGTCCCTTTTGGTCAATACCTGGTAGCCCGTTACGTATGGCTAATACCTTTGACGTGCTAGTGGTTAAATCCACAGCCAAAGTATTGACGAGTCTTTAGAGTCCCCTACAGACAGTTTCTCAAGTTTCAGGCGAAACGTTGTAGAGGCCGTATGATATATGGCAGGGTTCGATCTTATACGTGCGGTATTGCACGGATCATGATCGGACGGATCATACTAGTGGGCTTTGGTTTAAGCCGGATCCTAGTATTAGATTTGTTGGATGACTTTAGTCTCATCGCATTCGCATTCAGTCGGAATGCGAATGCAGGTATGTATATACAGGTGAGGGGTATCCTTGTGATCCGTCATGAGTTTACTTTAGATGTTGCCGGATCTTTTTGTTGGACCAAACATTTGGATTAATGTTTGGATAATGGAATTGGTGAGCTAGAATTCATCATTTGGAGCATTTAATGTGACACATGCACAAGTGGTGACTCATGGTCTCTTTTCTTGTGCATGTGTTACATAATGTGATGGTTTTATGCTTGATATGATAAGGAGAGAGAGAGGGGGCTGCCATGGGATCATATTTGGTCTTGTTTTTTTCTTTTCACTCTCTCACTCTCATTATCATACATCACAAGAAAAGAAAAAGAAAAGAAAACCTTCTCTTCTTCTTCTTCTTCCTCTAGCTCATAGCTTCCATTAATGGCAACACCTTCAACCTCCATCCATGCTATGGATGCAAGAGGAAAAGTGATCACAAACATTCTCTACAACACCTTGGACGCGTCGGCTAGCACATTTCGTGCCCGAGTTGCTTCGGATGAAGCGAGAGCCCGTAAAAAGACTTCTCGATGTGGTGCCCTTTCCGACGAGGAGATGGAGACCGGAGATTCCGCGAGGAGATCGTGATGGTGGCCGAAGACCGAAGGACACGGATCGCTCGGTATAGCTCTCTACCCCATTCTCTAGTTTGCTAGGATTAGGTTAATGGCCCGATCCGGGTTTTAAGTGCGCGGTAGTGCCGGTTTACAAGTTCCGTAAAATTTTCGTTTCCGCATTCCGGCGTTGGATTGACGGCCGGGGCGCTGCCGTGCACTTACGTTGGTATCAGAGCCACGCCATTAACCTAGTCTAGCTTGCTCTAACGTGTTTACAAGTTTGATCAATCGGATTTTCCAAAAACCGTATTTTCAAGCATCAGTTTCTGTCGAATTTTTGCAGTGGTCAAAAAATTATTTGGTACATTGTAAAAATACGTGCAGGATCTTCTAAGGAATCTGTAAAAATTTGGTCGCCTAATATCACTGTTCCACCATGAAACCGCGGCCAAACCCATGCGTTGGCTGCGGTTCCGCGGCCATTGTAGGTCCTTGCTGCACCAAATTTTTACAGAGACTCTCTGACATGGAAATAGAGTTTTTGGTATATTCTGTTTGGGCCCAGATTTTCTTTGAGTGCTTCAGTTGTGCTTGGGGCCCACTTCGGTAAATTTAGCCGATCGAAAATTTTAAACATGTTAGTTCATAGTATTTACATTATATCTGCGACCGTGAATGTCACTTGATCGGTAAATCCTGTCTAACTGCTATAGCTTTTTTAGACGGATTTGTGAACGTGACATTCACGTCGATGTTCTGTGTTATGCTGTGATGTTGCGGATTGGTCGTGGGGGATAGCCTGGATGCAATGGTAGTACAGTTTTGTTTATTATGTACATTTGATATTGCGGGGCGAGCGTCCGACATGTGGACTGCCGTCACTGTCTGTTTGTATATTATTCTTTTGGGGCACGACCGGGCTGAGGTCGATGTACCCGTTGTATATTTTACTTTCTGTAATAGGATTACCCCGCGGAGGGGTGCACGGATAGCCGGGTTCTAGAGGGAAACGGGCCCGCAACTCATGGCTTTGAGACGGAGGGGGCTTCACTCTAGAATTGGCGGGCTATTCGCCGCACTCGTAGGGGGTACAGGTTGACCCAGGAGGGGTGCCCAAGTTACCGGATTCTGTGAAGTGTTGGGTGGTCCATTCACGTTGCTGAAGGGGCTGCCTCGCATCAGGTTTTGGCGGGTAACTTGCCGCGCCCGTAGGGGTCTAGGATTTCATTGCACAGGCTATCCACACGACCAGAGGAACGTCGGGTTTCAGTAGCGGCTCTATGAAACCCGGGGATCCCAGATATCTGTATTGTTCTGTGATGCTTATTACATTTCTGTGATGTTGCATTTTTATCATGCCTTGAGCGAATATTATATATTGATATATATACTAGTAGATGTTGTATATGTTTTGTATCCGCGCTAGTCCAGTCCCCACTCTTTCGTTAGTTAAGTAACCTAACGGGTGATGACGGGACCCAGTGGCGAATGCGGGTGGCATATATGTACATCATTATTTTCGTTCTTTATTGGTGTGATCAATTGATGGGACTGGGTTGATTCGGATCAATGCAAGCTAAAAAAACTTATTCTGATGTTTTTGGAACGATTTTTAAAAAAAAGCTGTTATTGCAAGGACGTTCTCTTTTGTTTTGCACAGTGGTATTCAGTTTGAATATCCTGCACCTCAGTCGACGAGGCAAGGGCCGAGATCCCTTCACCTGGGAGTGACCCCTTGGAAAGAAGTTTGCGTCAGGGTAATAACTTCACTATAGCCGATTGCCTTTTGCTTTGCATCGTGGTATTCAGTTGGAATATCCTGCACCTCATTCTACGGGGAAAGAGCCGAGATCCCTTCACCGGGAGTGACCTCTTTAGCAAAGGTTTTCGTAACTATATTTTATAAAAAGCTATCCAGTTCCTTCAACGATATCAAGTTCATTACGTTAAAGGTTTTTCGCCAAAAACCATTCGTAGCCCTCCGTCGTTTCATATGGATAGTCAATAGTATTCAAGCTGTGTTTGTTGGCCAAAGTCAAGGCACAATGATTGGTAGCTGTTGGATATTCATATACAAATAGATAGATGCGTTGGTTTGGGACAGTCGTACTGCCTTGTTGGCCAAAGTCAAGGGTGGGTACCGGTGGGTTCAAATTAACCTGGAAAATGACGGGTAGAACTTGACATGTGACTTATGATTTATTTGCCAAAGTCAAGGTCATAAGAGCATGGGGTAAAAATCACATCGGGAGTTTCTAAAGAAACTGAAACTTGCCAGATATGCGCATACCTTCTGGAGTGTGATAACGTGAGTGGATTCCGTCACGTTATCATACGATGATAGTTGGATCCCGATTCCCACTGATGAGTTGGTTTACTCCTCGGGTGATCCCGACTAATTCTTCTTTCAGGTTTGGAGGAGAATTTTACGGTACAGTGGGAGGTTTCCTGATTAGATAAAGTGATAACCATTCTGATCTAGGTTAGAGTGCACGCTGAGTATTTCTTTTCTCTCTCTCTTTGGCAGCGACCATGACCCGACCCTTGACTATGACTCAGTGACCAAGTTGACCGAACCTTCTTAAAACACTGGCTTTTGGATTGTCAGAGTTGCATACCTCATTGCCACTCCTACTTTTACCCTTTTCTCCAGGACACCCCGTATTACTACGAACGTCCGCTTCCATTGGATAAAAACCATCGTATGGTTATATACGAACTTGAAGGAATTTATTCGAGAATGGTTTCCGGTTCTGGAAAAAACGAATAGGACTATTCAGTTGTCTTTTCCTTTTACCTTCTCTCAGGTTGCGAGTACTCCTTGGTTTAGGAGATAGCACACCCATTATGCTTATTGGATAGTCTTCTTCCAAACCATAGGCTGGTGCCAAACGGTAGGGAATGAAGAAAACCATTTAGCCTAAACGGTGTGCAGAAGGTATTAAGTAAAGACAAATAAAGGGATTAGTAAGAGGGCAAAGTAAACTGCGACTGCTATTCACGACCAAAACCAAGTATTTCATCGCCACTCCTACATCACCTTTCTATTTCTCCAGAACACTCCGTATCACTATGAAGATCCACAGTTTATTGGATACTCCATCGTATGGTTATATACGAACTCAAAGGAACTTGTTCCAGTTCGGGGATGGATTCTGGTTCAGGAGAAATAGGAATAAGGTTTATTCGGTTGTCTTTTATCTTCACCTTCTCTCGCATTGCGAGTGCTCCTGGGATTAGGACAGTACACCCATTATGCTTATTAGATAGTCTTCTTCCAAACCATAGGCTGGTGCCGAACGGTAAGGAAGGAAGAAAACCATTTAGCCTAAAGGGGTGTGCAGAAGGTAATGACTAAAGAAATATAAATGGATTTGGAGAGATGGCAAAGAAACATACGGTTACAGTTGTGAATCTGGATAATGGTAGAAGAATTACTAGGAATACCCGGATACCCCTTCGAAACATTTCAATGTTTCAGTATTCACTGTATACTGTTAAAAGAAAACCGATTTCCCAATTAGACACTTGCTCCGGGGTATGTATTTACCAGGTATGATTCTCACATCTGTATGGTTTTATAGATGATGAGTGGGAGTAATTTATTGGGAATTAGGTGATTGTCCTCATTATATCGGGATTCGTTGTAATTGGTGATATTTGAGGAAGTCAACTGGGTTGTTTGCCGGATGGAAAAATTTTTGGTTTTGAATATCCGTTGTTATGCACCAATTTCAAATTGTTATATCTATACGTCTATTTTTATAGAGTGAGATATAACTTTTTGAAATTATGTCTATGACATTTACCTATATCAGTGGATGGTTGGGTAAGGAGCATTGAATAGCGGTGTAATTCTTCTTAACCATAAGTACAGTTTTCAACCTACGACACACAGGGAAGGAGTTATTCGACTCACGGGACTTATACAGAGTATTGTATGTTGTCCAGTGTCCATTAGGACAGAGGGGTTGGTCCTCGCACTATATTTGGTTTACTTATGACTTCTCTAGTTTTTAGACAAGTGTTTCATAGAAACACAAGGTCTGAGTTTTGAGAAGTTATAGGTATATGAATAAAGTAGAGGACCAGGTATTGCAAGTATCGGGATTCTTCAAGGTGATCGAAAATGTAGATACTTGTGTATGTTATTCAGTTAATAGTAATGATTAAGAGAACTTGCTTCTCTTTCAGGTTACTCATAATTGGAAGCATTCCTAAGTTGAGTAACGCTGATAGGCCTCCTTCCATTTAGTTGACATGCACTGGAGACAGCTGCATGATTTGAATCTGGTTCAATTAAATCAATGCCTCTGTTTCTATATTGGATATAGAATAGTTCATATCTTAACATTGCTAAGGTACGGGGAGTTGTCCGGCTTATGCTTAAAACCAGACTCTGGATAACTCAAGGCACGGTTCTGTAATGGCTGTTTGTGGGTTGACCCAGGCTATGACGAGGGTTGACTTTCTGCCATCTGGAAGATCAATAGTGATATTGTTCTTGACTCGCCACGGTTTTAATAAAAATGGATTTTTTCAGAAAACAGTAGTGGGAGTATGGTAGAACTGGAAGTGATTCCAGAACCGCAAACGATTACTGAAAATTTGATAAGAACTTCAAGATTCAATCTGGTTTGACATTCCATTAGCCACTCCGCAGATATGGTGGGTAACCTCAGGCGCTCGAGAGGTACTTCGGTATGCTCAAGGACGGTGGCAGGGAGGTTCTTGTTTACCCAGATTTGCCATTGCTGTTGTTTCGACTGTGAGACCCGGCAGGAGGATGAGTATAGCGTCGTTCTAAACTATCTTTAGAAGTGCACGTGTATATGACTCTGCCAGAGGGTTGTCGTAGTCAGTGGGAGCAGCGGAAGCATAGTGGACAAGTAGCTTATGTCTATTTATGGACTAAAGCAGATAAAGCGGAGATAGATCATCTATTTCTGATGTGACAGTCATAGGTTTGACTTCATCAGAATAGGGGATGGATCTGTTAAGATAGTAGTAGGGTGTGATGTCCTGGTATTTGGATGACATACACAGAGTAGGAAGTGATATTCCTATACTACGATCGGTTATACTTTGGTTGTCACACAGTGATTTTTCCACATAGGACTTGGATATTATATCAGATATTCTGGTTACTGGATCTATGGTTTTAGATCTAGATTTGGGTAGTTTCCCAATATGGGTACTTAGACAGCATTCTAAAGGTGTTTTAGAATGGACGACTCCTGGCATGGTGGTGTACCTGCAGGTGATGGAGTCACCCTCTCTAAAGGTGTCTTACAGACTAAAGGGGAGAGGGATGTGCATGATTGGCAGATCACTTGCTTAGGCAATTGAGTCAATCATGAGATGTCAAGTACCACAATAGATGTTTTTTGCACGAGATGCAATATGTTGATATTGATCCAATCCTGGAGAAACGATCGGAAGCAGTTTTAGAACATAAGTGGATGTTCTAGGGATATGATAACGACAGCCTCATTCGGGAGACAGTTATCATTCCAGGCTTCCAAGGTGACCTGGATGACAGAGTGGCTGTCAGAGTTATAGTTTTCCCTCTGACGAGGGGCAGTATTTTGAACAGGTGGTCCGGGCGGATACTGAGGGAGGCATGGCGCAGGACACTGATTAAGTTCAGTCGACGATACAGTCTAAGAAGTTTGGATTTGGAGTTCACTTATGAACTAGGACCTATCAGACATCCAAACATATTCTAAGACAGGTATTGGTCATTTCGGGAGATGGGTTTCTCCGCGAACTTGAGATAAAAAGAGACATAGAAAGAAACATCACAGCGGATCCACTCACTGAGGCTATTCCTCGAACGCATTAGTTTCGCAAACGAGCTTTGTGAGACTGACTAGTAGAGGAGTTGGGTGTTCGGTATCACACGGGCTGTGAGTATGCGACATCGCAATAATTAGCCTTGAGTGCAATTGGGAGATTGTTGGAGATAGTGCCCTCAGAGTCAATTATTGGATCACAGGCACGTGATTGCAATGATTGAGGGAGGACCTATACCGGTAGGACAGTCTTACTCAAGATGATAGTATGCTATCTGGTTTATCTTTATCATCGTGTACTGCTTTAGGTGACCTTACAGGTCACTATTGCACGTTGATAGAGCCCCTAGGATTCTTGCTTGACTGCCAGCAGTATGAGGGCGATCATATACGTGGGAGCTGGGATCTATAAGCACATCCTTAAAAGGTCCCTAGTCGTGGGAGTTTCAAGATAGGGCATCGATACTCCAGAGTAGACTAGTGTATACAGTCGAGACCCCGACGAGGGGCGGTGGCCGGTCTCACAAGCCATCGGTGTCAGTTGGTTCACCTAAGATGTATACAGGTGCTCATTGGGTTATGAGTACACCGGACAGGACTCGCCGGGAACATGCTAGTTGGTTTTATACCTAGCGTCAGATAGCAGTTCCCTGGTGATATGTGTACAGGTTAGTTCATCGACCTGAGATCGTCATTTGTCTCGTGTGAGTTCCTACTGTGCTTTGATTACTACCCTACCACGCTCAAAGGAGTCGTGCAAACAGGTTTTAGTTGGGTACAGTCCCGAGCCACATGGAGGCAGTGAGCGGATCTTCAGGGGTTCGTCTCTCCCGGTATTGGGGGTGAGGTCGCGCTGTGTCTAGGAGAGCCATTACATAAAGTCCTTGGACAAGGCAGGAGATTTACTGGTAGGTATTCCAGTAATATCTCAAGGTGTTCTGGGCTACACTCCGACATGACTTGTACCGCTTTTGGGGGTCTGATTTTTACCACCCCTTAGGCCCGCCATGCGATGCTCATAGATGAACGGACCGGACTGTACGGATATTGTCACTGACAGGCTCAGTAGGGTGTCAGGATGAGTTCGCTCATCGGCGTCCCTTTTGGTCAATACCTGGTAGCCCGTTACGTATGGCTAATACCTCTGACGTGCTAGTGGTTAAATCCACAGCCAAAGTATTGACGAGTTTTTAGAGTCCCCCACAGACAGTTTCTCAAGTTTCGGGCGAAACGTTGTAGAGGCCGTATGATATATGGCAGGGTTCGATCTTATACGTGCGATATTGCACGGATCATGATCGGACGGATCATACTAGTGGGCTTTGGTTTAAGCCGGATCCTAGTATTAGATTTGTTGGATGACTTTAGTCTCATCGTATTCGCATTCAATCGGAATGCGAATGCAGGTATGTATATACAGGTGAGGGGTATCCTTGTGATCCGTCACGAGTTTACTTTAGATGTTGCCGGATCTTTTTGTTGGACCAAACATTTGGATTAATGTTTGGATAATGGAATTAGTGAGCTAGAATTCATCATTTGGAGCATTTATTGTGACACATGCACAAGTGGTGACTCATGGTCTCTTTTCTTGTGCATGTGTCACCTAATGTGGTAGTTTTATGCTTGATATGATAAGGAGAGAGAGGGGGGGCTGCCATGGGATCATATTTGGTCTTGTATTTTTCTTTTCACTCTCTCACTCTCACTATCATACATCACAAGAAAAGAAAAAGAAAAGAAAGCCTTCTCTTCTTCTTCTTCTTCCTCTAGCCCATAGCTTCCATTAATGGCAACACCTTCAACCTCCATCCATACCATGGATGCAAGAGGCAAAGTGATCACAAACATTCTCTACAACACCTTGGACGTGTCGGCTAGCACACTTCGCGCCCGAGTTGCTTCGGAAGAAGCGGGAGCCCGTAAAAAGACTTCTCGATGTGGTGCCCTTTTCGACGGGGAGATGGAGACCGGAGATTCCGTGAGGAGATCGTGATGGTGGCCGAAGACCGAAGGACACGGATCGCTCGGTATAGCTCTCTACCCTATTCTCTAGCTTGCTAGGATTTTAATGGCCCGATCCGGGTTTTAAGTGCGCGGTAGTGCCGGTTTACAAGTTCCGTAAAAGTTTCGTTTCCGCATTCTGGCATCGGATTGACGGCCGGGGCGCTGCCGTGCACTTACACCCGCCAATCACCCAAAGAGCAGGCAAGCGACTCCGCGACCTATACTGCGCCTTCCATAGGTCGCAGGGTCACCCGACAGAGAACTGCAAACAACTCCATGACTACATCGAGGAGTTGATCCGCTCAGGCCACCTGGCGAAGTACCTGCGGGACAAGTGGCAGGCGGAGTGGGAGAAAAATGACCAAACCCCTCCCGAGGAATTAACGATCGGGCAGATCATGGTCGTTACCTCGGATCCATCTCGAGAAAACGAGGGGAACCGCCACCTCCTCCCAATCGAAGGTACAAGCGGTATGCCACATAAGAGGTGCAGGAGGGACGAGCCGATCACTTTCACAGATGAAGACCTCCACGGCATATCGCTCCCCCACAATGACCCTCTCATGATAACGGTCAGGGTCCACCGTTACGAAGTCTAGAGGATATTGGTCGACTCAGGGAGCTCAACGGATATCCTGTTCCACGACTGTTTCCAGCGTATGGGGCTAGGACTATCCGATCTCTGACCTGCCTCCTATGTCCTCTCTGGGTTCACCAATCATTCTGTCCCTACCGAGGGATTGGTCACCCTCCTCCTCAACATCGGAAAAGCGGGCAATACGCGAACCATACCGGTGAACTTCCTCGTCGCCAAGGTCCCTTCATCTACAACATTCTCCTAGGACGTCCGAACTTAAATGCTCTCTAAGCCCAGATCACGACTTATCACCTTGCAATCAATTTTCCTTTAGATCAAGAGGGAATAGGCCGGGCCTATGGAGACCAGCAAACCGCTAGGATTTGCCTCGACTCGACATCCACCGTAGGAGATCAAGGCGACGATTTTGAGGACATACCCGACTTTCAGGGGTCTTTAGATACACGCGACGACCAAATAGAAGTTAGAGGTGCCCCGGTAGAAGCATTAACGGAAGTACCCCTCGCAGAAGGGGTCAACGGCCGGACAGTCCAGATCGGCTCTCTCCTGACTGAGGATCGCCGTGAAGAACTGATCCGGTTCCTCCGAGATAACTCGGACGTATTCGCTTGGGCGCCGACTGACATGCCCGGAATCGACCCTAGAGTGATCTCCCACAAGCTCGGGGTCAACCCGAAAGCAAAACCCGTCCGACAAAAGAAGAGAAGTTTTGCGCCGGCAAAGTAAAAGGCCATAGAGGATGAAGTGGATCGACTACTCGCCGCTGACTTTATCAGGAACCTGGACTACTCTGATTGGCTGGCGAACGTGGTCATGGTCAAGAAGGCAAACGGGAAATGGCGCATGTGCGTCGATTTCACGAATTTGAACAAGGCCTGCCCCAAAGATAACTATCCCCTCCCTCGGATAGACCAGCTGGTAGACAGCTCGGCCGACCATGAATTATTGAGCTTCATGGACACTTTCTCAGGTTACAATCAGATCAGGATAAACCCGGCCGACGAAAAACTTACCGCCTTCACCACTGACCGGGGGTTATACTGCTACAAAGTGATGCCCTTCGGACTCAAGAACGCCGGGGCCACATATCAGCGACTGGTCAATAAGCTGTTCAAATTCCAGATCGGCAGAAACATGGAAGTCTACGTCGATGACATGCTCGTAAAATCCATCTCATCAGCGAGGCACACTGTTAGTGATATGTATGCCCTAGAGGCCATTATTGTATGATATAGTAGATGCTTGGACATATATATGGAGGACTTTCTTGCTCGACATGATAGTATGCTATATGGTTGCCTTTATCTTAACATGTTCACTGGTATTATTATATTGTCTCTAATATACATGTTAATAAAGCCCTTAGGATGTTGGCTTGACTACCAGGATTATGATGCAGATTATATTACTGGGACCTGGGTAGTCTACAAGCACATCCTTCAATTGTTCCTAGTCGATGGAATATAGAGACATGGCATCGATATTCCAGAGTAGACTAGTGTGTACGTTTCTTGACCCTGTATGGGGCGATGGTTGATCCCATATCCATTGGTATTTGACATCAAAAATTGTACACAGTTGCTCATTAGAGAATGGGTATACTGAACAGGACTCGCCAAGAACTCCTAGATGGTACTATACCTATCGTCAGATAGCAGTTCTCTGGTGACACTGGTACGGGTTAGTTTGTAGACCCGAGATCGTCATAGAGCCTTGTGTGGTTCCCACTGTGCTTTGATTTCCTCCCTACCATGGCTCAAAGTGAAAGGTTAGCCTAGCACCTCATGAAGGGTTTGGAAGCATCACATGAACCAAAGAATGCATTTTTAGGGTGCTAAACTAACAAGCATCGGATCGTTCCTAGAATCAATTAGGGTTTCAAATTTTTCATATCATCATATGAAAGAAATGCTAGGGTTTAGAGAGTACAACCTTTGTAGCTCCCTACGCTAGACTCCTCGGCTACTTGGGGTTTGAAAAGGTAGAGAACTTGGAGAAGGTGATAAAGACATAAGAGTTGGAAATGGTGCAATTGTTGCAGCTAAGACTGTCGGGGAATATCACCTTGCATTACCGACTGGTAATACATTGATTCTGAATGAATGCTATTACATGCCGAACCTGATATGCAACATTATATCGGCTTCTTTATTGAGTAAAAAGGGATATAATTTTGTATTACAGGATAATGTTATGAACATTTTCCGTAACCAAAAGTTGGTTGGATCAGGCACGTTATGCAATGGCATTTATGTTCTAAATCAATCAACAGTTCTGAGCATAACAAACACACACAAGAGGAAGAGTTCAGAACTGAACGAATCCTTCTTGTGGTATTGTAGACTCGGTCATATAAATACGACACGGCTAGCTAAGTTGCATAAGGATGGATACTTGAAACCGTTCGAATTTTCATCTTATGACACTTGCCAGTCATGTCTCAAAGGCAAAATGACCAAAACTCCATTTACGGGACACGGAGAAAGAGTTACCGAACTCTTGGGACTGATACATAGTGATGTATGCGGTCCCATGTCTACACATGCCAGGGATGGTTCTTCATACTTCATTACATTCACTGACGATCTCTCTAGATTCGGATATGTGTTCCTGATGAAACACAAATCAGAAGCTTTTGAGAAATTTAGAGAATATAAACATGAAGTCGAGAACCAAACCGGAAAAAGTATTAAAATCCTTCGATCTGATCGAGGAGGTGAATACTTGAGCAATGAATTCCTGGACTTCCTAAAAGAGAATGAGATTCTCTCTCAGCTCACTCCTCTTTATACACCACAGCACAACGGTGTATCAGAACGGAGGAACCGCACCCTATTAGATATGGTGCGCTCTATTATGAGCACAACTGAGTTACCTATTTCCTTCTGGGGATATCCACTGGAAACAGCAGCATACCTATTGAATCAAGTTCCATCTAAAATATGGTCTCTTCCCACTCCATATCTCATATGGTGTGGTAGGTACAGATTTTGAATGCTCGTCGCAAACTTTGAAAAGTGTTTTCGATAATGAGACTAAAATGCGGGGTTTATAATTGTTAGGCATGCGATGTCTAAGGGATTCATTTGATTAGGCATGCGATGTCTAAAGAGTTTGCGGATTCCAACTGTTGTAGTTTTACACTTTCTTTTTTGTGACCGTAAGTGTAATATGTGATATCGCCGGTTTCGTTGCTATATGTCAACGACAATTGGGATACGCATGTTTACTTACGTTGATGACATGTGATGTTATGTGTTGATGGATATGTTATATTGGATCGTCGTGTTTGAATAGCCGGGTTTTTTTTTTATGTGAGATGAGTGTTTTTCATTTTCATTCATGTAAAAACTTGTATGTAATATTCTTTTATTGGGGCACTTCCAAGTTGCGGAAGTTGTCACCGTTGATGTATATTATTTACTTTTCCGCACTAGGATAGACCCAAGGAGGAGGGCACAAGTAACCGGGTTCTGGAGTCCAGTGGGAGACCAACTCGAGGAGTCGAGTCCGGGTCTCCTAACTCTAGAATTGGTAGGGTTGCTTGCAGCTCTCGTAGGGGTCTTGGGGTGTGGGTTTGGCTATTCATCGCGACCGTGGAATCCGTGTTTTATACTGGCTCGTATTGAAAACATGGACGTCCTAGTATATCCAATATTTCATATGATTCTTCTGCTGCGATATCTGTGATGTGATCATTTGATGTTCTGTGAAAAATACTGTATATAGTATATATGATATATTATATAGACGTTACTTATGTTTTACACCCACGCTAGCCCTGCCCCGCTCTGTCGTTAGTTACCTAACGGTGCACGAGGGGACATCGAGGCGAATGCGGATGGCATAAGTGTACGTCGTATTTATCTGTGATGTTTAGGTGATTTAAATGATGGGACTTCATTAATATGATTAATGAAAGAAAAGAAACCTAAAGATTTTGTGGAATCGAATTTCAAAAATAAAACAGGTAGCTACAGTTCTTGCTTTGTATCGCGGTGTTCCTTGTAGAACATCCTGCACCTTATTCGATAAGGAAAGGACCGAGATCCCTTCACCGGGAGTGACTCCTTTAGCAATAACTGGCAGATGCTACAACCCTCGGTTTGTCTTTTGATTGCTTCTTTAGTTTTTGCTTTGCACAGTGATATATATGATATATCCCGCACCTCATTCGACGAGGAAAGGGCCGACAATCCCTTCACCGGGAGTGACCCCTTTAGCAAAACTAGAAAAGCCTCAAAAACACTCCATTTCAAAATTCATTCGATCCTACAACGATATCAAGTTCATTACGCAATAGGTTTTCTTAAAAACCCGTCGTAGCCCTCCGTCATTTCAGATAAGTACTAGTTAGTATTCGTGCTGCAGTAGTTTGGCTTCCGTCAAGGCGTAGTGTACGGTAGCTAACTAGTGCTTATCTGCTAGCATATGATGCGATTGGATTAGGGTATTCGTACGGCGTTGTTTGGCCTCCGTCAAGGGTCGTGCGGGTGGGTTTAATTCAATCAGGAAATGACGGGTTGAACTTGACTAGCGGACTATGGGTTGTTTGGCCTCCGTCAAGGTCATAGGATGCTAGGGGCAAAATATTATCGGGAATTTCAAGTGTTGAAATTTGCAATGAGATTGCATACCTTCTATGAGATAGTTGGATCCCGATACCCACTGCGAGTAATTGTTACTCCCGGGAGAGTTTTACACATACAATTAGCCGATCAAGTAGGTGTCTAGAAAGGTGTCAACGGGGTTACGCCTCTGGGAAAACGAGGTTTACAGTAATTAGGCCCGTGCGAAAGCACGGGGAACCTCCCTCAAAGTACCGACACTGGCCTGGCTGAAAGATTGGCGAACTTGTAGCGTGTAATTAATCCCGGCTAGTCTTTCCTTTTAGGGTTTGAAGGAAGATTTGATAAAAACCAGTGGGAGCCATCCTGATTAGATAAAATAATAACCAATCTGATCTTGCAAGAGCATACACTGAGTGTTTTCTTCTCTCTCTCTCCAGATAGCGACCATGTCACGCCTTAATCAAGATAATAATACGGATATTGACCGAACCCGCATGTTATACTGAGCTGGGGAACGTTGGTCCCGCTCCAACTTATAATTGTTATAAGACAGAGCAGGAACTAGGGGATTACCAGAATTCCCGTGCCGCCCAAACGAAGAAAGTGCATATGATGCATCATCTTCGGGTGTGTTCGTTGCAAAGAACTGTTTCTCAGTAGCCTCTACGTCCTGGGTATTTGATACCGGATCAGGATCCCGCATATGTAATATGTTACATAGGGCTATAGAAAGGTAGAGAACTGAGAACGGGTGA
Organism: Agapanthus africanus; assembly: GCA_030015575.1. Classification (NCBI taxonomy): domain Eukaryota; kingdom Viridiplantae; phylum Streptophyta; class Magnoliopsida; order Asparagales; family Amaryllidaceae; genus Agapanthus; species Agapanthus africanus. Next base: position 464,009,398 of record CM057343.1, read on the forward strand.
TAAGTTTCATGAGGCAGAAAACGGGGCAAGTGTTGCAGCCAAGTCTGTTGGTCACTGTCACCCTGTATTACAAGTACATTGATTCTGAACAAATGTTATTAGATACCGAACCTGATATACAAAATCATATCAGTCTCTTTATTAGTAAAGAAATGATAAAATTTTGTAATGTTTGATAATGTTTTGAACATTTTCTATATCAAAAGTTGATCGGTTCAGGCACGTTATCTAAAAGCATTGATGTTCTAAATCAAACCACAGTTCTTTAGTATACAGAACACACACAAGAGGAAAAGTTCAGAAATGAACGAATCCTTCTTTAGGTATTGTAGACTAGGTCATATCAATTTGACCCGACTAGCTTGAGTTACATAAAGATGCATATTTAAATTAGTTTGAATTTACATCTTGTGAAACTCGCCAGTCATGTCACAAAGATAAGATGACCATAGCTCTGTTTATTGGAAACAGAGAAAGAGTTAGTGAACTTTTGGGATGATACATGTTGATGCATGAAGGTCCCCTGTCTACACATACCAAGACCGGTTCTTTGTACTTCATTACATTCTCTGATAATCTCTCAAGATTCAGACATATGTTCCTGTTGAAACACAAGTCCGAACCTTTTGAGATATTCACAGAATATGATTTAGAAGTAGAGAACCAAAATACAGGTATAAGTATTATGTCCTATGATGAGATCAGGGAGGAGAATACTTGTGCATGGAATTCCTGGACTATTCTAAAGGAGAATGAGATTCTCTCTCAGCATTACTCCTCCGTATACACCATATCACGATGGTATATCGGGGCGGAGCAATCACACCCTATATGATATGGTGTGCTCTATGATGAGTACTACTGAGTTACCTATTTCCTTTTGGGAGTTATGCACTTATGAAGTTGCATACCTATTGAATAGGGTTCCAATCAATTCAGTTGCCTACCGCTTCATATGTGATATGGAAAGGGAAGAGCCCATATCTTAAGTTAGTTAAGATCTGGGGTTGTCCGGCCTATGTCTAAAAGCAAAATCTGGACAAGCTCGAGGCAAGGTCTGTTATGTAGAACTGGAAATGTTCCAGCTATACAAACTACAGCAGATGATTTGATAGAACCAAAGGATTCAGTAGATTCCAACGAACCTCAGCCTCTCCGCCGATCTAGTAGGGTTCCTACCCACCTGAGAGATACTTCGGTTTCTCTATGACAGTGGGAGCGAGGATTGCATCATGAGATGATGAACCAACTAGTTTCGAGCTGTCCATCAGGAGTGAGACTCTGTAAGAATGGCTGGATGCTTAGCGATCTGAGATGGAATCCTTATACACCAACAAAGTATGGACTTTAGTTGCTTTATCTGAAGGGTTAAATCCCCATCAGGAGCAAGTATATCTTGAGAAGATTACTTGGTGTACATGGAAAAGTTGAGACTTTCAAAGCTAGACTTGTTAAAAGTTTGCATCATTGACCAGGTATGGATTATGATGAAACCTTTTCTAAGTAACTATGCTTAAGTCCATCCAGATCCTACTTGCCATGGCTACATACCATGACTACGATATCTGGCGGTTGGGTGTCATGACTGTTTTTTCTAAATGATGTTTTAGAAGAGAGAGTCTATAAGTACACAGTTAGAGGGCTTCGTAGAAAGTGGGAGCAGCGGAAACGCGAGCAAGATGTTTTATGTGATAAAGCAGGCATCGCGGAGTTGGAACATCTATTTTGATGAGTTAGTCAAAGAGTTTGACATCATCGAAATGGTAGATGAACCTTGTATATACGAAAAGGTAGTAGGGAGTATGGTAGTGATCCTCGTAGAGTACGTGGATGACATACTCTTGATAGGGAAGGAGTTTCCTATGCTATGCTCGGTCAATCTCCGCTTATCACAAGGATTCTCCATATAGGATCAAAGTGATACCTTCTAAATCCTGGGTTTTGGATCTATGAGATAGATCTAAATGGATATTAGGATACTCACTAGTTGTAGCGAGATGGTATCAATTGGTCCTGGGGAGAATCACTGGAAGGGTTCCAGGGTGATAAGGACGACTGAATGTCAGTCACAGGCATTGTCTTTACCCTCAGTAAAGGGATGGTATGTTGGAAGAGTTCCAAGCTAGATACCGTGGCATACTAGACGATAAAGGCTGGATACATCGCTACTTAAGATGCTACCAAAAAGGAAGTCTGGGTGTATATTGGTTCATGAGATGAACTTCGTTCTTCCCATTGTGTGACAGTGGAGTTGTGGCTTATGCCAAGGAACGTCCGTCCCATCAGTGATCCCGACGTATTCTAAGGCAGTATCACCTGATCATGGAGATAGTTGATCTCCAGGGTGATCAAGGTTAGGAGAGTAGACTCAGAGGACAACGCGGCGGATCCACTCACAAAGGCCTTTTCCCAGAGAGAGACTTTTATGGGATAGTTGAGTATGAGATACTACAACCACTGCTACAGATGGCCCTAGTGCAAGTGGGAGATTGTTAGTTATATGTATGCCCTAGAGGCCATTACTGTACATAGGATGTATAAAGTAGTGGATGTTGGGACATATATAGGGAGGACTTTCTTGCTCGACATGATAGTATGCTATCTGGTTACTCTTTACCTTAACGTATATACTGATTGTCGCTCTGTTGCATGTTAGTAAAGCCCTTAGGATGTGTACTTGACTACCTGGACTATGATGCGGATCATACTAGTGGGGACATGGTAGTCCATAAGTACATCCTTCAAGGTCCCTAGTAGTGGGTGTATCGAGACGGGGCATCGATATACCAGAGTAGACTAGCGTATACCTTCTCGACCCATACAGATGGGCGATGGATGATCCCATATCCATTGGTGTTTGACATCAGAGATGATATACGGGTGCTCAGTGGAGACTGGGTACACTGGACGGACTCGCCGAGAACTCCCAGATGGTATTATACCTCACGTCAGATGGCAGTTCTCTGGTGACACTGGTACATGTTAGTCTGTAGACCCGAGATCGTCATAGAGTCTTGTGTGATTCCCACTATGCTTTGATTTCCACCTTACCACGTCCAAGAGGGCATGCAAAATGGTGGTTTTTGGGTACAGTCCCGAATCACATGGAGGCAATGAGCGATAGGAGGGGATTCGTCTCTCCCGGTATAGGGAGTTGATGTTGCACTGTGTTCGATTGGCTATAACCGGAAATCCCTGGTCAGGGTTGCTGAGATTTACTGGTAAGTGTTACCAGTAGTTTCTCGAACTGTTATAGACCTCATATCGACACGACTTATCGAGCTATTGGGGTCTGACGTTTACCACCCCTAGGCAAGATATGCGACATATCAGACGAACAGACCGGACTGTACGGTAAGTGTTACTGGTTGGATTCACAGGAGTGTGAGCGGGCTTGCTCGTCGATCTTCTGATCGCTCAATACCCGGGTGGCCGTTACGTTTAGCAGACCGCTTGCGGCTTGTGGGTGTTTGATATGATCATCACCTGCTGCCGGCGTATTGACGAGTCTTTAGAGTCCTACACAGAGGTTTCCTGGCTCAAGCGAAACGAAATAGGAGCGCATATAAGATATGTGCGGGACCGAGAATAATGCGTGTATGTGATACCGTATTCTATTCTCGCGATGAATGTATCAATTGGTTGTATGTGATATAACGTAGTTATCGAATCGAGGATTGATTCGATAAGCCGATACATTGGATATTAGTCGGTTATATGCGATATGACCGGATCGTTAAATCAAGTGTTGGTTTAATGATTTAATGTATAATTATATATTTGATATATTACTTTACATTAACTAATATTTTTTCACTTTAAATGGATTTTCTCACTTGATGTGCACATTGTATATATGATATAGTTTTGTGCACTTGTTTGTATCATGTTTGATGATACATGCTAACTTGTTTGTGTAAGAATTAAACCATGGTTATGTTAATGGTTAGGGTTTTGTTTATTTACTTATTTATTTATTTATTTATTCATTTTGGAAAAATGAAATAAAATGGTGGCTATCTTTGGATTATCTTTGAAGCTTCATGAAGCTTTGAAATGGTTGACCATTTTGTTTCTTTCCTTAACCCTAACCTTTCACCTAACCTTGGTTCATTCTCTACACTTAACCATGGTTGCTATTATGATAAGAATGAATGGGATTTTCCTTTTTAAATTAATTCTTTTTATTCTATCATATTCTTTTCTTCTTCTTCTTCTTCTTCAAGAAGAAGAAAGCTTGCAACCATCAATGGTGACTTGATGAAATGAGTGAGAAATCCAATTCTAAAGTGAACCCACTTCCTATTTCTTCATCCTCTACCACTTGCCATGTAGTATAGGGTGTTTTCTTCATAAGTTTCTTGACTTGGTGAAGTTGGAGCTTGATCTTGTGTTGCCTCGACGTAGATCATCTTCGGCATCGAAGTTGACGACCTAGCCCGTCCATTTCTCCGATGAAGCCGACGCTAGAGCCCGAGATCCGATGATCGCAGCGAGGGGACTTCATCATAGAGCTATGGAGGTGGAGGACCGGATCTACAAAGGTTGTATTTTCGGTTTACTCTTAGTTAAGTTGTTAACTAGTTGCTTGTTTCGTCTAAACTCTAGTCAACGATCCGTATTAGGGTTTCTCGGCACTTGTAAAATTTGAAATTGGTATGGTTGATGCCTTGTGAGACCTCATTAGTGTGCCTAGGAAAGCTACAGACTTCTAACTCATACTATCATATCGAGCAAGAAAGTCATCTCTATATATGTCCAAGCATCCAATATAATATACATCATCTGTACAATACTGGCCTCTAGGGCATACATACAACTAACAATCTCCCACTTGCACTAGGGCCAGCTACTGTAGTATCGCATACCGAGCATCCTGAAGAGTCTCTCAAACTGTATCTGGGGAATGGCCTTCGTGAGTGGATCCGCTGTGTTATTCTTCGTGTCAACCCTCCTGACCTCGATCTCCCGGCGATCAACTATCTCCCGGATCAGGTGATACCGCCTCAGAATATGCCTAGATCGCTGATGGGACCTGGGTTCCTTGGCCAAAGCCACCGCTCCATTGTTATCGCAATACAAAGGTATTGGATGCTCAATGGATGGAACCACTCCAAGTTCAGTAATGAACTTTTTGATCCAGACAGCCTCTTTGGCAGCATCGTTGGCAGCGATGTATTCAGCCTCCATCGTCGAGTCTGCCACGGTTTCCTGCTTGGAACTCTTCCAGCTAGCCGCCCCTCCGTAAAGGGTAAAGACAAATCCCGACTGCGACTTAGAGTCGTCCTTATCACTCTGGAAGCTCGAATCGGTAAAGGACTCCACTTGGAGTTCTCCGTTACCATACACAAAGAGCATCTCTTTAGTCCTTCGTAAGTACTTGAGAATGCTCTTCACAGCTGTTCAGTGACTCTCTCCAGGATCAGCTTGATACCTGCTCACTACACTTAGTGAGTATGCTAAATCGGGTCTGGTACATAGCATTGCATACATGATAGAGCCTACAGCCGAAGCATAGAGTATCCCTTGCATGCGAGCTCTTTCCAAATCAGTCTTGGGAGACATCTTTTTGGAGAGTGTGACTCCAGAGATCGTGGGTAAGTTCCCACGCTTGGATTCTTCCATACTAAACCTCTTTAGTATGGTGTCAATGTACCTGGATTGGGACAATCCCAGTATCCGTTTGGATCTATCTCTATAGATCCTAATTCCCAATATGCAGGAGGCATCACCAAGATCTTTCATTGAGAATCTTTGTGATAAGAAGAGCTTGACCGATTGCAGCATAGGAATATCATTTCCTATCAAGAGTATGTCGTCCACGTACAATACGAGGAAGACAACCTTACTCTCTGCCACCTTCTTGTAGATACAAGGTTCATCTACATTTTTGACGAAATCAAACTCTTTGATAACGACGTCAAAGCAGATGTTCCAACTCCGCGATGCTTGCTTTAATCCATAAATGGATTTAAGCAGCTTGCACACCTTCCCGCTGCTCCCACTGTCTACGAAGCCCTCTGGCTGAGTCATGTACACGCACTCTTTTAAATCACCGTTTAGAAAGGCGGTCTTAACATCCATTTGCCAGATTTCGTAGTCATGATATGCAGCGATGGCAAGCATGATCTGGATGGATTTAAGCATAGCCACTGGAGAAAAAGTTTCGTCATAGTCCACACCTGGTCTTTGACGAAAACCCTTTGCAACAAGTCTAGCTTTGAAAGTCTCCACTTTCCCATCTACACCAAGTTTTTTCTTGAAGATCCACTTGCTCCCAATGGGTTTTACCCCTTCAGGAGCAGCTTCCAAAGTCCATACTTTGTTGGTGTACATGGATTCCATCTCAGACCGCATTCCATCCAGCCATTTCACTGAGTCCTTACTCGTGATGGCCTGCTCGAAGCTAGTTGGGTCACCATCTTCCATGATGCAATCTTTGCTTCCACCATCAATGAGAAAACCGTAGTATCTCTCAGGTTGGCGAGGAACCCTACTAGATCGGTGGAGAGGCTGAGGTTCGTTGGGAGCTACTGAATCCTCTGGTTCCACTAAATCTTCAGTTTGAATTTGTGTTTCTGGAACCTCTTCCAGCTCTACCACTTTGCCACTAATTTCTTTTGCAAGAAATTCCTTTTCCAAAAAGGTGGCATATTGAGAAACAAACACTTTTTGTTCTTCAGCGTGGTAGAAAAAATATCCTTGGGAATTCTTAGGATATCCCACAAACTTACAAAGAACTGACCGTGCCTCGAGTTTGTCTGGATTTTGCCTTTTGACATAGGCCGGACAACCCCATATCTTAACTCGTTTAAAATATGGTCTCTTCCCACTCCATATCTCATATGGTGTGGTAGGTACAGATTTAGATGGAACTTGATTCAATAGGTATGCTGCTGTTTCCAGTGTATATCCCCAGAAGGAAATAGGTAACTCAGCTGTGCTCATCATAGAGCGCACCATATCTAATAGGGTGCGGTTCCTCCATTCTGATACACCGTTGTGCTGTGGTGTATAAGGAGGAGTGAGCTGAGAGAGAATCGCATTCTCTTTTAGGAAGTCCAGGAATTCATTGCTCAAGTATTCACCTCCTCGATCAGATCGAAGGACTTTAATACTTTTTCCGGTTTGGTTCTCGACTTCATGTTTATATTCTCTAAATTTCTCAAAAGCTTCTGATTTGTGTTTCATCAGGAACACATATCCGAATCTAGAGAGATCGTCAGTGAATGTAATGAAGTATGAAGAACCATCCCTGGCATGTGTAGACATAGGACCGCATACATCACTATTTATCAGTCCCAAGAGTTCGGTAACTCTTTCTCCGTGTCCCGTAAACGGAGTTTTGGTCATTTTGCCTTTGAGACATGACTGGCAAGTGTCATAAGATGAAAATTCGAACGGTTTCAAGTATCCATCCTTATGCAACTTAGCTAGCCGTGTCGTATTTATATGACCGAGTCTACAATGCCACAAGAAGGATTCGTTCAGTTCTGAACTCTTCCTCTTTTGTGTGTTTGTTATGCTCAGAACTGTTGATTGATTTAGAACATAAATGCCATTGCATAATGTGCCTGATCCAACCAACTTTTGGTTACGGAAAATGTTCATAACATTATCCTGTAATACAAAATTATATCTCTCTTTACTCAACAAAGAAACCGATATAATGTTGCATATCAGGTTCGGCATGTAATAGCATTCGTTCAGAATCAATGTATTACCAGTCGGTAATGCAAGGTGATATTCCCCGACAGTCTTAGCTGCAACAATTGCACCATTTCCAACTCTTATGTCTTTATCACCTTCTCCAAGTTCTCTACCTTTTCTAAGCCCATGTAACTGATTACATATGTGGGATCCTGACCCGGTATCTAATACCCAGGACATAGGGCAAATGGAGAAACAGTTCTCTGTAACGAACACACCCGAAGAAAATGCATCAACATGTACTTTCTTCATTTGGGTGGCTTGGGAATCCTGGTATTCCCCTATGTCCTGTTCATTCCTATAACTCTTATAAGAAAGAACGGAACTAACGTTCCCCAGCACAGTATAACATGCGGGTTCAGTCAATACATCCATATTATTATCTTTATTAGGGCATGACATGGTCGCTACCTGGAGAGAGAGAGAAGAAAAACACTTTAGCGTATGCTCTTGCAAGATCAGATTGGTATTATCTTATCTAATCAGGATGGCTCCCACTGGTATTTATCAAATCTTCCTTCAAACCCTAAAAGGAAAAACTAGCCGAGATTAATTACACCCTACAACTTCGCCAATCTTTCAGCCAGGCCAGTGTCGGTACTTTGAGGGAGGTTCCCCGTGCTTTCGCACGGACCTAATTAAAGTAAACCTCGTTTTCCCAGAGGCGTAACCCCGTTGACACCTTTCTAGCCACCTACTTGATCGGCTAATTGTAATGTGTAAAACTCTCCCAGGAGTAACTCTTGTTAGTTATATGTATGCCCTAGATGCCATTACTGTACATTGGATGTATATTGTAGTGGATGCTGGGACATATATAGGTAGGACTTTCTTGCTCGACATGATAGTACGCTATCTGGTTGCTCTTTATCTTAACATGTATACTTTCTGTCTCTCTGTTACATGTTGATAAAGCCCTTAGGATGTGTACTCGACTTCCAGGACTGTGATGCAGATCATACTAGTGGGGCCTGGATAGTCCATGAGTACATCCTTCAATGTTCCTAGTCGTGGGAATATCGAGACGGGGCATTGATATTCCAGAGTAGACTAGCGTATATCTTCTCGACCCATGCGATGGGCGATGGATGATCCCATATCCATTAGTGTTTGACATCAGAGATAGTATGCGGGTGCTCAGTATAGACTGGGTACACTGAACGGACTCGCCGAGAACTCCCAGATGGTATTATACCTCACGTCAGATGGCAGTTCTCTGGTGACACTGGTACAGCTTAGTCGGTTAACCCGAGATCGTCATAGAGTCTTGTGTGTCTCCCACTGTACTTTGATTTCCACCCTACCACGGTTCTACTGAGTTGTGCAAACAGGTGGTTTTTGGGTACAGTCCCGATTCACATGGAGGCAATGAGCGATAGGAGGGGATTCGTCTCTCCCGGTATTGGGGGTTGATGTTGCGCTATGCTCGACTGGCCATAACAGGAAATCCCTGGCCAGGGTTGCAGTAATATACTGGTAAGAGTTATCAGTAGTTTCACGAATGTTATGGACTTCACGTCGGCATGACTTATCAAGCTACTGGGGTCTGACGTTTACCACCCCTAGGCGAGATATGCGACATATCACGAACAGACCGGACTGTACGGTAAGTGTTACTGGTTGGATTCACAGGAGTGTGAGCGGGCTTGCTCGTCGATCTTCTGATCGCTCAATACCCGGGTGGCCGTTACGTTTAGCAGACCGCTTGCGGCTTGTGGGTGTTTGATATGATCATCATCTGCTGCCAGCGTATTGACGAGTCTTTAGAGTCCTACACAGAGGTTTCCTGGCTCAAGCGAAACGAAATAGGAGCACATATGAGATATGTGCGGGACCGAGAATAATGCGTGTATGTGATACCGTATTTCATTCTCGTGATGTATGTGTCGAATGGTTGTATGCGATATAACCTAGTTATCGAATCAAGGATTGATTCGATAAGCCGATACATAGGATACTAGTCGGTTATATACGATATGACCGGATCGTTAAATCAAGCATTGATTCAATGATTTAATGCATAATTATATATTTGATATATTACTTTGCATTAACTAGTATTGGTTCACTTTAAATGGATTTTCTCACTTGAAATGCACATTGTATATGTGATATATTTTGTGCATATGATTGTATCATGTTTGATGATACATTCTAGCTTGGGTTTGTGTAAAGAGTTGACCATGGTTATATGAATGGTTAGGGTTTCATTTTATTTACTTATTCATTTATTTATTCTTTTTGTTTATTTTGGCAAAAGAAAATGATAAAGATAAATGAATGGTGGCTATGTTTGTTTTTAGTTGAAGATTCTTGAAGCATTGACTTAGTCACCATTCTTGTCTCATGCTTAACCCTAACCACTTATACTAACCCTAGTTCATTCTCTACACTTAACCAAGGGTTAGTATATGATAAGTATTATTTTTCTTTTCTAGATTATTAACTTATCATATTCATCTTCATCTTCTTCTTCATCTTGAACAAGAAGAAAGACTAGATTCCATCAATGGTGATTGATGAAAAAGAGTGAGAAATCCAATTCTAAAGTGAACCCACTTCCTATTTCTTCATCCTCTACCTCTTGCCAAGTAGTATAGGGTGTTTTCTTCATAAGTTTTCATGGCTTGGTGAAGGTGGAGCTTGATCTAGTGATGCCTCGACGTAGATCATCTTCGGCATCGTAGTCGACGACCTAGCCCGCTTTTTCTCCGATGAAGCCAACAATAGAGCCCGGGATCCGATGATCGCAGCGAGGAGACTTCATCGCGGAGCCATGGAGGTGGAGAAATGGATCTACAAAGGTTGTATGTTCGTTTACTTTTAGTTAAGATGTTAACTAGCTTTTAGTATCGCCTAAATATCTAGTCAACGATCCGTATTAGGGTTTGTAGGCACCCGTAAAATTTGAAATAGCCATGTTTGATGCCTTGTGAGACCTCATTAGTGTGCCTAGGAACCCTACAAGTGGTATCAGAGCCTAGCTAGAGCCTTAGACGAAGTCTAGACAGAGTTTGAAGTCCGACCGACCCGAAACCCCAACCCTAAAATGCTCTCTGGATAATTTCTGGAATCTGGTCTTTTTCGAAAATAAAAATATGCAGAAAAATCAGCAGGGAATCCTAAGAATTACTGTGCAACACGTGTCCATGATTCCACTATAATGCGGCGGAACCGCGGCACAAGTATGGCTTGTGCGGCGGTTCCGCGGCCATTTTGTCGTATCCTGCATTGGTTTTGGCACAGTAATTCATATGTTGCAGTGCTGGTTTTCCTGGGTATTTTTTAAAATTTATTCAAGAGTTGAATTTTCTGGGGTTGTTTTGGGGATTCGGTGTTTCGATCGGGGTATCAGATTTTGTCTATGTGGCTTTCCGGATAGTTTTTTGAATATGTTAAAAAGTTCGACCGGATATAAATACCCAATTTTTCCCCTGTCGGGAAATTTCCAAGTGTTGGATTTTTCCGTAGTTTAATGACGTTCTAAGTAGTGCAAGTAACGCGATGGACCCTCTAGAAGACAACAAACCTTAACTCGATTATGTGACCGTCTTGAACTGCCCTTTGAATCTTAGGGTTTGAGGCAGTACGGCATGCCACATGTGAGGCGTTGGCTTGACCCTTCTACGGCTGGACCGTTGGTACTGAGGCACGAACTGAATGTTTTTAGACTTGTTTCATATGTTGATCTGTATCGGGAAAACTTGGGTGTTCGATTATTCGATCGGAAAGTTTAACATTTTCTATCTTATTCGGAATGTGATACAACAATTGGAATTCACAAATAGTTATGAGATAACTGAATGAATGTTATAAACATAGCAGTTTAGTCTCACTTGATCGGTTGCCATGGAATTTTGATGTGATCAAAAGTCCGTCGCAATCACGTAGCGTACGCGGATACTCGCCGGGTAAACTTAATAGACAGCCTCACTCCATAGCCCCGACCAAGTGACTGTAGGAGAACCCCGTCGCCGAAAGCATCCGTTCGGGTGCTCGCGGTAGCGGTGTTCCGCCTTGGTGCACTTCGTCGACGGCGTCGGGGGTGCGGCCGCCTACTGAAGTTTGCGACGAGCATTCGATCAGGATGTCGGGAGTCTTGTTGAATTTCCCGACTTGAAATTGAAAAGAGTTTTCGATAAATGAGACTGAAATGCGGGGTTTATAAATGTTAGGCATGCGATGTCTAAGTAATTCATTTGGTCAGGCATGTGATGTCTGAGGTGGTTGCGGATTCCAACTGTTGTAGTTTTATACTTTCTTTTCTGTGACCGTAAGTGTAATATATGATATATCCGGTTTCGTTGCTATATGTCAACGACAATTGGGATGCGCATATTTACTTACGTTGATGACATGTGATGTTATGTGTTGCTGGATATGTTATATTGGATCGTCGTGTTTGAATAGCCGGGGGTTTTTATGTGAGATGAGTGTTTTTTCATTTTCATTCATGTAAAAACTTGTATGTAATATTCTTTTATTGGGGCACTTCCAGGTTGCGGAAGTTGTCACCCTTTGTATATTATTTACTTTTCCGCACTAGGATAGACCCAAGGAGGAGGGCACAAGCAACCGGGTTCTGGAGTCCAGTGGGAGACCAACTCGAGGAGTCGAGGCCGGGTCTCCTAACTCTAGAATTGGTAGGGTTGCTTGCCGCTCTCGTAGGGGTCTAGGGGTGTGGGTTTGGCTATTCATCACGACCGTGGAATCCGTGTTTTATACTGGCTCGTATTGAAAACACGGACGTCCTAGTATATCCAGTATTTCATATGATACTTTCTGCTGCGTTATCTGTGATGTGATCATGTGATGTTCTGTGATAGATATAGTATATATGATATATTATATAGACGTTACTTATATTTTACACCCGCGCTAGCCCTGCCCCGCTCTGCCGTTAGTTACCTAACCTAACGGTGCACGAGGGGACATCGAGGCGAATGCGGATGGCATAAGTGTACGTCATATTTATCTGTGATGTTTAGGTAATTTAAATGATGGGATATTCATTAATGTGATTAATGAAAGAAAATAAACCTAATTGATGTTGTGGAATCGAATTTCAAAATAAAACAGGTAGTTACAGTTCTTGCTTTGCATCGCGGTGTTCCTTGTAGAACATCCTGCACCTTATTCGATAGGGAAAGGACCGAGATCCCTTCACCGGGAGTGACTCCTTTAGCAATAACTGGCAGATGCTACATCACTCGGTTTGTCTTTTGATAGCTTCTATAGTTTCCGCTTTGCACAGTGATATATATGATATATCCCGCACCTCATTCGACGAGGAAAGGGCCGACGATCCCTTCACCAGGAGTGACCCCTTTAGCAAAACTAGAAAAGCCTAAAAAACATTCCATTTAAAAACCATTTGATTCCGCAACGAGATCAAGTTCAAAGCGTTAAAGGTTTTCACAAAAACCATTCGCAACCCTCCGTCATTTTAGGAAGTAGAGTACTTAGTATTTGTGCTGTGTTTGTTGACCATAGTCAAGGCACAATGTACGGTAGCTAAGTGATGTCTTCCTACACCGCATATGATGCGATTAGTTAGGACAGTCGCGTGACTTTGTTGACCTTAGTTAAGGGTCATGTGGGTGGGTCTAATTAATCACGAAATGACGGGTAGAACTTGACTAGTACTTATGATTTGTTGACCATAGTTAAGGTCATAAGTGCTAGGGGTAAAAACCTTTATCGGGAGTTTCAAGTGTTGAAATTTGCAATGAGATTGCATACCTTCTATGTGATAGTTGGATCCCGATACCCACTGCGAGTAATTGTTACTCCTGGGAGAGTTTTTCACTTTACAATTAGCCGATCAAGTAGGTGTCTAGAAAGGTGTCAACGGGGTTACGCCTCTAGGAAAGCGAGGTTTACATTAATTAGGTTCGTGCGAAAGCCCGGGGGACCTCCCTCAAAGTACCGACACTGGCCTGGCTGAAAGATTGGCGAACTTGTAGTGTGTAATTAATCCCGGCTAGTCTTTCCTTTTAGGGTTTGAAGGAAGATTTGATAAAAAGCAGTGGGAGCCATCCTGATTAGATAAAATAAATAACCAATCTAATCTTGAAAGAGCGCACGCAGAGTGTTTTCTTCTCTCTCTCTCTAGGTAGCGACCATATCACGCCTTAATCAAGATAATAATATGGATGAATTGACTGAACCCCTTGTTATACTGAGCTGGGGAACGTTGGTCCCGCTCCAACTTATAATTGTTATAAGACAGAGCAGAAAATAGGGGAATACCAGAATTCCTATGCCGCCCAAACGAAGAAAGTGCATGAGATGCATCTCCTTCGGGTGTGTTCATTATACAGAACTGTTTCTCAATGTCCTTTACGTCCTGGGTATATGATACCGCATCAGGATCCCAGATATGTAATCTGTTACATAGGGCTACAGAAAGGTAGAAAAACTGAGAACGGGTGATTAGTTTCATGAGACAGAAAACGGGGCAAGTGTTGCAGCCAAGTCTGTTGGTCACTGTCACCCTGTATTACTAATACATTGATTCTGAACAAATGCTATTAGATACCGAACCTGATATACAAAATCATATCAGTCTCTTTATAAATAAAGAAATGATAAAATTTTGTATTGATGGATAATGTTTTGAACATTTCCTATATCAAAAGTTGATCGGTTCAGGCACGTTATCTAAAAGCATTGATGTTCTAAATCAAACTACAGTTCTTAGTATATGGAACACACACAAGAGGGAGAGTTCAGAAATGAACGGATCCTTCTTGAGGCATTGTAGACTAGGTCATATCAATGCGACCCGACTAGCTGAAGTTACATGTAGATGCATATTTAAATCAGTTTGAATTTCCATCTTGTGAAACTTGCCAGTCATGTCACATAGATATAATGACACCAGCTCTGTTTATTGGAAACAGAGAAAGAGTTAGTGAACTCTTGGGATGATACATGTTGATGTATAAAGGTCCCCTGTCTACACATGCCAAGACCGGTTCTTTGTACTTCATTGCATTCTCTGATGATCTCTCAAGATTCAGATATATGTTCCTGTTGAAACACAACTCCGAACCTTTTGAGATATTCACAGAATATAAGTTAGAAGTAGTGAACCAAAATACGGGTATAAGTATTATGTCCTTTGATGAGATCAAGGAGGAGAATACTTGTGCATAGAATTCCAGGATTATTCTAAAGGAGAATGAGATTCTCTCTCAGCATTACTCCTCCGAATAACCATAGCACATTGGTGTATCGGGGTGGAGCAATCACACCCTATATGATAAGGTGTGCTCTATGATGAGTACTACTGAGTTACCTGTTTCCTTTTTGGGAGTTATGCGCTTGAGAAGCTGCATACCTATTGAATCAGGTTCGAATCAAATCAGTGCCTACCACTCCATATAAGATATGGTGTGGGAAGATCCTATCTCTTAAGTAAGTTAAGATTTGGGATTGTCCGGCCTATGTCAAAAGCAAAATCCGTACAAGATCGAGGCAAGGTCAGTTCTGTAGAACTGGAAAGGTTCCAGCTATACGAAACTACAGCTGAAGATTTGACAGAACCAAAGGATTCTATAGTCCCCGACGAACCTCAGCCTCTCCGCCGATCTGGTAGGGTTCTTCGCCTGCCTGAGAGATACCTCGGTTTCTCGATGACAGTGGGAGCAAGGAATGCATCATGAGATGATGACCCAACTAGTTCCGAGCAGGCCATCAAGAGTAGGGACTCTGTAAGAATGGCAGGATGCATAGCAATCTGAGATGGAATCCATATACACCAACAAAGTATGGACTTTGGTTGCGATATTTGAAGGGTTAAATCCCCATCAGGAGCAAGTATATCTTGAGAAGATTACTGGGTATAGATGGAAAGGTTGAGACTTTCAAAGCTAGACTTGTTAAAGGTTTTCGTCATCGACCAGGCACGGATAATGATGAAACCTTTTCCAGGGAATATGCTTAAGTCCATCCAGATCCTATTTGCCACGGCTACATACCATGACTACGATATCTGGTGGTTGGGTGCCATGACTACTTTTCTAAATAATGATTTAGAAGAGAACGTCTATAAGAACACAGCCATAGGGCTTCGTAAACAGTGGGAGCAGCGGAAACGTGTGCAAGTTGCTTTACATAATGAAGCAGGCATCGCGGAGTTGGAACGTCTGTTTTGATGTGATAGTCAAAGTGTTTGACTTCATCAAAATGGTAGACGAACCTTGTATATACAAAAGAGTAGTAGAGAGTAAGATGGCCATCTTCGTATTGTACGTAGACAACATACTCTTGATAGGAAAAGAGTTTCCTATACTACGATCGGTCAATCTCCTATTGTCACTAGGATTCTCCAAATAGGATCAAAGTGATACCTCCTAAATCCTGAGTTTTCATCTATGAGATAGATGTAATTGGATGCTAGGATTCTCACTAGATGTAGTGAGATGGTATCAATCGATCCTGGGGAGAATCATTGGAAGAGTTCCAGGGTGATAAAGACGACTGAATGTCAGTCACAGGCACTGTCTTTACCCTCAGTAAAGGGACGGTATGTTGGAAGAGTTCCAAGCTAGATACCGTGGCAAACTAGACGATAAAGGCTGGTAACATCGCTATTAAAAATACTACCAAAGAAGCAGTTTGGGTGTATATTGGTTCATAGGATGAACTAGGTTCCTACCATTGTGTGACAATGGAACTGTGGCTTTGGCCCTGGAACCCTGGTCCCATCAGTGACCACAAATTCTGAGGCAGCATCACCTGATCATGGAGATAGTTGATCTCCAGGTTGATCAAGGTTAGGAGAGTAGATTCAGAGGACAACACGGCGGATCCACTCACGAAGGCCTTTTCCCAAAGAAAGACTTTTATGGGATGGTTGAGTATTAGATACAACAACTACTGCTGCAGATGGCCCTAGTGCAAGTGGGAAATTGTTAGCTATATGTATGCCCTAGAGGCCATTACTGTACATTGGATGTATATTGTAGTGGATGCTGGGACATATATAGGTAGGACTTTCTTGCTCGACATGATAGTACGCTATCTGGTTGCTCTTTATCTTAACATGTATACTTTCTGTCTCTCTATTACATGTTGATAAAGCCCTTAGGATGTGTACTCGACTTCCAGGACTGTGATGCAGATCATACTAGTGGGGCCTGGATAGTCCATGAGTACATCCTTCAATGTTCCTAGTCGTGGGAATATCGAGACGGGGCATTGATATTCCAGAGTAGACTAGCGTATATCTTCTCGACCCATGCGATGGGCGATGGATGATCCCATATCCATTGGTGTTTGACATCAGAGATGGTATGCGGGTGCTCAGTGTAGACTGGGTACACTGAATGGACTCGCCGAGAACTCCCAGATGGTATTATACCTCACGTCAGATGGCAGTTCTCTGGTGACACTGGTACAACTTAGTCTGTTGACCCGAGATCGTCATAGAGTCTTGTGTGTCTCCCACTGTGCTTTGATTTCCACCCTACCATGGCTCTACTGAGTTGTGCAAACAGGTGGTTTTTGGGTACAGTCCCGATTCATATGGAGGCAATGAGCGATAGGAGGGGATTCGTCTCTCCCGGTATTGGGGGTTGATGTTACGCTATGCTCGACTGGCCATAACAGGAAATCCCTGGCCAGGGTTGCAGTGATATACTGGTAAGAGTTATCAGTAATTTCACGAATGTTATGGACCTCACGTCGGCATGACTTATCAAGCTACTGGGGTCTGACGTTTACCACCCCAAGGCGAGATATGCGACATATCAGACGAACAGACCGGACTGTACGGTAAGTGTTACTGGTTGGATTCACAAGAGTGTGAGCGGGCTTGCTCGTCGATCTTCTGATCGCTCAATACCCGGGTGGCCGTTACGTTTAGCAGACCGCTTGCGGCTTGTGGGTGTTTGATATGATCATCATCTGCTGCCGGCGTATTGACGAGTCTTTAGAGTCCTACACAGAGGTTTCCTGGCTCAAGCGAAACGAAATAGGAGCGCATATGAGATATGTGCGGGACCGAGAATAATGCGTGTATGTGATACCGTATTTCATTCTCGCGATGTATGTGTTGAATGGTTGTATGCGATATAACCTAGTTATCGAATCAAGGATTGATTCGATAAGCCGATACATAGGATACTAGTCGGTTATATACGATATGACCGGATCGTTAAATCAAGCATTGATTCAATGATTTAATGCATAATTATATATTTGATATATTACTTTGCATTAACTAGTATTGGTTCACTTTAAATGGATTTTCTCACTTGAAATGCACATTGTATATGTGATATATTTTGTGCACATGATTGTATCATGTTTGATGATACATTCTAGCTTGGGTTTGTGTAAAGAGTTGACCATGGTTATATGAATGGTTAGGGTTTCATTTTATTTACTTATTCATTTATTTATTCTTTTTGTTTATTTTGGCAAAAGAAAATGATAAAGATAAATGAATGGTGGCTATGTTTGTTTTTAGTTGAAGATTCTTGAAGCATTGACTTAGTCACCATTCTTGTCTCATGCTTAACCCTAACCACTTATACTAACCCTAGTTCATTCTCTACACTTAACCAAGGGTTAGTATATGATAAGTATTATTTTTCTTTTCTAGATTATTAACTTATCATATTCATCTTCATCTTCTTCTTCATCTTGAACAAGAAGAAAGACTAGATTCCATCAATGGTGATTGATGAAAAAGAGTGAGAAATCCAATTCTAAAGTGAACCCACTTCCTATTTCTTCATCCTCTACCTCTTGCCAAGTAGTATAGGGTGTTTCCTTCATAAGTTTTCATGGCTTGGTGAAGGTGGAGCTTGATCTAGTGATGCCTCGACGTAGATCATCTTCGGCATCGTAGTCGATGACCTAGCCTGCTTTTTCTCCGATGAAGCCAACAATAGAGCCCGGGATCCGATGATCGCAGCGAGGAGACTTCATCGCGGAGCCATGGAGGTGGAGAAACGGATCGACAAAGGTTGTATGTTCGTTTACTTTTAGTTAAGATGTTAACTAGCTTTTAGTATCGCCTAAATATCTAGTCAACGATCCGTATTAGGGTTTGTAGGCACCCGTAAAATTTGAAATAGCCATATTTGATGCCTTGTGAGACCTCATTAGTGTGCCTAGGAACCCTACAACTCTTACTCGCAGTGGGTATCGGGATCCAACTATCTCATAGAAGGTATGCAATCTCATTGCAAATCTCAACACTTGAAATTCCCGATAGTATTTTGCCCCTAGCATCTATATGATCTTAACATAGTCAACAAATCATAAGTGCTAGTCAAGTTCAACCCGTCATTTCCGATTGAATTAAACCCACCCGCACGACCCTTAACATAGTTAACAAAGTCGCACGACTACCCTAATCCAATCGCATCATATGCATATACAGATAAGCACTAATCAGCTACCGCACACTACGCCTTAACATAGAGAACAAACGTAGCACGAATACTAACTAGTACTTATCTGAAATGACGGAGGGCTACGACAGGTTTTTCTGAAAACCTATTGCGTAATGAACTTGATATCGTTGTAGAATCTAATGAAGTTTTGAAATGGAGTGATTTTAAGGCTTTTCTAGTTTTGCTAAAGGGGTCACTCCCGGTGAAGGGATCGTCGGCCCTTTCCTCGTCGAATGAGGTGCGGGATATATCATATATATCGCTGTGCAAAGCAGAAACTATAGAAGCAATCAAAAACCAAACCGAGTGTGTAGTATCTGCCAGTTATTGCTAAAGGGGTCACTCCCGGTGAAGGGATCTCGGCCCTTTCCTCATCGAATAAGGTGCAGGGTATATCATATATACCTCTATGCAAAGCAAAACTGTAGCTACCTTTTTTTATTTAAAATTTGATTCTACAACATATTTTAGGTTTCTTTTCTTTCATTAATCACATTAATGAAGTCCCATCATTTAAGTCACCTAAACATCACAGATAAATACGACGTACACTTATGCCATCCGCATTCGCCTCGATGTCCCCTCATGCACCGTTAGGTTAGGTAACTAACGGCAGAGCAGGGCAGGGCTAGCGCGGGTGTAAAACATAAGTAACGCCTATATAATATATCATATATACTATATACTGTATCCATCACAGAACATATCAAATGATCACATCACAGATATCGCAGCAGAAACATAGATATAATGTGGGATATATTAGGACGTCCGTATTTAGTATTTAGCCAATAATAGAAAATACGGATTCCACAGTCGCGATGAATAGCCAAGCCCACACCTTGGACCCCTACGAGAGCGGCAAGCGACCCTACCAATACTGGAGTTTAGGAGACCCGGTCTCGACTCCTCGAGATGGCCTCCCACTGAACCCCAGAACCCGGTCACCTGTGCTCCCCTCCTTGGGTCCATCCTAATGCGGAAAAGTAAATAATATACAACAATGGTGGCATCGACCTCAACCCGGAAGTGCCCCAAATAAAAGAATATTACATTTGAATTTACATGAATGAAAAATATAAAACTCTCATCTCAAATAAAACCCCCCGGCTATTCGATCGCGACAATCCTGCACATCATATCTCAGCAACACATAATATCACATATCATCAACGTAAGTAAGTATGCGTACCCCAATTGTCGTTGACGTATAGCAACGAAACCAGCGATATCGACATACTACACTTACGGTCACAGAAAAGAAAGTGTAAAACTGCAATATCTGGAATCCACATTCTCTTTAGACATCATAAATACGAAATATCACATACTTCGTATTTCATGTCCAACTATATGAATTCCACATGTTGCATCACATTCCAGGTAAATAGACGGTATTAAAGTTTTCGAACGAACGATCAAATGCCCAAGATTCGCTACAGCTCAACACTTGAGCGGAGTTCAAAAAACCCGGAGTGTGAC
Organism: Agapanthus africanus; assembly: GCA_030015575.1. Lineage (NCBI taxonomy): Eukaryota > Viridiplantae > Streptophyta > Magnoliopsida > Asparagales > Amaryllidaceae > Agapanthus > Agapanthus africanus. Next base: position 464,030,004 of record CM057343.1, read on the forward strand.
ACAGTGGTAGCGGTCCAGCCGTAGAAGGGTCAAGCCAACGCCTCACATGTGGCACGCCGTACTGCCCCAAACCCTAAGGTTCAAAGGGCAGTTCAAGACGGTCACATAATCGAGTTAAGGTTTGTTGTCTTCTAGAGGGTCCACCACAAACAAACTTGCACGTATTTCCGAAAGATTTTAAACCCCGTGAAAAGTGAGCAAATGATACTCGTTCAAACACTTCAATACATTCTAATTTATCCGGAAAAGACACGAAATGAAAATTCCGATCGAATCGACAAGTCCAAAACCATCTCCAGAATTTACAGAACTAAATTCAGATTAAAAATACTCCAAGAAAATAAACAAGCATAGTCATGAGTTACTGTACAAAAACCAGACCATGATTCAACAGAACGGCCGCGGAACCGCGGCCTAAGCAGGCTATTGCCACGGTTCCGCGCTCATATTTACTGTTCATGCTCTCGTTTTTCACAGTAACTCTTATATTTACCTGCTGAATTTTTTGCATATTTTTAATTCTGAAAATATCCAGATTTTAAAAAATGTCCAGAGAGCATTCTAAAAGGCCGTATTTCGGTTCGATCGGAGTTTTAACTTCGTAAAAATGTCGCCTAATGTTCTAGGTCGGCTCTGATACCAATGAAAGGTTAGCCTAGCACCTCATGAAGGGTTTGGAAGCATCACATGAACCAAAGAATGCATTTTTAGGGTGCTAAACTAACAAGCATCGGATCGTTCCTAGAATCAATTAGGGTTTCAAATTTTTCATATCATCATATGAAAGAAATGCTAGGGTTTAGAGAGTACAACCTTTGTAGCTCCCTACGTTAGACTCCTCGGCTACTTGGGGTTTGAAAAAAACTCCGCTTGAACTCCTCGAGGTCACCGATGATCCACCCGGAGTCCGCTTTGTCCAAGCTTGCGACTTTATCCGATCAAGTGAACGAAATCAAGTTAACACTCCAAACAAGTGGGCTAGACTTGTGTAGAATAGTGTTGTGGTTCTCTTTCTCACTTCAAAATCCTAACTTGATGATTATATTGCTCACTACAAAAATCTAGTGAGCAAAATGAGAGAGGAAGAAGAAGATGATGGCTATTTTTTTTTCAAGAGAAGAAAAACCTCTAGTTGAAAAATAGAAAATATATCTTTATATATTTTTTATCTCTCATCTCAAACCATGGTTGAATCATTATTGAACTTGAGTTAAAACCCAAAAGGAAAAGTAATCCATGGTTAAATGGTGGGTGAGCATGGTTAGGTCAAGAAGAGTGTAGAATGGTTCCATGAATTATCCTTTCCTTTTCTTTTGTTTTAAATCAAATTCAATAATAATATATATAAACTAAACCATGGTGTGAGTCTTATATTGCCACCATTTTCTTTGTATAATCAACCATGATAGATGATGTATGTATGTATGTATGTATACACATCCATATGTGCATGAAACTAGAAAGAAAGAAAAACATACATGCATTCATACATCCATCCAACACAAGAAAGGATTTCAAGTGAGAAACTGATAAATCAACACTTGATTTATCAATCCGGCCATATCACATATGACCCCTACCAAAAGCAAGCCGCCCGACCAATATACGATATCCTATACGCGTATTTTAATCGGGTCCATGCGCATATCGCATACGCGCACCACAACGTTTCGCCTGGACTAGGAAACTCCATTGTGGGACTCTGAGACTCGTCAATACGCCGGCAGTGGGTGATGCTCATATCAAGCACCCCCAAGCCACAAGCGGTCAGCTAAACGTAACGGCCACCCGGGTATTGAGCGATCAGAAGAGAACAAGCGAACCTGCTACAACTCCCGTCGAGCCAACCGGCAACACTTCCCGTACAGTCCGGTCTCCTCATCTGATATGTCGCATATCAAGTCTAGGGGTGGTAAATGTCAGACCCCAATAACTGATAAGTCGTGCTGATGTGAGGCTCATAACGGGTCAAGAAACTACTGGTAACACTTACCAGCAAATCTCTGAATTAGCCCTGGCCAGGGACTTCCCTGTTACGGCCAATCGAGCACAGCGCAACATCAACCCCCAATACCGGGAGAGACGAAACCCCTCCTATCTCTCATTGCCTCCATGTGACTCGGGACTATACCCAAAAACCACCGTTTTGCACGCCCTCATGGACGTGGTAAGGTGGAGATCAAAGCACAGTGGGAATCACACAAGACTCTATGACGATCTCGGGTCTACAGACTAACCTGCACAAGTGTCACCTGAGAATTGCCATCTGACGTGAGGTATAATACCAACTGGGAGTTCTCGGCGAGTCCGTCCAGTGTACCCAGTCTCCACTGAGCACCCGTATACCATCTCTGATGTCAAACACCAATGGATATGGGATCATCCATCGCCCATCTCATGGGTCGAGAAGCGTATACGCTAGTCTACACTGGTATATCGATGCCCCGTCTCGATACACCTACGACTAGGGACCTTGAAGGATGTACTTATGGACTACCATGTCCCCACTAGTATGATCTGCATCATAGTCTAGGTAGTCAAGTACACATCCTAAGGGCTTTACCAACATGTAACTATAAGACAGTTTAAAGAGACTAGTATACATGTTAAGATAAAGAGCAACCAGATAGCATACTATCATATCGAGCAAGAAAGTCATATTTATATATGTCCAAGCATCCAATATAATATACATCATCTGTACAATACTGGTCTCTAGGGCATACATACAACTAACACAAAGGAGTCGTGCAAACAGGTGGATTTTGGGTACAGTTCTGAGTCACATGGAGCCAATGAGTGATATGAAGGGTTTCGTCGTTCCCGGTATAGGGAGTTGATGTAGCGCTATGCTCGATTGGCTATAACAGGAAGTCCCTGGCCAGGGCTGTTGATGAGATTTACCGGTAAGTGTTATCAGTAGTTTCGCATACCGTTATAGGCCTTATATCGGCATGACTTATCAAGTTATTGGGGTCTGACGATACCACCCCCAGACTCGATATGCGACATATCAGATGAAGAGACCGGACTGTACGGTAAATGTTACATACAGTCTTCATAGGAGTTTGGACAAGCTTGCTTGTTGATTTTCTATTCGCTCAATACCTGGGTAGCCGTTACGTCCAGTTAGTACCACCGACGGCTTGTAGGTGACAGATATGATCATCACCTACTGCTGGTGTATTGACGAGTCTTTAGAGTCCCACATAGAAATTTCCTGCTTCAAGCGAAACGAAGTATGGCACATATGCTGATATGTGCGGGGCCTGATTAAATATGAGTATGTGATACCGTATTGTAATCTGGCGGTTATTTGTTATCGGTTAGGTTGTATGTGATATAACCGGATTATTGAATCAAGTGTTGATTTGATAATGTGATATACAGATAAATGATATTAGTCGGTTATATGTGATATAACCGGATTATTAAATCAAGTGTTGATTTAATAATTTGATATATATTATATATTAACTAATACTATTATCTCGCTAATTATTTTCTTCATAATATATATATATATATATATATGTGTGTGTGTGTGTGTGTGTGTGTGTGTGTGTGTGTATTTTATGAAGCATGGTTTGTTTTACTATTTTGAGAAAATAGAAAAAGAGGTTAAAAATGGGGAGATTTTTTGTAGTATGGTGCAAAACATGGCTTATTCTTTTTTATATTCATTTGCTTGCATTATTGAAGCATGGCTACAATTTTTAATTGTTGAAAATTGTATGCTTCAATAATGTGTAAGCTTTAAAGAGCCATTCTACACTTCATTCTTCACTAGAGTTATTTTTCATCACTTGAGAGCTCATATGATGAGTTGCTCTCCAGCTCTCTCCATCTTCTTCACGTTCACCTCCAAGCTCAATCCCTCACATGAGTTGTGAACTCTTGAACTTATGAGAAGCCTAGTGAGCAAACAACACCCCTACTTCACCATCCTACACTAGATTAGCGCTTTGGTGTAGTGTGTTTACTTCATTAAAGAGTTTAGTGAAGAGATAGCTTGGATTAGCGGACTTAGGGTGGATCATCTTCGGCACGAAGGTCATTGAATCAAGTTCATTCAACCTTCAAGTGGAGCCTAGTGGAGTCGCGTGGACTACAACCCGGAGCGTTAGAAAAGAAGAACACGGTCTACAAAGGTTGTAGCCATCCATCTCTTAGTATAGTTTCTTGATATCATAGTTAAACCCTAATCATCTAGTTTAATATCTTGGTTAGTGTTGATTAGCACCCCAAATTTTTTAAAATTGGCATGCTTGATGCTAGTAAAAACCAGTGGTGGTGCTAACAAACACTATCATGGTATCAGAGCCAAGGCTATAAGATTATACGATGTATATAGAACCACGAAACCGAAACAACTCCGAAACCGGAAACCCAAACATTAAGTTTCTGTTGATTTCAAAATGATCTCTGAATTTTTTTAAACAAGTGGAGAATGTTGTATGAGATATAACTAGAACACCCTGAAAATTAGAGACCAAAATTCAAATATAGACCCGGCGAGATTGGCTATTTGGCCGGCGTCGCTGGTCCAATTACAAGATTTTGGGCTCGATTTTTTTTTTGTGTTTTGATGTGTTGGGTTTAGGGTTTAATGGTTATGTTTGATTAGCCCAGTTTGCATGTGATGTTAGCTTTCCTGTTGGGGCTAATCGGAGTGTTTCGTAGTCATAATTTTAACGTCGTTTCGGGTTTAAGTTTGATATGTGATATAATATTTGGAATCCACATTTAATTAGTTTTGTGAAAACTAGTTAGTGCTTGTAAATCTAGCATGTTAGTCTCTATTGATCGATTGCCATGAAGTTTCAATTCGGATCGAAACTCCGTCGCAATCGCGTATCATACGCGAATACTCGCCAGATAACTTTAATAGGTAGTCACGCCCCATAGCCCCGACCAAGTGACTTTAGGAGAACCCCGTTGCCAAAAGCATCCACTCGGGTGCTCGCGGCCACGGTGTTCTGCCTAAGTGCACTTGGTCGACGACGTCGGGGGTGTGGCCATCTACTAAAGTTGCCGACGAGTATTCGATCGGGTAGTCGGGAATCTTGTTGAATTACCCGACTAAGTTACTGAAAATTGTTTTCGATATGAGACTAAAATGCAAGGTTTATAGGTTAGGCATGAAATTCGGAATATGAGATATTCCAGGTTTGTGATGTCTAAGAAAATGCGGTTTCTAATTATTGTAGTTTTTCATTTCTTTTCTGCGACCGTAAGTGTAATATGTGGGGTATCCCAAATCTCGTTCCTATATGTCAACGGAATTTAGGATACGCGTATTTACTTACGTTGATGACATGTGATATGTTATATTGGATCGTCGTGAATGAATAGCCGAGGGTTTTATGCGAGATGGGAGTTTTCCAATTTTCATTCATGTAAAATTTATATGTAATATTCTTTTATTGGGAAATTTCCGGGTTGAGGATGATATCACCATTGATGTATATTATTTACTTTTCCGCATTAGGATAGGCCCAAGGCGGGGAGCACAAGTAACCGGGTTCTGGAGTCCAGTGGGAGACCATCTCGAGGAGTCGAGAATGGGTTTCCTAACTCTAGAATTGGCAGGGTTTCTTGCCGCTTTCGTAAGGGTCTAGGGATGTGGGTTTGGCTATTCATCATGACCGCCGAATCCGTGTTTTTCATTATTGGCTTAATTTAAAACACAGACCTCCTAGTATATCCAATATTTCATATGTTGACTTCCGCTGCTTGGTTCTGTGATGTGATCATATAACTGCGTGAGACGAATGTTATATATATGATATATATAATAAACTTTGCTTATGTTTTGCACTCGCGCTAGTCCAGCCTCCGCTCCGTCGTTAGTTAAGTAACCTAACGGTGCATGACGGGGCCCCATGGCGAATACGGATGGCATAACCGTACGTTCTATTTTCGTTTCTTTTCTGTGATGTTTAGGAAAACATTAAATGATGGGACTTCATTAATGAGATTAATGAAAAGAAAAGAAACCTAAAGATGTTGTAGAATCAAAATTTTAAAAAGGTAGCTCTTGTTCTTGCTTTGCATAGTGGTATTCCTTGATGAATATCCAGCACCTCATTCGATGAGGAAAGAGCCGAGATACCTTCACCGGGAGTGACCTCTTTAGCAAAACTAGCAATTGTTACAACCCACTCGGTTTTGTTTTAATAGCTTCTCTAGTTCTTATTTTGCATAGTGGTATTCCTTGATGAATATCCAACACCTCATTCGATGAGGAAAGAGGCGAGATCCCTTCACCGTGAGTGACCTCTTTAGCGAAACTAGCAAAAGCTATAAAAACACTCCTTTTCAAATCACTAGATTCTACAACGATATCAAGTTCATTGCGTTAAAGGTTTTCTTAAAAACCAGTCGTAGCCCTCCGTCATTTCAGATAAGTACTATTTAGTATTCGTGTTGCGTTTGTTGGCCTGCGTCAAGGCGTAGTGTGCAGTAACTAATTATTGCTTATCTGCTGCATGTGATACGATTGGATTAGAGTAATCGTGTGACTTTGTTGGCCTGTGTCAAGGGTCGTGCGGGTGGGTTTAATTCAATCAAGAAATGAACGGGTTGAACTTGACTAGTGGTCTATGGTTTGTTGGCCTTCGTCAAGGTTATAGGAAGGTAGGGGTAAAAACAATTATCGGGAATTTCAAGTATTGAAATTTGCAATGAGATTGCATACCTTTTATATGATAGTTGGATCCCGATATCCACTGCGAGTAAGTGTTACTCCTGGGAAAGTTTTCCACTTTACAATTAGCTGATCAAGCAGGTGTCTAAGAAAGGTGTTAATGGGGTTATGCCCCTGCGGAAATGAGGTTATTTAATTAGTTCCATGCGAAAGCATGGGGAGACTCCCTCGGGGTACCAATACCTGCCTGGCCGAATGATTGGTGAACTTGTAGGGTATAATTAATCCCGGCTAATATTACCTTTTAGGGTTTGAAGGAAGATTTGATAAAAATAGTGGGAACCATCCTGATTAGATAAAATAATAATCAATCTAATCTTGTAAAGAGTGCACGCAAAGTGATTATCCTTCTCTCTCTCCTGGTAATGACCAATGACACGTCTTAATCAAGATAATAATATGGATGTATTGACCGAACCCACTTATTATACTGGGCTAGGTTCCGCTCTATCTTATGACTGTCATAAGTCTAAGAAAGGAATATGGGAATATCAGGATTACCACGCCACCCAAACGAAGAATAAGCATGTTGATGCATCTTCTTCGGGTGTGTTCGTTACCGAGAACCGTTTCTCAGTTTGCTCTACATCCTAGGTATTGAATACCGGATCAAGATCCCACATATGTAATTTGTTATATGGGTTAAGTAGAAGTAGAGAATTGGGAAAAATTTGATATGTCGCTCAGAGAAGGGAATGGTGCAATTGTTGAAGCCATGGCAGTTGGGGAATATCATCTTGTATTACCAAGTGGTAACACAATAATTCTGAGCGACTGTTATTTCGTACCAAAAATATTATGAATGTTTTCCTAAATCAAGTGTTGATTGGGTATGGTACGTTGTATAACGGTATACACGTTCTAAATCACAAAACAGTTCTAAGTATACAGAACATACACAAGAGGAATAGTTCAAAAATGAACGAAGACTTCTTGTGGCATTGTAGACTAGATCATATCAATATGACAAGACTGACTAAGTTGCATAAGGATGGATATTTGAATTCATTCGAATTTACATCTTATGAAACTTTCCAGTATTGTTTCAAAGTCAAAATGACCAAAAACTCCGTTTACTGGACACGGAGAAAGAGCTACTGAAATCTTGGGACTGATACATAGTGATGTATGCGGTCCTATGTCTACACATGCCAGGAATGGTTCCTCGTACTTTATTACATTCACCGATGATCTCTCAAGATTCAGACATGTGTTCTTGTTGAAATTTAAATCTGAAGCTTTTGAGAAATTCAAGAAATATAAGTACGAAGTTGAGAACCAGACGGATAAAAGTATTAAAATCCTTCGATCTGATCGGGGAGGAGAATACTTGAGCACAGAATTCAGAGACTACTTAAGAGAATGGAATTCTCTTTCAACTTATTCCTCCGTATACACCACAACAAAATGGAGTTTCGGAGCGGAGGAATCACACCCTATTAGATATGGTGTGCTCTATGATGAGTAATGTCGAGTTTCCTATTTCCTTTTGGGGTTATGCACTTGAGATAGCTGCATACCTATTGAATAGAGTTCCGAACAAATTCGTTGCCTACCACTCTATATGAGATATGGAATGAGAAGAGACCATCTCTTAAACAAGTTAAGATATGAGGTTGTCTGGCTTATGTTAAAAAGCAAAATCCGGACAAGCTCGAGGCAAGGTCAGTTCTGTGCAAGTTTGTAGGATATCCCAAATATTAGCGAGGATATATCTTCTACTACACTGAGGAACAAAAGGTGTTTGTTTCTCGACATGCCACCTTTTTTTAGAAAAGGAATTTCTTGTGAAAGAAATTAGTGGTAATGAGGTAGAACTGGAAGAAGTTCCAACAAGACAAACTATAACTAACGATTTGGTAGAACCAGAGGATTCAATAGTCCCCGACGAACCTTAGCCACTCCATAGATCTAGTAGGGTTCCTCATCCACCTGAGAGATACTACGGTTTTCTCATAGACGGTGGGAGTGAGAATTGCATCATGGAAGATGATGACCCAACTAGTTTCGAGCAGGCCATCACAAGTGGAGACTCCGTGAAATGGCTGGATGCTATGCAATCTGAGATGGAATCCATGTACACCAACAAAGTATGGACTTTGAAAGTTTCTCCTGAAGGGGTAAAACCCATCGCGAGCAAGTGGATCTTGAGAAGATAATTGGTATAAATGGAAAAGTTGAGACTTTCAAAACTAGACTTGTAGCATAGGGTTTTCGTCAAGAAGTAATGTCTGGTTATGGATACCAAAGTTCAACAAGAGTTCTTCTATATGGGGTACCCATGATATGAAGAGAAGAAGAAGAAGAGAAAGAGTGGAAAAAGAATGTGATTTTTTTTATTTTTAAGTTAGTTATCAACAAAAGAATGAAGCACACAAAAAGAATCTGGACAAAAAAAAACAATTACGACACAATACCACACACCTAATCGGTCTAGGGTTCACCTAGGTCAACTAGACATGCTCAAGAACTTGATTGTTGAAGTAAAACTGTGTCGAGAAACGGGCTCAAGATATACTGATCACGAGGCCAGGTAAGTGCAGAGATAAGGGGAGGTTTTCCGACGCTTTCGCGAAGGTCCTTAATTAGATAACCCTTCCTCTTTTGGCGGTTTCTCCGTAAACACTTTCCTAAACACCCCGTAAACGATATACCGTTAAGCGGTGTTCTAAACACAGTTAACTTCTCCTAGTGAGCGCGAAGTCCTTAAAGGCTTAAAGTCTGGTTTCTTTTAAACTTTGTGCGGGTAAACGTTATGCTCAATTCGTGATTTGTGGGCCGCGGAAAAGGGGATCAAATCCTTTACCGTATGTTGTGGGGTTCGCTAGCCCTTAAGTCCGTATTAATGGATGCAATGCGCAAATCAATGAAAAAGAATTATTCAAAGAATCAAACAATCGTTTTTATGTTAAGCACGTCACTGCAACAAATACGGGTTAGTCAATTTTAGCGTTTGTTAGTGAACTTGCAAAGAATCCTGCAACGACATTATATTGGATGCGTCGGATTTGAGAAGAAGGTGTCAGTAAACTACGTACCGATAAATTTTCGGGTTAAGAAACCCTCGTTGAAGTTAAATCCGAATAGCTTGGAATGTTCGGTTGCGCGGGTCAAACTACCCGGATCTTTGGCACTGTACTTCGCAATCACCTTAACTTTGAATGTACACTTTGCTCCACATGATTGCAGTTCACAAATCCGTAAAAATCTTTAAATGTCAGAGAAACGGATTTTAGTGCGAAAAAGCGATATGAATGCCCAAACACCTGCACACTAAAAATTAAAAAAAATAAGCAATAAAATTGGGACAATATCAGAACACTGGAGCACAGAAACAAATTTTGGAGCAAATGGGGGCAAGGAGGCCGGCGAGCTTGGATTTTTGGTGGGTCTCGCCGGTTTTGCCTTGGAGTTGGGGTTTCAAATTTCTTCAGGTGTCTCAGTGTACTACTAGTGTTTCAATGTTCTTGCTTATCTTTTTTGTTGAGATCCAGAGTGCTTGCAGGTTAAAAATCCAGAGAACAAAAATGTTAGCAAAGTTAGTTTTTTATTTTGGTTTTGAAATTTTGAAATTTTTAGTTTGTTTATAGAAAAGTGTTAGATGGTATTAACAAGATTAACCTAAAATAATAAGAATAAAAACGTTACCGTCTCCCCGGCAACGACGCCATTTGATTGGCACGCTTTTTGCGTGTCGAGTTTTAAGGTTCTAAAGTTAACCGTAATCAATATGGTATCGCTTTGCAGTTAGCCGCGATGAGTACGGGTCGTCCGCAGGGAGACGGTGCATTTTAAGTTCTTGTTTGCATGAGTTAATGTGCGAGGCGGAATTGTTCGTATCTACCCTATGTGTATATATGCAAAGTTATAAGCTTGTTAGGATTAGATAGGTTAGTATAAGTTAGTGAATTCCGTACTCAATCCTTTGAGCCGAACTTGACCAATGAAACTAGAGCAATCGTCAACAACGTGGATTAGGGTACTTAAGCACGGTATTAGTGAAATTCGGCTTATTTCCCCTTGTCCATCCGTTCTCGTCTCTTGCTTTCGCCTCCGGCCAAACCGAACGCAACTGGTCACGGTTAGGAATCACCGATACCTTGGTAGGGTAGGGTGCCTAACGGAGCGCTTGCGTAAGGTTTGGACGGAGTTCAATGGAAAATATTGGGAAAAGGAAATGAGAAACGAAATCTTAACTTACAAAACCAATCTTTTTCCTAACAACACCAATATTCACAACCATCCAAACAACAAACAAAAAGATCAAAGAAAAGATAAACAAAGAAAAGAAAAGAGCATTGCAAGAAATTAAATGACATAGTAATAAATGGCAAGTAAGTAAATGGCATGGAAATAAATTGCAAGAAAGTAAATGCAAGAGATATAAATACTAGGAACCCAATGTAAAAGAAAGCTTTATTATGTCCGAGTGATACAACCTTGAGTTCAATAACCAAATCTTAAACTTGCAAGCTCAATGAAGAGGTTGCAAGATCAAGAGAAGGTAAGAAGCTCAAGGGAAACTAAACTATGTACAAGAACAAAAGAAAAGAGAAACAAAAAGAGTATGAAATCTTAAACAAAACTTGGACAAAGAATGACCCCCTCTCCCTTGCTCACTGGTCTGTATTTATAGGTTCAAAATGAGATTAAACAAGTAATAAAAATAAGATGACGTGGCAGCAAGGGATGGACTGAAGAAAATTGGGGGGCATTGGGCAATGTGGGGCCGGCGAGATCGGTTTTGGGAGGCATGTCGCCGGCCAAAATCCGAGCATCATGGCTCGTATTGGTGTGGGGGTCTTGTGTCTTCTCGACAAGTCCACTGGTGCTGCTTGTTTTGTCTGGTTGAACTTAGTCTGCACTCAGGGATTTGGAGGGAAACAATATGCTTTATATTACATCACGCCTTTATGCATTAACTCACACATCACTTCTCATGCCCACTTGTGCCTTGCATCATGGCAGCCCCACTATGGTCCATCCCAAAGAGCATGTGTACACTTGCATTGTGTTGGACCAAAATAGTGTGCACACATTTATTTGCAAAAACTCTTTGGATATCGGTCGGTTTCCAGTTCCGGTTGTAGTGTCGACTCACAAACGATATATCCGTGATTTTAAGTGTATTTCCAGTATTTTGTCACGGATACCTATAATCTGTATTACTGAGCAGACACTGGTTAATAGTACCGATATATAACAAAATAGATAATGAATGAGCGGTATTAAAATGCAGTTTTCTGAGATGATCAAAAGGCTTCGGAAATATTTTGACGAAGTCCAAGTGGATCAAAAGCCCTCCTCGCGAGGCGGCCGAGTATTTTCCTGCTTTGTCCATCCATAGCGGGTGCTTCCTGCCCAACAACGCTAAGGATCTAATACCCTCCTCGCGAGGCCACCGAGCAGCTTCCTGCTCGATCCATCCCAGCGGGTAGCTTCCTGCCCAACAACGCTAAAGATCTAAAGCCCTCCTCAGGAGGCCACCGAGTAGCTTCCTACTCGGTCCATCCGCAGCGGGTAGCTTCCTGCCTATCAACGCTGTGGATCAAAAGCCATCCTCGCGAGGCCACCGAGTAGCTTCCTGCTCAGTCCACCTGCAGCGGTAGGTTCCTGCCCATCAACGTTGTGGATCAAAAGCCCTCCTCATGAGGCCACCGAGCAGCTTCCTGCTCGGTCCATCGACAACGGGTAGCTTCCTGCCCATCAATGATGTGGATCAAAAGCCCTCCTCATGAGGCCACCGAGTAGCTTCCTGCTCGGTCCACCTGCACCGGGTAGCTTCCAGTCCATCAACGATGTGGGTCAAAAGCCCTCCTCACAAGGCCACCGAGTAGCTTCCTGCCCATCAACGTTGTGAATAAAAAGCCCTCCTTGAGTCCACCGAGTAGCTTCTTGCTCGGTCCATCCGCAGCGGGTAGCTTCCTACCCAACAACGCCGTGGATCAAAGCCCTCACCACGAGGCAGCTGAGTAGAAAGGAAGATACCGACCTTCTTACACTTAACCATCAATCGACTCATACTCGTTGCGCGATTGCTACCTCGACTCCGGGAAAAAGGAGGGTACCGACCTTCCTACACTTGGCTATCGTTCGACGCTACTCGATGAACGGTCAGCAAGTGCAGGAGGGATGGACACCGGCCTAACACTTGCAGGATGAAAAGACCTGCGAGCTAAAATTACTTGCAAGATGAAAAGTATACGTGCTAAAAGGACTTCCACAGTGAGCAGACATTTGGGCAAAGAAAAGGTGTACTTTATTTATAATCAGAAATAAATACTAGGAATTCTGGGCTCCTCAGCCTTACAAAAATGCTCGGAGGCTTACAAAAATTTTGAAAAAGAAAAAATCCCCAAGGAAGGAAAGTTCAGTCCTCCCGCTCGGGAAGGATCTTTCCTTGCTCAATGCCAGCCTCGAGGACCAAAACTGTGACCTCAGGGTCGGGGCTTCCATCAACAGCCTCTCCCCCAATGGCCACCTCGGCGACTTGCCCCTACGGCACCTCCTCGGCCAGGGGATACTTAGCATGGAGCTCGCTGATATCGAACCCTGGCGCAGACTCCTTGACGGCGTCGAGGGCACTGTGCCACACGACGGCCGATGATTTGGCAAGATCGGCGTAGAGTTGATCTAACGCTTTATACACCTCCACGGCCTTCGCCACCCGGCACTCGGTAAGCTTCACCGTATCCAAGGCCACCCGGACTGTAAGTCTACGGTAGCGCCTCGACCGTCATTCAAACGCCAAACGCGGAACAAAAACTTTTATAACTGGCGCTATCGCATACTATAACCCGGATCTTGCCATTAACGCTAAACTAACAAACTGTAAAGAGGTAGAAAGGCTATACCAAACGATCCGAGAGTCCTTCGGTCTTTAGCCATCATCCCACGCTCCTTTACGGCATCTGCGATCTCACTCGATCTCCGGTCTCCTCGTCCAGGTGGCACCACGTCAACGGATCTTTATACGGGCTTCCGCCTCTATACCGAGGCAACTCGGACATGAAGTTTGCTAGCCGAAATGTCCAAGATTGATGTTGAGAATGAGTAGAACACTTTGTCTCGTTTCATCCAAAACCATGGATGAACGGTTAATGAAGTTGCCATAATCAAGAAATGAGAAATGAGCTATATCTTTTTGCAAATGAATCATCATCATATCAACAAAGTGAGAGAGTGGAAGAAGCAAGTGGGGGGGCATTCTCAAAATGGCCGGCCGCTTTAAAGGGGGTGAGGGTAGGAGCAAGGGTGACCATAAGCAATAATATCCTAAGCATTACCAAAAGACATTAATGCAAATGCCACCTTGCAAAAAACATTTAATGCAAAATGGTGACACACAAACCTAGTCATCAATCTAGAAGCTCGCACTCATGACTCACCCAAATGAAGAAAAGATAATTCCGCATTAAACCGAATGTTTAAGACGGGTGATAGAAAACTGGCAACTTCGAAAAGCGATCCTGAAATGAATTTCAGGATAACCCCGTAACTGTATATACATACCCGCATTTGTATTTTGACTAAATATAAATGCAACTGAGATAAAGATATTATATCTACACAGTATAATACATGGATCCGGCTTAAACCAAAGCCCACCAATATTATTTGCCCGAAATATGACGTGCGTAAACGCACGTGCATTTTACGAACCCCGCCATAAAACCATACGGCCTCTATAACGGTTCGCCCGAACTTGGGAAACTATCTATGGGGGACTCTAATGACTCATCAGTACCCTGGCAGTGGGTTTAACCACAAGAACGTCAGCGGCACTAGCAGTGCGTAACGGCTGCCCATGTACTGACCTCAAGGGAAGCCGATGAGCGAACTCATCCTGGAACCCTACTGAGCCTAACCGTGACAATATACATACAGTCCGGTCCGTTCGTCTATGAGTATCGCATATCGGACCTAGGGGGATGGTAACGTCAGACCCCCAATAGCGGTATAAGTCATGTCGGAGACAAGCCCTGAACACCCTGAGAAACTACTGGAATACTTACCAGTAATTCTCACCTGCCTTGACAAAGGATTTGGTGTAATGGTTTTTCTAGACACAGCGCGATCTCACCCCCAATACCGGGAGAGACGAATCCCCTGCCGATCCGCTCACCTGCCTCCATGTGGCTCGGGACTGTACCCAAAAAAGACCTGTTTGCACGACTCCTTTGAGCCGTGGTAGGGTAGAAATCAAAGCACAGTGGGAACTCACACGAGATAAATGAAAACCTCAGGTCGATGAACTAACCTGTACACATGTCACCAGGGAACTGCTATCTGACGCTAGGTATAAATACCAACTAGCAGGTTCCCGGCGAGTCCTGTCCGGTGTACTCATAACCCAATGAGCACCTGTATATATCTTAGGTGATCCAACTGACACCAGTGGATTATGAGACCGGCCACCGCCCCTCGTCGGGGTCTCGACTGTATACACTAGTCTACTCCGGAGTATCGATGCCCTGTCTCGAAACTCCCATGACTAGGGACCACTTTTAAGGATGTGCTTATGGACTACCCAACTCTTACGTATATGATCGCCATCATACTGTTGGTAGTCAAGCAAGATCCTAAGGGCTCTATCAAAGTGTAATAGTGATCAGTCACCTGAACCTGTACACGACTGATAAAGGCAAACCGGATAGCATACTATCATCTCGAGTAAGACTGTGCTACCGGTATAGGTCCTCCTCAATCATTGCAATCACGTACCTGCGATGCAATAATTGACTTTGAGGGCACTATATCCAACAATCTCCCACTTGCACTTAAGGCTAATTATTGCGATGTCGCATACTCACAGCCCGTGTGATACAGAACACCCAACTCCTCTACTAATCAGTTTCACAAAGCTCGTTTGTAAAACTCTTGTGTTCGAGAAATAGCCTCAATGAGTGGATCCGCCCTGATGTTTCTTTCTATGTCTCTCTTAATCTCAAGTTCGCGGAGAAAGCCATCTCCCGAATTGAGTAATACCTGTCTTAGAATATGTCTGGATATCTGATGGGACCTAGTTCATAAATGAACTCCAAATCCAAACTTCTTAGACTGTATCGACAACTGAACCTAATCAGTGTCTAGCACCATGCCTCCCACAGTATCCTCTTGGACCACCAGTCCATAATACTTCCCCTCGTCAGAGGGAAATCTATAACTCTGACAATCACTCTGTCATCCATGTCATTTTTGAAGCCTGGAATGATAACCATCTCCTGAAGTAGGATGCCGTTATCAAATCCGTAGAACATGCACTTATGTTCTAAAACTGCTTCCTAATGTTTTTCCAGGATTGGATTAATATAAACTTATTGCATCTAGTGCAAAAACAATATCTGGTGTGGTACTTGACATCTCATGATCGACTCAATTGCCTAAGCAAGTGATCTGCCAATCATGTACATCCCTCTCCCCTTTAGTCTGTAAGACACCTTTAGAGAGGGTGACTCCATCACCTGTAGGTACACCACCATGCCAGGAGTCATCTATTCTAAAATACTATTAGAATACTGTCAAAGTACCCACATTGGGAAACTACCCAAATCTAGATCTAAAACCATAGATCTAGAAACCAGAATGTCTGATATTATATCTATATCCTGTCTGGAGAAACAACTGTGTGACGACCACAATATAACCAATCGTAGTATAGGAATTTTACTTCCTTCTCTGTGTATGTCATCCAAATACCAGGACATCACACCCTACTACCTTCTTAACAGATCCATCCCCTATTCTGATGAAGTCAAAGCCTATGACTGTCACATTAAAATTAGATGATCTATCTCCGCTATATCTGCTCTAGTCTATAAATAGACATAAGCTACTTGCCCACTATGCTTCCGCGGCTCCTACTGACCACAACAACCCTCCGGCAGAATAATATATACGTGCACTTCTAAAATGAGTTTAGAACGACTCTATACTTAACCTCCTGCCGGGTCTCATAGCCTGGAACAACAGTAGTGTCAAGTCTAGGTAAACAAGAACCTCCCTGTCACCGTCCTTGAGGCTACCGGAGTACCTCTCGGGTGGGTTACCCACCATATCTGCGGAGTGGCTAATGGAATGTAAAACCTGATTGAATCTTTAGGTCCTATTAAATTTTCTGTAATCGTTTGCGGTTCTGGAATCTCTTCCAGTTCTACCATACTCCCACTACTGTTTTCTGAAAAAATCCATTTTACTAAAACTGTGGCGAGTCAAGAACAATATCACCATTGATCTTCCAGATGGTAGAAAGTCAATCCTCGTCATAGCTTGGGCCAACCCACAAACTGCCATTACAGAAACGTGCCCTGAGTTATCCAGAGTCTGGTTTTAAGCATAAGCAGGAAAACTCCCCGTACCTTAACATCGTTAAGATATGAACCATTCTATATCCAATATAGAAATTTTGGCACTTATTTAATTGGAACCAGATTCTAATCATGCAGCTGTCTCTAGTGCATATCAACTTAATGGAGAGAGGCAAATCAGCATTACTCAACTAAGGAATACATCCAATTATGAGTTACCTGAAAGAGAAACAAGTTTCTTAAAACCATTACTATCAACTGAATACCAATCACAAGTATCTACATCTTCGATCTCTTTGAAGAATCTCGATACTTGCGACATCTGGTTCTCTACTTTATTCCTAAACCCACTACTTCTCAAAACTCAGAACTTGTATTTCTACGAAACACTTGTCTAAAAACTAGAGAATTCATAAGTAAACAGAACATAGTACGAGGACCAACCCCTTTGTCTTGATGGACACTGGACAGCATACAATACTCTATATGATCCCCCTGAGTCGAATAACTCAAAACCTGTGCATCGTAGGTTGAAAACTGTACTTATGGTTTAAGAACTACTCCGTTGTTCAATGCTCCTTACCCAATCGCCAACTGATATAGGTAAATGTCATGGACATAATTTCAAAAAGTTATATCTCACTTTATAAAAATAAACGTACAGATATATCATTTTTAGATTGGTGCACAACAACGGATACTCAAAACCAAATACTTGTCGTCCGGCAAAAACCCTAGCGACTTCCTCAAATATCACCAATTACAACGAATTCCGATATAATGAGGATGATCACCTTATTCCCAATAACTTACTCCCACTCATCATCTGTAAAACCATACGGATGTGAGAATCATACATGGTAAATACATACCCTGGAGTAAGTATCTAATCGGGAAATCGGTTTTCCTTTAACAACGCACAGTGAAACTGAAACATGAAAATGTTTCGTAGGGGTATCGTGGTATTCCTAGTAATGCCTCTTCCATAATCCAATTCATGACTGTAACCGTATATTTCTTTGCCATCTCTCCAAATCCCTTTATTTGTCTTTAGTTGTTACCTTCTGCACTCTAACCTAGATTAGAATGGTTATCACTTTATCTAATCAGGAAACCTCCCACTGTACTGTCAAATTCTCTTCCAAACCTGAAAGAAGAATCAATCGGGATCACCCGAAGAGTAAACCAACTCATCAGTGGGAATCGGGATCCTACTCTCATCGCATGATAACGTGAAGGAATCCACTCATGTTATCACACTTCAGAAGGTATGCGCAAGCTTGGCAAGTTTCAGTTTCTTTAGAAACCCCCGATATGATTTTTGCCCCATGCTCTTATGACCTTGACTTTGGCCAAAATTCCATAAGTCACATGCCAAGTTCTACCCGTCATTATCTTGTCAATTTGAACCCATCTGCACATGCCCCTGACTTTGGCCAAATGGCAGAACGACTGCCCCAAACTAACTCATCTATCTATGCAACAAATAAATACTCAGCAGCTACCAAACACTATGCCTTGGCGTAGGTCAAAATACATAGCTTGAATACTACTGAATACCTAAATGAAATGACGGAGGGCTACGGCGGGTTTTTGGCGAAAAACCTTTAACGTAATGAACTTGATCTCGTTGAAGGAACCTAATAGCTTTTTATAAAAATATAGTGGCGAAAACCTTTGCTAAAGAGGTCACTCCCGGTGAAGGGATCTCGGCTCTTTCCCCGTAGAATGAGGTGCAGGATATTCCAACTGAATACCGCGATGCAAAGCAACATGTAATCGACTATAGTGAAGTTATTATCCTGACGCAAATTTCTGCCCAAGGGGTCACTCCCGGTGAAGGGATCTCGGCCCTTGCCTCGTCGAATGAGGTGCAGGATATTCCAACTGAATACCACTATGCAAAACAAAAGAAAACGTCCTTGTAATAAAACTTTTTAAAACTGTTCCAACAACGTCCAAACAGGTTTGTTTTCCTTTGCATTGATCAGAATCAACACAGTCCCATCAATTAATCAAACCAGAAAAGAACGAAAATAAAATGTACGTATATGCCATCCGCATTCGCCACTGGGTCCGGTCATTGCCCGTTAGGTTACTTAACTAACGACAGAGCGGGGACTAGACTAGCGCGGGTGCAAAACATATACAATATCTACTAGTATATATACCAATATACAATAATCGCTCCAGGCGTGATAATATGCAATATTACAGAAAAGTAATAAGCATCACAGAACAATACAGATAATCTGGGATCCCCGGGTTTCACAGAGTCGCTGCTGAAACCCGGCATTCCCCTGGTCGTGTGGATAGCCTGTGCAATGAAACCTAGACCCCTACGGGTGTGGCAAGTTACCCGCCAAAACCTGAAGCGAGGCAGCCCCTACAGCAAAGTGAATGGACCACCCTGCACTTCATGGAATCTGGTAACTTAAGCACCCCTCCTTGGGTCAACCTGTACCCCCTACGAGTGCGGCGAATAGTCTGCCAATTCTAGAGTGAGGCCCTTCTGCCTCTCAATGACATGAGATGCGGACCCTCCGTTGCCCTCCAGAATCCGGCTATCCGTGCACTCCGTCTCGGGGTAAACCTAGTACAGAAATGAAAAATATGTACGACGGGTACATCGACCTCAGCCCGGTCGTGCCCCAAAAGAATATTATACAAACAGGCAGTGACGGCAGTCCACATGTTGGACGCTCGTCCCGCAATATCAAATGTACAAATAAATCCAAACTGCACTACCATTGCACACTGCTATCCACCACGACAAATCCGCAACATCACAACACAACACAGAACATCAACGCGAATGTCACGTTCGCAAATCCGTCTAAAAGGACTATAGCAATTAGACGCAATTTACTGCTCGAATGACATTCACGGTCGGAGATATAATGTAAGTACTGTAAACTAACAAGTTTAAAATTCCGATCGACAAAACTTCCCGAATTGGGCCCCACGTACATCTGCAGTACAGTAACAAAATCTGGGCCCAAAATAACCATTCCAGAAACCACAATTTCCCATGCAGAACACACTGTAGAAATAGGGTTTACTGTAGCTCCAAACTGGCGGCAGAACCGCGGACAAACCCTGGTTTGTGCGGCGGTTCCGCGGCAGTACTGTAGCTTCAGTCGACCAAATTTCACCAGAATTCTTAAAAAAGCATGCTCGATTTTCTGAGATTCTCAAAATAATTTTTAGACCTGTTTTTAAAATCGACAGAAACTTTACACAGAAAAATGCGGTTTTCGAAATTTTGTTCGATCGATATTTTAAATACGTTAGAACAAGTTAGTAAAGGTTAATGGCGTGGCTCTAATACCATGTAAGTCTACGGTAGCGCCCCAGCCGTCATTCAGACGCCAAACGTGGAACAAAAACTTTTATAACTTGCGCTATCGCATACTATAATCCGGATCTTGCCATTAACGCTAAACTAACAAACTGTAAAGAGGTAGAAAGGCTATACCAAACGATCCGAGTCCTTCGGTCTTTATCCATCACCCCACGCTCCTTTGCGGCATCTGCGATCTCGCTCGATCTCCGGTCTCCTCGTCCAGGTGGCAACACGTCAACGGATCTTTATACGAGCTCCCGCCTCTATACCGAGGCAACTCGGACATGACGTTTGCTAGCCGACATGTCTAAGATTGATGTAGAGAATGAGTAGAACATTTTGTCTCGTTTCATCCAAAACCATGGATGAACGGTTAATGAAGTTGCCATAATCAAGAAATGAGAAATGAGCTATATCTTTTTGCAAATGACTCATCATCATATCAACAAAGTGAGAAAGTGGAAAAAGCAAGTGGGGGGCATTCTCAAAATGGCCGGCCGCTTTAAAGGGGGTGAGGGTAGGAGAAAGGGTGACCATAAGCAATAATATCCTAAGCATTACCAAAAGATATTAATGCAAATGCCACCTTGCAAAAAACATTTAATGCAAAATGGTGACACACAAACCTAGTCATCAATCTAAAAGCTCACACTCATGACTCACCCAAATGAAGAAAAGATAATTTCGCATTAAACCGAATGTTTAAGAAGGGTGATAGAAAACTGGCAACTTCGAAAAGAGATCCTGAAACGAATTTCAGGATAACCCCATAACTGTATATACATACCCGCATTTGTATTACGACTGAATACAAATGCAACTGAGACAAAGATATTATATCTACACAGTATAATACATGGATCCGGCTTAAACCAAAGCCCACCAGTATTATCTGCCCGAAATATGACACGTGCGTAAACGCACGTGCATTTTTCGAACCCTGCCATAAAACCATACGGCCTCTACAACGTTTCGCCCGAACTTGGGAAACTATCTGTGGGGGACTCTAATGACTCATCAGTACCCTGGCAGTGGGTTTAACCACAAGCACGTCAGCGGCACTAGCAGTGCGTAACGGCTGCCCATGTACTGAGCCCAAGGGAAGCCGATGAGCGAACTCATCCTGGAACCCTACTGAGCCTAACAGTGACAATATACATACAGTCCGGTCCGTTCGTCTATGAGTATCGCATATCGGGCCTAGGGGGCTGGTAACGTCAGACCCCCAATAGTGGTATAAGTCGTGTCGGAGACAAGCCCTGAACACCCTGAGAAACTACTGGAATACTTACCAGTAATTCTCACATGCCTTGGCCAAGGACTTGGTGTAATGGCTTTCCTAGACACAGCGCGTCTCACCCCCCAATACCGGGAGAGACGAATCCCCTACCGATCCGATCACCTCCCTCCATGTGGCTCGAGACTATACCCAAAAAAGACCTGTTTGCACGACTCCTTTTAGAAATCAAAGCACATCGGGAACTCACACGAGACAAATGACGACCTCAGGTCGATGAACTAACCTGTACACATGTCACCAGGGAACTGCTATCTGACGCTAGGTATAAATACCAACTAGCAGGTTCCCGGCGAGTCCTGTCTGGTGTACTCATAACCCAATGAGCACCTGTATACATCTTAGGTGATCCAACTGACACCAGTGGCTTGTGAGACCGGCCACCGCCCCTCATCGGGGTCTCGACTGTATACACTAGTCTACTCCGGAGTATCGATGTCCTGTCTCGAAACTCCCACGACTAGGGACCACTTTTAAGGATGTGCTTATGGACTACCCAACTCTCACGTATATGATCGCCATCATACTGTTGGTAGTCAAGCAAGATCCTAAGGGCTCTATCAACGTGTAATAGTGATCAGTCACCTGAACCTGTACACGACTGATAAAGGCAAACCAGATAGCATACTATCATCTCGAGTAAGACTGTGCTACCGGTATAGGTCTTCCTCAATCATTGCAATCACGTACCTGCAATCCAATAATTGACTTTGAGGGCACTATATCCAACACGGACATCCCTCTTGAGGGTGTCACTTGACTTCTTCATCGTGTAGTAGAAGCCGTTCACCTCCTCCAACTTGGCCTGAATAGCCCGCTTGGACTTGTCAGAAGCCAATGCGACTCCTTCAACCTGGAGTTCATCAGCCCCTCGGTGACCAGACGAGTGTCGAGGAGAGCCGCCTTCTCCTCCGCTTTCCGCAATTGGAGGCGGAGCCCCTCCTCCAACTTGGAGGACTCACCTACCTTTTTCATGGCTGGGGATACCTCCTCGGATTCCATAGCGACGAGGAGTGTGCAGTGGTGGAGGACCTGTGGAAAATAGCAAACGAGTTAGAAAGTCCAAACCGAGGAAATAAGACTTAAGAAATATTTCGAGAAAAGAAAGGAACCGACCTGAACCGCCTCTTGTGCTATGGCGGCCACTTGGGCCTTCATGGTCCCCCAAGGTATTTTAACCCCGGTCTCCTGCTCCATGTCGGAAAGCATGCTGTCGGCGATGGAGAGCCCCGAGGGCACCTCAATACAGAAGTCGCCTTCCTGCACTGGGGTCCCGGAAAGAGGTGGCCGGGAGACCGTTCGTTTCTACCTTTTGAGGGGGACTTCGGTGGTCCTAGCCTCCTCTTCCTTCTCTTCTCGCGCCGGGGCGCCGGGTCCCACGAGTGCTTATGGCTCCCCCTGCGGTGCTCTTCTAGAACTCGGGGAGCGGCGGAAGGCTTGGGCGGTGGAGTTGACCTCAGGGCCGAGCTTGGACCGGGTCGGGACGAGCTTGTGCCCTTGGCCTTCTTTCCCTGAGTCTTGGCGGCCAGGGAAGCAAGGATTTTAGCTTAGTCCTTGGGCTTTGCAAAAAAAAGGGACACACAAACAAAGAGGGGT
This sequence comes from Agapanthus africanus, assembly GCA_030015575.1. Lineage (NCBI taxonomy): Eukaryota > Viridiplantae > Streptophyta > Magnoliopsida > Asparagales > Amaryllidaceae > Agapanthus > Agapanthus africanus. The sequence goes on from CM057343.1 coordinate 464,053,259, forward strand.
TAGCGGCACCAAAACATTGAAGGAATTTGGTAATGTCTAAACAGCCCTAACTTACCCAAGAAACGCACAGGACTGAACCCAGCCCAGCTCAGTGCCTGCTCAGACAGCAGGACATCCGCCCATTGGATCGGCTCCCATTGGGACACCATCCTCACCTCAGGGGAAGTCGACTGCTTTGTCCTTGGGCAGTCGGCACTGTGCCACTGTGTAGGCACAGGCCAATCCTCACTCTCAGGCGGCCGACGAATACAAACTTCTCCTTCCACCCATGGATGGAAGAAGGGACGGCTACTACCTCTGACTCGGCCACTCCACCTTTACATTTTTTGAACGAGAAATACACCCAGCTCAACTCATCTTTACTAGTGCCGGGGTGATTCTTATAACAATGGAAAGGGACAAGAAGAGTCAACCTGAAGGGGATACTTTCAAGTTTTAACTGGACTAGAAACCCGAGGAGGATTCTCTACGAGTTCGGTGCTAGCTGGCTCGGGGAGAGATTAAAGCAACGAAGCACCCTGCAGACCTCAGTTGGGAAGGGCCGACGCATTCCTTCCCGGAACGCTTCCAAATACAGAGCAATCTCCTTGCCCTGCACCTGGTCTGTCCTCTCTCTCTCTAGCTAAACGGATGGAATAGTTAAAGAGGATGTAGAATCAAGTCCGAAATTCAGAAAGCTCGTCCAAACTCCTCAAAATGGAGGGCGCATCGCGGGTGTTCCCGATGCGTACCTTGGGGGCCCTTGTCGTCGCCCAACGGCTAGTGACAGGGGCAACCCTGACTCTAAGGGGCGAACCTGACACAGAGGACGAAGAAGAAGAAGAACCCTCTTGGCTATCTGAAGCCGAAGAGGAGGAAGACCCACTAGACTCGGCCCCAGCAACAGGTGCCTCATCATCCGACTCCACCCTTATTACCTCTACGGACTCCTCAGATGAAGACATCAAACCTGATTCAAAGGAAGGGACTCACCGAGGAAAAATCAATAGAGGATCCGATCTAAAGGAAGGAGCATCGGGCAATCTTCAGCAATGAAAGAGAATTTGAGCAAAGTATCAGCCTTAGGATGGTCCCCTCCTATTTATACACCCCAAAAGATAACATCCTATGGCCCAGATTGATTCTCGCCAAAACGAAATGTTGCGCCCAGTGGCCGGCGGGGCTCCACGTGGCGATCGACCATTGGGGACGTCTCTTCGACTGTAGGAGTCAGAGACAGCCTGTCGCCTCCGCCAACCAACGGCTGACGCATGGCCCGTACCTCAACTGGCGAATCGACTGAAACGACGCCTTCTCTTTAAAGCGCAATCATTTCGCTGATCCACTGACGCCATCGGGGATACGCGCGAAAATTCAGGAGAACGACGAGGCGACATGTGGGCCCAAAGATCGAAATGACGCAACCACCAAACCCATGCCGTTCTCGGGCGATCCGCATGATAATTCCTTAGTGCCAAAATGAGCAAAAGAAAAACCAAGCAGGCCACTCTCGACCCGATCAATGACTAGGTCGGAATAAGAGTGGAGGGCTAATGATGATGCTCACAAGTGGTGTCTCCTCAGATTACGACACGTGGCAGATGACGTGTCCCGAAGGCTACGGGGGTGGAATAAATGAGTTGCATCAGGGACATTCCTCGGGATCCCCTTCTCGAGGAACGTACCCGACCTTTCGGAAGACCTCCTCGAATACATTCCACCTTCACCTAGGAAACTACCAACAGCTCGTCTCCGAGATTTCTCAGTCTCCTTGCTCATCTTCGAGCCGTCTGACATGCCGAGCTTCCTCGGCCTCCCGGCTCGTCTCCGAGCTCCTGACGTGCCGAGCTTCTTCGGCCTCCCGGCTCGTCTCTGAGCTCCTGACGAGCCGAGCTTCCTCGGCCTTCCTTGATCCACCAAGAGCGTGGATCCCATGCGCCCCACAACGGATCTGCGTATATTGCCAGGGCGAGATATCCGCTTCCCTACGATCCGCGTCCGACGCTAGCGCATCCCCAATTAATGGACGCATCCCGCCATTCGAAGCGAGGATAACGCTGGGGCGTAATTGACGTCGAAGATCTTGTGCCTGCTCGCTCTATGCGACCCCTATATAAACCCCTCACTCAGATGACTTAGGTAATTCAAACTCATTCCAATGCGCCGCTACTCTGCACTTATACCTCGGAACTAACTTGATCGTCGGAGGATCCTACGGTGGTCACCCACCCTGGGACTTCTTTGCTGGTAGCTCAGCGTCAAACACCACCTATTGAGATCCACACCTAACAACTCTCAAAACAAATCTCAGCCGTCAAAGACCGCCATCGCAGGATCGATGAAGGACAATCTTCATCTAAATTGTCAAGATATCAAGCCAAACCCATACAACCTCATGAAGCCTCAAGTAGACACCTCATGAGCTTGGACTTCCTTTGACATCCATCCATATAGGTAAAATTTCATCTTTTTCAAAGTTTCCAAGTATTTCAGTTTCAGGTTTTTGGTTAGATGTCAGAAAAATGATGTTCTTGTAATGTTTTTGGTGTTCAAATAAAATCTGGGATGAACTTGGACTCTTATAAAATATTTAGCATATATATTTGATCTAGTAGGATTACCATAAAACACCCGCAGAAGCACGAAGCAAAACCATCATGTTTGAACCACAAATTGCGGGAAATTGGATTAAATCGGCGGCCAAGTTTTAGAATTTGGGTGTGGGTCTTGGTCTAGGACTTGTTTATGAGTAGAATAAGCTTCTTTTATACTCTAATTTCCTAGTATTCTCTGAGTCAAAATCTGGGAGTGTTTAGTGTGATTTTGGCGATATTTTAAGGGTTTTAAACTTTCATATTCGAATTTATAACTCTGGTTTTGGTGGATTTGGTTGAGTAGCGATGTCGGGAGAGTAATTTCTTGTTGTTAGAATTCGCCTACCATTTTTTGGTCATAGGTTCTAATCTATGGACATTTGTTTGATATATCGGTTCCGAAATAGTTTTGTACCTACGTTGTGATGTTATATAAATGCTAGGTTTCGTTGCGGAGACCTCCGAGGCGGCACAGATGCGTAAGGCGATTGTTGGATACGACTACCATGATCGCACATAGTGAGTAGATTATCTCTATGAGTGGGGAATCAGGTAGATGGCGTATATAACCCCCATGAAACATACTGTTTATTATATCATTGAATGCGTTAAGGATATATGCCGTGCATATTTTAACTTGTCCGATATGTAGCATATTTCGTTAGTATCGTTTAGTAAACTTATTGTAGATACACTTAGTAGAGCACAAGTACAAATACTAATAATTGCCATATTGCACAATCACAGACTTGCATGTTACACTACACATCATTAGTATTGCCATGCCACGTAGAACTACCATGCTTAGGTATTACAGCAGAATTGACGTTATAGTAGGATTATGTTATTATGCGATTTATTTTGCGTGCGCGTACGAGACTAGATGCCCGTACTTATTGTTGGGTGAGTACGCGTCTGGAGGTTCATACTGATCGCCGTGTGTGTACATGACACGAGATGTCCGTACCGATCGTTGTGCGTATGCGTTGACGAGATGTCCGAATCGGTCGCGGTGTGCGTACATAGACTTGAGGTCCGTACGAGTTATGAGGTGTGTGCAGACTTGAGGTCCACATTGCTATTGCTGTGTGTTAGGTACGTAGATTAGATATCCATACCGATCATTATTATTATATAATGATATATCTAGTGGTCATCGTACGGGGCGAGAATTCCTTACTGGATGACATGATGATAAGGATTTGCCGAATACGGCTTTATTGAATTTGACTCGTAGAGTCTTATTTTACCCTGACGAGCTGATTATAATATTCGGAGTGTAACCCCCAATTTCACAACAACGATTCATATCATATTTTCAAAAAAGATAACAAGGATGTGCAGTTGGATTTTAAAAGGGCATTTACATATTTAAAACACCACAGCCTCCTTATTTACAATCAACGTTTCGTTATACCTTATATATATATATATATATATATATATATAGGGTTACTTGCAATATATATCTATTTATAATTCGTTTACGTTATGCTTACCGTACATGTTATTCGCTTACGGGTTATTCATTTTATCCGATATGCTACGCTTACATTATCATTCGTGTTACTGTTATTATATTCGATGATGCTGTTATATACTACCTGTCTATGCTATGACTAGTTCATATAGACTAAAAGGGATACGAGAATATGATGTGATATGATATCAATCCTACGAGATTGAGTGTGTGCGTGCGTGTATGGAAAGAATATGAGAAAGATGAATATGATTCAGACACGGTGGATATGGCCGGGGATTCATGTGATATATATATTTGTGATCAATCTATGAGTGATTGAGAATAGTTGACACAAAATGTCTCTACGGATATATTTGTGATCAATCCATGAGGGATTGAAGGTAGTTGACACATGATATCTCTACGGATATTGTCATGACCCGAAAGTACGGAACATGACCGGCACTTAGGCTACGAACGTCTCAAGGTGCACGTGCACTAAGTAAGCCAAGCCCAGAAATCCAAACCAAGAAAAGTAGTGGAGTGAAGGAAAAACCATAGGTAAAACAACCAGTCTGCAAAATAATATACAACGTCTAAAGGCGAGGATCGCAACAGAAAGGAAACTCAACAGCATGAATCCTAGAGAAATATAACGTGCGACTCTAAGGTCGAAAGAATAATGAACACTGGTCTCTATCTCAAATAAGTACATGTTTGGTTGATGGAACTTCTAGATACAACTGAATATAATATACAATTTATAATGATGGGTACGATACAAATAAACCCACCTACTAGCAAGTCACCCGAAAGAAGCAGTGCCGCAAGCCGTACTGAATCCCTGTACGGCAAACACCTGCAAGAACTGGGGCACAACAGGGGTGAGTTGCCAACTCGTGAATAGAAGAACATCTATGAACATAAAATCGCATGTATGACGCAAATCCTAGGTCATACGATCAACATAAATAAACCTCAAATGAATAAGTCTGAAGCATGTTAAGGTGGCAATGTAACATCTATACATGTATGTAGTGCCAGGTACTCGCCAATGCCTCAGGTAATAACATGTCATAAATATGAGGTATGTCTGCATAGAGTAATATGAATCAATGCCAGCTATAACATGAATCTAGTAGTATGTGGATGTCCTCCAACTAGGTAATCAATAGCTGTAAATCGGTAGATCCCGTCCACGTGTCACCCAATGACAACAAGCATCATGCATGTAAATATCGTAAAGCATATGCATGGAAATATGAGGATATAATCAAATCATGGAACCTGAGTGCCTAGCATCGACACTCGAAAACATCATGAACACCTGTGCCTAGCATCGACACGTAAATCCTCATGTATCTCAGGCGCCGCACACCCTGGTCGGCCCTCATATCCATCTCATGACTCCAGTCGGTATCCCCCTGATAACCGATGGGTCCCAAATACTATCACCGGTAGGTAGTACTCCCCTGCCGGGCTCACCGTCTAGCATATACGAGTCTTCTTGCCTTGGGGTACCTCACCGGGTCCACCATATACCCGCAATCGGTGCTTACCGCTCCTCGAATCGGGTATACTCACACAAGCTCTCTGGAACCGAGAAAACTCATGGTGGACGCATTGAAATATCATATCAAGGGTGACCGGATTTTTAAAACAATTACATATTTTCTTTTGAAATATCCACGGTCCCCAAATCCAGAAATATCATGGAAACAACATATCTCAATGCGTATAATCAACATGATGTATACGACATGTAAAGAAAGGTAAACATATCAGTAAGTCATGCAATATGGAATAGCAATGTGCGCATGTCGAGGGAAACCGCTCCTTTTTAAAATGAATCAGTTTTAAAGAATATCTCGCGGTTCCCAAATCTCTAATCAAGCCGGAATCATCTATGTATGTGTACAGGTATAAGTGTACAATATGCCATGCAAGAATCATATCATGAATGCAATAGTACTACAGTGTAGTGGCATGGCAATTATCGATGATGAAGTGTGTGAGCCGGCAAACAGTGTATGTGGAACATACGCATCATCGATAATGGTGCTGGTGTCTAACAGCATGATGGTAATATCTCAATAAATGTAAGTAATGCGAAGAAAATGATATGAATATGCGGAATCAAATAATCAACGCAATAGTGAAGAGTCTACATCAATATGTAAGTGTCATGCAGTTCTGCCTTTTTGAAATAAGACGAATCGGGGTTTTTGTAAAATAAGGGCTACGGTGTTTTTAAGAAAAGATGCCCCTTTTGAAATTATCCGTAGAGTCCATTTTTGCCTGTCTTTAAAATACTCCCGATTCGTTAGTTTTGAAATAGGTATGACTCTGGTCAAGTCTAATATCTACTATACTAACTACTGATCTAACTATCAAGTCAATCGAGAGGGGTAAGGAAACCACCTAAGTCTGAGTCGATATATATAAATAAAGATAGTAGTCGGTGATCCCGCATCAATAGTATCGCATACGATACCGTAAATCATCTGACATCCTTAAGTCATGAGTGCGGATCAATCATCAATATAAAGCTCGTACGGTAAATTGTCGTACGGCATCCTAATAGCTGGGTGCGGGTCAATATCATAATCATCACATCAATTACATGGTATCCTTATCATCAAATCACATAATCAGGGGTACTTATCTAAGTCTAGTACGAATCAATACCATCTACATAAGTATGAATGCGTGTGCGGAAGACACGCCCAAAGGCCTGCTAAAAATCATATATCGTATCCCAAATACGAATCACATCACATCACTGATATCATGGCACCATGCCCAAACCCATCGACTCACATCCAAAGTCCTCCAATATCCTCGTCATCACAGTATGAACATAGCAAATAAGCACGTGTGTGCGCGTGGGTGCAAACTATTCTAGGGTTCGCGACTAGGAACTACATTAGTTACTCTTAACCCTAATCAATGCTTAGTACACCTGCCACATCCTAAATAATCAAGTCACACATAAGTTATCATATATAAGTACAGTGTATATGGTATACTAGACATCGGACTGCGGGTGTGCTATACGCCATCCACCCGACTTCTCCCCGTAGATATAAATCTACTCACCTTCTTATGTGTGCTGGTGCCGATGTCGCCATTTGCATCTCCAACGCTTTGACGCCACGTGGGGTACCTACAAGGATATCACATGCTAAAACACATAAAAACCATGTCGGAAGCCAAAATGGTGCATGCTACGCCCTTAGGTAAAAACCTGTGGCCTCGCGTGCAAACACAGTCCATAACCCTCTGCCGTTGGCGTTCAAACGCCACCCGAAAGAAACGAATTATCGAATACCAAAATCCATACGAAAACAAGTCGTAAGTCATGCGCCAAGTCAAGAAAATCAACCCAGATTCTACCCTGGTTGGAACCAGTCAAAACTAGACATTCCAGGGGTCAGGTTTACAGGTAAAAGAGTCGTGCACTCAAAACGAGGCAGTTCCCTACTGCTCTGGCCGCAATTTGCGCCCAGAAGGGATAAATCTGTTGCCATGAAGTGGGTCCTGGGGCTGGGGCTTTAGGTGTTGGCTTTTATCTACCTGCACGTCTCACTGCAAAGTTAATTTTATTTTAGGAGGTCCCGGGTTGTAGCAGATTCCAGAAAGGTCCAAAAGTCGACAAAATCGCTAAATTACGCCAAGTATAACAAATCTGGTATTTTGCTGGAATCTGGGGAAATTCTAGGGTGAACTGGTCTCAAACACACCTAATAAGGTTTTACCAACCATCAAAACCAACACTTTGTCAAGTCTCACTCAAATTTGCCTAAACTAGCACTAATTCACGATATGGACCCTAAACTTCAGCTAATATCAGAACTTGGCAAATTAGGAGTTGGGTTGCAAGATTATACCTCAAGGGAAGTCCTACGGTGTAGGAAAAGAAGGAGGAGGAAGGAGGAAGGGCTGCTGCTATGCTCCTGTAGCAGCTGCTGGTGTAGCTGTTTTGCCGATGTTTTGGCTTGGTGCTGCTGTTGCTGCTTGCAATTTTCTCCTTTCCTTTTCTGCTGAGCAACAGCCACTGTTGTTGTTTTTTTTGTTGTTGGGGTTGTGGTTGAGTGGTATGATGGTGTGGAGTTGTTGTTTTGAATGATATAGTTGCTGCTGATGCAGGATTGGGGCTGATGGGGTTATCAGCTGATGTAATATCCATTGGGCTGAACTTTTGGGTTTGGGGGGGCTAAAGCTTACATCAGCTGCTGCAGTTGAGGCTGATGTAGTGTGGCTGATGTAGGGTGTAAGGTTGTAGGATGGTGGAGTGTGAGAGTGGGAGATGTGAGGGAAGGATGTGAGTGAGAGGAAGAGATATGAGGGAAAGCAAAGATTTGAAATGAGATGGGTCATGACACATCCTAGAGCCACCTTTCTCTCTCTCTCTAGCCACAAGTCAACTTATCCCTAATCACCCTTAACAACATACTTAACTTAAACATAAGGTTTAAGCCACCATGGTCATCTAAGCATGGTTCAACCCTATGCTCAACCCTAGCTACCATGCACATATGTGTGCAGCCCAGATAAAATTCCGATAAAATATTCATAAAACCAGATAAATCATCAGAAACCAATTTTGGTAAACTTTTTACCAAAAACCCTACATTAAACACATTTTAGAATTTCCATAATTTTTCTTCAGAATTTTCCCCATTTATTGATATTTAATTATACCGAAATATTACAATATTTAATAAAATAATATTAAATTATAAAAATTCCCAAAAATAATATTATATTTTTCTGAAATGTTACAGATATATATGTGACGGATCGATATAGATGCCCTGCACTGAGATGGATATATTATGTTGCATATATAGTAGCCGGACAGAACTGGTCCATGAGACAGTACCTGAGTAGTATTTTCATATATCGATGCATACTGAAGAGGGTTTATAAAGAGTTATAGTCTCATATTTTCCACGTGCTTATGATGAGCACATAAACTTTCAAAAGAAAACCCCTTCTTCATCATTTTCAAATAAACAAAACGGGATGTACAATTAAATGAAACACCTACTTTCTTCTTATATTAATGTCCGCTACTGGTGCCATGACATAGACATCATATGGCTATTTTGAAAAAAATTAACATACATACATCTTTCGGCTACGTTTATTGGATTGTATAAGGATGTGTTCTATACGTATTATAGCTTTGATTCTATTTCGGTTTGATCATATGCTATGGATATTGCACCACGGCTACGGTGATCGTGATTTGACACCATTATATTTGGTATGCAGTGAGTTACCGTTTATTGATGATAGATCATCATTATGTTGCATAGTATTGCGTTTATTTCTGTGACTCATATACTTTCGGATGCTTGTGGTTATGCTATGCCCATACCGGGTTTGATGTTGTTTAGTCAAGTGTTCAGTTGATAAAACTGCACTTTTAATATGGCATTCTTCCTACTATTTTTATATAATAAAAGGTGTTTATTAGAAATATGAAACATATGAGGGTTTATCTGCAAAATATCTATTATCATATGTTTCTATATAATAATTAACATTATAAAGGAAAATGAAAGCATATAATATCCATATAACATTTGGCCCATTTAAATATGCTTACTTTATTAAATATCTTTGAGCAATTCTCTTAAAATTAAAATATCATGACAAATGGTTAAGATAATATCTCAATAAAAACAAATTCTTCTAATATCATTTATTGAGATAATTGTGCAGGAATTATATCATGACTGAAGTTTCAAGGAAATCCAAGTTGGCAAGATTAAATCTGCCGAAGATATTCAAGTAAATTGAAGAAACCAATTCTGGCAGAAACGTAGAGAAGATTTTCAAAGTCTAGATACTCAAAAGATAACCAAGTGTTACAGATATGAAGCCACAGAAATTAGAGCCCATGATCCCACCAGAAGGCGGCGGATCCACGGCCAAACCCACCTATTAGCCGCGGTTTCGCCGCACTTCTGAAGAGTTAGGGTTCTGGATTTTTTTGGTGGGATCTTAACAACTAGTTACCATATTACGAAACTAGGGTTCTGGCTCTGTGACTATAAATAAGGACCGAGAGCCTTTTGGAAAATTTATCAAACCGATTCGATCACGAAATCCACGACGGCTCAAGAATCCTGGTTGATCATCGACAGTTCATCTACCTCCTTAGAAGAGATTGAGAAGCAAACTAGAGTTTTGTAATCATTTTCTAAAGGAACAAAGTGTACTTGATCTTGTTGATTAATAAAGGTAGTTGTTTTCTTATATCATTTTATTCCTATTACATTTTATTTACATCATGATCTCTATCTCTTCTTTTATCTCCAACACACGCGAGAAATTCTCCGCTTGTTAGGGTTCGTAGGATTATGGTAAATGAATGGATGATGAAGATCCTTAAACTCTTTTTAAGTCTTATAAAGTTTATAAACTTTATCAAAAGAATATTTAACATCCTAATCGGGCACGCCATCAATTCATTGATATTCACGACCACGATTAGAGATTATATTAACAATTGTTTTGGTAAAGGCTAGACATGAACGGAGATCCATGTCAAGATAGGGGTTAAGAGTGGGAACCCTCTTTCCTCCAGAAAGTCTAATCTACATGCATTACTGTCGATCTAGTTTTAAATCTATTAAAGGATAGGAAGAGTAATCTTTAATTAATCATCCATGACTACTAAATCTTAACGAACCGTACAAGCCCCCTTCTAATATAAAACCTACATCCGTAATTAATCTAGATCTATATCCTTCTTCCTTGTTTGACGTGGACCTAGAATCTACAACCATTCTTCACCATTTTTTATTCTTCCTCCTTTCCTAATCAACACGCCTAAAGTAAGATTAAAAGATTCAACGTTTCCCTGAGGACGACCTGTACTCATCTCGGTCTAGCTACATGCGACACCGTTATTGATTGCGGTTAACTACTACACATAAATTAGACCAATCAAATGGCGCCGTTGCCGAAGATACATGCATAATTTATTTTTCTTACTATTCGTGTTGAATTCGATCTATATCATAAAAATAAACAAAACTGTAAATTGTATATTTAACAATTATTGTGTGAATATTACGAGGGGATCTGGAGTCACAGAATTGAGGAAACAGAGAGCTAGAGACATTCATCAAGATCCAGAGGAGCAAAGAAGGCCACGCAGCAAAAATCTACTCCACATCTCCCAAGTCGGCGGCGGAATCGCGGCAAGAAGGGCTAATTGGTGGCGGAACCGCGGTGCAATTAGGGATTTAGGGTTAAAAACTTCTCTGGTATCTTTTCTATATCTTTCTCTCTCCTCTGAAATCCAATAAAATATCTTTTCTGCAGGATTCTTTGCAAAATATCGCCGCTCAAAAATCTTTTTGCAAAGTTTTGTAATTGGTTTGTTTATTCATATTTTAATACGGACTTTAAGGGGAAAGACCAAAATTCAGATTAGGTGGGGATTTTATCACTCTTCTTAAGCCCCATAAATCACAAAATGAGCATCTGCATCAACCATACATTAATTTAAAAAATATCTAGACAAGACTCTAAGGATTGTCGCGCTCAATAAGGACAAAGGAAGGTCGTGGGTAATCTATCGCTTATCCGCATTACTTTTGTGGTGCCTGGGCAAGTGTGTCTAAGGCAAGTGGTTACTTAATTAGTCCCGTTATTTTCGGTGATTCGTATAGTGGATACCTCCCACTTACCTGGCCGCAAGAGTAGTAAAGAGGTGATAGAGGATTGATCCTGCGGCTTGTCCTTTGGAAGTCTAGAAGCGGTCTAGAGACTTGACCTAGGTAACCTTAGTTCTAGGGTTGTTTGTGCATTTTCGTGTGATTTGTCTTAAGTCCCACCTTTTCAAAACAAACCAATTTTAAATCACACACACGCTTCCACTTGCGCTAAAACGGTTTAGTGCATGCTCGGCTGGACACGGGATTCTAGTGCCCGTCTTGTCCGCGTTCCTGCTATCGACTCCGAAGTCGGTACTTCTTCATTTTCTTTTTCCCTACCACCCACCACATCGACCGAGATGGACGGTACTCCATCAGATTATAACACCACCCTGTCACCGCCCGTAGGTGCGCAGAATCCACCGCGCATTTCTCTCCAAGAGAGATGTTATCCTATACGCGGTCCCCTTCCTACCTGTTTATCTATTCCACCAGCCAACGGGGATAATTTTGAAATTAAACCCCACTTCATCAACCTGTTGCCCATATTTCACGGGCTCGAGTCTGAAGACGCGTATGTTTTCATCACTAAATTCGAAAACGTATTTGTAATGATGGGTACTTCATAACTGTCCGTGGATGCTATGCGCTTGCGTCTTCTCCCATTCACTTTGTGGGACTTGGCAGAAAAATGGCTTTATAATACCGCCGAACACTCTATTACCAATTGGGATGAATTCTTGATAGCATTCCTTAAGAAATTTTACCCAAATCATAAGACCGCCCGTGTTAGGAGCGAAATCAACCAGTTCACCCAGCTTCCCAATAAACCATTATGGAAGTGCTTTGAACATTTCAAGGATCTGCTTGTCCAATGTCCTCATCATGGAATACATAGATAGGATCTAAGAACAGTGGGAACACACTTGAGGCGAAGTAGCAGTGTCAAGTCAACGGACTATGCTGTACTCATGTCACCTGGGAACTGCTACCTGACGATAGGTATAATACCAACCAGCAGTTCCCCACGAGCCCGTCCAGTGTAACTTATAACCTAATGAGCACCTGCATACTATCTCCAGTATGACGTACTGATGGCTGTAGGGTATACCATCTCCCCTGCTGGGATGAGAAGCGTATACACTAGTCTACTCTGGAGTATCGATGTCTTGTTTCGATAATCCTACGACTAGGGACCTTTATAAGTATGTGCTTGTAGACTACCCAGCCCCCACTAGTGTGATTGCCATCACAACGCTGGTAGTCAAGCAAAGATCCTAAGAGCTCTACCAATATGTATTAGCGATACGTCAAGAGAAACATATACACATATTAAGATAGATACAAACCAAGTAGCATACTACCATATCGAGCAAGACTGTCATAAATCCTTGTATAAATCCCAAGCTTCCAAAATGTAATATACAAACTAGTACTATACAATAATGGACTCTAGGGCATATTGAACTAACAATCTACCACTTGCACTAAGGCCATGTGCTGGCATATCGCAGACCTATCATCTCGAATAGCCTTTCGAACTGTGTCTGAGAGATGGCCTGTGTGAATGGATCTGCAGTGTTGTCCTCAGTAGCAACTCTCCGACCTCGATCTCCCAGCGATCCACGATCTCCCTGATCAGGTGATACCGCATCAAGATGTGTCTGGACTTTTGATGGGACCTGGGTTCCTTTGCTAAAGATATAGCCCCGTTGTTGTCATAATATAGAGGTATTGGATCAACAATGGACGGAACCACATGAAGTTCTGTTAAGAACTTCCTCATCCAGACTGCTTCTTTTGGGGCATCAGAAGCTGTGATATACTCCGCTTCCATCGTTGAGTCAGCAACGGTGTCTTGCTTGGAACTCTTCCAACAGACCGCCCCTCTATTTAGGGTAAAGACATAATGCAACATGGACTTGGAGTCATCCTTATCACTCTGGAAGCTGGAGTCAGCAAAGGTCTCGATCTGGAGGTCTTTTCCGCCGTAAACCAAGAACATTTCATTAGTCCTTCTCAGATACTTGAGAATGTTCTTTACTACTATCCAGCGCTTCTCCCCAGGGTTTGACTGATACCGGCTTACTACGCTTAGTGTATAAGCTACATCTGGTCTGGTACACAACATCGCATACATTATAGAGCCTACCGCAGAAGCGTAGGGTATAATAGACATGCGATCCCTTTCCAAATCATTCTTGGGAGATATCTCTTTGGAGAGGGTAATTCCGTGACAAGCCGGTAAATTACCGCGCTTTGAATCTTCTATACCGAATCTCTTCAGTATGGTGTCGATGTACCTAAACTGTGAAAGTCTCAATATCCTCTTAGATCTATCACGATAGATCTGGATCCCCAGAATGTAAGAGGCATCACCCATGTCTTTCAAGGAGAACCCTTTGACAGATTGTAGCATAGGAATGTCATTTTCTATCAAAAGAATGCCATTCACGTATAAGACGAGGAATACTACAGTTCTCCCTACAATCTTACTATAAATGCACGGCTCATCTGGATTTTTGATAAAGTCAAATTCTTTGACTGTCCCATCAAAACAGATGTTCCAAATCCGCGATGCCTGCTTTAGTCCATAGATGGACTTAAGCAACTTGCACACTTTCCCGCTGCTCCCACTCTGAATGAAACCCCCTGGCTGGTCCATATAGACACACTCTTCCAAATTTCTATTTAGAAAAGCGGTCTTTATGTCCATCTGCCAAATCCCATAATCGTGGAAGGCAGCAATGGCAAGAAGGATCCGAATAGATTTGAGCATAGCCACTGGAGAAAAGATTTCATCATAGTCCAAACCAGGTCTTTGACGAAATCCTTTTGCAACAAGTCTAGCCTTATAGGTTTCAACCTGTCTATCTACACCAATCGTTTTTCTGAAGATCCATTTGCAGCCTACGGGTTTTACCCCTTTTGGAGCAATGTCCAAAGTCATACTTTATTGGTGTACATGGACTCCATCTCGGTCCGCATTGCATCTAGACATTTTACCGAGTCCGTGCTCTGAATGGCTTGCTGGAAGTTAGTTGGCTCATCATTATCAATGATGCAATCCTCTCTATCCTCATCTACGAGAAAAACGTAGTATCTCTCGGGCGGATGAGACAGCCTACTACTCTTACGGAGTGGCGCGGGAATGTCCTGTTCTTTTGAAACTTCTGGTTTCACCAAGCTTTCAGTAATAGCTTGTGGTTCTGGAATTTCTTCCCGTTCTATTGAGCTCCCAATGGTTTCTTTTTCTAAAAATTGATGTTCCAAAAAGTGGGCATGACGAGAAACAAAAACCTTTTGTTTCTCTGCGTAATAGAAAAGATACCCCCTGGAATTCTTTGGGTATCCCACAAACTTACACAGTACCGAGCTTGCCTCGAGCTTGTCCGCATGCTGCTTTTTAACAAAAGCTGGACATCCCCATATCTTCAGATATTGAAGATAGGGTTTCTTCCCACTCCATATCTGATACAGTGTGGTAAGCACAGTCTTGGTAGGAACCTTGTTCAAAAGATATGCAGCTGATTCTAGTGCATAGCCCCAGAATGATCGCAGTAACTCAGCGTTACTTATCATGGAACGTACCATATCCAATAAGGTTCGGTTCCATCTCTCTGATACACCGTTGTGTTGTGGCGTGTATGGAGAGTAAGCTGAGAGAGAATTCCATTCTCTTTTAGGTAATCCAGGAACTCGGCACTCAAGTATTCACCACCTCGATCAGATCTCAGTGTCTTGATACTTTTGCCGGTTTGTTTTTCCACTTCATTCTTATATTCTCGAAATTTCTCAAAGGTCTCGGATTTATGTTTCATTAAGAAAATATGTCCATATCTAGAGAAATCATCCGTAAAAGTAATGAAATAGGAATAACCGCTTCTTGCATGTGTAGACATTGGACCACACACGTCGCTGTGTATGAGTCCCAAGAGCTTGTTCGCTCTTACTCCGTGTCTAGTGAATGGAGTTTTTGTCATCTTTCCTTTAAGACATGATTGACAGGTTGCATAAGATTGATATTCAAACGGATCCAAATATCTTTCTTTATGTAACTTGGTCAACCTTGTTTTGTTGATGTGACCCAGTCTACAATACCATAAGAAAGCTTGATTTAATTCTGGAGTCTTTTTTTTATGTATGTTCTGGACATTGAAAATTTGCAGTTGGTTTAATACGTATATGTTGGAGATAGTGCCCTCAGAGTCAATTATTGGATCACAGGCACGTGATTGCAATGATTGAGGGAGGACCTATCCCGGTACGACAGTCTTACTCGAGATGATAGTATGCTATCTGGTTTACCTTTATCATCGTGTACTGCTTTAGGTGACCTGACTGGTCGCTATTGCACGTTGATAGAGCCCCTAGGATTCTTGCTTGACTGCCAGCAGTATGAGGGCGATCATATACGTAAGAGCTGGGGTCTACAAGCACATCCTTAAATGGTCCCTAGTCGTGGGAGTTTCGAGACAGGGCATCGATTCTCCAGAGTAGACTAGTGTATACAGTCGAGACCCCGACGAGGGGCGGTTGCCGGTCTCACAAGCCACTGGTGTCAGTTGGTTCACCTAAGATGTATACAGGTGCTCATTGGGTTATGAGTACACCGGACAGGACTCGCCGGGAACATGCTAGTTGGTCTTATACCTGACGTTAGATAGCAGTTACCAGGTGACATGTGTACAGGTTAGTTCATCGACCTGAAGATCGTCATTTGTCTCGTGTGAGTTCCCACTGTGCTTTGATTACTACCCTACCACGGCTCAAAGGAGTCGTGCAAACAGGTTTTAGTTGGGTACAGTCCCGAGCCATATGGAGGCAGTGAGCGAATCTTCGGGGGTTCGTCTCTCCCGGTATTGGGGGTGAGGTCGCGCTGTGTCTAGGAGAGCCATTACACGAAGTCCTTGGCCAAGGCAGGAGATTTACTGGCAGGTATTCTAGTAGTATCTCAGGGTGTTCTGGGCTGCACTCCGATACGACTTGTACCGCTTTTGGGGGTCTGACTTTTACCAACCCCCTAGGCCCGCCATGCGATGCTCATAGACGAACGGACCGGACTGTACGGATATTGTCACTGACAGGCTCAGTAGGGTGTCAGGATGAGTTCACTCATCGACGCCCCTTTTAGTCAATAGCTGGTGGACCGTCACGTATTGGCTTATACCTCTGACGTGCTAGTGGTTAAATCCACAGCCATAGTATTGACGAGTCTTTAGAGTCCACCACACTTTCAGTTACTCAAGCTTTCGGGCGAAACGCTGTAGAGGCCGTATGGAGATATGGCAGGGTCCGATCAGATACGTGCGGTATTGCACGGATCAGGATCGGACGGTTTGTACTAGAGGCCGTATGGAGATATGGCAGGGTCCGATCAGATACGTGCGGTATTGCACGGATCAGGATCGGACGGTTTGTACTAGAGGCCGTATAGGTATATGGCAGGGTTCGATCAGATACGTGCAGTATTGCACGGATCAGGATCGAACGGATATTACTAGCCGGCTTTGGTTTAAGCCGGATCCTAGTTTAGTACAGTGTAGATTTTGTCTCTTTGCATTTGTATCCGGACGGAATACAGATACGGGTGTGTATGCACAGTATCGGGGTTTTCCTGTAATTTATTACGGGGCCAGTTTTCTGGAGTTGCCAGTTTGCATTCCGTTCCGGACGGTTTTCGTTTGTTCTTTCCTGGCCGGACTTTTCCGATGGAGGGGGTTATTTGCAATTGTGCAAATAACATTTTGTGGAGGGGTTTATTGCATAAGGATTTATTATGATAGCATGATATCATTTCTTTTGCTCTATGACTTGCATTTAATTGTGATTGGAAAGGGTATGGTTTGATTAAAGTGTAAGCATGGTTGATGTTTGTTTATGGTCACCTTTCTACATCTCCTACACTCACCTCCCTCTTATGTTTTGGTTATCACTCCACCTGCATTTCCTACATGAAAGAGGCCGGCCACATTTTTGGTGAGGAGAGAAAATGAGAGGTTCATTTTTTGGTGCTTCATTTGTTCATCTCATTTCCTTGCAAAAATTGATAGCATCATTTGCCTCCAAAGTTTCATTCTTCCCTCCATCTAAAGGCAACTCCAAGACCCCAAAAAGAGACTACGATTCTACACTACACTTCCTACAGCAAATCTTGGACGCGTCGATTCGCCAGCTTCGCGCCCGAGTTGCCTCGGTATTGAGGTGGGAGCCCGTAAAAGCTACAGGCGATGTGGTGCCCTTTCCGACGAGGAGGAGACGGACGGAGATCCCGCGAGGAGATCGGAGTGGAGATGAAGACCGGAGGACTCGGATCAGTCGGTACATCTCTTCCCTTTCTTGTTTGTAGCTTAGATTTGTTAATGGTTACGATCCGGAGTTTAGTGCGCGGTGGTGCCGGTTTGCAAAGTCCGCATAATTAAAGTTTTTCACCTCTTCCGCATTCCGGCGTCGGATTGACGGCCGGGGCGCCGCCGTGCACTTACAGTGGTATCAGAGCCTCGCCATTAACTTCGTCTAGCTTTGTTTAATGTGTTTTACGTTTCTGATCGAACAAAATCCCGAAAACGCATTTTTCAAGCACATCAGTTTCTGTCGAATTTTTTTTGAGTCCAAAAATTTTTCAGGTTGTCTCAGAGTGATGTGCTGGGAGATATAAGCATACTGCAAAAATTTGGTAGCATGAACTCTCTGTACCACCGCGGAACCGCGGCCAAAGCCCTGCTTGGGCCGCGGTTCCGCCGCAATGATAACTGTTCATGCCCCCAAAACTTTGCAGAATGTTCCTGAGTTAAAAATGTGGTTTCTGGGAGGTTAATTTTGGGCCCATAATTTCAGTGAGTGCTACAGTATTGCTTGGGGGCCCACTTGTTAATTTTTGGTCAATCGGAAAAATTTTAAACACATTTTTCACAGTATTTACATTATATCTGCGACCGTGAATGTCACTCGATCGGTAAATCCAGTCTAACTGCTATAGCCCGGTTAGACGGATTTGCGAACGTGACCTTCACGTTGATGTTCTATGTATTTGCTGTGTTGTTGCGGATCGGTCGTGGGGGATAGCCTGGATGCAATGCTAGTACAGTTGTGGTTGTATTTTGTACATTTGATATTGCGGGGCGAGCGTCCGACATGTGGACTGCCGTCACTGCCAGCTTGTATTATTATTTTGGGGTACGACCTGGTTGCGGTCGATGTACCCGGTGTATGTATATTTTACTTTCTGTACTAGGGTTACCCCGCGGAGGGGTGCACGGATAGCCGGGTTCTAGAAGGCAACAAGCCCGCATCTCATGGCATTGGGACGGAGGGGGCTTCACTCCAGGATTGGCAGGCTATTCGCCGCACTCGTAGGGGGTATAGGTTTTCATTGCACAGGCTATCCACACGACCAGGGGAACGTCGGGTTTCAGTAGTGGCTCTGTGAAACCCGGGGATCCCATATATCTGTATTGTTCTGTGATGTTGCATTTTATTCACGCCTTGAGCGAAATACTATATATTGGTATATATATTAGTAGATGTTGTATATGTTTTTCATCCGCGCTAGTCCAGTTCCCGCTCTGCCGTTAGTTAGCTAACCTAACGGGTGATGACGGGACCCAGTGGCGAATGCGGATGGCATATATGTACGTCAGTATATTTTCGTTCTTTGTGGTGTGATCAATTGATGGGACTGCATTGATTCGGATCAATGCAAGTTAAACAAACCTAATCTGATGTTGTTGGAACACTTTTCAAAAAGCTGTTATTGCAAGGACGTTCACTTTTGTTTTGCATCGTGGTATTCATTTGGAATATCCTGCTCCTCAGTCGACGAGGCAAGGGCCGAGATCCCTTCATCGGGAGTGACCCCTTGGACAGAAGTTTGCGTCAGGGCATTAACTTCACTATAGCCGATTACTTTTGCTTTGCACAGTGATATTCGGTTATGAATATCCAGCACCCCATTCTACGGGGAAAGAGCCGAGATCCCTTCACCGGGAGTGACCTCTTTAGTAAAGGTTTTCGTCACTATATTTTCTAAAAAGCTATCCGTTCCTTCAACGATTTCAAGTTCATTACGTTAAAGGTTTTCGCCAGAAACCATTCGTAGCCCTCCGTCGTTTCATATGGATAGTCAATAGTATTCAAGCTGTGTATGTTGGCCAAAGTCAAGGCACAGTGTTTGGTAGCTGTTGGGTATTCATATGCAGCATAGATAGATGCGTTGGTTTGGGACAGTCGTACTGCCATTTTGGCCAAAGTCAAGGGTATGTACGGGTGGACTCAAATTAACCTGGAGAATGACGGGTTGAACTTGACATGTGACTTATGATATGTTGGCCAAAGTCAAGGTCATAAGAGCATGGGGTAAAAATTACATCGGGAGTTTCAAAAGAACTGAAACTTGCCAGATATGCGCATACCTTCTGGAGTGTGATGACGTGAGCGGATTCCGTCACGTTATCATGCGATGAGAGTTGGATCCCGATTCCTACTGATGAGTTGGTTTACTCCTCGGGTGTTCCCGACTAATTCTTCTTTCAGGTTTGGACGAGAATTTGAGGTACAGTGGGAGGTTTCCAGATTAGATAAATTGGTAACCATTCTGATCTAGGGTAGAGTGCACGCTGAGTGTTTCTTTTCTCTCTCTCTGGCAGCGACCATTGACCCGACCCTAAGACTTTGACTCAGTGACCAAGTTGACCGAACCTTCTTAAACACTGGCTTTTGAATTGTCAGAGTTGCAGACCTCATTGCCACTCCTACTTTTACCCTTTTCTCCAGGACACCCCGTATTACTGCGAACGTCCACTTCCATTGGACAAAGCCATCGTATGGTTAGATATGAACTCGAAGGAATTCGAGGATGCTTTCCGGTTCTGGAGAAAACGGATAGGATTATTCAGTTGTCTTTTCCTTTTTGCCTCCTCTCAAGTTACGAGTACTCCTTAGTTTAGGAGATAGTACACCTATTACGCAAATTGGATAGTCTTCTTCCAAACTTTAGGCTGGTGCCGAACAGTGGGGAATGAAGAAAACCAATTAGCATAACGATGGTGTGCAGAAGGTATTAAGATTAAGACAAAGCAAGGGATTAGTAAGAGGGCAAAGTAAATTGTGACTGATATTCACGACCAAACCAAGTATTTCTTCGCCAATCCTAAATCACCTTTGTATCTCTCCAGGACACTCCGTATCACTACGAAGATCCACAGTTTATTGGATACTCCATCGTATGGTTATATACGAACTCGAAAGGAACTTGTTCCAGTTCGGGGATGGATTCTGGTCCAGGAGAAATAGGAATAAGGTTTATTCGGTTGTCTTTTATCTTCACCTTCTCTCGCATTGCGAGTGCTCCTAGGGTTAGGACAGTACACCTATTATGCTTATTGGATAGTCTTCTTCCAAACCATAGGCTGGTGCCGAACGGTAGGGAAGGAAGAAAACCAATTGGCCTAAAGGGGTGTGCAGAAGGTAATGACTAAAGACATATAAAGGGATTTGGAGAGGTGGCAAAGAATTATGCGGTTATAGTTGTGAATCTGGATAATGGTAGAGGCATTACTAGGAATACCGGGATACCCCATCGAAACATTTCAATGTTTCAGTTCAACTGTGTACTGTTAAAAGAAAACTGATTTCATGATTAGACACTTGCTCCAGGGTATGTATTTACCAGGTTTGATTTTCACATCTGTATGGTTTTACAGATGATGATTGTGAGTAAGTTATTGGGAATTGGGTGATCATCCTCATTATATCGGGATTCGTTGTAATCGGTGATATTTGAGGAGATCACCTGGGCTGTTTGCCGGTCGGCAAATATTTGGTTTTGAATATCCGCTGTTGTGCACCAATTTCAAATTGATATATCTGTACGTCTATTTTCATAGAGTGAGATATACCTTTTGATATTATGTCGATGACATTTACCTATATCAGTTGATGGTTAGGTAAGGAGCATTAAACAGCGGTGTAATTCTTCTTAACCATAAGTACAGTTTTCAACCTACGACACACAGTGAAAGAGTTGTTAGACTCGGCGGACTTATACAGAGTATTGTATGTTGTCCAGTGTCCATTAGGACAGAGGGGTTGGTCCTCATACTGTATTCTGTTTACTTTTAACTTCTCTAGTTCTTAGACATGTGTTTCGTAGAAACACAGGGTCTAAGTTTTGAGGAGTTATAGGTATTTGAATAGAGTAGAGAACCAGGTGTAGCAAGTATCGGGATTCTTCAAGGTGATCGAAGATGTAGATACTTGTGTATGGTATTCAGTTGATAGTAATGATAAAGAGAAATTGCTTCTCTTTCAGGTTACTCATAATTGGAAGCATTCCTAAGTTGAGTAACGCTGATCGGCCTCTCTCCATTTAGCTGACATGCACTGGAGACAGCTGCATGATTTGAATCTGGTTCAATTAAATCAGTGCCTCTGGTTCTATATTGGATATAGAACAGTTCATATCTTAACGTTGTTAAGGTACGGGGAGTTGTCCGGCTTATGATTAAAACCAGACTCTGGACAGCTCAAGGCGCGTTTCTGTAATGGCTGTTTGTGGGTTGACCCAGGCTATGACGAGGGTTGATTTTCTACCATCTGGAAGATCAATAGTGATATTGTTCTTAACTCGCCACATTTTAAAAGAAATGGTTATTTTTCAAAAACAGTAGTGGGAGTATGGTAGAACTGGAAGTGATTCCAGAACCGCAAACGATTACTGAAGATTTGATAAGGAACCTAAAGATTCAATCTGATTTGACATTCCATTGGCCACTCCGCAGATACGGTGGGTAACTTCAGGCACCCGAGAGGTACTCCGGTAGCCTCAAGGACGGTGACAGGGAAGTTCTTGTTTACTCACACTTGCCATTGTTGTTGTTCCAGGCTGCGAGACCCGGCAGGAGGATGAGTATAGCGTCGTTCTAAACTAGGTTTAGAAGTGCACATCTATATGACTCTGCCAGAGGGTTGTCGTAGTCAGTGGGAGCAGCGGAAGCATTGGTGGACATCAGGCTTATGTCTATAGACCAAAGCAGATGTAGCGGAGATAGATCATCTATTTCTGATGTGACAGTCATGGGTTTGACGTCATCAGAATAGGGGATGGATCTGTTGAGAAGGTAGTAGGAAGTGATATTCCTATACTACGATCGGTTATACTTTGGTCGTCACACAGTGGTTTCTCCACAAAGGACTTGGACATTATATCAGACATACTGGTTACTAGATCTATGGTTTTAGATCTAGATTTGGGTGGTTTCCCAATCAGGGTACTTTGACAGCATTCTAAGAGTATTTAGAATGGACGACTCCTGGCACGGTAGTGTACCTGCAGGTGATGGAGTCACCCTCTCTAAAGGTGTCTTATAGACTAAAGTAGAGAGGAATATGCATGATTGACAGATCACTTGCTTAGGCAGTTGAGTCAATCATGAGATGTCAAGTACCACACCAGATGTTGTTCTTGCACTAGATGCAATAAGTTGACATTGATCCAATCCTGGAGAAACAGTCGGAGGCAGTTTTAGAACATAAGTGGATGTTCTAGGGATATGATAACGACAGCCTCATTTGGGAGACAGTTATCATTCCAGGCTTCCAAGATGACATGGACGACAAGGAGGTTGTCAGAGTTATAGTTTTCCCTCTGACGAGGGGCAGTATTCTGGACAGGTGATCCAGGCAGATACTGAGGGAGGCATGGCGCAGGATACTGATTAAGTTCAGTTAACGATACAGTCTAAGAAGTTTGGATTTGGAGTTCATTTATGAGCTCGGTCCCATCAGACATCCAGACATTCTAAGACAGGTATTGCTCATTTCGGGAGATGGCTTTCTCTGCGAACTTGAGATATAGAGAGACATAGAAAGAAACACCAGAGCGGATCCACTCACTGAGGCTATTCCTCGAACGCAATAGTTTCGCAAACGAGCTTTGTGAGACTGACTAGTAGAGGAGTTGGGTGTTCGGTATCACACGGGCTGTGAGTATGCGACATCGCAATAATTAGCCTTGAGTGCAAGTGGGAGATTGTTGGAGATAGTGCCCTCAGAGTCAATTATTGGATCACAGGCACGTGATTGCAATGATTGAGGGAGGACCTATCCCGGTACGACAGTCTTACTCGAGATGATAGTATGCTATCTGGTTTACCTTTATCATCGTGTACTGCTTTAGGTGACCTGACTGGTCGCTATTGCACGTTGATAGAGCCCCTATGATTCTTGCTTGACTGCCAGCAGTATGAGGGCGATCATATACGTGAGAGCTGGGGTCTACAAGCACATCTTTAAATGGTCCCTAGTCGTGGGAGTTTCGAGACAGGGCATCGATTCTCCAGAGTAGACTAGTGTATACAGTCGAGACCCCGACGAAGGGCGGTGGCCGGTCTCACAAGCCACTGGTGTCAGTTGGTTCACCTAAGATGTATACAGGTGCTCATTGGGTTATGAGTACACCGGACAGGACTCGCCGGGAACATGCTAGTTGGTCTTATACCTGACGTCAGATAGCAGTTCCCAGGTGACATGTGTACAGGTTAGTTCATCGACCTGGGGATCGTCATTTGTCTCGTGTGAGTTCCCACTGTGCTTTGATTACTACCCTACCACGGCTCAAAGGAGTCGTGCAAATAGGTTTTAGTTGGGTACAGTCCCGAGCCATATGGAGGCAGTGAGCGGATCTTCGGGGGTTCGTCTCTCCCGGTATTGGGGGTGAGGTCGCGCTGTGTCTAGGAGAGCCATTACACGAAGTCCTTAGCCAAGGCAGGAGATTTACTGGTAGGTATTCCAGTAGTATCTCAGGGTGTTCTGGGCTGCACTCCGACACGACTTGTACCGCTTTTGGGGGTCTGACTTTTACCAACCCCCTAGGCCCGCCATGCGATGCTCATAGACAAACGGACCGGACTGTACAGATATTGTCACTGACAGGCTCAGTAGGGTGTCAGGATGAGTTCACTCATCGACGCCCCTTTTAGTCAATAGCTGGTGGCCCGTCACGTATTGGCTTATACCTCTGACGTGCTAGTGGTTAAATCCACAGCCATAGTATTGACGAGTCTTTAGAGTCCACCACACTTTCAGTTACTCAAGTTTTCGGGCGAAACGCTGTAGAGGCCGTATGGAGATATGGCAGGGTCTGATCAGATACGTGCGGTATTGCACGGATCAGGATCGGACGGTTTGTACTAGAGGCCGTATGGAGATATGGCAGGGTCCGATCAGATACGTGCGGTATTGCACGGATCAGGATCGGACGGTTTGTACTAGAGGCCGTATAGGTATATGGCAGGGTTCGATCAGATACGTGCGGTATTGCACGGATCAGGATCGAACGGATATTACTAGCCGGCTTTGGTTTAAGCCGGATCCTAGTTTAGTACAGTGTAGATTTTGTCTCTTTGCATTTGTATCCGGACGGAATACAGATGCGGGTGTGTATGCACAGTATCGGGGTTTTCCTGTAATTTATTACGGGGCCAGTTTTCTGGAGTTGCCAGTTGGCATTCCGTTCCGGCCGGTTTTCGTTTGTTCTTTCCCGGCCGGACTTTTCCGATGGAGGGGGTTATTTGCAATTGTGCAAATAACATTTTGTGGAGGGGTTTATTGCATAAGGATTTATTATGATAGCATGATATCATTTCTTTTGCTCCATGACTTGCATTTAATTGTGATTGGAAAGGGTATGGTTTGATTAAAGTGTAAGCATGGTTGATGTTTGTTTATGGTCACCTTTCTACATCTCCTACACTCACCTCCCTCTTATGTTTTGGTTATCACTCCACCTCCATTTCCTACATGAAAGAGGCCGGCCACATTTTTGGTGAGGAGAGAAAATGAGAGGTTCATTTTTTGGTGCTTCATTTGTTCATCTCATTTCCTTGCAAAAATTGATAGCATCATTTGCCTCCAAAGTTTCATTCTTCCCTCCATCTAAAGGCAACTCCAAGACCACAAAAAGAGACTACGATTCTACACTACACTTCCTACAGCAAATCTTGGACGCGTCGATTCTCCAGCTTCGCGCCCGAGTTGCCTCGGTATTGAGGTGGGAGCCCGTAAAAGCTACAGGCGATGTGGTGCCCTTTCCGACGAGGAGGAGACGGACGGAGATCCCGCGAGGAGATCGGAGTGGAGATGAAGACCGGAGGACTCGGATCAGTCGGTACATCTCTTCCCTTTCTTGTTTGTAGCTTAGATTTGTTAATGGTTACGATCCGGAGTTTAGTGCGCAGTGGTGCCGGTTTGCAAAGTCCGCATAATTAAAGTTTTTCACCGCTTCCGCATTCCGGCGTCGGATTGACGGCCGGGGCGCCGCCGTGCACTTACAGTATATACCGTTGTTTAGAGTACCTGACCCAATCAGACCATAATTAAGGTGGATGTTTACGACATTGCTTACAAATGTAAAATCATAATCTTCTTTAGATAACAAAGATACAGAAATGATATTACAAGTCAAACTAGGTACAAAAAAACAGTTGCGCAAAACCAAAATATGTCCACTTGTCAACCTTAAGTGATATTCCCTTACGGACACAGCATCCACGCTATCTCCGTTAGCAACTCTGATGGTCATATCACCGGTCTTCAGAACCCTACGGCTTCTCAGTGCCTGCAAAGAATTACAAATATGAGATCCTGATCCGGTATCCAATACTCAGGAAGTAGAGTTGATTGACAGACAGTTTTCAATTACAAATACACCTGAAGCCGAAGCCACAACTTGCTTCGGGTCCTGGTTCTTGTCCTTCCAAGCGTTGCAATCTTTCTTCCAATGGCCCTTCTTATGGCAGCAGAAGCATTCTTCCTTTCCTACTATCGGCCCCGCTACTTTTGTCTTGCCCTTTGCTTCCACCTTACTAACACCGACTCTCGGCTTGGTGGGGGACCTTCTTCTTCTTTTCTTTGGCTTTTGCCTTGGATCTAGAAGAGGAAGCTCCACCAACAAGTAGAGCGGGTGTTTCCCTGGATTTCTGCAGGGTGCTCTCAGCACTTCTCAACATGTTGAGGAGTTCCGGAAGTTCAACTTCTTTACCTTGAATATTAAAATTCTAGATAAACTGGGTGTATGTAGAAAGGAGGGACTGCATAATTAAGTCTGTATACAGACATTCTCCAACGTGGTCCCGAGGTCCGCGAGCTCCTCAATGTAGCCAATCATCTTAAGGACGTGTTCCCCTACAGATGACCCGATGGCCAACCTCGCCTGAAATAGCTTCTTCGATGTCTCGTATCTTGCGATACGAGATTGCGCTCCATATAATTCCTTGGTATGGAGGAATATGGATTCAAGATCCATATTCTCGTACCGCCTCTGGTGCTCATTGTCCGTAGAGGCCAGCACGAGGCATTTGGCCTTTGCGCAG
This sequence comes from Agapanthus africanus, assembly GCA_030015575.1. Classification (NCBI taxonomy): domain Eukaryota; kingdom Viridiplantae; phylum Streptophyta; class Magnoliopsida; order Asparagales; family Amaryllidaceae; genus Agapanthus; species Agapanthus africanus. Next base: position 464,080,341 of record CM057343.1, read on the forward strand.
TCAATCTTCCAGGTCTTACGGATTTCCCTATCCGCGACGCTGGAATCTGGACCTGGGATGGCGGGGGCTTTAGTAGTAAGGACATAGCCCAATTTGTCATACGTGATTGCCATCTTAACATTCTTGAACCAATCTTTATAGTTTGGCCCCGTCAATATGCTTTTATCTAATAGTAACTTAAGGCTTGTCATCTTGGTTGCTGCAATTAGGAGAGAGAGAAGAAACACTTTAGCATGATGCTCTTGCAAGTTTAGATTGGTTTTTAGTTTATCTAAACAGGACGGCTCCCACTGTTTCTCTAATCCTTCCTCAAACCATAAAAGAAGAATTATTCAGGATTAATCTTACCGTACAATACTTGCTTAACCTTTCAGCCAGGCTAGTTTTGGTACTCCGAAGGAGGTTTTACGACGCTTTCGCGAAGTTCCTTAATTAAATAACCTCTTATCCCTGGAGGTGTAGCCCTGCTAACACTGTTCTAGATATCTACTTGATTTATAGTATTGATCGTTAAGTAAAAAAATCTCCTGAGGAGTAGCATATACTCACAGTAGGATCGGGATCCAAACATCATTATGTGATAAAGTCGAAGGAATCCTACCAAAATTATCACACTCCAAATAGTATGCAACACTAGCAAGTTTCAGTTTCTTTAGAAACTCCCGATGTGGATTTTTCCCCCATGCTCTTATGACCTTGACGAAAACCAACATATCATAAGTCACATGTCAAGTTCTACCCGTCATTGTCCAGGTTAATTTGAACCCACCCGTACATATCCTTTACAAAGGCCAAAATAGTAGTACGACTGTCCCAAACCAACGCATCTATCTATGCTACAGATTAATATTCAGCAACTACCAATCACTATGTTTTGGCGAAGGTCAAAATACATAGCTTGAATACTACTGAATGTCTAACTGAAATGACGAAGGGCTATGAATGGTTTTGGCAAAACCTGAATGCGGTGAACTTGATATAATCGAAGGAACCTGATAGCTTTTAAAAGGAGTCGTTTAAGCTCCGCATTTTAAAAGTTTTACTATTTTGAAAAAATCGAGTGGTTTTTAAAATTGTTCCAACGATTCAGCCTTGGTTTGTTTGCTTTGCATTAATGTAATGCAGTCCCATCAATTAACCTACCATTGCAGAAAAAGACGAAAATACAACGTACGCTTATGCCATCCGCATTCGCCACTGGGCCCCGTCTTATACCGTTAGGTTAGATAACTAACGCCAGAGTTGGGGGCTGGACTAGCGTGGATGCAAAACATAAGCAACGTCTATTATATAATATATATATATAATAATAATAATAATATCCATTCGTCAGACGCAATAATAGGCATTCCAGATCACAGATGAATATATTGGATATATTAGGAATTCCGCGTTTCGTTTAAGCCTGTAATGAAAGACGGATTCCACGGTCGTGATGAATAGCCAAACCCTACCCCAGACCCCTACGGGTGCGGCAAACTACCCGCCAAATATCCGAAGTGAAGCAACCTCCCTCATCAACGTGAGTAGGCCACTCAGCACTTCAAAGTACCCGGTAGTGTGCACCCCACCTTAGGTCTATCCTAGAAGCAATAAACAGTAAATGAAATAATACAACGGTGGCTACAACCTCAACCCATATGTGCCCCGCGAAAAATATTATATCAAATTACAATTTACATTTGAATGAAATAATATAACACCTCACATCCTCGGCTATTCATTCACGACAATCCAAAAATATTCATATACACAAACAACAAAAGCATCACATATATGTGCAACTCCCAACTAACCGATATATAGCAATTAGTGGAAGTTTACGAACACATATATCACAACTTGAAAGATTAAAAGACGTTAAAACTGTGACTTCGAAACACCCCGTATTGCCACAGTAAAGAATTGACAGCATGTTCAAAATTGGCAAAAACAAATAATTCCTGAAACCCTAGATCAATTAACAAGACCACATAACGAAACACGAAGCATTCCCTCACGAAAAAACAGGTGAGGCCGGATTTTTTTGCATTGTGGCCGGTCCATTTCAGAGGGAATCGTCTTGTTTTTGGTGTGTGTTCATTTTACAAGTAATGGAGTACTCTGCAATTGCTAAAAAAAAATTTAGAGCCTCGTAAAAAATCAATAGAAACTAGGATCTACGTTTAGATGTTATGGAGTTATTTTGGTTTCGTAGTTTTACTTGTCGTTTAATCTATTAGTTACGGTTTTGTCGGCTCTGATACCACTGTAAGTCGATGTCACGCACCCCACGTGTTCGCGGGGAGGCGAAGTTTGCAAAAAACGATTTTTAAGGGCTTCGTAACATCGACTAAACTCCAGGATCGATACTAAACCTTAACTAACAAACTAAATCGGAGGTTTAACTACTGTGTGAGAAAGTTATACCTCAAGTCACGGCTGTCCTTCTCCTCCTCGCTGTCTTGCTCCACGTTGTGAGCTCCTCGAAGTGAGAACGGATCGCGCCTCTTCGTCGGCTTCTCCAAATCGAAGAAGATCCACCCGAGAGTTCCAACCTTGAGCTTAACCTCCAAGTTGAGGTACTAGGTCACTTGGTGTGCTAAACTAAGTAGCCTAGAGTATGTAGAGAGTGATTAGGGATCTAGTTGTCTCACAAACTCTAGGATTCTCAACTCATGAGACAATTAGGGTTTGAAACTTGAGATGGGAGCTTGAGGAAAATGAGAGAGAGGAAAGTATCTGTAGAATGATAAAGTTAAAAAGATTATGTGAAAATGGCATATGTTTTTGACTTTAAACCAAAAGAAAATATCTCATACAAATATCTCAAGTAATATCTCAAAATATCTAAGTCTTCAAATCTCACAAAAGTCCAAGGAAGTCAACATAAAGCCATGTTCACATTTCACTAAAATACCATAAAGTTTCCCACCTCATTTCCTCCACATCATAAAAGATTTCACTAATAAAGAAAAAACCCTAATTGAGGTGTCTCACTCTAAGAAACAAACTTGATCAAATTACAAGAATGCCCCTCTCATCCGTATATACATACCCGCATCCGTATTCCGAGAAACACGAATACAATAGGACAAAACCAATCCAATAATCAAATACTAGGATCCGGCTTAAACCAAAGCCCATTAGTACTGTCCTCCTGAACATCATATCCGCACAAGTACACGTATGTGATCGAACTCTGTCGTAAAACCATACGACCTCTACATCATTTCGCCCGAAGCTGGAAAACCCTCTGTGTGGGACTCTGAAGACTTGACAGTACGTCGACAGTGGGTTTAAGCAAAAGCGCGTCAGCGGTACTAGCTGCACGTAACAGCTACCCAGGTATCTGTCGATAAGAAGGCCGACGAGCAAACTCATCCGTACCCCTACTGAGCCTGTCTGTGGCAATCTCCATACAGTCCGGTCTGTTCATCTAAGAGTATCGCATATCAGGCCTAGGGGGACGGCAAGCGTCAGACCCCTAATAGCGCAATAAGTCGTGTCGGAGTGCAGCAAAAAACACCCTGAGAAACTACTGGAATCCCTACCAGCAAATCTCGCTTGCCCTGGCCAGGGACTTTATGTAATGGCTTTCCGAATCACAGCACGACATCAACCCCCAATACCGGGAGAGACGAATCCTATCTAACCGCCACTGCCTCCAAGCGCTTTGGGACTACACCCAATTACTACCTGTTTGCACGACTCAATAGTGTCGTGGTAGGGTAGTAATCTTAGAATAGTGGGAACATACTTGAGGCGAAGTAGCAGTGTCAAGTCAACGGACTATGCTGTACTCATGTCATCTGAAAACTGCTACCTGACGATAGGTATAGTACCAACGAGCAGTTCCCCACGAGTCCTTCCAGTGTAACTCATAACCCAATGAGCACCTGCATACTATCTCCAGTACAACGTATTTATGGCTGTAGGACATACCATCTCCCCTGCTGGGATGAAAAGCGTATACTCTAGTCTACTCTGGAGTATCAATGCCCTGCCTCGATAATCCTATGACTAGGGACCTTTATATGTATGTGCTTATAGACTACCCAGCCCCCACTAGTGTAATTGCCATCACAACGCTGGTAGTCAAGCAAAGATCCTAAGGGCTCTACCAATATGTATTAGCGATACGTCAAGAGAAATATATACACATATTAAGATAGATACAAACTAAGTAGCATACTACTATATCGAGCAAGACTGTTATAAATCTGTGTATATATCCCAAGCTTCCAAAATGTAATATACAAACTAGTACTATACAATAATGGCATCTAAGGCATATTACACTAACAGGTTCCAAGAGACAAACCACTCCATCTTCTCACTCTACACCCTTTAGAACTTTTAGTTTAGCGAACTAGAAGCTGTAGTTATCTCGGATTTGAGGTAGGAGCTCGGACTATAGACTCTCAGGTGGATCGTCTTTGGCTCGAGGAGGCCGTCGAGGTTGCCCGATCCGTTTCGATCCTTGGAGCCGACGACGAGGTGGAGTATAGCGAAGAAGACCCAAAGGACTTGGTATCGTGAGGTATAACACTTCTTTCTAAGTAGTTAACCTCTTACCAGTTAGCTAGTTAGGGTTTAGTATCGATCCTGGAGTTCAAGTCGGTATTGCGAGCTTTGAAAAATCGTTTTTTGCATATTCTGCCTCTCCGAGAACACGCAGGGTGCACGACATCCACTTACAGTGGTATCAGAGCCTAACTAAACTTTTACTAGCTTGTTAGAAAGTTACTAGAACTTCTATCGTCGGAAAACTCGAAAACCTTACACCCGATCCCTCATGTTTCTGTCGAATTTTAAAACCGTGCTAAAAGTTATTTCAGAGGCATGAAAATTCACTGCAGGGAATTATAAGATCACTGTTGAAAAACGAGTCAGTAACTCGCCAAGAAGATCGAGGAAGAGAGGTGAAACGGTGGGTTTCGCCGCGGTTCCGCGTCCGATTCAAGGCCGAGTCGGCTCATTTTTGCACAGTGTTTCTTATTCTGGGTATGTTGTTTTCTTGTATATTTGGTTTCTACCCATAATGATCTGAGTGCTAGTTTGCATTTGGGGTAGACACGGAAAATAGTTTTCGATCGAAAATCTAAGTTATTTGCTAATCGGGTTTTATCTGTGTTGTGATATATGTGCTGAACGTCCGTTAATTGCTATACGTCGATTAGTGGGGGTTGCACATATTTGTGATCTGTGATATTGGATTGTGTATATGAACTTATTGGATTGTCGTGGGTGAATAGCCAGGGATGTGAGATGAAGGTTTTTCATTCATTCATTCAATGTAAATTTTAAAGTGATGTAATATTATTTTGCAGGGCACATCCGGGTTGAGGTTGTAGCCACCGTTGTAATATTTCTCTTACTGTTTTCTGCTCCTAGGATAGACCCAATGTGGGGTGCAAAAACTACCGGGTTCTTTGAAGTGTCGAGTGGCCTGCTCACTTTAATGAGGGAGGTTGCTTCGCTTCGGGAATTTGGCGGGTAGTTTGCCGCACCCGTAGGGGTCTGGGGCGAGGTTTGGCTATTCATCACGACCGTGGAACTGTCTTTCATTACAGGCTTAAACGAAATGGGGAATTCCTAGTATATCCAATATGTTCATCTGTGATCTTGAATGCTTATTATTGCGTCAGACGAATGTTTATTATATATATGTTATATAGTAGATGTTGCTTGTGTTTTTCATCCGTGCTAGTCCAGCTCCCGCTCTGGCGTTAGTTAAGTAACCTAACGGTGTTAGACGGGGCCCAGTGGCGAATGCGGATGGCATAAGTGGACGTAGTATTTTCGTTTTTTTCTGTGATGATAGGTGTAAATAATGTGACTGCATTAGATTAATACAAAGCAAACAAACCAAAGATGAATCGTTGGAACAAATTTTAAAACCACTCGGTTTTTTCAAAACAGCAGACTTTTAAATGTGGAGCCTAAACCACTCCTTTTAAAAGCTATCAGGTTCCTTCAATTATATCAAGTTCACTACGCTCACGATTTTTCCAAAACCATTCGTAGCCCTCCGTCATTTTATATGAATGTTCAGTAGTATTCAAGCTATGTTTGTTGACCTTCGCTAAGGCACAGTGATTGGTAGCTGCCGAATATTCATAGGTAGCATAGATAGATGCGTTGGTTTGGGACAGTCGTATTACTTTGTTGGCCTTCGTCAAGGGTATATACGGGTGGGTTCAAATTAACCTGGACAATGATGGGTAGAACTTGACATGTGACTTATGATTTGTTGGCCTTCGTCAAGGTCATAAGAGCATAGGGCAAAAATCCACATCGGGAGTTTCTAAAGAAACTAAATCTTGCTCGTGCTGCATACCATTTGGAGTGTGATAATTTTGGTAGGATTCCTTCAGGATTATCACACAATGATATTTGGATCCCGATCCTACTATGAGTATCCGCTACTCCTCGGGATATTTTTCACTTAACGATCAATGTTATAAACCAAGTATGTGTCTAGAACGGTGTTAGCGAGGCTACGCCTCAATGGAAAAGAGGTTATTTAATTAAGGAACTTCGCGAAAGCGTCGTAAAATCTCCCTTGAAGTACCGACACTAGCCTGGCTGAAAGGTTAAGCAAGTATTGTACGGTGAGATTAATCTTGACTAATTCTTCTTTTATGGTTTGAGGAAGGATTCGAGAAACAGTGTGAGCCATCCTGTTTAGATAAATTAAAAAGCAATCTAAACTTGCAAGAGCATCATGTTGAGTGTTTTCTTCTCTCTCTCGTAATTGCAGCGACCAGGTGACCATATTAAGTTACAGATAGATAATAAAATGACTGAGTTATACTATATTTACTGGCAAAGGTTTGTCCAGATGTTCATACCTATGACAAGCTGGACCACCTCATTACTACTCAAGCCCCACCGTTGCAGGTCCAGTTTCCACCGTCGCGAATGATATCCGTAGGAAAAGGGAAAAAGACAGTACGAATGCCAAGTGCCTCATGTTGGCCTCAGAAGATAGTGTAAACCAGAGGCAGCACGAGAAGATGGACTTAGTTTCTATTTTCCTCCATAACAAAGTTTAATATGGAGAACAATCTCGTGTCGCAAGTTATGAGACCTCGAACGAATTGCAGCACGAGAAGATGGACTTAGTTTCTATCCTCCTCCATAACAAAGTTTAATATGGAGAGCAATCTCGTGTCGCAAGTTATGAGATCTCAAACGAATTGCTTCAAGCGAGGTTGGCTGTCGGGTCATCTGTAGGGGACCACGTCCTTACAATGATCATCTATATTGAAGAGCTCACGGACCTGGAGACCACGTTGCAAAACGAGTCATGTACTGACTTAATTCTACAGTCCCTAACTTCTACTTACGCCCAGGGGAAGAAAGTTATACTTCCAGTTGAGGGCACCCTGAAGAAAACCAGGGAGACATCCACTCTGCTTATTGGGGAATCTTCCTCTTCTGGATATAAGGCGAAAGCCAAGGGAGAGAAGAAGAAGACCTTCACAAAGCCGATAGGCGGTATCAGTAAGGTAGAAGGAAAGGGCAGGGCTAAAGTTTCAAGGCTAACAGTAGGGAAGGAGGGATGTTCCTATTGTCCCGGGAAAGGGCATTGGCAGAAGGGATGCAGGGCTTGGAAAGCCAGAATCCAGGATCCGAAGCATGTTGTAGCTTCGACTTCGACTTCGGGTGTGTTTGTGATTGAAAACTGTATGTCAATCAACTCTACTTCTTGAGTATTAGATACCGGATCAGGATCTCATATCTGTAATTCATTACAGGCTTTGAGAAACCGTAAAGTTATCAGGGCAGGTGATATGACTCTCAGGGTTGCTAACGGAATGAGCGTTAACGCTGTATCCGTAGGGAATATCACCTAGGATTGAATAGTGGGCAGATATTGATTCTGCGTAACTGTTTGTATGTACTTAGTCTAGTTTGTAAGTGATGTGGTCCATATCCACTTAAATCAAAGTTTGATTGGGTCATGTATACTAGAGGACAATATATACGTGTTAAATCAAGCTCAGGTTTTCAACGTCCAGAACGCACTTAAAAGAAAGTCTCCAGAATTAAATAAGGCTTTCTTATGGCATTGTAGACAGGGTCACATCAATGATACACAGTTGTCGAAGTTACATAGAGAGGGATATTTGGATCCGTTCGAATATCACTATTATGCAACTTGTCAATCTTGTCTTATAGGAAAGATGACAAAGACTCCATGCACTAGACACGGAGCAAGAGCGAGCTCGCTCTTGGGACTCATACACAGCGACGTGTGTGGTTCAATATCTACAGATGCACGAAGTGGTTATTTCTATTTCATTACTTTTACGGACGATTTCACTAGGTTAGGACATGTCTTCTTGACGAAGCATAAATCCGAGGCATTTGAGAAATTCCGAGTATATAAGAATGAAGTGTAAAAATAAACAGGCAAAAGTATCAAGACACTGAGATTTGATCGATGTGGTGAATACTTAATTACCGAGTTCCTGGGTTGCTTAAAAGAGAATGAAATTCTCTCTCAGCTTACTCTTCCATACACACCATAACACAACAATATATAGGAAAGGCGGAACATAACCCTATTAGATATCATTCGTTCCATGATAAGTAACGCTGAGTTGCCGCGATCCTTCTGAAGTTATGCACTAGAATCAGTTGCATATCTTTGAATAAAGTTCCTACCAAGACCGTGCCTACCACACCATATCAGATGTGGAGTGGGAAGAAACCCTAACTTCAGTATCTGAAGATATAGGGATGTCCAGCTTTTGTCAAAAAGCAATATGAGGACAAGTTCGAGGCATGCTCAGTACTGAGTAGGTTTGTGGGATACCCAAAGAACTCCAGGGGGTATCTTTTCTATTACGCAGAGGAACAAATGGTTTTTTGTTCCTCGTCATGCCCATATTTTAGAAAATCAATTTTTTGAAAAAGACATCCATGCGCCAATCTGCAGGACTAGTAGGCAGTCTCATCCGCCCGAGAGATACTACGGTTTTCTCATAGATGGGGATATAGAGGATTGCATCATTGACAATGATGAGCCAACTACCTTCCAGCAAGCCATTCAGAGCGGTGACTCGGTAAAATGGCTGGATGCAATGCAGACCGAGATGGAGTCCATATACACCAACAAAGTATGCACTTTGAACATTGCTCCAGAAGGGGTAAAACCCGTAGGCTGCAAATGGATCTTCAGAAAGAAGATTGGTGTAGATGGACAGGTTGAAACCTAAAAGGCTAGACTTGTTACAAAAGGTTTTCGTCAAAGACCTGGTTTGGACTATGGTGAAACCTTTTCTCCCGTGGCTATGCTCAAATCCATTCGGATCCTTCTTGCCATTGCTGCCTTCCAAGATTTTGATCCGGCAGATAGACGTAGAAACGGATTTTCTAAATGGTTATTTGGAAGAGTGAGTCTATATGAATCAGCCAGAGGGTTTCAATCAGAGTGGAAGTAGCGGGAAAGTGTGCAAGTTGCTTAAATCCATTTATAGACTAAAGCAGGCATCGCGGAGTTGGAACATCTGTTTTAATGAGACGGTCAAAGAATTCGACTTTATTAAAAATCTAGATGAACCATGCATTTATAGTAAGATTGTAGCGAGAACTGTGGGATTCCTCATCTAGTACATGGATGACATTCTCTTTATAGGAAATGACATTCCTATGCTACAATCAGTCAAATGATTTTTGTCACTAAGGTTCTCCATGAAAGACCTGGGTGATGCCAACTACATTCTGGGGATCCATATCTATCGTGATAGATCAAAATGGATGGTGAGACTTTCATAGTCAAGGTACATCAACACCATACTGAAACAATTTAGTATGGAAGATTCAAAGCACGGTAGTCTACCGGATTTTCACGGAATCACCCTCTCCAAAGAGATGTCTCCTAAAGACTGATTTGGAAAGGGCTCGTATGTCGATTATTCCCTACGCTTCTGTGGTAGGCTCTATAATGTATGCGATGTTGTGTACTAGACCAGATATTTCTTACGCACTCAGCGTGGTAAGCTGGTATCAGTCAAACCTAAGGGAGAAGCCCTGGATAGCAGTAAAGAACATTCTTAAGTACTTGAGAAAGAGTAAGGAGATGTTCTTGGTGTATGGCGGAAAAGACCTCCAGATCGAGGCCTTTGCTGACTCCAGCTTTCAGAGTGATAAGGATGAATCCATGTCCATATCGGGTTATGTCTTTACCCTCAGTGGAGGGGCGGTCTGTTAGAAGAGCACCAAGCAGGACACCGATGCAGACTCGACGATGGAAACAGAGTAGTTCGCTGCATGAGACGCCGCAAAAGAGGCAGTATGAATAAGGAAGTTCTTAACTGAACTTGTTCCTTCCATTGTTGGTCCAATACTTTAGTATTGTGACAACAATGGCGTTATAGCTTTAGGGAAGGAACCCAGGTCCCATCAAAGATCCAGACATATCTTGAAGCGTTACCACCTGATCAAGGAGATTGTTGATCCCCAGGAGATCGAGGTGAGGAGAGTAGATACGGAGAACAGCAATGCAGATCCACTCACAGAGGCCATCCCTCAGACAGCGTTCGAGAGGCTATTTGAGATCGTAGGCCTGCGACATGCAAGTATATGGCCTTAGTGCAAGTGGGAGATTGTTAGTGATATATGCCATAGAGGACATTATTGTATTATACTGGATTGTATATTACTTAATGAAAGCTTGGGATATACACGGATAAAGTAACAGTCTTGTTCGAAATGGTAGTATGCTACCTGGTTTGTTTCTACCTCAATATGTGCATGTGTTTTCTTAGCATATCACTTATACATATTGGTAGAGCCCTTAGGATCTTTGCTTGATTACCAGCAATGTGATGGCAGTCACACTAGTGGGGGCTGGGTCGTCTATAAGCACATCCTATACAGGTCCCTAATCGTAGGATTATCAAGACGGGGTATCGATACTCCAGAGTAGACTAGTGTATACGCTTCTCATCCCAGTAGGGGAGATGGTCTGTCCTACAGCCATTAGTACGTCGTACTGGAGATAGTATGCAGGTGCTCATTACGTTATGAGTACACTGGACAGGACTCGTCGGGAACTGTTGGTGGGTATTATACCTATAGTTCGGTAGCAGTTCCGAGGTGACATGAGTACAGCTTAGTCCGTCGACTTGACACTGCTACTTCGCCTCGAGTGTGTTCCTACTGTACTTTGATTACTACCCTACCATGACTCAAAGGAGTCGTGCAAACAGGTAGTAGTTGGGTGCAGTCCAGAAGCACTTGGAGGCAGTGGAGTTAGATAAGATTCGTCTCTCCCGGTGTTAGGGGTTAATATCGCGCTGTGTTCGGAAGGCCATTACACAAAGTCCTTGGCTAAGGCAGGCGAGATTTACTGGTAGGTATTCCAGTAGTTTCTTAGGGTGTTTTAGGCTACACTCCGACACGACTTATTGCGCTATTAAGAGTCTGACAATTACCGTCCCCTAGGCCCGATATGCGATACTCTTAGATAAACAGACCGGATTGTACGGAGATTGTCACAGATAGGCTCAGTAGGAGTTCGGATGAGTTAGTTCATCGGCCTTCTTATCGACACATACCTGGGTAGCCGTTACGTGCAGCTAGTACCTCTTGCGGCTTGTGGTTAAACCGACTGCCAGCGTAGTGTCGAGTCTTTAAAGTCCCACACAGAGGGTTTCCCTGCACCGGACAAAAGGTGTAGAGGCCGTATGGTTTTACGACAGGGTTTCGATCACTTACGTGTACTTATGCACGTATGATGATCGGGCGGATAATACTAGTGGGCTTTGGTTTAAGCCGGATCCTAGTATTATATTGATAGATTATTTTTGTCTCTTTCTATTCGTGTTCTTCGAAATATGGATGCGGGTATGTATATACGGATGAGGGGCGTTCTCGTAATTTCCTCAGGAAAGCTTCTAGAAGGTAACACCTCATTAGGGTTTCTTTTCTTTATGGATTAAATCTTTTAATGAGGTGGAGAAAATGAGGTGGAGATATTTCTTGTTTGAGGCATGAATCACATGACAAAATAGATATTTGTGAACCATGCTTGATATTTGTGAGATATTTTTATCTCATCAATTATCTACATGGTTCATTATTCCTCACAAATGAGTTATTCTTTTTATCAAGCTCTCTTCTTCACTCTCATTTTCTTCAAGTGATCTTCTTCTTCCTCATAACCCTAAACCTCTTATGAGTTGAGAAACCTAGGGTTCCAAGAGATAAACCACTCTATCTTCTCACTCTACACCCTCTAGGACTTCTAGTTTAGCGAACTAGAAGCCATAGTTACCTAAGATTTGAGGTAGGAGCTCGGACTATAGACACTCGGGTGGATCGTCTTTGACTCAAGAAGGCCGTCGAGGTTTCCGATCAGTTTCGATCCATGGAGTGTTAGTGATATATGCCCTAGAGGCCATTATTGTATCATACTGGATTGTATATTACTTAATGGGAGCTTGGGATATACACGGATATAGTAACAGTCTTGCTCGAAATGGTAGTATATTACTTGGTTTGTTTCAACCTCAATATGTGCATGCGTTTCTTTTAGCATATCGCTTATACATATTGGTAGAGCCCTTAGGATCTTTGCTTGATTACCAGCGTTGTGATAGCAGTCACACTAGTGGGGGCTGGATAATCTATAAGCACCTCGTATACAGGTCCTTAGTCATAGGATTATCGAGACGGGGCATCGGTACTCCACAGTAGACTAGTGTATACGCTTCTCACCCCAGCAGGGAAGATGGTCTGTCCCACAGCCATTAGTACGTCATACTGGAGATAGTACGCAGGTGCTCATTAGGTTATGAGTACACTGGACAGGAATCGTCGGGAATTGTTGGTGGGTATTATATCTGTCGTCGGGTAGCAGTTTCCAGGTGACATAAGTACAGCTTAGTCCGTCGACTTGACACTGCTACTTCACCTCGAGTGTGTTCCCACTGTACTTTGATTACTATCCTACAACGGCTTAAAGGAGTCGTGCAAACAGGTAGTAGTTAGGTGCAGTCCCGAAGCACTTGGAGGCAGTGGCGGTTAGATAGGATTCATCTCTCCCGGTATTGGGGGTTGATATCGCGCTGTGTTCGGAAGGCCATTAGACAAAGTTCTTGGCCAAGGCAAGCGAGATTTACTAGTAGGTATTCCAGTAGTTCTCAGGGTGTATTGGGCTACTCTCCGACATGACTTATTGCGCTATTAGAGGTCTGACGAGGCCCCCTAGGCCCGATATGCGATACTCTTAGACGAACAGACCGGACTGTACAGAGATTGTCACGTTCAGGCTCAGTAAGAGTTTGGATGGATTTCCTCATCGGCCTTCTTATCGACAGATACCTGGATAGCCGTTACGTGCAGCTAGTACCGCTTGTGGCTTGTGGTTAAACCCACTGCCAGCGTACCGTCGAGTTTTTAGAGTGCCACACAGAGAGTTTCCCTGCATCGGGTGAAAGATGTAGAGGCCGTATGGTTTTACGGCAGGGCTTCGATCATGTACGTGCACTTGTGTGCGTATGATGTTCGGGCGGATAATACTAGTGGACTTTGGTTTAAGCCGGATCCTAGTATTATATTGATTGATCAGTTTCGTCTCTTTGTATTCGTGTTTCTCGGAACACGGATGCGGGTATGTATATACGGATGAGGGGGGCATAGAAGGAGACACCTCATTAGGGTTTTTACCATTGAATTGATTAAAACAATTATGAGGTGGAGGAAAGTATTTGTTATTTTTTGTAAATGATAATTGTGGCATGGCTACTTGTTTTGACTACTTGACTTGGTTTGACCATTTGACTTGGTTTGACTCTTTGACTTAGATATTTCTTGTGAGATATTTTTGTGGCACTAAATATTTTTGGGTGAGATATTTTCTTGCCATGCTAGTAGTCATATCAAGTGAGCCATCTCATTTTGTATTATCATTATTAAAAACCATTTCTCTTTCCTCAAGCTAGCTCTCTTCTTATTCCTCACATCAAAAACCCTTAAGGTGTCATGAGTTGAGTAAACTAGGGTTCCAAGAGACAAATAAATCCATCTTCATTCTCTACATCACCTAGGCCATCTATTTTAGCAAGCTAGTTGCCCCAGTTATCTCGGATTTTAGGTTGGAGCTCGGACTATAGACTCTCGGGTGGATCGTCTATGACTCGAGGAAGCCGACGAGGAAGCTACGATCTGGATCGATCCTTGGAACCTACGATTACGAGGAGGACAGCGGAGAAGACCCGAAGGACTTGTATCATGAGCTATAACATTCTTTCCGAGTAGTTAAATCTCATGAGTTTGCTAGTTAGGGTTTATGGTCGATCCTTGGACCCGAAAAATCTTTTTTTACATATTCCGCCTCCTCGCGAACACGCGGGGTGCTCGACATCGCCTTACAAGCTCTATGCCAAGTACCGCAAGTGTGAATTTTGGTTAGATCAATTCGGATTTCTTGGACATATCGTTTCAGGCGAAGGAATATCAGTAGATCTAGCTAAGGTGTCAGCTTTCAGCGAGTGGCCGACACCGAAGACGGTGAAAGATATACGAAGTTTCTTAGGATTAGCAGGATACTGCCGATGATTCATTGAAGGCTTCTCAAAGATTGTAGCACCCCTAACCAAGCTCATCCGTAAAGACGAAGCATTCGTGTGGTCAGAAACATGTGAAAAAGCTTTTGTAGAACTCAAGTCGAGATTAACCTCTGCACCTATCCTTGTAATACCGGATCAATTTGGAGAATTCTTCGTGTATTTTGACGCGTCCAGTCAAGGATTAGGATGTGTTCTACACCAGCATGGAAAAATTGTGGCTTTTGCATCAAGACAACTAAAGGTTCATGAGCACAACTATCTGATACATGATCTGGAGTTGGCAGCCGTGATCTTTGCACTCAAGATTTGGTGCCACTATCTTTTGGGTGAACAAGTGGATATATACACCGACCACAAGAGTCTGAAGTATGTATTTACTCAGAAGGAACTAAACATGCGGCAGAGAAGATGGCTAGAACTCATGACGGACTTCGATATCAACCTACAGTATCATCCTGGGAAGGTGAACGTAGTTCCTGATGCCCTTAGTCGCCGTCCATTATCAATGAACCTCACCGCCCAGTGGAGACTACGACAAGAATTGCACGGATTGGAGATCGAAGTAGTTGTGCCAGGTAACACTTCATACTTGATGAACTTACAAGTCCAGTCCACTCTTGTCAATCAGATCAAGACAGCTCAAGTAAGTGATGCCAAGCTACAAAAGATCAGAGAACAAGTAGAAAGTGGACTACGAACTGACTTCATCATCCACGAAGGTGGATCCTTGCGATATGGAAGTCGAATATGTGTGTCAATTTGCCCAGTTCGAGATGAGTTGATGAAATAAGCTCACAGCTCTCCGTATTCGGTACACCCCGGTGGTACGAAATTTACAAGGATCAACGACAATACTACTGGTGGCATGGAATGAAGCGCGAAGTAGCAAGGAGCGTAGCCAAGTGTTTGGTGTGTCAGCAAGTGAAGGACTCCTTC
This sequence comes from Agapanthus africanus, assembly GCA_030015575.1. Lineage (NCBI taxonomy): Eukaryota > Viridiplantae > Streptophyta > Magnoliopsida > Asparagales > Amaryllidaceae > Agapanthus > Agapanthus africanus. The sequence continues at coordinate 464,095,847 of CM057343.1, forward strand.
AGCATTATCACACAATGATATTTGGGTCCCGATCCTACTGTGAGTATCCGCTACTTCTCGGGAGATTCTTCATTTAACGATCAATACTATAAACCAAGTAGGTGTATAGAACAGTATTAGCGGGGCCACGTGTCCAGGGAAAATAGGTTATTTAATTAAGGAACTTTGCGAAAGCGTCGTAAAACCTCCCTCAAAGTACCGACACAAGCCTGGTCGAACGGTTAAGCAAGTATTATACGGTAAGATTAATCCTGACTAATTCTTCTTTTATGGTTTGAGGAAGGATTCGAGAAACAGTGGGAGCCATCCTGTTTTGATAAATTAAAAACCAATCTAAACTTGCAAGAGCATCATGCTAAGTGTATTCTTCTCTCTCTCCTAATTGTAGCGACCAGGTGACCAGATTAAGTTACAAATAGATAATAAATTGACTGAGCCAGACTATATTGACTGGCAAAGGTTTGTCCAAATGTCCATTACCTATGACAAGCTGGACCACCTCATTACTACTTATACCCCCCGCCGTCCCAGGTCCAGTTTCCACCGTCGCGGATAAGGATATCCGTAAGACAAGGGAAAAGGACAGTGCGAATGCCGAGTGCCTCGTGTTGGCCTCAGTTGATTGTGTATACCAGAGGCAGCATGAGAAGATGGACTTAGTTTCCATCTTCCTCCATAACGATGTTTTATATGGAGAGCAATCTCATATCGCAAGATATGATAGCTCGAAGGAATTGCTTCAAGCGGGGTTGGCTGTCGGATCATCTGCAGGGGACCACATCCCTACAATGATTAGCTATATTAAAAAGCTCACGGACCTGGAGAACGAGTCATATGCTGACTTGATTCTACAGTCCCTACCTCCTACTTACGTCTAGGGAAAGAAAGTTATACTTCCAGTTGAGGGCACCCTGAAGGAAACCAGGGAGACACTCGTTCTGCTTTTTGAGGAATCTTTCTCTTCTAGATCTAAGGCGGATGCCAACGGTGAGAAAAAGAAGACCTCCACAAAGCCGATATGTGGTGTCGGTAAGGTAGAAGAAAAGGGAAGGGAAAAAGTTTCAGGGTTAACAGTAGGGAAGGAGGGATGTTCCTATTGTTACGGAAAAGGGCATTGGCAGAAGGGATGCAGGGCTTGGAAAGCCAGAATCCAGGATCCGAAGCATATTGTGTCTTCGACTTCGGGTGTGTTTGTAATTGAAAACAGTTTATCAATTAACTCTACTTCCCGGGTAATAGATATTGGATCAGGATCTCATAACTTTAATTCATTACAGGTTTTGAGAAACCGTAGAGTTATCAGGGCAGGTGATATAACTCTCAGGGTTGATAACGGAATGAGAGTGGATGCTGTATCCGTAGGGTATATCACCTAGAATTGATAAGTGGGCAGATATTGATTCTACGTAACTGTTTGTGTGTACCAAGTCTAGTATGTAAGCGGTGTGGTTCACATCCACCTAAATCAAAGTTTGATTGGGTCAGGTACACTAGATGACAACATATATTGAATCAAGCTCAGGTTTTCAAACGTCCAGAACACACTTAAAAGAAAGTCTCCAGAATTAAATAAAACTTTCTTATGGCATTGTAGACAGGGTCACATAAATGAAACACGGTTGTCGAACTTACATAGAGAGGGATATTTAGATCTATTTGAATATCAGTCTTATGCAACTTGTCAATCTTATCTCATAGGAAGGATGACAAAGACTTTGTTCACTCGACACGGAGTAAGAGCGAGCAAGCTCTTAGGACTCATACACAACGGCGTGTGTAGTCCAAAATCTACAGATGCGCGAAGTAGTTGTTCCTATTTCATTACTTTTACGGATAATTTCTCTAGGTTAGGACATGTCTTATTGATGAAGCATAAATCTGAGACCCTTTGAAAAATTCCGAGAATATAAAAATGATGTGGAAAAACAAACAGGCAAAAGTATCAAGTCACTGAGATCTGATCGATGTGGTGAATACTTAATTGCCGAGTTCCTGGATTACTCAAAAGAGAATGGAATCCTCTCCCAGCTTACTCCTCCATACACACCATAATACAACGGTGTATAGGAAAGGCGGAACAGAACCTTATTGGATATGGTTCATTCCATAATGAGTAACGCTGAGTTGCCGCGATCCTTCTGAAGTTATGCACTAGAATAAACTGCATATCTTTTGAATAAAGTTCCTACCAAGCCTGTGCCTACCACACTATATCAGATGTGGAGTGGGAAAAAACACTATCTTCAGTGTCTGAAGATATATGGATGTCCAGCTTTTATTGAAAAGCAGTATACGGACAAGCTCGAGGCACGCTCAGTACTGTATAGGTTTGTAGGATACCTAAAGAACTCCGAGGGTATCTTTCCTATTACGCAGAGGAACAAAAGGTTTTTGTTCCTCGTCATGCCCACTTTTTAGAAAATAAATTTTTTGTGAAAAAGGAAATAGTGGGAGCGCAATAGAACTGGAAGAAATTCCAGAACCACAAACTATTACTGAAAGTATGGTAGAACCAGAGGTTTCAAAAGAACCGGACATCCCTGTGCCAATCCACAGGACTAGTAGGTAGTCTCATCCGCCCGAGAGATACTACGGTTTTCTCATTGATGGGGATCGAGAGGATTGCATCATTGACAATGATGAGCCAACTAGCTTCTAGTAAGCCATTCAGAGCGGTGACTCGGTAAAATGGCGGGATGCAACGCGGACTGAAATGGAGTCCATGTACACCAACAAAGTATGCACTTTGAACATTGCTCCAGAAGGGGTAAAACCCGTAGGCTACAAATGAATCTTCAGAAAGAAGATTGGTGTAGATGGATAGGTTGAAACCTATAAGGCTAGACTTATTGCAAAAGGTTTTTGTCAAAGACCTGGTTTGGACCATGATGAAACCTTTTCTCCAGTGTTTATGCTCAAATCCATTCAGATCCTTCTTGCCATTGCTGCCTTCCAAGATTTTGAGATCCGGCAGATGGACGTAGAGACGGCTTTTCTAAATGGTGATTTGTAAGAGTGCGTCTATATGGATCAGCCAGAGGGTTTCAATCAGAGTGGGAGCAGCGGGACATTGTGCAAGTTGCTTAGGTCCATTTATGGACTAAAGCAGGCATCACGGAGTTGGAACATCTGTTTTTTATTGAGACAGTCAAAGAATTCGACTTTATCAAAAATCCAGATGATCCATGCATTTATAGTAAGATTGTAGCAAGAACTATGGAATTCCTCATTGAATACGTGGATGACATTCTCTTGATAGGAAATGACATTCCTATGTTACAATCAGTCAAAGGATTCTTGTCACAGAGGTTCTCCATGAAAGACCTGGGTGATACCAACTACATTCTGGGGATCCATATCTATCGTGATAGATCAAAGAGGATGGTGGGACTTTCACAGTCAAGGTACAACAACACCATACTGAAAATATTTAGTATGGATGATTCTAAGCGCAGTAGTCTACCAGCTTGTCACGGAATCACCCTCTCCAAAGAGATGCCTTCCAAGACTGATTTCGAAAGGACTCGCATGTCGATTATACCCTACGCTTCTGCGATAGGCTCTATAATGTATGCGATGTTGTGTACCAGACCAGATGTAGCTTACACACTGAGCGTGGTAAGCCGGTATCAGTCAAACCCCGGGAAGAAGCATTGGGAAGCAGTAAAGAACATTCTCAAGTACCTAAGAAGGACTAAGGAGATGTTCTTGGTGTATGGCGGAAAAAACCTCCAGATCGAGGCCTTTGCTAACTCCAGCTTCCAGAGTGATAAGAATGACTCCAAGTCCATATTGGGTTATAGCTTTACCCTCAGTGCAGGGGCGGTCTGTTGGAAGAGCTCAAAGCAAGACACCGTTGCAGACTCGACGATGGAAATGGAGTAGTTCGCTGCATGAGACGCCGCAAAAGAGGCAGTCTGGATAAGGAAGTTCTTAACTGAACTTTAGGTGGTTCCTTCCATTGTTGGTCTAATACTAAAGTATTGTGACAACAACGACGCTATAACTTTAGGGAAGGAACCCAGGTCCCATCAAAGATCCAGACATATCTTGAGGCGGTACCACTTGATCTGGGAGATCGTTGATCCCCAGGAGATCGAGGTGGGGAGAGTAGATACGGAGAACAACATTGCAGATCCACTCACAGAGGCCATCCTTCAGACAGTGTTCGAGAAGGCTATTTGAGATCTTCGGTCTGCGATATGCCAGTATGTGGCCTTAGTGCAAGTGGTAGATTTTTAGTGATATATGCCCTAAAGGCCATTATTGTATCATAGTGGATTGTATATTACTTAATGGGAGCTTGGGATATACACGGATATAGTAACAGTCTTGCTCGAAATGGTAGTATGCTACCTGGTTTGTTTCTACCTCAATATGTGCATGCGTTTCTTTTAGCATATCGCTTATACATATTGGTAGAGCCCTTAGAATCTTTGCTTGATTACCAGCGTTGTGACGGCAGTCACACTAGTGGGGGATGGGTAATCTATAAGCACATCCTATACAGGTCCCTAGTCATAGGATTATCGAGACGGGGCATCGGTACTCCACAGTAGACTAGTGTATATGCTTCTCATCCCAGCAGGGGAGATGATCAGTCCCACAGCCATTAAAACGTCGTACTGGAGATAGTATGCAGGTGCTCATTAGGTTATGAGTACACTGGACAGGACTCGTCGGGAACTGTTGGTGGGTATTATACCTGTCGTCAGGTAGTAGTTTCTAGGTGACATGAGTATAGTTTAGTCCGTCGACTTGACACTGCTACTTCGCCTCAAGTGTGTTCCCACTGTACTTTGATTACTACCCTACCATGGCTTAAAGGAGTCATGCAAACAGGTAATAGTTGGGTGCAGTCCCGAAGCACTTAGAGGCAGTGATGGTTAGATAGGATTCGTCTCTCCCGGTATTAGGGGTTGATATCGTGCTGTGTTCGGAAGGCCATTTCACAAAGGCCTTGGCCAAAGCAAGCGAGATTTACTGGTAGGTATTCCAGTAGTTTCTCAGGGTGTATTGGGCTACTCTCCGACATGAATTATTGCGCTATTAGGGGTCTGAAGATTACCGCCCCTTAGGCCTGATATGCGATACTTTTAGACGAACAGACCAGACAGTACAGAGATTGTCACATTCAGGCTCAGTAGGAGTTCGGTTGGGTTTCCTCATCGGCCTTCTTATCGAAAAATACCTGGGTAGCCGTTACATGCAGCTAGTACCGCTTGCGGCTTGTGGTTAAACCCACTGCCAGCGTACTATCGAGTCTTTAGAGTCCCATACAGAGAGTTTCCCTGCATCGGGCGAAAGATGTAGAGGCCGTATAGTTTTACGGCAGGGCTTCAATCACGTACGTGCACTTGTGCGCGTATGACGTTCGGGCGGATAATACTAGTGGGCTTTGGTTTAAGCCGGATCCTAGTATTATATTAATGGATCAGTTTCGTCTCTTTATATTTGTATTTCTCGGAACACGGATGCGGGTAAGTATATACGGATGAGAGGGGCATGAAGGAGACACCTCATTAAGGTTTTTACCATTGACTTGATTAAAACAATTATGAGGTGGAGGAAAGTATTTGTTATTTTTTGTAAATGATAATTGTGGCATGGCTACTTGTTTTGACTACTTGACTTGGTTTGACCATTTGACTTAGTTTGACCACTTGACTTGGTTTGACTCTTTGACTTAGATATTACTTGTGAGATATTTTTGTGTCACTAGATATTTTTGGGTGTGATATTTTCTTGCCATGCTAGCAGTCATATCAAGTGAGCCATCTCATTTTCTATTATCATTATCAAAAACCATTTCTCTTTCCTCAAGCTAGCTCTCTTCTTCTTCCTCACATCCAAAACCCTTAAGGTCTCATGAGTTGAGTAAACTAGGGTTCCAAGAGACAAATAAATCCATCGTCATTCTCTACATCACCTAGGCCATCTAGTTTAGAAAGCTAGTTGCCCTAGTTACCTCGGATTTGAGGTTGGAGCTCGGACTATAGACTCTCGGGTGGATCGTCTTTGACTCGAGGAAGCCGACGAGGAAGCTACGATCCGGATCGATCCTTGGATCCTACGATGACGAGGAGGGCAGCGGAGAAGACCCGAAGGACTTGTATCATGAGGTATAACATTCTTTCTAAGTAGTTAAATCTCATGTAGTTTGCTAGCTAGGGTTTATAGTCGATCCTTGGTTCTAGTTGGTGTTGCGAAGCCCGTAAAAATCATTTTTTGTAAATTCTGCCTCCCCGCGAACACGTGGGGTGCGCGACATCGACTTATATGGAGCTGACTATGAGGTGGAGGATAGCAAAGAAGACCCGAAGGACTTGGTATCGTGAGGTATAACACTTCTTTCCGAGTAGTTAACCTCTTACCAGTTAGCTAGTTAGGGTTTAGTATCGATCCTGGAGTTCAAATCGGTGTTGCGAGCTTTGAAAAATCGTTTTTTTCATATTCCGCCTCCCCACAAACATGCGGGGTGCTCAACATCGGCTTACAAGCTCTATGCCAAGTACAGCAAGTGTGAATTTTGGTTAGATCAATTCAGAATTCTTGGACATATCGTTTCAGGAGAAGGAATATCAGTAGATCCAGCTAAGGTGTCAGCTGTCAGTGAGTGGCCGACACCAAAGACAGTGAAAGATATACGAAGTTTCTTAGGATTAGCAGGATACTACCGATGATTCATTGAATGCTTCTCAAAGATTGCAGCACCCCTAACCAAGCTCACCCGTAAAGATGAAGCATCCGTGTGGTCAGAAGCATGTGAAAAAGATTTTGTAGAACTCAAGTCGAGATTAACTTCTGCACCTATCCTTGTAATACTGGATCAATCTGGAGGATTCGTCGTGCATTATGATGCGTCCGGTAAAAGATTAGGATGTGTTCTACACCGGCATGGAAAAGTTGTGGCTTTTGTATCAAGACAACTAAAGGTTCATCAGCCCAACTATCCGACACATGATCTGGAGTGGGCAGCCGTGATCTTCGCACTTAAGATTTGGTGCCACTATCTTATGGGAGAACAAGTGGATATATACACCAACCACAAGAGTCTGAAGTATGTATTTACTCAGAAGGAACTAAACATGTGGCAGAGAAGATGGTTAGAACTCATGGCGGACTTCGACATCAACCTACAATATCATCCTGGGAAGGTGAACGTAGTTCCTGATGCCCTTAGTCACCAGCCATTATCAATGAACCTCACCGTCCAGTAGAGACTACAATAAGAATTGCACGGATTGGAGATTGAAGTAGTTGTGCCAGGTAATGCTTCATACTTGATGAACTTACAAGTCCAGTCCACTCTTGTCAATCAGATCAATACTGCATAAGCAAGTGATGCCAAGGTACAAAAGATCAGAGAACAAGTAGAAAGTGGACTACGAACCGACTTCATCATCCACGAAGATGGATCCTTGCGATATGGAGGTCGATTATGTGTGCCAATTTTCCCAGTTCGAGATGAGTTGATGAAAGAAGCTTACAACTCTCCGTATTCGGTACACTCCGGTGGTACGAAAATGTACAATGATCAACAACAATACTACTGGTGGTATGGAATGAAGCACGAAGTAGAAAGGAGCGTAGCCAAGTGTTTGGTGTGTTAGCAAGTGAAGGCTGAATATCACAGAACTGTTGGTCTACTTCAGCCGTTACCAATCCCAGAATAGAAATGGCAGCACATTACCATGGACTTCATGACAGCCCTTCATCATAGCACGAAGGGTAACGACGCAATATGGGTTATTATTGATCGACTCACCAAGTCGGCTCATTTTATTCCATTTCGAGTTGGCCAGTCAACTGAGACGTTAGCAAAGAAGTGTTTGAAATATGTATGCCCTAGAGGCCATTATTGTACATGTGATGTAAATTATAGTGGATGCTTGGACATATATATATATATATATATATATATATATATATATAGAGAGAGAGAGAGAGAGGACTTTCTTGCTCAACATGATAGTATGCTATCTGGTTACTCTTTATCTTAACATGTTGACTGGTATTATTTACTGTCTTGTTCTCACATGTTGATAAAGCCCTTAGGATATATACTTGACAACCAGGATTATGATGAGATCATACTAGTGGGGCCAGGGTGGTCCATTAAGTACATCCTTTAATCAGTTCCTAGTCGTGGGAATATCGAGACCAGGGCATCGATATTCTAGTATAGACCAGTGTGTACGTTTCTTGTCCCTTAGAGGGCGATGGTTGATCCTACAACCATTGGTGTGTGACATCAAAGATTGTACACAGGTGCTCATTGGAGAATGGGTACACCGAACAGGACTCGCCAAGGAATCCTATGTGGTAGTATACCTATCGTTAGATAGCAGTCCTCTGGTGACACCGGTACAGGTTAGTCTGTAGACCCGAGATCGTCATAGAGTCTTGTATGGCTCCCACTGTGCATTGATTTCCTCCCTACCACGGCTCAAAGGAGTCATGCAAACAGGTGGATTTTGGGTACAGTCCCGAGTCACATGGAGGCATAAGATGGGTTTCGTCTCTCCCGGTATTGGGGGGTTGATGTTGCGCTATACTCGATTGGTTATAACTGGAAGTCCCTGGCCAGGGCTGCTGTTGAGATTTACTGATAAGAGTTATCAGTAGTTTCTCAAACCGTTAGGCCAGACATCGGCATGACTTATCACGTTGCTGGGGCCTAACGTTTACCACCCCTGGACATGATAGGCGACATATCAGACGAAGAGACCGGACTGTACGGTAGTGTTACTGATAGGCTTTATGGAGAATATGGATGAGCTTGCTTGTTGATCTTCATATCGCTCAATACCCGGGTAGCCGTTACGTCCATCTAGTACCGCTGACGGCTTGTAGGTGATTGATGTGATCATCACCTACTGCTGGAGTATTGACGAGTCTTTAGAGTCCCACACAGAAGTTTCCTGGTTCGAGCGAAACGAAGTAGGGCACATATGTTGATATGTGCATGGGCCTGATTAAATATGAGTATGTGATACCGTATTATAATCTGGCAGTTATCTGATGTCGGTCAGGTTATATGTGATATAACCGGATTATCGAATCAAGTGTTGGTTTGATAATGTGATATTCAGATTAATGATATTAGTCGGTTATATGTGATATAACCGGATTATTAGATCAAGTGTTGATTTAATAATGTGATATATATTATATGTGATATAATTATATCCTAACTAATATCATTAGCTCACTAATTGCTTTATTTATATATATATATATATATTAATGTATATTTGATATATATAAATATATATATTATTATATGAAGCATGACATGTTTTTCTATTTTTAGAAAATAGAAAAATGAGGTGTAAATTATGGAGATATTTATGGAATGGGCAAGGCATGGGTTTTATTATTTGTATATTAGTCTTGACTCACTATTCAAGCATGGTTGCAATTTAGAATTGCAATCTTATTCCATGCTTGAATAAGTGAGGAAAGAGAGAGCCATTTTGAGTTTACTCTCATCATCTTCATTCTTCATGCCTTAGCCATTTTTCTAGAGCTCTTGCTTTCTCTTGCTCTCTATAATTTTCTTCACCTCACTTCCAATTTCAAACTCTCACATGTGATATGAATCATTGAACTTGTGAAAACCCTAGTGAGAAAATTAAACCCCTACTTCACCATCACACATTAGATTAGCAATTTGATGTGGAGTGTTGCCTTCACTAATGAGATTAGTGAAGAGTTAGCTTGAGCTTGTGGACTTATGGTGGATCGTCTTTGGCGCGAAGATCACGAAGGAGATTCTTTCATCTTGAATATGAGCCAAGTGGAGTCGCGTGGACCACAACCCGGAGCTATTGAAGAGAAGAACTCGAACTACAAAGGCTGTATGCTCTTTTCTTCTCTTTAGTTCATCACATCACAAAGGAAAACCCTAATAATCTAGCAAAGATCTTGTATAGTCTAACTTAGCACCTAATAAAATTTGAATTTGGCATGCTTGATGTCACTAGAACCTCATGGTGGTGCTAAGGTCAACTTTCATGGTATCAGAGCTACTAGGCATTGGATGTCGACCTATGGGGGGTTCTCACTGTGTGATAGTATGGCGAAGCATAGGCTCTTACCCTCAGGGTGTCCCGAGACCGGAAGGTGTTCGGACGGGTTGTAGTCCTCACGAGGGGGCATGCGTAAAAAGTAGCTGCTGAGGGATTTGTAGGTGCCACAGTGACCCCATTGGATGGGGTGGCTGCCTTACTTTCATGGTATCAAAACCAAGCTAGGACATTAAGGTAACTTGTAGTGACGTTAGAAATCCGCCGTTTTTGTCCCGCAAAAACTGCCGATAAAAACTATTTCAATAAATGATGTTTTGAGTTGTTTTCACACCTCGCGGGCTCACGGTTTGAACCAAGAAGCCGCGGGGTGGAGCGTGCACACCCCGAGGAAACCCAGGGGGCGACCAGAGGCTGGACCCACACCCCAAGACCACCACAAGGTGGCCTTAGGGGCGGGTGACCCGAGAGCACCCTAACTGGGTGCTCTCGGGTCTGCCTACCTTAGGGGGCCACTTCGTGGTGGCCTCCGGGGGTGGGTACCCCCCCGAGGTCCCCCATTCGACATTTAATTTTGGGATCTTTGTAAGTCGATGTACTTCACCCCAGAACTTGTGGGGAGGCGGAATTTTCGAAAACGATCATGTTTAAAGAACGAACATCGACTAACCGCTTAAATCGAAGCTAAACTACAAATAACCGTACACAAAGAGTTTCATAACTATTGTGTTTAGGGATTATACCTAATGAAACTAGTCCTTCGTCTTTACGATCTCCTTGTTCTCCTCGGCCTTCTCTAGGTAGTAGACGATCCACCCGAGAGCAAAACTCCAAACTAAACCTCTAACTTGAGGTAACTAATCTTCTTGGATTGCTAATCAAAGAAGATAGAATGAAATAGAGTGATGGTTATGGATTGATTAGTCTTTCTAATCCTTTGATCTCAACACATGAGGTGTAAGGATTAGGGTTTGAAGATGAGAGCTTGAGGAGAGAGAATGTGAGAGTAAATTATGAGATAAGATTGTGAGTATCATAACATATTATGAAGCATTCTCATTAAAGAATAAATGAATAAATGTGATGAATAAGCATGCTTCATAAATGTTAAGTGGTGATTCATTAGCATGAGTCATTAATCATTTATGGTGCAATAATGACAATGATGAATCACTCTCATGACTCACAAATCTTATCCAAAGTATATGCAACCTAAACCTCCTTAGTCACCATCTTCTAGAAGCTTCTCGCACAATTACGAGAACGCCCCTCCAATCCGCAAAAATACGGAAAAACTTTAGACTGTAAAAATCCAATAACCGGATACCAGTAACTGGCTTAAACCAAAGCCGACTGGTAAAAACTGTCCGAAAGTCGTACGCGCGTAAACGCACGTATGCGTCCGAACCCTTGTCGTAAAACCATACGACCTCTATATCTTTTCGCCTGGAATAGGAAACTCTCTGTGTGGGACTCTAGAGACTCGACTACTACGCTGGCAGTGGGTTTAACCACAGACCGCAAGCGGCACTAGCTGTACGTAACGGTCCCCAGGTAGTTGTCGATAAGAAGGCCGATGAGTAAACCCATCCGAACTCCTACTGAGTCTGATGTGACAATCTCCATACAGTCCGGTCCGTTCGTCCAAGACTATCGCATATCGGGCCTAGGGGGCGGCAAGCGTCAGTCCCCTAATAGCGGTATAAGTCGTGTCGGAGGGAAGCCCATTACACCCTGAGAAACTACTGGAACCTACCAGCAAATCTCGCTTGCCCTTGTTGGAGATAGTGCCCTCAGAGTCAATTATTGGATCACAGGCACGTGATTGCAATAATTGAGGGAGGACCTATCCCGGTACGACAGTCTTACTCGAGATGATAGTTTGCTATCTGGTTTACCTTTATCATCGTGTACTGCTTTAGGTGACATGACATGTCGCTATTGCACGTTGATAGAGCCCCTAGGATTCTTGCTTGACTACCGGCAGTATGAGGGCGATCATATACGTGGGAGCTGGTAGTCTATAAGCACATCCTTAAAAGGTCCCTAGTCGTGGGAGTTTCGAGACAGGGCATCGATACTCCAGAGTAGACTAGTGTATACAGTCGAGACCCCGACGAGGGGCGGTGGCCGGTCTCACAAGCCACTGGTGTCAGTTGGATCACCTAAGATGTATACAGGTGCTCATTGGGTTATGAGTACACCGGACAGGACTCGCCGGGAACATGCTAGTTGGTCTTATACCTGACGTCAGATAGCAGTTCCCAGGTGACATGTGTACAGGTTAGTTCATCGACCCGGGGATCGTCATTTGTCTCGTGTGAGTTCCCACTGTGCTTTGATTACTACCCTACCACGGCTCAAAGGAGTCGTGCAAACAGGTTTTAGTTGGGTACAGTCCTGAGCCACATGGAGGCAGTGAGCGGATCTTCGGGGGTTTCGTCTCTCCCGGTATTGGGGGTGAGGTCGCGCTGTGTCTAGGAGAGCCATTACACGAAGTCCTTGGCCAAGGCAGGAGATTTACTGGTAGGTATTCCAGTAGTATCTCAGGGTGTTCTGGGCTACACTCCGACACGACTTGTACCGCTTTTGGGGGTCTGACTTTTACCCACCCCCTAGGCCCGACATGCGATGCTCATAGACGAACGGACCGGACTGTACGGATATTGTCACTGACAGGCTCAGTAGGGTGTCAGGATGAGTTCGCTCATCGACGTTCCTTTTAGTCAATAGCTGGTGGCACGTTACGTATTGGCTTATACCTCTGACGTGCTAGTGGTTAAATCCACAGCCATAGTATTGACGAGTCTTTAGAGTCTACCACACTTTCAGTTACTCAAGCTTTCGGGCGAAACGCTGTAGAGGCCGTATGGAGATATGGCACGGTCCGATCAGATACGTGCGGTATTGCACGGATCAGGATCGGACGGTTTATACTAGTAGCCGTATTGGTATATGGCAGGGTTCGATCAGATACGTGCGGTATTGCACGGATCAGGATTGAACGGATATTACTAGCCGGCTTTGGTTTAAGCCGGTCCTAGTTTAGTACAGTGTAGATTTTGTCTCATTGCATTTGTATCCGGCCGGAATACAGATGCGGGTGTGTATGCACAGTATCGGGGTTTTCCTGTAATTTATTACGGGACCATTTTTTCTGGAGTTGCCAGTTTGCATTCCGTTCCGGCCGGTTTTTCTTTGTTCTTTCACGGCCGGACTTTTCCGTTGGAGGGTGTTATTTGTAAGTTTGCAAATAACACTTTGTGGAGGATTTATTTGCATAAGGATTGATATGATAAGCATCTTTGCTTTTCATGTATTTATGTGATAAGGATGGATTTGAGGTTGATGTAAAGTTTTGTGATGATTATGTTTTTGGTTGTGGTCACTCTCCACCTTTTCCTACACTCACTCTCCTTCTTGGTTTTTGTATAGTTGATTTCTTTTTTCCACCATCATTCTCATCTCATTCTTGAGTTGGCCGGCCACTTCTTGAGGAGAGGAAATGAGAGAGGTTGATTTTGAGTGTTGCATTTTTATCATCTCATTTGGCTTGCTAAAAATTGATAGCATCATTTCCCTCAAAGTTCATTCTTCCTTCACCTCCATCAATGGCAACAAACCCCAAAGTGAGACATCCACTCTACACTACACTTCCTACAGCAAATCTTGGACGCGTCGATTCGCCAGCTTCGCGCCCGAGTTGCCTCGGTATTGAGGTGGGAGCCCGTAAAAGCTACAGGCGATGTGGTGCCCTTTCCGACGAGGAGGAGACGGACGGAGATCTCGCGAGGAGATCGGAGTGGAGATGAAGACCGGAGGACTCGGATCAGTCGGTACATCTCTTCCCTTTCTTTTTTGTAGCTTAGACTTGTTAATGGTTACGATCCGGAGTTTAGTGCGCGGTGGTGCCGGTTTGCAAAATCCGCAAAATTAAAGTTTATCACCGCTTCCGTATTCCGGCGTCGGATTGACGGCCGGGGCGCCGCCGTGCACTTACAGTGGTATCAGAGCCTCGCCATTAACTTCGTCTAGCTTCGTTTGATGTGTTTTGCGTTTCCGATCGACCAAAATTCCAAAATCTACATTTTACCTCACATCAGTTTTCTGTTAAGATTTTTTGGTGTCTAAAAATTTTTCAGGTGGTCTCAGAATGATTTTCAGGGAATTATAAGCATACTGGAAAAATTCGACGCAGTGACTCGATCAATAGAGCGCGGAACCGCGGCCAAAACCCCACTTGGGCCGCGGTTCCGCCGCGCATTGATGTGCTCACTGAATCAAGTTTTTCCAGTGGGCTTCTGGGCTTAAATTGGGGGTTTTGGAATATTAAAATTGGGCCAATTATTTCTGTGAGTGCTGTAGTATTGGTTTGGGGCCCACTTGTTAATTTTTGGTCAATCGGAAAATTTTAAACACATTTTTTCACAGTATTTACATTATATCTGCGACCGTGAATGTCACTCGATCGGTAAATCCTGTCTAGCTGCTATAGCCCGGTTAGACGGATTTGCGAACGTGACTTTCGCGTTGATGTTCTATGTATTTGCTGTGATGTTGCGGATCGGTCGTGGGGGATAGCCTGGATGCAATGCTAGTACAGTGCTGTTGTATTATGTACATTTGATATTGCGGGGCGAGCGTCCGACATGTGGACTGCCGTCACTGCCTGTTTGTATTATTCTTTTGGGGCACGACCTGGTTGCGGTCGATGTACCCGGTGTATGTATATTTTACTTTCTGTACTAGGATTGCCCCGCGGTGGGGTGCACGGATAGCCGGGTTCTAGAAGACAACAAGCCCGCATCTCATGGCATTGGGACGGAGGGGGCTTCTCTCCAGGATTGGCTGGCTATTCGCCGCACTCGTAGGGGGTACAGGTTGACCCAGGAGGGGTGCCCAAGTTGCCGGATTCCGTGAAGTGCTGGGTGGTCCATTCACGGTGCTGAAGGGGGCTGCCTCGCTTCAGGTTTTGGCGGGTAACTTGCCGCGCCCATAGGGTCTAGGATTTCATTGCACAGGCTATCCACACGACCAGGGGAACGTCGGGTTTCAGTAGTGGCTCTGTGAAACCCGGGGATCCCAGATATCTGTATTGTTCTGTGATGCTGTACATTTCTGTGATGTTGCATTTCTTTTCACGCCTTGAGCGAAATACTATATATTGGTATATATATTAGTAGATGTTGTATATGTTTTTCATCCGCGCTAGTCCAGTCCCCGCTCTGCCGTTAGTTAGCTAACCTAACGGGTGATGACGGGACCCAGTGGCGAATGCGGATGGCATATACGTACGTCAGTATATTTTCGTTCTTTGTGGTGTGATCAATTGATGGGACTGCATTGATTCGGATCAATGCAAGTTAAACAAACCTATTCTGATGTTGTTGGAACACTTTTCAAAAAGCTGTTATTGCAAGGACGTTCACTTTTGTTTTGCATCGCGGTATTCAGTTGGAATATCCTGCTCCTCAGTCGACGAGGCAAGGGCCGAGATCCCTTCACCGGGAGTGATCCCTTGGAATGAATTTTACGTCAGGGCACTAACTTCACTATAGCCGATTACTTTTGCTTTGCATCGTGGTATTCAGTTGGAATATCCTGCACCTCATTCTACGGGGAAAGAGCCGAGATCCCTTCACCGGGAGTGACCTCTTTAGTAAAGGTTTTCGTCACTATATTTTCTAAAAAGCTATCCGTTCCTTCAACGATATCAAGTTCATTACGTTAACGGTTTTCGCCAGAAACCATTCGTAGCCCTCCGTCGTTTCATATGGGTAGTCAATAGTATTCAAGCTGTGTTTGTTGGCCAAAGTCAAGGCACAGTGTTTGGTAGCTGTTGGTTATTCATATGCAGCATGGATAGATGCGTTGGTTTGGAACAGTCGTACTGCCTTGTTGGCCAAAGTCAAGGGTATGTACGGGTGGATTCAAATTAACCTGGAGAATGACGGGCAGAACTTGACATGTGACTTATGATTTGTTGGCCAAAGTCAAGGTCATAAGAGCATGGGGTAGAAATCACATCGGGAGTTTCAAAAGAACTGAAACTTGCCAGATATGCGCATACCTTCTGGAGTGTTATACCGTGAGCGGATTCCGTCACGTTATCATGCGATGATAGTTGGATCCCGATTCCCACTGATGAGTTGGTTTACTCCTCGGGTGACCCCGACTAATTCTTCTTTCAGGTTTGGAGGAGAATTTGAGGTACAGTGGGAGGTTTCCAGATTAGATAAATTGGTAACCATTCTGATCTTGGTTAGAGTGCACGCTGAGTGTTTCTTTTCTCTCTCTCTCTCTGGCAGCGACCATTGACCCGACCCTAAGACTATGACTCAGTGACCAAGTTAACCGAACCTTCTTTACACTGGCTTTTGGATTGTCAGAGTTGCAGACCTCATTGCCACTCCTACTTTTACCCTTTTCTCCAGGACACCCCGTATTACTGCGAACGTCCACTTCCATTGGACAAAGCCATCGTATGGTTAGATACGAACTCGAAGGAATTCGAGGATGGTTTCCGGTTCTGGAGAAAACGGATAGGATTATTCAGTTGTCTTTTCCCTTTCACCTTCTCTCAAGTTGTGAGTACTCCTTGGTTTAGGAGATAGTACACCTATTGCGCAAATTGGATAGTCTTCTTCCAAACCTTAGGCTGGTGCCAACCGGTAGGGAATGAAGAAAACCAATTAGCCTAAATGGTGTGCAGAAGGTATTAAGATTAAGACAAAGCAAGGGATTAGTAAGAGGGCAAAGTAAATTGCAACTCATATTCACGACCAAACCAAATATTTCTTCGCCAATCCTAAATCACCTTTGTATTTCTCCAGGACACTCCGTATCACTACGAAGATCCACAGTTTATTTGGATACTCCATCGTATGGTTATATACGAACTCGAAAGGAACTTGTTCCAGTTCGGGGATGGATTCTGGTCCAGGAGAAATAGGAATAAGGTTTATTCGGTTGTCTTTTATCTTCACCTTCTCTCGCATTGCGAGTGCTCCTAGGACTAGGACAGTACACCCATTATGCTTATTGGATAGTCTTCTTCCAAACCATAGGCTGGTGCCGAACGGTAGGGAAGGAAGAAAACCGATTGGCCTAAAGGGGTGTGCAGAAGGTAATGACTAAAGACATATAAAGGGATTTGGAGAGGTGGCAAAGAATTATGCGGTTATAGTTGTGAATCTAGATAATGGTAGAGGCATTACTAGGAATACCAAGATACCCCATCGAAACATTTCAATGTTTCAGTTCACTGTGTACTGTTAAAAGAAAACTGATTTCCCGATAATATACTTGCTCCAGGGTATGTATTTACCAGGTATGATTCTCACATCTGTATGGTTTTACAGATGATGAGTGGGAGTAAGTTATTGGAAATTGGGTGATCATCCTCATTATATCGGGATTCGTTGTAATCGGTGATATTTGAGGAAATCACCTGGGCTGTTTGCCGGTCGGCAAATGTTTGGTTTTGAATATCCGCTGTTATGCACCAATTTCAAATTGATATATCTGTACGTCTATTTTCATAGAGTGAGATATACCTTTTTGATATTATGTCGATGACATTTACCTATATCAGTGGATGGTTGGGTAAGGAGCATTAAACAGCGGTGTAATTCTTCTTGACCATAAGTACAGTTTTCAACCTACAACACACAGTGAAAGAGTTGTTAGACTCGGCGGACTTATACAGAGCATTGTATGTTGTCCAGTGTCCATTAGGACAGAGGGGTTGGTCCTCATACTATATTCTGTTTACTTTTAACTTCTCTAGTTCTTAGACATGTGTTTCGTAGAAACACAGGGTCTAAGTTTTGAGGAGTTATAGGTATTTGAATAGAGTAGAGAACCAGGTACAGCAAGTATCGGGATTCTTCAAAGTGATCGAAGATGTAGATACTTGTGTATGGTATTCAGTTGATAGTAATGATAAAGAGAAATTGCTTCTCTTTCAGGTTACTCATAATTGGAAGCATTCCTAAGTTGAGTAACGCTGATCGGCCTCTCTCCATTTAGTTGACATGCACTAGAGATAGCTGCATGATTTGAATCTGGTTAAATTAAATCAGTGCCTCTGGTTCTATATTGGATATAGTACAGTTCATATCTTAACATTGTTAAGGTACGGGGAGTTGTCCGGCTTATGATTAAAACCAGACTCTGGATAACTCAAGGCACGTTTCTGTAATGGCTGTTTGTGGGTTGACCCAGGCTATGACGACGGTTGACTTTCTACCATAAGAAAGATCAATAGTGATATTGTTCTTGACTCGCCACAGTTTTAATAAAAATGGATTTTTTCAAAAACAGTAGTGGGAGTATGGTAGAACTGGAAATGATTCCAGAACCGCAAACGATTACTGAAGATTTGATAAGGAACCTAAAGATTCAATATGATTTGACATTCCATTGGCCACTCCGCAGATAAGGTGGGTAACTTCAGGCACCCGAGAGGTACTCCGGTAGCCTCAAGGACGGTGACAGGGAAGTTCTTGTTTACCCACACTTGCCATTGCTGTTGTTCCAGGCTGGAGGCCCGGCAGGAGGATGAGTATAGCGTCGTTCTAAACTAGCTTTAGAAGTGCACGTCTATATGACTCTGCCAGAGGGTTGTCGTAGTCAGTGGGAGCAGCGGAAGCATTGGTGGACATCAGGCTTATGTCTATTTATAGACTAAAGCAGATATAGCGGAGATAGATCATCTGTTTCTGATGTGACAGTCATAGGTTTGACGTCATCAGAGTAGGGGATGGATCTGTTGAGAAGGTAGTAGGGTGTGATATCCGGATTTTGGATGACATACACAAAGTAGGAAGTGACATTCCTATACTACGATCGGTTATACTTTGGTCGTCACACAGTGGTTTCTCCACAAGGGACTTGGATATTATATCAGACATACTGGTTACTAGATCTATGGTTTTTAGATCTAGATTTTGGTGGTTTCCCAATCAGGGTACTTTGACAGCATTCTAAGAGTATTTAGAATGGACGACTCCTGGCACGGTAGTGTACCTGCAGGTGATGGAGTCACCCTCTCTAAAGGTGTCTTATAGACTAAAGTAGAGAGGGATGTGCATGATTGGCAGATCACTTGCTTAGGCAATTGAGTCAATCATGAGATGTCAAGTACCACACCAGATGTTGTTCTTACACTAGATGCAATAAGTTGATATTAATCCAATCCTGGAGAAACAGTCGGAAGCAGTTTTAGAACATAAGTGGATGTTCTAGGGATATGATAACGACAGCCTCATTTGGTAGACAGTTATCATTCCAGGCTTCCAAGGTGACCTGGACGACAAGGAGGTTGTCAGAGTTATAGTTTTTCCTTCTGACGAGGGGCAGTATTTTGGACAGGTGGTCCAAGGAAATACTGAGGGTGGCATGGCGCAGGATACTGATTAAGTTCAGTTGACGATACAGTCTAAGAAGTTTGGATTTGGAGTTCATTTATGAGCTCGGTCCCATCAGACATCCAGACAGTCTAAGACAGGTATTGCTCATTTCGGGAGATGGCTTTCTCCGCGAACTTGAGATATTGAGAGACTTAGAAAGAAACTTCAGAGCGGATCCACTCACTGAGGCTATTCCTCGAACGCAATAGTCTTCCAAACAGGCTTTGTGAGACTGACTAGTAGAGGAGTTGGGTGTTCGGTATCACACGGGCTGTGAGTATGCGACATCGCAATAATTAGCCTTGAGTGCAAGTAGGAGATTGTTGGAGATAGTGCCCTCAGAGTCAATTATTGGATCACAGGCACGTTATTGCAATGATTGAGGGAGGACCTATCCCGGTACGACAGTCTTACTCGAGATGATAGTTTGCTATCTGGTTTACCTTTATCATCGTGTACTGCTTTAGGTGACATGACATGTCGCTATTGCACGTTGATAGAGCCCCTAGGATTCTTGCTTGACTACCGGCAGTATGAGGGCGATCATATACGTGGGAGCTGGTAGTCTATAAGCACATCCTTAAAAGGTCCCTAGTCGTGGGAGTTTCGAGACAGGGCATCGATACTCCAGAGTAGACTAGTGTATACAGTCGAGACCCCGACGAGGGGCGGTGGCCGGTCTCACAAGCCACTGGTGTCAGTTGGATCACTTAAGATGTATACAGGTGCTCATTGGGTTATGAGTACACCGGACAGGACTCGCCGGGAACATGCTAGTTGGTCTTATACCTGACGTCAGATAGCAGTTCCCAGGTGACATGTGTACAGGTTAGTTCATCGACCTGGGGATCGTCATTTGTCTCGTGTGAGTTCCCACTGTGCTTTGATTACTACCCTACCACGGCTCAAAGGAGTCGTGCAAACAGGTTTTAGTTGGGTACAGTCCCGAGCCACATGGAGGCAGTGAGCGGATCTTCGGGGGTTTCGTCTCTCCCGGTATTGGGGGTGAGGTCGCGCTGTGTCTAGGAGAGCCATTACACGAAGTCCTTGGCCAAGGCAGGAGATTTACCGGTAGGTATTCCAGTAGTATCTCAGGGTGTTCTGGGCTACACTCCGACACGACTTGTACCGCTTTTAGGGGTCTGACTTTTACCCACCCCCTAGGCCCGACATGCGATGCTCATAGACAACGGACCGGACTGTACGGATATTGTCACTGACAGGCTCAGTAGGGTGTCAGGATGAGTTCGCTCATCGACGTCCCTTTTAGTCAATAGCTGGTGGCACGTTACGTATTGGCTTATACCTCTGACGTGCTAGTGGTTAAATCCACAGCCATAGTATTGACGAGTCTTTAGAGTCTACCACACTTTCAGTTACTCAAGCTTTCGGGCAAAACGCTGTAGAGGCCGTATGGAGATATGGCACGGTCCGATCAGATACGTGCGGTATTGCACGGATCAGGATCGGACGGTTTGTACTAGTAGCCGTATTGGTATATGGCAGGGTTCGATCAGATACGTGCGGTATTGCACGGATCAGGATTGAACGGATATTACTAGCCGGCTTTGGTTTAAGCCGGTCCTAGTTTAGTACAGTGTAGATTTTGTCTCATTGCATTTGTATCCGGCCGGAATACAGATGCGGGTGTGTATGCACAGTATCGGGGTTTTCCTGTAATTTATTACGGGACCATTTTTTCTGGAGTTGCCAGTTTGCATTCCGTTCCGGCCGGTTTTTCTTTGTTCTTTCCCGGCCGGACTTTTCCGTTGGAGGGTGTTATTTGCAAGTTTGCAAATAACACTTTGTGGAGGATTTATTTGCATAAGGATTGATATGATAAGCATCTTTGCTTTTCATGTATTTATGTGATAGGGATGGATTTGAGGTTGATGTAAAGTTTTGTGATGATTATGTTTTTGGTTGTGGTCACTCTCCACCTTTTCCTACACTCACTCTCCTTCTTGGTTTTAGTATGGTTGATTTCTTTTTTCCACCATCATTCTCATCTCATTCTTGAGTTGGCCGGCCACTTCTTGAGGAGAAGAAATGAGAGAGGTTGATTTTGAGTGTTGCATTTTTATCATCTCATTTGGCTTGCTAAAAATTGATAGCATCATTTCCCTCAAAGTTCATTCTTCCTTCACCTCCATCAATGGCAACAAACCCCAAAGTGAGACATCCACTCTACACTACACTTCCTACAGCAAATCTTGGACGCGTCGATTCGCCAGCTTCGCGCCCGAGTTGCCTCGGTATTGAGGTGGGAGCCCGTAAAAGCTACAGGCGATGTGGTGCCCTTTCCGACGAGGAGGAGACGGACGGAGATCCCGCGAGGAGATCGGAGTGGAGATGAAGACCGGAGGACTCGGATCAGTCGGTACATCTCTTCCCTTTCTTGTTTGTAGCTTAGACTTGTTAATGGTTACGATCCGGAGTTTAGTGCGCGGTGGTGCCGGTTTGCAAAGTGCTCGGGACTGCACCCAACTGCTACCTGTTTGCACGACTCCTTTGAGTCGTGGTAGGGTAGCAATCTAAGAACAGTGGGACACACTCGAGGCGAAGTAGCAGTGTCAAGTCTGCGGACTATGCTGTACTCATGTCACCTGGGAACTGTTCACTGACGACTGGTATAAAACCAACCAACAGTTCCCTGTGAGTCCTGTCCGGTGTACCCGTAACCTAACTAGCACCTGCATACTATCTCCATTACGACGTACTGACGGCTGTGGGACAGACCATCTCCCCAACTGGGATGAGAAGCATACACACCAGTCTACTCCGGAGTATCGATGCTCTGTCTCGATAATCCAACGACCAGGGACCTGAATAAGGATGTGCTTGTAGACTACCCAGCCCCCACTAGTGTGACTGCCATCACAACGCTGGTAGACAAGCAAGATCCTAAGAGCTCTATCAATACGTACACTTACATATTAAGATAGAAAAACCAAGTAGCATACTACCATGTTTAGCAAGACTGTTATATACATGTGAATATCCCAAGCTTCCATTAAGTAATATACAAACTAGTATGATACAGTTATGGCCTTCTAGGGCATAAACACTAACAATCTCTTACTTGCACTAGGGCCATGTACTGGCATATCGAAGACCAATGATCTCGAGTAGCCTCTCGAACTGCGTCTGAGGGAGGGCCTTCGTGAATGGATCAGCAATGTTCTCTTCTAAAGCAACTCTCCGAACCTCGATCTCCTGACGATCAATGATCTCCCTGATCAGGTGATACCGCCTCAAGATGTGTCTGGACTTCTGATGGGACCTTGGTTCCTTCGCTAAAGCTATAGCTCCGTTGTTGTCGCAATACAGATGTATTGGATCAACTATGGTAGGAACCACCTGAAGTTCTGTTAGGAACTTCTTCATCCAGACTGCTTCTTTTGCGGCATCGCAAGCAGCTATATACTCCGCTTCCATCGTCGAGTCAGCAACGGTGTCCTGCTTGGAGCTCTTCCAGCACACCGCCCCTCCATTGAGGGTAAAGACATAACCCGACATGGACTTGGAATCGTCCTTATCACTCTGGAAGCCGGAATCAGCAAAGGCCTCCAACCTGAGGTCTTTTCCGCCGTAAACCAAGAACATCTCCTTAGTCCTCCTCAGGTACTTGAGAATGTTCTTTACTGCTATCCAGTGTTTCTCCCCTGGGTCTGACTGATACCGGCTCACCACGCTTAGTGCGTAAGCTACATCTGGTCTGGTACACAACATCGCATACATTATAGAGCCTACCGCAGAAGCATAGGGTATAATAGACATGCGTTCCCTTTCCAAATCAGTCTTGGGAGACATCTCTTTGGAGAGGGTGATTCCGTGACAAGCCGGTAGATTACCGCGCTTAGAATCTTCCATACTGAATCTTTTCAGTACAGTGTCGATATACCTGGACTGCGAAAGTCCCAACATCCTCTTGGATCTATCACGATAGATCCGGATCCCCAGAATGTAAGAGGCATCACCCAGGTCTTTCATGGAGAACCTGTGTGACAAGAATCCTTTGACAGATTGTAGCATAGGAATGTCATTTCCTATCAATAGAATGTCATCCACATACAAGACGAGGAATACGACACTTCTGGCTACAGCTTTGCTATATATGCACGGTTCATCTGGATTTTTGATAAAGTCATATTCTTTGACTGTCTCATCAAAACAGATGTTCCAATTCCGCGATGCCTGCTTTAGTCCATAAATGGACTTAAGCAGCTTGCATACTTTCCCGCTGCTCCCACTCTGATCGAAACCCTCTGGCTGATCCATATAGACGCTCTCTTCTAAATTACCATTCAGAAAAGCCGTCTTTACGTCCATCTGCCAGATTTCATAATCATGGAAGGCAGCAATTGCAAGAAGGATACGAATGGATTTGAGCATAGCCACTGGAGAAAAAGTTTCGTCATAGTCCAAACCAGGTCTTTGACGAAAACCCTTTGCAACAAGTCTAGCTTTATAGGTTTCCACCTGCCCATCTACACCAATCTTTTTCTTGAAGATCCATTTGCATCCTATAGGTTTTACCCCACCTGGAGCAAAGTCCAAAGTCCATACTTTGTTGGTGTACATGGACTCCATTTCGCTTCGCATTGCATCTAGCCATCGTACCGAGTCGCCGCTCGGGATGGCCTGCTGGAAGCTAGTAGGTTCATCATCTTCTATGATGCAATCCTCTCTATCCCCATCTATGAGAAAACCGTAGTATCTCTCAGGCGGATGAGACGGCCTACTACTCCTGCGGAGGGGTGCGGGAATGTTCTGTTCTTCTTGAACTTCCGGTTCTACCAAACTTTCAGTAGCAGTTTGTGGTTCTGGAATTTCTTCCAGTTCTATTTCGCTCCCACTTGATTCCTTTTCTAAAAACAGATGTTCTAGAAAATGGGCATTACGAGAAACAAAGATCTTTTGTTCCTCTGCGTAATAGAAATAATATCCCTTGGAGTTCTTTGGATATCCCACAAACAAACATTTTACTGATCGTGCCTCGAGCTTGTCTACATGCTGCTTTTTAACAAAAGCTGGACATCCCCAAATCTTCATATGCTGAAGATGGGGTTTCTTCCCAGTCCACATCTGATATGGAGTGGTAGGCACAGTCTTGGTAGGAGCCCTGTTCAAAAGATATGCCGCTGATTCTAGCGCATAACTCCAGAAAGATCGCGGTAGCTCAGCATTACTCATCATGGATCGTACCATATCCAATAGGGTTCGATTCCGTCTCTCCGATACACCGTTATGCTGTGGAGTGTACGGAGGAGTAACCTGAGAGAGAATTCCTTTCTCTTTTAGGTAACCTAGGAACTCGGCACTCAAGTATTCACCATCTCGATCAGATCTAAGTGTCTTTATACTTTTGCCGGT
This sequence comes from Agapanthus africanus, assembly GCA_030015575.1. Lineage (NCBI taxonomy): Eukaryota > Viridiplantae > Streptophyta > Magnoliopsida > Asparagales > Amaryllidaceae > Agapanthus > Agapanthus africanus. Next base: position 464,120,667 of record CM057343.1, read on the forward strand.
TTGGTTTTCTACTTCATTCTTATACCCTTGGAATTTCTCAAAAGCCTCGGATTTATGTTTCATCAAATAAATGAATCCGTATCTTGAGTAATCATTCGTGAAAGTAATGAAATAGGAAAAACCACCTCTCGCATGTGTCGACATTGGACCACATACATCGCTGTGTATGAGTCCTAAGAGCTCGTTCGCTCTTACTCCTTGTCCAGTGAATGGAGTCTTTGTCATCTTTCCTTTGAGACAAGATTGACAAGTGTCATAAGATTGATATTCGAACGAGTCCAAATATCCTTCTCTATGCAACTTAGTCAACCTTCTCTCATTGATGTGACCCAGTCTACAATGCCATAAGAAAGCTTTATTCAAATCTGGAGACTTTCTTTTTAGTGTGTTCTGGACATTGAAAATTTGAAGTTGGTTTAAAACATATATTCCGTTATTTAGTGTACCTGACCCAATCAAACCATGATTAAGGTGGATGTTGACAACATCTCTTACAAACGTGAAATCATAACCTTTATTTGATAACAAGAAAACTGATATGATATTACACGTTAAGCTTGGTACAAAATAACAGTTATGTAAAACCAAAATGTGTCCACTCGTCAATCCTAGGTGATAGTCCCCGACGGACGCAGCTCCCACGCTAGCTCCGTTAGCAACCTTTAGGGTCATATCATCTTCCTTCAGCACTCTACGGTTTCTCAGTGTCTGCAATGAATTGCAAATATGAGATCCTGATCCGGTATCCAATACCCAGGAAGTAGAGTTGATCGACAGACAATTCTCAATTACAAACACACCTGAAGTCGAAGCCACAGCTTGCTTCGGTTCCTGGTTCTTGGCGTTCCACGCCTTGCAATCCTTCTTCCAGTGCCCTTTCCTGTGACAATGGAAGCATTCATCCTGGCCAACTACCGGTACCGCAAACTTTTTCTTTCCCTTCCCTCCAACCTTACTAACACCTCCTCTAGGTCTGGGTGCGGCCTTCTTCTTCCTTCCTTTGGCCTTAGCCTTGGACCCGGAAGAAGATGTACCGCCAACAAACATAGCGGGTGTTTCCCTTGAATTCTTCAAGGTGTCCTCTGCACTCCTTAACATGTTCAGGAGTTCCGGAAGTTCAACTTCTTTTCTTTGAAGATTGAAGTTCAGGATAAACTGGGCGTAGGTGTGAGGAAGGGACTGGAGAATAAGGTCTGTATAGAGCTCATTATCCAAAGTCGTCCCAAGGTCTGGGAGCTCTTCAATGTAGCCGATCATCTTTAGGACATGTTCTCCTACCGATGACCCGACAGACAACCTCGCTCGAAACAAGTTCTTAGAGGTCTCGTATCTTGCTATACAAGATTGCTCTCCATAAAGTTCCTTTGTATGGAGAAATATGCCATCAAGGTCCATATCCTTGTGCCTCCTCTGATGTTCATTGTTCATCGAGGCAAGCACGATGCACTTGGCTTTCACGCAATCTAAATCCCAGGTTTTGCGGATTTCCTTATCCGCATTGCTGGATTTGGGACCAGGGACAGCAGGTGCCGTAGCGGTGAGGACGTACCCCAGTTTGTCATAGGTCAAAGCCATTTTGACATTCCGCAGCCAATCTTTATAGTTTGGCCCCGTCAGTATATTTTTCTCTAAAAGTAACTTAAGTCCAGTCATTTTCAGGGTCGCTGCAATTAGGAGAGAGAGAAGAAAACTCTTTAGCATGATGCTCTTGCAAGTTTAGAGTGGTTTTTAGTTTATCTAAACTGGATGGCTCCCACTGTTTCTCGAATCCTTCCTCAAACCATAAAAGAAGAATTAGCCAGGACTATTCTCACCGTACAATACTTGCTTAACCGTTCAGCCAGGCTGGTGTCGGTACTTCGAGGGAGGTTTTCCAACGCTTTCGCGAAATTCCTTAATTAAATAACCTCTTTTCTCTGGGGGCGTAACCCCGCTGACACTTTTCTGGACACCTACTAGGTTTATAGCATTGATCGTTAAGTGACGAATATCCTGATAAGTAGCATATACTCACAGTAGGATCGGGATCCAAATATCATCGTCTGATAATGTTGTAGGAATGCTACCAACATTCATCAAACTCAAAATGGTATGCATCTCTTTGCAAATTTCAGTTTCTTTAGAAATTCCCGATATAAGTTTTTGCCCCATGCTCTTATAACCTTGGCTTTGGTCAAAGTGTCATAAGTCACATGTCAAGTTCTACCCGTCATTATCTTGTCAATTTGAACCCATCCGTATATACCCCTGACTTTGGTCAAATGGTAATACGACTGTCCCAAACCAACTCATCTATCTTATGCAACAAATGAAAACCCAGCAGCTACCAAACACTATGCCTTGACTTTAGCCAAAATGCATAGCTTGAATACTACTGAATACCCAAATGAAATGACGGAGGGCTACGAATGGTTTTGGCAAAACCGTGAACGTAGTGAACTTGATATAACCGAAGGAACCTGATAGCTTTTAAAAGGAGTGGTTAAGGCTCCGCATTTAAAAATATCTGTTTTTAAAATTAACCGAGTGGTTTCTTTTAAATTGTTCCAAAGATTAAAACTTTGGTTTATTTTCTTTGCATTATAGATAATGCGTCCCATCATTAACCTATCATTGCAGAAAACAACGAAAATACCACGTCCTCTTATGCCATCCGCATTCGCCACGGGGTCCCGTCATTACCCGTTAGGTTACTTAACTAACGACAGAGCGGGGGCTGGGCTAGCGCGGGTGTAAAACATAAGTGACGTCTAAATAGCTACAATATATATAGATATTTTACATTCGTCTGACGCAATGATATACATTCCAGAACACAGATAAACTTTATTGGATTTGCAAGCAATCTGTATTTCTTTTGAGCCTGCAAGAAAAGACAGATTACACAGTTGTGATGAATAGCCGTTACCCCACCCTCGACCCCTACGGGTACGGCAAACTACCCACCCGGCAGTTTGTGTACCCCACCTTGGGTCAGTCCTAGGAGCAAAAACAGTAAAATGAAATAATACAACGGTGGCTACAACCGCAACCTGGATGTGCCCCGCAAAAATAATATTACAACAAATTACATTTACAACAAATGAATTAAACAATAACCCATTGCTAAACCCCGGCTAAACACCACAACAGTCCAATACAGTTTATATACACAAACAGATATAACCATTACAGAAATGTGCAACCCCCTGCCAACCGACATACTAGCAGTTAGGGGAGGTTTACGAACACATTTATCAATCACAGATATAATCCAATATGCAAATACTGTACAATTTCGATCGATTAAACATCTTTAATATTGCTCCAAAAACTGCTCTGTTAAACTGAAACCTGAGCAAAATTAAAATATTCCAGAAAACACCAAATATCACAGGGGACCCACACAAAAAATTTGGGATCATGACTCGGCAACTCGGCGGCGGAACCGCGGCGGATCGGTGGGATCCGCCGCGCTTCCGCGGCGTTTTAGCCGAGTCATGGGCCCAATTTTCTTGGGTGTTCTCCTGGATGCTTTTCAAGCTTTCTGCACATCCCTGAAAAATTTTTAGACTTCATTTAAATTTCGACAGAAACTTGACATTTTTAGGGTTTTCCGGCTTCGTTTTTCCGTTCGAAATTCGTACAAATTTGCAATTAAGTTATTTATTGTTTAGCGAGGCTCTGATACCACTGTAAGTCGATGTACTTCACCCCAGAACTTGTGGGGAGGCGGAATTTTCGAAAACGATCATGTTTAAAGAACGAACATCGACTAACCGCTTAAATCGAAGCTAAACTACAAATAACCGTACACAAAGAGTTTCATAACTATTGTGTTTAGGGATTATACCTAATGAAACTAGTCTTTCGTCTTTACGATCTCCTTGTTCTCCTCGGCCTTCTCTAGGTAGTAGACGATCCACCCGAGAGCAAAACTCCAAACTAAACCTCTAACTTGAGGTAACTAATCTTCTTGGATTGCTAATCAAAGAAGATAGAATGAAATAGAGTGATGGTTATGGATTGATTAGTCTTTCTAATCCTTTGATCTCAACACATGAGGTGTAAGGATTAGGGTTTGAAGATGAGAGCTTGAGGAGAGAGAATGTGAGAGTAAATTATGAGATAAGATTGTGAGTATCATAACATATTATGAAGCATTCTCATTAAAGAATAAATGAATAAATGTGATGAATAAGCATGCTTCATAAATGTTAAGTGGTGATTCATTAGCATGAGTCATTAATCATTTATGGTGCAATAATGACAATGATGAATCACTCTCATGACTCACAAATCTTATCCAAAGTATATGCCACCTAAACCTCCTTAGTCACCATCTTCTAGAAGCTTCTCGCACAATTACGAGAACGCCCCTCCAATCCGCAAAAATACGGAAAAACTTTAGACTGTAAAAATCCAATAACCGGATACCAGTAACTGGCTTAAACCAAAGCCGACTGGTAAAAACTGTCCGAAAGTCGTACGCGCGTAAACGCACGTATGCGTCCAAACCCTTGTCGTAAAACCATACGACCTCTATATCTTTTCGCCTGGAATAGGAAACTCTCTGTGTGGGACTCTAGAGACTCGACTACTACGCTGGCAGTGGGTTTAACCACAGACCGCAAGCGGCACTAGCTGTACGTAACGGTCCCCAGGTAGTTGTCGATAAGAAGGCCGATGAGTAAACCCATCCGAACTCCTACTGAGTCTGATGTGACAATCTCCATACAGTCCGGTCCGTTCGTCCAAGACTATCGCATATCGGGCCTAGGGGGGCGGCAAGCGTCAGTCCCCTAATAGCGGTATAAGTCGTGTCGGAGGGAAGCCCATTACACCCTGAGAAACTACTGGAACCTACCAGCAAATCTCGCTTGCCCTGGCCAGGGACTTTGCGTAATGGCTCTCTGACACAGCGCGATATCTACTCCCAATACCGGGAGGGACGAATCCTATCTAACCGCCACTGCCTCCAAGTGCTCGGGACTGCACCCAACTGCTACCTGTTTGCAGGACTCCTTTGAGTCGTGGTAGGGTTGCAATCTAAGAACAGTGGGACACACTCGAGGCGAAGTAGCAGTGTCAAGTCTGCGGACTATGCTGTACTCATGTCACCTGGGAACTGTTCACTGACGACTGGTATAAAACCAACCAACAGTTCCCTGTGAGTCCTGTCCGGTGTACCCGTAACCTAACGAGCACCTGTATACTATCTCCAGTACGACGTACTGACGGCTGTGGGACAGACCATCTCCCCAACTGGGATGAGAAGCGTACACACCAGTCTACTCCGGAGTATCGATGCTCTGTCTCAATAATCCAACGACCAGGGACCTGAATAAGGATGTGCTTGTAGACTACCCAGCCCCCACTAGTGTGACTGCCATCACAACGCTGGTAGACAAGCAAGATCCTAAGAGCTCTATCAATACGTACACTTACATATTAAGATAGAAAAACCAAGTAGCATACTACCATGTTTAACAAGACTGTTATATACATGTGAATATCCCAAGCTTCCATTAAGTAATATACAAACTAGTATGATACAGTAATGGCCTTCTAGGGCATAAACACTAACAATCTTCGCCTCCGCGAAGATTCGGGCGGGTTTTGAGTTTGTTTCGACTCCCGGATTGGCTTAAAACGATCGATTTTGGAACTTGAGCTCACTGGATTTTTCATGTCTTGGAAAAATTGGTTTAGTTTTCTAATTACGTGCGGAATTCTAATATTGCAGTTACTTTACAAGCTTTGTGATGTGTGTGATACAATTATTAGAATCCGAATTAATTAGTTTTATGAAAACTAGTTAGTATATTGTAAACCTAGCCATTTAGTCTCAATTGATCGATTTCCATGAAGTTTTGATTCGGATCAAAACTCCGTCGCAATTGCGTATTGTACGCGATCACTAAGTCGTGAATCTTGTTGAATTATCCGACAACCAATTGAAAAGAGTTTTCAATTTGAGACTAAAATGCAAGTTTTATAAGTTAGGCATGAAATCCAGAATATAAGACATTCTGGGTTTATGATGTCTAAGGATATTGCGGATTCTAATTATTGTAGTTTTCTGTTTTCTTTTCTGTGACCGTAAGTGTAATTTGTGGGGTATCCCAATCTCTTTGCTATATGTCAACAAGTTTTAGGGATACACATATTTGCTTACGTTGATGATATGTGATATCATATGTTGTTGTTTATATGATTTATTGGATCGTCGTGAAAGAATAGCCGGGGAAATTCTATATGAGATGAGAGTTTTTATTTTCATTCATGTAAAATCTGTATGTAATATTCTTTTATTGGGGTACTTCTGGGTTGAGGATGATGTCACCACTGTTGTATATTATTTACTTTTCCGCATTAGGATAGACCCAAGGCGGGGAGCACAAGTAACCGGGTTCTAGAGTCCAGTGGGAGACCATCTCAAGGAGTTGAGACCGGGTCTCCTAACTCTAGAATTGGCGGGGTTACTTACCGCTCTCATAGGGGTTTAGGGATGTGGGTTTGGCTATTCATCATGACTGTGGAATCCGTGCTTTACATTATTGGCTAAATTTAAAACACGAACATCCTAGTATATCCAATATTTCATATGTTGCTTCTGCTGCTTGATTCTGTGATGTTGATCATATAACTGCATGAGAAGAATGTAATATTATATATATGATATATAATAAATGTTGCTTACGTTTTGCACCCGCACTAGTCCATCCCCCGCTCTGCCGGTAGTTAAGTAACCTAAAGGTGCATGACAGGACCTCGTGGTGAATGCTAATGGCATAAGCGCACGTTCTATTTTCGTTTCATTTTTCTGTGATGTTTAGGAAACATTTAATGATGGGACTTCATTAATGAGATTAATGAAAAGAAAGAAACCAAAATATGTTGTAGAATCAAATTTTCAAAAAGGGTAGCTCTAGTTTTTACTTTGCACAGTGGTATTCCTTGATGAATATCCAGCAACTCATTCGATGAGGAAAGAGCCGAGATCCCTTCACCGGGAGTGACCTCTTTAGCGAAACTAGCAAATGCTACAACCCACTCGGTTTTGTCTTTTGATTGCTTCTCTAGTTCTTTCTTTGCATAGTGGTTTTCATGAATATCCAGCACCTCATTCGATGAGGAAAGAGCCGAGATCCCTTCACCGGGAGTGACCTCTTTAGCGAAGCTAGAAAAGCCTCAAAGACACTCCTTTATAAAATCACTAGATTCTACAGCGATATCAAGTTCATTACGCTCATGGTTTTATTAAAAATCTGCGTAGCCCTCCGTCATTTCAGATAAGTACTATTTAGTATTCGGCTGCGTTTGTTGACCTTGTCAAAGCGTAGTGTGCAGTAGCTGATTAGTGCTTATCTGCCGGCATGAGATGCGATTGGGTTAGGATAGTCGTGCGGCCTTGTTGACCTTGTCAAGGGTCGTGCGGCTGGGTTTAATTCAATCAAGAAATGACGGGTAGAACTTGACTAGCGCTTATAGTTTGTTGACCTTGTCAAGGTCATAAGTGGCTAGGGGTAAAAATATTATCGGGAATTTCAAGTGTTGAAATTTGCAATGAGATTGCATACCTTCTATATGATAGTTGGGTCCCGATACCCACTGCGAGTAAGAGTTACTCCTGGAAGAATTTTGCACTTTACAATTAACTAATCCAGTAGGTGTCTAGAAAGGTGTCAACGGGGTTATGCCTCTGGGAAAACGAGGTTTATTTTAATTAAGTCCGTGCGAAAGCACGGGGAACCTCCCTCGGAGTACCGATACCTGCCTGGCCGAACGATTGGAGAACCTGTAGGGTGTAATTAATCCTGGCTAATCTTACCTTTTAGGGTTTGAAGGAAGATTTGATAAAAACAGTGGAAGCCGTCCTGATCAGATAAGATACTAACCAATCTAATCTTGCAAAGAGCGCACGCTAACGTGTTTCCTTCTCTCTCTCTCCAGGCAGCAACCAATGTCACGCCTTAATCAAGATAATAAAATGGATGTATTGACTGAACCCTCCTTTTATACAGGGCTGGGGAACGTTAGTCCCGCTCTATCTTATGAGTGTCATAAGTACAAGCAAGGGATAGGGGAATATCAGGATTCTCGCTCCACCCGTACGAAGAAACGGCATGTTGATGCATCTTCTTCGGGTGTGTTCGTTACCGAGAACTGTTTCTCAGTTTGTTCTACGTCCTGGGTATTGGATACCGGATCAGGATCTCACGTATGTAATTTGTTACATGGGCTAAAGAAAGGTAGAGAACTAGGAAAGGGTGATAAATCCCTAACAGTAGGGAATGGTACAATTGTTGCAGCTAAGGCAGTTGGCGATTATCACCTTGTATTACCAACTGGTAATACATTGATTCTGAAGGACTGTTACCACGTACCAAAGATGATGTGCAACATTATATCGGTTTCTTTGCTAACTAATGAAGGATATAATCTCACATTAGAGGACAATATTATGAACATTTTCCAGAATCAAGTGTTGATTGGATCTGGTACGTTATGTAACGGTATATACGTTCTTAATCAAAGAACAATTCTTAACGTACAGAACAAAAACAAGAGGAAAAGTTCAGAAATGAATGAAGCCTTCTTGTGGCAATGTAGATTAGGTCATATCAATGCAACAAGACTGGCTAAGTTGCATAAAGATGGATATTTGAATCCGTTCAAATTTTCATCTTATGAAACTTGCCAGTCATATCTCAAAAGCAAGATGACCAAAACTCCGTTTACTGGACACGGAGAAAGAGCTAGTGAACTCTTGGGACTGATACATAGTGATGTATGCGGTCCTATGTCTACACATGACAGGAATGGTTTTTCGTACTTTATTACATTCACTGATGATCTCTCAAGGTTCGGACATGTGTTCTTGTTGAAACACAAGTCTGAAGCTTTTGAGAAATTCAAGGAATATAAGTGCGAAGTCGAAAACCAGACGGGAAAAAGAATTAAAATCCTACGATCTGATCGGGGAGGAGAATACTTGAGCAGGGAATTCCGTGATTATCTAAAAGAGAATGGGATTCTCTCTCAGCTTACTCCACCGTATACGCCACAGCACAACGGTGTATTGGAGCGGAGGAATCGTACCCTATTAGATATGGTGCGCTCTATGATGAGTACTGTTGAGTTGCCTATTTCATTTTGGGATTATGCGCTTGAGACAATAGCATATCTATTGAATCAAGTTCCATCAAAATATGTGCATAAAACACCATATGAGATATGGAGTGGAAAGAGACTATATCTTAAAAGAGTTAAGATATGGGGTTGTCCGGCCTGTGTCAAAAGGCAAAATCCTAACAAACTCGAGGCAATGTCAGTTCTGTGAAAGTTTGTAGGATATCCAAAGAATTCACATGGATATCTTTTCTACCACACTGAGGAACAAAAGGTGTTTGTTGCTCAACATACCACCTTTTTAGAAAAGGAATTTCTTGTAAAAGAAATTAGTGGCAATGAGGTAGAACTGGAAGAATTTCCAGCAACACAGACAACAACTAACGATTTAGTGGAACCAGAGGATCCAATAGTACCCAACGAACCAAAGCAACTCCGCAGAACTAGTAGGGTTCCTCATCCACACGAGAGATACTATGGTTTTCTCATAGACGATGGGAGCGAAGATTGCATCATGGAAGATGATGACTCTACTAGTTTCGAGCAGGCCATCATGAGTGGAGACTCTATGAAATGGATGGATGCTATGCGATCTTGTAACGTTTTGAAAATCGTTTCGGTGAAATTTCGGAAAAATCGGTAAAATAAGGGGGTTTTCTGTAAAAAGTCAAAATACAAATATCATTATTATAAAATTAAATATACATATTCTACATATGTAATTGCTAGTATTTGGTGTTTGTTGAGCCAATGGTAAAATTTCTAATTTTCTCATAATTTTTCCGAAATTAATTATTCTAATATTATTTTAAGCCGTCACTAATACATTTAATTAGGGAAAATAACAAATTGGAATGAGTTGAAACAAATTTTGTGCATCATAACACATTAAACAAAATTTTAACATGTGGTTTTTGAAATGAAATGAAGTTGTTAAACAATGTTAGAAAATATGGAAGAAAAAGGCTTAAATGGTGAAATTAAAGGAATTTATTAAACAAGGAAGTGTGGTACATATTGAGTTGGTGTTTGGTGTTCATTGCTTCACACACACACACACACCACATCCCCCTCCCTATCATGCTGGCCGAAAGTGGGGCTGCCCCAATCCCCATGTGCCCACACTTTTTGCACAAAGAAAAACAATGAAAAGAAAAGAAAAAGAAAGAAAGTCAATGAGGTGTGGGCCTTGTCTTTTCTTCTTACTTTCAACCCCTCCATCTCTCTCCTCACTCCCCTCAAATTTCTAGCCGCAATTTCTAGCCCCCAACAGCAGCAGCCCCTCCCCCAAATCCCACTCCATTTTGCATAAAAAATCCACAAAAATCACTTCAAATCCATACAAATTCAAATCTAATTCCAATTCCAAGCCTTACCCATTATTCTTTGAGCAATCCTACTTGAATCCTTGAAGCAAAGAGAGAATTTTGGAGGCTAGGTTGTGTGTTTGATCATGGATTGTGAGTTATAATTCTTGACCTTTTGTTAAATTGTTGTTGAATTACTTCCAATCTAACTAATTAGGAGTTAATTATGGTTTTGATATAAAAGATTTAACTTTCAAGAAAGGGTTTTGAATGCAAGTTAGGGTTTTGTGTTGTGAGATTATGGTTGTGTGATATATTTGACATATTAATGTTATGCTAAATCAAATCAAATTGCTAGTTTGCATTTTTGTTAATTTAAATTGTGATAATTATATAAATTGCAAACTAGGTTTTAAAAATATTTATATTTTGGTGAGATAAAATTCTAATTAGGGTTTCATGATATTATTAACATTATAATTTGTGGTTTGATACTTTAGTATATGCAAAACCAAGCTTAATTGTAAAATTGTGAATTTTACTTTAAAAAGAGTTAAAATCGGTATTTTTGCAAACTAGGAATTTGGAATTTATACAAATTGATGAGTTTAATTTATGAAAGTGATTTGTATGACCTAATTATGTTATTTAATGAGCATTTTGGCTATTTGAATCCTTAAAATTGGTAGATTGGTTAAAACATCAAGTTTTTAACTGAAATGGGAATTTGTGCTAACTAGGTTTTTGGAAAACCAAACGATTGGTTTAACTTTATGGTTTTGACGAATTAAACTCTATTTCTTATGCAGTTAGTGAGTTTTGAAACCATGATTGGTATGTTTGGTGTTTTTCTTGATCAATCGAAGTTTGTACGCCGATGTCGAGGGTTTTTGGGTTGATTTGTGAAAGCAACCATAGGTTTTGACCTATGTAGGATTCGTGTGTCGTTTTGGACATGAGTCGGATTTTAATGCGATACGATACTATATATGACATGTAGGTACCCCATGTGGACTTCGAGATGACAAGCAAGCACGTGGCGACGTCGACACCGGCGAGCGAGGACCAGGTGAGTAGATTTTATCTACGGGGGAAGTCGGGTGGATGGCGTATAGCACCCCCGCAGTCCGTAGTATAGTTGATAATATATATATATATATATTGTTAGTTGTATGTGTGCCCTAGAGGCCAGTATTGTACAGATTATGTATATTATATTGGATGCTTGGACATATATAGAGATGACTTTCTTGCTCGACATGATAGTATGCTATCTGGTTGCTATTTATCTTAACATGTACACTAGTCTCTTTATACTGTCTTATAGTTACATGTTGGTAAAGCCCTTAGGATTTGTACTTGACTACCTGGACTATGATGCAGATCATACTAGTGGGGACATGGTAGTCCATAAGTACATTCTTCAAGGTCCCTAGTCGTGGGTGTATCGAGACGGGGCATCGATATACCAGAGTAGACTAGCGTATACGCTTCTCGACCCATGTGATGGGCGATGGATGATCCCATATCCATTGGTGTTTGACATCAGAGATGGTATACGGGTGCTCAGTGGAGACTGGGTACACTGGACGGACTCGTCGAGAACTCCCAGATGGTATTATACCTCACGTCAGATGGTAGTTCTCAGGTGACACTTGTACAGGTTAGTCTGTAGACCCGAGATCGTCATAGAGTCTTGTGTGATTCCCACTGTGCTTTGATCTCCACCTTACCACGTCCATGAGGGCGTGCAAAACGGTGGTCTTTGGGCACAGTCCCGAGTCACATGGAGGCAATGAGCGATAGGAGGGGTTTCGTCTCTCCCGGTATTGGGGGTAGATGTTGCGCTGTGCTCGATTGGCCGTAACAGGGAAGTCCCTGGCCAGGGCTGATCAGAGATTTGCTGGTAAGTGTTACCAGTAGTTTCTCGACCCGTTACGAGCCTCACATCGGCACGACTTATCGGGTTATTGGGGTCTGACGTATACCACCCCTAGACTTGATATGCGACGTATCAGACGAAGAGACTGGACTGTATGGTAAGTGTTACTGGTCGGATTCGCAGGAGTGTGAGCGGGCTAGCTCGTCGATCTTCTGATCGCTCAATACCCGGGTGGCCGTTACGTTTAGCAGACCGCTTGCGGCTTGTGGGTGCTTGATATGATCATCATCTGCTACCGGCGTATTGACGAGTCTTTAGAGTCCTACACAGAGGTTTCCTGGCTCAAGCGAAACGAAATAGGAGCGCATATGAGATATGTGCAGGACCGAGAATAACGCGTGTATGTGATACCGCATTTCATTCTCGCGATAAATGTTTCGATTGGTTATATTCGATATGACCTAGTTATCGAATCATTGATTCGATAAATCGATACATTACATTCTAGTCGGTCATGTGCGACATGACCGGATCATTGAATCAAATGTTGATTTAATGATTTAATGCATAATTATATATTTGATATATTGCATTGCATTAACTAATATTGGTTCACTTTAAACGGATTTTTCTCACTTGGATTGCACATTGTATATGTGATATGCTTTCGTGCACCTTTTTGTATCATGTTTGATGATACTTGATCATTTAGTTAAGTGTATAAAATTAATCCATGGTTAATTTGATAATTAGGGTTTTGCATATTCATTTATTTATTTATTTGTTTATTTATTTATATGAAATGAATTATGATAAGAATGGTGGCTAAGTTTGTTTTATATTGAAGCTTCATGAAGCTTTGACTTTGCTAACCATCCTTATCTTCATGCTTAACCCTAACCCATCCAAGTGACCATGGTTAATTCTCTACACTTAACCCTAGTTCAAGTTATGATAAGTATTTGATTTAAATTTTATTTTTATTATCAAGACTTATCATATTCTTTTCTTGAGCTCATCTTCTTCTTCTTCTTCAAGCTTGCTACAACAATGGCAACTTGAGATCTAGTGAGATAAATCCAATTCCAAAGTGAACCCACCTCCTATTTCTTCACCCTCTACCTCTTGCCAAGTTGTTTTGGGTGTTCACTTCACAAGTTTCACAAGTTTGTAAAGTCGGAGCTTGAGTTTGTGCAACCTCGACATAGATCGTCTTTGACACAAAGCCGACGACCTATTCCGCTTGCTTTCCCGATGAAGCCGATGATCGAGTCGAGGATTCATGATGGACAGCGAGGGCATGACCACGTGGAGCCGAGGAGGCGGAAATCCGGATCTACAAAGGTTGTAGTTTCCGACTTTTAGTTAAATAGTTAACTAGTTTTCTTTTTCGCCTAAATATCTAGTTTAAGATCCGTAGTCTAGGGTTTCTCGGCACTAAAAATTTTAAATTGGCATGTTCGATGCCTTGTGAGACCTTACTAGAGTGCCTAGGAACCTTTCACTGGTATCAGAGCCTAGCTAGAGCCTTAGGCGAAGTCTAGACGATGTTTGAAACCCGATTGTCCCGAAACCCTAATTTCCAAGGTGCTCTCTGGACATTTTCCGAATTTTTGGATTTTTGTCAATTAAAAATATTCAGAAAATCATGCAGGGTGTTATATGAAATACTGTGAAATCCGAGGGCTTGATTCGACTTTTCCACCGCGGAACCGCGGCACAAGCTGTGCATGCGCGGCGGTTCCGCGGCGGTACTGTTCCCTTTTTAATTTTTTATTTCACAGTAATTCATATATTTGTATGTTATATTTTCTGGGCATTTTTATTGTGACTTCACAGAAGAGTATTTTGGGGTTGCTTTGGGGATTCGTTTATTCAATCGGGTTATCAAATTTTGTCTAAGTGTTTTTCCAGATAACTGTAGAATATGTTAAAGAGTTCGACCGGATATAAATACCCAGGTTTTCCCCTGCCGGAATAATTCCAAGTGTTCGATTTTTCTGTGGTTAAAAGACGTTCTGAGTAGTGCAAGTAACGCGATGGTCCCTCTAGAAGACAACAAACCTTAACTCGATTATGTGACCGTCTTGAACTGCCCTTTGAACCTTCGGGTTTGGGGCAGTACGGCGTGCCACATGTGAGGCGTTGGCTTGACCCTTCTACGGCTGGACCGTTGGTACTGAGGTATGAAGTGAATGTCTTTGAACCTATTTCATGTGTTGATCGGTGTCGGGAAAACTTGGATGTTCGAGTGTTCGATCGGAAAGTTTAATATATTCTATTTATCCGGAATTGGATACAATAATTGGAATTCACAAACAGTTATGAGATAACTGGATGATTGTTATAAATCTAGCAGTTTAGTCCCATATGATATTGAAAAGAGTTTTCGATAATGAGACTAAAATGCGGGGTTTGTAACTGTTAGGCATGTGATGTCTAAAGAAGTTGCGGATTCCAATTGTTGTAGTTTTACACTTTCTTTTCTGTGACCGTAAGTGTAGTATGTTCATATCACCGGTTTCGTTGCTATACGTCAACGACAATTGGGGTATGCATACTTACTTACGTTGATGACATGTGATGTTATGTATTGCTGGATATGTTATATTGGATCGTCGTATTTGAATAGCCGGGGGTTTTTATGTGAGATGATTGTTTTCATTTTCATTCATGTAAAAACTTGTATGTAATATTCTTTTATTTGGGGCACTTCCAGGTAGCGGAAGTTGTCACCCTTTGTATATTATTTACTTTTCCGCATTAGGATAGACCCAAGGAGGGGAGCACAAGGAACCGGGTTCTGGGGTCCAGTGGGAGACCAACTCGAGGAGTCGAGTCCGGGTCTCCTAACCCTAGAATTGGCAGGGTTGCTTGCCGCTCTCGTAGGGGTCTAGGGGTGTGGGATTGGCTATTCATCACGACCGTGGAATCCGTGTTTTATACTGGCTCGTATTGAAAACACGGACGTCCTAGTATATCCAATATTTCATATGTTTATTCTGCTGCGATATCTGTGTTGTGATTCTGTGATGGATATAGTATATAGTATATATGATATATTATATAGACGTTACTTATGTTTTACACCCGCGCTAGCCCTGCCCTGCTCTGTCGTTAGTTACCTAACCTAACGGTGCACGAGGGGACATCGAGGCGAATGCGGATGGCATAAGTGTACGTCATATCTATCTGTGATGTTTAGGTATTAAATGATGGGACTTCATTAATGTGATTAATGAAAGATAAGAAACCTAAGATGTTGTAGAATCGAATTTTAAAATAAAACAGGTAGCTACAGTTCTTGCTTTGCATAGCGGTATATATGATATACCCTGCACCTTATTCGACGAGGAAAGGACCGAGATCCCTTCACCGGGAGTGACTCCTTTAGCAATAACTGGCAGATGCTACACACTCGGTTTGGTTTTGATTGCTTTTAAGAGTTTTTGCTTTGCACAGTGATATATATGATATATCCCGCACCTCATTCGACGAGGAAAGGACCGAGATCCCTTCGCCGGGAGTGACTCCTTTAGCAAAACTAGAAAAGCCTCAAAATCACTCCATTTCAAAACTTCATTTGATTCTACAATGATATCAAGTTCATTACGCTCATGGTTTTTATGAAAAACCTGTGTAGCCCTCCGTCATTTCAGATAAGTACTAGTTAGTATTCGTGCTACGTTTGTTGACTATGTTAAGGCGTAGTGTGCGGTAGCTAATTAGTACTTATCTGTATTAGCATATGATGCGATTGGATTAGGGTAGTCGTGCGACTTTGTTGACTATGTTAAGGGTCGTGCGGGTGGGTTTAATTCAATCAGGAAATGACGGGTTGAACTTGACTAGCACTTATGATTTGTTGACTATGTTAAGGTCATATAGCTGCTAGGGGCAAAAGCATTATCGGGAGTTTCAAGTGTTGAAATTTGCAATGAGATTGCATACCTTCTATGAGATAGTTGGATCCCGATACCCACTGCGAGTAAGAGTTACTCCTAGGAGAGTTTTACACATTGCAATTAGCCGATCAAGTAGGTGTCTAGAAAGGTGTCAACGGGGTTACGCCTCTGGGAAAACGAGGTTTACAGTAATTAGGTTCGTGCGAAAGCACGGGGGACCTCCCTCAAAGTACCGACACTGGCCTGGCTGAAAGATTGGCGAACTTGTAGTGTGTAATTAATCCCGGCTAGTCTTTCCTTTTAAGGTTTGGAGGAAGATTTGATAAAAAGCAGTGGGAGCCATCCTGATTAGATAAGATAATAACCAATCTGATCTTGCACGATCTTACGCTAAAGTGTTTTCTTCTCTCTCTCTCCAGGTAGCGACCATTTCATGCCTTAATAAAGATAATAATATGGATGTATTGACCGAACCCGCATGTTATACTGTGCTGGGGAACGTTGGTTCCGTTCTTTCCTATAAGAGTTATAGGACTGAACAGGATATAGGGGAATACCAGGATTCCCATGCCACCCGAATGAAGAAAGTACATGTTGATGCATTTTCTTCGGGTGTGTTCGTTACTGAGAACTGTTTCTCCATTTGCTCTACGTCCTGGGTATTGGATACCGGGTCAGGATCCCATATATGTAATCAGTTACATGGGCTTAGGAAAGGTAGAGAACTTGGAGAAGGTGATAAAGACATTAGAGTTGGAAATGGTGCAATTGTTGCAGCTAAGACTGTCGGGGAATATCACCTTGTATTACCAACTGGTAATACATTGGTTCTGAACGAATGCTATTACATGCCGAACCTGATATGCAACATTATATCGGTTTCTTTATTAAGTAAAGAGGGATATAATTTTGTATTACAAGACAATGTTATGAACATTTTCCATAACCAAAAGTTGGTTGGATCAGGCACGTTGTGCAATGGCATTTATGTTCTAAATCAATCAACAGTTCTGAGCATAACAAACACACACAAGAGGAAGAGTTCTGAACTCAATGAATCCTTCTTGTGGCATTGTAGACTGGGTCACATCAATGCGACACGACTAGCTAAGTTGCATAAAGATGGATATTTAAATCCGTTTGAATTTTCATCCTATGACACTTGCCAGTCATGTCTCAAAGGCAAGATGACCAAGACTCCGTTTACGGGACACGGAGAAAGAGTTACCGAACTCTTAGGACTGATACATAGTGATGTATGCGGTCCCATGTCTACACATGCCAGGGGTGGTTCTTCGTACTTCATTACATTCACTGACGATCTCTCTAGATTCGGATATATGTTCCTGATGAAACACAAATCAGAAGCTTTTGAGAAATTTAGGGAATATAAACAAGAAGTTGAGAACCAAACTAGAAAAAGTATTAAAATCCTTCGATCTGATCGAGGAGGTGAATACTTAAGCAATGAATTCCTGGAATTCCTAAAAGAGAATGGGATTCTCTCTCAACTGACTCCTCCATATACACCACAGCACAACGGTGTATCTGAACGGAGGAACCGCACCCTATTAGATATGGTGCGCTCTATGATGAGCACAGCTGAGTTACCTATTTCCTTCTGGGGTTATGCGCTGGAGACAGCAGCATACCTATTGAATCAAGTTCCATCTAAATCTGTACCTACCACACCATATGCGATATGGAGTGGGAAGAGACCATATTTTAAACGAGTTAAGATATGGGGTTGTCCGGCCTATGTCAAAAGACAAAATCCAGACAAACTCGAGGCACGGTCAGTTCTTTGCAAGTTTGTGGGATATCCTAAGAATTCCCAAGGATATTTATTCTACCATGCTGAAGAACAAAAAATGTTTGTTTCTCAATATGCCACCTTTTTAGAAAAGGAATTTCTTGAAAAAGAAATTAGTGGCAAAGTGGTAGAGCTGGAAGAGGTTCCAGATACACAAACAGTAACTGAAGATTTAGTGGAACCAGAAGATTCAGTAGCTCCCAATGAACCTCAGCCTCTCCGCCGATCTAGTAGGGTTCCTCGCCAACCTGAGAGATACTACGGTTTTCTCATGGATGGAGGGAGCGAGGATTGCATCGTGGAGGATGATGACCCAACTAGCTTCGAGCAGGCCATCACGAGTAGGGACTCAGTGAAATGGCTGGATGCTATGCGGTCCGAGATGGAATCCATGTACACCAACAAAGTATGGACTTTGGAAATTGCTCCTGAAGGGGTAAAACCCATTGGGAGCAAGTGGATCTTTAAGAAGAAACTTGGTGTAGATGAGAAAGTGGAGACTTTCAAAGCTAGACTTGTAGCAAAGGGTTTTCATCAAAGACCAGGTGTGGACTATGACGAAACCTTTTCTCCAGTGGCTATGCTTAAATCCATCCGAATCATGCTTGCCATTGCTGCCTTTCATGACTACGAAATCTGGCAAATGGATGTTAAGACCGCCTTTCTAAATGGTGATTTAGAAGAGTGCGTGTACATGACTCAGCCAGAGGGCTTCGTAGACAGTGGGAGAAGCGGGAAGGTGTGCAAGCTGCTTAAATCCATTTATGGATTAAAGCAAGCATCGCGGAGTTGGAACATCTGCTTTGACGTCGTTATCAAAGAGTTTGATTTCGTCAAAAATCCAGATGAACCTTGTATCTACAAGAAGGTGGCAGAGAGTAAGGTTGTCTTCCTCGTATTGTACGTGGACGACATACTCTTGATAGGAAATGATATTCCTATGCTGCAATCGGTCAAGCTCTTCTTATCACAAAGATTCTCGATGAAAGATCTTGGTGATGCCTCCTGCATATTGGGGATCAGGATCTATAGAGATAGATCCAAACGGATTTTGGGATTTTCCCAATCCAGGTACATTGACACCATACTAAAGAGGTTTAGTATGGAAGAGTCCAAGCGTGGGAACTTGCCCACGATCTCTGGAGTCACTCTCTCCAAAGAGATGTCTCCCAAGACTGATTTGGAGAGAGCTCGCATGCAAGGGATACCCTATGCTTCGGCAGTAGGCTCTATCATGTATGCGATGCTATGTACCAGACCCGATGTAGCATACTCACTAAGTGTAGTGAGCAGGTATCAAGCTGATCCTGGAGAGAGTCACTGGACAGCTGTGAAGAGCATTCTCAAGTACTTGCGAAGGACTAGAGATATGTTCTTGGTGTATGGTAACGGAGAACTCCAAGTGGAGTCCTTTACCGATTCGAGCTTCCAGAGTGATAAGGACGACTCTAAGTCGCAGTCGGGTTTTGTCTTTACCCTTTACGGAGGGGCGGTTAGCTGGAAGAGTTCCAAGCAGGAAACCGTGGCAGACTCGACGATGGAGGCTGAATACATCGCTGCCAACGATACTGCTAAAGAAGCTGTCTGGATCAAGAAGTTCATTACTGAACTTGGAGTGGTTCCATCCATTGAGCATCCAATACCTTTGTATTGCGATAACAATGGAGCGGTGGCTTTGGCCAAGGAACCCAGGTCCCATCAGCGATCCAGGCATATTCTGAGGCGGTATCACCTGATCCGGGAGATAGTTGATCGCCGGGAGATCGAGGTCAGGAGAGTTGACACGAAGAACAACACGGCGGATCCACTCACGAAGGCCATTCCCCAGATACAGTTTGAGAGACTCTTCGGGATGCTCGGTATGAGATACTACAGCAGCTGCCCTAGTGCAAGTGGGAGATTGTTAGTTGTATGTATGCCCTAGAGGCCAGTATTGTACAGATTATGTATATTATATTGGATGCTTGGACATATATAGAGATGACTTTCTTGCTCGACATGATAGTATGCTATCTGGTTGCTATTTATCTTAACATGTACACTAGTCTCTTTATACTGTCTTATAGTTACATGTTGGTAAAGCCCTTAGGATTTGTACTTGACTACCTAGACTATGATGCAGATCATACTAGTGGGGACATGGTAGTCCATAAGTATATCCTTCAAGGTCCCTAGTCGTGGGTGTATCGAGACGGGGCATCGATATACCAGAGTAGACTAGCGTATACGCTTCTCGACCCATGTGATGGGCGATGGATGATCCCATATCCATTGGTGTTTGACATCAGAGATGGTATACGGGTGCTCAGTGGAGACTGGGTACACTGGACGGACTCGCCGAGAACTCCCAGATGGTATTATACCTCACGTCAGATGGCAGTTCTCAGGTGACACTTGTACAGGTTAGTCTGTAGACCCGAGATCGTCATAGAGTCTTGTGTGATTCCCACTGTGCTTTGATCTCCACCTTACCACGTCTATGAGGGCGTGCAAAACGGTGGTCTTTGGGCACAGTCCCAAGTCACATGGAGGCAATGAGCGATAGGAGGGGTTTCGTCTCTCCCGGTATTGGGGGTAGATGTTGCGCTGTGCTCGATTGGCCGTAACAGGGAAGTCCCTGGCCAGGGCTGATCAGAGATTTGCTGGTAAGTGTTACCAGTAGTTTCTCGACCCGTTACGAGCCTCACATCGGCACGACTTATCGGGTTATTGGGGTCTGACGTATACCACCCCTAGACTTGATATGCGACGTATCAGACGAAGAGACTGGACTGTATGGTAAGTGTTACTGGTCGGATTCGCAGGAGTGTGAGCGGGCTAGCTCGTCGATCTTCTGATCGCTCAATACCCGGGTGGCCGTTACGTTTAGCAGACCGCTTGCGGCTTGTGGGTGCTTGATATGATCATCATCTGCTACCGGCGTATTGACGAGTCTTTAGAGTCCTACACAGAGGTTTCCTGGCTCAAGCGAAACGAAATAGGAGCGCATATGAGATATGTGCAGGACCGAGAATAATGCGTGTATGTGATACCGCATTTCATTCTCGCGATAAATGTTTCGATTGGTTATATTCGATATGACCTAGTTATCGAATCATTGATTCGATAAATCGATACATTACATTCTAGTCGGTCATGTGCGACATGACCGGATCATTGAATCAAATGTTGATTTAATGATTTAATGCATAATTATATATTTGATATATTGCATTGCATTAACTAGTATTGGTTCACTTTAAACGGATTTTTCTCACTTGGATTGCACATTGTATATGTGATATGCTTTCGTGCACCTTTTTGTATCATGTTTGATGATACTTGATCATTTAGTTAAGTGTATAAAATTAATCCATGGTTAATTTGATAATTAGGGTTTTGCATATTCATTTATTTATTTGTTTGTTTATTTATTTATATGAAATGAATTATGATAAGAATGGTGGCTAAGTTTGTTTTATATTGAAGCTTTATGAAGCTTTGACTTTGCTAACCATCCTTATCTTCATGCTTAACCCTAACCCATCCAAGTGACCATGGTTAATTCTCTACACTTAACCCTAGTTCAAGTTATGATAAGTATTTGATTTAAATTTTATTTTTATTATCAAGACTTATCATATTCTTTTCTTGAGCTCATCTTCTTCTTCTTCTTCAAGCTTGCTACAACAATGGCAACTTGAGATCTAGTGAGATAAATCCAATTCCAAAGTGAACCCACCTCCTATTTCTTCACCCTCTACCTCTTGCCAAGTTGTTTTGGGTGTTCACTTCACAAGTTTCACAAGTTTGTGAAGTCGGAGCTTGAGTTTGTGCAACCTCGACGTAGATCGTCTTTGACACAAAGCCGACGACCTATTCCGCTTGCTTTCCCGATGAAGCCGATGATCGAGTCGAGGATTCATGATGGACAGCGAGGGCATGACCACGTGGAGCCGAGGAGGCAGAAATCCGGATCTACAAAGGTTGTAGTTTCCGACTTTTAGTTAAATAGTTAACTAGTTTTCTTTTTCGCCTAAATATCTAGTTTAAGATCCGTAGTCTAGGGTTTCTCGGCACTAAAAATTTTAAATTGGCATGTTCGATGCCTTGTGAGACCTTACTAGAGTGCCTAGGAACCTTTCACACACACACACACACACACACACACACACATATATATATATATATATATATATATATATTATATGTGTTTTATGATACGAGGATGATTATCAAGGTATGATCTTGTGTTCATGGTTTAGTGTAGGGTAATTAGAAGTAAACTAGCATAACTTCTTAGTCGCGAACCCTAGAATAGGTTCACACCTACCCGCACACCCGCATTTGCATACATATATCTTACATGTACATATATGGGGATATGTGTGTGTGTGTGTGTGTGTGTGTCTATACACACTTGGGTATGGGACTAGGTATATATATATACGTATGCATATACATGGATTATGAGGATAGTACTTGGGATTGGAGATGAGTCGATGAAATTGGGCTTGAGACCGTGATCGGTGATGTGACATAGTCCGTATTTGTGATACGACGTGGTATTTTAGCGGTTTCTTTAGGCGTGGTGTTTTCATACACACGCATGCATTTCATAGATGGTATCAGTATTATACTAGACGTAGATCAGTACCCCGATCATGATATTTGATAAAGAGGATACCAGATGAATAGTATGACGAACCTGATATTGACCCGTACCCAGATTTGGGATGCCGTACGACGGATTTACGTACGAGCTATATATTGATGTTTGATCCTCACTCTTGACTTGGGAATATCTGATTATAGATATGGTATCGGATGTGATATTATCGAGGCGGGATCACCGACTAATATATATATATATATGTGTGTGTGTGTGTGTGTGTGTCGACTCAGATGTTAGGCGGTTTCCTTACCTTCGGTTAGCTTGTTAGTTCAGCCGTATAGTTTAGTGTAGTTGTTAGACTAGGTTAGATTCCTACATATTTCAAAACTAACGGATCGTGGGTATTTTAAAGACAGGTCAAGGGATTCTACGGATATTTTAAAAGACGTATCTTTTCTAACACCGTAGCCCTTATTTTCAAAACCCAACGATTCGTGTTATTTCAAATGGCACCACTGTAGAACTCATATTTTATTAAATGCAGATTAGTTATCATTGTGTTTAGTATTCAGCTCCCGCACGTTATTGCTGTTCTCTCCGCATTGCATACTTATTTTGTAATTCATATACCGTTATTGATATCATGCTGCTAGGACACCAGCACCATTACCGATGACAAGTATGTACCACGTACACTTACTTGCCGTCTCACACACATCTTCATCAGTAATTGCCATGTCACGACCACTTTAGAAAATACTATTTCATTGACATAATTTGTTAGCTAATAATTTAGACATGATATTAGTGTACTTGCCTTATATGCTAGTTTAGACATTGTAGTTATTACTTGCTACTTCATGCATGTTATTATTCACTGTTATGCCGCATTCATGGATTTTTATGCCTATATTCACTGTTTACATGCTATTGAGGATTTGGATTCGGATTTTCATGAGATTTCCTGGATTTGGGGGGAAAACCGCAAAAACATTTATAAACTTCTTTTCTCTCTCTTTTTAAATGAAAAGTGCGGTTTTCCCATGATGTATGAGTCGTCCACCATGAGTTTGCTGATGGATTTCGAGACCCGATTCGAGGAGTTGGATGAACCGTTTCGGGTACATGGTGGGCCCGGTAAGGTACCCCGGGGCAAGAAGTTCGAGTAGTAGATGATGAGCCTGGAAGGGGAGGACTACCTATCGGTGATTTTATCCGACGCGTCGGATATCCGGAGGATACCGTCGTGGTCTTGAGATTGATGGTAGGGGCCGGTCCGGACTGACGGCGCCCTAGATAGTGAGATTGAGACATTGAGATTTTGAGACATCGAGGTACTGAGATTGATGATCCAGGCCAGTCCGGATAGCCGGAGCCTGAGATATTGAGATATTGGGATTTATGTTTTGTGTCGATGCTAGACACTGTTTATGCTGATTTCATTTATGATACCTCGTTTTGAAATTACAGAAATCTCACTAAATTATGAAAGCAGTTTCTTCATTTACATGTATTCTGTTTTCATGCATTCATACCTCATCCATATGATATATTGCTACCTGAGGCACTGACACGAGCACTTGGTATTTCCGTTGTTTAGAGGTATACCCTAGCCATTGTTTTAGGCTGCAGATTATATATTTGAGGGTATATTTTGATCGTATGACTTAGGATTGCGTTGTTCATGCGATTTCTGTTCGTAGATGTTTTCTACTCAGGAGTTGGCAACTCACCCCCGTTGTGCCACAGTTTCTTGCAGGTTTTGCCGTACAGGTTTTATTACGGCTTTGCTGGCACTGCTTCTTTTTCGGGTGACTTGCTAGTAGGTGGGTTTACTTGTATCGTACCCATCATTATACCTTGTATATTATTATTCTGTTGTATCTAGAAGTTCCATCAACCAAACATGTATTTATTTTAGAGATAGAGACCAGTGATGTTATTCTTTCGACCTTAGAGTCGCGCGTTGTATTTATATGGATTTCTTGTTGTTTTGAGTTTCCTTTTGAGTTTTGATCCTCGCCCTTGGTGTTGTATATTATATTGCTTGCGTGGTTGTGACCGTCGTTTGACGAAGAGCTAGCTCCCGCTTGGGGATGCCATTTTTATTCATTTCGTATACTATTCATATTGTATCCCGTTTGTGGGCCAGTATTTACAAAGGAGACTCTGCCGAAATTTTCAGGAAATATTTGATGTTTTTAAAAATGCATAATTCGGCTTATGCTATTAAAAATACTTGCTTTAAGTTGGTTTTTCCTTCACTCTACTGCTTCTTTGGTTTTGATTTCTGGGTTTTGGCTTACTTAGATTACGTACGCCTCGAGACGTCCGTAATTTAAGTGCCGGTCATGTTCCGTACTTTTCGGGTTGTGACAAAGTTGGTATCAAAGCGTTAAGTTTTACCTTTGGAGCGAAGGATGACCCTTGGTTGATGGAGTAGGTGACTAAAGTAGAGTGACATACCGTGGGTATGTTCCGCGACATACTTACGATATGCTACTCCGCTTAAGAAGCCTTAGGATGTACATTTCTTTGCTCAGTATTATATTCATTCATGATCTAGCCTCATCGGTACCAGTTATGGTTTTGCTGCCACAATTACGGGCAGGGAGATCTACGGCTAGAGTTGCGGTCAGCACGAGCTCGTCACGAACGAGGACTGACCAGGGCGTGATTCCGGCGACTCACGATTGCAGAGATGTGTCTTTTTATTGTGTTTTCACACTTCGAGCGTTTGATGGATCGCTGTATGAGATTTCTCGGACGTGCAGATCAGCACCAGAGGATTGGGCTACCGACAGAGGCCAACCAGATTTTGATGACCGTTGATGTATTGCTTATTCATGATGATTGAGGCACTGTTCAGCGTGCAGACGAGTGAGCCAGTTGTTGCTGCGAACGACGAGATACCGTCCAGGTGTTGGAGCTATTGCAGTACGAGTTGTACTAAGAGATGATAAAAGGTCGCTAGTCACCGAGGATGAATGACTAGGACATGTGATTCGTTCGCCTACCCTGATGCGAGGTCATCAGATAGATTGATTCCAGCTAGAGATGACTTCACGCGGAGACGTTGAGAGTCGATAGAGGCGATCGAATGTCAGAAACCTATTATTCCAAGTTTAAAGTATTCGGAAAGACATGTAGGCAATTCTATGGACCCTCTAGAAGAATGAAACCCTAACTCGACATAATGACCGTGTGAAAGCCTTTGAACCTTAGGGTTTGCGGCAGTTCCGCGGCGCCATTAGTGAGGCTTGGGTTTGCCCTTCTACGGCTGGTCTACCGATGCTGTGGTATGTACTCGATACTATTAAACTGTACCCAAGATGTTGAGCTCTTGGGGGATTATGAGGTTTTCACGAATCGGTCGAATGGTTCGACTTCATTCGGATGCTATGAGATAGGATGCATTGCTTGGGAGACTCCAGATACGAGTATAGCCGTTGGAGCACAGTCCATGCAGCCACGACGAGGCGAGTCTGAAGCAGTCGACATTAAAGAAAAGTGGAGTAAGAGGTTCGTATGAGATCTTGATGAGGTGACGTTCCACTCCGCCGACATCAGAGATGTGATACGCAAGCAAGAGCGTTGACTATGGATATATATTCCAGGAGGAGCCATGATGAGTATTCAACCGTTCTGAAATAAGAAATAGATATAGTAAAAGGATGATAACTTCCGGGCAGTTCGGCAGAAACGAGACTTGGGAGAGACTTCGACGGGACTTTTCCTGAATAAATTACGAGAAGACTCGGACCCAGGAGTGGTCATGTTACGCACACCGGCAGGCCAGAGTTCAGGATCGTCGATGAGACATGCTATGAGTGACCACGACAGTTGGCCAGAGATTCTTGGAGAATGTGCTTGAGCGGGACTATTCCGCCATACTTGATTTTGGTATTTTAGGCGATCTATTCGCATGATTGATTTTGAGGATTGAGTTTCATGATATTTGTTTTCATGCACCATGGTTGCACCTACTGAGTATTTACGATTTTTGCACAGTTGTTGCACTTGATATCGTTTTCGTGCCTTGGTTTCTCATGTTTATGATTTTATGGGTTTCATACAGTTGAGTTGATTTTGGTGCATATGTACGCACATGATTTGGTTTTTGCACTCGGTATGGTTCACATATGATTGCAGTGAAATGATACGCATTTTGTGCACTTAGATGCACTGGACTTCGATTTCGATTGTGATGCTCGATATTGGTTTTGTGCACCTTGTGCACCTGATTGCATTTTGCGCATGTTCGATACTAGATATTGGATTTCATGGTTTCGTGCATGATGGATGCACCAGATTTGGATTTTCGCGCATGTTGGGCGCATGCTATGAGGTACGATTTTGGTGCACACCAGATCCACTAAATCGAGATTCTTCGTGCATGTCAGATGCACCTGATTTTGCTGTCAGGCACACACGTTGCCTATAACAGATGTTGGGTGCACACCCGTTGCACCTAGATGTTGTTTCTGTGCATATGTATGGCACATTTATGGATTTTGATTTCCGTGCGCTCCAGACGCACGTAGTATTCATATATATTTGTGATTGATTTCTTTTGGAGCAGTATATTTTATGATACTTGCTATTTGGTTTAGTACTGAGCAGGACTAGTCAGAGGACAGTACCTGAATATATTTTGCATGCATCGGTAGTTATCGAAGGGATTTCCAGTCTCAGTATTTACCTACGTGTCCGAGATGACACAAAACATTTATAAAGGAAACCCTTCTGAAATTGCTTTTAAAATGGCGGGACGTGCATATTAAACAAAGGATATGTGTGTATATATATATATATATATATATATATATATAGTTATTTTCTTACAATAGACGTCCGCCACTGTGCAGTGTTGCGAACATCGCATGGCGATTTGAAAAAGGTTTGTCATGCATTGCTTCCAGATGCTTTAATGAAGTATATCATGTTGGTTTTCGTATTGGATCTTGACATTGATGTCTTCCCCATGACTCACATGATTGCGGGATGCTTGACGGAGTTTTGATTTTGAGTTATATGCTCCTTTTTCATGCGCATGCGCTGCGCTACGATTTGTTTTATATATTTATGATTTCGGAGCCCCGACGACTTGATGGTTTTGCTTAGATATTTTAGTATTTGGGGGGAGTTTTAATTTAAATTCGGGGACCGAATTTCTTTAAGGGGGGAAGATTGTAACGTTTTGAAAATCGTTTCGGTGAAATTTCGGAAAAATCGGTAAAATAAGGGGATTTTCTGTAAAAAGTCAAAATACAAATATCTTTATTGTAAAATTAAATATACATATTCTAGCTATGTAATTGCTAGTATTTGGTGTTTATTTAGCCACTAGTAAAATTACTAATTTTCTGAAATTTTTTCCGAAATTAATTATTTTAATATTATTTTAAGCCGTCATTAATACATTTAATTAGAGAAAATTACAAATTGGAATGAGTTGAAACAAATTTTGTGCATCATAACACATTAAACAAAATTTTAACATTTGGTTTTTGAAATGAAATGTAGTTGTTAAACGGTGTTAGAAAATATGGAAGAAAAAGGCTTAAATGGTGAAATTAAAGGAATTTATTAAACAAGGAAGTGTGGTACATATTGAATTGGTGTTTGGTGTTCATTGCTTCACACACACACACCACATCCCCCTCCCCATCTTGCTAGCCAAAAGTGGGGCTGCCCCAATCCCATGTCCCCGCACTTTTTGCACAAAGAAAAACAATGAAAAGAAAAGAAAAAGAAAGAATGTCAATGAGGTGTGGGCCTTGTCTTTTCTTCTCACTTTCAACCCCTCCCTCTCTCTCCTCACTCCCCTCAAATTTCTGGTCGAAATTTCCATCCCCCAACAGCAGCAGCCCCTCCCCCAAATCCCACTCCATTTTGCATCAAAAATCCACAAAAATCACTTCAAATCCATACAAATTCAAATCTAATTCCAATTCCAAGCCTTACCCATTATTCTTTGAGCAATCCTATTTGAATCCTTAGAGCAAAGAGAGCATTTTGGAGGCTAGGTTGTGTGTTTGATCATGGATTGTGAGGTATAATTCTTGACTTTTTTTCTAAATTGTTGTTGAATTACTTCCAATCTAGCTAATTAGGAGTTAATTATGGTTTTGATATTAAAGATTTAACTTTCAAGAAAGGGTTTTGAATGCAAGTTAGGGTTTTGTGTTGTGAGATTATGGTTGTGTGATGTATTTGACATATTAATGTTATGCTAAATCAAATCAAGTTGCTAGTCTGCATTTTTGTTAATTTAAATTGTGATAATTATATAAATTGCAAACTGGGTTTTAAAAATATTTATATTTTGGTGAGATAAAATTCTAATTAGGGTTTCATGACATTATTAACATTATAATTTGTGGTTTGATACTTTAGTATATGCAAAACCAAGCTTAATTGTAAAATTGTGCATTTTACTTTAAAAAGAGTTAAAATCGGTATTTTTGCAAACTAGGAATTTGGAATTTATACAAATTGATGAGTTTAATTTATGAAAGTGATTTGTATGACCTAATTATGTTATTTAATGAGCATTTTGGCCATTTGAATCGTTAAAATTGGTAGATTGGTTAAAACATCAAGTTTTTAACCGAAATGGGAATTTGTGCTAACTAAGTTTTTGGAAAACCAAACGATTGGTTTAACTTTATGGTTTTGACGAATTAAACCCTATTTCTTATGCAGTTAGTGAGTTTTGAAACCATGATTGGTATGTTTGGTGTTTTTCTTAATCAATCGACGTTTGTACGCCGATGTCGAGGGTTTTTGGGTTGATTTGTGAAAGCAATCATAGGTTTTGATCTATGTGGGATTCGTGTGTCGTTTTGGACATGAGTCGGATTTTAATGCGATACGATGTTATATATGACATGTAGGTACCCCATGTGGACTTCGAGACAACAAGCAAGTATGTGGCGACGTCGGCACCGGCGAGCGAGGACCAGGTGAGTAGATTTTA
This sequence comes from Agapanthus africanus, assembly GCA_030015575.1. Lineage (NCBI taxonomy): Eukaryota > Viridiplantae > Streptophyta > Magnoliopsida > Asparagales > Amaryllidaceae > Agapanthus > Agapanthus africanus. The sequence continues at coordinate 464,150,264 of CM057343.1, forward strand.
TCTATGGGGGAAGTGTAACCCTTCGAAAATCGTTTAGGCAGTTTTTCGGTAATCGCAAATTTTTCGGCTTTTTCCGTAAAAAGTCAAAATTGATATTTTTCATTGTAGACCTAATTATACAAAATTTAGATAAGATATTACTATAATTTTGTCACTAAAATGTCACTTATAATTATCTAGTTAAATAAAAAAAAATTCGTAATTAATTAATTTTTTTATTATTTTAAGCCTTTTTAAATACATTTAATTAGGGATAAATACAAATTTAATTAGGTAAATTTATTAATTAGGAGTCTTTATAAGCTAAAATATGGTGTTAATAAAATTGTATCATGTCTTGCAAACTTTTGGTTTAAAGGGGGGAAAATTATGAAAAAAATGATGAAAAGGGGTTTTTTTTGTAAAATGTTGAAATGAAAAGCATTAAATGATATCATATGATGTTTTGTGGACCTAGAAACTTCCTTAAAATTTCCCCACCTCCTCCTAAAGCTGCAGCCGACCCTCTTGCTCCAGAATTTCTTCATTTCCCCACTTCATTGTGCTTCATTTTCTTGCTAAAATCCTTTAAAAATCAACAAATTTCCACCTCCATTCAAACCCAAACCCTAATCCCATCTCTCTTCAACCCAAATTAGTTCAAAAACTTGATGAAAGGAGACTTCTTGGTGAGTTGATCATGCTAGGATTCAATTGGGGAGGTAAAAATTCTAAACTAGTTTGCTTACTTGTGGTTTAATTGTGCTAGAATTTCAATTCTAAATATTAGTTTAGTAGTAAATGTTTGATTAGGAAAAATCAAGAGAAGGTTTTGATTTTAGAAATTAGGGTTTGTAGCATAATGCTTGGATTATGTTAGGGATGGTTATCTAGGTGATTGGAGTGGTTAATTGTGTATTGGTATGCTCGCTAAAACGACAAATTTCAATGTTTGTATCGATTTGGTTTGAAAATCGCTTACTAGATTTTTACGAAAAATAGTATGCGTTCAAATTGCGCTAGGTTAGCAATATTATTAGCTTCGTATAGGATTATTAGAGTGCGCGAACGTGGGGTTTCGTCTAGTCGGGTTGTAGTTTTGTCGATTTCCCCGAAATGACGATTTTAGCTAAAAATTAGCGATTTTCGTGCGTTTTCCCGCGCACCGAGGGCGTGCTATGATTAATTTGTGAGCATCGATATTTGTATAATGTGACTTGCATCGTTTAGGGTTATGTAATCTTATACTTGGTGTTGTGCAAATTTAGGATCGGTCGGAGAAACATCGGACACGGCGCGTAAAGGCAAAGCGGTGGCCGGATCAGATTAGCGGGGATTTCTGGTGAGTAGATATATTCATCTATGGGGGAATCGTCTGGATGGCGTGAGGCCCCCCTCCCTAGTTAGGATTACCCTACTTTATGCAATAATTATATTGTTAGCTAGCTTATCCATTTATGTACATTGCATACCCTCACAGCTAACCCTATACTAGATTGCATGGACATTCATATGACATTCATATATACATATGCGATATCATTTCGTAGGACACGAACACCTTACCATTGGCATCTATTGCACACGCACTATTCATGTGACACACACGCCTTTGGTATTTGCCATGCCACGTGCACTATAAAACCTGTTTAGCTTAGTAACGCCATTGCATTCATGCATGATATTTGAGATTGTATCGCATGCATATACCTCGCATTACTATCATATTTACATAGATTTCTAGCCAAACTCTCACATCATATACATTGATATCATAGACACTTATCATATACAACATGTGGACATTATGATTTTCCTGAGGATTTCAGTTTTGCTGCGATTTCTGGATTTTTGGGGAAAACCGCAAGAATTTAACAAAAACTTATATTTATCATTTTTAAAACAAAGTTGCGGTTTTCTCTTGATGTATGTGTCGTCCACCATGAGTTTTCATGTTTTCTGTTGGATTTCGAGACCCGATTCGAGGAGTGGATGAACCGTCTCGGGTACATGGTGGGCCCGGTATGGTACCCCGGGGCAAGAAGATCGAGTTGTAGACGATGAGCCTGGCAGGGGAAGACTACCTACCGGTGATGTCTGGCGCGGCGGATATCCGGAGGATACCGACCGTTGTCGTGAGATTTATGATATGGGCCGATCCGGACTGACGGAGCCCGATATTGAGACAGATGTGATTCCTATTTGGTGTCGATGCTTGACACGGGTTTTCAGAGGATTTCTTGATGATATTTAGCTATTATCCAGACATTCATTTTCTAAAAGTTAAGAATGCAGTAACATTAACATTTAAAACACTTAAGGAGTTAGAAAAGATATTGCATACATGTGCATGCATACTAAAGTTATTATATCACATAGGGACATACATGTTGTTCCGCATTGCGTGCATTCTTACGATTGCCTTACTAGATGTTATATTCTACTCACGAGCTGGCAACTCACCCCCGTTGTGCCACAGTATCTTGCAGGTCGGACCCGTCAGTCTTGTAGCGACGGGCTATTTTGTCATCAGTTCCTTTTGCTCAGACTCGCGACATCGCCCGTAGGTGGGTTGCGAGTATACTTTATTTCGTTTTGCTTTATCATTGTATCTAGTATTCTCCATCTACCACTTGTTTTGTATATGCGACCTAGTGATGAGAATGAGAGATATGTATATTTGTGGTTTCTTTTGGGTCGAGCTCACTTGAGCCGTCGTGTGTTTTCTGGTATTTTGCATTTCTTTTATGCTCTTTTTTCTTGATATTACTATTATATTGCATGTGGTTATGATCCGCCTTGGGCGAAGAGCTAGCTCCCGCTTGGGGATGCCATTTTATGACTACAGGTTTATTATCTTGTTGTACCCATTTTGGGGGATAGAAAATACAGGGGAGACTCTGCCGAAATTTTCGGGAATTTTTGATGTTCTTTTTTTGGATTCTATGCAACTTAATTGATTTCAAAACCGTTTTCATTTAAGGTTTTCCTTCACTCTCTTTTGATTTTGGGTTAGATTTCTGGGCTTTGGCTGACTTAGGTTACGGTACGCCTTTAGACGTCTCGTAATCTAAGTGCCAGTCACGTTCCGTACTTTCGGGTCGTGACAGGAAGTCGGGTTGATGGCGTATAGCACCCCCGCAGTCCATTGTATAGTTGATAATATATATATGTTATAGTTGTTTTATGATACGAGGATGATTATCAAGGTATGATCTTGTGTTCATGGTTTAGTGTAGGGTAATTAGAAGTAAACTAGCATAACTTCTTAGTCGCGAACCCTAGAATAGGTTCACACCTACCCGCACACCCGCATTTGCATACATATATCTTACATGTGCGTATATGGGGATATGTATATATATATATACTTGGGTATGGGACTAGGTATACACACACACACACACACACACACACACACACACACACACACACGTATGCATATACATGGATTATGAGGATAGTACTTGGGATTGGAGATGAGTCGATGAGATTGGGCTTGAGACCGTGAGATCGGTGATGTGATATAGTCCGTATTTGTGATACGACATAGTATTTTAGCGGTTTCTTTAGGCGTGGTGTTTTCATACGCACGCATGCATTTCATAGATGGTATCAGTATTGTACTAGACGTAGATCAGTACCCCGATCATGATATTTGATAAAGAGGATACCAGATGAATAGTATGACGAACGTGATATTGACCCGTACCCAGATTTGGGATGTCGTACGATGGATTTACGTATGAGCTATATATTGATGTTTGATCCGCACTCTTGACTTGGGAATATCTGATTATAGATATGGTATCGGATGTGATATTGGATTACCGACTAATATATATATATATATATATATATATATATATATATATGTATCGACTCAGATGTTAGGCGGTTTCCTTACCTTCAGTTAGCTTGTTAGTTCAGCCGTATAGTTTAGTGTAGTTGTTAGACTATATTAGATTCCTACCTATTTCAAAACTAACGGATCGTGGGTATTTTAAAGACAGGTCAAGGGATTTTACGGATATTTCAAAGACGTATCTTTTCTAACACCGTAGCCCATATTTTCAAAACCCCACGATTCGTGTTATTTCAAATGACACCACTGTAGAACTCATATTTTATTAAATGCAGATTAGTTATCATTGTGTTTAGTATTCAGCTCCCGCACGTTATTGCTGTTCTCTCCGCATCGCATACTTATTTTGTGATTCATATACCGTTATTGATATCATGCTGCTAGGACACCAGCACCATTATCGATGACGCGTATGTACCACGTACACTTACTTGCCGGCTCACACACATCTTCATCGGTAATTGCCATGTCACGACCACTTCAGAAAATACTATTTCATTGACATAGTTTGTTAGCTAATAGTTTAGACATGATATTAGTGTACTTGCCTTATATGCTAGTTTAGACATTGTAGTTATTACTTGCTACTTCATGCATGTTATTATTCACTGTTATGCCGCATTCATGGATTTTTATGCCTATATTCACTTTTTACATGCTATTGAGGATTTGGATTCGGATTTTCATGAGATTTCCTGGATTTGGGGGGAAAACCGAAAAAACATTTATAAACTTCTTTTCTCTCTCTTTTTAAATGAAAAGTGCGGTTTTCCCATGATGTATGAGTCGTCCACCATGAGTTTGCTGATGGATTTCGAGACCCGATTCGAGGAGTTGGATGAACCGTTTCGGGTACATGGTGGGCCCGCTAAGGTACCCAGGGGCAAGAAGTTCGAGTAGTAGACGATGAGCCTGGCAGGGGAGGACTACCTACTGGTGATTTTACCCGACGCGTCGGATATCCGGAAGATACCGTCGTGGTCTTGAGATTGATGGTAGGGGTCGGTCCGGACTGACGTCGCCCTAGATAGTGAGATTGAGACATTGAGATTTTGAGACATCGAGGTACTGAGATTGATGATCGAGGCCAGTCCGGGTAGCCGGAGCCTGAGATATTGAGATATTGGGATTTATGTTTTGTGTCGATGCTAGGCACTGTTTATGCTGATTTCATTTATGATACCTCATTTTGAAATTACAGAAATCTCACTAAATTATGAAAGCAGTTTCTTCATTTACATGTATTCTGTTTTCATGCATTCATACCTCATCCATATGATATATTGCTACCTGAGGCACTGACACGAGCACTTGGTATTTCCGTTGTTTAGAGGTATACCCTAGCCGTTGTTTTAGGCTGCAGATTATATATTTGAGGGTATATTTTGATCGTATGACTTAGGATTGCGTTGTTCATGCGATTTCTGTTCGTAGATGTTTTCTACTCAGGAGTTGGCAACTCACCCCCGTTGTGCCACAGTTTCTTGCAGGTTTTGCCGTACAGGTTTTATTACGGCTTTGCTGGCACTGCTTCTTTTTCGGGTGACTTGCTAATAGGTGGGTTTACTTGTATCGTACCCATCATTATACCTTGTATATTATTATTCTGTTGTATCTAGAAGTTCCATCAACCAAACATGTATTTATTTCAGAGATAGAGACCAGTGATGTTATTCTTTCGACCTTAGAGTCGCGCGTTGTATTTATATGGATTTCTTGTTGTTTTGAGTTTCCTTTTGAGTTTTGATCCTCGCCCTTGGTGTTGTATATTATATTGCTTGCGTGGTTGTGACCGTCGTTTGACGAACAGCTAGCTCCCGCTTGGGGATGCCCTTTTTATTCATTTCGTATACTATTCATGTTGTATCCCGTTTGGAGCCCAGTATTTACAAAGGAGACTCTGCCGAAATTTTCATGAAATATTTGATGTTTTTAAAAACGCATAATTCGGCTTATGCTATTAAAATTACTTGCTTTAAGTTGGTTTTTCCTTCACTCTACTGCTTCTTTGGTTTTGATTTCTGGGTTTTGGCTTACTTAGATTACGTACGCCTCGAGGCGTCCGTAATTTAAGTGCCGGTCATGTTCCGTACTTTTCGGGTCGTGACAGATCCGAGATGGAATTCTTGTACACCAACAAAGTATGGACTTTGGATGTTGCTCCTGAAGGGGTAAAACCCATTGGAAGCAACTGGATCTTCAAAAAGAAGATTGGTGTAGATGGAAAAGTTGAGACTTTCAAAGCTAGACTTGTAGCAAAAGGTTTTCGTCAACGACCTGGCGTCGACTATGATGAAACCTTTACTCCTGTCGCTTTGCTTAAGTCCATCAGGATCCTACTTGCCATTGTTGCATACCATGACTACAAAATCTGGCAGATGGACGTCAAGACCGCTTTTCTAAATGGTGATTTAGAAAGGAGCGTGTACATGACACAGCCAGAGGGCTTTGTAGACAGTGAGACCCACGGAAAGGTATGAAAGATGCTTAAATCCATCTATGGATTAAAGCAGGTATTGCGGAGTTGGAACATCTGTTTTGATGAAGCTATCAAAGAGTTTGACTTCATCAAAAATATAGATGAACCTTGTATATATAAGAAGGATGTAGAGAGTAAGGTGGTCTTCCTCGTATTGTACGTGGATGACATACTCTTGATAAGAAACAATGTTCCTATGCTACACTCGGTCAAGCTCTTCTTATCACTCAAGTTCACCATGAAAGATCTTGGTGATGCCTCCTACATTCTGGGGATAAAGATCTATAGAGATAGATCTAAATGGATATTGGGATTGTCCCAATTCAGGTACATAGACACCATACTAAAGAGGTTTAGTATGGAGGATTCCAAGTGAGGTAATGTACCTTCTTGTTCAAGAATTACTCTCTCCAAAGAGATGTCTCCTAAGACTAATTTGGAAAGGGCCCGCATGCAAGAGATACCCTATGCTTCGGCAGTAGGCTCTATCATGTATACGATGTTATGTACCAGACCGGATGTAGCTTCCTCACTAGGCGTAGTGAGCAGGTATCAATCAGATCCTGGGAAAAACCACTGGACAGCTGTGAAGAACATTCTTAAGTACTTGAGAAGGACTAAAGAGATGTTCTTGGTGTATGGTAACGGTGAAATCCAGGTGGAGTCCTTGTCACGACCCGAAATTGGCACGTGACGGCCCTTAAACTACGCAACGTCTACAGGCGTAACGAAGTTTAAGTAAGCCGAAAACCCAGCAATCTAAACCATCAAAAGTAGTAAGTGATAATAGCATTTTCAAAACTTTTGAAATCTCAAACCAAATTCTTTAAAGTCCAACTTTACTTTCTTAAAAATTTCGGCAGCACCTCCTTTGTAAAAACCAACCCTCAAAAATGGGTACAACATAAATATAAGTAAAACATCCCCAACGGAAGCAAATCCACGCCCAATGGCGGAAAACAACCACCACAACAGATATACGACGCCGTAGCGAAGAAATAAAAGACGATAGAAGTAAAACTGCATAAAAGACCTCCAAATCACAAAATAATATACAGTATTGTCCTCACATCAAGTCTCTAAGTCATACAAGATAATGGTAGATGGAGAGTACAGGATACGATGAATATACAATAAGCAACATGAACGGGTAACGACAAAACCCACCGAAAGCAAAACTGCACGCTGTGAGCCGAAGCAGTATCCGCAGCAAAAGATAATATGATAGAAGATAATAGCCATGCCTTTGACTACTGTAAGGATCAACCTGAAAAACACTGTGGCACAACGGGGGTGAGTTGCCAACTCATGAATAGTAAATAACATATGCAGGTAGTCGCAAGTATGCACGTACAGCGCGAATCTAACATAGACAAGCTAATAACAATAAAAGTCATATGTGTGCAATAGTCATACTAGCAGGTATCACTAATACATGAAGCCGTAATATGACAATATGTATGCAACAGTCATGTAATGCACCCCATCAGGTACAACTAATACATGAAACAATGATATGACAATGTATATATGCAACAGTCATGAAAGGTACTCTAGCAGGTACAACTAATACATGAAGCAATACATATAAAATAAAGTATGTAAATGCAACAGTCATGGAAGGTACTCTATAAGGTACTACTAATATATGAAGCAGTGCATAAACAATAAATACGAAGTATGAGATGAAACATGTCATTTCCATGGAATCCTGACATCGTGGTAAGACCAAAGTCCATCAAGACAATCCAAATCCCAATTCCTCAAATCAGCCCATAAATTGGCTCTTATATCATGTAAGTCTCACAAACCCTGAATGTACAATATCAAGTAAATCTCATATATCCTGAATGTACAAAATCAAGTAAATCTCGCATATCCTGAATGTACAAAATCAAGTAAAACTCATATATCCAGTGTCCAATATCCAGTAATCTCATATATCCTGAATCCAATATCAAGTGAATCTCATATATATCCTAAGTATATTTGCATGAATAATTATGATGATGTATATGAATTGATATGTATACATATATATTAGCGTCCCATTCCACTAATATATATTCTTAGGAGTAAAAATATCATGAAACCAATGTGTCAAGCTTCGACACAAAAATACTGATCTATCAGGTGCTGTCACCACGACTGGCACCCTGATAGGTACGTATCATACACTATACCGAAAGCTCGAGTGCCTAGCTCTAACCCTCGCCTCTCGACGTATACATACATACATGATTCCCGTCGGTATCCCCACGATAACCGCCGAGTCATAGGTACTGTCACCGGTAGGTATGGTTCCCCTGTCAGGCCTCATCGGCATATTACATCAAAATCCCTTTCTTGCCCCGGGGTACCTCCGGGCGCCACCATATACCCTCATACGGCCCACGACGCTCCTCGCATGGGGTATATATATCAGAACCGATAAATCTCATGGTGGCTGCTGAAATATCATATCAAGAGAAACCGGGTTTTTCAAATAATGTAAAATTTCATGAAACTACCATGGTCCTCAAATCCAGAAAATATCATAAAAAATCCATATCTCAATGCGAAAATCCATGAATATAATATATGCAACAGAAAACTGTAATGTAAGCATATAAAGGAAAAGCCGTTATTTAACCGCAACAAGTTAAAATATACATATGCGGTTCCTAATTTCTCCAATTCTACATAACATCAAATAAAGGTAAACATGTAGCTATAGCCAGATATATGTGTGAACATAAAGGTATAGCAAGGTATATGTATCTACCTGTCAGTAATGATGTAATATACCCTCCGGGTATAGGTGAAGTATGTATGCAAGGTATACATGTAGCTATGTCATTATGTGTGTATGTACCTATCGCTAATGGTATAATACCCTATAGGTATACAGGTAACTAACATGTAAGCATGTCAAGGCATATGTGTAAGCATGTAGGTATACATGTATACTATATTTCATATGCATTAAGAAATATGAATCAATATCTCAAAGTCCCTAACCAAACAATATCATATAGGTATGCGTGTTATGCGTGTCATGGAAATTATTGACGGTGTGAGTGACATACAATCAGTGCTCGTGCAATATGAGCCGCCAATAATAGTGCAGTGTCCTAAGGGTACTAATCCAAGCACAACAAGTAACTAAGCAATAAGGTGTATGCGCAACTCTATATATGAAATAGAATATGCGACAATATCATGGTATCTCTAGCACATACACATAACGCCATGCGGGCGATTCCCCTGTAGATGTTAAATTTACTCACCAACTCTCCTGGCTAAGTGAAGCCTACCACCTGTTTTCCCTTCGTCGCAGCGTCCGAAGTCCCCGCCTATGAACCTAAAACATAACACGACAAAGCAAGTATATATTAGCAATAGACCCAAAACACGTACCAACTATGTTTGACCGACGCACCAACTCCAAATATACTCTCAAGTGTTCGTCAAGTGGCTAATGCGCGTAGCGACACTACGAAACCAACTCAAGAGAAAAAGCTACACAAAGACACGAACGACATCGGCACGACCCTAACTAGGAACGCAAAGCGACACAACTACCATGCCTAGACCCTGATTGTACCGATCGCGCATTCAAAACAAAAAAAAATGGAATCAATATAATTAACGTCGCAACGTCAAAAGAAACCCACGCCTAAAATTTACCAAAACCTAGTAAGTAATATATATCATTTTAGCACAAAACTACAACTTTTTACCAAAACTAGAATTTACAAACATCACTAATTAGCAAGATTAAACCATTTAAACCTTTACTAGAATTTTAGATTTCACTCAAATAGGATTAGTAAAAGTTTAGTTTACTAATTATCTTAATTAACCGATTAGGAAAATATCATATAACAAATTAGCAACTTGGTTAAGTTTTCATAATCTTCAAATAACAATTAACCATTTCATCAAGTTAAATCCTAACTTGAACTTCATTAAAATTATCATGAATGAATTTTAACATGAATTTAAAGCTATAATTAAACAATTAAATAGCTAGCTTATGATTTAAACATAACAATTAAGGATTAGGGTTAGGGTTTTATACCTCGCAAGAGATCAAAATCAAGCAACTAGAAATCCAAAGTTTAGCCTCCAAAATCCTCACTAGAATGAAGATCCAAGCTAGCTTTAAGTTCAAGAATGAAGAAAAATGATTATATTTGAGTTTGTATGAATTTATTTGGATTTTTGATGATTTATTTGAGCTTAAAAGAGTTGAAATGGGTGAAGAAAAATGAAGGGTGGCAAGGGGATGAAGTGGCCAGCCATGAGGAAGAGGGGGGTTTTGTGAAAAAAATCAAGAAAGTTCTAGCTAAAAATTGACAATAAATGCTCATTAATGCATTTTGCCACCTTTTTTTCTTTTCTTTTTAAATTTTTATTTTAATTCACAAAATATCTAGATATTTGGATGGATGGATTAACAAAAATATCTAGTGATTAGATTAGTATAGATTCATATTAGTAGTAATTAATCCAAACCAAAAAATAATTACCACTAATAAAGTGCATAAATAAAACATTAAAATAACATTTAATTAGGAAAAAATTCTATGTGAACCAAAACCTCCCATTGACCCCCAAAGCCCGCGCACTAGCTTCATTCTAGCTAAACTAGGTGCCGACAAGTTTATACAGAAGTTTGATCACAATCGGGTTAAAACGGAAAACACCGACTATTTTACCCTAAAAACGGAAAATTCGCAAAACGATTTCTAACACGTTACAGGCCTTTACCGATTCGAGCTTCCAAAGTGATAAGGACGGCAGTAGGTCGGTCTCGGATTTTGTTTTTACCCTCAACGAAGGGGCGGTGTATTGGAAGAGTTCCAAGTAAGACACCGTAGCAAACTCGACGATGGAAACTGAATACATCGCTGCCAACGATGCTGCCAAAGAAGCTGTCTGGATGAAGAAGTTCATTGCTGAGCTTGGTGTGGTTCCATCCATTGAGCATCCAATACCTGTGTATTGTGATAATAATGGAGCAGTAGCTTTGGCCAAGGAACCCAGGTCCCATCAGAGATCCAGACATATTCTGAGACGGTACACCTGATCAGGGAGATGGTAGATCGCCGAGAGATCGAGGTCAGGAGAGTTGACATGAAACACAACGTAGCGGATCCACTCACGAAGGCCCTTCCCCAGATACAGTTTGAGAGACATTTTAGGATGTTGGGTATGAGATACTACAACACATGGCCTTAGTGCAAGTGGGAGATTGTTAGGAATGTGTATACCCTAGAGGCCATTATTGTACATGTGATGTATGTTATAGTGGATGCTTGGACATATATATATGGGAATTTCTTGCTCGAAATGATAGCATGCTATCTGGTTACTCTTTATCTTAACATGTTGACTGGTATTCTTTACTGTCTTGCTCTCACATGTTGATAAAGCCCTTAGGATATGTACTTGACTACCAGGATTATGATGAGATCATACTAGTGGGGCCAGGGTGGTCCACAAGTACATCCTTTAATCAGTTCCTAGTCATGGGAATATCGAGACCAGGGCATTCTAGTGTAGACTAGTGTGTACGTTTCTTTTCCCTTAGAGGGTGATGGTTGATCCCACAACCATTGGTGTGTGACATTAAAGATTGTACACATGTGCTCATTGGAGAATGGGTATACCGAACATGACTCGCCAATGACTCCTATGTGGTAGTATACCCATCGTCAGATAATAGTCCTCTGGTGACACTGGTACATGTTAGTCTGTAGACCCGAGATTGTCAAAGAGTCTAGTGTGGCTCTCACTGTGCTTTGATTTCCTCCCTACCACGGCTCAAAGGAGTCGTGCAAACAGGTGGATTTTGGGTACAGTCCCGAGTTACATGGAGGCATAGGAAGGGTTTCGTCTATCCCGGTATTGGGGTTTGATGTTGTGTTATGCTCGATTGGCTATAACTGGAAGTCCCTGGCCAGGGCTGCAGCTGAGATTTATTGATAAGAGTTATCAGTAGTTTCTCAAACTGTTATAGGCCAGACATCAGCATGACTTATCACGTTACTGGGGCCTAACGTTTACCACCCCTAGACATGATAAGCGACATATCAGACGAAGAGACCGGACTGTACGGTAGTGTTACTGATAGGCTTTATGGAGAGTATGGATGAGCTTTCTTGTTGATCTTCATATCGCTCAATACCCGGGTAGCCGTTACGTCCAGCTAGTACCGCTAACGGCTTGTAGGTGATTGATGTGATCATCACCTACTGCTGGAGTATTGACGAGTCTTTAGAGTCCCACACAGAAGTTTCCTGGTTCGAGTGAAACGAAGTAGGGCGCATATGTTGATATGTGCATGGGCGTGATTAAATATGAGTATGTGATACCGTATTATAATCTGGAAGTTATCTGATGTCGGTCAGGTTATATGTGATATAACCGGATTATCGAAACAAGTGTTGGTTTGATAATGTGATATTCAGATTAATGATATTAGTCGGTTATATGTGATATAACCGGATTATTAGATCAAGTGTTGATTTAATAATGTGATATATATTATATGTGATATAATTATATCCTAACTAATATCATTAGCTCACTAATTGCTTTATTTATATATATATATATATATATATATATATATTAATGTATATTTGATATATATATATATATATATATATATTATTATATGAAGCATGGCATGTTTTTCTATTTTTAGAAAATAGAAAAATGAGGTGTAAATTATAGAGATATTTGTGGAATGGGCAAGGCATGGGTTTTATTATTTGTATATTAGTCATGACTCACTATTCAAGCATGGTTGCAATTTAGAATTGAAATTTTATTCCATACTTGAATAAGTGAGGAAAGAGAGAGCCATTTTGAGTTTACTCTCATCATCTTCATTCTTCAAGCCTTAGCCATTTTTCTAGAGCTCTTGCTTTCTCTTGCTCTCTACAATTTTCTTCACCTCACTTCCAAGTTCAAACCCTCACATGTGATATGAATCATTGAACTTGTGAAAACCCTAGTGAGCAAATTAAACCTCTACTTCACCATCACACATTAGACTAGCAATTTGATGTGGAGTGTTGCCTTCACTAATGAGATTAGTAAAGGGTTAGCTTGAGCTTGTGGACTTCGGGTGGATCGTCTTTGGCGTGAAGATCATGAAGGTGGTTCTTTCACCTTGAAAAGGAGCCTAATGGTGTCGCGTAGACCACAACCCGGAGCTATTGAAGAGAAGGACTCGAACTATAAAGGCTGTATGCTCTTTTCTTCTCTTTAGTTCATCACATCACAAAGGAAAACCCTAATAATCTAGCAAAGATTTTGTATAGTCTAACTTATCACCTAATAAAATTTGAATTTGGCATGCTTGATGTCACTAGAACCTCATGGTGGTGCTAAGGTCGACTTTCAAGAAGTACATGGAGGCAAGCATAAATCTAAAGTAAGATTTAAACCTTCAAGATGTACCATAATTGATACCCATGAACTCATACAGGAGATCGTGAGATTACATGGAGTACATGTTTGCATCGTCTCCAATCGTGATACAAGATTTCAATCACAATTTTGGCAGAGTCTGCAAGCTAGCCTGGAAATGAGTCTGAATTTCCGCACGGCTTATCATCCACAAATAGACGGACAGTCCGAATGAACAATTCAGATCCTGGAAGACGTGCTAAGAGCCTGTATGTTAGACTTCGGAGATTCGTGAGAAGATCACCTACACCTTATAGAGTTTTCATACAACAATGGCTATCAGGCAAGCATTGGGATGGCACCATTCGCAGCACTCTACGGACGGAAATGTCATTCACCACTAAGCTAGGAAGACGTTGGAGATCGTGAACTCCTTGGGCCAGAGATGATCGTGGCAACTGTGGATATAGTTCGCACGATCAAGGAAAGAATGCGCATAGCCTAAGACCGACAGAAGCATTAGGCAGATGCAAAGCGTCGACATCTGGAGTTCCAACTTGGAGACCACGTATTCCTGAAGATATCTCCAAACAGAGGAGTGATCCGTTTTGGCAAGAGGGGTTAGCTAAGTCCAAGATACATTGGACCGTTTGACATACTCGAACGAGTTGGAGAAGCGGCATACCATTTAGCACTACCACCCTCATTGGAAAGAGTGCACAACGTGTTCCATATATCCCAGCTACGACGATATGTTAGTGAACCCAGCCACATAAACGATCACTCCGAGCTCACGGTACAGACTGACCTAACCTGCAAGCAACAACCAATTGAGACCCTGGGCCAAAAGGTGAAGACATTGTGGAACAAGTAAACTTGGTCCGAGTGATTTGGAGAAAGGATTCGCTAGGAGAATTAACATGGGAACGAGAAGAAGATATGCGTGCAAGATACCCTTATCTATTTGAAAATTAGTCCCTATGCAAATGTAAATTTCGAAGACGAAATTTTTATAAGGAGGATAGAATATAACGACTCTGTAATCTTTGTACAAAATTTTTCCTGTTAATACACAGAAAAGAGTTTGACAGCCTGTATAAGAGTTATAATATGTTTAATAAAAATAAGAAGCAACTTGTAGCTCACTGGTAAAGCCTCTGCACTGCTGTGACGTAGACTGTGTGTTCGATTCCCATCAGACACAATTATTTTTTTCTGATTTTTCTTTTTTTAATTTTTGGAACCCCAAGAGTTGCCCGTGCAATACACGGGGAAAGGAAAATTTTCAGAAAAATAAAACATGTTCAAAATAGAGTAAATACAGAAAAACCCTAGTGGCACGAATCTCGAGACAAGATCTCGAGATCCGACCGGCCAAATTGGCTATAGGGCCGGCGGGGACGGTTGTGATGAGCCCATTTTGATCCATGCTTTGCACACTCACCTCTTCAGCTCCCCTCAACTCCAGGGCACTGTTTGATTTCCCTGCAATCAAACAGAGACCCTTCATTTCACAATTTAAAATCTTTTTAATACTTTTTAATCCACAATTTTAATTCCTAAATCCTAATTCTCAACTATAAATACCATTCTGAAAATTCAAGCAAAAATTCCCTCAAAAGTTTCTAAGTGCAAGTGGAGTTAGCGAGCAAGCTTCGTCCGTCGAAGATCGAAGCCGATTCCGGAGCTCCCGCTACACCACCAAGTTCATCCCCTCTTCCTTAATCTCTTCTATATATATTCAAACTATAAGTCCCTCCTAACTCTCCTCCTTTTTATTGAAATTCATCTTTAAATCTTATATCGGTAAAGTGGAGTTATTACCGATATTCTTTTTCTAAACCCTAGAAACTCCATTTTCCTTTATAATTTGGTCAATCTAATTTTACCATATTACTTGTAACCTTAAATACCAATGTCTAGATTCAAGTTTAACCAATAATCTCATGTGAACAACTATAATTAACTTTTTCATTAAAATACCTTGAACTTTATTATTACTTCTTTTCATTTTTGTTAAAACTATACCTTAAAGAAAAACTTTACGGGGTAATGACCTACTCCACACGTACACTTTGGTTTCATAGCACGATGCCTATTTGTATGTATATTTTTTTCGAAGAATAATCTTTACAACAAAATACCACATACTTTAAAACCGGGTTTCTTTTAAAGCGGTATTTCGTATTTCTTTACAATTATGCATCTACAACTCTTGTTAGGGGACCCGCTAATGGATGGTGCGGATTATCGCACATCCTGAGGATAGTAGAGCGAGATGCAACACTCTTCACAGAGTATTCGATCCCGAAAGGATATAAAATACGGTTTTTAAGAAATGCGAATTTTCTAAATAAAACTAATTTTCTAAAAGTTAAAATTATATAAAAATTATAAATCCGTAATTTTCTTTATATTATGAAACTATATTTTTATAAATGAAAGATTAAAAATGACAATAAAATACCATCATGTTACTAAAAAGGGCTAGTTTTCAATAAAATACCATAAACTTTTAAAAACTAGGTATTTATCATTAAAACATCCCGATAATTAAAAAACATGTTCATGAAAACCCTAAATAATACAAATCACCCTCGAGGCTTATTTTTCATCCATATTAAAATATTTTTCATAAAATCCCCTCGAGATATACAAAACAATATTTTAAGGACTATAGATTAATAAAGGTTTTAGCGGTATCATTTCTCTTCAGCCTCAGAAAACCGGAGAAAGTGAGTGCTTGCCTATTCAGGTTAGATAACTTAACGGAGTTATCAAAGGCAATTGTCTTGGAAAAATACAAAAATTCTGCCGTCCATGTGCAGCAGTTGCCGATTACTCCCGAACCTAAGAATTCAAGAGTTAAATCAATTTGCAAGTGTCTGACTGAATCGAGTCCAAACTCAACCCGAATCCAAAAATCAAATACGAACTCAAATACTTGATCATGAACTTGAATACTCGAATTCAAACATCAAATTCAAACTTTTATACTTGACTTGACTTGACCGAACCATGGTTATAACTTGACATGACTACTTGAATACATGATTACATTCTGAACATGAACGTGAACATTTTATATCTATGGATTCGACCAAGACCTGTAATCTTAATACAATACAATACAAAACGCGGGGATAAAGGGGTAGATTGGTACGGAACGTATATCGTGGCACGATAGGTCACTTTAAAAGACACCTACATGAATTCACGTGTCGTTGTCCCGTGGGTTATGACGGGGCCTTTTACTACATGTTACCATAGTCCATGGGGTAAGATGGACTCCTCTCGTATACATGAATAACTTTTTTATCAAACTACAAATAACCACGTTAGAATAATTATCCTATACTTGTGAGCGATCATATACAACTTTACCTGTTCACTTCGCATTATATATTATCTTCTATTTCTTCTTTTGGGACTTACCGAGCGCTAGTTCGCTAACGAAATTCCTTTCTGTTTCTTTCTTTGGAATGTTCGTCAGGAGGACCGGACTCTGAAGAGATAGAGCAGAGCTAGAAGGACTTGGACCAGTTTACAGCTCAGCCTGATTACTATTTCTTCTTGCACTTATTTTCTGTATACCATTGTTTAGGCATTTTCTTTATATTATTGTATCTTTTATTTTCAAACTGTTGTATGTAAAGTTGAATATAAATAAAGTTGTTGTTCTATTTTATTACTCTTTTCATTCTTGTTCATTTATATATTACTTTATTAAGCTTAACGTATTTATTTCATAGTAAATACGTTGCGGCCTGCCATGTCACCGTTTTCGTCTACTGGGAAGCAGGGCGTGATAGATTTTATGATGATTTTGAGTATCGTTAATGGACACTCATCGGATGACACACACACACATATACATGCTACGGATGACATGTTACCATGTATTGATTCAGGTACGATATTATATTTATATATATACACACGTTCACCTTCGATACCACAAGGTATAATATTATTATGCAGTATTACCTAGGTAGATAGTCATGCAGTCGATTTCTACCTGATGATGTCTTCTACTCACGAGTTGGCAACTCACCCCCATTATGCTATAGTTTTCTTGCAAGATCGACCGCTAGGATCAGTAGCGGCTCGCGGCACACTTCTTCTTCGGGTGATTGCTTGGTAGATGGGTTACATTTCAGATCGTAACCACCGCTTGTATATTTTTATATTCATTTGTATCTAATTAAAAACTCTATCAACTAGACTATGTATATTGTGGACTTAGAGACCAGATTTGTATATTCTTTTGGACTTAGAGTCATGACTTGTATATTATTCTTTATATTTGAGTTGATGATGTTTTGGTATTTCTTTATTCTTTACTTGTGCTGATCTTCGCCTTGGGCGTCGTATATATTGCGTGGTTATGATTTCTACCGATTGGCGATGAGTTAGCTCCCGATTGGGGATGCCAATATTATTATTGTTTATGTACTGGTTTTGATCAAAATTTGCAAAGGAGGTGTTGCCTAAATTTCAAATGACGGAAACGTTTTCAAACTTTAGTATACATTTCACTAGTATTTTCAATGAACCTTATTTATATTTTAAAAAAGGAACTTGATTTCATTTATACCTCTTTTTCAAAACTTCACCTCCATTATTTTCTTAAAAGGTTTAGATTCCTGGTTTTCGGCTTACTTGGGTTACAGTGGGGTCCTGTAGACTTCACGTGATTCAAGTGCTGGTCACGTGCTATTTCCGGGTCGTGACACCCCACCTTGGGTCTATCATAGGTGCAGAAAAAGTAAATGAATAATACAACGGTAGCTACAACCTTAATCCGGATGTTCCCCGCAAAAGAATATTACATCACTTTACAAATACATAAATGAAAGAAAAGAACACTCTTCTCACATCCCCGGCTATTCAACACGACGATCCAATACTTCATATCCACAAACCATCGCAAAACAAGATACAAGATATGTGCAACCCCTACAAATCGACGTATACCAATTAGTTAACGTTTAGAAACACATATAAAAAGAAAAGAGAATAAATGACGCTAAAATATCGACTTCAAAACATTCCATGAAGCCCGAATACAAAAATAACACTATATGAAATCTGGGCCAAAATTAAATATCACAAAAATCCTAAATCCAAGTGACCAAACCACTATTCAAAGCATGAGACCCAATGCAATGTTGCAAATTGCAGCCAAAAGCAATAAATCAGTGGCCAAAAGTAATCCATTTGGGTTCGTGTTTCTACAGTGGTTATCTAATACAATATTATCTCTCTGCAATACGCAAAATATTTTTTAGAGATCAAAAAGTTTTTTACAGAAACTTGGAGCTTAGATTTTCGAATACGGAACTGTTTCGGTTTCGATACTTAAAACTTCGTCTAAACAATTAGTTAAGTGTTTGGGTAGGCTTTGATACCAGTGTAAGTGCGTTGTGCTCCTTGCCGTGACTACCACGGCTTGCGAAATCAAAAACATTAAAAAACTTGAGCACTACACACTTGAAACCCTAGAATACAAGCCCAAACATTATACTAGAGTTTTAACTACTAGGTTAGTGTAACAACCTTTATAGACGATCCTTCGGGTCTTGAAAGGTTCACTCCTTGAGCTCTTAGGGTTGATGGGACGATCTTTCGAAGTTGAACTCCCACGTCAAAGACGATCCACTCGGGGATACCGATTCAAGCGATAGGTTCCACGAAGCAACTAAAGATCGAGTCTTGCTAGGACAAAATGATTAGGGGTGTAGTTTATGAAACAAGATGCTCTCTTTTAATCCCTCAAATCTCTAGTGAGCAAGTGAAGGAAGAAGAAGAAGAGGATAGAATGGCAACTCAAGAAAATATCTCACTTGATCAAAAAAATCCTACACTCACTCATTTCTCATCTCTTCTACACAAAAATCCAAAAAGAAAAGTGAGTGGGTTGTGACTCACTAGTGTGAGTTACAAGCCCACACAACACTAGAAAATATGAGAACTTGAGAGAGTGTGAGAGAGGCCACCTCACCATGGTACACATACACATACAAATACTTGTATGTATATAATCAATTATACCAAACCTATATTTATAATAAATACGTATACCGTATTTCTACTAAAATATAAATACCGTATTTGTACCGAAAATATGTTGGATATAGTGCCCTCAAGGCAATTATTGTAATTGCAGGAACACGATTATGATAATTGAGGGAAGACCTATACAAGTAGAACAATTTTACTCGAAATGATAGCATGCTATCTAGTTTGTCTTTATCATTGATGTGTACACGTTTTACTTGTTATTACCTGTCACTAATACATAATGATGAAGCCCGTAGGATTCTTGCTTGACTACGAGTATTATGATGGCAATAATATACGTGAGAGCTGGGTGGTCGATAAGAACATCCTTAAATGTCCCTAGTTGTGGTGTAAGGCTACACCAGCGCCCCGGCTATCAATCCGTGGCCAAAATGCGGAACAAAAACTTTTAAAAACGGTGCTAACGGAACCCTAATCGACAGATCATGCCATTAACCCTATACTAGTTAATTGTAAAGAGTTTAGAGAGGTTATACCGATCGATCCGCGTCCTTCGGTCTTCAACCTCTGTCCAAGCTCCTCGCGGCTGCCCCGAACAAGTTCGCTCTCCGGTCTCTTTCGTCGAAGACGATCCACGTCGAGGATTAGTAATAAGGGCTCCCGCTTCAAAAACCGAAGCAACTCGAGCATCTAGTTTGCTAGCCTAGATGCACAAGATGAAGTAGAGATAGTGTGTGAATACTTTGTCTCAAAACACCCAATGGTTCTCAACACATGAGATGGAATGGGTGGAGGTGAAGAAGAAGCCAAGTGGTGGAAGTTGTGAGCTTTTACTTTGGCCTTAAGAAAAAAGCAGATTAAGAAAAAAAAGGTTCCGTTCTTTTCTTTGAGTGAGTTGTGTGAAGTATTTGTGTGCAATGAATAAAGAAAATCCCGGCACAAAAAATCTCTCACACAACCCCACTCCATGAGTCACCAAGTGCATATGTGCTACCATCAATGCACACTAGACCCAACACCATGAGTCACCAAGTGAGCACATGCACCATGAATGCCCAAGGCCAAAACTCTCACTCACAATTTCCACCAATTAAACATTAAACCAAATGTTTAAATCAATAAAAGAAATGGCAACTTCAAAAGTAAACTCGTAACGAATTACAAGAATACCCCTCATCTGTACATACATACCTGCATCCATATTCCGACTGAATACGAATACAACGAGACAAAAATAATCCAACAATATAATACTAGGATCCGGCTTAAACCAAAGCCCACTAGTATTATCTGTCCGATCATGATCCGTCCACAAGTGCACATATATGATCGAACCCTGCCATTAAACCATAAACCATCTACAACGTTTCGCCCGAACCAGGAAAACCCTCTGTGTGGGACTCTAAAGACTCGTCAATACGCTGGCAGTGGGTTTAACCACAAGCACGTCAGTGGCACTAGCTGTACATAACGGCTACCCAGGTATTGAGCGAAAGGGAGGCCGACGAGTGAACTCATTCTGAAACCGTACTGAGCCTGACAGTGACAATATCCGTACAGTCTGGTCCGTTCGTCTATGAGTATCGCATATCGGGTCTAGGGGGGTAGATAAAGTCAGACCCCTAATAACGCGATATTTAGTGTCGGTATGAAGCCCATCACCACCTGAGAAACTACTGATCCGAATCAGTAATTCTCGACTATCTTGGCCAAGGATTTCTGGTGATGGCCACCCGTGCACACCGCGACCTCTACCCCCAATACCGGGAGAGACGAATCCCCTGACGATTGTTCATACCATAATATTGCATTATTATATTCCCCATTCTTATTCGTTTTATAAATAAACAGGTGCTTTTGACGCATGTCTGCTACATATTACAGGTTACAGGTTCTTAGATCTAAAACAGTGAAAAAGATAAAAGACGACGCAAAAGTGGAACTGCAACCAACTAATAGAAGGATCTTGATCATGCCTACATAAAAGATCAGTTCACAAAGCAAGGTTCAAGATGTCGACGCAAAGCCACGGTTAAAGTCCACCACAATTATTCACTGGAAAGATCTGGAAGAGAATGAGAAAACATTATGAAGAAATAACTGCAGAAATAAGAAGCCCAAGTCACCAGAAATCAGCCCAAGAAAAGTCAAAGCCCAATTCCACTTTTTGGCCGTGGAACCGCGGCCAAACCCTGGCTGCGGCCGCGGTTCCACGGCCGTATTGCTAGAAGAGAAGATCAATTTTTTTACCATAATGTGTTGCGGCTCTGACTAGTCAACCTAGGGGTATTTTGGTAAATGCAGACGTGCGAATCAATTGTAACATAGGGTTTCTATCTCCTATAAATAGAAGCCTAAATCATTGTATTTTCTCATGCCTCCCTTCATTAATAAATTTCAGCATTCTTTTGGAGAGCATCATTTTTTTGTAAGTTCTTTATTTTCTGCCCTAGGTTAATTTTCTATTCTTGCCCTAGATAAATTTAATTCATTGCCCTAGTTAATCTTTTATTCTCTACACTAGATAAATGTATTTTAATTCCCTAATGAGTGAGTAGTCTCCTCGCTTGTTAGGATTAGATCTGGAGAATGTTTGAGAGACGAAGATCTCTCATCCCTTTTCTTGCCCATCATATATTTTCATAGGACTCTATGCATACATGCACATACCGCTCCCTACGGCACCCTATCCCTCGAGGTAGCGGTGATACCGTAGTATAAAGGCCTGGTTGTGATGTTTTCCATGGAGGTTAGGGTAAGGATTGATAAAGGAAGGACAAGAAACTAGAGGAAGAAAACATCTTCCCGATGATTCTAATCCCTTTTAATAATAATTACCATAACGCCTAATTAGATCTTCATATGGGTATAGAAAGTGGTGAGATTTATAAACTTTCCAAACTTAACCTAGACCTAATCCTAGCAAGACTTAGATATAGATTAATTTAGTTTTTAGATTTAATAATCAATCCGACGACAATCGGAATTAACTCGTTTGAGCAAATAGGAAATTCACAACATCCCTGTGGACCGACCCGTACTCACCGGCTAGCTGCAAAGCGACGCCGTTCTTGATTGCGGTAATATATTTTTGATCGATAAAATCTCTTTAATCAAATGGCGCCGTTGCCGGGGATGGCGTGTTATTTCCTTTTTGCAATTTCGGGTTAATACAAAATTAAAAAAATCATAAAAATCAAAAAATAAATATAAAAATAAACCATCTGTTATTTTTGGAAAGGGTACTTTGTTGTTTGAATTTTGCAGGATCTTCAAACAATTTCGGATCTGGAAAAGTCTGGAGAGAGAAACAGAAAACAAAATATCAAAACAGAAGGGGACTTCAAAATCAGAGCAGCAGAATTTTTTTCAAAGATCCGAGCCCTCCATCGCGCCGCGCTTCCGCCGCGCATACCCACCTCAGACCGCGGAAACGCGGCCGTCTGGTCAAATCAGAAGTTCAGAAAATTTCTTGGGACCCACGCCTACTGCCTAACCGCGGAACCGCGGTGGGAGCCCACTTAAGCCGTGGAAACGCGGCAATCTCGAGGCATCATCTGGTGAAAAACTTTCTGTAAGCTCCTCTGTTTCTTCTTTGTAAATCTTGATATATCTTTTCTGAAAATTCCTGCAGGATTCCGTGCGCTATAAAAATCTTTTCCCTTCCAAATAACAAATCTTGTGAAGGATTTTTGTGCCTCGCTTAAAATAGAAATTGATTGCAAGTAATATTTTTTGTTTTGCATATCTTTTATCGAAAATCTTTTTGCAAAATTTCCAAATAAAGAGCAAGCGGAAAAAGGAAAATTTTAATTAGAAAATTTGCAAACTTTGAAATTCACAAAAAAGATTTGATTGCAAGTGATTTAATGTTTTGCATATCTTTAATCGGATTTTAAGGGGCTTTTGACCAATTCAGATTGGGTGGGGATTTCATCACCCTTCCCAGGACCCCAGAAATCACATAAGGCATTTGCATTGACCATTCTTAATTAAAAAATACTAGACTCGGCCCTAAGGACATCGAGCTCGATAGGACAGAGGACTAGTTATAGGCATCGACCGTTTATCCTAACCTGACTTTGCGGTGTCTAGGCAAGTGTGTTTAAGGCAAGTAGTTACTTAATTAGGACCGCTACTTGTAGCGGGGAGCCTCCCACTTACCTGGCACTTACCTGGCCGCAATTGGCAGTGAAGAGGCGGTTTGAGGTCCTATTTCTAGCCCTTTGGAACAGTTAGGAGCTGTCTAGCTGACCTAGGTGACCCTAGATCTAGGCCTGATTGTGCATTTTTGGTTGATCAAAAGTGTGTCTTAGCTCTTTTCTCGAAAATCTTTTTGCAAACAGTTCTAAATAAAGAGAAAAAGGAAAAAGGAAAAAAAAATTTTAACAAAACTTGCAAAGTTTGCCGCTAAGAAATCCTTGCACCACCTACCTTCTTTCTCTTCTCTTTCTTCTATCATGGGTACCCCACATCATAAATCTCTTGCCGAACTTTGGTATCCCGAACCTAACTTTGCCTCGTACGTCAATTGATTCAGTCGATTTAAGGATAATCCCTCCATGCCCAAAATTTCTTTGAAAGATCAAATAGAAGCGTCTAGGAGAAACAGTTTGACTTTACAACCCACTTTGTGTCAACCATGTCAACCTTCACCACCTTCATATGTTGATACCACTTTTTCAAGTCCTGCTGTAACTCCTAAACCGATGTCCATTGCTGAGCATATTGCTCAATCTCGTAGCTGATCTTTCACCCCTCTCCACGCATCTAGTTCTAGGGATCCACAAGACTATTCACCTTTTATCCACATGTTGACCCTACCCCTGTCCAACCACCCACTTCCTACCAGTCCTACCCGACTTTCCCACCGTCCCTAGACACTGTTTCTACACAGCCTTTTGGGAGTTTCACATATCCAGACAATTTCGAATCTTTTACTGAAACCCCCTCACCACCCAAGTCTAGTTTGGAAGAGTCATTGGAGGCTTATATCTTAGCAACAAACAAAATGATTAGGAATGTGGATGCGTCCGTAGCCGCCCTTATACAACCTAGTGAACCGGTAGCTAGTTTTCTACTAGCTCCAAATTTTTCAATGTATGAGGAGGTGGTTGGACAGAGGGAAAATTTGAGAGGAGCGAGTGAGTTCTACACATTTCCAATTCAAACCTACCCATACCCACTTGAAGCCCACAACTCCGGTTTTTCATCGATTGTCCCAAATGCTTCACAAGTTACAAACAAAACATCTAACGAGTTGTGTGACTATGTAGTGCTTGATTTGCCAGATTGTGAAGAACCCCTTTCGAGTGAAACCACACTTAATCCTTTCGATCTTTACACCTCCAATCTAGAACCTAAATCGATAAATATCCATGCTTTTGATGAGGTGTCAGAAAAAATTGATTTTCACTTGATTGAGGATATAGACGCCGAGAATATTTTGGATGATGAACCCGTCGATTTGATTGAAATTTTATGTCCAATTCATCATCCCGAGTCATTAATTGTTTCTCCCGAACTTCATATGCGTCTTGATTTTGATGATAATGGCATGGATGAGCTAAATATTGAGGAGAATTATGAGGATATTATTGAGGAGAGTATTGAGGATAATATTGAGGTTGAAATATTTTTGTTTGATGTGTCGGATTTTCCAATTCATCCTCCTGAACCTTTAACTGCTATATCACCCTCCCTCCTTTTCATCGTTCCGACCACGCACAAGATCATGCTTGATAACTGTGAGCTTGAAAAAATTTCCTTTGAATCTGACACGGTTCTCACAGCCGATAACACTTACGAGTGTTTCACTTTTTTGGACGATGTTGATGTCTCACCGCCCGAGTTTGAGTCTTTTGAATTTTCAGATGAGTTAGTTGAACCATCAGACTCGGTTGCTTACAGTCATTTCGAACCATTGATGGAATTTTTCAAGTTCGAGACAGTTTCCTATGGTGAGAATGAGCCTATCCCTAATTCACTTCCTTTCATCCTTCCTATCGTTCCGACCGTGCAAGAGACCGTTACGCCTTCATCTCCAATATCAAGTTCGACGTACCCATGCTTTCTTGCGAATCTTGAGGGATTTAACCCTATTTCTCGACGGGTTGATAGGTTAGCACAATCATTTTTAACACATCGGTCATCACAAATTGCGCTAATTTATTCACTCGATTTACACCCTCAAGATCGAACTCCACTTCTTTCTCTTTTCCGCCCCTCTTCTCCTCCACCGAGACCATATTCTACCCTTCTTCCCACACGGTCTCGTGTGTTTCTCATTTCTTTCCTTTACACCCCATTCTTTCACCAACCCTACCATTACCACGATAAGATCTTTAAATGGTTGGTGCTAACCTTTGGCTTGTGTAAGGCCAAGCTTAAGTTTGGGGGGAACATTGTTGTATATATGTACATATATTTTTTGTTTTCTTTTTCTATAAAAAATAAAAATAATAAAAAATTTCAAAACTTTAAAAAAAAATTATAAATA
Organism: Agapanthus africanus; assembly: GCA_030015575.1. Taxonomy (NCBI): domain Eukaryota; kingdom Viridiplantae; phylum Streptophyta; class Magnoliopsida; order Asparagales; family Amaryllidaceae; genus Agapanthus; species Agapanthus africanus. Next base: position 464,176,517 of record CM057343.1, read on the forward strand.
AATAAACAGGGGAGTGCCGACATTTTGACCCTCTTGGTGTAGCATGACAGTGAGGACACTGTAAAGTTTAAGTTTGGGGGTATGCTCGGTAAGTCTTCTTCCTTCACATTCATATGTACATTTTTGCATTTGCATACTTATTTTAAAACCCAAAAAAATTGAAAATTTCAAAAATTATAAAAATTATTGTATTCAATTTTGGCCATATTTGATTTGAGTTTGACAAATAGGTCAACTGGGTAGGAACAACTAGATCTTAGACTTAGTAAATTAAAAACCCTAAAAATAACATTTCTTAAAGCTTAACGGTAGAAAGTATATGTTTTTGTAGTTTATTTAGAAATAGGCAAATTTTGAGTTCACTTCTTGGGCTAAATCAAAACAGAGGAAAAGTATTGATGTTCTTATTAGAGTATATGTTTGAAAAATAGTTCCTAGCTTAAGTCTAGATTCTGAAAATGTACACCCTACAATTTGCACAGACACGCACCTTGAAACTTGGAATAATAGAGGAGACCTTGAAATGCTTTTGTCTAAAGTCCTTAGTACAATGAAAATACAAGTGTGAATAAAGAAAAAAAATGAACACTGGTTTTAGTGATTACTTAAGGCTGCAAAAATAGAAAAAATATTTAGCGAGGGTGCTTCATCACCTAGTGCCTTAGACCAACTGGTTTGGGAGTCACTGCTAAAGCCTTGGGTATTGCAAGACTAGGAAGTAAGCTTTAAAGTGCAAACACATTTTGTAATCGGTCGTTGGTACCTCAAGAAGTATTAACGGTCGCATGAAGGATGTGTAAGCAAAATTTATTTAAAAATTCACCAATTAAGAAGTGCTTTGGACAACGGACAAGAGTATGATTGCTTGATTTGAATTTCCAAGTGTAGGGGTGACTTATACACACACGTAGGGATATGTGATTGGAGTTTAGATGAGAGAGAGGAATGAAGAATAGAACTTGTATCTTTAGTAGAGATGATAAAAATTCCTAAGTGGAGATGGAACCCTAGAAGGAAAACTTAAGAGATGCCGAAAGCTAAGTAGGTATGCAGAACATATATAATCTTAAGTTAAATGATGAGGAAGTGTGAAGAATATGGGTGGATAATTTACGAGTCGAAGATAATAGAATTCCTTGTTGGAAAACTCTTTTGGAGAACAAAAGTCGAAGAGCCGAATTGATAGGATTTTGTGGGTAGTATCCGATGAAAACCCTCAGGAGACAGCACTCCTCCTACTAGGGACACCTAGAGATTTAACGGCTTGTTGCACGTGCTCAGTGCAATTGCGTTTCCCTGTGAAAGTGCGGTTAGTTTTTTTTGTCGAGAATAAAAAAAAAGTTTGCTTGAGGACGAGCAAAAGATAAGTTTGGGGGTATTTGTTCATACCATAATATTGCATTATTATATTCCCCATTCTTATTCGTTTTATAAATAAACAGGTGATTTTGACGCATGTCTGCTACATATTACAGTTTACAGGTTCTTAGATCTAAAACAGTGAAAAAGATAAAAGACGACGCAAAAGTGGAACTGCAACCAACTAATAGAAGGATCCTGATCATGCCTACATAAGAGATCAGTTCACAAAGCAAGGTTCAAGACGTCGACGCAAAGCCACGGTTAAAGTCCACCACAATTATTCACTGGAAAGATCTGGAAGAGAATGGGAAAACATTGTGAAGAAATAACTGCAGAAATAAGAAGCCCAAGTCACCAGAAATCAGCCCAAGAAAAGTCAAAGCCCAATTCCACTTTTTGGCCGCGGAACCGCGGCCAAACCCTGGCTGCGGCCGCGGTTCCACGGCCGTATTGCTAGAAGAGAAGATCAATTTTTTTACCATAACGTGTTGCGGCTCTGACTAGTCAACCGAGGGGTATTTTGGTAAATGCAGACGTGCGAATCAATTGTAACATAGGGTTTCTATCTCCTATAAATAGAAGCCTAAATCATTGTATTTTCTCATGCCTCCCTTCATTAATAAATTTCAGCATTCTTTTGGAGAGCATCATTTTTTTGTAAGTTCTTTATTTTCTGCCCTAGGTTAATTTTCTATTCTTGCCCTAGATAAATTTAATTCCTTGCCCTAGTTAATCTTTTATTCTCTGCCCTAGATAAATGTATTTTGATTCCCTAATGAGTGAGTAGTCTCCTCGCTTGTTAGGATTAGATCTGGGGAAGGTTTGAGAGACGAAGATCTTTCATCCCCTTTCTTGCCCATCATATATTTTCATAGGACTCTATGCATACATGCACATACCGCTCCCTACGGCACCCTATCCCTCAAGGTAGCGGTGATACCGTAGTATAAAGGCCCGGTTGTGATGTTTTCCATGGAGGTTAGGGTAAGGATTGATAAAGGAAGGACAAGAAACTAGAGGAAGAAAACATCTTCCCGATGATTCTAATCCCTTTTATTAATAATTACCATAACACCTAATTAGATCTTCATATGGGTATAGAAAGCGGTGAGATTTATAGACTTTTCAAACTTAACCTAGACCTAACTGTAGCAAGACTTAGATATAGATTAATTTAGTTTTTAGATTTAATAATCAATCCGACCACAATAGGAATTAACTCGTTTGAGCGAATAGGAAATTCACAACATCCCTGTGGACCGACCCGTACTCACCGGCTAGCTGCAAAGCGACGCCGTTCTTGATTGCGGTAATATATATTTGATCGATAAAATCTCTTTACAACGATCCGCTCACTGCCTCCATATGGCTCGGGACTGTACCCAACTAAAACCTGTTTTCACGACTCCTTTGAGCCGTGGTGGGATAGTAATCAAAGCACAGTGGGAACTCACACGAGACAAATGACGATCTCAGGTCGATAGACTAACCTGTACAGATGTCACCAGGGAACTGCTATTTGACAATAGCTATAATACCAACTAGCATGTTCCCGGCGAGTCCGTCCGTTGTACTCATAACCCAATGAGCACCTGTATACATCTTAGGTGAACCAACTGACACCAATGGCTTGTGAGACCGGCCATCGCCCCTCGTCGGGGTCTCGATCCGTATGCACTAGTCTACTCTCGGAGTATCGATGCCCGGTCTCGAAACTCCTACGACTAGGGACACTTTAAGGATGTGCTTATAGACTACCCAATTCTCACGTATATGATCGCCATCATACTGCCGGTAATCAAGCAAGAATTCTATGGGCTCTATCAACATGTAATAGTGATCTGTAATGTCACCTGAAGCATGTACACGATGGTAAAGACAAACAAGATAGCATACTATCATCTTGAGTAAGACTGTTCTACCGGTATAGGTCCTCCCTCAATCATTGCAATCACGTGCCTGCGATCCAATAATTGACTTGAGGGTACTATAGCCAACAATCTCCCATTTGCACTTAAGGCTAATTATTGCGATGTCGCATACTCACAGCCCGTGTGATACCGAACACCCAGCTTCTCTACTAATCAGTTTCACAAAGCTCGTTTGTAAAACTATTGTGTTCAAGAAATAGCCTCAGTGAGTGGATCTGCTCTGATGTTTCTTTCTATGTCTCACTTTATCTCAAGTTCGCGGAGAAAGCCATCTCCCGAAATGAGCAATACCTATCTTAGAATATGTCTGGATATCTGATGGGACCAAGTTCATAAATGAACTCCAAATCCAGTAAAGTTCTTAGTCTGTATAGTCAACTGAATTTAATCAGTATCATGCACCATGCCTCCCTCAGTATCCGCTTGGACCAACTGTCCAAAATACTGCCCCTCATCAGAGGGAAAACTATAACTCTGACAGTCACTCTGTCATCCAGGTCACCTTGGAAGGCTGGAATGATAAACGTCTCCCTGAAGGAGGCTGTTGTTATCAAATCCCTATAACATCAACTTATATTCAAAACTGCTTCCGAATGTTTCTCCAGGATTGGATTAATATATAAACTTATTTCAGCTAGTGCAAAAACAACATCTGGTGTGGTACTTGACATCTCATGATTGACTCAATTGCCTAAGCAAGTGAGATGCCAATCATACACATCCCTCCCCCCTTTAGTCTGTAAGACACCTTCAGAAAGAGTGACTCCATCACCTGCAGGTACACTACCATGCCAGGAGTCGTCTATTCTAAAACGCCTTTAGAATACTGTCTAAGTACCCAGATTGGGACACTACCCAAATCTAGATCTAAAACTATATATCCAGTAACCAGAATGCCAGATATAATATCCAAATCCTATGTGGAGAAATAACTGTGTGACAACCACAATATAACCGATCGTAGTGTAGGAATTTCATTTCCTACAATGTGCATGTTATCCAAATACCAGGACATCACACCCTACTACCTTCTTAACAGATCCACCTCCTATTCTGATGAAGTCAAATCCTATGACTGTCGCATCAAAAATAGATGATCTATCTCCGCTATATTTGCTTTAGTCTATAAATAGACACATGCTACTTGTCCACTATGCTTCCGCTGCTCCCACTAACAACAACAACCCTCTGGCAGAGTCATATACACGTGTACTTCTAAAGCTAGTTTAGAACGACGCTATACGCATCCTCCTACTGAGTCTCATAGTCTAGAACAGCAGTAATGGAAAGTTTGGGTAAACAAGAACCTCTCTGACACCGTCTTTGAGGATACTGAAGTACCTCATGGGTGCCTGAGGTTACCCACCATATCTGCGGAGTGGCTAATGGAATGTAAAACCCGATTGAATCTTTAGGTCCTATTAAATTTTCAGTAATCGTTTGCGGTTCTGGAATCACTTCCAGTTCTACTATACTCCCACTACTGTTTTCTGAAAAAGTCCATTTTAAAACCGTGGCGAGTCAAGGACAATATCACTATTGATCTTCCAGGTGGTAGAAAGTTAATCCTCGTCAAATCCCGGGATAACCCACAAACTACTATTACGGAAACGTGCCTTGAGTTATCCAGAGTCTGGTTTTAAGCATAAGCCGGACAACTCCATATACCTTAATATCGTTAAGATATGAACCATTCTATATACAATATAGAAACAGAGGCACCGATTTAATTGGAAACAGATTCAAATCATGCAGCTTTCTCTAGTGTATGTCAACTAAATGGAGAGAGGTCGATCAGAATTACTCAACTAGGAGCTCATCCAAATATGAGTAACCTGAAAGAGAAGCAAGCTCTTTCTCAAAACCATTACTATCAACTGAATACCAAACACAAGTATCTACATCTTCTTATCACCTTGAAGAATCCTGATACTTGCAACGCATGGTTCTCTATTTTATTCTTGTACCTATAACTTCTCAAAACTTGGACCTTGTATTTCTATGAAACACTTGTCTAAAACTAGAGAAGTCACAAGTAAACAGAATAAAGTACGAGTACCAACCCCTCTGTCTTAATGGACACTGGAAACATGCAATACTTTGTATAAGTCCCCTAAGTTTAATAACTCAAACCCTGTGCGTCGTAGGTTGAAAACTGTACTATGGTTATGAAGAATTACACCGCTGTTTAATACTCCTTACCTAACCATCAACTGATATAAGTAATGTCATGGACATAATTTTAAAAAAGTTATATCTCACTTTATAAAATAAACGTACAGATATATCAGTTTGTAATTGGTGCATAACAACGGATATTCAAAACCAAATATTTGTCGTCCGGCAAAAACCCAGGCGATATTCTCAAATATCACCAATTACAACGAATCCCGATATAATGAGGATGATCACTTAATTTCCAATAACTTACTCCCATTCATCATCTGTAAAACCATACAGATGTGAGAATCAAACTTGGTAAATACATACCCTGGAGTAAAGATCTAATTGGGAAATCAGTTTTCAATTAACAATGCATAGTGAAACTGAAACATGAAAATGTTTCGAAGGGGTATCCGGGTATTCCTAGTAATATCTCTTCCATTATCAGATTCACGACTGTAACCGTATATTTCCTTGCCATCTTTCTAAATCCCTTTATTTGTCTTTACTCATTACCTTCTGTACACCATCCTTAGGCTAAATGGTTTTCTTCCTTCCCTACCGTTCGGCACCAGCCTATGGTTTGGAAGAAGACTATCCAATAAGCGTAATAGGTGTACTCTCCTAATCCTAAGAGTACCCGCAACTTGAGAGAAGGTAAAAATAAAAGACAACCTGAATAATCCTATTCAATTTCCCATGAACCGGAGAAATGCAAAGGTGAAATAGGAGTGGCGATGATATACGTGGTTTGGTCATGAATGATAGCAGTCGCATTTTACTTTGCCCTCTTTCTAATCCCTTTATTTGTCTTTATTTATTATCTTCTGTACACCACATTTAGGCTAATTGGTTTTCTTCCTTCCCAACCTTTCGGCACCTGCCTATGATTTGGAAGAAGACTATCCAATAAGCGCAATAGGTGTACCCTCTCCTAATCCTAGGAGCTCTCGCAATCCGAGAGAAGGTAAAAGGAAAAGACAACCGAATAGTCCAATTCAATTTCTCCAGAACCGGAAACCGTCCTCAAATCTGAAATAAGTTTCTTCGAGTTCGTATGAAACTATACGATGGTCATATCCAATAACTGTGGATCTTCGTAGTGATACGGAATGTTCCGGAGAAAAGCAAAGGGTAAAAGTAGGAGTGGCAATGATGTATGCAACTCTGACAATCCAAAAGCCAGTGTTTTAAGAAAGTTCGGTTAACTTGGTTACTGAGTTATAGTCTAGGGTCGGGACATGGTCGCTGCTAAAGAGAGAGAGAAAAGAAACACTCTGCGTGCACTCTAACTTAGATCAGAATGGTTAATCACTTTATCTAATCAGGATGTCTCCCACTGTATCCTCAAATTCTTCTCCAAACCTGAAAGAAGAATTAATCGGGATCATCTAAAATCATTCGAGGAGTAAACCAACTCATCAGTAGGTATCGGGATCCAACTATCATCGCATGATAACCTGATGGAATCCACTCACGTTATCACACTCCAGAAGGTATGCGCATGCCTGGAAAGTTTCCTGTATGTTTGAAACTCCCGATGTGATTTTTACCCCATGCTCTTATGACCTTGACGAAGGCCAACAAATCATAAGTCACATGTCAAGTTCTACCCGTCATTTTCCAGGTTAATTTGAACCCACCCTACTTGCCCTTGACGAAGGCCAACAAGGTTGTACGACTGTCCCAAACCAATGCATCTATCTATACAACAGAAAAGGTAACAAGCAGCTACCATACACTATGCCTTGATGAAGGCCAACAAACATAGCATGAATACTAAGTGCTACCCTTCTGAAATGACGGAGGGCTACGAATGGCTTTTGGCGAAAAACCTTTAACGTAATGAACTTGATATCGTTGAAGGAACCGGATAGCATTTTACAAATATATAGTGGCGAAAACCTTTGCTAAAGAGGTCACTCCCGGTGAAGGGATCTCGGCTCTTTCATCGTGGAATGAGGTGCAGGATATTCTCAATGAATACCACGACGCAAAGCAAAAAGTAATCAACTATAGTGAAGTTATTACCCTGACGCAAACTTCTGCCCAAGAGGTCACTCCCTGTGAAGGGATCTCGGCTCTTACCTCATGGAATGAGGTGCTGGATATTCATAACCGAATACCGCTGTGCAAAACAAAAGAAAACGTCCTTGTAATAACAGCTTTTTGAAAATTGTTCCAACAACATCAATTGGGTCTGTTTTCCTTGCATTGATCTGAATCAACGCAGTCCCATCAATTAATCACACCAGAAAAGAACGAAAATATGATGTACGTATATGCCATCCGCATTCGCCACTGGGTCCCGTCATCACCCGTTAGGTTACTTAACTAACGACAGAGCGGGGACTGGACTAGCACGGGTGTAAAACATATACAACATCTACTAGTATATATATATAAATATATAATAATCACTCCAGGCATGATAAATGCAACATCACAGAACAAGTGATAAGCATCACAGAACAATACAGATAATCTGGGAGCCCCGGGTTTCCTTTGAACCATAAGTGAAACCCGACGTTCCCCTGGTCATGTGGATAGCCTGTGCAATGAAAACCTAGACCCCTACAAGTGCGGCAAGTTACCCTCCAAAACCAGAAGCGAAGCAGCCCCCTTCAGCAAAGTGAATGGGCCACCCGGCACTTTACGGAATCCGGTAACTTGAGCACCCCTCCTTGGGTCAACCTGTACCCCTACGAGTACGATGAATAGCCCGCCAATTCTAGAGTGAGGCCCCCTCCTTCTCAACGCCATGAGATGTGGACCCGTTTTCCTCCAGAACCCAGCTATCCGTGTACTCCATCGCAGGGTAATCCTAGTACAGAAAAGAAAATATGTACAACGGTGACATCGACCTCAACCCGGTCGTGCCCCAAACAAATAATATACAAACATGCAGTGATGGCAGACCACATATCGGATGCTCGCCCCGCGGTATCAAATGTACAAATAAAACTAAACTGTACTGACATTGCACGCAAGATTCCACTACGACGAATCCGCAACAAACACAGCACAACACAGAACATCAACGTGAATGTCACGTTCGCAAACCCGTCTAAAAGAACTATAGCAATTAGACAAGTTGTACCTCTCTAATGACATTCACGGTTGCAGATAGTAATGTAGGTACTATAAACTTTAAACGATGTTAGAAATATTGACTTTGAAATAACCCCGAATAGCCCCAAACAAGTAGATAAATCCATATCAAAATTGGACTAAACTAGCAATACCACTGAACCAACATTCCAGAACTTCAAATTTCAAACCCAGAAGCTACAACTCAACCGGCCAGATCAAAATTTAGAGTGATGTGGCCGGCCCAATTTGTGAATCCGAGGTTCGTGTTTGGTGTGCAGTCTAGTGGTCGCCTAAGTAGTCTTCTGCAGTTGCTAAAATATTTTTAGAAGACTCGTAAAATTTTGACAGAAACTGGAATGCATCGGGTGTTGTTTGGGGTTGTTTCGGTTTCGATACTTTTAACATTGTCTAAACCAACTAGTATACGGTTAATGGGTTAGTTCTGATACCATGTAAGGCTACACCAGTGTAACTCTATGTAGGACACCCCATGGCTCGCGGGAAGGCGGAATACTTTAAAAACGGTTTTATCACATCAAAAAAACTTGTTTTTGCTTTGCAACATAGACTTGTTCCACTTTTGGATCTTGATTAAACCTTAGCTAACAAAACTAAACTACTAGAGAGTGTTAACTACTAGGTTGAGAAGTTATACCCTCGTGTCTAGTCCTTCGGTTCTTCAAGTGGTTGGTTGCTCCTTGGTTCAAGCTCCTTTCTTTGGCTCCTCCTTAGCTTCGTACGAACTCGGTTGCCTGTCTCCTTTGTGTCGAAGATGGATCCACCCGAGGACCTATGGTCAAGCTCCAACCTCAAAGAGATAACTTAGTGGCCCAACTTGCTAAGAAAGATCACTAAGTAGAAGTAGAGAGAGTGTAATGGACTAGTTGATCTCAAAGCTCATTGTTTCACAACACATGTGAGTGTATGAGCTTGAGGGAGAAGGAGAGGAAAAACCTAGGAGAGAGAAAGCATTTGTGTGAAAATGAGTAGAGAATGAGTTGTGAGAATGGCTAAGTATTTGGCTAATAATTCAACCATGGAATAAACAAAACACATAAAATGCAACCATGCTTGAATAGTAGCTCCAAATGAATAAACAAATAAATAAGCCATGCCTGCAACCCATTCCTCAAATATCTCCTAATATCCACCTCATTAATCCTTTATGGAAAAAAGGATAAATCAATAATGAGGTGTCGCCTTCTAAAATCTCATCCTTGAAAAATTACAAGAATGCCCTCACTGTATTTTCATACCCGTATCCGTATTCCGAAAAATACGGATACACTGAGACCGGTATAATCCAATAATATAATACTAGTATCCGGCTTAAACCAAAGCCTACTAGTATTATCTGTCCGAACATCATTCGTGTAGCTAGTACACGTATGCGATCGAAACCCTGCCGTAAAACCGTACGGCCTCTACATCGTCTCGCCTGATCCAGAGAAACCCTCTGTGTGGGACTCTAAAGACTCGACAGTACGCTGGTAGTGGGTTTAACCACAAGTACGTCAGTGGCACTAGCTGTACGTAACGGCAACCCAGGTACATGCCGAAAAGGAGGCCGACGTGCAAACTCGTCCGTAACCCCTACTGAGCCTGTCCGTGACAATATCCGTGCAATCCGGTCTGTTCGTCTGAGAGTATCGCATGTAAGGTTTAGGGGGGTAGAAAATGTCAGACCCCTAATAACCGTACAAGTCATGTCAGTGTGGCTCAAGACCATCCGAGAATCTACTGGTCCGTCCACCAGTAATTCTCAATCAGCCCTGGCCAGGGACTCATGGTAATGACCAACTGATCACTATGCGATATCGACTCCTTATACCGGGAGAGACAAATCCCTAGCAGTCGCTTACTGCGTCCATATGGCTCGGGACTGTACCCAACTAAAACCTATTTGCACGACTCCTTTGAGCCATGGTAGGGTAGTAATCAAAGCACAGTGGGAACTCACACGAGACAAATGACGACCTCAAGTCGACAGACTATCTGCACACATGTCACCTGAGAACTGCTATCTGACGCTAGGTATAATACCATCTAGTCAGTTCTCGGCGAGTCCTGTCCGGTGTACTCACACCCAGTGAGCATCTGTATACAATCTTAGGTGTACATCACCAATGGCTGTGGGACCAATCCATCGTCCCTCGTCAGGGTCTAGATATGTATACACTGGTCTACTCTGGAGTATCGATGCCCAGTCTCAATACTCCTGTGACCAGGGACAATTAAGGATATGCTTATTGACCACCAAGCACCCACAAGTATGACTGCCATCACAACGCTAGTAGTCAAGCAAATATCCTACGGGCTTTATCAACATGTTCACAATATATGAAATACAAAGTATAATATATCACATGTTAAGATAAAGACAAACCAAATAGCGTACTATCATATCGAGCAAGATTTTCCTGTACATACATTTCCCTAGCATCCTATACAATGAAGGCCTCTAGGGCATATATATCTAACAACCAGTGCCCCGGCCATCAATCCGTGGCCAAAAAGCGAAACAAAAACTTTTAAAACCAGCGCTAACGGAACCCTAATCGACGGATCGTTCCATTAACCCTATACTAGTTAATTGTAAAAAGTTTAGAGAGGTTATACCGATCGATCCGTATCCTTCGGTCTTCAACCTCTGTCCAAGTTCCTCGCGGTTGCCCCGAACAAGTTCGCTCTCCGGTCTTTCTCGTCGAAGACGATCCACATCGAGGATTAGTAATACGGGCTCCTGCTTCAAAAACAGAAGCAACTCGAGCAACCAGTTTGCTAACCTAGATGCACAAGATGAAGTAGAGATGGTGTATGAATACTTTGTCTCAAAACACCCAATGGTTCTCAACACATGAGATGGAATGGGTGGAGATGAAGAAGAAGCCAAGTGGTGGAAGTTGTGAGCTTTTTCTTTGGCCTTAAGAAAAAAGCAGATTAAGAAAAAAATGTTCTGTTCTTTTCTTTGAGTGAGTTGTGTGAAGAATTTGTGTGCAATGAATAAAGAAAATCCTAGCACAAAAAAACTCTCACACAACCCCACTCCATGAGTCACCAAGTGCACATATGCCACCATCAATGCACACTAGACCCAACACCATGAGTCACCAAGTGAGAAAATGCACCATGAATGCCCAAGGCCAAAACTCTCACTCATAATTTCCACCAATTAAACATTAAGCCAAATGTTTAAATCAAGAAAAGAAATGGCAACTTCAAAAGTAAACTCGTAACGAATTACAAGAATACCCCTCATCTGTACATACATACCTGCATCCGTATTCCGACTGAATACGAATACAACGAGACGAAAATAATCCAACAATATAATACTACGATCCGGCTTAAACCAAAGCCCACTAGTATTATCTGTCCGATCATGATCCGTGCACAAGTGCACGTATATGATCAAACCCTGCCATAAAACCATACGACCTCTACAACGTTTTTCCCGAACCAGGGAAACCCTCTGTGTGGGACTCTAAAGAATCTTCAATACGCTGGCAGTGGGTTTTAACCACAAGCACGTCAGTGGCACTAGCTGTACGTAACGGCTACCCAGGTATTGAGCGAAAGAGAGGCCGACGAGCGAACTCATCTTGAAACCCTACTGAGCCTGACAGTGACAATATCCGTACAGTCCGGTCCGTTCGTCTATGAGTATCACATATCGAGTAGGGGTGGATAAAGTCAGATCCTTAATAACGCGATATTTAGTGTCAGTATGGATCCTATCACCACCTGAGAAACTACTGATCCGAATCAGTAATTCTCGACTACCTTGGCAAAGGATTTTTGGTGATAGCCACCCGTGCACACCGCGACCTCTACCCCCAATACCGGGAGAGGCGAATCCCCTAACGATCCGCTCACTGCCTCCATGTGGCTTGGGACTGTACCCAACTAAAACCTGTTTGCATGACTCTTTTGAGCCGTTGTAGGGTAGTAATCAAAGCATAGCGGGAAATCACATGAGAAAAATGACGATCTCAAGTTGATAGACTAACCTGTACACATGTCACCAGGGAACTACTATCTGACAATAGGTATAATACCAACTAGCATGTTCCCGGCGAGTCCGTCTGGTGTACTCATAACCCAATGAGCACCTGTATACATCTTAGGTGAACCAACTGACACCAATGGCTTGTGAGACCGGCCATCGCCCCACGTCGGGGTCTCGATCCGTATACACTAGTCTACTCTCGGAGTATCGATGCCCAGTCTCGAAACTCCAACGACTAGAGACACTTTAAGGATGTGCTTATAGATTACCCAACTCTCACGTATATGATTGCCATCATACTGCTGGTAGTCAAGCAAGAATCCTATGGGCTCTATCAACATGTAATAATGATCTGTAATGTCACCTAAAGCATGTACACGATGATAAAGACAAACCAGATAGCATACTATCATCTTGAGTAAGACTGTTCTACCGGTATAGGTCCTCCCTCAATCATTGCAATCACGTGCCTGCGATCCAATAATTGACTTGAGGGCACTATAGCCAACACGTGGGAATATCGAGACTGGGCATCGATATTCCGGGGTAGACTAGTGTATAAGTTTTGAGACCCCGACGAAGGGCGGTGGCCGGTCTCATAAGCCATTGGTGTTATGTCACCTAAGATAGTATACATGTGCTCACTGGAGGTGAGTACACTGGATGGACTCGCCAAGAACTTCTAGATGGTATTATACCTATCGTCAGATGGAAGTTCTCAAGTGGCATGAGTACAGGTTAGTCCTTTGACCAGAAGTCGTTATTTGTCTCGTGTGAGTTCCCACTATACTATGATTACTACCCTACCACAGCTCAAAGGAGTCATGCAAACAAGTTTTAGTTGGGTATAGTCCCGAGCCACATGGAGGCAGTGGTCGACTGTCAGGGATTCGTCTCTCCTGGTATTAGGAGTCGATGTCGTGCTGTGTTTAGTTGGCTATCACAAGAAATCCATGGCCACGGTAGGGAGGATTTACTGATAGTTGATTAGTAGTATCTCAGTTGGTGATGAGCTTGACTCAGACACGACTTATCGGGCTAGTAGGGGTCTGACGTTATCCATGTTAGTTATATGTATGCCTTAGAGGCCATTATTGTACATGTGATGTATATTATAGTGGATGTTTGGACATATATAGAGTGGACTTTCTTGCTCGACATGATAGTAAGCTATCTGGTTACTCTTTGTCTTAACATGTTGACTTGTATAAGTGATGCTGTCTTGTTCTCACATGTTGACAAAGCCCTTAGGATGTGTACTTGACTATCAAGACTATGATGGAGATCATACTAGTGGGGCCAAGGGTAGTCCACAAGTACACCCTATAATTGTTCCTAGTTGAGGGAGTATCGAGACAAGGCATCGATACTCCAGAGTAGACCAGCGTATGCGCTTCTTGACCCATATCATAGGTGATGGATGATCCCACATCCATTGGTGTTTGACATCAGAGAAGGTATACGGGTGCTCAGTGGAGACAGGGTACACTGAACGGACTCGCCGAGAACTCCTAGGTGGTATTATACCTATCGTCAGATAGCAGTTCTCTGGTGACACTAGTACAGGTTAGTCTGTCGACCCGAGATCGTCATAGAGTCTTGTGTGATTCCCACTGTGCTTTGATTCCACCATACTACGGTCAATAGATCGTGCAAAAAAGTGGTTTTTGGGTACAGTCCAGAGTCACATGGAGGCAATGAGCGATAGGAGGGGATTCGTCTCTCCCGGTATTAGGAGTTGATGTTGCGCTATGCTCGATTGGCCATAACATGAAATCCCTTGCCAGGGTTGCTGATATTTACTGGTAAGAGTTATCAGTAGTTTCTCGAACCGTTATGGACCTTGCATCGGCATGACTTATCAGGCTATTGAGGTCTGACGTTATACCACCCCCAGGCTATGATATGCGACATATAAGACGAAGAGACCGGGCTGTACGGTAGTGTTACTGATTGGATTCGCAGGAGTACGAGCAGGCTTGCTTGTTGATCTTCTGATCGCTCAATACCCGGGTGGCCGTTACTTTTGGCAGACCGCTTGCGGCTTGTGGGTGTTTGATATGATCATCACCTACTGCCGGCGTATTGACGAGTCTTTAGAGTCCTACACACAGGTTTCCCGGTTCATGCGAAATGAAGTAGGATCACATATGTGATATGTACGGGACCGAGATTAATGCGTGTATGTGATACCGCATTCTATTCTCGCGATATGTGATATCGGACGGTTGTGTGTGATATAGCCGGGTTATCGGATCAAGTGTTGATTCGATGGATGTTACATTTGATATTAGTCAGTTGTATATAATATAGCCGAATTATTAAATCAAGTGTTGATTTAATAATTTAATGTATAATTATACATTTGATATATTATCTAATATTAACTAATATTAGCTCACTTAAGATTTTTTTTCTCACTTGTGTACACTTAGTATATATGTGATATATATTACTGTACATTATTTTGTGTCATGCTTGATGCCACATGCAACATGTGTGTATGAGACTTACACCATGCTTATAATAATGTGAGGGTTTTATTTATCTTGGTAATTCATAAAATTAGTGGTAATTAGTCACATGGTTGAAGCTTGTAGAAGCTTGTGGAACCATTGACCAAGTCCACTCATTTTGTTTTACTTAAAGATATTTGTTAACCGAACCATTATTGTTAATCCATGGTTTATTCTCTACATGAGTTAGTGTATGACACTAACTCACCCATGGTTGCTATTCTCACCTCATGAGTTCATTCTTCATCTCATCACTTCATCTTCTTCATGAGAGAAAAATCTTGCTAGCTTTTTCTAAGGTGAGAAAATATTGTGAGAAAAAGAAAACTAAAGAGAGCCCATTTCCTATTTCATCATCCTCTATTATTAGCCATTTAGTTTAGGGTGTTTGCTTCACTAAACACTAATTTAGTGAAGAGGTAGCATGAGCTTGAGTCTTCTCGACGTAGATCATCTTCGGCCTCGAAGACTTCGAGTAAATTTGCATCTTTCACCTTGTGGAGCCACTCAAGAGTTCAGGAGATTCTTACTCGCAGCGAAGGGACTTCTACATGGAGCATTGGAAGTGAAGGACGGGTCTACAAAGGTTGTATTCCTCATTCACTTGTTTGCAAAGTTGTTTGCATGATGTTTTGTTTAAATCTCTAGTTAAAAATTCTAGGTTAGGGTTCTTTAGAACGGCAAAAATTTAAAAACGGCATGGACGATGCCTCCCGAAACCTTGCTGCCGTCTTAGGGATCCCTACAGTGGTATCAGAGCCAAACTAGAGATTTAAATGATGTTTGTTAGATTACGAAACCGAAACTGCTCCAAAACTTGAAACACGATGATCTAGTTTCTGTCGAAATTTTAAAGGCTTCTAAATTTTTTTGAACAACTGCAGAATGTTCTATGAGATATAACATGAACACCATACAAATTTCAAGCTATTTCCTCTTAAATTGGCCGGCTACATGGCCTCAAAAACCGGCGAGCTCGGGTCAATTTTGGGTTCTGGTCTTGAAATTTTCATGGTATTTCAGTCTCTAGGTTTTGGTGTTTCAGGTGTTGTTTGTTTTTGCTAAATTTTCATGTGATGTTAACTTTCTGCAAAGGAAACTCGGAGTGTTTCACAGTCGTAATTCTAACATGTATTCGGGTTATTTAAACGATGTTAAAAAGTTTGAACGGATATCAATAACCCATATTTCCCCGCTGGAAATTTTCTAAGTGTTGGATTTTTTCCGAGTTTAAAATCTTCAGAAAATCATGCAAGCGATTCTGTGGACCCTATAGAAGAACGATACCCAAACTCAACTTTTTGGATCGTGGAACCGCGGTAATACCCTAGGGTTTGCCGTTGTTCCGTGACGACATGACTGAGGCATGGGTCGGCCCTTCTACGGATGGTTCATAGGAGCTGTGGCAGTTTCTGGGTACTTTTTGAACTCCGCTCAAGTGTTGAGATTGTCGGGAAAGTTTGGGTGTTTGATTATTCGATCGAAAAGTTTAACTTCGTCTAGCTATCTGTGATTGTGATACAATATTTGGAATCCATAATTAGTTATGATATAACTAGTTTGAATTTTATAAATCTAGTAATTTAGTCTCATTTGATAGATTGCCACGGGATTTTGATGATATCAAAAGTCCGTCGCAATTACGTAGTGTACACGGATACTCGTCAGGTAACCTTACTAGATAGCCACGCCCCATAGCCCTGACCAAGTGACTGTAGGAGAACCCCGTCGCCAAAAGCGTCCGTTCGGGTGCTCGCGGCAGTGGTGTTCCGCCTTAGTGCACTTCGTCGACGGCATTGGGGGTGCGGCCATCTACTAAAGTTTTCGACGAGCATTCGATCAGGTTATCGGGAATCTTGTTGAATTACCCGACAGGTTATTGGAAAGTGTTTTCAATATCGAGAATAAAATGCGGGGTTTATAATTGTTATGCATGTGATGTCTAAGGAATTCATTTGGTTAGGCATGAAATCCAAAGTATGTGATACATTGGGTTTATGATGTCTAAGGTGGTTGCGGATTCCAATTGTTGTAGTTTTTCACTTTCTTTTCTACGACCGTAAGTGTAATATGTGGTGTATCGCCACTTTCGTTGCTATATGTCAACGACAATTGGGATACGCATATTTACTTACGTTGATGATATGTGATGTTATGTGTTGCTGTGATATGATATATTGGATCGTCGTGTTTTGAACAGCCGGGTTTTTTTATGTGAGATGAGAGTTTTTCATTTTCATTCGTGTAAAAACTTGTATGTAATATTCTTTTATTGGGGCACTTCCAGGTTGAGGATGATGTCTCCATTATGTATATTATTTACTTTTCCGTATTAGGATAGACCCAAGAAGGAGAACACAAGCAACCGGGTTCTAGGGTTCAGTGGGAGACCATCTCGAGGAGTCGAGACCGGGTCTCCTAACTCTAGAATTAGAAGGGTTGCTTTCCGCTCTCGTAGGGGTCTAGGGATGTGGGTTTGGCTATTCATCGCAACCGTGGAAACCGTGTTTTATACTAGCTTAATTTAAAACACGGAATTCCTAGTATATCCAATATTTCATATATGATTCTTCTGCTACTGATATTTTGTGATGTGATCACTTGATATGTTCTGAGACGAATGCCTATATTATATATATGAGATATAATTAATATTGCAGCTTTCGTTTCATAGTGATGCTTGAGAAGCATAATTAATGGGACTTCATTAATGAGATTAATGAAATAAAAGAAACCTAAAAATGTTGCAGAATCTTGTTTTAAAAACTGGTAGCTCTAGTTCTTGCTTTGCATAGCAGTATTCCTTGTAGAATATCCAGCACCTCATTCGATAAGGAAAGAGCCGAGATCCCTTCACAGGGAGTGACCTCTTTAGCGAAACTAGCAGATACTACAAACTCGGTTTGTCTTTTGATTACTTGTATAGTTTTTGCTTTGCATAGTGGTATTTGTGAAATATCCTGCACCTTATTGGATAAAGAAAGAGCCGAGATCCCTTCACCGGGAGTGACCTCTTTAGCAAAACTAGTAAAAGCCTAAAAAAACTCCTTCTAAAATTCACTCGATTCTACAACGATATCAAGCTCATTACGCAAAAGGTTTTCATAAAAACCTGTCGTAGCCCTCCGTCATTTCAGATAAGTAGTATTTAGTATTCGTGCTGCGTTTGTTAACCTTTTCAAGGCGCAGTGTGCGGTAGCTGATTAGTGTTATCTGCTAGCATATGATGCGATTGGATTAGGGTAGTCGTGCGGCCTTGTTGACCTTGTCAAGGGCCGTGCGGGTGGGTTTAGTTCAATCAGGAAATGACGGGTTGAACTTGACATGCGGTCTATGGTTTGTTGACCTTTTCAAGGTCATAGATCACTTGAGGCAAAATATTATCGGGAATTCAAGTGTTCAAATTTGCAATGAGATTGCATACCTTCTATGAGATAGTTGGATCCCGATACCCACTGTGAGTAAAAGTTACTCCTGGGAGAGTTTTGCACATTATAATTAGCCAATCAAGTAGGTGTCTAGAAAGGTGTTAACGGGGTTACGCCCCTGTGAAAACGGGGTTTATTTTAATTAGGTCTGTGCGAAAGCATGGGAAACCACCCTCAAAGTACCGACACTGGCCTCGCTGAAAGATTGGTGAACTTGTAGGGTGTAATTAATCCCGGCTAGTCTTACCTTTTAGGGTTTGAAGGAAGATTTGATAAAAACAGTGGGAGACAGATAAAATAATAACCAATCTAAATCTTACAAGAGCGCACGCAGAGTGTTTTCTTCTCTCTTTCTCCTGGTAGCGACCATGTCACGACTTAATCAAGATAATACTATGGATGCATTGACTGAACCTGCTTATTATACTGTGCTTGGGAACGTTGGTTCCGCTCTATCTTATAACTGTTATAAGTCCGAGCAGGAAATAGGGGAATGTCCGGATTCCCATGCCACCCAATCGAAGAAAGTGCATGTTGATGCATCTTCTTCGGGTGTATTCATTACCGAGAACTGTTTTTCAGTATCCTCTACGTCCTGGGTATATGATACCGGATCAGGATCTCGCATATGTAATATGTTACATGGGCTACAGATAGGTAGAGAACTAAGAATGGGTGATATATCTTTATGTGTAGAGAATGGTGCAAGTGTTGCAGCCAAACCAGTTGGCAAATATCACCTTATATTAATACATTGATTCTGAACAAATGTTATTAGATACCGAACCTGATATACAACATTACATCAGATTCTTTATTAAGTTAAAGAAGGATATAATTCTGTATAGGCGGATAATGTTGTGAACATTTTCCTGAATCAAGAGTTGATTCAATCTGTCATGTTATATAATAGCATATACGTTCTAAATCAAACCATAGTTCAAAGTATCTAGAACACACATAAGAGGAATAGTTCAGAAATGAACGAATCCTTCTTGTGGCATTGTAGACTAGGTCATATCTATGTGACACGACTAGCTAAGTTATATAAAGATGAATATGAGAATCTATTCGAATTTTCATCTTATGATACTTACCAGTCTTGTCTCAAAGGTAAAATGATCAATACTCCGTTTACTGGAAACAGAAAAAGAGTTACTGAACTCTTGGATCAGATACATGATGATGTATACGGTCCTATGTCTACAAATGCCAAGGTTGGTTCTTCGTATTTCATTATATTCACTGATCCTCTCTCGAGATTCGGACATATGTTCCTGTTGAAACACTAGTCTGAAACTTTTGAGAAATTCAAGGAATATAAGCTTGAAGTTGAGAATCAAAAGGGTAGAAGTATCCTACGATGTGATCGAGGAGGAGAATACTTGGGCATGGAGTTCCTGGATTATTTAAAGGAGAATGAGATTCTCTCTCAGCTTACTCCTTCGTATACACCACAGCACAACGGTGTATCGGGACGGAGGTATCGCACCCTATTAGATATGGTGCGCTCTATAATGAGTACTGCTGAGTTACCTATTTCCTTTTGGGTAGTATGCACTTGAGAAGCTGCATACCTATTGAATGGGGTTCCATCCAAATCAGTGCCTACCACTCCATATAAGATATGGTATGGGAAGAGACCATATCTTAAACGAGTTAAGATATGGTGTTGTCCGGCCAATGTTGAAAAGCAAAATCCGGACAAGATTGAAGCAAGGTCAGATCTGTATAAGTTTGTTGGATATCCCAAACATTTGCGAGGGAATATCTTCTGCCACTCTGAGGAGAAGAAGGTGTTTTGTTTCTCAGCATGCCACCTTTTTAGAAAAGGAATTTCTTGTGAAGAAATTAGTGGTCATGAGGTAGAACTGGAAGGAGTTCCAGCTAGACAAACTTACAGCTGATGATTTGGTAAAACCAAAGGATTCAATAGTCTCCAACGAACCTCATCCTCTCCATGAATCTGGTAGGGTTCCTCATCCACTTGAGAGATACTACGGTCTTCTCGGTGACAGTGGGAGCGAGGATTGCATTATGGTAGATGATGGCCCAACTAGGTTCAAGCAGGCCATCACGAGTGGGGACTCTGTGTAAAGGATGGATACTATGCGATCAAAGATGGAATCCATGTACACCAACAAAGTATGACTTTGCATGTTGCACCTGAAGGGGTAAAACCCATTGGGAGAAAATAGATCTTGAGAAGATCATTGGTGTAAATAGAAAAGTTGAGACTTTCAAAGCTATGCCTAAATCCATCAGGATCAATGCACATCGCGGAGTTGGAACATCTGTTTTGATGTGGCAGTCAAAGAGTTTGACTTCATCAAAAAGGTAGATGAACCTTGTATATACAAGAAGGTTGTAGAGAGTAAGGTTGTCCTCTACGTATTGTATGTAGATGACATACTCTTGATAGGAAATGGTTTCCTATGCTACACTCGGTCAAGCTCCTCTTATCACAAGGATTCTCCATAGAAGATCTGGATGATACCTACTACATCTTATGGATTATGATCTATGGTGATAGATCTAAATGGGTGTTAGGAGTGTCCTAAATCCATGTACATTAAAACCATACTAAAGGGGTTTAGTATGGAAGATTCTAAGCGTGGTGGTTCGTCCACTTACTCATGAATCACTCTCCCCAAAAAGAAGTCTTCCAAGACTGATTTGGAGAGAGCTCACGTGCAAGGGATAACCTATGCTTCGGAAATAGGCTCTATCCGAGTATGTGATGTTACGTACCAGACCAGATGTAGATGACTCACTAGGTGTAGTGATCAGGAATCAATTGGATCTTGGGAGAATCACTGGACAGCTGTGGAGGACATTCTTAAGTACTTGAGAAGCACTAAAAGAATGTTCTTAGTTCGAGCTTCCAGAGTGATAAGGTCAACTGAAAGTCAGTCACAGGAATTATCTTTACCCTCAGTAGAGGGACGGTATGATTGGAAGAGTTCCAAGCTAGATACTGTGGCAGACTAGACGATAAAAGCTGAATACATTGTTATCAACGATGCTACCAAAGAGGTTGTCTGGACATTTCTTGTTCATGAGATGAACAAGGTTCCTACCATTGAGCGTCCAATAACTGTTATTGTGACTACAATGGAGTTGTGCCTTTGTCCTAGGAATTCCGGCTCCATTAGCGATCCAGACATATTCTGAGGCGAGTATCACCTGATCAGGGAGATGGTTGATCTCCAAGAGATCGAGGTAAGGAGAGTAGATTTTGAGGTTAACACGGCGGATCCACTCAACAAGGCCTGCTTCCCCAAATACTATCTGAGAGATTTTGGGATGGTTGAGTATGGGATACTACAACCACTGCTATACTGTTGGGTATTGGATACTGCAACAAATGGTCTTAGTGCAAGTGAGAGATTGTTAGTTATATGTATGCCCTAGAGGCCATTATTGTACATGTAATGTATATTATAGTGGATGCTTGGACGTATATAGAGTGTACTTTCTTGCTCGACATGATAGTAAGCTATCTGGTTACTCTTTGTCTTAACAAGTTAACTTGTATAAGTGATGATGTCTTGCTCTCACATGTTGACAAAGCCCTTAGGATGTGTACTTGAATACATGTACTATGATGGAGATCATACTAGTGGGGCCAAGGGCAGTCCACAAGTATACCCTATAATTGTTTCTAGTCGAGGGAGTATCGAGACAGGGCATCGATACTCCAGAGTAGACTAGCATATGCGCTTCTTGACCCATATGATGGGCGATGGATGATCCCACATCCATTGGTGTTTGACATCAGAAAAGGTATACGGGTGCGTAGTGGAGACTGGTACACTGAACGGACTCGCCGAGAACTTCTAGATGGTATTATACCTATCGTCAGATAGCAGTTCTCTGGTGACACTGGTACAGGTGAGTCTGTCGACCCGAGATCATCATAGAGTCTTGTGTGATTCCCACTATGCTTTGATTTCCACCATACCACGGTCAATAGATCATGCAAAAAGGTGGTTTTTGGGTACAGTCCAGAGTCACATGGAGTCAATGAGAGTTAGGAGGGGATTCGTCTCTCCCGGTATTGGGAGTTGATGTTGCGCTATGCTCGATTGGCCATAACATGAAATCCCTGGCCAGGGTTGCTGAGATTTACTGGTAAAAGTTATCAGTAGTTTCTCGAACCGTTATGGACCTTGCATTGGCATGACTTATCAGGCTATTGGGGTCTGACGTTATACCACCCCCAGGCTATGATATGCGACATATCAGACGAAGAGACCGGACTGTACGGTAGTGTTACTGATTGGATTCGCAGGAGTACGAGCAGGCTTGCTTGTTGATCTTCTGATCGCTCAATACCCGGGTGGCCCTTACGTTTGGCAGACCGCTTGCGGCTTGTCGGTGTTTGATATGATCATCACCTACTGCCGGTGTATTGACGAGTCTTTAGAGTCCTACACAGAGGTTTCCTGGTTCATGCGAAACGAAGTAGGAGCACATATGTGATATGTGCGGGACCGAGATTAATGCGTGTATGTGATACCGCATTCTATTCTCGCGATATGTGATATCGGACGGTTGTATATGATATAGCCGGGTTATCGGATCAAGTGTTGATTCGATGGATGTTACATTTGATATTAGTCGGTTGTATATGATATAGCCGGATTATTAAATCAAGTGTTGATTTAATAATTTAATGTATAATTATACATTTGATATATTATCTAACATTAACTAATATTAGCTCACTTAAGATTTTTTTCTCACTTGTGTACACTTAGTATATATGTGATATATATTACTGTACATTATTTTGTGTCATGCTTGATGCCACATGCAATATGTGTGTATGAGACTTACACCATGCTTATAATAATGTGAGGGTTTTATTTATCTTGGTAATTCATAAAATTAGTGGTAATTAGTCACATGGTTGAAGCTGTAGAAGCTTGTGGAACCATTGACCAAGTCCACTCATTTTGTTTTACTTAAAGATATTTGTTAACCCAACCATTATTGTTAACCCATGGTTTATTCTCTACATGAGTTAGTGTATGACACTAACTCACCCATGGTTGCTATTCTCACCTCATGAGTTCATTCTTTATCTCATCACTTCATCTTCTTCATGAGAGAAAAATCTTGCTAGCTTTTTCTAAGGTGAGAAAATATTGTGAGAAAAAGAAAACTAAAGAGAGCCCATTTCCTATTTCATCATCCTCTATTATTAGCCATCTAGTTTAGGGTGTTTGCTTCACTAAACCCCAATTTAGTGAAGAGGTAGCATGAGCTTGAGTCTTCTCGACGTAGATCATCTTCGGCCTCGAAGATTTCGAGTAAGTTTGCATCTTTCACCTTGTGGAGTCACTCAAGAGTTCGGGAGATTCTTACTTGCAGCGAAGGGATTTCTACACGGAGCATTTGAAGTGAAGGACCGGTCTACAAAAGTTGTATTCCTCATTCACTTGTTTGCAAAGTTGTTTGCATGATGTTTTGTTTAAATCTCTAGTTAAAGATTCTATGTTATAGTTCTATAGAAGGACAAAAATTTAAAAACGGCATGGACGATACCTCCCGAAACCTTGATGCCGCCCTAGGGATCCCTACAATCCACCCCTAGACCCGATATGTGATACTCTTTGAAGAAGAGACCGGACTGTATGGAGATTATCATATTCATGCTCAGTAGGGTAAGGACGCACTTGATTGTCGACCCCCTTTCGACAACTACCAGGGTAGCTATTAGGTACAGCTAATACTGCTAACGTGCTTATGGTTAAACCCACTGCCAGCGTATTGTCGAGTGTTTAAAGTCCCACACAAAGGGTTTTTCTAGTTCAGGCGACAGATGTAGGAGCCGTGCGGTGGTACGTGCAGCGGTCCGATTAAATACGTGTACGCATTACACGGACTTTAATCGGGTCGTTGATAATACTAGCCGTCTTAGGATTAAGCCAAATTATTAAATCAGGTTTTGATTTAATAATTTATATATGTATTTTAATACATATATTTTAGAATTATTGTTCACTATTCAATTTCTCTCTTTGGTGCTATCCGTATTTTTTTATACGGATACGCGTATATGTAGCGATACTTATACCAGGTGAAGTATTCTGTATTTGTACGACAATGCTTCTAGAAGAAGGACATCTCATATTTAATTTTCTATTTAGAAAATTAAATGGGAAATGAGGTGTAAAGTTAGAGACAATGAAGCACGGCTACAACATTGTAAAGAGGCAAGGGTGGACACACGACAAAGTTGTTTGGATCGATTCTTAGGTTTGCGCGTCCGGTGCCCGCAAAAAGTTTTTGTTTTCTCTTCCGCCTCGCCCGTTTCCTCCGCGGCGCCGGCGCCGGATCCTAACATGGTATCAGAGCTACTAGGCAGGTATGCCGACCCAAGGGGGGTTCTCACCGTGGTGACAGTGGTGGCGAAGCACATGTTTTTACCCCTGGGGTCCCCCGTGCGATTATATAGTCCGGCGGGTTGTAGTCCGTCGCAAGGGGATTACGTAAAAATTAGCTTCCGAGGGAGCTATGGGCGCCACAGCCTGTTTCCACTGCGCTGACTGACCCAACATGGTATCAATGACACCTAAACACTATAAACTAGTGTTTGACGATGCCCCAAGCTTCAAAACTGAAAACTCCATTTTAAAACCCCAGTTTCTGTTCGAAATATTTTTGAGCTGTAAATTTTTTTTAAGCAAGTGCAGAAGCTTACTCTAGACTAGATAGTGACACACAATGAAAACGAGCGGATTTCATCATGATTGGGCCGACGAGAATGTTGTTTGGACCGGCCTCACCTTTTTACTATTCACTTCAGGAGCTCGTTTTCATGCTGTTTCTTGGAGTTTGTAAATTGGTGCTTTTGGTATTGTTTGATTTGTCCCAGATTTCTATTTGTGTCATCTTAGCTTTGAGACAATTCGGGAGTTTTAAAAACTCAAAACTTTTGCATCGTCGGTATCTGTGATGTTGTATATATGTTGCTGAACGTCGTCTAATTGTTATATGTTCATTTAGACGGGGTTGCACACATTCTGGTGTTTCTTTCTTCTGCGGTTATATATATATATATCTGGTTATGGTTTGTCCGGATTGTCGTGATGGATAGCCTTGTGTGCAATGTTAGATGTACAGTTCAGATTCATTTGTATACTGATTTTTTGCTGGGTGAGCGTCCGACATGTGGACTGCCGTCACTGCCAGTTTGTATATTCTTTTATTGGGGAACGACCGGGTTAAGGTCGATGTCGCCGTTGTATATATATTTTCTTTTTGGTACTAGGATTAGACCACGGAGGAGTGATCGAATAGCCGGGTTCTAGAGGGAAACGGGCCAGCATCTCATGGCATTGAGACCGGAGGGGCCTTACTCTAGAATTATTGGGCTATTCGCCGCACTCATAGGGATTATAGGTTGACCCACATAGGGGTGCTCAAGTTACCGGATTCCGTGAAGTGCTGGGTGGCTCACTCACTTTGTTGATTAGGGTTGCCTCACTTTGGGGATTGGCGGGTAACTTGCCGCGCTCATAGGGGTCTAAGATCTTCATTGCACTAGCTATCTATATGACCAGGGAACGTCATGTCTCATTTATGGCTCAAATGAAACGCGGGGCTCCTAAATTATCAATTATTCCATATTGTTGTTCGCTTGTGATGATTTTTTATCTGTCTGTGATGACTATAATCTGCCTGCGATGTTGATATATATATGATATATATTTAGTAGATGCTTCTATATGTTTTGTATCCGCGCTAGTCCAGCTCCCGCTCTGCCGTTAGTTAAGTAACCTAACGGTGCATGACGGGGGCTCATGGCGAATGCGGATAACATATAAAAAGCATGTTATTTTGGTTGTTTCTTTTGTGGCTTGGCAACATAAAATGATAGGAACGCATTATCGAAATAATGCAATGAAAAATAAACCTAAATGATGTTATCGGAACCAAATTTTAAAACTACTCGGTTTTCTTCTAAACTCATGGTCATATTCTTTTGCTTTGCATAGAGGTATTCGGTTAGGAATATCCCGTACCTCGTTCTATTAGGGAAGAGCCTTATTCATTGGGAGTTCGCTCTTAAGCAAAAGTTTATGTTACT
The DNA here is from genome assembly GCA_030015575.1 of Agapanthus africanus. Classification (NCBI taxonomy): domain Eukaryota; kingdom Viridiplantae; phylum Streptophyta; class Magnoliopsida; order Asparagales; family Amaryllidaceae; genus Agapanthus; species Agapanthus africanus. The sequence goes on from CM057343.1 coordinate 464,203,120, forward strand.
GGTTTTAAAATGCAGAGTTTAAACCACTCCATTTCAAAGACACTCGAGTTCCTTCAACGATATCAAGTTCATTATGTTAAAGGTTTTTCGCCAAAAAACCAGCCGTAGCCCTCCATCATTTCAGATAGGTAACGCCTAGTATTCGTGCTATGTTTGTTGGCAAGTGTCAAGGCATAGTGTACGGTAGCTGAGTGCTACTTATCTGTTGCATGGATATGCGATTGATCGGGACAGTCACATTGCTTTGTTGACAAGCGTCAAGGGTTAGTGCGGGTGGGTTCGATGCAATCAAGATAATGACGGGTTGAACTTGACTGGGACCCTTGATTTGTTGGCAAGCGTCAATGTCCTTGGGTTCTAGGGGAAAAAATCATATCGAGGGTTTCAAACATACGGGAAACTTGCCAGGCATGCGCATACCTTCTGGAGTGTGGTGACTTGAGCGGATTCCGTCAGGTTATCACATGATGATAGTTGGGTCCCGATTCCCACCGATGAATATGTATTAATCATCGGGAGATTTTTCACTTAAATGATCACGGCTAGTTCTCCTTTTAAGGTTTGAAGGAGAATTCGAAGAAACAGTGGGAGCCATCATGATCAGATAAAGTGATAACCAATCTGATCTTGATAGAGTGCACGTTGAGTGTTTCTTTTCTCTCTCTCTATTACAGCGACTCATGGCTTACCTTAAAAACTCATGAACCAATTTGACCGAACCTTCTCACACCCTTTGACTTTGGCTTGTCTTGATTCGCGACAAAGTCGTATATATCCCTGCCACTCCTACTTTACCCTTTGCATTTCTTCAGAATTCGTCATATCACTACGATGATCTATATTTCTTGGAACGTCCATCGAATAGTTATATACGAACTCGAAAAATTTACTTCAGTCGAGGATGGGCACATGTTCTGAAGAAATTGAATAGGATTATTCGGTTGTCTCTTCCCTTTACCTTCTCTCAGGTTGTGAGAGCTCCTTGATTAGGAGAGTATACCTGTTATGCTTATTGGATAGTCTTCTTCTAAACCTTAGGTTGGTGCCGAAATGTAGGGAAGAAAGAAAACCAGTTAACGCAGGAACGGTGTGCAGAAGGTAAGAAGTAGAGACATATGAAGGGACAGAAGTGAGGGCAAAGAAAATTGCGATTACTGTCATGAATCTGCATTACTAGTAATACATGACCATCTCCTATAAAACATTTTCATATTTCAATTTTTCTGTGTAAAAGTAAAAGAGAACTGTTTACCAATTAATTCTGAATCCAGGGTAAGTATTTACCAGATTTGGATCTTACATCTGTACGGTGTTACAGATGATGAGTAGGAGCAGAATATTGGGAAATGGGAAATTTGATCCTCAATATCGTAATTCGTTGTAATTGGTGATATTGGATTAAATCGCCTGGTTTTTGCCTGACGGCAAATATTTGGTATCGAATAACTATTGTTATGCACCAAATTTTAAAATGAAATATCTATACATTTAATTTTATAAAATGAGATATACATGTTGTAAACATTTATCTTTATCAGTTGAGGATAAGATAAGGTGTATTGAATAACGGTGTAAGACATTCTTAACCAAGATACAGTTTTCAATTTACAAAACACAGAATTTGAGCTGGTATACTCTTAGGACTTATTCATGAAAATGTATGTTGTCCAGTGTCCTATAGGACAAAGGAGTTGGTACTCTTACTTCATTCAGGATTACCTATGAGTTCTCTTGTTTTAGACACACATTCTTAATAATGCAAGGTCCAAAGATTTTGAGAAGTTTATAGGTATAAAAATAAAGTAGAGAACCATACGTTGTTAGTATCGGGATTCTTCGAGGTGATCGAAGATGTAGATACTTATTCTAGGTATTCTATCATAGTAATATCGAGAACTTGATTCTCTTACAGGTTACTCATCCGTGGACGCGCTCCATGATAAGTAATGCTGCATTGGCCTTTTTCCATTAGTTAATATGCACTGGAAACAACTGCATGACTTTTGAATCTGGTTCCATCTAAATTAGTGCCTTGATTCTATATGGATATAGAATGGTTACATATCTTCAGGTTGTTAAGATATGGAGTTATCCGGTTTCTATCTAAAAGCAGAATCCAGACAAACTCGAGGCACGCTTCGGTAATAGCGGTTTGTGGATTATACTAAGAAATCGCTAGGATTTTGTTTCTAACATTTTCAAGGTAAATGGTTACATTGTAGGATCTTTTTGCAAAAGAAACTAGTGGGAGTATGGTAGAATTGGAAGCAATTCCATAACCACAAACGGTTACCGAAAAGTTAGTAGAACCTAAGGATTCAATTGGACTTGACAAACTGTTAGCCACTCCGCAGATTTTAGTAGGTGACCTCAGACAGCCGAGAGACACTTCGGTTTTCTTATAGACGGTGACAGGGAGGTCGGCATCATGGTGATGATGAACCTACTAGTTATCAGTGGGTCATAGAAAGTGGTAACTTTCAGGTGACCAGATGCTTCATATCCAAGATGGACTCCACGCACATCAGCAAATTATGGATTTTAGATTTTGCTGGGTGCTCCTGAACGGGGTAAATCCCATTAGGAGCAGGTAGATCTTTCGAGATTTGTGCAGGTGGAAAGGCGCTAACCTAATAAGGCTAGACTTGTTGTAAAGAGTTTTCATCATATACCCATTATGGATTGTGATGTGACTTTTACTTTAGTGTCTATGCTGAAGTCCATATGGATTTGACTTGACACTACTATTCCCCTTACTTGTTATCAGCAGGTCATAGGAAGTGGTAACTTCCAGGTGACCAGAGAATTCATGCCCAAGTTGGACTCCACGCACTTCAGCAAATCATGGATTTTAAACTTTGCTGGGTGCTCCTAAAGGGGTAAAACCCATTAGGAGCAAGTAGATCTTTCGAGATTTATGCAGATGGAAAGGTGCTAACCTAATAAGACTAGATTTGTTGTAAAGAGTTTTCATCAAATACCTATTATGGATTATGATGTAACTTTTATATCAGTGTCTATGTTGAAGTCCATATGGATATGTTTCGGCGCTGATGCAGGTCATGGCTATGATATCTGGCAGGTGGGTGACTATAACGCCTTTCCAAATAGGATTTTGGAAGTGCACGTGTATATGACTCTTTCAGAGGGTTATCGTAGTCAGTGGGAGCAGCGGAAGGTGTGCAAGATGCTTATGTCTATTCATAGACTAAAGCAAGGATAGCGGAGACGGATCATCTGTTATTGATGTGACAGTCAAGGTGATTGACTTTGTCAAAACAAATGTGAACCTAGTAAAAAGGATGTAGGGAGTACTATCCATGTTTTAGATGACATACTCCGGATAGAAAGTGATGTTCCTATACTACAATCGGTCAGATTTTGGTTGTCACACAGTGTTTTTTTCCACGATGGATATGGATAGTATATCAGGAGTTCTGGTGACTAGATCTATGGTTTTAGATCTATATTTAGGAACTTTCCCAAATCGGGTACTTAGACAGCATTCTAAAAGTATTTTATAATGGACGACTCCTGGCGTGGTGGTGTACCCGCAGGTGATGGAGTCACCCTCTCTAAACGGATGTCTTTTTGACTAATGAAGAGATGGGCAGACATGAATGACACATCATTTGCTTACGCAATTGAGTCAATCATGCAATGTCTTTTACAACACCAGATATTGCTTTTGCACTAGTTACAATAAGTATATATTAATCTAATCCTCGAGAAACAAAGGGAAGCATTAAAGAACATAAAAGGATGTTCTTGGTATAGAATAACGGCAGCCTCCTTTTGGTGGCGGTTATCAGTTCAGGCTTCCAGGGTGACGTAGATGACAGAGATGCTGTCAGAGTTATGAGTTTAGCCTCTTCTGAGTGTTGGGTTATGCCAGCGCCCCAGCCATCAATCCGTGACCAAATGCGGAACAAAAATTTATAAACTGACGCTAATACAACCCATTCCTACGGATGTTGATAAAACCCTTAGGATATGTACTTGACTACCAGGACTATGATGTAGATCATACTAGTGGGGCCAGGGTAGTTCACAAGTACATCCTTCAATTGTTCCTAGTCTAGGGAATATCGAGACAGGGCATCGATATTCCAGAGTAGACTAGCGTATACGCTTCTTGACCCATATGATGGGCGATGGATGATCCTACATCCATTGGTGTTTGACATCAGAGATGGTATACGGGTGCTCAGTGGAGACTGGGTACACTGAACAGGACTCGCCGAGAACTCCTATGTGGTAGTATACCTATCGTCAGATAGCAGTCCTCTGGTGACACTGGTACAGGTTAGTCTGTAGACCCGAGATCGTCATAGAGTCTTGTGTGGCTCCTACTGTGCTTTAATTTCCTCCCTACCACGCTCAAAGGAGACGTGCAAACAGGTGGATTTTGGGTACAGTCCCGAGTCGTATGGAGGCAATGAGCGATAGGAGGGGTTTCGTCTCTCCCGGTGTTGGGGGTTGATGTTGCGCTATGTATGATTGGCAATAACTAGAAGTCCCTGGCCAGGGCTGATATGGAGATCTACTGATAAGTGTCATCAGTAGTTTCTCGACCTGTTATAAGCCTCACATCGATATCACTTATCACGTTACTAGGGTTTTACGATTTCCACCCCTAGACATGATATGCGACATATCAGACGAAGAGACCGGACTGTACGGTAGTGTTACTAATAGGCTTCATGGAGACTGTGGACAAGCTTGCTTGTTGACCTTCATATCGCTCAATACCCGGGTAGCCGTTACGTCCAGCTAGTACCGCTGACGGCTTATAGGTGACTGATATGATCATCACCTACTGCCAACGTATTGACGAGTCTTTAGAGTCCCATACAGAAGTTCCCTGGTTCAAGCGAAACGAAGTAGGACACATATATGATATGTGTGTGGGCCAGATTAAATACAAGTATGTGATACCGTATTGTAATCTGGCATTCATCTGTTATCAGTTCAGTCATATGTGATATAACCAAATTGTCGAATCAAGCGTTGATTCGATAATGTGATATACAGATAAATGATAATTAGACGGTCGTATATAATATAACCGCATTATTAGATCAAGTGTTGATTTGATAATGTAATATAAATTATATGTGATATAATTATATATTAACTAATATCATTGGCTCACTAATTAATCTTCATTAAATATATATTAATATATATGATATATATATATATATATATTAAAATAAAGCATGGCATTTTCTTTTCTATTTTGTGAAAATAGAAATGAGGTGTAAAATGAAGCATGGTTGCAAGCATGGGTTAAACACTTGTTTATTGATTCTTGACTCACTATTCAAGCATGGTTGCAATTTAATATTGCATAATTCCATGCTTGAATGAGTGAGGGGTCTTGGCTTAGCTCTCATTATTCTTGTTCATTCCAAAAGACTTAGCCATTTTTTTTTCTTGCTCATGCTTTCTCTTGCTTCTTCTTCCTCCTTTTGCTTTTTCTCAAGCTTCAACCCTCACATGAGATGTGAATCATGAAGCTTGAGCACAAATTAGTGAGCTCTTAAAATCCCTTACTTCATCATCTCACACCTTTTAGCAAATTAGTGTGATGTGTTTCATGCACTAAAGGGTTTAGTGCAATGGTAGCTTGAACTGGTAGGAGCTTCGTGGTGGATCATCTTTGGCGCGAAGGCAACGAAGGAAGCCCGTTCAAAGCGTCAAGAGATGCCTAGTGGAGTCGCGGGACTACTACAAGGAGCAAGTGAAGTGAAGGACTTGATTCTACCAAAGGTATAATCTTCCTACACTTATCTAGTTAATATATCATCTAAAGAAAACCCTAATAATCTGGTTAAAGATCTTGTTAGTCTAGCTTAGCACCAAGAAAAATTTAATTTTGGCATGGTAGATGCTTCTATAACCTCATCATGGTGCTAAGGTAGTCCTTCACATTCTATATCCATATAGAATCAAGGCACTAATTTAGATGTAACCAGATTCAAAAGTCATGCAGCTGTTTCCAGTGCATATTACTTAATAGAAAAAGGCCAATGCAGCATGTCTTATCATGGAGTGCATCCACGGATGAGTAACCTGTAAGAGAATCAAGTTCTCGATATTACTATGATGGAATACCTAGCATAAGTATCTATATCTTCGATCACCTCAAAGAATCCCAATACTTCCAACGTATTGTTCTCTACTTTATTTTTATACCTATAAACTTCTCAAAATCTTTGGACCTTGCATTATTACGAATGCGTGTCTAAAACAAGAGAACTCATAGGTAATCCTAAATGAAGTAAGAGTACCAACCCCTTTGTCCTAAAGGATACTAAACAACATACATTTTCATGTATAAGTCCTGAGAGTATACCAACTCAAATTCTGTGTTTTGTAAATTGAAAATTGTATCTTGATTAAGAATGTCTTACACCGTTATTCAATGCACCTTACCTTATCCTCAACTGATAAAGGTAAATGTTTACAACACAATTTTCAAAGTGTATATCTCACTTTATAAAAATAAAGGTACAGATATTTCATTTTAAAATTTGGTGCATAACAACAGTTATTCGATACCAAATATTTGCCGTCAGGCAAAAACCAGGCGATTTAATCCAATATCACCAATTACAACGAATTCCGATATTGAGGATCAAATTTCCCATTTCCCAATATTCTGCTCCTACTCATCATCTGTAACACCGTACAGATGTGAGATCCAAATCTGGTAAATACTTACCCTGGATTCAGAATTAATTGGGAAACAGTTCTCTTTTACATGTACACAGAAAAACTGAAATATGAAAATGTTTCATAGGGGATGGTCAGGTATTCCTAGTAATGCTTTTTCCATTATCCAGATTCATGACAGTAGTCACAATTTCCTTTGCCCTCCTTTCTGTCTCTTTATATGTCTCTACTTCTTACCTTCTACACACCATTCCTGCGCTAACTAGTTTTCTTCCTTTCCTACCTTTCGGCACCTGCCTAAGCTTTGGAAGAAGACTATCCAATAAGCGTAACAACTATACTCTCCTAATCAAGAAACTCTCGCAACCTGAGAGAAGGTAAAGGGAAGATACAACCGAATAATCCTATTCAATTTCTTTAGAACCTGTGGCCATCCTCGACTGAAGTAACTTTTTGGAGTTCGTATGTAACTATACGATGGACGTTCCAAGCAATATAGATCATCGTAGTGATATGACATATTCTGAAGAAATGCAAAGGGTAAAGTAGGAGTGGCAGGGATATATACGAGTTTGTCGTGAATCAAGACAAGCCAAAGCCAAAGGGTGTAAGAAGGTTCGGTCAAATTGGTTCATGAGTTTTTAAGGTAAGTCATGGATCGCTGTAACAGAGAGAGAGAAAAGAAACACTCAACGTGCACTCTATCAAGATCAGATTGGTTATCACTTTATCTGATCAGGATGGCTCCCACTGTTTCCTCGAATTCTCCTTCAAACCCTAAAAGGAGAACTAGTCGGGATCATTTAAGTGAAAAATCTTTTGCGGAGTAATACAAACTCATCAGTGGGAATCGGGACCCAACTATCATCATGTGATAACCTGGCGGAATCCGCTCAAGTCACCACACTCCAGAAGGTATGCGAATGCATGGAAAGTTTCCCGTATGTTTGAAACTCCCGATGTGGTTTTTGCCCCTAGGACCCAAGGACCTTGATGCTTGCCAACAAATCAAGGGTCCCGGTCAAGTTCAACCCGTCATTATCTTGATTGCATCGAACCCACCCGCACTAACCCTTGACTCTTAGAACAAAGCAGTGTGACTGTCTCGATCAATCACATATCCATGCAACAGATAAGTAGCACTCAGCTACCGTACACTATGCCTTGACATTTGCCAACAAACATAGCACGAATACTAGGCGTTACCTATCTGAAATGACGGAGGGCTACGGCTGGTTTTTGGCGAAAAACCTTTAACATAATGAACTGATATTGTTGAAGGAATTCGATTGGCTTTGAAATGGAGTGGTTTATGCTCCGCATTTTAAAACTAGTAACATAAACTTTTGCTTAAGAGAGAACTCCCAATGAAGGGATCAAGACTCTTCCCTAATAGAATGAGATGCGGGATATTCCTAACCGAATACCTCTATGCAAAGCAAAAGAATACGACCATGAGTTTTGAAGAAAACCGAGTAGTTTTAAAATTGGTTCCAACAACAACATTTAGGTTTATTTTTCCTTGCATTATTTTGATAATGCGTTCCCATCATTTTATGTTTCCAAGCCACAAAAGAAACAACCAAAATAACATGTCTTTTATATGCCATCCGCATTCGATACGGGGCCCCGTCATGCACCGTTAGGTTACATAACTAACGGCAGAGCGGGGGCTGGACTAGCACGGATGCAAAACATATAGAAGTATCTACTAAATATATATCATATATATATATATCAACATCACAGGCAAATTATAGTCATCACAGACAGATAAAAAATCATCACAATCATGCGAACAACAATATGGAATAGCGGATAATCTAGGTGCCCCGCGTTTCATTTGAGCCATAAATAAGATGCGACGTTCCCTGGTCGTATGAATAGACAGTGCAATGAAGATCCTAGACCCCTACGAGTACGGCAAGTTACCCACCAATCCCCGAAGTGAGGCAACCCCAATCAACAAAGTGAGTAGGCCACCATGCACTTCATGGAATCCGGTAACTTGAGCATCCCTCCGTGGATCAACCTATACCCCCTACAAGTGCGGAAAATAGCCCGCCAATTCTAGAGTAAGCCCCCTGGTCTCAACGCCATGAGATGCGGGCCCGTTGCCCTCTGGAACCCGGCTATTCGATCACTCCTCCGCGGGGTAATCCTAGTACAGAAAAGAAAATATATATACAACGTCGATATCGACCTCAACCCGATCGTGCCCCAATAAAAGAATATATAAACTGACAGTGACGGCAGTCCATATGTCGGACGCTCGCCCCGTAAAAAATCAATATACAAATGAATATGAACTGTATATCTATCATTGCATACAAGGCTATCTATCACGACAATCCGGACAAACCATAACCATATATATATATATATATATATATATATATATATATAACTGCAGAAGCAATCAACACCAGAATGTGTGCAACCCCATCTAAATGAACATATAGCAATTAGACAACGTTCAACAGTACATATACAACATCACAGATACCGACGATGCAAAAGTTTTAAGTTTTTAAAACTCCCAAATTGTCCCAAAGCTAAGATGACACAAATAGAAATCTGAGACAAATCAAACAATACCAAAAACACCAATTTACAAAACCCAAGACACAGCTTGAAAACGAGCTCTTGAAGTGAATAGTAAAAAGGTGAGGCCGGTCCAAACAACATTCTCGCCGGCCCAATCATGATGAAATCTGCTCGTTTTCATTGTGTGTCACTATCTAGTCTAGAGTAAGCTTTTGCACTTGTTTAAAAAAAATTTAGAGACCAAAAATATTTCGAACAGAAACTGGGTTTTTAAAATGGAATTTTCGGTTTTGAAGTTTGAAGCATCGTCAAACACTAGTTTATGGTGTTTGGGTGTCTCTGATACCATGTTGGGTTAGTCAGCGCAGCGGAAACTGGCCGTGGCGCCCATAGGTCCCTCAGCAGTTACTTTTTACGTAATCCCCTCGCGACGGACTACAACCCACCGGACCATATAACCGCACGGGGCACCCTGGGGGTAAGAGCCTGTGCTTTGCCACTACTGTCACTATAGTGAGAACCACCGATGGGTCAGCATCCCTACCTAGCAGCTCTAATACCATGTTGGGATCCGGCGCCCGCGCCGCTGAGAAAACGGGCGAGGCGGAAGCGAAAACAAAATATTTTTGCGGGCACAGGACGCGTAAACCTAAGAATCGATCCAAACACCTTAAACTAGAAATCTAAAACATGATATGTTTGAGAAATACAACATTTGTCGTGTGTCCACCAAATTATGGAAGACCCCTCCAAGCTCGTAACCGCCGGGATCGTGCTTGAGAATTGACCGCCCTTACCGAAGACGATCCACCTGAGGGAACGCGGAGGAGGCTCAAACCGACGATCCAAAGTTGCTAGGTTTGGATGGTCGGTGATGTAGAAACACTCCACTAAATTTTTCTCTCTAGAATCTTGCTCAAATATAGGAGAAAGAAGAAGAAAAAGAAGGAGAAGGAGAAGATGAAGCATGAAGCATGAGCCATGGAGCAAGTGAGAAAAATCATCAAGTGTTGAAGTGATGATGGATTGCACTATTTCAACCATACATGAATAGTGCACCTAAATAATTTAATCATTTTTAAAAGAAAACCATACATCTCTACAATGTTGTAGCCATGCTTCATTGTCTCTAACTTTACATGGCATTTCCCATTTAATTTTATAAATAGAAAATTAAATATGAGGTGTCCTTCTAGAAGCATAGCCGTACAAATACGGAATACTTCACCTGGTATATATATCGCTACATATACGCGTATCCGCATAAAAAAATACGGATAGCACCAAAAAGAGAAAATGAATAGTGAACAATAATACAAAAATATATGTATTAAAATACATATATAAATTATTAAATCAAAATCTGATTTAATAATCCGTCTCAATCCTAAGCCGGCTAGTATTATCAACCGCCCGATTAAAGTGTTAGTTATATGTATGCCCTAGAGGCCATTATTGTACATATGATGTATATTATAGTGGATGCTTGGACATATATAGAGAGGACTTTCTTGCTCGACATGATAGTATGTTATCTGGTTGCTCTTTATCTTAACATGTAGACTTGTATTGTGATACTGTCTTGCTCTCACATGTTGATAAAGCCCTTAGGATGTGTACTTGACTATCAGGACTATGATGAAGATCATACTAGTGGGGCCAAGGCAGTCCACAAGTACATCCTTTAATTATTCCTAGTCGAGGGTGTATCGAGACAGGGCATCGATATTCCAGAGTAGACTAGCGTATACGCTTCTTAACCCATATGATGGGCAATGGATGATCCCACATCCATTGGTGTTTTACATCAAAGATGGTATATGGGTGCTCAGTGGAGACTGGATACACTGAACGGACTCGCCGAGAACTCCTGGTTGGTATTATACCTATCGCCAGATAGCAGTTCTCTGGTGACACTGGTACAGGTTAGTCTGTAGACCCGAGATCGTTATAGAGTCTTGTGTGATTCCCACTGTGCTTTGATTTCCACCTTACCACGTTCAATAGAACGTGCAAAATAGTGGTTTTTGGGTACAGTCCTGAGTCACATGAAGGCAATGAGCGATAGGAGGGGATTCGTCTCTCCCTATATTGGGGGTTGATGTTGCGCTGTGCTCGATTGGCTATAACAGGAAGTCCCTGGTCAGAGCTGATACGGAGATTTACTGGTAAGAGTTATCAGTAGTTTCTCGACCCGTTATGAGCCTCATATCGGCACGACTTATCGGTTACTGGGGTCTGACGTTTACCACCCCTAGACTTGATATGTGACATATCACACGAAGAGACCGGACTGTACGGTATTGTTACTGACAGGCTTTACAGGAGAATGAGCAGGCTTGCTTGTCTGATCGCTCAATACCCGAGTAGCCGTTACGTCCAGCTAGTACCGCTGACGGCTTGTGGGTGACTGATATGATCATCACCTACTGTCGGCGTAATGACGAGTCTTTAGAGTCCTACACAGAGGTTTCCTGGCTCGGGCGAAACAAAGTAGGAGCACATTTGTGATATGTGCTTGACCGAGATTAATACGTGTATGTGATACCGTATTCTATTCTCGCGATATGTGATATCGGAAGGTTATATGTGATATAGCCGGGTTATCGAATCAAGTGTTGATTCGATAAGTTGATACATAAGATATTAGTCGGTTATATGTGATATAGCCGGATTATTGAATCAAGTGTTGATTTAATAATTTAATGTATAATTATATATTTGATATATTAATTTACATTAACTAATATTAGCTCACTTGTGCATTTCTTTTTCTCCCATGTGCGCACTTAATATATATGTGATATATATTAATTGTGTTTCTTTTTGTGTCATGCTTGATTATACATGCAACATGGGTGTATGAGACACACACCATGCTCATGATAATGAGGGGTTTATTTATTTAATGTAAATCAAATAATTAGTGGAAATTAAGCCCATGGTTGAACCTTGTGGAACCATTGAATTAGTCCACTAATTTTGTTTTTCCTTAGATATTTATTAACCTAACCATTATCTAAAACCATGGTTATGTCTCTACATGAGTTATATTAGATATTTCTCACCCATGGTTGTCATTCTCTCATGATTCATTCATTCACAACATTATTTCTTCATCTTCTTCTTCATCAAGAGAGAGAGCTCTCTAGGTTTATGAGAGGTGAAAAAAATTAGTGAGAAAATTAATTCTAAAGTGAGCAAAAATCCTACTTCATCATCCTCTACTAGATTAGCCATTTATTTAGGATGTTAGCTTCACTAATCCATAATTAGTGAAGAAGTAGCTTAGGTTGGTGTCTCCTCGACGTAGATCATCTTCAGCCTCGAAGACTTCGTGCAATCTTGTTCCTTTCATCTTGTGGAGCCATTCTAGAGTCCGGAAGATCACTACTTGGAGCGAAGGGACTACTACACGGAGCTATTGAAATGAAAGACCGGTCTACAAAGGTTGTATTCCATGTTCACTTAGATGTAAAGTTGTTTACATGATATATTGTGTAATTCTCTAGTTAAGATTCTAGGGTTAGGGTTGTTTAGCATGGCAAATTTTTGAATTTGGCATGGACGATGCCTCCTGAAACATTTTTGTCGTGCTAGGCATTCCTACAGTGGTATCAGAGCGAAGTTAGAGAATTAGATGATATTTATAGAATTACGAAACCGAAACAGCTCCAAAACACTCGAAACAAAAACCAAGTTTCTGTCGATTTTTTAAAAGCCTCTAAATTTTTTTAAGCAACTGCAGAATGTTACATGAACACCACAGGAAAATGAACCCCTCACGCCGGAATTTGACCGGCGACATGCACTAATTTTCCGGCCAGGCCGGTCCAATGTTGAGTTTTTGGGTTCGTTTTGATGTGGTGTTCCAGTCTCTGGGTTTTGGTGTTTCAGGTGTTGCTTGTTTTTACTGAAATTGATGTGATGTTAACTTTCTGTAAAGACAATTCGGAGTGTTTCGTAGTCGTAATTCTAACTTCGTTTCGGGTATTTTAGACGACGTTAAAAAGTTCGAACGAATATCAAATACCCAATTTTCTCCCTCGCTGTAAATTTTCCAAAAGTTTGATTTTTCCAAGTTAAAGAACATTCAAAAATCATGCAAGTGATTCTATGGACCCTCTAGAAGAATGTAACCCTAACTCGATTCTATGACCATTGGAACCGCCGCCAAACCCTAGGGTTTGCGGTAGTTCCGCGGCGCCATAGGTGGGGCAAGGGTTGGCCCTTTTACGGTTGGTCCATAGGTACTGTGGCATGTTATGAGTATTTTTAAACTGTGCTCAAGTGTTGAGCTCTTTTGGAAATTTTGGGTGTTTGTTGATTCGATCGGAATGTTTAACATCGTCTGGATATTTGTGGAATGTGATACAATATTTGGAATTCATTTGGTTAGGCATGAAATCTAAAGTATGTGATATTTCGGGTTTATGATGTCTAAGGAGGTTGGGGATTTCAAATATTGTAGTTTGACATTTTCTTTTCTACGACCGTAAGTGTAATATGTGGTGTATCGCCGGTTTCGTTGCTACATATCAATGACAATTAGGATACGCATATTTACTTACGTTGATGACATGTGATGTTATGTGTTGCTGGGATATGTTATATTGGATCGTCTTGTTTTGAATAGCCTGGGTTTTTTTATGTGAGATGATAGTTTTTCATTTTCATTCATGTAAAAATTTGTATGTAATATTCTTTATTGGGGCACTTCCCGGTTGAGGATGATATCACCATTGATGTATATTATTTACTTTTCCGCATTAGGATAGACCTAAGGTGGAGAGCACAAGTAACCGGGTTCTAGAGTCCAGTGGGAGACCATCTCGAGGAGTCAAGACCGGATCACCTAACTCTAGAGTTGGTAGGGTTGCTTGCCGCTTTCGTAGGGGTCTAGGGATGTGGGTTTGGATATTCATCGGGACCGTGGAATCCGTGTTTTTTACAGGCTTAATATAAAACACGAACCTCCTAGTATATCCAATATTTCATATGTTGACTTCTGCTGCTAATATTCTGTGATGTGATCACTTTATATGCTTGAGACGAATGCTTTATTATTATATATATGATATATAATAAATGTTGCTTATGTTTTAAACCCGCGCTAGTCCCGCCCCGCTATACCGTTAGTTAAGTAACCTAACGGTGCATAACGGGACACTGTGGCGAATGCGGATGGCATAAGCGTACGTTGTATTTTCGTTTCTTCTATGATGCTTAGGAAGCATAATTGATGGGACTTCATTAATGAGATTAATGAAAAAGTAAGAAACCTATAAGATGTTGTGGAATCAAATTTTCTAAAAGGGTAGCTCTATTTTTTTCTTTGCATAACGGTATTTCTTGTAGAATATCCAGCACCTCATTCGATGAGGAAAGAGCCGAGATCCCATCACTGGGAGTGACCTCTTTAGCGAAACTAGCAGATGCTACAACCCACTCGGTTTTGTTTTTGATTGTTTTTTTAGTTTTTTTGCTTTGCATAGTGGTATTCCTTGTAGAATATCCAGCACCTCATTCGATGAGGAAAGAGCCGAGATCCCTTCATCGAGAGTGACCTCTTTAGCGAAACTAGCAAAAGCCTCAAAAACATTCCTTTTCAAAATCACTCGATTCTACAACGATATCAAGTTCATTACGCAAAAGGTTTTCTTAAAAACCTGTCGTAGCCCTCCGTCATTTCAGATAAGTACTGCTTAGTATTCGTGCTACGTTTGTTGACCTTAGCCAAGACGTAGTGTGCGATAGCTAATTAGTTCTTATCTGCTGCATATGATGCGATTGAGTTAGGGTAGTCGTACGACTTTGTTGACCTTAGCCAAAGGTCGTACAGGTGGGTTTAATTTAATCAGGAAATGATGGGTTGAACTTGGCTAGCGCTTATTATTTGTTGACCGTAGCCAAGGTCATAAGTTGCCAGGGGCAAAATATTATCGGGTATTTCAAGTGTTGAAATTTTCAATAAGATTGCATACCTTTTATGTGATAGTTAGATCCCGATACCTACTGCGAGTAAGAGTTACTCCTGGAGGAGTTTTACCATCACCATTAGCCGATCAAGTAGGTGTCTAGAAAGGTGTTAATGTGGTTACACCCATGGGAAAACGAGGTTTATTTTATTTAGGTCCGGGCGAAAGCACGGGGAACCTCCCTCAAAGTACCGACATTGGCCTGGCCGAAAGATTGGCGAATTTGTAGGGTGTAATTAATCCCGGCTAGTCTTACCTTTTAGGGTTTGAAGGAAGATTTGATAAAAACCGTGGGAGCCATCCTAAATAGATAAAATAATAACCAATCTAATCTTGCAAGAGCATACACTAAGTGTTTTCTTCTCTCTCTCTCCAGGTAGCGACCATGTCAGGCCTTATTCAAGATAATAATATGGATGTATTGACTGAACCCGCTTGTTATACTGAGCAGGGGAATGTTGGTTCCGTTCTTTCTTATAATTGTTATAAGACTGAGCAGGAAATAGGGGAATATCCAGATTCCCACGCCACCCAAACGAAGAATAAGCATATTGATGCATCTTCTTCGGGTGTGTTAGTTACCGAGAACTGTTTCTCAGTACACTCTACGTCCTGGGTATTAGATACCGGATCGAGATCCTATATATGTAATATATTGCATGGGCTAAAGAAAGGTAGAGAACTGGGAATGGGTGATCATTCTGTAAGAGTAAGGAATGGTGCAAATGTTGCAGCCAAAGCAGTTGGCGAATATCACCTTGTATTACCTAATGGTAATACATTGATTCTAAATGAATGCTATTACATACCGAACATGATATGCAATCTTATATCAGTTTCTTGATTAAGTAAAGAAGGATATAATTTTGTAGTACAGGATAATGTAATGAACATTTTTCTGAATCAAAAGTTGATTGGATCAGGCTCGTTAAATAATGACATATACTTTCTAAATCAAACCACGGTTCTTAACATACAAAACACACAAAAGAGGAAGAGTTCAGAAATGAACGAATCCTTCTTGTGGCATTGTAGACTAGGTTATATCAATGCGACACGACTAGCTAAGTTACATAAGGATGGATATTTGAATCCATTCGAATTATCATCTTATGAAACTTGTCAGTCATGTCTCAAAGGAAAGATGACCAAAACTCCGTTTACTGGACACGGAGAAAGAGTTATGGAACACTTGGGACTGATACATAGTGATTTATGCGGTCCCATGTCTACACATGCCAGGAATAGTTCCTCGTACTTCATTACATTCTTTGACGATCTCTCAAGATACGGACATGTGTTCCTGTTGAAACACAAGTCTGAAGATTTTGAGAAATTCAAATAATATAAGCATGAAGTTGAGAACCAGACGGGTAAAAGTATAAAATCCTTCGATCCGATCGGGGAGGAGAATACTTGAGCACGGAATTCCGTGACTATCTAAAAGAAAATGGGATTCTCTCTCAGCTTACTCCCCCGTATACACCACAGCACAACGGTGTATCGGAGCGGAGGAATCGCACCCTATTAGATATGGTGCGCTCTATGATGAGGACCGATGAGTTGCCTATTTCCTTTTGGAGTTTTGCGCTTGAGACGCTTGGCGGTCGACGATGCACGCAATCGGCGACTAGGAACTCGACGAGGAAGAACGATGGCAGTGGCGGACCACGACCGGAGGGCGGTGGCGACGAAGAGAAAATTGGAGACGCAGGAACGAGAGAGAATTTTGGGAATTTTGGGAACGAGAGGGAAAGAGATCGAGGCGTAGGCATTTCTGTGCCTTTTTTTTTATTAAATTCCTATTTAGATGCCCCTACGGACTTATCCATGGGTCATTGGTTTGCGGCTCCGTAGGGCCAAACAACAAATTACGATTTAATATTTTTAAATTAAAACATCGGGCACCGTAGGAACAACCATTGGGCCCTACGGATTAGTCTGTAGGGGCAAGAAAAATCTACCCCTACGGATTCCATTATCCGTAGGGACCCCTACGAATTCCATTATCCGTAGGGGCAACCCCATATTGTAGTAGTGATAGAGTTCCAACCAAATCAGTGCCTACCATTCCATATGAGATATGGAATGGGAAGAGACCATCTCTTAAGCGAGTTAAGATATGGGGTTGTCCGGCCTATGTCAAAAGGCAAAATCCGGACAAACTCGAGACACGATCAGTTCTTTTCAAGTTTGTAGGATATCCAAACAATTCGTATGGATATTAATTCTACCTCAGTGAAGAACAAAAGGTGTTTGTTGCTCAACATGCCACCTTTTTAGAAAAGGAAATTCTTGTAGAAGAAATTAGTGGCAAAGAGGTAGAGCTGGAAGAAGTTCCAGCGGCACAAACTACAATTGATGATTTATTAGAACCAGAGGATTCAGCAGTCACCAACAAACCCCCGCCTCTCCGCCGATCTAGTAGGGTTCCTCATCTACCTGAGAGATACTACGGTTTTCTCATTGATGGTGTGAGCGAGGATTGCATCATAAAAGATGATGACCCAACTATCTTCGAGCGGTCTGGATGCAATGCGATCTGAGATGGAATCCATGTACACCAACAAAGTATGGACTTTGGAAGTTGCTCCCAAAGGGGTAAAATCCATTGGGAGCAAATGGATCATTAAGAAGAAACTTAGTGTAGATGGAAAAGTTGAGACTTTCAAAACTAGACTTGTTGCAAAAGGTTTTCGTCGACGACCAGGTGTGGATTATGATGAAGCCTTTTCTCCAGTAGCTATGCTTAAGTCCATCCGGATCCTACTTGCCATCACTGCATACCATGACTACGAAATCTGGTAAATGGATGTTAAGGCCGCCTTTCTAAAAGGTGATTTAGAAGAGAGCGTGTACATGACTCAGCCAGAGGGCTTCGTGGACAGTGGGAGCATCGGAAAGGTGTGCAAGCTGCTTAAATCCATCTACGGGTTAAAGCAGGCATCGCGGAGTTGGAACATCTGTTTTGATGTGGTAGTCAAACAGTTTGACTTCATCAAAAACGTAGATGAACCTTGTATATACAAGAAGGTGGCAGAGAGTAAGGTTGTCTTCCTCATATTGTACGTGGATGACATACTCTTGATAGGAAATGATGTTCCTATGCTGCACTCGGTCAAGCTCTTCTTATCACAAAGATTCTCAATGAAAGATCTAGGTGATGCCTCCTACATCTTGGGGATTAAGATCTATAGAGATAGATCTAAATGGATACTGGGATTGTCCCGTCTAAGTATATAGACACCATACTAAAGAGGTTTAGTATGAAAGATTCCAAGCGTGGGAATTTACCCACGATCTCAGGACTCACTCTCTCCAAAGAGATGACTCCCAAGACATATTTGGAGAGAGCTCGCATGCAAGGGATACCCTATGCTTCGGTAGTAGGCTCTATCATGTACGCGATGTTATGTACCAAACCCGATGTAGCATACTCACTAAGTGTAGTGAGTAGGTATCAAGAAGATCTAAGAGAGAATCACTGGACAGCTGTGAAGAACATTCTCAAGTACTTGAGAAGGACTAAAGAGATGTTCTTGGTGTATGGTAACAGTGAACTACAAGTGGAGTTCTTTACCGATTCAAGCTTCCAGAGTGATAAGGACGACTCTAAGTTGGTCTCGGGATTTGTCTTTACCCTCAATGGAGGGGCGGTTTGTTGGAAGAGTTCCAAATAGGAAACCGTGGCAGACTTAACGATGGAGGCTGAATATATCGCTGCCAACGATGCTCCTAAAGAGGCTGTCTGGATGTAGTTCATAACTTAACTTGGTGTGGTTCCATCCATCGAGCATCCAATACCTTTGTATTGTGATAACAATGGAGCAGTAGATTTGGCAAAGGAACCCAGGTCCTATCAGCGATCCAAGCATATTCTGAAACAGTATCACCTGATCCGGGAGATAGTTGATCGCCGGGAGATCGAGGTCAGGAGAGTTTACATGAAGAACAACACGGCAGATCTACTTACGAAGGCCATACCCCAAATACAATTTGAGAGACTCTTCGGGATGTTGGGTATGCGATACTACAACAACTGGCCTTAATGCAAGTGGGAGATTGTTAGTTATATGTATGCCCTAGATGCCATTATTGTACATATGATATATATTATAGTGGATGCTTGGACATATATAGAGAGGAATTTCTTGCTCAACATGATAGTATGCTATCTGGTTGCTCTTTGCCTTAACATGTAAACTTGTATTGTGATACTGTCTTGCTCTCACATGTTGATAAAGCCCTTAGGATGTGTACTTGACTACAAGGACTATGATGGAGATCATACTAGTGGGGCCAAGGTAGTCCACAAGTACATCCTTTAATTGTTCCTAGTCGAGGGTGTATCGAAATAGGGCATCGATATTCCAGAGTAGACTAGCGTATATGATGGGCGATGGATGATCCTACATCCATTAGTGTTTGACATTAAAGATGGTATACGGGTGCTCAGTGGAGACTGGGTACACTGAACGGACTAGCCGAGAGCTTCTAGTTCGTATTATTCTTATCGTCAGATAGCAGTTATCTGGTGACACTGGTAAATGTTAGTCTGTAGACCCGAGATCGTCATAGAGTCTTGTGTGATTCCCACTGTACTTTAATTTCCACCTTACCATGTTCAAGAGAACGTGCAAAATAGTGGTTTTTAGGTACAGTCCCGAGTCACATGGAGGCAATGAGCGATAGGAGGGGATTCGTCTCTCCCAGTATTGAGGGTTGATGTTGCGCTGTGTTCGATTGGCTATAACAGGAAGTAGCTGGCCAGGGCTGATACGGAGATTTACTGGTAAGTGTTATCAGTAGTTTCTCGACCCGTTATGAGCCTCACATCGGCATGACTTATCGGTTACTGGGGTCTGACGTTTACCACCCCTAGACTTGATATGCGACATATCAGACGAAGAGACTGGACTGTACGGTAATGTTACTGACAGGCTTTACAGGAGTATGATCGGGCTTGCTTGTTGATCTTCTGATCGCTCAATACCCAGGTAACCGTTACGTCCAGCTAGTACCACTGACGGCGTGTGGGTGACTGATATGATCATCACCTACTGCCGGCGTATTGATGAGTCTTTAGAGTCCTACACAGAGGTTTCCTGACTCAGGCGAAATGAAGTACGAGCACATATGTGATATGTGCGGGACCGAGATTAATACGTGTATGTGATACCGTATTCTATTCTCGCGATATGTGATATCGGACGCTTATATGTGATATAGCTGGGTTATGAATCAAGTGTTGATTCGATAAGTTGATACATATGATATTAGTCGGTTATATGTGATATAGCCGGATTATTGAATCAAGTGTTGATTTGATAATTTAATGTATAATTATATATTTGATATATTAATTTATATTAACTAATATTAGCTTACTTGTGCATTTCTTTTTCTCACATGTGCACACTTAATATATATGTGATATATATTAATTGTGTTTCTTTTTGTGCCATGCTTGATTATACATGCAACATGGGTGTATCAGACTCACACCATGCTCATGATAATGAGGGGTTAATTTATTTAATGTAAATTAAATAATTAGTGGAAATTAAACCCATGGTTGAAGCTTGTGGAACCATTGACTTAGTCCACTAATTTTGTTTTTCCTTAGATATTTATTAATCTAACCATTATCTAAAACCATGGTTATATCTCTACATGAGTTATATGAGATATTTCTCACCCATGGTTGCCATTCTCTCATGATTCATTCATTCACAACATTATCTCTTCATCTTCTTCTTCATCAAGAG
Organism: Agapanthus africanus; assembly: GCA_030015575.1. Classification (NCBI taxonomy): domain Eukaryota; kingdom Viridiplantae; phylum Streptophyta; class Magnoliopsida; order Asparagales; family Amaryllidaceae; genus Agapanthus; species Agapanthus africanus. The sequence continues at coordinate 464,224,094 of CM057343.1, forward strand.
AGAGAGCTCTCTAGGTTTATGAGAGGTGAAGAAAATTAGTGGGAAAATTAATTCTAAAGTGAGCAAAAATCCTACTTCATCATCCTCTACTAGATTAGCCATTTAGTTTAGGGTGTTAGCTTCACTAATCCCTAATTAATGAAGAGGTAGCTTGAGTTGGTGTCTCCTCGACGTAGATCATCTTCGGCCTCGAAGATTTCGTGCAAGCTTGTTCCTTTCATCTTGTGGAGCCATTCTAGAGTCCGAGAGATTACTACTTGGAGCGAAGGGACTACTACACGGAGCTATTGAAGAAGGACCGATCTACAAAGGTTGTATTCCATGTTCACTTAGATGTAAAGTTTTTTACATGATATATTGTCTAATTCTCTAGTTAAGATCTAGGGTTAGGGTTGTTTAGCATGGCAAATTTTTGAATTTGGCATGGACGATGCCTCCCAAAACCTTGCTGTCATGCTAGGCATTCCTACATAAAGTCTGTGTAACGCGTACACATATTTAATCGGACCACTGCACATACCACCGTACGGCTCCTACATCTGTCGCCTGAACCGGAAAAACCCTATGTGTAGGACTCTAAAGACTCGACAATACGCTGGCAGTGGGTTTAACCACAAACACATCAGCGGCACTAGCTGTACGTAATGGCTACCCAGGTAGTTGTCGAAAGGGGGGTCGACAATCAAGTGCGTCCTTACCCTACTGAGCCTGAATGTGACAATCTCCGTACAGTCCGGTCTCTTCGAGTATCGCATATCGGGTCTAGGGGTGGATAACCTTAGACCCCTACTAACCCGATAAGTCGTGTCTGAGTCAAGCTCATCACAAACTGAGATACTACTGATCAACTATCAGTAAATCTCCCCTACCGTGGCCATGGATTTCTAGTGATAGCCAACTGAACACGGCGCGACATCGACTCCTAATACCAGGAGAGATGAATCCCTAACCGTCAACCACTGCCTCCATGTAGTTCGGAACTGTACCCAACTAAAACCTGTTTGCACGAATCCTTTGAGCCGTGGTAGGGTAGTAATAAAAGTACAGTGGGAACTCACACGAGAAAAATGACGACTTCAGGTCAAAGGACTAACCTGTACTCATGCCACTTAAGAACTTCCATCTGACGATAGGTATAATACCATCTAGAAGTTCTCAGCAAGTCTATTCAGTGTACTCACCTCCAGTGAGCACCTGTATACTATCTTAGGTGACATAACACCACGTATACACTAGTCTACTCTGGAATATCGATGCCCAGCCTCGATACTCCCACGACTAGGGACATTTAAGAATGTGCTTATAGACCATCCATCTCTCACGTATATGATCGCCATCATAATGCTGGTAGTCAAGCAAGAATCCTACAGGCTTCATCATTATGTATTAGCGACACATAATAACAAGTAAAACGTGTACACATCAATGATAAAGACAAACCAAATAGCATACTATCATTTCGAGTAAGATTTTTCTACCTGTATAGGTCCTCTCTCAATTATCATAATCGCGTGCATGCAATTATAATAATTGCCTTAAGGGAACTATATCCAACAATCTCCCACTTGCACTTAAGACTAATTATTGCGACATCGCATACCCACATCTCGTATGCTATGAATACCCAACTTCTCTACTAATCAGTTTCTCAAATCTCGTTTGAGGAACATCCGTGTTCGAGAAATAGCCTCAAAGAGTGGATCCGGTATAATGTTTCAACTTCTTCTCTCTATATCTCAACTTTGCAGAGATCAACAATCTCCCAAACTGAGCGATACCCCGCAACAAGAATTTGTCTGGATACCTGATGGGACCAAGTTTATCAATGAACAACTCCTATCCAACAAACTTCTTGGGCTGTATCCTCTGTTGAGATATAACCAGCAACCTGCACCATGATTACCTTAGTATCCTTATTAGAACACTATCCAATACACTGATCCTCAGTGTTGGCTATAGTGCCCTCAAGTCAATTATTGGATCGTAGGCACGCGATTGCGATGATTAAGAAAGGACCTATATGGATAGAACAGTCTTACTCGAGATGATAGTATGCTATCTGATTTGTCTTTATCATCATGTACATGATTTAGGTGGTATTACAGATTACTATTACATGTTGATAGAGCCCATAGGATTCTTGCTTGACTACCAGCATTATGATGGCGATCATATACGTGAGAGCTGGGTGGTCTATAAGCACATCCTTAAATGTCCTTAGGCGTGAGAGTATCGAGACTGGGCATTGATACTCCACAGTAGACTAGTGTATACTGATTGAGACCCTGACGAGGGGCGGTGGCCAGGTCTCACAAGTCATTGGTGTTAGTTTGTTCACCTAAGATAGTATACAGGTGCTCATTGGGTTATGAGTACACTGGACGGACTCGCTGGGAACATGCTAGTTGGTATTATACCTATTGTTAGATAGCAATTCCCTGGTGACATGTGTACAGGTTAGTCTATCGACCTGAGATCTTCATTTTTCTCGTTTGAGTTCCTACTGTGCTTTAATTACTACCCTTCCACGGCTCAAAGGAGTCGTGCAAACAGGTTTTAGTTGGGTACAGTCCTGAGCCACATGGAGTCAGTGAGCGGATCGTCAGGGGATTCGTCTTTCTCGGTGTTGGGGGTTGATGTCGCGGTGTGCACGGGTGGCCATCACCAGAAATTCTTGGCCAATGTAGTCGATAATTACTGATTCGGATCAGTAGTTTCTCAGTGGGTGATGGGCTTCATACCGACACGAAATGTCGCGTTATTAGGGGTCTGACTTTATCCACCCCCTAGACACGATATACGATACTCATAGACGAACGGACCAGAATGTATGGATATTGTCACAGTCAGGCTCAGTTTGGGTTTCAGGATGAGTTTGCTCGTCGGCCTCCCTTTCGCTCAATACCTAGGTAGCCATTACGTACAGCTAGTGCCGCTGACGTACTTATGGTTAAACCCGCTGCCAGCATATTGACGAGTCTTTAGAGTCCCACATAGAGGGTTTCTCTGCTTTGGGCGAAACGATGTAGAGGCCGTATAGTTTTACGGCAGGGTTCGATCATATACGTGCACTTGTGCGCGTATCATAATTCGGACGGATAATACTAGTGGGCTTTGGTTTAAGTCGGATCCTAGTATTATATTGTTGGATTGTTTTCGTCTCATTGTATTCGTATTCTTCGGAATACGGATGCAGGTATGTATATACGGATGAAGGGTATTCTTGTAATTTCTTACAAGATTACTTTTAGAAGATTACACCTCATTATGTTTTAAACCTTTTTGGATTAAAAGGTTTATGAGGTGGAGGATGAGGTGTTTATTGCATTTTATTGTGGCATAGCTTAGTAGTGACTTATGGTTACTATTCTAGCATGCTTAGGGTTTTTGTTTGTTGTGAGACTTTTGTTGACTTGAGATATTTTTTGTTGAATCAAGATATTTTGGAGACTTGAGATATTTATTTGGGATGGCTCCATTATTTCTTGAACTCACACAACACACAAAAACAACTTAGCCATTTATTCATTCTCTCTCATATAACACTCTCATCCTCATGGCATCTTCTTCTACCTCCACCCTACAAGTCTCATGTGTTAAGAAACCTAGGGTATCTTGAGACAAATTAATCCTTCATCACTCTCTACTTCTTCTACGGTATCTAGTGTAGCGATCTAGGTACCCTAGTTATCTCGGATATGAGGTTGGAGCTCGATTCATAGACTCTCGTGTGGATCATCTTCGATGGAGGGAGACCATAGATCAAGGTTGATCAAGGAGGTTCTAGGAGCTTAGGATGATGGTTTAAGACCGAAGGACACGGATCATTCGGTATAACCATTTAAACTTCATTCTAGTGTGCTAGTCTAGGGTTAATAGTCGATCCGTAGGAATGGGTTGTGTTAGCGCCAGTTCATAAATTTTTGTTTCGTATTTGGTCACGGATTGATGGCCGGGGCGCTGGCATAACCCAACATGGTATCAAAACCAACCCATAAACCCTACTAGCTAGTTTGCACAAGGTTAAAATCTCGATCGACCAATTTTTCCGGATCACAGTTCCATGTTTATGTGCTTGCTGTCGAATTTCAAAGTTGTTCAAAAAAAATTTTGGGTATCTTAAAAATATGTGCAGGCAAAACTAGAGCTACGAAAAAAATTTGGACACCTGACTCCAAAATTCCGCCGCGCAACTGGAGAAAAATGTCACATTTTGTGGCAGAACCGCCGCGCTTTTTGGGCTACAGTGCCCCAAATTTTTTCTAGGGCTCTAGTTCATGGAAATATGATTTTTTTTATATATGGTTTTTTTTTATATATGGTTTTGGCCTAGATTTGTTTGAGTGCTGGATTTGCATTTGGGGCCAATTTAGAAAAGTTTAGTCGATCGAAATTTTAAGTGTGTGGTTTTCAGTACATACATTACTATCTGCGACCGTGAATGTCATTAGAGCGGTACAATTCGTCTAATTGCTATATGTCTTTTAGACGGGTTTGCGAACATGATATTCACGTTGATGTTCTGTGGTTGTGGTTGGATCGTCATGGTGGATAGCCAGTGGTGCAATAGTAGTACAGTTTAGTTTCATTTATACATTTGATATTGCGGGGCGAGCGTCCGACATGTGGACTGTCGTCTTTGCCAGATTGTATATTCTTTTTTTTTGGGCACGGCCGGGTTGAGATCGGTGTCACCCTTGTACATATTTCTTTTCTGTACTAGGATTACCCACCGGTTGGGTGCACGAATAGCCGGGTTCTAAAGGGCAACGGGTCCGCATCTCATAGCATTGAGACAGAGGGGACCTTACTCTAGAATTGATAGGCTATTCGCCGCACTCGTAGGGGGTATAGATTGACTCAAGGAGGGGTGCTCAAGTTACCGGATTCCGTGGAGTGCTGGGTGGCCCATTCACATTGTTGATTGAGGTTGCCTCACTTCTAGGATTGGTGGGTAACTTGCCGCACTCGTAGGGGTCTAGGTTTTCATTACATAGGCTATCCACATGACAGGGGAACGTCGGGTCTCATTTGCGGCTCAAATGAAACCGAGGCTCCAGAATTATCCACCACTCTGTGTTGCTTGGCTGAGATTCTATGATGTTGTTATATATCATGCCTGGGATGATTGTCATATATATTTATATATATACTAGTAGATGTTGTATATGTTTTGCACCCGCGCTAGTCCAGCCCCCACTCTGTTGTTAGTTAAGTAACCTAACGGGTGATGACGAGGCCCAGTGGCGAATGCGGATGGCATATATGTACATTTTATTTTCGTTCCTTTATTTGGTATGATATGTTTAATTGATGGGACTGCGTTGATTTTGATCAATGCAAGGATAAAACAAACCTATTTGATGTTGATGGAACCAAGTTTTTTGAAAACAGACATTACAGACGTTTTCTTTTGCTTTGCACAGTGGTATTCGATTAGGAATATCCTGCACCTCATTCGACAAGGCAAGGGCCAAGATCCCTTCATCGGGAGTGACCCCTTGGGCAGAAGTTTGCGTCAACATAATAACTTTACTATAGTCGATTCATTTTGCTTTGCATCGTGGTATTTGATTGGGAATATCCTGCACCTTATTCGACGAGGAAAGAGCCGAGATCCCTTCATAGGGAGTGATCTCTTTAGCAAAAGTATGCCCCACTAAATATTTGTAAAATCACTCGGTTCCTTCAATGATATCAAGTTCATTACGTTAAAGGTTTTTCGCCAAAAACCAGTCGTAGCCCTCCATCATTTCCTATGAGTAGTACTTTGTATTCGTGCCGCGTTTGTTGAATGTGTCAAGGCGTAGTGTGCGGTAGCTAAGTGGTGCTTGTTTGTAGCACATGGATATGTGAATTGGTTAGGACAGTCGTGCGCCCTTGTTGACTGTGTCAAGGGCTCGTGCAGGTGGGTTTAATGCAATCAAGATAATAATGGGTTGAACTTGACTAGGACTCTTTGATTTGTTGACTGTGTCAAGGTCACCTGGGTCCTAGGGGTAAAAACTACATCGGGAGTTTCAAACATACAGGAAAATTGCTAGGCAAGCGCATACCTTCTAGAGTGTGGTGACTTGAGCGAATTCCATCAAGTTATCATGCAATGATAGTTGGATCCCGATTCCCACTGATGAGTAGGTTTACTCCTCGGGTGATTTTAGATAATCCCGACTAATTCTTCTTTTGGGTTTGGAGGAGAATTCGAGGAAATGGTGGGAGACATCCTAATTAGATAAAGTGATTAACCATTCTGATCTAGGTTAGAGTCCATGCTGAGTGTTTCTTCTCTCTCTCTCTCTCTCTTTGGCAGCGACCATGGCCCGACCCTAGACTAAAACTCATGAACCAAGTTAACCGAACCTTCTTAAATCACATTGGCTTTTGGATTGTCATAGTTGCATATATCATTGCCACTCTTACTTTTACCCTTTGCATTTCTCCGGAACATTCCGTATCACTACGAAGATCCATATTTATTGGATATGACCATCGTATAGTTACATACGAACTCGAAGAAACTTGTTTCAGATTCAAGGACGGTTTCCGGTTATGGAGAAATTGAATAGGACTATTCAGTTGTCTTTTCCATTTACCTTCTCTCAGGTTGCATGAGCTCCTGGTATTAGGAGAGTACACCTATTACGCTTATTGGATAGTCTTCTTCCAAACCATAGGCTGGTGCCGAAGGATGGGGAAGGAAGAAAACCAATTAGCCTAAGTGTGGTGTACAGAAGGTAATAAGTAAAGACAAATAAATGGATTAGAAAGAGAGCAAAGTAAATTGTGACTGCTATCATTCACGACGAAACCGCGTATATGTCACGACCCAAAGGTACGGAACGTGACTGGCACATAAATTACAAAACGTCTAGAGGCGTAACGTAATCTAAGCAAGCCGAAGTCCAGAAATCAAAACCATTAAAAGAAGTAGTAAAGAAAAACATGTTTAAAAGCAACATCAAATTTTCTCAAAAATTTCGGCAGAGTCTCCTTTGTAAAAACTGGCCCCAAACGGGTACAAATAAGAATATATACATAAGAAATAATAAAAAGGCATCCCCAAGCGGGAGCTAGCTCTACGCCAAAAGGCGGAAACAACTACACAATGCACTAAAATATACAACGCCGAAGAGCGAGGCTCAAAACTCAAAAGAAAACCACATCCACCAAAAACCATAATAATACAAGTGCGACTCTAAGGTCGAAAGAATAAGCAACAGGTCTACTAAATTATTAAGTAATCCAAGTCTGGTTGATAGAGCTTACTAAATACAAATGAAATAATAAACGTACAACGGCGGTTCTGATACAAGTGAACCAACCTACCAAGCAAATCATCCTGAATGAAATGATGTGCCAGCAAGCTGCCAAGGAAACCTGTAAGAAAAATTTGGCACAACGGGGGTGAGTTGCCAACTCGTGAGTAGAAGACATCTGCGAGTAAAAATCGCATGCACGACGCTCTCCTAGGTCATAATAATATACTTAATATAACACTACTCATCTAGTAGTGGCAGGATAATAATCTATGCGTAAGTACAATGCCCAGTGCTCGTGTCAGTGCTTCAAGTAGTGACATGTCATGTGTATGAGTATGCATGCACTATGAATGTAAAACAATCAACCATGAAATCTGGATATATCTGTATAAGAAATCTGTAACTTTTATCATAGTAAAATTTGTATGGTAATCCGAAACATCATCAATGAAATCCATGGAAATCCGTGTCAAGTATCGACACAAAACATGTAAATCTCAAAGTCTCAATACCTCATAGTCTCAATATCTCGGGCTCCGTCAGTTCGGATCGGCCCATATCATCAAATCTCATGACAACGGTCGGTATCCTCCGGATATCCGCCGCGCCAGACATCACCGGTAGGTAGTCTTCCCCTGACAGGCTCATCGTCTACAACTCGATCTTCTTGCCCCGGGGTACCATACCGGGCCCACCATGTACCCGAGACGGTTCATCCGCTCCTCAAATCGGGTCTCGAAATCCAACAGAAAACATGAAATCTCATGGTGGAGGACCCATACATCACGAGAAAACCGCAACTTGTATTTTAAAATGAGAGGGAGAGAAAGAGAAGTTTTTATATATATTCTTGCGGTTTTCCCAAAATCCAGAAATCTCATAGAAATCCAAAATCCCAAAATCATGAGTAAGTAAATAATGAGTATCGGCATAAGCCCCACAATACTACATGATAATATGAATGTGTGAATGCATGAAGTGTCTAAGTAATAAATGAAATGTCTAAACTAGCACATAAGAGTAATCACACAATGTTATATTAGACTAGCATTTAGCTGATTATATCAATAAAAGATAATATGTTCTAAAATGTACGTGACATGGCAATTACCGATGATGATGTGTGTGAGCCGGAAAATAAGTGTACGTGGAATATGCGCATCATCGGTAATGGTGTCGGTGTCCTAACAGGCACAGTTTCACATTAGCTAAAGAAATATATGTGTGAACATGCAATGTGATGAATACAACATGAGTGTAACAGTGAGTGTGTAGTAAACGCACAACTAGAGAATACATACTAATTACGAGTCATACAGCTTGTTGTTTGAAAAAGCACGAATTGTGGTTTTTAGAAAATTAGGGGCTACGTGGTTTTTATGAAAAGATATGTCCTTTGAAAAATCCATAGTATCCCTCAGGCTGTCTTTAAAAATGCGCATGATTCTTTAGTTTTGCAAATAAGTATGACTCGAGCCTAAACTAAGATCTACCTAACCAATTAGGAACTAACTAAAGACACTAGCCGAAAGGTAAGAAGAATCCTCCTAAAGTCTGAGTCGATATCTCTAGTAGTCGGCGATCCAGCCTCAATAGCGTCACGTACGTAGTACGACTTCCTCGAGTCACGAGTGCGGATCAATCATCACATCTATGTCTCGTATGGTAAAATCCATCGTACGGCTTCCCAAAATCGGGGTACCGGTCAACTATCACATATATATATATATACCATCGTTCGTATAGTATCATCATCAAACAATATCATGATCAAGGATACTGTGCTATAATCGCATACATTCCAATATCATCAAACATATATCATTGTCTATGTAAATATACATCGTCAAATGATCCTCAGAAATATCATGTCATAGATCATATTGTGATCAAGTCACATATTATAATCTGGGTTATATTCTAGAGTCCCGTACATTCCAATGTTATCAACACATATTATCGTTTATATAAATATATTTTATATAATCTCATTTTCCAACGATCCGCTACCATCATAATACATCTCATGTCATAACTCGATCATATATCCAATAAATCACGGCATCAAGTCTAGTCATATCGACTCATCCCCATGTGTCATAACATCCTCATATCACATGTATATGTTGTGTGTATGTGTATGTATGTATACCTACACACATCCCTACACACACACATACACACACACACACACCCCAAGTCAAGTTTATGTGTGTGCGTGTGTGTGTGTCCACATGAAACCTACGAATTCCCTCCAAGGAAGTCATCCTCATGGTTAAGTCTTCCTAAATCAGTCTAGTCTAACCTAAAGTCTTCAATAGGACCCTACTCGCCAAGAATCTAAGGTCACGTCCGAATTCCTAATAACAGTAAGTAACATCCTTATTCTACGTTTGCGGGGGTACTATACGTCATCTACCCGACTTCCCCCATAGATATACATCTACTCACCTGGTCCTTGTCTGCCGAAGTTGATGTCGCCCTCCTCTTCTTCCTCGTACGAAGTCCACGCAAGGGGTACCTATACGCAAACATATATAATATCGTAAACCGAATCACGGAAGAAACCAAAACGGCGCACGAAACGCGCATAGGTTAAAACCTATGACCCGCTCATGCAAAAGAACCGAAAAACCCTCGACTTCGGCGTACAAACGCTGATTGATCAAGATAAAACACGAATGTACAAGTTGTATTTCCAAAACTCACTAATTATAATATAAAATAGGGTTTAAATCATCAAAACCTTAAAATCAATCAAATCATTCTATTTCGCAAAAACCTAGAAAGCGTCAATTAACCGTTTTACTTCAAAACTTGATGTTTAAACAAAACTAATGGCCATAGTATTCACTAAATATCATAACTAGGTTATATAAACCATTTCTATAATTTAATCTCATCAATTTGAATTAAGTCCAAAATTCTAGTTTGCAAAAATATCAAATTTTAACACTTTTTAAAGCAAAATTCACAATTCAACAACTAAGCTAGATTTTGAATATTTTAATTGTTAAACCACTCATGGAAACCTTAATGATGTGCTAAAATCCTAACTAGATTTTTAATCCCATATTTTAAATAAATTTCTAAAACCTAGTTTGCAAAATAGCATATTTATCACAATTTTTTTAAACTAACAAATGGCAACTAGTAACCAAATTAGCTTTTGCATTCAATTAACATGTTAATCTCCTCATTAAAACCATAATCTAATGATAGTAACCCTCATCATAATTTTATCTCACCAAAATACATCTTTTACAAAAACCTAGTTTGCAAAATATTAAGCAATTTGGACAATTAAAGTGTAACAATTTACAATTTAGCTTCTAGATTAGGTTTAGCACTACCTAACATGTTAAACTACACATTAAGATTAATATCCAATGATAAAAACCCTAATTTGATTTAAAAACCCTTTCTAGAATTTTCAATCATGCAATTGGAACCACTTTAAAACCAAACTAAACACTTAATAAGCTAATTTAAAATAATTAACTAAAAATTAAACCAAGGGCTTAGGATTATACCTCCTTAAACATGAGATCAAACATGCAAACTTGTCTCCAAAATGCTAACTTTTCTCCAAGATCCTTGCTTGTTTGGATAAAGAATGAAGGGTGGAGATTTAATTAGGAATTAGTGGGTTTTTATTTGGATTTTTGATGAATTTTTGGATGATTTTTTAGAAGAATTGAAGTGGAGAAATGGGGGGCTGCCCACGAGGTATTTTCGGCCATGGCATGGCGGAAAAGAGAGAGAGAGAAAGATGTGAGGAAAAGTGTAGAAACATCTTCAAATAATTACACCTTTTAAGTCTTTTCACAATTATTTCATTTTCCTTATTGAATTTCACCCTAGAATTCTCTAGAATTTGAAACCAATTCAAGAAGAGAAGAGAATGCAACCATCTAAAATTCTAATATGTCATGGCTCACTTTGTCAAATTAACCCATTTTTATTTGTAATTTGCACTAATTTAATGTATAATTAAAAGCTTATGTAAATATTTGAATTTAATTAATTACGGAAAATATTTTAGTAAACTAATAATTTATAAGTCACTAAATAAACACCATTTACTAGTAATTACATAGTTAAAATAGGCGTATTTAAATCTATATTGAAAAATAATTGTAGTTAAGTTTTACGGAAAAGACGGTTTATTTTACCGATTATCAGAAAATTCACCTAAAGGATTTTATTTATTTAATTATTTGTTTATTTATTTTTTAAAACGTTACAGTATATCATCGCCACTCCTACTTCACCTTTCCATTTCTCCTGAACATTCTATATCACTACGAAAATCCACATTTATTGGATAATCCATCGTATAGTTACATACGAACTCGAAGGAACTTGTTCCAGTTCGAGGATGGATTCCGGTTCAGGAGAAATAGGATACGGATTATTCAGTTGTCTTTTATCCTTACCTTCTCTCAGGCTGCGTGAGCTCCTAGGATTAGGAGAGTACACTTATTACGCTTATTGGATAGTCTTATTCTAAACCATAGGCCGGTGCCGAAAGGTAGGGAAGGAAGAAAACCATTTAGCCTAAGGGTGGTGTATAGAAGGTATTAAGTAAAGACAAATAAAGAGATTGGAGAAATGGCAAGGAAATATACGGTTACAGTCATGAATCTGGATATTGGAAGAGGCATTACTAGAAATACCCGGATACCCCTTCGAAAAATTTTCATGTTTCAGTTTCACTGTACAGTGTTAATTGAAAACTTTTTTCCCAATTATATTCTTACTCCGGAGTATGTATTTACCAGATTTGATTCTCACGTCTGTATGCTATTACAGATGATGAGTGGGAGTAAGATATTAGGAATTAGATGATTATATCCTCATTATATCGGAATTCGTTGTAATTGGTGATATTTGAGGAAATCATCTTGCTTTTTGCCTGACGGCAAATATTTCGTTTTGAATATCCGTAGTTATGCACCAGTTTCAAACTTAGATATCTGTACGTTTATTTTATAAAGTGAGATATAACTTTTTGAAATTATGTCTATGATATTTACCTATATCAGTTAATGGTTAGGTAAGGAGCATTTAACAACGGTGTAATTCTTCTTAACCATAGTACAGTTTTCAACTTACGATGCACATGGTTTGAGTTATTAAACTCAGGGGACTTATACAAAGTATTGTATGGTGCCCAGTGTCCATTAAGACAAAGGGGTTGGTACTCGTACTATATTCCATCTACTCATGACTTCTCTAGTTTTAGACAAGTATTTCATTGAAATACAAGATCCAAGTTTTGAGAAGTTATAGGTATAAAAATAAAGTAAAGAACCATATGTTGCAAAGTATCAGGATTCTTCAAGGTGATCGAAGATGTAGATACTTGTGGTAGGTATTCCATTGATAGTAATGGTTTTGGGAACTAGCTTCTCTTTCAGGTTACTCATAAGTGGATGCATTCCTTGATGAGTAATGTTGCTTGGCCTCATTCCACTTAATTGATATGCACTGGAAACAGTTGCATGTATTTTGAATCTGGTTCCAATTAAATTAGTGCCTCTGTTTCTATATTGGATATAGAATGGTTCATAACTTAACGATGTTAAGGTATATGGAGTTGTCCGGCTTATACTTAAAACCAGACCCTGGACAAACTCAAGGCACGTTTCAGTAATGGCAGTTTGTGGATTATCCCGAGCTTTGACGAGGGTTAACTTTCTACCATCTGGAAGATCAATAGTTATATTGTTCTTGACTCGTCACAGTTTTTGTAAAATGGATTCTTTTAAGAAAACATTAGTGGGAGTATGGTAGAACTAGAAGTGATTCCAGAACCACAAACGGTTACTAAAAATTTAATAAAACCTAAAGATTCAATTGGTTTCGACATTCTATTATCTACTCCGCAGATTTGGTGGGAACCTCAGGCACCCGAGATGTACTTCGGTCTTCTCAGAGACGGTGATAGGGAGGTTCTTGTTTACCCAAACCTGCCACTGCCGCTGTTCTAAAGTATGAGACCCGGCAGGAGGATGAGTATAATGTCGTTCTAAACTAGCTTTAGAAGTGCACTTGTTTATGACTCTGCCAGAGGGTTGTTGTAGTCAGTGGGAGCAGCGGAAGCATAGTGGACAAGTAGCTTATGTCTATTTATAGACTAAAGTAGGTATAGCGGAGCTAGATCATCTATTTTTGATGTGACGGTCATAGAGTTTGACTTCATCAAAATAAGTGATGGATCTGGTAAGAAGGTAGTAGGGTGTGATGTCCTGGTATTTGGATGACATGCACTTGATAGGAAGTGAAATTCCTATACTACGATCGGTTATAATGTGGTTGTCACACAGTTGTTTCTCCACATAGAATATGGATATAATATCAGGCATTCTGGTTACTAGATCTATGGTTTTAGATCTAGATTTGGGAAGTTTCCCAATTTAGGTACTTTGACACTATTCTAAAGGTGTTTTAGAATGGACGACTTCTGGCATGGTGGTGTACCTGCAGATGATGGAGTCACCCTCTCTAAAGGATGTCTTACAGACTAATGGGGATAGGGATTTTCTTAATTGGCATATCACTTGATTAGGCACAGGCTGCAATAAGTTTATATATTAATCCAATCCTGGAGAAACGTTGGGAAGCAGTTTATGAACATAAGTGGATGTTCTAGGGATATGGTAACGGCAGCCTCCTTCGGGAGACGGTTATCATTCCAGGCTTCCAAGGTGACCTGGATGAAAGAGTGACTGTCAGAGTTATAGTTTTCCCTCTTTTGAGGGGTAGTAGTTTAGATAGATGGTCCAAGCGGATACTAAGGAAGGCATGGTGCAGGATACTGGTTAAATTCAGTGGATGACACAGTCTAAGAAGTTTGCTGGATTTGTAGATCATTTATGAACTGGGTCCCATCAGATATCTAGACAAATTCTAAGACAGGTATTGCTCATTTCGGGAGATAGCTTTCTCCATGAAGTTTATAGAGAGATATAGAAAGAAACATTGGAGCGGATCCACTCACTGAGGCTATTTCTCGAATGCAATAGTTTCACAAACGAGCTTTGCGAAACAATTAGTAGAGAAGTTAGGTGTTCGGTATCACACAGGCTGTAAGTATGCGACACCGTAATAATTAGCTTTAAGTGCAAGTGGGAGATTGTTGGCTATAGTGCCCTCAAGTCAATTATTGGATCGCAGGCACGCGATTGCGATGATTGAGGGAGGACCTATACGGATAGAACAGTCTTACTTGAGATGATAGTATGATATCTGGTTTGTCTTTATCATCATGTACATGTTTTAGGTGGTATTACATATCACTATTACTTGTTGATAGAGCCCATAGGATTCTTGCTTGACTACCAGCATTATGATGGCGATTATATATGTGAGAGTTGGGTGGTCTATAGCACATCCTTAAATGCCCCTAATCGTGGGAGTATCGAGACTGGGCATTGATGCTCCAGAGTAGAGTAGTGTATACTGATCGAGACCCCGATGAGGGGCGATGGACAGGTCTCACAAGCCATTGGTGTTAGTTTGTTCACCTAAGATAGTATACAGGTGCTCATTGGGTTATGAGTACACCAGACGGACTCGCCAGCGGGAAAATGCTAGTTGGTATTATACCTATTGTCAGATAGCAGTTCCCTGGTGACATGTGTACAGGTTAGTCTATCGACCTGAGATCGTCAATTGCCTCGTGTGAGTTCCCGCTGTGCTTTGATTACTACCCTGCCACGGCTCAAAGGAGTCGTGCAAACGGGTCTTAGTTAGGTACAGTCCCGAGCCACATAGAAGCAGTGAGCGGATCGTCAGGGGATTCGTCTCTCCCGGTATTGGGAGTTGATGTCGCGGTGTGCATGGGTGGTCATCACCAAAAATCCTTGCCCAAGGCAATCGAGAATTACTGATTCGGATCAGTAGTTTCTCAGTGGGTGATTGGCTTCATACCGACACGAAATGTCGCGTTCTTAGGAGTCTGACTTTATCCACCCCCAGACACGATATGCGATACTCATAGAAGAACAGAACGGACTGTATGGATATTGTCACTGTCAGGCTCAGTAGGGGTTTCAGGATGAGTTTGCTCGTCGGCCTCCATTTCGGTCAATACCTGGGTAGCCGTTACGTACAGCTAGTACCGCTGATGTGCTTGTGGTTAAACCCACTGCCAGCATATCGACGAGTCTTTAGAGTCTGACATAGAGCATTTCCCTGCTTCGGACGAAACGTTGTAGAGGCCATATGGTTTTACGGCAGGGTTCGATCATATACGTGCACTTGTGCGCATATCATGATTTGGAGGGATAATACTAGTGGGCTTTGGTTTAAACCGGATCCTAGTATTATATTGTTGGATTGTTTTCGTCTCATTGTATTCGTATTCTTCGGAATACAGATGTGGGTATGTATATACGGATAAGCGGTATTCTTGTAATTTCTTACAAGATTACTTTTAGAAGATTACACCTCATTATGTTTTAAACCTTTTTGGATTAAACGGTTTATGAAGTGGAGGATGAGGTGTTTATTGCATTTTATTGTGGCATGGCTTAGTAGTGACTTATGGTTACTATTCTATCATGCTTAGGGTTTTTGTTTGTTGTGAGACTTTTGTTGACTTGAGATATTTTTTGTCGACTCAAGATATTTTGGAGACTTAAGATATTTAGTTAGGATGGCTCCATTATTTCTTGAACTCACACAACACACAAAAACGACTTAGCCATTTATTCATTCTCTCTCCTACAACACTCTCATCCTCATGGCATCTTCTTCTACCTCCACCGTACAAGTCTCATGTGTTGAGAAACCTAGGGTGTCTCGAGACAAATTAATCTTTCATCACTCTCTAATTCTTCTACGGTATCTATTGTAGCGATCTAGGTATCCTAGTTACCTCGGATATGAGGTTGGAGCTCGATTCATAGACTCTCGGGTGGATCATCTTCGATGAAGGGAAACCGGAGATCAAGGTTGATCAAAAAGGCTTCTAGGAGCTTGGGATGATGGTTCAAGACCGAAGGACACAGATCATTCGGTATAATCATCTAAACTTCATTCTAGTTTGCTAGTCTAGGGTTAATGGTCTAGTTATTATCTTATCTAATCAGGATGGCTCCCACTGTTTTTACCAAATCTTCCTTCAAACCCTAAAAGGCAAGACTAGCCCAGATTAATTACACCTTATAAGTTCACCAATCTTTCAGCCAGGCCAGTGCTGGTACTTTGAGGGAGATTCCCCGTGCTTTCGCACGGACCTAATTAAAATAAACCTTATTTTTCCAGGGGCATAACCCCGTTAACACTTTTCTAGACACCTACTTGATTGGCTAATTGTGATGTGTAAAACTCTCCCAGGAGTAACTCTTACTCACAGTGGGTATCGGGATCCAACTATCTCATAGAAGGTATGCAATCTCATTGCAAATTTCAACACTTGAAATTCCCGATAATACTTTTGCCCCTAGCAACTTATGACCTTAACATAGTCAACAAATCATAAGCGCTAGCCAAGTTCAACCCGTCATTTCCCGATTGAATTAAATCCACCCGTACGACCCTTAACATAGTCAACAAAGTCGCACGACTACCCTAATCCAATCGCATCTCATGCTTTAGCAGATAAGAACTAATTAGCTACCGCACACTATGCCTTAACATAGTCAACAAACGTAGCACAAATACTAAGTAGTACCTATCTGAAATGACGGAGGGCTACGACAAGTTTCTAAGCAAACCTTGTGCGTAATGAACTTGATATCGTTGCAGAATCAAGTGATTTTGAAAAGGAGTGTTTTTTAGGCTTTTACTAGTTCCGCTAAAGCGGTCACTCCCGGTGAAGGGATCTCGGCTCTTTCCTCATCGAATGAGGTGCTGGATATTCTACAAGGAATACCGCTATGCAAAGCAAGAACTAAAAAAGGCAATCAAAAAAAAACTGAGTGGGTTGTAGCATCTGCTAGTTTCACTAAAGAGGTCACTCCCGGTGAAGGGATCTCGGCTCTTTCCTTATCGAATAAGGTGCTGGATATTCTACAAGGAATACCGCTATGCAAAGCAAAAACTAGAGCTACCCTTTTTGAAAATTTGATTCTACAACATCATTTTGGTTTCTTTTATTTCATTAATCTCATTAATGAAGTCCCATCAATTATGCTTCCTAAGCATCACAGAAGAAACGAAAATACAACATACGCTTATGCCATCCGCATTAGCCACAGTGTCCGTTATGCACCGTTAGGTTACTTAACTAACGGTATAGCGGGGCGGGACTAATGCGGGTGCAAAACATAAGCAATGTTTATTATATATCATATATAAAATAATAAAGCATTCGTCTCACGCATATAAAGTTATCACATCACAGAATATCAGCAACAGAAGATAACATATGAAATATTGGATATACTATGAATTCCGTGTTTTATATCAAGCCAGTATAAAACACGGATTCCACGGTCGCGATGAATAGCCAAACCCACATCCCTAGACCCCTACGGAGCGGCAAGCAACCCTACCAATTCTAGAGTTAGGAGACCCGGACTCGACTCCTCGAGATTGTCTCTCACTGGACTCTAGAACCCGGTTACTTGTGCTCCCCTCCTTGGGTCTATCCTAATGCGGAAAAGTAAATAATATACAACAATGGTGACATCATCCTCAACCTGGAAGTGCCCCAATAAAAGAATATTACATACAATAAATTTTACATGAATGAAAATAAAAACTCTCATCTCACATAAAACCCTCGGCTATTCAAAACACGACGATCCAATATAACATATCCAAGCAACACATAACATCACATGTCATCAAATAGCTATACGATGTTAAACATTCCGATCGAATCAACAAACACCCAAATTTTCCCTAAATGCTCAACACTTAAGCATAGTTTAAAAGTATCCATCACATGCCACAGTACTAATGAACCAGCCGTAGAAGGGCCAACCAATGCCTCACCTGTGGCACCGCTGAACTACCACAAACCCTAAGGTTTAGTAGCGGTTCTGACGGTCACAGAATCTAGTTAATGTTTCGTTCTTCTACAGGGTCCATCAAATCACTTGCACGATATTTGAATTCTCTTTAACTTAGAAAAAAATCAACTCTTGGAAAATTTTCCGACAAGGGTTAAAGTGGGTATTTGATATCCGTTTAAACTTTTTAATATCGTCTAAATAACCCGAAATATAGTTAGAATTATGACTATGAAACACTCTGAATTTCCTTTATAGAAAATTAGCATCTCATGAAATTTTAGCAAAAACAAACGACACCTAAAACACCAAAACCCAGAGACCAGAACATAAAAAAAATTTGAAGCCAGAACAAGGTACTGGGGCCGGCCTCCTCAGTTTTTAGGCTCATCTTCTCGGCCAAAATCCGGCCATCTGGGTTCAAATTTCTTCCGTGTTCATCTAATGTCTCATACAATATTCTGCAGTTGTTTAAAAAAATTTTAGAGCACTTTATAAAATCGACAGAAAGCAGGGTTTGGTGTTGCAAGTTTCGGAGCAGTTTCGGTTTCGTAATCTAACAAACTTTGTCTAAATATTTAGCTTGGCTCTGATAACACTGTTAGATTCCCTAGCACGACAGCCAGGTTTCGGGAGGCATCGTCCATGCCATTTTTAAAAAATTGTCATGCTAAGCAACCCTAATCTTAGAATCTTTAACTAGAGATTTAGACAAAAGCTAATGTAAACTACTTTTACATCAAGAGAATAAGAATACAACCTTTGTAGACGGTCCTCCTTTTCACTTGCTCCGTGAAGTAGCCCCGCGACTCCACTAGGCTTCTCTTGAGGCTTTGAACGAGCATCCTCCGACGACCTTCGTGCTAAAGATGATCCACTTGAAGTCCCTCCAACTCAAGCTACCTTTTACACTAAACTCTTTAGCTTATGAAACACGCTACACTTGATCGCTAGTCAAGTGTAGGATGATGAAGTAGGGGATGTTAAGAGCTCACTAGTTTGTGTTCAAGTTTCATGATTCACATCACATGTGAGGGTTGAAGCTTGAGCCATGACAAGAGGAGGAAGAAGAAGCTAGAGAGCAACCATGGGAGCAACTTAAGAATTTGGCTAAGTGTTGAGAATGAGCTAGAATCAATGCCAAGTCTTGACCCCTTACTCATTCAAGCATGGAATTATGCAATATAAAATTTCAACCATGCTTGAATAGTGAATCAAGATGAATAAACAAGAGTAAATCCCATGCTTGCAACCATGCTTCATTTTCCACCTCATTTCTAATTTCACAAAATAGAAATTTAAATGCCATGCTTCATTATATATATATATATCATATATATTAATATATACATAATGAAGAATAATTAGTGAGCTAATGATATTAGTTAAGATATAATTATATCACATATAATATATATCACATTATTAAATCAACACTTGATCTAATAATCCGGTTATATCATATATGACCGACTAATATCATTTATTTGTATATCATATTATCGAATCAACACTTGATTTGACAATCTGGTTATATCACATATAACCGAACCGATAACATATGACTGCCAGATTACAATACGGTATCACATACTCGTATTTAATCAGGCCCACACACATATCACATATGTGTCCGCCTTCGTTTCGCTTGAACCAGGGAACTTCTGTGTGGGACTCTAAAGACTCGTCAATACGCCAACAGTAGGTGATGATCACATCAGTCACCTACAAGCCGTCAGCGGTACTAGCTGGACGTAACGGCTACCCGGGTATTGAGCGATATGAAGATCAACAAGCACGCCTGTCCATAGTCTCCATGAAGCCTATCAGTAACACTACCGTACAGTCCGGTCTCTTCGTCCGCATATCATGTCTAGGGGTGGAAATCGTCAGACCCTAGTAATATGATAAGTCATGCCGATGTCTGGCCTATAACGGTTCTACTGATAACACTTATCAGTAAATCTCGGCAGTAGCCCTGGCCAGGGACAATTATAGTCAATCGAGCATAGCACAACATCAACCCCCAATACCGGGAGAGACGAAACCCCTCATATCGCTCATTGCCTCCATACGACTTGGGACTGTACCCAAAATCCACCTGTTTGCACGTCTCTTTTGAGCGTGGTAAGAAGGAAATCAAAGCACAATGGGAGCCGCACAGGACTCTATGACGATCTCGGGTCTACAGACTAACCTGTACCAGTGTCACCAGAGGACTGCTATCTGACGATAGGTATACTACCACATAGGAGTCCTCGGCGAGTCATGTTCAGTGTACCCAGTCTCTACTGAGCACCCGTATACCATATTTGATGTCAAACACCAATGGATGTGGGATCATCCATCGCCCATCATATGGGTCAAGAAGCGTATACGCTAGTCAACTCTAGAATATCGATGCCCTGTCTCGATATTCTCTCGACTAGGAACAATTAAAGGATGTACTTGTGAATTATCCTGGCCCCACTAGTATGATCTCCATCATAGTCCTGGTAGTCAAGTACATATTCTAAGGTCTTTATCAACATGTGAGAGCAAGACAGTATCATGATACAAGTCTACATGTTAAGATAAAGGTAACCGGATAGCATACTATCATGTCGAGCGAGAAAGTCCTCTCTCTATATGTCCAAGCATCCACTATAATATACATCATATGTACAATAATGGCCTCTGGGCATACATATAACTAACAACACCGTTGTTGATATTGCATCTACTGTAACGAGACGAATGTTGAGGTAGTCTTTAGGTTGTTTTGTGAACCGTCAAGACTTGGAGCTAGGAATTTTTCCATGGCTCTGTTTTGTTTCGACCCTGGGGTCTTTTGTTGATGTCGCGTCTGCATCCTGCTGGAGTGAGAAAGTACGTCGGGGTTGTCTCTAGGTTGTATATGAACTGTTAGTTATATGTATGCCCTAGAGGCCATTACTATACATAGGATGTATATTGTAGTGGATGCTTGGACATATATAGGGATGACTTTCTTGCTCGATATGATAGTATGATATCTGGTTACTCTTTACCTTAACGTGTATACTGATTGTCTCTCTGTTACATGTTGGTAAAGCCCATAGGATGTGTACTTGACTACCTGGACTATGATGTTGATCATACTAGTGGGGACGTGGTAGTCCATAAGTACATCCTTCAAAGTCCCTAGTCGTGGGTGTATCGAGATGGGGCATCGATATACCAGAGTAGACTAGCGTGTAGCTTCTCGGCCCATACAGATGGGCGATGGATGATCCCATATCTATTGGTGTTTGACATCAGAGATGATATACGGGTGCTCAGTGAAGACTGGGTACACTGGACGGACTCGCCGAGAACTCCCAGATGGTATAATACCTTACGTCATATGGCAGTTCTCTGGTGACACTGGTACAGGTTAGTCTGTAGACCCGAGATCGTCATAGAGTCTTATGTGATTCCCACTGTGCTTTGATTTCCACCTTACCACGTCCAAGAGGGCGTGCAAAATGGTGGTTTTTGGGTACAGTCCCGAATCACATGGAGGCAATGAGCGATAGGAGGGGTTTCGTCTCTCCCGGTATAGGGAGTTGATGTTGCACTGTGCTCGATTGGCTATAACAGGAAGTCCTTGGCCAAGGCTGCTTTAGGGATTTACTGGTAAGTGTTACCAGTAGTTTCTCGACCCGTTATGAGCCTCATATTGACACGACTTATCGAGTTATTGGGGTCTGACGTTTACCACCCCTAGACGAGATATGCGACATATCAGACGAAGAGACCGGACTGTACGATAGTGTTACTGGTTGGATTCACAGGAGTGTGAGCGGGCTTACTCGTTGATCTTCTGATCTCTCAAAACCCGGGTGGCCGTTACGTTTAGCAGACCGCTTGCGGCTTGTGGGTGTTTGATATGATCATCACCTACTGCCGGCGTATTGACGAGTCTTTAGAGTCCTACACAGGGGTTTCCTGGCTCAAGCGAAACGAAATAGGAGCGCATATGAGATATGTGCGGGACCGAGAATAATACCAGTATGTGATACTATATTATATTCTCGCGATCTGTGACATTGATCGGTTGTATGCGATATAGCCGGGTTATCGGATCAAGTGTTGATTCGATAAGTTGTTACTATATGATATTAGTCGGTTGTATGCGATATGACCGGATCGTTAAATCAAGTGTTGATTTAATGATTAAATGTATAATTATATATTTGATATATTACTTTACATTAACTTGTATTGGTTCATTTAAGATTGATTTTCTCACTTGAATGTGCACATTGTTTATATGTGATATATGCAAGTGTACATGTTTGTATCATGCTTGATGATACAAACAAGTTGTGTGTATGAGACTTGAACCAACTCAAGGTTAAAATTAGGGTTTACTATTTTCCTAGCATATAACAAAAGAGTGTGACTTTGGTCAAAGTTATCAAGCTTCATGAAGCTTGATAAACATTGACAAAGTCAACTCTTTTGTCATTTGTTCAAGATATTAGTTAACCCAACCCTTAACCTAATGCTTTGGTTAATTCCCTACATGAGTTAAGCATGAGGGCTTAACTCAACCATGGTGCCATTATTTATTTGATAAGTTTTCATTTGGATAATGATTGAGATGATTCTTTTCTTCTTCTTCATCTTCATCAAGCTCACAAAAGCTTGCTAGCTCCAATGGTGCCATGGGAAAAAGAGTGAGAAATCCAATTCTAAAGTGAACCCACTTCCTATTTTCTCATCCTCTACTACTTGCCATGTAGTATAGGGTGTTCTCTTCATAAAGTTTTTGACCAAGTGAAGAAATAGCTTGAGTTTGAGTCTCCCCGACGTAGATCATTTTCGGCCTCGAAGTCAATGACGTAGCCCGATCATTTCTCCGACGAAACCATCGCTAGAGTCCGGGATCCGATGATCGCAGCGGAGGGATGTCAACACGGAGCTAAAGAAGTGGAGGACCGGATCTACAAAGGTTGTAATCCCTTTCACTTAGTAGCAAAGTTGTTTGCTTGCTTGTTGTTTCGCCTAATCTCTAGTTAACGATCTAGTTTAGGGTTTCTCGGCACCGGAAAATTTGAATTTGGCATGGTTGATGCCTTGTGGAACCTCTTGAGAGTGCCTAGTAACCCTACAGTGGTATCAGAGCCTAGCTAGAGCTTTAGGCGAAGTGTAGACGATGTTCGAAATCCGATCGAACCCCGAAACCCTAATTCAAAACCCTTCTCTGTACAATTTTTCAAAACTGTGCATTTTGTGAATTAAAAATATCCAAAAAAATGCAGCAGGGTTTTCTAGGGGTTACTGTGAAGCACGTGTCCCTGAATCAACTAAAGCGCCGTGGAACCGCGGCCCCACCCTGGCATTTGCGGCGATTCCGCGGCCATAAAGAAGCTTCTTGTCACGTGCTTTGCACAGTAATCCCCGTCTGTAATGCCTGTGTTTTCTGGGTAATTTTAATTACTGCTCAAGAGTTGAGTTTTCTGGGTTGTTTTGGGAGTCCGTAGATTCGATCGGATTGTCAAACTTTGTCTATGTGTTTTTCCGGGTAATTTTAGAATATGTTAAAAAGTTCGACCGGATATAAATACCCACTTTTTCCCCTGCCAGGAAATTTCCAAGTGTTGGATTTTTCCGTAGTTTGAGAACGTTCTTAGTAGTGCAAGTAACTCGATGGACCCACTAGAAGACAACAAACCTTAACTCGATTATGTGACCGTCTTGAACTGTCCTTTGAACCTTAGGGTTTGGGGCAGTACGGCGTGCCACATGTGAGGCGTTGGCTTGACCCTTCTACGGCTGGACCGTTGGTACTGTGGCATGAAGTGGATGTTTTTAAACTTATTTCATGTGTTGAGCTGTTTCGGGAAAACTTGGGTGTTTGATTGTTCGATCGGAAAGTTTAACATTTTCTATTTATCCGGAATGTGATACAATATTTGGAATCCACAAGTAGTTATGAGATAACTGATTTGGATGTTATAAACATAGCACTTTAGTCTCACTTGATCGGTTGCCACGGAATTTTGATGTGATCAAAAGTCCGTTGCAATCACGTAGCGTACGCGGATACTCGCCGGGTAAACTTAATAGACAGCCATGCCCCATTGCCCCGACCAAGTGACTGTAGGAGAACCCCGTAGCCAAAAGCATCCGTTTGGGTGCTCGCGGCAGCGGAGTTCCGCCTTAGTGCACTTCGTCGACGGCATCCGGGGGTGCGGCCGTCTACTAAAGTTTGCGACGAGCATTCGATCAGTTTATCGGGAATCTTGTTGAATTGCCCGACTAGATATTGAAAAGTGTTTTCGATATAGAGACTAAAATGCGGGGTTTATAATTGTTAGGCATGCGATGTCTAAGGAATTCATTTGGTTAGGCATGCGATGTCTAAAGGGGTTGCGGATTCCAACTGTTGTAGTTTTACACTTTCTTTCTGCGACCGTAAGTGTAATATGTGATATCGCCGGTTTCGTTGCTATATGTCAACGACAATTGGGATGCGCACATTTACTTACGTTGATGACATGTGATGTTATGTGTTGCTGGATATGTTATATTGGATCGTCGCGTTTTGAATAGCCGGGGGTTTTATGTGAGATGAGAGTTTTTCATTTTCATTCATGTAAAATTTGTTGTATGTAATATTCTTTTATTGGGGCACTTCCAGATTGCGGAAGATGTCACCCATTGTATATTATTTACTTTTCCGCACTAGGATAGACCCAACGAGGAGAACAGAAGTAACCGGGTTCTGGAGTCCAGTGGGAGACCAACTCGAGGAGTCGAGTCAGGGTCTCCTAACTCTAGAATTGGTAAGGTTGCTTGCCGCTCTCGTAGGGGTCTAGGGGTGTGGGTTTGGCTATTCATCGCCACCGTGGAATCCGTGTTTTATACTGGCTTGTATTGAAAACACGGACGTTCTGGTATATCCAATGTTTCATATAATTCTTCTGCTGCGATATCTGTGATGTGATCATTTGATATGTTGTGATAAATACTGTATATAGTATATATGATATATTATATAAGCGTTACTTATGTTTTACACCCGCGCTAGCCCTGCCCCGCTCTGCCGTTAGTTACCTAACCTAACGGTGCACGAGGGGACATCGAGGCGAATGCGGATGGCATAAGTGTACGTCGTATTTATCTGTGATGTTTAGGTGATTTAAATGATGGGACTTCATTAATATGATTAATGAAATAAAAGAAACCTAAAAGATGTTGTGGAATCGAATTTTCAAAAACAGGTAGCTACAGTTCTTGCTTTGCATCGCGGTGTTCCTTATAGAACATCCTGCACCTTATTCGATAAGGAAAGGGCCGAGATCCCTTCACCGGGAGTGACCCCTTTAGCAATGACTGGTAGATGCTGCACCTCTCGGTTTTTCTTTTGATTGCTCCTATAGTTCTTGCTTTGCACAGCGGTATATATGATATATCATGCACCTTATTCGAAGAGGAAAGGGCCGACGATCCCTTCACCGGGAGTGACCCCTTTAGCAAAACTAGAAAAGCCTAAAAAAACACTCAATTTTAAAATCATTTGATTCTACAACGATATAAAGTTCATTACGCAAAAGGTTTTCTTAAAAACCTGTCGTAGCCCTCCGTCATTTCAGATAAGTAGTATTTAGTATTCGTGCTGCGTTTGTTGACTCAGTCAAGGCGTAGTGTGCGGTAGCTGATTAGTGCTTATCTGCAAAGCATATGATGCGATTGGATTAGGGTACTCGTGCGGTCTTGTTGACTCGGTCAAGGGTCGTGCGGTTCAATCGGGAAATGACGGGTTGAACTTTACTTGCGGTCTATGGTTTGTTGACTCAGTCAAGGTCATAGATCGCTTGGGGCAAAATATTATCGGGAATTTCAAGTGTTGAAATTTGCAATGAGATTGCATACCTTCTATGAGATAGTTGGATCCCGATACCCACTGCGAGTAATTGTTATTCCTGGGAGAGTTTTACACATTACAATTAGCCGATCAAGTAGGTGTCTAGAAAGGTGTCAACGGGATTACGCCTCTGGGAAAACGAGGTTTACTTTAATTAGGTCCGTGCGAAAGCACGGGGAACCTCCCTCAAAATACCGACACTGGCCTGGCTGAAAGATTGGCGAACTTGTAGCGTGTAATTAATCCCGGCTAGTCTTTCCTTTTAGGGTTTGAAGGAAGATTTGATAAAAACAGTGGGAGCCATCCTGATTAGATAAAATAATAACCAATCTGATCTTGCAAGAGCGCACGCAGAGTGTTTTCTTCTCTCTCTCTCCAGGTAGCGACCATGTTACGCCTTAATCAAGATAATAAAACGGATATATTGAACGAACCCGCTTGTTATACTGAGCTGGGGAACGTTGGTCCCGCTCCAACTTATAAATGTTATAAGACAGAACAGGAATTAGGGGATTACCAGAATTCCCGTGCCGCCAAAACGAAGAGAGTGCATACTGATGCATCATCTTCGGGTGTGTTCATTACAGAGAACTTTTTCTCAGTATCCTTTACGTCCTGGGTATGTGATACCAGATCAGGTTCCCGCATATGTAATTTGTTACATGGGCTACAGAAAGGTAGAGAACTGAGAACGGGTGATAAGTTTCATGAGGCAGAAAACGGTGCAAGTGTTGCAGCCAAGTCTGTTGGTCACTGTCACCCTGTATTACAAGAGTACATTGATTCTGAACAGATGTTATTAGATACCGAACCTGATATACAAAATCATATCGGTCTCTTTATTTAGATAAAGAAGGATATAATTTTGTATTGTTGGATAATGTTTTGAACATTTCCTAAATCAAGAGTTGATCGGTTCAGGCACGTTATCTAAAAGCATTAACGTTCTAAATCAAACTACAGTTCCTAGTATACAGAACACACACAAGAGGAAGAGTTCAGAAATGAATGAATCCTTCTTGAGACATTGTAGACTAGGTCATATCAATGCGACCCGACTGGATGAAGTTACATTTAGATGCATATTTAAATCAGTTTGAATTTACATCTTATGAAACTTGCCAGTCATGTCACAAAGATTAAATGACCATAGCTCAGTTTATTGGAAACAGAGAAAGAGTTAGTAAACTCTTGGGATTGATACATAATGATGTATGTAAGGTCCCCTGTCTACACATGCCAGGACCAGTTCTTTGTACTTCATTACATTCTCTGATAATCTCCCAAGATTTAGACATATGTTCCTGTTGAAACACAAGTCCGAAATTTTTGAGATATTCACAGAATATAAGTTAGAAGTAGAGAACCAAAATACGGGTATAAGTATTATGTCCTTTGATGTGATCAAGGAGGAGAATACTTGAGCACGAAATTCCTGGATTATTCTAAAGGAGAATGAGATTCTCTCTCAGCATTACTCCTCCATATACACCTCAGCACCTCGGTGTATCGAGGCGGAGCAATAGCACCCTATGTGATATGGTGTGCTCTATGATGAGTACTACTGAGTTTCCTATTTCCTTTTAGGGAGTTATGCACTTATGAAGTTGCATACCTATTGAATACGGTTCCGATCAAATCAGTTGCCTACCACTTCATATGAGATATGGAAAGGGAAGAGCCCATCTCTTAAGTCAGTTAAGATTTGGGGTTGTCTGGCCTATGTCTAAAAGCAAAATCTGGACAAGTTCGAGGCAAAGTCAGATCTGTGGAAGTTTGTTGGATATCCCAAGCATACGCAAGGGAATATCTTCTACCTAACCGAGGAACAAAAATGTTTTGTTTCTCAGCATGCCATCTTTGTGAAAGGGAATTTCTTGTGAAGAAATTATTGGTTATGAGGTGGAACTGGAAACAGTTCTAGCTATACAAACTGCAGCTGATGATTTGGTGGAACCAAAGGATTCAATAGCAACCAATGAACCTCAGCCTCTCCGCCGATCTAGCAGGGTTCCTCACCCACCTGAGAGATACTTTGGTTTCTCTATGACAGTGGGAGCGAGGATTGCATCATGAGATGATGACCCAACTAGTTTCGAGCTGGCCATCAGGAGTGGGACTCTGTAAGAATGGCTGGATGCTTAGCGATCTGAGATGGAATCCTTATACACCAACAAAGTATGAACTTTGGTTGCTTTATCTGTAGGGTTAAATCCCCATCAGGAGCAAGTATATCTTGAGAAGATTACTTGGTGTACATGGAAAGGTTAAGACTTTCAAAGCTAGACTTGTTAAAGGTTTGCATCATTGACCAGGTATGGATTATAATGAAACCTTTTCTAAGTAGCTATGCTTAAGTCCATCCAGATCCTACTTGCCATGGCTACATACCATGACTACGATATCTGGCTGTTGGGTGTCATGACTGCTTTTCTAAATGATGTTTTAGAAGAGAGAGTCTGTAAGTACACAGTCAGAGGGCTTCGTAGACAGTGGGAGCAGCGGAAACGTGTGCAAGATGTTTTATGCGATAAAGCAGGCATCGCGGAGTTCGAACATCTGTTTTGATGTGGTAGTCAAAGAGTTTGACTTCATCAAAATGGTAGATGAAACTTGTATATACAAAAAAGAAGTAGGGAGTATGGTGGTGATCCTCGTAGAGTACGTGGATGACATACTCATGATAGGGAAGAAGTTTCCTATGCTACGCTCGGTCAATCTCCGCTTATCACAAGGATTCTCCATATAGGATCTAAAGTGATACCTACTAAATCCTGGGTTTTGGATCTATGAGATAGATCTAATTGGATGTTAGGATACTCACTAGTTGTAGTGAGATGGTATCAATTGATCCTGGGGAGAATCACTGGAAAGGTTCCAAGGTGATAAGGACGACTGAATGTCAGTCGCAGGCATTGTTTTTACCCTAAGTAAAGGGACGGTATGTTGGAAGAGTTCCAAGCTAGATACCGTGGCATACTAGACGATAAAGGCTGGATACATCGCTACCAAAGATGCTACCAAAGAGGAAGTCTGGGTGTATATTAGTTCATGAGATGAACTTCGTTCCTCCCATTGTGTGACAATGGAGTTGTGGCTTATGCCTAGGAACGCCCGTCCCATCAGTGATCCAGACATATTCATAGGTAGTATCACCTGATCGTGGAGATGGTTGATCTCCAGGGGATCGAGGTTAGGAGAGTAGACTCAGAGAACAACACGGCGGATCCACTCACAAAGGCCTTTTCCCAGAGAGAGACTTTTATGGGATGGTTGAGTATGAGATACTACAACCACTGCTATCAGATGGCCCTAGTGCAAGTGGGAGATTGTTAGTTATATGTATGCCCTAAAGGCCATTACTATACATAGGATGTATATTGTAGTGGATGCTTGGACATATATAGGGATGACTTTCTTGCTCGATATGATAGTATGCTATCTGGTTACTCTTTACCTTAACGTGTACACTGATTGTCTCTCTGTTACATGTTGGTAAAGCCCATAGGATGTGTACTTGACTACCTGGACTAGGATGTATTTCATACTAGTGGGGACATGGTAGTCCATAAGTACATCCTTCAAAGTCCCTAGTCGTGGGTGTATCGAGACGGGGCATCGATATACCAGAGTAGACTAGCGTGTAGCTTCTCGACCCATACAGATGGGCGATGGATGATCCCATATCTATTGGTGTTTGACATCAGAGATGATATACGGGTGCTCAGTGAAGACTGGGTACACTGGACGGACTCGCCGAGAACTCCCAGATGGTATTATACCTTACGTCAGATGGCAGTTCTCTGATGACACTGGTACAGGTTAGTCTGTAGACCCGAGATCGTCATAGAGTCTTGTGTGATTCCTACTGTGCTTTGATTTCCACCTTACCACGTCCAAGAGGGCATGCAAAACGGTGGTTTTTGGGTACAGTCCCGAATCACATGGAGGCAATGAGCGATAGGAGGGGTTTCGTCTCTCCCGGTATAGGGAGTTGATGTTGCACTGTGCTCGATTGGCTATAACAGGACGTCCTTGGCCAAGGATGCTTTAGGGATTTACTGGTAAGTGTTACCAGTAGTTTCTCGACCCGTTATGAGCCTCATATCGACACGACTTATCGAGTTATTGGGGTCTGACGTTTACCACCCCTAGACGAGATATGCGACATATCAGACGAAGAGACCGGACTGTACGGTAGTGTTACTGGTTGGATTCACAGGAGTGTAAGCGGGCTTGCTCGTTGATCTTCTTATCGCTCAATACCCGTGTGGCCGTTACGTTTAGCAGACCGCTTGCGGCTTGTGGGTGTTTGATATGATCATCACCTACTACCGGCGTATTGACGAGTCTTTAGAGTCCTACACAGGGGTTTTCTGGCTCAAGCGAAACGAAATAGGAGCGCATATGAGATATGTACGAGACCGAGAATAATACCAGTATGTGATACTATATTATATTCTCGCGATCTGTGACATTGATCGGTTGTATGCGATATAGCCGGGTTATCGAATCAAGTGTTGATTCGATAAGTTGTTACTATATGATATTAGTCGGTTGTATGCGATATGACCGGATCGTTAAATCAAG
This sequence comes from Agapanthus africanus, assembly GCA_030015575.1. Lineage (NCBI taxonomy): Eukaryota > Viridiplantae > Streptophyta > Magnoliopsida > Asparagales > Amaryllidaceae > Agapanthus > Agapanthus africanus. The sequence continues at coordinate 464,254,789 of CM057343.1, forward strand.
TGTTGATTTAATGATTAAATGTATAATTATATATTTGATATATTACTTTACATTAACTAGTATTGGTTCATTTAAGATTGATTTTCTCACTTGAATGTGCACATTGTTTATATGTGATATATGCAAGTGTACATGTTTGTATCATGCTTGATGATACAAACAAGTTGTGTGTATGAGACTTGAACCAACTCAAGGTTAAAATTAGGGTTTACTATTTTCCTAGCATATAACAAAAGAGTGTGACTTTGGTCAAAGTTATCAAGCTTCATGAAGCTTGATAAACATTGACAAAGTCAACTCTTTTGTCATTTGTTCAAGATATTAGTTAACCCAACCCTTAACCTAATGCTTTGGTTAATTCTCTACATGAGTTAAGCATGAGGGCTTAACTCAACCATGGTGCCATTATTTATTTGATAAGTTTTCATTTGGATAATGATTGAGATGATTCTTTTCTTCTTCTTCTTCTTCATCTTCATCAAGCTCACAAAAGCTTGCTAGCTCCAATGGTGCCAAGGGAAAAAGAGTGAGAAATCCAATTCTAAAGTGAACCCACTTCCTATTTCCTCATCCTCTACTACTTGCCATGTAGTATAGGGTGTTCTCTTCACAAAGTTTTTGACCAAGTGAAGAAATAGCTTGAGTTTGAGTCTCCCCGACGTAGATCATTTTCGGCCTCGAAGTCAATGACGTAGCCCGATCATTTCTCCGACGAAACCATCGCTAGAGTCCGGGATCCGATGATCGCAGCGGAGGGATGTCAACACGGAGCTAAAGAAGTGGAGGACCGGATCTACAAAGGTTGTAATCCATTTCACTTAGTAGCAAAGTTGTTTGCTTGCTTGTTGTTTCGCCTAATCTCTAGTTAACGATCTAGTTTAGGGTTTCTCGGCATCGGAAAATTTGAATTTGGCATGGTTGATGCCTTGTGGAACCTCTTGAGAGTGCCTAGTAACCCTAAATGAACCGTCAAGATCTGGCTCTCCCTTTGACGGAGCCTAGTGGGAAAACATGGTTCCCTTTTTCATTTGTACCCATTTTGTATACAGGGGTCGGTGTAGACTCACCTGCAGGGCAGAAAAGTTTCATTTTCATATGTTTTTTTTGTTTCCGCGATCCTTTGTCTTTTTAGCTTTTATATAGAGAAAGTTGCGATTGCTCAATCATTTTGGCTATTTTTCGCAGTGCCCAATCATTTCGGCTATGATTGTTTTATTTTTTACTCGCCGTTTTTTTTATTGCGAGTTGCCCAATCATTTTGGCTGTTTCATATGAATATATTTTTTTCCCACTGATTTTTTTTATGGCGAGTTGCCCCATCATTTCGGCTATTCCATATGCATATACTTTTGTTGCGAGTCGGGAACTTGGATCCTGACACCAATTCCGGCATCAGCATTGCTGCGACTGGAATATTGCCAGGAGCAAATCATCATTTGCCTTGATAGGACTTGGAATTTGATACCGATTTAGGCATCAGCATCGCTACGACTGGTTAGGCATCAGCATCGCTACGACTGGAATATTGCCGGGAGCGAATCATCATTTGCCTCGAGAGGGCTTGGAATTTGATACCGATTTAGGCATCAGCATCGCTACAATTGGGATATTGCTAGGAGCGAATTATCATTTGTCTTTGTTGATTTAAAAAAAGGTGGCTTAGCAAACAGGGTTAGGATCCTGTCGACTAAGGCTTTTTGACTTTATGAGCCGTAAGGGTCTTATAAAATTATTTCTCCCTACGAGTCGAGAGGATCTCGTAGGTGCCCGAAAGAAGGTCACCTTCACAAACGCCCATAACCCGAGTAAACGAAAGAGGTCTATCTCTTCCACCTTCGCCCGTCACTTCACTTACTGAACTTACCGAAACTCGCTACCGTAACAGCACAGAAAGAGTTATTTAGGTTCTCCCTAGAAGTCGTGAGGACTCCTATGTGGCATTTTCTCTTGCAAGTCGTAAGGATTTTATAAGAGTATTTTCTCCTTATAAGACGAGAGGACTTACAAGTATCGTTCACCATATGCGGACATTCCGCGCCATTGGTGGAACTAGATGATGGCTATATTTATTTATGCCCGTGGATTGTATACAAGGGCCAATATTGGACTGCCTGTAGGACAACTTAGGGAATATGATGGCTTAAGAACATGTCTAGGTGCTTGTAGCTTAAGGCTTTTGAATCCTATGAGCCGTGAGGGTCTCATGGGGGGGATTCTCCTTACGAGTTGTGAGGATCTCGTAAGTGTAATTTCTCCTTAGGAATTGTAGGGATTCCTAAGCGTGTTTCTCCCTTGTGAGTCGTAAGGATCTCACGCAGGTATTTTCTCCTCACAAGGTCGAGAGGACCTTGCAAGTGTACATGAGTGTTTTTTACGAGTTTGCGCCCTTTCGGGTTTTCACGAACTCGCCGGTAGTCCTGCTATTTTTACTTACGGCACCCTTTCGGGTTTTCATCCGTGCCCCTTTTGCTTGTGGACATACCGTTTTTTACGAGTTTGCGCCCTTTCGGGTTTTCATGAACTCGCCGGTAGTCCTGTTGTTTTTACTCATGGCGCCCATTCGGGTTTTCATCTGTTCCCCTTTTGCTTGTGGACATATCGTTTTTTTTTCGGTGGTGTTTAGGGGTGGTTTTGTTGCTGAAGTAGCTGCACAGTCGGTAGAACTTGAGTTGAGATCTTTGCTATCAAGACTTTGATTGCAATATGGATCTCAAGAGACTGTATCTTCATATCTGGAGCGACACACTAGTTTAGGGACGTTCCGGTCCATTGTTAGTTTAGGGACATCTCGGTCCATTATCACCATTTTTGAGGTGAAGCTTTAGTTTAAGGACATTACGGTCCGTTGTCACCATGTTTGAGGCGAAGTTTTTCCGAATACCACTTAGAGTTTTGACTCAGGAAGATAGCGAGCGGACACGAGCGTCATCATCTATCATTGACCTAAGTCGTGACTCGTCAAGCGTGGTATTTCTTGAGGAATTGGTCGTTTATTGGCCGGAAAGGTCTTTCGCCATGCATATCCATGAGCAAATAGGCCCCACCTTGGTAGACCTTGTCTATGATGTATGGGCCCTCATAGTTCGGCTCGAATTTCCTCCATTTTGCACGATTGGGGATCATAGGTCTTTTGATGACTAGCACGAGTTCGCCTTGGCGGAATGTTCTCGGCCTGGTCAGTTTTTTGTATGAACAAATCATCCTTGTCTTATAAGCTTCCATATTTTGCTGCGCTATAAGGCGGGTTTCGTCGAGGGCGTCGAGCTCCTCAAGCCAGAGATGAGCGTTTTCTTCATCTGTCAGTCCGTATTGAACCGCTACTCAGAGAGAAGGGAGTTCTATTTCCAATAGGAGGACTGCTTCCGTGCCAAATACCAACGCGTATGGGGTTGTATTCGTGGATGTCTTGAATGTCGTCCGGTACGCCTAGAGAGCTTCGTGCAGTCTTTCGTGCCAGTCCTTTTTTGCTTCTGGACACCGTTTTCTTTATAATCTTGGTCAAGGTCTTGTTGAAAGCTTCAGTTAGACCATTAGCTCGGGGATTATAGACAGAAGAGTATCACCAGTCTATTTTGTGTTGTTCTGCGAAGCGGCTGATTTTATGGCTCATGTAGGCTGGCCTATTATCCGAGATTATCCGTCACGGAATACCGAAATGGTAGATGACATGTGTCTTGAAGAAATGGAGAATATTCTCCGTCTTCACCTCCTTTAGTAGTACTGCTTCCGCCCACTTATAAAAGTAGTCGGTCGTTGCCAGTATGACCGATGTCCTTTGGATGACGCTGGTTCAATAGGGCCAATTATGTCGGTTCCCTATATTTCGAACGGCCAGCTAGCTATCGTTGGGTGTAGCGGATTTGGATGTTTGTGGATGAAGTCCCTGTGAATCTGGCATGAGTGACACTGCTTCGCATATCAAGACAGTCCTGAATCATTGTGGGTCAATAGTAACCTATTCTTTTGATCTTCAGCTTCATCTTTGGCCCGGCTTGATGAGAACCGCAGAGTCCGTCGTGAGTTTCTTGGACGACTCTCTTTGCTTCTTCTGGCCCTAAGCACCTTAGCCACAGACAGTCAAGCGACCTCTTGTATAGAGTATTATTGATAAAGGCGAAAGATAGAGCCCGTTTCATGAGCTGATATTTTGATGACGCGTTTTCGGGTGTTCGATGGGATTTGAAGTAGTCTATGAAGACTTCCCTCCAATCCTTGACCTTTTCTTCGTCTTCTATTCGGAGGATCGCTTGTTTGGTCGTTTCTTTCTTTCAGATGGCTCCATTGAATCCTCTGAAGATATTTCTGCTGGCGCGTGAACCCGGCTTTGCACAACGATCCTTACGTCATCGAGGGTTTCGTCAGCCAGTTCCTTAGAAAGCTTGGGTAATACATCCACCTTGCTATTTTCCGCACGCGGTATGCTTTCCAGGATGTAGGAAGGGATTTATGTCAGCAGTTGCTGCACTTTTTCACCATACCTGATCAGTTCTGGTTTGCACGTCTGATAGTCACCATTTACTTGGCTAACGACCAGCTGGGAGTCTCCATATATGATGAGGTTTTCGATTCCCATATCGACAGAGATCTCAAGAACCGCTATCAAAGATTAATACTCAGCCTCGTTGTTTGTTCTTGGTTCTGTTAAGGAAAGGGCGAAATGCATTATCCCTCCTTGCAGAGTCATGAAGATGAGGCCCACCCCGGCTTTGATTATAGAGGTGTTATGCTTCCGCTTCTTCATGGAAGATGCTCTATCAAAATAGAGTTCCCATTGGACATTATTTCTTTCCTTCTCCCCTTCGATTGTTTCGAACGCGTGTTCGTCCGGCAATTCGCAATTTAAGGGAGAATCGGCTGGTATCGGATTCTCAGTGAGAAAGTCGGCGATGGCATGGCCTTTCACTGCTTTGAGGGGTTAATACATTATCGAGAATTCCATCAAGAGGAGGGCCTATTTGGCTAGCCTTCATGTTAGTATGGCTCTTGACATCAAATATTTGAGAGGATCCACCTTTGATATGAGATGGACCTCATGTGCTAAGGCGTAGTGTCTGAGCTTTGTTATAGCTAAGATCAGTGCCAGGCAGTGCTTTTCGATGGGGGAGTAGTTATTTTCTGCCCCCAGGAGAACTCGACTCAAATAATAGAGAGCTCTCTCCTTCCCCTGGTCATTCTCCTGTGTCCATAACGTGCACATAGAACCTTCCAGGGCTGTTGTGTACTGGATAATAGGCTTTCCCTTAACCGGAGCGATCAGTACCGGCGGGTTCTGCAGGTATTGCTTGATTTCGTCCAGTGCACTTTAGCATTTATGATCCCAAATGAACGGGGTCCCCTTCTTCATTAGATGGCTATAGGGGCGGTATTTGCTGGAGAGGTTGTCTATGAACCGCTGGATATACGCGAGCTTTCCTTGGAGAGACCATAGTTGTTTGAGAGTTCTTGGCATGGGCACTTCCATAATCGCCTTGATCTTTGATGGGTCTATTTCGATGCCTCGGTGTCTTATGATGAATCCTAGGAATTTGCCTGAGGAGACTCCAAACGCGCATTTCAGAGGATTCATTTTTAGATTGTATTTCCGATGACGCTGGAACACTATGTTCAGATGTTCCCAGTGCTCCTTATACAATTTGCTTTTCACCACAAGGTCGTCAATATAGCATTCGACGATCTCATGTATGAGGTCATCGAAGATCTTCGTCATGGCCCTCTGGTAGGTAGCGCCTGCGTTCTTCAAACCGAAGGGTATCACCTTATAGCAGAATATTCCCAGCGGAGTCCGGAAGGCGGTGTGCTTTTAGTCTTCAGGATGCATTTTTATTTGATTGTATCATGAAGATCCATCCATGAAGGAGAAGACCTCTTGAGTGGACGTGTTATCGATCATCAGCTTGGTAACAGGTACTGGGAAGTCATCCTTCGGACAAGCTTTGTTAAGGTCTCGAAAGTCCACGCAGATGCGCACTGTTCCATTTTTCTTCATCACGGGAACAATGTTGGCAATCCAATCGGGACATTGAACTTCTTGGATGAAGCCAGAGTCAATTATTTTCTTGACTTCGGCATTGATACTCATCTTGAGTTCGAGCCACATTCTTCTTGGCGCCTGTTTGACTGGCTTAACGTCCGGCGATATAGCCAGTTTATGTACCGCTCTTTCTGGATCTAGTCCCTGCATCTCAGAAAAATTCCATGCAAAGCAGTCTTTATATTGCATGAGTACATTTTTTAAAGTAGCCACCTGCTTTTGAGATAGCTGCTCACTGATAAACGTTGACCTCGGATCGTTTACTGTTCCCAAGTCAATTTTCCTTAGATTGTCCGCCATGGTGTGTATCCCATCTTCCAGCTCTTTTGGCGCCGGTGGAAATTCTGAGATCACCTCGTCCTCGTCCTCATCTGCGAAGCATCTGGAGGGGTCATCCATATTCTCGTGGTTCCCCTCTTTTGAGAGTGTTACCACATGGCAGGTATGGGTTTACTTCCATTCTTGACGTTGAGCTGGTCTTGTCCTCCCGGTATAGGTCATCTTTGGCTCGTGCTTTTGTGGCGGGGTTACCATCCAGTTTTCGGACAAAGCGAACTTGCCTTGTTGTTACCGGTCTTTGACCCAGTCTTTGAAGGTGAAGCAGTCTTCAAGGGGATGACCTATTGCTCGGTGATAGGAGCAATAGTTGGGATTGTTGACGTCACCGGGCTGCGATGGACGTTTTGGGTCCGGCAGAGTGATGAGTTTGTTGCGTACTGCTAGTTCGAACAGTCTCCTTGTTTTATTACGGGGAAACGAGTAAGTTCGTCCTAGGTTCTCTTCCAGGGATTGGCACGAGCACGCGTTGTTTTGGCGAGCAACCGGTTTTGGGTCACTCGGTTGTTGTTGAGTGTTGGTAACGAAGACCGCTTTCCCTTTACCCTTTACATTCCGAGGGTCCATTTTTGAAGAGAAAGGTCTGTATCCCATCTGGTCCATTTGGGCCAACTTGTTGATCAGAGCCTGGAAGGTGGTTGGCTTAAAGAACGTCATGAACTGGGACACAGTCGCCTGAGGATCCATAGTCCCTATGAACATGCCCACGGCAGGAGCTTCTTCGATGCGTTGTTCGCATTTTGACCATAGGTTCCGCCACTGGATTGCGTATTGAACCCAGGTCTCTCCTGGCTTCACCCTGGAATTGATTAATGCCGTGATCGGGGTGCGCTCGCTTGCGCTGGCAAACCGCTGCGTGATCAGCAATTCCATTTCCGTGAATGTTTTGACGGAGTCATTTGGGAGCTCCGACTACCATTCAAACGCCGTTTCTGGCAGGCTGCTAATTAACTGGCGAAGCAGCAATTTGTCATTGCCTACAGTATTGCCGCATAGAGCTCTGAACTGAGCGACGTGCTGATGAGGATTGCATGTCCCCTTATAAACGTGGAACTTAGGGATCGTATATCTTGGCGGGTATTTGATTTGGTCATACCATCCCGGATACGGTCGCCCAGTTCTGACAACTTGGCCAGCCGCTTCACTTGCCTGATGAGCTCGTATTTGTTGAGCTATGTAATCATCGAGGGCAGCTCTGGAGATCGTTTCCTCCCTGGCCGCTGATAAAGCTGGAAGAGGGTTTGATGTTTCCCCTCTGTCGTACTCGATGATTATCGGTGGGTCGGTGGGTCTTCAGTTGGAGGTTCTGGCTGGATCATCATTCCAACCATATCTTGGAACAAAAGTGCCATCTGTTTTATATTAGCATCCTGTTCCGCGGCCTCCTTATCCTTTCTTTCCAGCACCCTTCGCAGGAACTCTGTATCGGTCTCCTACTCCCGGAGCTGTTTAGATGCCGATTCCGAGCTTTCTTTCTGCCCGGTGAGTACTGACATTTTCGTCAGCATCTCCTGGAGCTTTTGTTGTTGCTCCTGAGCTTTTGTCACCGATCGAGTTTGCGGCAGATGATCCACGGAAGCACGGCTTTTCTCTTTTCCGGAAGCCGTGTAAATCGTGTGCACTATCATACCCCCAGACTTGAGGCGTTTGAATCCAGCGCCTTTGGAATTTGCCGCAGGCAATGGGATTTTCTCCGGCCTCCTCCTTTTGTGTGAGGTCAATGTTGAAGGAGCCGTTGTAACAGCCACCTTTGTGAAAGAAGTCCATCGCTATATGGTGGAGGGATGATTTTCCTCTTGTCGAACCTTCATTTTCTCCGGTTGACGAGAGTGGTCTTTATTGATCACAAAGTCCTGGACTTTCCACCAGACCCTGTGGATTTGGGAGGAGAGCCGTTGAGGGGACTGATTGTAAGTCGATGTTGCACACCCCGGGTGTTTGCAGGGAGGCGGAAATTGCAAAAAATGATTTTTACTGGCTTCACAACACCGACTAGAACCAAGGATCGAACATAAATAATAGCTAGCAAACTACTTGAGGTTTAACTACTCGGATACGAAGTTATACCTCACGATACATGTCCTTCGGGTCTTCATCGCTGTCCTCCTCGTCTTCGTAGGCTCTAAGGATCAGAATGGATCGACGCAACCTCGACGGCCTTCTCGAGTCAAAGACGATCCACCCGAGAGTCTATAGTCCGAGGTCCTACCTCAAATCCGAGGTAACTACGGCTTCTAGTTCGCTAAACTAGAAGTCTTAGAGGGTGTAGAGTGAAAAGATAGAGTGCTTTGTCTCTTGGAACCCAAGGTTTCTCAACTCATGAGACTTTATGGGCTATGAGGAAGAAGAAGGAGACATGAAGAAAAAATGAGAGAGGAGAAGAAAGCTTGGATGAAGAAATGAGTTTTCATTTGTGATGAATAGTTGAACCAAATGAATTATTATTGAGATAAATATCTCACAACAATTAACCAAGGTTCAAAAATATCTATTTTGTCAAGCGATGACTCATAGCCATCCATAGAAAATATCTCCACCTCATTTCTCCACCTCATTATTCTTTAATCCATAGAAGAAAAAAGAAACCCTAATGAGGTGTCCCTTGAAGAAGCTTTCCCGCAAAATTACGAGAACGCCCCTCATCCGTATATACATACCCGGATCCGCATTCCGAAGAATACGAACACAAAGAGATGAAAATAATCCATCAATATAATACTAGGATCCGGCTTAAACCAAAGCTCACTAGTATTATCCGCCCGATCATCATACGTGCACAAGTACACGTAAGTAATCAAAGCCCTGCTATAAAACCATACGGCTTCTACACCTGTTTTCCGGTGCAGAGAAACTCTCTATGTGGGACTCTAAAGACTCGACACTACGCTGGTAGTGGGTTTAACTACAAGCCGTAAGCGGCACTAGCTGCACGTAACGACTACCCAGGTATGTGTCGATAAGAAGGGCAATGAGCTAACTCATCCGAACTCCTAATAAGCCTGTATGTGAAAATCTCCGTACAGTCCGGTATGTTCGTCTAAGAGTATCGCATATCGGGCCTAGGGGGAAGTAATCGTCAGACCCCTAATAGCGCAATAAGTCGTGCCGGAGAATAGCCCAAAACACCCTGAGAAACTACTGGAGTACCTACCAGTAAATATCGCTTGTCTTGGCCAAGGACTTTGTGTAATGGCCTTCCGAACACAGCGCGATATCAACCCCCAATACCGGGAGAGACGAATCCTATCTAACCGCTACTGCCTCCAAGTGCTTCGGGATTGCACCCAACTACTACCTGTTTGCACGACTCCTTTAAGCCATGGTAGGGTAGTAATCAAAGTACAGTGGGAACACACTCGAGGCGAAGTAGCAGTGTCAAGTCGACGGACGGAGCTGTACTCATGTCACCTGGGAACTGGTACCCGACGATAGGTATAATACCCACCAGTAGTTCCTGACGAGTCCTGTCCAGTGTACTCATAACCTAATGAGCACCTGCATACTATCTCCAGTACGACGTACTAATGGATGTGGGACAGACCATCTCCCCTGCTGGGATGAAAAGCATATACACTAGTCTATTATGGAGTATCGATGCCCCGTCTCGATAATCCTACGACTAGGGACCTGTATAGGATGTGCTTATAGACTACCCAGCCCCCACTAGTGTGACTGCCATCACGACGCTGGTAATCAAGCAAAGATCCTAAGGGCTCTACCAATATGTATAAGCAATATGCTAAAAGAAACACATGCACATATTGTGGTAGAATAAAACCAGGCAGCATACTACCATTTTGAGCAAGACTGTTACTATATCCGTGTATATCCCAAGCTCCCATTAAGTAATATACAATCCAGTATGATACAATAATGGCCTCTAGGGCATATATCACTAACAATCTCCCACTTGCACTACGGCCATATACTGGCATATCGCAGACCAAAGATCTCGAATAGCCTCTCGAACACTATCTAAGGGATGGCCTCTGTGAGTGGATCTGCAGTGTTGTTCTCCAAATCTACTCTCCTCATCTCGATCTCCTGGGGATCAACGATCTCCCTGATCAGGTGGTACCGCCTCAAGCTATGTCTGGATCTCTGATGGGACCTGGGTTCCTTCCCTAAAGTTATAGCGCCGTTTGTTGTCATAATACTAAAGTATTTGAACAACAATGGAAGGAACCACCTGAAGTTCAGTTAAGAAATTCCTCATCCAGACTGCCTCTTTTGCGGCGTCTCATGCAGCGAACTACTCCGTTTCCATCGTCGAGTCTGCAGCGGTGTCCTGCTTGGAGCTCTTCCAACAGACCGCCCTTACACTGAGGGTAAAGCCATAACCCAACATGGACTTGTAGTCATTTTTATCACTCTGGAAGCTGGAGTCAGTAAAGGCCTTGATCTGGAGGTCCTTTTTCGCCATACACCAAGATCATCTCCTTAGTCCTTCTCAAGTACTTGAGAATATTCTTTATTGCTTCCCAGTGCTTCTCCCCTGGGTTTGACTGATACCGGCTTACCATGCTGAGTGTGTAAGCAACATCTGGTCTGGTATATAACATCGTATATATTATAGAGCATACGGCAGAAGCGTAGGGTATAGATGTGTTAGTGTATATGCCCTAGAGGCCATTACTGTATCATACTAGTTTGTATATTACTTAATGGATGCTTGGGATATTCACCTTGTATATACAATCTTGCTCAAAATAGTAGTATGCTACTTGGTTTGTTTCTACTTCAATGTGTACTTGTGTTTATTTCAGTATATCACTTATACGCATTAGTGGAGCCCTTAGGATCTTTGCTTGATTACCAGCGTTGTGATGGCAGTCACACTAGTGGGGGCTGGGTAATCTATAAGCACATCCTTATTCAGGTCCCTGGTCGCAGGACTATCGAGACAGGGCATCGATACTCCGGAGTAGACCAGCGCATGCGCTTCTCATCCCAGTGTGGGAGACGGTCTGTCCCACAGCCGTCAGTACGTCGTACTTGAGATAGTATGCGGGTGCTCGTTAGGTTACGGGTACACTGGACAGGACTCGTCGGGAACTGACTAGTTGGTATTATACCTATCGTCAGTTATCAGTTCCCAGGTGACATGAGTACAGCTTAGTCCGCTGACTTGACACTGTCACTTCGCCTCGGGTGTGTTCCCACTGTACTTTGATCACTACCCTACCACGGCTCAAAGGAGTCGTGCAAACAGGTGGTGGTTGGGTGCAGTCCCGAAGCACTTGGAGGCAGTGACGGTTAGACAGGATTCGTCTCTCCCGGTATTGGGGGTTGACATCGCGCTGTGTCTAGGAGAGCCATTACACGAGTAGTCCCTGGCCAGGGCAAACGAGATATACTGGTAGGTTTCCAGTGTTATCTCAGGGTGTATTGGGCTTCACTCCGGCACGACTTGTACCGCTATTGGGGGACTGACGTTTACCGCCCCCTAGGCCCGCCATGCGATGTATCAGACGAACAGACCGGACTGTATGGAGAATGTCACACTCAGGCTCAGTAGGAGTTCAGATGGGTTTCGCCTCGTCGGTCTTCTTGTCGGCATTACCTGGGGACCGTTACGCACAGCTAGTGCCGCTTGCGGTCTGTGGTTAAACCCACTGCCAGCGTAGTGTCGAGTCTTTAGAGTCCCACACAGAAAGCTTTTCGCCTTTAGGCAAAAGAGTAGAGGTCGCATGGTATTGCGACAGGTCGCATGGTTTTGCGACAGGGTTCGGTCACATCCGTGCACTTGTGCACGCACAGTGTCCGGACAGTTTACACTAGTGGGCTTTGGTTTAAGCCAGATCCTAGTGTACCTTATGGGATTAGATTTATCCAGTTTGCATTCGTGTTCCTCGGAACGCGGATGCGGGTGTGTATGCACAGTTGACAGGGAGGCAGAGGCAGTGGATTCTCATTAGGGTTGTTGACAGTTGACCGTTGACTTTTGACTTTTTGCTCAACCCTAATGAGAATATGATTTGTGATTAACTATTATATTAATTAAGTATTATGGTGATATGGTTGTTGACTTGTTGACTTTTGTTGACTTGTTGACTTTGGTGACTTGTTGACTTTTGTTGACTTGTTGACCGGTTGACTAGGCTTGACTAGTTGACCATCATGATGACCATGGTTATCATTTCATGCCAAAGACTTTTTTTTCTTGCTTGCTTTTTTTTTTAGTAAATTGAGTGCATGATATGATAACCTTATGGTTGCTTCTAACCATCACCAAAAGACTTTTTTGATATGATGAGTTATGATCACTTTGGATTATGAGAGGGTGAAAGGAAAAAGAGAGCCTCATTCTTTCTTGCTCATTCTCTCTCTTGTTCTTGAGCTCTCCCCTTGCTCTCACCCTCAACCTTTACCTCCCTCTCTTGATCTATGGTTCCCTTGTCTCATGAGTTGAGAATCAAGAACCATAGATAAAATCCCATTCTATTTCTTCTCTACTCATTCTAGTTCACTAGGTTTAGCAAACCAAGTGAGCTAGTTTCTTCAAAGACCGAAGAAGGAGCTAAAGGTTGGAGCTTTCAAGTGGATCTATCTTCGGCGTACGGAGACGACGACAAGGAGCCATCGGACCACCATCGGAGCTTGAAGAGAAGGAGTTCAAGTCTAGGTATAACCATCTCTATCCGAGTAGCTAAATATCTTTAGCTTAGTTTGCTAGTTTTAGTTTAGGTAACGATCCCGACCATAAGTTAGTCCATGTTGCCTCTTGCGATAAAAATTTTGATTTCATACCGTTTCCGCCTCCCCGTAAGAACCGGGGGTCGCAATATGGACTTACAGTGGTATCAGAGCCTAACTAAACTTAAACTAGCTTGGTAGTGAAGTGTAACGAAGTTCGGAACCGAAAAAAAATCCAAAAACCAAACTTTACAAAATCTGAGTTTCTGTTGAATTTTTTTCTGGTCAAAATGAAAAACTTTATACTCCTAAATTCGACTCAGGGTTTTGTGTGAACACCCAAGAAAAACGATGCAGTAATTCCACTAAGCCGCCGCCCATCCGCCGCGTGAACCCTGTATCCGCCGCGGAAGCGCCGCGGATTGTAGGCCTCTGTGCATCGTTTTTCGTGCAGTGTGTGTCTGTGTTGGTTTTGGGATTTTTGATATATATTATATGTGCCCAGATTTTCCAGAAAAGAAATTTCCTTTTGGGGTCCTATAATTCCGTATTTTTTCCGAACTTCACTGCACTTTGACTATGATGGTTATATCTGTGATGCTTGCATGTATTGAACGTCGGCTAATCGCTATAAGTCGATTAGTCGGGGTTATACATGATCTGTAATGTGCTGGAATGTGTATATAAATATGTTGGATTGTCGCGGGTGAATAGCCGGGGGTTGTGAGACGAGAGTTTTCTTTTCTTGCAATTCATGTAAATTTGTAAATTGATGTAATAATTATTTGTATGGCCGCACAACCGGGTCGGGGTTGTAGCCGTCATTGTATAATTTCTTTTTACTGTTTTTGCTCCTAGGATAGACCCATGGAGGGGTGCACAAACTACCGGGTATGCCGAAGTGTCGAGTGGCCTACTCATGGAGATGAGGGGGGTTGCTACGCTTCGGGTACTTGGCGGGTAGTTTGCCGCACCCGTAGGGGTCTTGGGTGGGGTTTTGGCTATTCACCGCGACCGTGTAATCTGTTTTTGTTACAGGCTCGTACAAATTACAGATTCCTAGTATATCCAATGTATTTATCTGTGATCTGAAATGTTTATCATTGCAGTATATCTATATATGATATTATTTAGGCGTTGCTTATGTTTTACAGACGCGCTAGCCCAGCCCCCGCTCTGTCGTTAGTTAAGTAACCTAACGGGTAATGACGGGGCCCCGTGGCGAATGCGAATGGCATAAGCGTACGTCATATTTTGGTTGTTTTCTGCAATGGTAGGATTAAATGATGGGACGCATTAAAAGAACTAATGCAAGATAATAAACCAAGTTAAAGTCGTTGGAACACTTTCGAAAAACCACTCGGTTCTTTTCAAAAACAACTTTTAAATGCGGAGCTTGAGCCACTCCTTTTAAAAGCTATCTCGTTCCATCGACCAAATCAAGTTCACTACGTTCACGGTTTTGCCAAAACCATCCGTAGCCCTCCGTCGTTTCACATGAATAGTCAATAGTATTCAAGCTGTGTTTGTTGGCCAAAGTCAAGGCACAGTGATTGGTAGCTATTGGGTATTCATGTGCAGCATAGATAGATGCGTTGGTTTGGAACAGTCGTACTGCCTTGTTGGCCAAAGTCAAGGGTAGGTGCGGGTGGATTCAAATTAACCTGGAGAACGACGGGCAGAACTTGACATGTGACTTATGATTTGTTGGCCAAAGTCAAGGTCATAAGAGCATGGGGCAAAAATCCACATCGGGAGTTTCATAAGTACTGAAACTTGCTAGATTTGCATACCATTTGGAGTGTGATGATACTGGTAGGATTCCTTCAGTTTCGTCACGCAATGATATTTGGATCCCGATCCTACTGTGAGTATATGCTACTCCTCGGGAAATTTCTCACTTAACGATCAATGCTATAAACCTAGTAGGTGCCTAGAAAGGTGTTAGCGGGGCTACGCCCCCAGGGAAAAGAGGTTCTTTAATTAAGGAACTTCGCGAAAGCGTTGGAAAACCTCCCTCGAAGTACCGACACCGGCCTGGCTGAACGGTTAAGCAAGTATTGTACGGTGGGATTGATCCTGACTAATTCTTCCTTTATGGTTTGAGGAGGGATTCGAGAAACAGTGGGAGCCATCCTGTTTAGACAAACTAAAAACCACTCTAAACTTGCAAGAGCATCATGCTGAGTGTTTCTTCTTCTCTCTCCTAATTGCAGCGACCAATCAACATGACTGGACTTAAGTTACTCCTAGATAAAAACAAACTGACAGGGCCAAACTACAAAGATTGGCTCAGGAATGTCAAGATAGCAATCACTTATGACAAGCTGGGGTATCTTCTTACCACCAAAGCTCCCCCTGTCCCTGGTCCAACTTCCAGCGTCGCGGATAAGGAAATCCGTAAGACTTGGGAGATTGATAGCGCGAAGGCCAAATGCCTCCTGCTTGCCTCGATGGACAACGAACATCAGAGGAGGCATGAGAATATGGACATGGAGTCCATATTGCTCCATACAAAAGAACTGTATGGAGAGCAATCACGTATCGCAAGATACGAAGCGTCGAAAAAGTTGTTTTCGACAAGAATGGTCGTCGGATCATCAGTAGCCGAGCATGTGCTAAAGATGATCGGCTTCATTGAGGAGCTCGCTGACCTAGGGATCACATTGGAGAGTGAGCTATATACGGATATAGTTCTCCAGTCCCTTCCTTCCACTTACGCCCAGTTTATACTGAACTTCAACCTACAAGAAAAAGAGGTTGAACTATCAGAGCTCCTCAACATGCTGAGGAGCGCAGAGGGCACCCTACAGAAAGGTAGGGAAACATCCACTTTGTTTGTAGGAGGATCATCTTCTTCTAGGTCCAAGGCGAAAGCCAAGGGAAAGAAGAAGAAGGCCCCCGCCAAACCAAGGGGCGGTGTTAGTAAAGTGGATACGAAGGGAAAAGGTAAAGCAACAAAAATAGCGGGGAAGCTTGTGGATAAAGAAGAATGCTTCTATTGTCATAAGAAAGGACACTGGAAGAATGATTGCAGGGCCTGGAAGGCCAGAACACAGGAA
The DNA here is from genome assembly GCA_030015575.1 of Agapanthus africanus. NCBI lineage: Eukaryota > Viridiplantae > Streptophyta > Magnoliopsida > Asparagales > Amaryllidaceae > Agapanthus > Agapanthus africanus. Next base: position 464,270,854 of record CM057343.1, read on the forward strand.
TTGAAGCAGGTTGCAGCTTCAGTTTCAGGTGTGTATGTTATTGAAAATTGTCTTTCAATAAACTCTACTTCCTGGGTATTGGATACCGGATCAGGATCTCATATCTGTAATTCTTTGCAGGCGTTGAGAAACCGTAGGGTTTTGAAGGCAGGTGACATGACCCTCAAAGTTGCGAACGGAGCTAGCATGGATGCTAAAGCCGTGGGGGACTATCACCTGGGAATGTCAGATGGACATGTTTTGGTTTTGCGTAATTGCTTTTTTGTACCCAACGCAACTTGTAATATCATTTCTGTATCTTTAGTTTCTAAAGAAGGTTATGAATTTGCGTTTGTAAGTAATGTTGTAAACATTCACCTTAATCAAGTTTTGATTGGGTCAGGTACATTGAGTAATGGTATATACGTGTTAAACCAACCACAAATTTTCAACGTCCAGAATACACACAAAAGAAAGTCTCCGGAAATAAATCAGACTTTCTTATGGCATTGTAGATTGGGTCACATCAATGAGAGAAGGTTGACTAAGTTACATACAGAAGGATATTTGAATGCGTTCGAATATCAATCGTATGCCACTTGTCAATCTTGTCTCAAAGGAAAGATGACAAAGACTCCGTTTACTGGACAAGGAGTAAGAGCGAGCGAGCTCTTGGGACTCGTACACAGTGACGTGTGCGGTCCAATGTCTACACATGCCCGAAGCGGACATTCTTACTTCATTACTTTTACGGATGACTTCTCAAGGTACGGCTATGTCTTCTTAATGAAACATAAGTCCGAGGCCTTTGGAAAATTCCAGGAGTATAAGAATGAAGTGGAGAAACAGACCGGCAAAAGTATTAAGATTCTAAGATCGGATCGAGGTGGAGAATACTTAAGTGCTGAGTTCCTGGACTATTTAAAAGAGAACGGAATTCTCTCTCAGCTTACTCCTCCATACACCCCGCAACATAACGGTGTATCGGAGAGACGGAACCGCACCCTATTGGATATGGTGCGGTCCATGATGAGTAACGCTGAGTTGCCGCGATCATTCTGGGGGTATGCGCTAGAATCAGCAGCGTACCTTTTGAACCGAGTTCCGACTAAGACTGTGCCTTCCACACCATATGAAATGTGGTGTGGGAAGAGACCCTATCTTAAGCACATTAAGACATGGGGATGTCCGGCTTTTGTCAAAAAGCAGCATGCGGACAAGCTCGAGGCACGCTCAGTACAGTGCAAGTTTGTGGGGTATCCAAAGAACTCAAAAGGATATTTCTTCTACTGTGAAGAGGAACAAAAAGTTCTTGTTTCTCGTCATGCCTACTTCTTGGAAACTGAGTTTTTGGAAAACCAGATAAGTGGGAGCACAATAGAACTGGAAGAAATTCCAGAACCACAGACTGTTACTGAAAGCTTAGTGGAACCAGAGGGTTCAACAGAACAGGACATTCCTACGCCGCTCCGCAGAAGTAGTAGGCAGTCTCATCCGCCCGAGAGATACTACGGTTTTCTCATAGACGGGGATAGAGAGGATTGCATCATAGATTATGATGAGCCTACTAGCTTCCAGCAGGCCGTTCAGAGCGTTGACTCAGTGAAATGGCTGGATGCAATGCGGACCGAAATGGAGTCCATGTACACCAACAAGGTATGGACGTTGGACATTGCTCCAGACGGGGTAAAACCCGTAGGATGCAAGTGGATCTTCAAAAGGAAGATTGGTGTAGATGGACAGGTTGAGACCTATAAAGCTAGGCTGGTAGCAAAGGGTTTTCGTCAAAGACCTGGCTTGGACTACAACGAAACCTTTTCTCCAGTAGCCATGCTGAAATCCATTCGGATCCTTCTTGCCATTGCTGCCTTCCACGATTATGAGATCTGGCAAATGGACGTAAAGACAGCTTTTCTAAATGGAAATTTAGAGGAGTGTGTCTATATGGACCAGCCAGAGGGTTTCATTCAGAGTGGGAGCAGCGGAAAGGTGTGCAAGTTGCTTAAGTCCATCTATGGACTAAAGCAGGCATCGCGGAGTTGGAACATCTGCTTTGATGAGACGGTCAAAGAATTTGGCTTTATCAAAAATCCAGATGAACCATGCATCTATAGTAGATTTGTAGCGAGAACTGTAGTATTCCTCGTTTTATACGTGGATGACATTCTCTTAATAGGAAATGATATTCCTATGCTACAATCTGTCAAGGGGTTCTTGTCACACAGGTTCTCCATGAAAGACCTGGGTGATGCCTCATACATTCTGGGTATCCGGATCTACCGTGACAGATCCAAGAGGATATTAGGACTTTCACAGTCCAGGTACATCGACACCATACTGAAGAGGTTCAGTATGGAAGATTCCAAGCGCGGTAACCTACCGGCTTGTCACGGGATCACCCTCTCTAAAGAGATGTCTCCCAAGACTGATTTGGAGAGGGATCGCATGTCTGTTATACCCTACGCTTCTGCGGTAGGCTCTATAATGTATGCGATGTTGTGTACCAGACCGGATGTAGCTTATGCACTTAGTGTGGTAAGCCGGTATCAGTCTAACCCTGGGGAGAAACACTGGATAGCGGTAAAGAACATTCTCAAGTACCTGAGAAGGACTAAGGAGATGTTCTTGGTGTATGGCGGAAAAGACCTCCAGATCGAGGCCTTTGCTGACTCCAGCTTCCAGAGTGACAAGGATGATTCCAAGTCCATGTCGGGTTTTGTCTTTACCCTCAATGGAGGGGCGGTGTGTTGGAAGAGTTCCAAACAGGAAACCGTTGCAGACTCGACGATGGAAGCGGAATACATCGCTGCATCTGATGCCGCAAAAGAAGCTGTCTGGATGAGGAAGTTCTTGAGAGAACTTCAGGTGGTTCCGTCCATTGTTGATCCAATACCTCTGTATTGCGACAACAACGGGGCTATAGCATTAGCGAAGGAACCCAGGTCCCATCAGAAATCCAGGCACATCTTGAGGCGGTATCACCTGATCAGGGAGATCGTGGATCGCCAGGAGATCGAGGTTCGGAGAGTCGCTTCAGAAGACAACACTGCAGATCCATTCACCAAGGCCTTGCCCCAGACTCAGTTCGAGCGGCTGATCGAGATGATAGGTCTTCGATACGCCAGTACATGGCCTTAGTGCAAGTGGGAGATTGTTAGTGTATATGCCCTAGAGGCCATTACTGTATCATACTAGTTTGTATATTACTTAATGGATGCTTGGGATATTCACCTTGTATATACAATCTTGCTCAAAATAGTAGTATGCTACTTGGTTTGTTTCTACTTCAATGTGTACTTGTGTTTATTTCAGTATATCACTTATACGCATTAGTGGAGCCCTTAGGATCTTTGCTTGATTACCAGCGTTGTGATGGCAGTCACACTAGTGGGGGCTGGGTAATCTATAAGCACATCCTTATTCAGGTCCCTGGTCGCAGGACTATCGAGACAGGGCATCGATACTCCGGAGTAGACCAGCGCATGCGCTTCTCATCCCAGTGTGGGAGACGGTCTGTCCCACAGCCGTCAGTACGTCGTACTTGAGATAGTATGCGGGTGCTCGTTAGGTTACGGGTACACTGGACAGGACTCGTCGGGAACTGACTAGTTGGTATTATACCTATCGTCAGTTATCAGTTCCCAGGTGACATGAGTACAGCTTAGTCCGCTGACTTGACACTGTCACTTCGCCTCGGGTGTGTTCCCACTGTACTTTGATCACTACCCTACCACGGCTCAAAGGAGTCGTGCAAACAGGTGGTGGTTGGGTGCAGTCCCGAAGCACTTGGAGGCAGTGACGGTTAGACAGGATTCGTCTCTCCCGGTATTGGGGGTTGACATCGCGCTGTGTCTAGGAGAGCCATTACACGAGTAGTCCCTGGCCAGGGCAAACGAGATATACTGGTAGGTTTCCAGTGTTATCTCAGGGTGTATTGGGCTTCACTCCGGCACGACTTGTACCGCTATTGGGGGACTGACGTTTACCGCCCCCTAGGCCCGCCATGCGATGTATCAGACGAACAGACCGGACTGTATGGAGAATGTCACACTCAGGCTCAGTAGGAGTTCAGATGGGTTTCGCCTCGTCGGTCTTCTTGTCGGCATTACCTGGGGACCGTTACGCACAGCTAGTGCCGCTTGCGGTCTGTGGTTAAACCCACTGCCAGCGTAGTGTCGAGTCTTTAGAGTCCCACACAGAAAGCTTTTCGCCTTTAGGCAAAAGAGTAGAGGTCGCATGGTATTGCGACAGGTCGCATGGTTTTGCGACAGGGTTCGGTCACATCCGTGCACTTGTGCACGCACAGTGTCCGGACAGTTTACACTAGTGGGCTTTGGTTTAAGCCAGATCCTAGTGTACCTTATGGGATTGGATTTATCCAGTTTGCATTCGTGTTCCTCGGAACGCGGATGCGGGTGTGTATGCACAGTTGACAGGGAGGCAGAGGCAGTGGATTCTCATTAGGGTTGTTGACAGTTGACCGTTGACTTTTGACTTTTTGCTCAACCCTAATGAGAATATGATTTGTGATTAACTATTATATTAATTAAGTATTATGGTGATATGGTTGTTGACTTGTTGACTTTTGTTGACTTGTTGACTTTGGTGACTTGTTGACTTTTGTTGACTTGTTGACCGGTTGACTAGGCTTGACTAGTTGACCATCATGATGACCATGGTTATCATTTCATGCCAAAGACTTTTTTTTTCTTGCTTGCTTTTTTTTTTAGTAAATTGAGTGCATGATATGATAACCTTATGGTTGCTTCTAACCATCACCAAAAGACTTTTTTGATATGATGAGTTATGATCACTTTGGATTATGAGAGGGTGAAAGGAAAAAGAGAGCCTCATTCTTTCTTGCTCATTCTCTCTCTTGTTCTTGAGCTCTCCCCTTGCTCTCACCCTCAACCTTTACCTCCCTCTCTTGATCTATGGTTCCCTTGTCTCATGAGTTGAGAATCAAGAACCATAGATAAAATCCCATTCTATTTCTTCTCTACTCATTCTAGTTCACTAGGTTTAGCAAACCAAGTGAGCTAGTTTCTTCAAAGACCGAAGAAGGAGCTAAAGGTTGGAGCTTTCAAGTGGATCTATCTTCGGCGTACGGAGACGACGACAAGGAGCCATCGGACCACCATCGGAGCTTGAAGAGAAGGAGTTCAAGTCTAGGTATAACCATCTCTATCCGAGTAGCTAAATATCTTTAGCTTAGTTTGCTAGTTTTAGTTTAGGTAACGATCCCGACCATAAGTTAGTCCATGTTGCCTCTTGCGATAAAAATTTTGATTTCATACCGTTTCCGCCTCCCCGTAAGAACCGGGGGTCGCAATATGGACTTACAAGATGTGATGCGAGCCCTTTCCAAATCAGTCTTAGAAGACATCTCTTTGGAGAGGGTGATTCAGTGACAAGCCGATAGACTACCGTGCTTAGAATCATCCATACTAAATATTTTCAGTATGGTGTTGTTGTACCTTGATTTTAAAAGTCCCACTATCCTCTTTGATCTATCAAGATAGATCTGGATCCCCAGAATGTAGTTGGTATTACCCAGGTCTTTCATGGAGAACCTCTGTGACAAGAATCCTTTGACTGGTTGTAGCATAGGAATGTCATTTCCTATCAAGAGAATGTCATTCACGCACTTAACGAGGAATTCCACAGTTCTTGCTACAATCTTACTATAAATGCATGGTTCATATGGATTTTTGATAAAGTCGTATTCTTTTACTGTCTCAATAAAAATGGATGTTCCAACTCCGCGATGCCTGCTTTAGTCTATAAATGGACTTAAGCAACTTACACACTGTCCCGCTGCTCCCACTCTGATTGAAACCCTCTGGCTGATCCATATAGATGCACTCTTCCAAATAACTATTTAGAAATGTCGTTTCTACGTCCATCTGCCGGATCTCAAAATCTTAGAAGGCAGTAATGGCAAGAAGGATCCGAATGGATTTGACCATAGACACTGGAGAAAAGGTTTCATCATGGTCCAAACCAGGTCTTTGACGAAAACCTTTTGCAACAAGTCTAGCCTTATAGGTTTCAACCTATCCATCTACACCAATCTTGTTTCTGAAGATCCATTTACAGCCTACCGGTTTTACCCCTTCTGGAGCAATGTTCAAAGTGCATACTTTGTTGGTGTACATGGACTCCATTTCGGTCCGCATTGCATCCAGCCATTTTACCGAGTCGCCGCTCTGAATGGCTTACTGAAAGTTAGTTGGCTCATCATTATCAATGATGCAATCCTCTCTATCCCCATCTATGAGAAAACTGTAGTATCTATCGAGCGGATGAGACTGCTTACTAATCCTGTGGATTGGCGTAGGCATGTCCGGTTCTTTTGAAACCTCTGGTTCTACCATACTTTCAGTAATAATTTATGGTTCTGGAATTTCTTTCAGTTCTATTGTGCTCCCACTATTTTCTTTTACAAAAAATTAATTTTCTAAAAAGTGGGCATGACGAGGAACAAAAACCTTTTGTTCCTCTGCGTAATAGGAAAGATACCCCCTGGAGTTCTTTAGGTATCCCATAAACCTATACAGTACTGAGCGTGCCTCGAGCTTATCCGCATACTGCTTTTCAACAAAAGATGGACATCCTTATATTTTCAGATACCGAAGATAGGGTTTCTTCCCACTCCACATCTGATATGGTGTGGTAGGCACAGTCTTGGTAGGAACCTTATTTAAAAGATATGTAGCTGATTCTAGTGCATAACTTCAGAAGGATCGCGGCAACTCAGCGTTACTCATCATGGAACGAACAATATTCAATAGTGTTCTGTTCCGTCTTTCCTATACCCCGTTGTGTTGTGGTGTGTATGGAGGAGTAAGCTGAGAGAGAATTTCATTCTCTTTTGTGTAATCCAGGACTCGGCAATTAAGTATTCACCACATCGATCAGATCTCAGTGTCTTGATACTTTTTCCTGTTTGTTTTTCCACTTCATTCTTATATTCCTGGAATTTTTCAAAGGGTTCGGATTTATGCTTTCACAAGAAGAAATATCCTATCCTAGAGAACTTATCCGTAACAGTAATGAAATAGGAATAACCACTTCGTGCATCTGTAGATATTGGACTACACACGTCGCTGTGTATGAGTCCCAAGAGCTCACTCGCTCTTACTCCGTGTCCAGTGAATGGAGTCTTTGTCATCTTTCCTATGAGACAAGATTGACAAGTTGCATAAGACTGATATTCGAACAGATCCAAATATCCCTCTCTATGTAACTTCAAAAACCGTGTTTCATTGATGTGACCAGGTCTACAATGCCATAAGAAAGTTTTATTTAATTCTGGAGACTTTCTTTTAAGTGTGTTCTGGACATTTGAAAACCTAAGCTTGATTCAATATATACTGTCCTCTAATGTACCTGACCCAATAAAACTTTGATTTAGGTGGATGTGAACCACATCGCTTACATACTAGACTTGGTACACACAAACAGTTACGTAGAATCAATATCTGCCCATTTATCAATTCTAGGTGATATACCCTACGGATACAGCGTCCACGCTCATTCCGTTAGCAACCCTGAGAGTCATATCACCTGCCCTGATAACTCTATGTTTTTTCAAAGTCTGTAATGAATTAGAGATATGAGATCCTGATCCGGTATTTTGTACCCAGGAAGTAGAGTTAATTGACAGACTGTTTTCAATCACAAACACACCCGAAGTCGAAGCCACAACGTGCTTGGGATCCTGGATTCTAGCTTTCCAAGCCCTACATCCCTTCTGCCAATGCCTTTCCCCGTAACAATAGGAACTACCCTCCTTTCCTACTGTTAACCCCGAAACTTTCGCCCTACCCTTTCCATCTACCTTACTGACACCGCCTATCGGCTTTGTGGAGATCTTCTTCTTCTCACTCTTGGAATCCGTCTTAGATCCAGAAGAGGAAAATTCCCCAATAAGCAGAGCGGGTGTCTCCCTGGTTTCCTTTAGGGTGCCCTTGACTGGAATTATAACTTTCTTCCCCTGGGCATAAGTAGGAGGAAGGGACTGAAGAATCAAGTCAGCATATGACTCATTATCCAACGTGGTCTCCAGGTCCGTGAGCTTTTTAATATAGCTAATCATTGTAGGGACGTGGTCCCCTATAGATGATCCGACAGCCAACCTCGCTTGAAGCAATTCCTTCGAGGTATCATATCTTACGATACGAGATTGCTCTCCATATAAACCTGTGTTATGGAGGAAGATAGAAACTAAGTCCATCTTCTCGCGCTGCCTCTGGTATACACCATCAGCTGAGGCCAACACAAGGCACTTGGCAATCGCACAGTCTTTTTCCCTTGTCTTACGGATATCAACATCCGCGATGGTAGAAACTGGACCTGGGACGGCGGGGGGTATGAGTTGTAATGAGGTGGTCCAGCTTGTCATGGGTAATGGATATCTGGACAAACCTTTTCTAATCACTATAGTATAACTCAGTCATTTTATTATGGTCACCTAGTCGCTGCAATTAGGAGAGAGAGAAGAAAACACTCAGCATGATGCTCTTGTGAGTTTAGATTGGTTTTTAGTTTATCTAAACAGGATAGCTCCCTCTGTTTCTCGAATCCTTCCTCAAACCATAAAAGAAGAATTAGTCAGGATTGATCTCACCATACAATACTTGCTTAACCGTTCGGCCAGGCTAGTGTCGATACTTCGAGGGACATTTTCCAATGCTTTCGTGAAGTTTCTTAATTGCATAACCTCTTTTCCCTAAAGGCATAGCCCCGCTAACACCGTTCTAGACACCTACTTGGTTTATAGTATTGATTGTTAAGTGGGAGATTGTTAGTTGTATGTATGCCCTAGAGGCCAGTATTGTACATATGATGTATATTATATTGGATGCTTGGACATATATAGAGATGACTTTCTTGCTCGATATGATAGTATGCTATCTGGTTGCTCTTTATCTTAACATGTATACTTGTCTCTTGATACTATCTTATGGTTACATGTTGGTAAAGTCCCTAGGATGTGTACTTGACTACCAGGACTATGATGCAGATCATACTAGTAGGGCCATGGTAGTCCATAAGTTCATCCTTTAATGTTCCTAGTCGTAGGTGTATCGAGACAGGGCATCAATATACCAGAGTAGACTAGCGTATACGTTTCTCGACCCATGAGATGGGCGATGGATGATCCCATATCCATTGGTGTTTGACATCAGAGATGGTATACGGGTGCTCAGTCGAGACTGGGTACACTGGACGGACTCGCCGAGAACTCTCAGATGGTATTATACCTCACGTCAGATGGCAGTTCTCTGGTGACACTTGTACAGGTTAGTCTGTAGACCCGAGATCGTCATAGAGTCTTGTGTGATTCCCACTGTGCTTTGATTTCCACCTTACCACGTCCAAGAGGGCATGCAAAACGGTGGTTTTTGGGTACAGTCCCGAGTCACATGAAGGCAATGAGCGATAGGAGGGGTTTCGTCTCTCCCGGTATTGGGGGTTGATGTTGCGCTGTGCACGATTGGCCATAACAGGGAAGTCCCTGGCCAGGGCTGATTTAGAGATTTACTGGTAAGTGTTACCAGCAGTTTCTCGACCCGTTATGAGCCTCACATCGGCATGACTTATCGGTTATTGTGGTCTGACGTTTACCGCCCCTAGACTTGATATGCGACATATCAGACGAGGAGACCGGACTGTACGACAAGTGCTACTGTCAGGCTTTTGCAGGAGTTGGAGCGGGCTTGCTTGCTAATCTTCTGATCGCTTAATACCCGAGTAGCCGTTACGTCCAGCTAGTACCGCTGACGGCTTGTGGGTGCTTGATGTGATCATCACTTACTGCCGGCGTATTGACGGGTCTTTAGAGTCCTACATAGAGGCTTTACTGGCTCAGGAAAAACGAAATGGGAGCACGTATGTGATATGTGTGGGACCGAGAATAATGCGTGTATGTGATACCGTATTCTATTCTCGCGACTTTTTGTATCGGTCGGTTATATGAGATATAGCCGGGTTATCGAATCAAGGGTTGATTCGATAAGTCGATACATTGGATGTTAGTCGGTTATATGTGATATAGCCGGATTATTAAGTCAAGTGTTGATTTGATAATTTAGTGTATAACTGTATATATGATATACTAATTTACATTAACTAACATTTGCCCACTTAAGCACTTTTTCTCACTTGTGCACACTTAATATATATATGTGATATATATTAAATTGTGTATTGTTTTGTATCATGGTTGTTGATACACACTACATGGGTGTATGAGACTTACACTATGCTAATTATGATGTTGGATTTTGATATTTAAAGTAATTCTAAAATTAGTGGATAATTACCATAATGCATGAAGCTAGTGGAAGCTTGTGGATGCTTTGACTAAGTCTACTAGTTTTGTTTTACTTAAGATGTTTAGTAACCTAACCATTATAAGTAGCCATGGTTATGTCTCTACATGAGTTAGTATATGATAAACACTCACCCATGGTTTGTTCACTCACTTGATCATTTTCATTCTCTTCTCATTTGTTCATCTTCTTCCTCAAGCTCAAAAAGCTTTCTAGGGTTTGAAAAGGTGAGAAAGTATTGTGAGAAAAATAATTCTAAAGTGAGCCCACTTCCTATTTCCTCATCCTCTACTAGATTAGCACTTTAGTATAGGGTGTTTGCTTCACTAATCCTTTAGTTAGTGAAGTAGAAGCTTGAGATAGTATTCCCTCGACGTAGATCATCTTCGGCCTCAAAAATTTCAAGCAAGAACGTTCCATTCGCCTTGTGAAGCTATGCAAGGGTCCAGGAGTTCCATCAACGCAGCGAAAGGACTACTACAAGGAGTTTATGAAGTGAAGGACCGATCTGCATGTAAGTGCACGGCGGCGCCCCGGTCGTCAATCCGACGCCGGAATGCGGAAACGAAAAACTTTTCAAACTAGAAAACCGGCACCACCGCGCACAAAAATCCCGGATCGGGCCATTAATCTAGTCCTAGCTAACAAGAGAAAGGGGTAGAGAGATATACCGAGCGATCCGTGTCCTTCGGTCTTCTCGTCGTCGTCCCAATCTCCCCGCGGAATCTCCGGTCTTCAACTCCTCGTCGGAAGGGCACCACTTTGCCGGCTTCTTTTACGGGCTCCCACCTCTGGACCGAGGCAACTCGGACACGAAGTTGGCAAGCCGACGTGCCCAAGGATTGCTGTAGAATACGTGTAGTGCTCTATGTCTCATTTGGGGTTTGAGGAAGTTGCCTTTGTTGGAGGAAATTAACTTAACCTTTTTGGAGATGAACTTGGGATTTTTGCAAACATGAGGAGAACAAAATCCCACCCAAAAACATTGAGCAGCCCCTCCCTCTATCATGGCCGGCCAAAATGGTGAGGGGAGTGAGTGAATGAGGGAGAGTGTGGAGTGTTTCTCAATAATGCAAGAGGGAGACCAAAAAACAAGAGAGAGAAAAGGTTATCATGTGAAGAAATGATCACAAATCAAAACCAACACTCTACCAACCATCATCACTACACAAGTCAAGCCATGATGACTAAAAGAAAGTCAAAGTCAAACAAGAGCTATCATGAAGCAACAATATGCAAAGACAACCCTCCAAAATGCTTATTTGCACAAATGCAAATAAGCCATCCTCCACCAATCTTCAGCCAATGAAAGATACAAAGAAATATGGCCGAAACGGAAAACAAACTGGCAACTCCAAAAACTGATCCAGTAATAAATAACAGGAAAACCCCGCTACTGTATATACATACCCGCATTTGTATTCCGACCGAAATACAAATGCAATGAGACAAAATCTACACTGTACAAGACTCATCAATACTTTGGTTGTGGATTTAACCACTAGCACGTCAGAGGTATTAGCCTATACGTAACGGGCTACCAGGTATAGACCAAAAGGGACGTCGATGAGCGAACTCATCCTGACACCCTACTGAGCCTGTCAGTGACAATATCCGTACAGTCCGGTCCGTTCGTCTATGAGCATCGCATGGCGGGCCTAGGGGGTTGGTAAAAGTCAGACCCCCAAAAGCGGTACAAGTCGTGTCGGAGTGTAGCCCAGAACACCCTGAGATACTACTGGAATACCTACTAGTAAATCTCCTGCCCCGGCTGAGGGCTTTGTATAATGGCTCTCCTAGACACAGCGCGACCTCACCCCCAATACTGGGAGAGACGAACCCCTGAAGATCCCCTCACTGCCTCCATGTGGCTCGGGACTGTACCCAACTAAAACCTGTTTGCACGTCTCCTTTGAGCGTGGTAGGGTAGTAATCAAAGTACAGTGGGAACTCACACGAGACAAATGACGATCCTCAGGTCGATGAACTAACCTGTACACATGTCACCAGGGAACTGCTATCTGACGTCAGGTATAAGACCAACTAGCATGTTCCCGGCGAGTCCTGTCCGGTGTACTCATAACCCAATGAGCACCTGTATACATCTTAGGTGAACCAACTGACACCAGTGGCTTGTGAGACCGGCCACCGCCCCTCGTCGGGGTCTCGGCTGTATACACTAGTCTACTCTGGAGTATCGATGCCCTGTCTCGAAACTCCCACGACTAGGGACCTTTTAAGGATGTGCTTATAGACTACCAGCTCTCACGTATATGATCGCCCTCATACTGCTGGCAGTCAAGCAAGAATCCTAGGGGATCTATCAACGTGTAATAGCGACCTGTCGGGTCACCTAAGACAGTACACGATGATAAAGATAAACCAGATAGCATACTATCATCTTGAGTAAGACTGTCATTCCTGAATAGGTCCTCCCTCAATCATTGCAATCACGTGCCTGTGATCCAATAATTGACTATGAGGGCACTATCTCCAACACTACAAAGGTTGTATTTCTAGTTCACTTAGTTGTAAATGGTTTACTATAGTTTCTGTATTATATTTTAGTTAACGATTCTAGTTTAGAGTTCCTTGAAACGACAAAATTTTGAAAATGGCATGGACGATGCCTCCCGAAAGCTTGTTGTCGTCGATAGGAACCCTACAATGGTATCAGAGCCTAGCTAGGAAATTATACGGATAATGTTTGTCACGACCCAAAGTTCGGCCCGTGACCGGCCCTTAACCACGTAACGTCTACAAGCGTGACACGACTAAGTAAGCCGAACCCAGAAATCAAAACCATTTAAAGTATTGAGTGTTTAAAACATTTGATGAAAACATTTGTTAAAACATTTAGAAAACCTTGGTAATTTAGTAAAATTCTTTAAGGTTTAAGTTGTTTTCTTTAAAAATTTCGGCAGCATTTCCTTTGTAAAAACTAACCCCAAAATCGGGTACAAGACAAAATATAAGTAAAATGATATACAATAAGAATAACGCATCCCAAACGGGAGCAATCACGCCCAACGGCGGAAACAATCACCACAATAAAATAATATACGACGCCGTAGCGAAGAAAGAGCAAAAATAAGTGAAGACAACATGAAAGATAAAACTGCATAAATAAAGTCGGCTCACAACGAGCTCGACACCAGAGTACAAAAGAATATACATCGTCCTCACAACTGGTCTCTAAGTCAATACATGAATAGTAGATGGAGAGTACTAGATACAGTAGTGAGTAAAACTGGAAAATAAACAGATACCGCAAAAAACCCACCTATCAGCAAAAGGGCTCACGCGCCAACTGCAGTGGTATCCGAAATTTTTAAAGAAAACAACTTAAACCTTAAAGAATTTTACTAAATTACCAAGGTTTTCTAAATGTTTTAACAATTTTTTTCATCAAATGTTTTAAACACTCAATACTTTAAATGGTTTTGATTTCTCGGTTCGGCTTACTTAGTCGCGTCACGCCTGTAGACGTTACGTAGTTAAGGGCCGGTCACGGGCCGAACTTTGGGTCGTGACAAAGTTGGTATCAGAGCTTAGATTTTACCTTTCGGAGTGTAGGATGACCCTGGCATGATGGAGTAGGTAGCTGAAGCAGAGTGGCGTAGCGTGCGTATGTTCCGCGGCATACCCACGACGCGGTACTCTGCCTAAGTGACCTTAGGACTTATTGATTGAAATTCCTTCATGATTATATACATTCTTATGATTTGATTTCCGTATCCTTATCGAATCCTACTTTCTTTTCAGCCATTATGCCGCCAAAGACTACGAGGGCGCAGAGAGCGGCCGCGAGATCCGAGATTAGAGTTGACTCGTCTGAGACGAGGACTGACCCAGGCAGTACACCCGTTGTACCAGAGCAGGTAGAAATCGTATGCTGACAGACGCTGCCGCAGATTAGAGTTCGCAGTTGGCAATCAAGTTTTCTGAGGGTCTCTCCGATGAAGAGAGTGATGAGGTTTGGACGGAAGGGGAAGCTGAGCCCCAGATTCATAGGTCCCTTCGAGATCCTCGAGCGTATGGGCACAGTAGCATATCGTTTGGATCTTCCACCCGACTTCCCAGATGTTCACCCCGTATTCCACGTGTCGATGCTTCGCAGATACCTACATGACCCTTCTCACATGATTCAGCATCAGACCGTTCAGCTCGAGTGCGATCTTTCGTTCACCGAGCAGCCAGTCGTGATATTGGACCGGCAGGTGAAGAAACTTCGATCGAAGGTCTTGCCATCTGTGAAGGTGCTTTGGCGCAGCCCGAATGGTGAAGAGGTCACTTGGGAGGCCGAGAGCGATATGCGGAAGAAATTCCCTCATCTCTTTGAAGGTACACGTAGCTATATATTTTTAAAATTCGGGGACGAATTTCTTTAAGGGGGGAAGATTGTAACACCTTAGGTTGTGATTAGTGGCTAATTATACCTTAATAAGTGGTTTTTAATAAAAAGTTTACCAAAACGATCTTTAAATATTTTATCAAAATTAATGAATATTTTATTAGAATTTAATTAGGCTTGCACACACACGTGCATGTAAACTAGGGTTAAATTAGGGTTAGACCATGATTAGCAACCATGGTGAACTAACCATTTTGTTTAGCTTATTTGAATTTTTATTAAGTGTTTTAATTATTTCTTTTAAAATGAAAAATGATTTGAATTGTGGTTGACTTGGAGAGAGAGAGAGGGTGTGAGCATGATGACTTGAGCCATGCTCACATTAAATGAGGAGGGGGGGTTGACTATTCTATGCTCATATCTCTCTCATTTCCTTTTTCTTTTCTCATATCTCTCTCACTCTCACTCATACACACACACACAACACCTACAGCAGCAGCACCAGCCACAGCAGCAGCACCAGCAGCAGCTTCAGGCAGCAGCAGCAGCAACATGCAGCAACAGCAGTAGCAAACAGCAGCAGCAACAACAAGCACAGCCCTTCTCTTATTCTTCTCCTCCTTCTTCTTGCATCCTAGGATCTAGTGGGGGTATAATCTCTAAACCCAACTCCTTTCTTTGCTTGCATGTGTTGTTTTAGATTCGGTTAGTGATTAGTGTGATCTTAGAGCTAGTTTTGTGATCTATGTGGGGTTTAAGATAAGTTAGGGTTGTTATAGCTTAATGAACCTAATTAAGTGTTAATATTGCTGTTTGAACCTAGTAGTGTCACTAGATTTAGCTAATCACCTTAAAGTCGCAAACTTGAAAATTTAAAATACGGTTTTGATGCAACTGTAGGATATTGAGATCTGCTACAATTGTGCTCATTTTCTAGCTTAGCAAACAACTTCAGATTAGTGTGCAGGCTTTTTAGGATAGTGTGTTGAAATATGAGCCCACCCCTTTCCCAAAAATCCGGCGACATTCCCCCAAATTCCGGCGTCGTCGGCCCCCTGTCATTCTGGGTGTTGGTGCTTTGTGTAGGGGGGTGTCTGCGGGTATTTGTCTGGGTTTGGTGTTATTTATTCTCTCTATTTATTTACAGGTTGAAATCTGGGTTTGTTTAGCTAAGTTTAATGTTTTTGGTGAGTTTTATTGCCTAGCTTATAGTTTAATTGGAAAAATAGGATGATTCGGGGTGTTTATAGTTAGATCGGCTCTAGTTTGTGCTGTTGATATCTCTTAAGTCTAGTAATTTCACCTAACTTTACTTGTGCACGCTGTTATTGCAAATCTAGTGTTTTGAAACGTTTATAAACTAAACCTTAGGATACATGGAATCTGCTGTTACTAGGGTGGTAATTTTAGTAAGTAAACATATACACTAGGCTATGTATTGTGTTAGGATCATAGTGTAAAACACTGGACCCCTTCCACCGGTTTTTGGTCGGTATGACCCCTTTGGCCGCCGGCCCAATTTTGAGGGTTTGTGTTGGGTTTTTGCAGGTAGTTGTCTGCAGGTTTTGTGATAGATTTGGTCTTGTTTGATTTGCTTGTTTTTGCTCCAGATTAGATCTGGGACCTTTTACCTATTAATTGCGTAGCGGGACTTGCGCGACACGTATGATATGAGTTGAATTGGTTTGCTGTGTGTCACAGCGTGTCGCTATATGCCACAGCATGTCGCGTCGGGTTTTGGCGTATGCACACACGTTACGTATACACGCACGCGTTTAGTTCGCGACGCGAGTTTTTCGTTTGGGTTTAATATCGCGTTTTTGCAGGATTCTGGCTTATGTGTATTCCTTGTGTGAATTCTAGGTTCGCAGGCGGGTGCGTCGGACGCCACAAAGAAGGGGAAGTAGGTGGTCGGCTACACTTAGCACGAGACCAGGTGAGTAGATTTAATATCTACGGGGAAATCGCCCGTATGGCGTTAAGCGTCAGGGCGTTATAGGTTATTGTAGTCGCATATATACATACATGTATTATTGTATCATACCCCTCCTTGCTGCATATAGAAATGGTAATTACATAACACCGCACTATCACTAACGGTTCAAGCTGCACGAGCACTATTTGTATGTTACACTCACACCGTTAGTGATTTCCATGACACTCGCACTATAGGATTGCTACGAACCATACATCATTTTGATTTCCGTATTATTGATGATTAGACTTGTTACTGCCATATATTGCGCACATACACACTGTGTATCCATCTTAGTGCACATATACATTGCTACACTCATATTCGCGTATATATCCATTTGCACATCCATACCTATATACATACATATGTTACATACATGGATGATATTGACTTGATTTCTAGAAAAATAGGGACCGCATGAGATATTTTCAAAACTGGATCCTTTTTAAAAGAGCGGTTTTCCCTTTCTACTCTTAGTGTCATATGACACATTGCATGGATTTACGCATTGAGTTTTGGATTCATGTGATTTCTGGATTTGAGAACCGTGGTATAATTTTAAGAAAATATGCACTGTTTTAAAAACCCGGTTTCTCTTGATATGATATTTCAGTGCATCCACCATGCATTTTTTGTTAGTGTATATGCCCTAGAGGCCATTACTGTATCATACTAGTTTGTATATTACTTGATGGAAGCTTGGGATATTCACAGTTGTATATACAATCTTGCTCGAAATTGTAGTATGCTACTTGGTTTGTCTCTGCTTTAATATGTGCATGTGTTTCTTTTACATATCGCCGATATACATATTAGTAGAGCCCTTAGGATCTTTGCTTGATTACCAGCGTTGTGATGGCGCTCACACTCGTGGGAGCTGGGTAATCCATAAGCACATCCTTATACAGGTCCCTGGTCGTTGGACTATCGAGACAGGGCATCGATACTCCGGAGTAGACTAGCGTATGCGCTTCTCATCCCAGTGTGGGAGACGGTCTGTCCCACAGCCGTCAGTACGTCGTACTTGAGATAGTATACGGGTGCTCGTTAGGTTACGAGTACACTGGACAGGACTCGTTGGGAACTGTTGGTTGGTATTATACCTATCATCGGTTATCAATTCCCAGGTGACATGAGTACAGCTTAGTCCGCTGACTTGACACTGTCACTTCGCCTCGAGTGTGTTCCCACTGCACTTTGATTACTACCCTACCATGGCTCAAAGGAGTCGTGCAAACAGGTAGTTTTTGGGTGCAGTCCCGAAGCACTTGGAGGCAGTGACGGTTAGACAGGATTCGTCTCTCCCGGTATTCGGGGTTGACATCGCGCTGTGTCCAGGAGAGCCATTACACAAGTAGTCCCTGGCCAGGGCAAGCGAGATATACTGGTAGGTTTCCGGTGCTATCTCAGGGTATTCTGGGCTACACTCCGACACGACTTATACCGCTATTAGGGGACTGACGTTCACCCCCCTAGGCCCGCCATGCGATGTATCAGACGAACAGACCGAACTGTACGGAGACTGTCACATACAGGCTCAGTAGGAGTTCAGATGGGGTTCACCTCGTCAGTCTTCTTATCGGCATCTACCTGGGGACCGTTACGTACAGCTAGTGCCGCTTGCGGTCTGTGGTTAAACCCACTGCCAGCGTAGTGTCGAGTCTTTAGAGTCCCACACAGAGAGCTATTCGCCTTTAGGCAAAATGAGTAGAGGTCGCATGGTTTTGCGACAGGGTTCGTTCACATCCGCGCACTTGTGCACGTTTGTTGTCCGAACAGCTTATACTAGCGGGCTTTGGTTTAAGCCAGATCCTAGTATATGATTTAGGATTGGTTTCATCTCATTGTATTCGTGTTCCTCGGATCACGAATACGGGTGCGTATGCACAGTTGCTTGAGACAGAGGGAGAGTGCTTTGATTAGGGTTAATGACCATTGTCATTTTATTAACCCTAATGCTTATGTGTGTATTATGGTTAATTGATATTAGTTTAATATAATTGTGCATGGTTATGGTTGTTGACCATTTGACTATCTTGACTTGTTGACCTTAGTTGACATGTTGACCATCATCATTCCATATAAAAGATGCTCTTTGATCCTTGCAATTAGCATTAAATATGAAATGATAATGGTCATGTCTTGATTAAGCCATGACAATTATCTCACTAATTATCTAATTATAATAATTCACACATATATGTGAGAATGGTTGTTTATTCTCTCATTCTATCATTCACTTTCTCTCTCTTGTTCTTCCTCTCCCTCAAGCTCTCCCCTCTCATGTGTTGAGAAACACTTGAGCTTGAGAAAAACCTCTTCTTGATAATCTCTACTCTCATCTAGGGTTCTAGGATTAGCACTTCTAGCACCCTAGTTACTTCTAGCTTGGAGTTGAAGCCAAAGGTTGAGGCTTTCGGGTGGATCTTTCTTCGACGTGAGAAGACGACAAAGGTGACCTCTTTCTACTACTCCAAGGAGCAAGAAGAGAAGGACATAAAGCCCTAGGTATAACCATTCTACCCTTAGCTAGTTTCTAGTTAGGTTTAGCTTGTTTTTGTTTAGCAAAGATCCTTCTTTGTCTAGTCCATGTTGCCTAAAGTGATAAAAATTTGATTTTTATTCCGTTTTCCGCCTCCCCGTAAGCACCGGGGTGGGCAACGTGGACTTACATTTTCTCGGTTCAGAGACGTGTGACATGTGAACCCAAATCGAGGAGCTGGACGAGGCCGATTGCGGGTACATGGTGGACCCGGTATGGTACCCCGGGGCAAGAAAAGGATGCTGTGTATACAGACGGTGAGCCTGGCAAAGGGACTACTACCTACCGGTGATTAGTTGGACCTGGCGGTTATCCGGAGGATACTGACCAGAGTCGATAGATGGATACGGGACGATCCGTACTGCCGGGGCCGAGGGCCGATTCCGCAGACGGAGCCCGATACATGAGGATTTGCGTGTCGATGCTGGACACGATTATTTTATGATATTTCGCGTGCCGATGTTGGGCACTCACGATTCTATGAGATTTACAGGATTTGAGGGCCGATTAGAGTGACGGCGCCTGAGTTTTTACTGGGATTTGGGTGCATTGATGGACACCGGTTATTTTCCTCGTTGATATTCCGTGTAGATGATATTTAATCCCATGCTCAGCATTCATTGTTATGCATCTCATCCTGTATCTGTAGTACCTCATAGAGTACTTTTGCATGATTATTGCATACCCTGCTCATCCTATATAGATGTTATTAGATCGCACTTGTTGCATGATTATTGCGCATCCAGCTCATCATATAGATTTTATCTGTTGGCATAGGTTAGAGTATCCCAGTACGTGCATACTCGCGACTACCTTTATATGTTATCTACTATTCATGAGTTGGCAACTCACCCCCGTTGTGCCACAGTGTTTGCAGGTTGCCCCTCAAAGTAGTCGCGGCAGGCTGCTTTCTTGCATCTTTTGATATGGATACCACTGCAGTTGGCGCATGAGTGTATACGTAACGTGTGTGCATACGCCAAAACCCGACGTGACACACTGTGGCACACAGCGACACGCTGTGACACACAGCAAACCAATTCAACTCGTATCGTACGTGTCGCGCAAGTCCCGCTACGCAATTAATAGGTAAAAGGTCCCAGATCTAATCTGGAGCAAAAACAAGCAAATCAAACAAGACCAAATCTATCACAAAACCTGCAGACAGCTATCTGCAAAAACCTAACACAAACCCTCAAAATTGGGCCGGCGGCCAAAGGGGTCATACCGGCCAAAAACCGGTGGAAGGGGTCCAGTGTTCTACACTATGATCCTAACACAATACATAGCCTAGTGTTTATGTTTACTTACTAAAATTACCACCCTAGTAACAGCAGATTCTATGTATCCTAAGGTTTAGTTTAAAAACGTTTCAAAACACTAGATTTGCAATAACATGATGCACAAGTAAAGATAGGTGAAATTACTAGATTTAAGAGATATCAACAGCACAAACTAGAGCTGATCTAACTATAAACACCCCGAATCATCCTATTTTTCCAATTAAACTATAAGCTTGGCAATAAAACTCAGCAAAAACACTAAACTTAGCTAAACAAACCCAGATTTCAACCTGCAAATAAATAGAGAGAATAAATAACACCAAACCCAGACAAATACCCACAGACACCCCCTACACAAAGCATCAACACCCAGAACGACAGGGGGCCGGCGACGCCGGAATTTAGGGGAATGCCGCCGGATTTTTGGGAAGGGGGTGGGCTCAGATTTCAACACACTAGCCTAAAAAGTCTGCACATTAATCTGAAGTTGTTTTCTAAGCTAGAAAATGAGCACAACTGTAGCAGATCTCAATATCCTACAGTTGCATCAAAACCGTATTTTAAATTTTCAAGTTTGCGACTTTAAGGTGATTAGCTAAATCTAGTGACACTACTAGGTTCAAACAGCAATATTAACACTTAATTTGGTTCATTAAGCTATAACAACCCTAACTTAGCTTAAACCCCACATAGATCACAAAACTAGCTCTAAAATCACACTAATCACTAACCGAATCTAAAACAACACATGCAAGCAAAGAAAGGAGTTGGGTTTAGAGATTATACCCCCACTAGATCCTAGGATGCAGGAAGAAGGGGAAGAAGAATAAGAGAAGGGTTGTGCTTGTTGTTGCTGTTGCTGTTTGCTGCTGCTGTTGCTGCATGTTGCTGCTGCTGCTGCTTGTGTTGATGCTGCTGGTGCTGCTGCTGAGGCTGCTGGTGCTGCTGTTGTGGCTTCTGCTGCTGTTGTAGGTGTTGTGTGTGTGTGTATTAGTGAGAGTGAGAGAGATGTGAGAAAAGAAAAAGGAAATGAGAGAGATATGAGCATAGAATAGTCAACCCCCCCTCTCTCTCCTCATTTAATGTGAGCATGGCTCAAGCCATCATGCCTACACCCCCCCCTCTCTCTCCAAGTCGACCACAATTCAAATCATTTTTCATTTTAAAAGAAATAATTAAAACACTTAATAAAAATTCAAATTAGCTAAACAAAATGGTTAGTCCACCATGGTTTCTAATCATGGTCTAACCCTAATTTAACCCTAGTTTACATGCACGAGTGTGTGCAAGCCTAATTAAATTCTAATACAATATTCATTAATTTTGATAAAATATTTAAAGATCGTTTTGGTAAACTTTTTATTAAAAACCACTTATTAAGGTATAATTAGCCACTAATCACAACCTAAGATGTTACAATGTTAGATTACGAATACGAAACGAACTCCGAAACTTGAAATACTAAAACGATGTTTCTGTCGATTTTAAAATGAGCTCCAAAAATTTTTCAAACAAGTAAAGAATCATATATGAGCAAATATAGGAGCATGGAAGAAACTTGGGACCATGTGCTCGAATTTTGGCCGAGCACATGGCCACCAAAACCGAGGAGGCCGGCCTGGGGGTGTATTCAGGGTCCCAAATTTTTTTCATGCTCTGTTCTTTAGGTTTTGGTATTTCAGGTGTTGTTTATTTTTGCTACTTTTTCATGTGATGATTAACTCAATGCAATGGCAACTCGGAGTGTTTCGTACTCGTAATTTTAACTATTTTCGGGTTACTTTAGACGTTGTTAAAAAGTTCAATCGGATGTCAAATACCCGCTTTAACCCTTGCCGGGAAAATTTCCAAGTGTTGGATTTTTCCCGTAGTTAAAAAGCTTTCAAAGATCATGCAAGTTATTCGATGGACCCTCTAGAAGAATGAAACCCTAACTCGAGATGTGACCACCGAAATGCGACTAAACCTTAGGGTTTACCGAAGTTAGTGGCGCCACAAATGAGGCTTGGGTTTGCCCTTCTATGGCTGGTCCATTGGTACTGTGGCGTGTGCTGAATAACTTTAAACTACGCTCAAGTGTTGAGCTTTTGGGTAATTTTGGGTGTTTAATGATTCGATTGGAATATTTAACATCATCTAGTTTTCTCTGTGATGTCGTGACATGTGATGTTCTGTGATGCTAGATATGGTATATTGAATCGTTGCGTTCTGAATAGCCGGGTTTTTTTATGTGAGATGAGAGTTTTTATTTTCATTCATGTAAAATTAAATGTATGTAATATTATTTTATTGGGGCACATCCGGCTTGAGGTTTATGTCACCATTGATGTATATTATTTACTTTTCCGCGTTATGATAGACCCAAGGAGGAGAGCATAAGTAACCGGGTTCTAGGGTCCAGTGGGAGACCAACTCGAGGAGTCGAGTCCGGGTCTCCTAACTCTAGAATTGGTAGGGTTGCTTGCTGCTCTCGTAGGGGTCTAGGGATGTGGGTTTGGCTATTCATCGCGACCGTGGAATCCGTGTTTTGTTCAGGCTTAGAATAAAACACGGACTTCCTAGTATATCCATTATTTCATATGTTTCTTCTGCTGCAATATCTATGATGTGATCATTTGATATGTCGAGATGGATACAATATATAGTATATATGATATATTACATAGACGTTACTTATGTTTTACACCCGCGCTAGCCTTGTCCCGCTCTGCCGTTAGTTACCTAACCTAACGGTGCATGACGGGACATCAAGGCGAATGCGGATGGCATAAGTGTACGTCGTATTTATCTGTGATGTTTAGGTGACTTAAATGATGGGACTTCATTAATGTGATTAATGAAAGAAAAGAAACCTAAAAGATGTTGTAGAATCAAACTTTTCAAAAAGGGTAGCTACAGTTTTGTTTTGCATAGTGATATATATGATGTAACAACCCTAATTTTTCTATACACTTTTCTATACAATTTTTTTCAAAAATCCATAAAGGAGTATTTTAGCCTGAGCACAAAATATAGGTAATTATTTTGTTTTTAATTACAGGCTACAAGAATGTAATAACTCCATTTTTAGTGTACAAGAAATTACTTTAAATTTAATGTATACTAGGAGTATTTATTCTTGCTGCTATCATTTTAAGTAATTAAATACCACAATAATTATAAGAAGGAGCTTGTAGCTCATTGGTAACACCTTGCACTGCTGAACCAAGCCACCAGAGTTCAAATCACATGCCCCACATTATTTTATTATTATTTTGTTTTTGATTTTTTAGAATACCAACCTTTACAGGTGCGTTTCTCACAAAATTCCTTCTACACATAAAAAGTTAGATGCACCATAATTCACCCCAGGAGACCCCCCACCCATCGACGCTTCGACTCGGCCCGACTCGGCCGAGTCGGCCGGCGGCGCCAACCGGTCCACCGGCCGGACTTGGCCGGACGGCCGAGTTGTCAACATCGAAGTTGAGCATCTTGACTTGGTCCCCCCCTTGCACACACTAAATTTCTAGATCGGTTACAGAGAGCACATTAAACCTCTTTTACTCCAAATTTTAATGATTTTTATATAATTTTTACATTTTTTAATTAAAAACCCTAACCCTAGCCTAACCCTATAAATACACCCCCTACCCTCTCATCCTAAATTTCTGAGTCCACTCTCTCAAAATCCCAAGAGAACTTTGGTACGTTGGAAAACGAGCGAAAGGCGAAGCGCTGACGAAATCGACGGTGAAATTCTGGTGATCGTGCTAGGAGCTCTCAACGACGATTCGACGCACCGGCAAACCCTCTACTTCCCTCTCACTCTCTAGTGTTGTCCAAACCCGTAAGTCCCCCTCTTCTATCTTTCTTTTCTTTCATAAAAAAAAATACGAATTTACAAACCCGACGGAATCAAAACAAATCCGATTTCCGATTCGGTTTTCTATAAAATCTCACTTATCACCAATTCCATCATACTTAAACATCTTTATGTTGACTATTAATCACTTAACAACTAACTTGAACAAGTTTTCTCACATGAAATGATAGTTTTTGCAATATATCGTATTCTTTCACTTAAATACCACAATGTTTAGTTTTCACATTTAATCCCTTAACATTGCTATACCTTAAAGTAGATCACGAGGTAATGACCTACCTCCACACACACGCAAATACAACCCTAAATGATATCATCAAAACTTAGAATACGATAATACAAGATTTTACATTTAAATACCATTTTTCTTAATAAAACCTTTTCTAAAAGTTTTAGGTTGCTACACTTTTAAAACAAATATCTCTTAATAGGAAAATACGATAAGTTGTGGACATCGATCGTTTATCTAAACCTGACTTTGTGGTGTTTAGGCTAGGCAAGTGAGCAAAGGTAACTTTAAAAGGCATGTCTCACGATTCGTGAGCGGATCCCTCCTTCCTCACTTGTACTTACCTGGCCACAATTGGCGGTGAAGAGGCGATTTGAGGCTTCTAACAACTTGTTGTTTAGATCATTTAGAAATAGTCTAGTCGAAATAGAAAACCCTAAAACCTAAAATACGGACAATCGACTTTTGCAAATAAATACCTTTTACTTTAATAAAACCGTTTTCTAAGGATTAGTATTTATAAAATCTTTGCAAAGCGCCACTACAACCCACCTTTGGGGAATCCGTTAGGGATAGTACGGTTTATCGTGCACCCTCGGGCTTAGTAGTGCGAGATTCAGACCTCCGCAAGGAGCATTTGGTCTCGAAAGGTTTAAATACGACATCTTAAGAAAATGAGACTTTTAAAATATAAAATATTTATTGAAATTATTTTTGTATAAATATACGTATATTGACATTAAAAGATCTATTTTGTTATAATATAAATATTCCATTTTTCTAAAAGTCACAAGAATAAATTTTACATTAAAATACCATGAATTTCAAATAAATCAATATTACAGATAAATACCTTCATTTATAAAACTAGGATATTTTCACTAGAAATATCACAAAATAAAATTACACTCATTATAACTATAAAGACGAATAATAAATACTTGGGGTGTATCTTGAAAACTATACAAAAGTATTTTTACATAAAACCCCCTCAAGTTTTATAAATTACAATAAGGACCCTAGTAAAAATAGGACTTTGATTTACATTTCTTCTGTCCGACTTGGGTTTGAGTCTGATCATAATCCGACTTGAATATGATTCAAGTACTATATAAATTTATAATATTCCAACCCAATATGAACACATGAATCTCAGAATCCAGTTATCAATCTATACAACTTGACTGAATCAAACCATGGATATACATCTATTATCCCGTTATTCCATTTACCTGATTATGCAGTTACACTCTGTTTACTGATATCATGGTTTTGGTCAGTCATCCAACTTATACAATATAATACAACAATATAATCAAAACACTACGGGGTTTAAGGGGTAGATTAGTACGGAAGATGTTAACAGTGGCATGAGACGGTCAGATTTAAGACACCTAACATGAATCCAATTGCCGTTGTTCCGGGCCTTCTAACGGAGCCTTGTACTCTATATTCCGTTTGCCCTGGTCTCTAGCATATAGAGACCCCTCTCGTATACACTGGAATCCTTCCGTACCAAGCTACAAACAACAGCGTAAACATAATATTCTACAATATTATACAACTTTTTAGAAGATACCTCTTACTCTGTCTTTTCTAATTCTTCTTTATCTTTGGGACATACCGAGCGACCTGTTCGCTGACGACATTCTATTTCTTTCTTCTTTGAATGTCTTCAGGTGGTTTGGACCCGGCGGAGATCGAGCCATCTGCAGAAGACTTGGACCAGTTTGCTGAAGAACCAGAGCTCTAGTTTCATTGTACACTTTTCTTTTCTGTACTTTTCATTTCCTGTTATGCCACTATTTAGGCATCTTTTATTTCAGTTGTATTTCCTTTTCGTGTATTGTAAAAAAGAATGTTATTAATAAAGTTGTTATTTTATATCTCTTGTCTCTTGTGATTTACCTTTATATTGCTTAGATACGCTTAGCGTATTTAATTCACAGTAAATGCGTAGCGGACCTCGTCGCGTCCCCTTCGCCGTACACCGGGAAGCAGGGCATGACATATGATATATCCCGCACCTTATTCGATGAGGAAAGAGCCGAGATCCCTTCACCGGGAGTGACCTCTTTAGCAAAACTGTCAATTGCTACAACACTCGGTTTGTCTTTTAATTGCTTTTGGAGTTTTGCTTTGCATAGTGATATATATGATATATCCCGCACCTTATTCGATGAGGAAAGAGCCGAGATCCCTTCATCGGGAGTGACCTCTTTAGCAAAACTGGCAAATGCTACAACACTCAGTTTGTCTTTTGATTGCTTTTAGAGTTTTGCTTTGCATAGTGATATATATGATATATCCTGCACCTTATTCGATGAGGAAAGAGCCGAGATCCCTTCACTGGGAGTGACCTCTTTAGCAAAACTGGAAAATGCTACAACACTCGGTTTGTCTTTTGATTGCTTTTGGAGTTTTGCTTTGCATGGTGATATATATGATATATCCCGCACCTTATTCGATGAGGAAAAAGCCGAGATTCCTTCACCGGGAATGACCTCTTTAGCAAAACTAGTAAAAGCCTCAAAAACACTCCTTTTCAAAATTCACCTATTCTACAACGATATCAAGTTCAATACGCAAAAGGTTTTTAGAAAAATCTGTCGTAGCCCTCCGTCATTTCAGATAAGTCCTACTTAGTGTTCGTGCTACGTTTGTTGGCCTACGTCAAGGCGTAGTGTGCGGTAGCTGACTAGTATTTATCTGCTTATGCATATGATGCAGATTGGATTAGGGTAGTCGTGCGACTTTGTTGGCCTGCGTCAAGGGTCATACGGGTGGGTTTAATTCAATCAAGAAATGACGTGTTGAACTTGACTAGCGCACTATGGTTTGTTGGCCTGCGTCGAGTTCATGGGACGCTAGGGGCAAAATATTATCGGGAATTTCAAGTGTTGAAATTTCCAATGAGATTGTATACCTTCTATGAGATAGTTGGATCCCGATACCCACTGCGAGTAATTGTTACTCCCGGGAGAGTTTACACAGGACAATTAGCCGATCAAGTAGGTGTCTAGAAAGGTGTCAACGGGGTTATGCCTCTGGAAAAACGAGGTTTATTTTAATTAGGTCCGTGCGAAAGCACGGGGAACCTCCCTCAAAGTACCGACACTGGCATGACTGAAAGATTGGCGAAATTGTAGGGTGTAATTAATCCCGGCTAGTCTTTCCTTTTAGGGTTTGAAGGAAGATTTAATAAAAACAGTGGGAGTCATCCTAATTAGATAAAATAATAACCAATCTGATCTTGCAAGAGCATACGCTAAAGTGTTTTCTTCTCTCTCTCTCTCTCCAGGTACCAATCTAATCCTGCAAAGAGCGCAAGCAAAGTGATTATCCTTCTCTCTCTCCTGGTAGCGACCAATGTCACGCCTTAATCAAGATAATAATATGGATGTATTGAACGAACCCGCTTGTTATACTGGGCAGGGGAACGTTGGTTCCGCTCTAACTTATAAGTGTTATAAGTCCGAGCAGGAAATAGAGGAATATCCGGATTACCACGCCACCCAGACAAAGAATAAGCATGCCGATGCATCTTCTTCGGGTGTGTTAGTTACAGAGAACTGTTTCTTAGTACACTCTACGTCATAAGTATTTGATACCGGATCAGGATCCCGCATATGTAATATGTTACATGGGCTACAGAAAGGTAGAGAACTGGGAAAGGGTGATATATCTCTAAGTGTTAGAGAATGGTGCAAGTGTTGCAGCCAAATCAATTGGCAGATATCACCTTGTATTACCAAATACATTGATTCTGAACTAATGTTATTAAATACCGAACCTGATATACAACATTACATCAGTTTCTTTATTAAGTTAAAGAAGGATATAATTTTGTATTGGCAGATAATGTTGTGAACATTTTCCTTAATCAAGAGTTGATTGGATCAGGCACGTTATGTAATAGCATATAAGTTCTAAATCAAACCACAGTTCAAAGTATATAAAACACACATAAGAGGAGTAGTTCAGAAATGAAAGAATCCTTCTTGTGGCATTGTAGACTAGGTCATATCAATGCGACACGACTGGCTAAGTTACATAAGGATGAATATGAGAATCTGTTCGAATTTTCATCTTATAATACTTGCCAGTCTTGTCTCAAAAGTAAAATGACCAATGCTCCATTTACTAGAAACAGAGAAAGAGTTATTGAACTCTTGGTACGGATACATGATGATGTATACGGTCCTATATCCACAAAATGCCAAGGTTGGTTCTTCGTACTTCATTATATTCACTGATATTCTCTCAGGATTCGGACATATGTTCATGTTGAAACACAAGTCTGAAACTTTTGCGAAATTCAAGGAATATAAGCTTGAAGTTAAGAACCAGACGTATAGAAGTATTAAGTCCTTCGATGTGATCAAGGAGGGGAATACTTATGCATGGAGTTCCTGGAGTTTCTAAAAGGAGAATGGGATTCTCTCTCAGCTTACTCCTTCGAATACACCACAGCACAACAGTCTATCGGGGCAGAGGTATCGCACCCTATGAGATATGGCACGCTGTATGATGAGTATTGCTGAGTTACCTGTTTCCTTTTAGAGTTATGCACTTGAGAAGCTGCATACCTATTGAATGGGGTTCTATCCAAATCAGTTCCTACCACTCCATATGAGATATAGAATGGGAAGAAACCATGTCTTAAACGAGTTAAGATATGGGGTTTTCCGGCCTATGTTGAAAGGCAGAATCCGGACAAGCTCGAGGCAAGGTCAGTTCTGTATAAGATTGTTGGATATCCCGAACATTCGCAAGGGAATATCTTCTACCACACTGAGGAGCAAAAGGTGTTTTGTTTCTCAGCATGCCGCCTTTTTAGAAAAAGAATTTCTTGTGAAGAAATTAGTGGTAATGAGGTAGAACTGGAAGGAGTTCCAGCTAGACAAACTAACAGCTGATGATTTGGTGAAACCAAAGGATTCAATAGTTCCCGACGAACCTCAGCCTCTCTGCCGATCTGGTAGGGTTCCTCACCACCTGAGAGATACTTCGGTTTTCTCTATGACAGTGGGAGCGAGGATTGCATCATGAGATGATGTCCCAACTAGTTTCGAGCAGGACATCAAGAGTAGGGACTCTGTAAGAATGGCTGGATGCTAAGCGATCTGAGATGGAATCTATGTACACCAACAAAGTATGGACTTTAGTTGCTATATCTGAAGGGTTAAATCCTCATCAGGAGCAAGTACATCTTGAGAAGGTTACTTGGTGTAAATAGAAAAGTTGAGACTTTCAAAACTAGACTTGTTGTAAAAGATTCTCGTCATCGACTAGGTGTGGTTTATGATGAAACCTTTTCTACAGTAGCTATGCTTAAGTCCATCCGGATCCTACTTGCCATTGCTACATACCATGACTACGATATCTGGCGGTTGGGTGTCATGACTGCTTTTTCTAAATACCGATTTAGAAGAAAGCGCCTATAAGTACACAGCTAGAGGGCTTCATAGACAGTGGGAGCAGCGAAAACGTGTACAAGTTACTTTACAGGATAAAGCAGGCATCGCGGAGTTGGAACGTCTGATTTGATGTGGTAGTCAAAGAGTTTGACTTCATCAAAAACGTAGATGAACCTTGTATATAGAAGAAGGTCGCAGAGAGTAAGGTCATCTTCCTCGTATTGTACGTGGATAACATACTCTTGATAGGAAATGATGTTCCTATGCTGCACTCGGTCAAGCTCTTCTTATCACGATGATTCTCCATAGAAGATCTGGATGATACCTACTACATCTTATGGACAATGATCTATGGTGATAGATTTAAATGGATGTTGGGAGTGTCCCAAATCCAGGTACATTAACACCATACTAAAGGGGTTTAGTATGGAGGATTCTAAGTGTGGTGGTTCGCCTACTTACTAAGGAATCACTCTATCCAAAAAGATATCTACCGAGACTGATTTGAAGAGAGATCGCATGCAATGGATACTCTATGCTTCGGCGATAGGCTCTATCATGTATGCGATGTTATGTACCAGACTAGATGTAGCTGACTCACTAGGAGTAGTGATCAGGAATCAATCGGATCTTGGCAGAATCACTGGACAGCTGTAGAGGACATTCTTAAGTACTTGAGAAGCACTAAAAGAATGTTCTTGGTTCGAGCTTTCAGAGTGATAAAGTCGACTGAAAGTCAGTTACAGGCATTGTCTTTACCCTCAGTGGAGGGACGGTATGTTGAAAGAGTTCTAAGCTAGATACCGTGACATACTAGACGATAAAGGCCAATAATATCGCTACCAACGATGCTACCAAAGAGGTTGTCTGGATGAATAGGGTTCATATGATGAACTTGGTTCCTACCATTGGGCATCCAATACCTGTGTATTGGGATAACAATGGAGCTATGTCTTTGTCCTAGGAACCCTTGTCCCGTCAGCGATCCAGACATATTCTTAGACAGTATCACCTGATCAGGGAGATAGTTGATCTCCGGGAGATCGAGGTCGGGAGAGTTGACACAGAGGAAAACACAGCGGATCCACTCACTGAGGCAATTCCCCAGATGCTATTCGAGAGACTTTTAGGATGTTGGGTATGAGATACTGCAACAATGGCCTTAGTTCAAGTGGGAGATTGTTAGTTATATGTATGCCCTAGAGGTCATTATTGTACATATGATGTATATTATAGTGGATGCTTGGACATATATATGGAAGACTTTCTTGTTCGACATGATAGTATGCTATCTGGTTACCTTTATCTTAACATGTAGACTTGTATCATGATACTGTCTTGCTCTCACATGTTGATAAAGCCCTTAGGATATGTACTTGACTACCAGGACTATGATGGAGATCATACTAGTGGGGCCAGGGTAGTTCATAAGTACATCCTTTAATTGTTCCTAGTCGAAGGAATATCGAGACAGGGCATCGATATTCCAGAGTAGACTAGCGTATACGCTTCTTGACCCATATGATAGGCGATGGATGATCCCACATCTATTGGTGTTTGACATCAAAGATGGTATACGGGTGCTCAGTGGAGACTGGGTACAGTCCCGAGTCGTATGGAGGCAATGAGCGATAGGAGGGGTTTCGTCTCTCTCGGTATTGGGGGTTGATGTTGCGCTATGCTCGATTGGCTATAACTGGAAGTCCCTGGCCAGGGCTGCTGCCGAGATTTACTGATAAGTGTTATCAGCGGTTTCTCGAACCGTTATAGGCCAGACATCGGCATGACTTATCACGTTACTGGGGTTTGACGATTTCCATCCCTAGACATGATATGCGACATAACAGACGAAGAGACCGGAATGTACGGTAGTGTTACTGATAGGCTTCATGGAGACTATGGAAAGGCTTGCTTGTTGATCTTCATATCGCTCAATACCCGGGTAGTCGTTACGTCCAGCTAGTACCGCTGACGTCTTGTAGGTGACTGATGTGATCATCACCTACTGCTGGCGTATTGACGAGTCTTTAGAGTCTCACACAGAAGTTCCCTGGTTCAAGAGAAACGTAGTAGGACACATATGTGATATGTGTGTGGGCCTGATTAAATACGAGTATATGATACCATATTGTAATCTGGCAGTCATCTGTTATCGGTTCGGTTATATGTGACATAACCAGATTGTCGAATCAAGTGTTGATTCGATAATGTGATATACAGATAAATGATATTAGTCGGTCATATATGATATAACCGGATTATTAGATCAAGTATTGATTTAATAATGTGATATATATTATATGTGATATAATTATATCTTAACTAATATCATTAGCTCACTAATTATTCTTCATTATATATATATTAATATATATGATATATATATATATATAATAATGAAGCATGGCATTTAAATTTCTATTTTGTGAAATTAGAAATGAGGTGGAAAATGAAGCATGGTTGCAAGCATGGGATTTACTCTTGTTTATTCATCTTGACTCACTATTCAAGCATGGTTGCAATTTTATATTGCATAATTCTATACTTGAATGAGTGAGGGGTCAAGACTTGGCATTGATTCTAGCTCATTCTCAACACTTAGCCAAATTCTTGAGTTGCTCCCATTGTTGCTCTCTAGCTTCTTCCTCCTCCTCTTGTCATGGCTCAAGCTTCAACCCTCACATGTGATGTGAATCATGAAGCTTGAACACAAACTAGTGAGCTCTTAACATCTCCTACTTCATCATCCTACACTTGACTAGCGATCAAGTGTAGAGTATTTCATACGCTAAAGACTTTAGTGTAAAAGGTAGCTTGAGTTGGAGAGACTTCAAGTGGATCATCTTCGGCACGAAGGTCATCGGAGGAAGCTCGTTCAAAGTCTCAAGAGAAGCCTGGTGGAGTCGCGGGACTACTACACGGAGCAAGTGAAGAGGAGGACCGTCTACAAAGGTTGTATTCTAGTTCTCTTGATGTAAAAGTAGTTTACATTAGATTTTGACTAAATCTCTAGTTAAAGATTCTAGGATTAGGGTTGCTTAGCATGACAATTTTTTGAAAATGGCATGGACGACACCTCCCGAAACCTTCCTGTCGTGCTAGGGAACCTAACAGGTGTTCCCTTTCACTCCAGCAGGATGCAGACACAATGTCAACAAAAGACCCCAGGGTTGAAACAAAACGGAGCAATGGCAAAATTCCTAACTTCAAGTCTTAACGGTTCATAAAACAACCTAAAGACTATCCCGGCATTCTTCTCGTTACAGCAGACGCAATGTCAACAAAGGCTCTAAAATAGCCAAATCAAAAGGAAGCAAAGGCAAAATTCCTACCTTCAGAGTCTTGACGGTAACTCAAATAAAACCCGAAAGACTATCGGAAATCATTCCACACCAGTGCGGTGTGGTTATGACTCATCGGGGCTCCCAAACTGAGCCTAACCTCAAGTAAAAAACGGCATGGCAAAATTCCAAACGCTTGCTCTTCCGACGGTCAAACTGCCTAAGAAGATTACTTGAAGACGTCTTGTCCAGCCCCCGAAGGGATCAGGGACACGACAGTCGCAGGGCTACTCGAACGGCAGCGTAAAGACTGCATATCGGGGAATGCATCAGCCAACGCGACGGTATCGCGGACTAAAACCCTAGTACCACAAAACCTAACGGACCTCTGTCGCAAAGAGCAGGGGTTATCAATAACGTTAGGACGAGTTTGCCTATAAGCCCAAGGGAAGTAAACTAAACAAACTCCGATATGAGTCTATAAACTAGAGACTCCGGAATGAGTGAATAAACTACAAACTCCGAAATGAGTCCATAAACTAGAGACTCCGGAATGAGTGAATAAACTACAAACTCCGAAATGAGCCCATAAACTAAAGACTCTGGAATGAGTGAATAAACTACAAACTCCGAAAAGAGTACGTAAACTAGAAACTCCGAAACGAGTGAATAAACTACAAACTCTGAAATGGGTAAATAAACTAATTAGCGCCACATCAAGACACAGATAAGCGGATGCAAAAGAAAAAATGTATATTCCTATTCATGAATCAAAATGTTTAAGAGAAACAATTAATGCAAAAAGAGGAATACAGTTACAAGTAGGAAGGAGGGGCTTTCAACAAATTGGCGACCCGCTCACGCGCTCCCCGCAACTTCTCCACGCATTCAGCTACTGCGGCCAGCCCCGCTTCGATTTGACCCATTGTTGTAAGCAGGATGAAAGCTTCTCAGCGATTTCCTGCTTGGCAGCTTCGCAACCTTGCGTGACCTGCTCAGTAAAGACGAGCTTCTGCTTCAGCGCCAGCCCATCAGATATACATTGTTGGAGTTTTTCAAAGATAGCTTTCAGCTGTGCGGCATTCACTTCGATTTGGGCGCGCAATTGAATGGACTCGCCAGAAGCCGTCTCATGCTCCTTTTGCTTCAGGGTTAGCTTTTGTTCAAAATACTGAATGAAGTCGGCGCTTTGCTTGATCCACGCGACCCGCTGAGCCTTCAAGGTCAATACTTCAAAAGCGAGACGCTTGAGCTCGATCTCATGCAAACAAGCCTCGACCTCCTTACAATGATCAACCCGAAAGTGAACGAAATCTTCGTTATGGAAATTCGCAAGCGTCGTCAGCATAGGGTTGACTTCGTCAGCGAAATCCACAGCGGAAGTGAGAGCCTCGGCATCAAGGTCTTCGATAAATTCGCTTAACATCCGCTTGCTAGCGCCCCTTGAAGATTGACGTTTAGCAAAAGGCCTCGTAGGTATGGGAATGCGAGACTCAAAATGAAGCAAAGCCGGTATAATTGCTGCAAAATAAATCATGCATGAATAAGGGTCAAATTTCAACTTGAAAGATAAAGAAGGAAGCTGATGGATAAGAGCTACCGTACCAGCTGTTGAAAGTGGCAAGACAGGGAGCACCGGAGGCTTGGCTATTCCTTCGCTCCCTCGTTCGGGCCGTGATACTATGGTCAATATGAGGAAAGCTTAGCAGCAGAAGGTCTACTCATGAAAGGAAGAAACATCAAGCGAAGAATATACTAACCAATGCCAGAAGGGGGAATGGCTTCTGATTGGAAGGGAAAATGTGGGTTTAGCACTTAATATAAGTGGTCAAAGAGCACTCCTGCAAGGTTGCGACAATATATGGTTAATGCAAAAAATGGTATCTACAGTGAAGCAAATAATTGAGAAGTCTTTACCTTCCGAAATTCGGAGAGACTCAGAAGAGGGAGAAGGAACCGTGACAGTCAAGGCAACGGCCAGCGGTAATTCTTCAGCCAGTACAGCTTCAGGATTTACTGCGCCTATGCTCAGGACAAAGGAAATATCATTAGAGATGCTTAGCAGGATTAAAAGCTCAAAGATAATAGCCTAAGGAGTACCTGACAGGTCAGAAACCAAAACCGTGCCCAAAGCGTCACTGGTCGTAATGGCTTCTTCGGTTTTCATAGGGAGGGTAAATTCAGCACCCACGGCTTCATCCCCTGACTCGACAAGGGCCGTCGTAAAGCTTGTGTCACCCGCCGATCCGCAGTGAGAGGGAGGGACAGTTGGAACGGTTCCAGATTCCAGAGAATGATTGGCCACTTCAGGCTCTTTAATTGTCGGCACTTCCCCTGTCACGCCGTCACCCAAATTTGGCTCTGTAAATAAAAAAATGCATATGTTAAAAATTAAAAAAAAAGGGCTGTTATTAAGAGCCGTGCGTTGTTCTACCTTGAAGTAGTCGTTCGCCCTTTTCATGAGCTGCACGCGCAACCTGTCTATGGGCAGTAGACAGGGCAGAAGGAACGTCCACCGAAGGAATGTCAGCAGGTGGAACATTACTCGAACCTGCACCCGCGGCCAAGACAGCTTCGCGTTCCCTCGCAGTATGCTTTCTACGCTTTCTTTCAGCCTGGACCGTAAGAACCGACCTCCTTAAAACTTCCGACAGGGGGACGTCGTCGTCCGAACCGAGCTCGGCCTCTGGAGCCGCTATGGCATCCATCATCGGCTGCTTCAGCAATGCCTCCGGTGGTGGCCTTGGGAGGGCCCCGGCCGTGGTCGGTGGCTCTGGAATCTTTCCTGCATCACAACCTGGGATTGGCACTTCACTCGGAATAACCTGGGTTTTGGTGGTCCCTGTAATAGGATAAAGAAAGAGAGTCGGACCATGAATAAAAGGAATTAAAAGAGTAAAGATGTAATGAAATGAATTATACCAAGGCCCAAAGAAACGCGGAGCCTCTTTTCCTCCTCAAACGTCCTGAGGGAAGCCGTGAGAGTCTCTTCAGCAGAGATACCTGTTAACGAGGAGAGCGTTAATAAAGCATAATAAGGAGGGAGGGGATATATGCAAAAAAGTGTAAATGAAGTATACCGGACTCCACAATAGAAACCAACGTTGCTTCTTCACGGGCCAGTCGTTTGGAAGCATCAATGGCAGCCTGAAGGTTAGTATCGGTCACAGGCGCATCAAATAAACCCTCGTTGGTGCCATATTCGCACAAGCCCTCGCTATAAGGGCGTGAGGCTCCTGTCCGAATACGACGTCAGCAGAAAATAGGGACTTCTTCCTTTTCTGTGAAACGACGCCCTCCGCCGACGTTAAAAGCTTTCTCTTAACGGGTTTTTTCGGATGACGGGTCCCAATCTCTGAACCGATGCCCGAGTCTGGAGACGCCACGGCTACCACAGTCGCAGGAGCATCCGGTCGAAGCTTATCAGGAAAAGCTCGTGGGACTACAGCCGTAGTGATTTCTCTTAAAGAAGGACGAACAGCGGTCCGTTGCTTCAGCGGGACCGATGGATTACCGGTTGGGACGGCATCCTTGTGGTCAAGTAGCAGCCGCCTCTCCTCCCTAATAACAGCACCTGTCGCATGATGGTACCACGGGACATAAGCATTCGAGGCTTTTGGCACATAGCTCGGCTCGCTGATAAGGAAATGGGACCCGTATTTAATCGCATAAAATGATGTGTTGCACTGCGAATACCCTCCTCCGTAGCAACCGGCTCAACTAAGAACGCCTCAAGAGGAACACCTTGGTTATAACCCAATTGTTGGGCAAAACGATGCGAGTTGTACCTCATAAACAGTACTGAGGCGTTCTGTCTAAATACTAGGAAGCCCGGACTGATCGAATACTGGTGCATAACCTCCTGAGCCCTCAACGCAGAAGCCCCGTCCTTGAAAGTATCATGCAACGGTTGGACCACCTTGGAAGACTCTTTGCCGATAGTTAGGACTCTATCGATAAAGGTCATACTGTCCCCAACCATGCATGGGCGAAGGAGAAGTCGTCGAGCTTCTCGCTGTGATGGATCTGGAGCAGAAGCGTCAACTAGATGCATGACCCAGGGGAAATTGTAGCCTTCGTAGAATCGGGGTCGTTTATGAACACCAAAGGTGCCCAGCACGTGCATCTCGATCCATGATGTGAAGTAGTGCAATGGGTGATACACAGCCTTTACCCTCGGTTGAGTGGTGTCGGTGGCTAAGCTTAGGCCATGATACAAATGAGCCAACCCCGCAATCCCAATGGCCACGTGCGTCCCCATGATGATGCGATGAGCCGAATAAAAAACAGATGGCCTCATGTAGCGGGGGTGAATCGGAAGCGCAAACCAACTCAGCCACAAGCCAATAAACCTCAGAAAGAACGTCTCTTCGTCAACATCCGGGGCAGCAATCTCTGCAAAGGAGACGACTGGAGTATCCGGAATAAATAATTTCTTTAAATCCGCCTCCACGGTCGGCAAGTTATCCGAACCAAACCCGAACGGGTTGTCAAGTTTGGCGAATTTCGTAGCCTGTTTAGACAGAACTTCCGGACGAAGAAAGCGGGCGAGGAAATCTGCGAAGCCAACTCCGTGCCCGCCAGACTCCAGGAATAAACTCTCGTACATGTTCAACACCTTAATCAAGCTTGGGAACTGATGTTGAACGGCATTCTCCGGAGTAAAGCCCATTACCACTGGTTTGGTGGCGAAGACATACTCGTCGGGGGGAGTAGCTCCTCATAGTGCTCCCCTCTGACAAATAGGCCGGAGATCTCCGCAAACTCCTCCAATGAAATCGAAACCTCCCGATCTGATAGGAGAAAGGTATGGGTCGGGATGTTCCGCTATTCTAAAAAGGATTTGATCCACCATACATGAGGAGCGTGGTAGTGAAAGAGAGACGCGTAGATCGCGGGATACAACCCAATCTTTAATAACAGCGATTTCTTGGCCGACAGGATATATCGAGCCCACTGTAGATAGCCGGCTGACTGACGGGGAGTCATTCCTATCATGTAAACTTGCCCCCAAGAACGCGACTCTCCCTAGCATATGCGTCGCCCCGAAATATCCAAGGCCGTCGGCAACTGCACTGGTATTGAAGCCATGGAAGGCTGAAGACGACCTTCTGAGGTCCAGTTGACCTCTTCTACTGCAAAGGTCACCGGCGGCAAATCAGCATAATGGGTCGCCGGGATCGGCTCCGAAGGCGCTGTGCAAGTAAAACTACGCCGACCCCGAATAATTTGACTATATCATGACCCCCGCAGATGAAGAGACTTTTGCTCTAGGTCATGGTCCCGGATAAGTGCGAAGACTTTTCGATCTACAGGCGCATCGGCAAAGGCACTCTCCGAACGAACGAAGGGAAAGGAGAAATCGAAAGCCATAGTACCTACATAAAAAGGAAGGGGCCAGCTATTGACACAATGTTCAAGGCTTTAGCATTCTTTTACACTTAAATTTGTACTGCACCGCAGTTCAAAAAGAAAGGGACAGGGGGCCTCACAAAATCAAGATAACGCCCCATCAATGATGGGGCAGCCACTCATTAAAAATAAAATCCAAAAGTATTCTCAATTAATGAGAAAACATTATTAAACTCTGGAGTTGAACTCCCTCGAAAACTGTGTTCTGCAAACAGATTTCAAGTCTGTCAAGAAATTATAAAGGGAATAAAATTCCTAAAAGAATTTCTTTAAAAAATTCTTCAGAGCCAAGCTCTGTAGAACAATGGGATAACATCCCAGAACTCCACTCGAGAAAGGGAATTAAATTCCAAATAACCTTCAAAAAACAAAATTCCAAATAACCCGTAGATATGTAAACGAGGTGATTTTCAACACATGAGCGCTGGCGCCCAGGTAGAATTAAATTCTACTCTCTGTTAAACAGAGCCGTTGGATCAAAGATCCAACGGAGATGATAAATTATCAAGACTCGAAATTAAAATTCTGTTGAGAGGAAATATTCCTCAAATCTTTCTAAAACAAGAAATATACCTTCGGTGGGATCAAAGAATAAAATTCTATGCCCTCTGTAAAGAAGAGAACCCTTGGATTAAAAATCCATTGGTGATTCAAAATCACCATTTCACAGAATAAAACTCTGCATATGAAAAATATTTTCCCAATCATGTTAGAAACAAAAAAAAAATATGTTCTGTAAAACAGAAACTCTTGGATCATAGATCCAATGGTGGGTAAAATTCCCCAAATTGATTGGGATCTCTTAATGAAAGATTTCCTCAAAGCTTATTAATAAACTGCCTCTACTATATAAAGGACCGAAGACTTTCAGTCTAAAAAGAGGAATCCCCCCCACCCTAAGCTTTTTTTTTTAAAAAAAAGAAAAGAGCTTCAAAAAGAAACAGAGAAGAAGATCTCCCTCCTCAAAAAAACTCTAGGTAAATAAGAAGAACAAAGATCATCTCGTTTACATATCTAAGGGTTTAATCCTTTTTTTAAAAAAAGAACTTAG
The DNA here is from genome assembly GCA_030015575.1 of Agapanthus africanus. Taxonomy (NCBI): domain Eukaryota; kingdom Viridiplantae; phylum Streptophyta; class Magnoliopsida; order Asparagales; family Amaryllidaceae; genus Agapanthus; species Agapanthus africanus. Next base: position 464,310,588 of record CM057343.1, read on the forward strand.
TTCTTTCTCTGGATCTGAGATCCACAAGACAAGTCTCCCACAAGTTGAGAATTTAATTTTCATCGGGAGGAATTTGTTCTTAAGAGAAATCTGGTCCTCATAAAAGAAAGAACCCAGCGCCCAACGCCTCACATGTTCCTCACGTGGGCGCCATAGAGGAAAGTGCATATCGCTCAATGAGCGGCGCTCTCCCAGCGCCTCACGCGTTCCTCACGTGGGTGCCACAAAGGAGAGTGCTTAGCATTTATTGATCGGCGCTCAGCGCCTCATGTGCCCCTTATGTGGGCGCCACAGAGAAGAGTGCTTAGCACTCAATGAGTTGCGCCCAGCACCTCACGTGTCCCTCACATGGACGCCATAGAATGGAAGAGTGCTTAGCACTCACTAGGGAGCACCTAGCGCCTCACATGCTTTGCACGTGGGCGCCATGCCTAGCACTCCATACAAAGACAAAAAGGGGTAAAGTGTTTAACACTTATTGGGCAATCCCCATGACTGAGAGCCCACATGGTTATACGTGAGCGTCAGAACTTATATAAGTGCCCAGCCCTTTTACAAAAAGGGGACTGATCAAACAGAGCCCAAACAAGCGTTTGACACTTTTCAATAAAAGAAAAAACTGAATGGACCAAGCCCAAATTGGCTAGGTCCCCTGAAGATAAAACCTCCCTGATTCAGATCAACTGAGCCCATGTGTTCATGATTTTCCAAACTTATCTTAGTCCCAAATATGACTATTGATCTTCCAACTGATGATATCCAAAACAATACTCATCTTACATCCCCCGAGGAAATCTTAGTCTCAAAATGACTAATGATTTCCGGGTTTACCACTAACTCATTTTTCCCTCGAATACGGGAATTAGTTTAAGGGTACATCTCTCCACACCTCTGATCCACGTCGTTGTAATTCCTCAACGTGTTTAGAGAGGTGGCGGATCCCAATAACCAACGGCTTTTAAGTGCACTTCCAAACTGATGTGCACACCTCAAATCAGACCGCACCCCAAACTGGGTGCATCGTAAATCATCGTTGTTCATCCCGTCACGTAACAAATACACGCGCGCGCAAGATGAACAATGGACCGAAACGTCCTTAAACTAAAACCTCACCTCCAAAATGGTGATCAATGGATCGAGACGTCCTTAAACTAAAACCTCACCTCCAAAATGGTGATCAACGGACCGAGACTTCCTTAAACTAAAACCTCACCTCAACAGACCAAGATGTCCTCAAACTAAAACATCGCCTCCAAAATGGCGATAACGGACCGAAACGTCCTTAAACTAAAACAACAAAGCCCAAATGCTCTTTTGTTGGATCTGAAGCAAAAAATGATCCTAAGACCTTGTTAAGTAGATCTTAGTCTCAAATTGGACTAACGTATCCTCAACAAAAAACCAATCGAGCTCCAAATGCTCATATGATTAAGTTGATCTTAATCTCAAACCAGATTAACGATCCTTAAATCAACCTAAGACCAAATCTAAAATATACGGATTTGAACTAATCCATGCCCTACAGGCGACGACATAAATTAGTCTCCGTATACAATCCATAGGCAATCAAAACCAAAACAAACAAAAACACACACGACACGAAGTGAACTTCCGGAGCAGGAGAAAGTGGTTATCGCGATGTGATAACGTAATTAACTGCAGAGGCTTGCGCCTGCAGGGAATAGCGTCCCCACAATCAAAAAACCTCGCAAACGAGGGGGATCTGACGAAGTCTGCTAAAACGACCGCATCTATCCAAACCTCCGATATACGGTGCCATAAATCAACTTGGCATCTTCGGAAAGGTGGACGGATAAATCCAAATAGCATCTGCCCCCAGGACTCAGGCAAGACGGTCCATCCCAGTTCATCTCTATTTCCGGCGGTAAACATCCGCGTGTTTTTGGAAAGTTTACTAATTTCATGCATTATGGTTTTGTGTGATGCTAGGACCACAGGCGGGGACTTCAGACGCACCAGGAAGAGGAAAGAGGTGATCAGATTCACTTAGCTCGAGATCGTCCGGTGAGTAGATTTAACATCTACAGAGAAAACGACTGTATGGCGTTAAACGCCGATGGCTAAATTCAAGTGATATAACCTTATGTGATATGCTTATATATATTGTGATTGTGCATGAGTACCATTTTGTACATCCTATCGCCTGTTGTACATTGACATATCATTATTAGGGTACTGTACCATTGCTAACGGTTCATGTTGCACGAGCACTGAATTATATGCCACACACACCGTTGGTAATTGCCATGCCACGCACACTATAGAAATTGTCATGGATAAATATATGTTGTACCACATTCATTATTGATCGTTAGACAACGATTCTTATACTAGTAAGCATCATGATTAGCATCATACATACATTGCTATAGTGATATACCTCATATGATGTTTTCATGAGATTTCTATTTCATGGATTTGGGAAACCGCAAAGTACATTTTGAAAACTTAAAATATTTAAAAAGTGTGGTTTTCCCTTGATATGATATTTCGTGTCCACCATGAGTTTTCTCGGTTCTGAGCTATGAGCATACCCGACTCGAGGAGTGAGGAGGAACCGTTTGCGGGTATATGGTGGACCCGGTGAGGTACCTCGGGGCAAGAAGATCGTAGAGTTAGGCGAAGAGCCCGGCAGTGGAGCATTGCCTACCGGTAATTGTATGGAAACTCGGTGGATATTCGAAAGATATCGTTCGGAGTTATATGATGAGAGCCGATCAGAGTGACGGCACCTGAGATATTGGAATTTTGGGTGTCGTTGATGGACACCGGATTTCTATGATGATGACTCTGTTTTATCCCACACTCAGGACTTTTATGGCATACTCTATACATATAGTTGTTGTGCCATGATGTAGTACCTTGATTATGATTATACTGTTAGTTATATGTATGCCCTAGAGGCCATTACTGTACATATGATGTATATTGTAACGGATGCTTGGACATATATAGGGAGGACTTTCTTGCTCGACATGATAGTATGCTATCTGGTTGTACTTTATCTTAACATGTACTCTGATTGTCTCTATGTTACATGTTGATAAAGCCCTTAGGATATGTACTCGACTACTGGGACTATGATGAGATCATACTAGTGGGGCCACGGTAGTCGATGTAACATTTGAAAATCATTTCGGTGAAATTTCGGAAAATCGGTAAAATAAGGGGGTTTTCTGTAAAAGTCAAAATACAAATATCTTTATTAGAAAATTAAATATACATATTCTAGCTTTGTAATTGCTAGTATTTTGTGTTTATTGAGCCACTGGTAAAATTTCTAATTTACTGAAAAATTTTCCGAAATTAATTATTTTAAGCCATCACTAATACATTTAATTAGGGAAAATTATAAATTGGAATGGGTTGAAACAATTTTTGTGCATCATAACACATTAAACAAAATTTTAACATATTGTTTTTGAAATGAAATGAAACTGTCAAACGGTGTTAGAAAATATCGACGAAAAAAAGGATTAAATAGTGAAATTAGTGTAAATAGATATTGGGGTATAACATTTATCATTTTTCCCTTACCCGCACTCACCCACACCCTCTCTCCCCTCTCCAAATCAGCAGCCCAAGTGCCCCCTCATTTTCCCCACTTGAATTGTTAAAAGAAAAATCAAGAGAAGAGTAAAGAAAAAGGGGTTTAATAAAGAAAGAAGCTTGACTTTGTTGACTTTGACCATTCCTTATACCCACACCACTCTCTCTCTCTCCCCCTCCCCATTTCCAGTCGAGCACACCCTCCTACTGCAGCAGCCCTCTCCCCTCCCCATTTCCAGCCGAGCACACCCTCCTACTGCAGCAGCCCTCTCCCCCCTCTTATTCTTCTCATTTCACCTCAAAAAAATTCCACAAAATACTTAAAATTCCATCAAAAATCAAGCTAAAACTCAAATCCGAGTCCTACCCATTTCTCCTTAACCTATCAAGCATGGATCTTTGTGAAAAGTTTGTATTTTAGGGACAAGTTTCATGTTGATCTCAAGATGGTTGTGAGGTATAAATCTTATTCTTTTTTTGAGTTGTTTGTTATTACTTCAAATTATATTAATGAAGGGTTTAGTTTAGGTTTTAAATTTCAAGTCCAAATTCAAGATTAGGGTTTGTGAAATTGAAGTGAGGGTTTTGTTTTGGAGTTGAATGGTGATCAATTGTGCATGGTTATGTGATGTATTTTTGTATCTTAGGGCATGCAAAATGTAATCTTGTTGCTTAGTGCTAATTGTAACATTAAAATATCCAATTTAGTTTTATTTAAGCAAACTAGGTTTTAGCTTTTGGTTGTAAATGGGTGATTTAAAATCTAATTAAGGTTTTGATGACTTTATTAACATTTTAATTTGTATTTTAGCAACTTAGATCATGCAAAACCAAGCTTAATTGTTGAATTGTGAATTTTGCTATAAAAGGTGTTAAAAATTGATATTTTTGCAAACTAGGATTTTGGAATTTATGCAAATTTATGAGAATAAATTATAGAAATAGTTTATATGACTTAGTTATGATATTTAGTGGATATTGTGGCCGCTAGATTTGTTTAAACATCGAATTTTGTACTAAAACGGTTAATTTTTCTTGCTAGATTTTCGGAAAAATAACTTTTAAAGTGAGTTTGAGGTTTTTGTGAATTGCAACCTATTTCATATTATAATTAGTGTTTGTGAATGTGTAAATGGGTGTGTTTGGATTTTTCTCGATGGTTTGGCGTTTGTACGCCGACGTCGAGGGTTTTTGGGTTGATTTGTGAAAGCAACATAGGTTTTGACCTATGTGGGTTTCGTGTGTCGTTTTGGTCATGAGTCGGATTTTAATGCGATACGGTGCATTATAATATGTAGGTACCCCACATGGACTTTGAGACGACAAGCAAGCGCGTGGAGACGTCGGCACCGGCGAGCGAGGACCAGGTGAGTAGATTTATATCTACGGGGAGAAGTCGGGCGGATGGCGTATAGCACCCCCGCGGTTCGTGGTGATGTATACGAATACGTATACACACATATATATTGATTATATATTGTTGAGTTTACTGATGATAAAGATAGATTTTATGTGTGATTGGATAGGTTTAGTGCTGCGAGACCCTAGAGTAGAGGTTGCACCACATTTACACACACACACCCATACTTGCATGCATTCTTCTTTCATATGTTCTTATATGTGGTTATATTGTTATGTGTTCACATGGGTATGAGACTATGTGTTCACATACTGGATTTGAGGATAGTATTTGGTATTTGAGATGAGTCGATAAGATTTGATTGAGACCGCGAGAACGGTGATATGGCAGGATTCGTACTTGAGATACGTCCTGATGTTATAGCGGATCTTGGGACGATGATACATGTGAATAGTGATATAAATAAAATGGTCGACATGTGATCGTGATATGAGATATGATATGCTAGGATGTTGATAATAGGCCATATTGGGCGATGTATGCTCCTTCATGATGATATGTGCTGATAATATCGGTTTGTACGAGACTGTCGATCAGTAGTCAGATCATGATTATATTGATGATATTAGTATTGTACTGGGCATAGATCAGTACCCGGATTATGATCTTGATAAAGAGGATACCAGCTGAATAATGTGATGAATGTGATATTGACCGTACCCAGATTTGGGGATGTCGTACGACGGATTTACGTACAAGCTACATATTGATGTTTGATCCGCACTCTTGACTTGGGAATATTTGATTATAGATATGGTATCGGAAGTGATATTATCGAGGCGGGATCACTGACTAATATATATATATATATATATATATATATATATATATCGACTCAGACGTTAGGCGGCTTTCTTACCTTTAGTTTAGCTTGACGGCTTAGCTCTATAGTTTAGTGTAGTTGTCAGCCCATATTAGTTGTTGTGTCTAGTATTCAGCTCCAGCTCATTATTGTTGTTCGCTCCGCATCACATGCTTATATTATATTTCATATTCTATTGTTGATATCATGCTGTTAGGACACTAGTACCATTACCGATGACGCGTATGTACCACGTACACTTACTTGCCGGCTCACACACATCTTCATCGGTAATTGCCATGTCACAAACACTTTAGAAAATACTATTTCATTTGACATAGGTTGTTAGCTAATAGTTTAGACATGATATTAGTATACTTGCCTTATATGCTAGTTTAGACATTGTAGTTATTATTTGCTACTTCATGCATGTTATTATTCATTGTTATGCCGCATTCATGGATCTTATGCATATATTCACTGTTTACATGCTATTGAGGATTTGGATTCGGATTTCCATGAGATTTTCTGGATTTGGGGGGAAACCGCAAAACTTATATAAACTTCTTTTTTTCTCTTTTAAATAAAAAAGTGCGGTTTTCCCATGATGTATGAGTCGTCCACCATGAGTTTGCTGATGGATTTCGAGACCCGAGTTCGAGGAGTGGAGGAACCGTTTCGGGTACATGGTGGACCCGGTGCGGTACCCCGGGGCAAGAGGATCGCAGATGATGGCGTTGAGCCTGGCACGGGAGCACTACCGACCGGTGATTTTACCCGACGCGTCGGATATCCGGAGGATACCGTCGTGGTCTTGAGATGGATGGTAGGGGCCGGTCTGGACTGATGGCGCCCTAGATATTGAGATTTCGAGATATTGAGGTACTGAGATTTGATGATACAGGCCAGTCCGGATAGCCGGAGCCTGAGATTTTGAGACATTGAGATTTATGTTTTGTGTCGATGCTAGACACTGTTTATGTTGATTTCATGATGATACCTCATTTTAAAAATACAAAGGAAATCTCACTAAATTATGAAAGCAGTTTCTTTAGTACATGTATTCTGTTTTCATGCATTCATACATCATGCTTATGATATATTGCTACCTGAGTCACTGACACGAGCACGTGGGATTACACTTGGGTTAGATATTTACCCTAGCCATTGTTATAGGCTGCTGGTTATATATTTGAGGATATATTATGATCGTTGACCTAGGATTGCGTTGTTCATGCGGTTTCTGTTCGTAGATGTTTTCTACTCACGAGTTGGCAACTCACCCCCATTGTGCCACAGTTTCTTGCAGGTTTTGCCGTACAGGTTTCACTACGGCTTTGTTGGCACTGCTTCTTTCGGGTGACTTGCTAGTAGGTGGGTTATTGGTATCGTACCCATCATATTACTTTGTATAATATTATCCAGTTGTATCTAGTAAATTTCATCACCAAACATGTATTTATTTTTTAGATAGAGACCAGTGATGTTATTCTTTCGACCTTAGAGTCGCGCGTTGTATTTCTGTGGATTTCTTGTTGTTTTGAGTTTCCTTTTGAGTTTTGATCCTCACCCTTGGCGTTGTATATTATATTGCTTGTGTGGTTGTGACCGTCGATTGACGAAGAGATAGCTCCCGCTTGGGGATGCCTTTTATTGATTTTGTATACTATTCATGTTGTATCCCATTTGGGGGCCAGTATTTACAAAGGAGACTCTGCCGAAATTTTCAAGAAATGTTTGATGTTTTAAAAAAAACGCATAATTCGGCTTATGCTATTAAAACTACTTGATTTAAATTGGTTTTCCTTCACTCTACTACTTTTCTTGGTTTGGATTTCTGGGTTTTCGGCTTACTTAGATTACGTACGCCTCGAGACGTTTCGTAGTTTAAGTGCCGGTCATGTTCCGTACTTTCGGGACGTGACAGTCGACGAGTACATCCTATAACAGTTCCTAGTCGAGGGTGTATCGAGACAGGGCATCGATACATCAGAGTAGACTAGCGTATACGTATCTTGACCCATATGATGGGCGATGGATGATCCCATATCCATCGGTGTTTGACATCAAGGATGGTGTACGGGTGCTCAGTAGAGACTGGGTACACTGGACGGACTCGCTGAGAACTCCCAGATGGTATTATACCTCACGTCAGATGGCAGTTCTCCGGTGACACTGGTACAGAGTAGTCTGTTGACCCGAGATCGTCATAGAGTCTTGTGTGATTCCCACTGTGCTTTGATTTCCATCATACCACGTCCAAGTGGGCGTGCAAAAAGGTGGCTTTTGGGTACAGTCCCGAATCACATGGAGGCAATGAGCGATAGGAGGGGATTCGTCTCTCCCGGTATAGGGAGTTGATGTTGTGCTGTGTTCGATTGGCTATAACTGGAAATCTCTGGCCAGGGTTGCTGAGATTTACTGGTAAGTGTTATCAGTAGTTTCTCGAACTGTTATAGACCTCATATCGACACGATTTATCAAGCTACTGGGGTCTGACGTATACCACCCCTAGGCGAGATATGCGACATATCAGACGACGAGACCGGACTGTACAGGAGTGTTACTGATTGGATTCGCAGGAGAATGTACAGGCTTGCTTGTTATCTTCTGATCGCTCAATAACTGGATGGCTGTTACGTTTAGCTGACCGCTTGCAGCTTGTGGGTGTTTGATATGATCATCACCTGCTACCGGCGTATTGACGATTCTTTAGAGTCCTACACAGAGGTTTCTTGACTCAGGCAAAATGGAGTAGGGGCACATATGTGATATGTGCAGGACCGAGGATAATGCGATATGAGATACCGTATTATATTCTTGCGTTATTTTGATATGAGCCGGATCATCGGATCAAGTGTTGATTCGATGAATCGGTACATGATATATTAGTCGGTTATATTCGATATAGCCGGATTGTCGGATCAAGTGTTGATTCGATAATTTAATGTATAATAATATGTTGGAGATAGTGCCCTCAGAGTCAATTATTAGGTCACAGGTACGTGATTGTAATGATTGAGGGAGGACCTATCCCGGTAAGACAGTCTTACTCGAGATGATAGTATGCTATCTGGTTTACCTTTATCATCGTGTACTGCTTTAGGTGACCTGACACGTCGCTATTACACGTTGATAGAGCCCCTAGGATTCTTGCTTGACCACCAGCAGTATGAGGGCGATCATATAAGTGGGAGCTGGGGGTCTACAAGCATATCCTTAAAAGGTCCCTAGTCGTGGGAGTTTCGAGACCGGGCATCGATACTCCATTAGTAGACTAGTGTATACAGTCGAGACCCCGACGAGGGGCGGTGGCCGGTCTCACAAGCCACTGGTGTCAGTTGGATCACCTAAGATGTATACAGGTGCTCATTGGGTTATGAGTACACCGGACAGGACTCGCCGGGAACATGCTAGTTGGTCATATACCAGACGTCAGATGGCAGTTTCCTGGTGACATGTGTGCAGGTTAGTTCATCGACCTGGGGATCTTCATTTGTCTCGTGTGAGTTCCCACTGTACTTTGATTACTACCCTACCACGGCTCAAAGGAGTCGTGCAAACAGGTTTTAGTTGGGTACAGTCCCGAGCCACATGGAGGCAGTGAGCGTATCTTCAGGGGTTCGTCTCTCCCGGTATTGGGGGTGAGGTCGTGCTGTGTCTAGGAGAGCCATTACACAAAGTCCTTGGCCAAGGCAAGGAGATTTACTGGTAGGTATTCCAGTAGTATCTCAGGATGTTCTGGGCTACACTCCGACACGACTTGTACCGCTTTTGGGGGTCTGACTTTTACCAACCCCCTAGGCCCGCCATGCGATGCTCATAGACGAACGGACCGGACTGCACGGATATTGTCACTGACAGGATCAGTAGGGTGTCAGGATGAGTTCGCTCATCGACGTCCCTTTTGGTCAATAGCTGGTGGCCCGTTACGTATTGGCTTATACCTCTGACGGGTTGGTGGTTAAATCCACAGCCATTGTATTGACGAGTCTTTAGAGTCTACCACACTTTCAGTTACTCAAGTTTCGGGCGAAACGCTGTAGAGGCCGTATGGAGATATGGCAGGGTCCGATCAGATACGTGCGGTATTGCACGGATCAGGATCGGACAGTTTGTACTATAGGCCGTATTGGTATATAGCAGGGTTCGATCAGATACGTGCGGTATTGCACGGATCAGGATCGAACAGATATTACTAGCCGGTTTTGGTATAAGCCGGATCCTAGTTTAGTACAGTGTAGATTGTGTCTTTTTGCATTTGTATCCGGACGGAATACAGATGCGGGTGTGTATGCACAGTATCGGGGTTTTTCCTGTAATTTATTACGGGACCAATTTTCTGGAGTTGCCAGTTTGCATTCCGTTCCGGCCGGTTTTCCTTTGTTCTTTCCCGGCCGGACTTTTCCGATGGAGGGGGTTATTTGCAATTGTGCAAATAACATTTGTGGAGGGGGTTTCTTGTAAAAGATTGATTATGATAGCTTTCATTTCTTTTCAACCATGCTTTTGCTTTATGAGATTTGATTGTGATAAAGTGAGGGTATGGGTTCAATAGTGAGAAGCATGGTGTATGTTTCTTTGTCCCTTGGATGTGGTCACCTCTTCCATTCTCCTACACTCACCTCCCTTAATGTTTCATATTCTTTCCTCCTCCTTTTCAAAGTTCATAAGTTTTTTTTTTATGGTTGAGTGAGAAGAAGAAAAGAGAAGGAGAGAGCTTCATCTTTGAGAGAGTAGCATTCTTGATCTCATTTTACATGCTAGAAAAATGCAAGCACCATTTTTCTTCTTGATTCCTCCATCATCTTTCAAAGGCAACAAACCCCAAAGTGAGACATGCACTCTACACTACACTTCCTACAGCATATCTTGAGCATGTCGAGTTGCCGGCTTCATGCGCGAGTTGCCTCGGTATTGAGGTGGGAGCCCATAAAAGTACCCGGCTTCGTGGTGCCCTTTCCGACGAGGAGGAGATGGACGGAGATCCCGCGAGGAGATCGGAGTGGAGATGAAGACCGGAGGACTTGGATCGTCGGTATACATCTCTTCCCTTTCTTTTTAGTAGCGTAGACTTGTTAATGGTTACGATCCGGAGTTTAGTGCGCGGTGGTGCCGGTTTGCAAAGTCCGCAAAATTTAAGTTTATCACCGTTTCCGCATTCCGGCGTCGGATTGACGGCCGGGGCGCCGCCGTGCACTTACAGTGGTATCAGAGCCTCCCCATTAACTTAGTCTAGCTTTGTGTAATGTGTTTGCATTTCCGATCGATCAAAAAGTCCAAAAACCCGTATTTTTGCACATCAGTTTCTGTCGAATTTTTTTTGAGTCCAAAAATTTTTCAGGTTGTCTCAGAGTGATGTGCAGGGAATTTGAAGGTCACTGTAAAAATTTGGTTCCACGATCTCATTATACCGCCGCGGAAGGGTGGCCAAACCCCTGCTTTGGCCGCGCTTCCGCCGCGAATTTAACTGTTCACCCTCCCAATTTTTTGCAGTGTGTTCCTGAGTGATAAATGTGGTTTTTGGAATATTAAAATTGGGCCCAGGTTTTCTGTGGTTGCTACAGTTTTGTTTGGGGGCCCACTTGTTAATGTGTGATCAATCGGAAAATTTTAAACACATTTTTCACAGTATTTACATTATATCTGCGACCGTGAATGTCACTCGATCGGTAAATCCGGTCTAACTGCTATAGCCCGGTTAGACGGATTTGCGAACGTGACTTTCACGTTGATGTTCTATGTATTTGCTGTGATGTTGCGGATCGGTCGTGGGGGATAGCCTGGATGCAATGCTAGTACTGTTTTTGTTGTATTATGTACATTTGATATTGCGGGGTGAGCGTCCGACATGTGGACTACCGTCACTGCCTGATTGTATTATTATTTTAGGGCACGACCTGGTTGCGGTCGATGTACCCGTTGTATGTATATTTTACTTTCTGTACTAGGTTTACCCCGCGGAGGGGTGCACGGATAGCCGGGTTCTGGAGGGCAACAAGCCCGCATCTCATGGCATTGAGACGGAGGGGGCTTCATTCTGGAATTGGCGGGCTATTCGCCGCACTCGTAGGGGGTACAGGTTGACCCAGGAGGGGTGCCCAAGTTACCGAATTCCGTGAAGTGCTGGGTGTCCATTCACGGCGCTGAAGGGGGCTGCCTCGCTTCAGGTTTTGGCGGGTGACTTGCCGCGCCCGTAGGGGTCTAGGTTTTCATTGCACAGGCTATCCACACGACCAAGGGAACGTCGGGTTTCAGCGGCTCTGTGAAACCCGGGGATCCCAGATATCTGTATTGTTTCTGTGATGCTGTTCATTTTCTGTGATGTTGTATTTTATTCACGCCTTGAGCGAAATATAATATATTGGTATATATATTAGTAGATGTTGTATATGTTTTTCATCCGCGCTAGTCCAGTCCCCGCTCTGCCGTTAGTTAGCTAACCTAACGGGTGATGACGGGACCCAGTGGCGAATGCGGATGGCATATACGTACGTCAGTATATTTTTGTTCTTTGTGGTGTGATCAATTGATGGGACTGCGTTGATTCGGATCAATGCAAGTTAAAACAAACCTATTCTGATGTTGTTGGAACACTTTTCAAAAAGCTGTTATTGCAAGGACGTTCACTTTTGTTTTGCATCGTGGTATTCATTTAGAATATCCTGCTCCTCAGTCGACGAGGCAAGGGCCGAGATCCCTTCACCGGGAGTGACCCCTTGGACAGAAGTTTGCGTCAGGGCATTAACTTCACTATAGCCGATTACTTTTGCTTTGCATCGTGGTATTCAGTTGGAATATCCTGCACCTCATTCTACGGGGAAAGAGCCGAGATCCCTTCACCGGGAGTGACCTCTTTAGTAAAGGTTTTCGTCACTATATTTTCTAAAAAGCTATCCGTTCCTTCAACGATATCAAGTTCATTACGTTAAAGGTTTTCGCCAGAAACCATTCGTAGCCCTCCGTCGTTTCAGACGGGTAGCACGTAGTATTCATGCTATGTTTGTTGACCTTCGTCAAGGCATAGTGTATGGTAGCTGCTTGTTACCTTTCTGCTGCATAGATAGATGCGTTGGTTTGGGACAGTCGTACAGCCTTGTTGACCTTCGTCAAGGGCTTGTACGGGTGGATTCAAATTAACCTGGATAATGACGGGTAGAACTTGACATGTGACTTATGATTTGTTGACCTTCGCCAAGGTCATAAGAGCATGGGGCAGAAATCTCATCGGGAGTTTCAAAAGAACTGAAACTTTCCAGATACGCGCATACCTTCTGGAGTGTGATACCGTGAGCTGATTCCGTCACGTTATCATGCGATGAGAGTTGGATCCCGATTCCCACTGATGAGTTGGTATACTCCTCGGGTAACCCCGACTAATTCTTCTTTTAGGTTTGGAGAAGAATTTGAGGTACAGTGGGAGGATTCCAGATTAGATAAATTGGTAACCATTCTGATCTAGGTTAGAGTGCACGCTGAGTGTTTCTTTTCTCTCTCTCTTTGGCAGCGACCATTGACCCGACCCTAAGACTATGACTCAGTGACCAAGTTGACCGAACCTTCTTAAACACCGGCTTTTGGATTGTCAGAGTTGCAGACCTCATTGCCACTCCTACTTTTACCCTTTTCTCCAGGACACCCCGTATTACTACGAACGTCCACTTCCATTGGACAAAACCATCGTATGGTTAGATACGAACTCGAAGGGATTCGAGGATGGTTTCCGGTTCTGGAGAAAACGGATAGGATTATTCAGTTGTCTTTTCCTTTTACCCTCTCTCAGGTTACGAGTACTCCTTGGTTTAGGGGTAGTACACCTATTACGCAAATTGGATTGTCTTCTTCCAAACCTTAGGCTGGTGCCGACCGGTAGGGAATGAAGAAAACCAATTAGCATAACGATGGTGTGCAGAAGGTATTAAGTTCAGACAAAGCAAGGGATTAGTAAGAGGGCAAAGTAAATTGCAACAGATATTCACGACCAAACCAAATATTTCGTTACCACTCCCACATCACCTTTGTATTTCTCCAGGACACTCCGTATCACTACGAAGATCCACAGTTTATTTGGATACTCCATCGTATGGTTATATACGAACTCGAATGGAACTTGTTCCAGTTCGGGGATGGATCCTGGTTCAGGAGAAATAGGAATAAAGTACATTCAGGTGTCTTTTATCTTCACCTTCTCTCGTGTTGCGAGTGTTCCTAGGATTGGGACAGTACACCCATTATGCTTATTGGATAGTCTTCTTCCAAACCATAGGCTGGTGCCGAACGGTAGGGAAGGAAGAAAACCATTTGGCTTAAGGGGTGTACAGAAGGTAAAGACTAAAGACATATGAAGGGATTTGGAGAGGTGGCAAAGAATTATACGGTTACAGTCGTGAATCTGGAAGAGGCATTACTAGGAATACCAGAATACCCCATCGGAACATTTCAATGTTTCAGTTTCACTGTGTAATGTTAAAGGAAAACTGATTTTCCGATTACATACTTACTCCAGGGTATGTATTTACCAGGTACGATTCTCACATCTGTATGGTTTTGCAGATGATGAGTGGGAGTAAGTTATTGGGAATTGGGTGATTATCCTCATTATATCGGGATTCGTTGTAATCGGTGATATTTGAGGAAATCACCTGGGCTGTTTGCCGGTCGGCAAATATTTGGTTTTGAATATCCGCTGTTATGCACCAATTTCAAATTGATATATCTGTACGTCTATTTTCATAGAGTGAGATATACCTTTCTGAAATTATGTCTACGACATTTACCTATATCAGTGGATGGTTAGGTAAGGAGCATTAAACAGCGGTGTAATTCTTCTTAACCATAAGTACAGTTTTCAACCTACGGCACACAGTGAATGAGTTATCAGACTCAAGGGACTTATACAGAGTATTGTATGTTGTCCAGGGTCCATCAGGACAGAGGGATAGGTCCTCGTACTATATTCGGTTTACTTATGACTTCTCTAGTTTTAGACCGGTGTTTCGTGGAAACACAGGGTCCGAATTTTGAGAAGTTACAGGTATTTGAATAGAGTAGAGAACCAGGCGTAGCAAGTATCGGGATTCTTCAAAGAGATCGAAGATGTAGATACTTGTGTATGGTATTCAGTTGATAGTAATGATAAAGAGAAATTGCTTCTCTTTCAGGTTACTCATGATTGGAAGCATTCCTAAGTTGAGTAACGCTGATCGGCCTCTTTCCATTTAGTTGACATGCACTGGAGACAGCTGCATGATGTGAATCTGGTTCAAATAAATCAGTGCCTCTGATTCTATATTGGATATAGAACAGTTCATATCTTAACGATGTTAAGGTACGGGGAGTTGTCCGGTTTATGCTTAAAACCAGATATTGGACAACTCTAGGCACGTTTCTGTAATGGCTGTTTGTGGGTTGACCCAGGCTATGACGAGGGTTGACTTTCTACCATCTGGATGAACAATAGCAATATTGTTCTAGACTCGCCACAGTTTTATTAAAAATGGATTTTTTCAGAAAACAGTAGTGGGAGTATGGTAGAACTGGAAGTGATTCCAGAACCACAAACGATTACTGAAGATTTGATAAGGAACCTAAAGATTCAATCTGGATTGACATTCCATTGGCCACTCCGCAGATACGGTGGGTAACTTCAGGCACCCGAGAGGTACTACGGTAGCCTCAAGGACGGTGACAGTGAAGTTCTTGTTTACCCACAATTGCCATTGCTGTTGTTCCAGGTTACGAGACCCGGCGGGAGGATGAGTATAGCGTCGTTCTAAACCAGTTTTAGAAGTGTACGTCTATATGACTCTGCCATAGGGTTGTCATAGTCAGTGGGAGCAGCGGAAGCATTGGTGGACAGGTTGCTTATGTCTATTTATAGACTAGAGCAGATGTAGCGGAGATAGATCATCTGTTTCTGACGTGACAGTCATGGGTTTGACTTCATCAGAATAGGGGATGGATCTATTGAGAAGGTAGTAGGGTGTGATATCCTGGTATTTGGATGATATACACAGAGTAGGAAAAGAAACTCCTACACTACGATCGGTTATACTTTGGTCGTCACACAGTTGTTTCTCCACAAAGGAAATGGATTTTATATCAGACATACTGGTTACTAGATCTATGTTTTCAGATCTAGATTTGGGTGGTTTCCCAATCAGGGTACTTGACAGCATTCTAAGAGTATTTAGGATGGACGACTCCTGGCACGGTAGTGTACCTGCAGGTAATGGAGTCACCCTCTCCAAAGGTGTCTTACAGACTAAAGGGGAGAGGGACGGGCATGATTGGCAGATCACTTGCTCAGGCAATTGAGTCAATCGTGAGATGTCAAGTACCACACCAGATATTGTTCTTGCACTAGATGCAATAAGTTGACATTAATCCAATCCTGGAGAAACAGTCGGAAGCAGTTTTAGAACATAAGTGGATGTTCTAGGGATATGATAACGACAACCTCATTCAGGAAACAGTTATCATTCCAGGCTTCCAAGGTGACATGGACGACAAGGAGGTTGTCAGAGTTATAGTTTTCCTTCTGATGAGAGGCAGTATTTTGGACAGGTGGTCCAAGGCAATACTGAGGGAGGCATGGCGCGCAGGATACTGATTAAGTTCAGTTGACGATACAGTCTAAGAAGTTTGGATTTGGAGTTCATTTATGAGCTATGTCCCATCAGACATCCAGACACATTCTAAGACAGGTATTGCTCATTTCGGGAGATGGGTTTTCTCCGCGAACTTGAGATATAGAGAGACATAGAAAGAAACAACTAAGCGGATCCACTCACTAAGGCTATTCCTCGAACGCAATAGTTCCGCAAACGAGCTTTGTGAGACTGACTAGTAGAGGAGTTGGATGTTCGGTATCACACGGGCTGTGAGTATGCGACATCGCAATAATTAGCCTTGAGTGCAAGTGGGAGATTGTTGGAGATAGTGCCCTCAGAGTCAATTATTAGGTCACAGGTACGTGATTGTAATGATTGAGGGAGGACCTATCCCGGTAGGACAGTCTTACTCGAGATGATAGTATGCTATCTGGTTTACCTTTATCATCGTGTACTGCTTTAGGTGACCTGACACGTCGCTATTACATGTTGATAGAGCCCCTAGGATTCTTGCTTGACCACCAGCAGTATGAGGGCGATCATATAAGTGGGAGCTGGGGGTCTACAAGCATATCCTTAAAAGGTCCCTAGTCGTGGGAGTTTCGAGACCGGGCATCGATACTCCATTAGTAGACTAGTGTATACAGTCGAGACCCCGACGAGGGGCGGTGGCCGGTCTCACAAGCCACTGGTGTCAGTTGGATCACCTAAGATGTATACAGGTGCTCATTGGGTTATGAGTACACCGGACAGGACTCGCCGGGAACATGCTAGTTGGTCATATACCAGACGTCAGATGGCAGTTCCCTGGTGACATGTGTGCAGGTTAGTTCATCGACCTGGGGATCGTCATTTGTCTCGTGTGAGTTCCCACTGTACTTTGATTACTACCCTACCACGGCTCAAAGGAGTCGTCCAAACAGATTTTAGTTGGGTACAGTCCCGAGCCACATGGAGGCAGTGAGCGTATCTTCAGGGGTTCGTCTCTCCCGGTATTGGGGGTGAGGTCGTGCTGTGTCTAGGAGAGCCATTACACAAAGTCCTTGGCCAAGGCAAGGAGATTTACTGGTAGGTATTCCAGTAGTATCTCAGGGTGTTCTGGGCTACACTCCGACACGACTTGTACCGCTTTTGGGGGTCTGACTTTTACCAACCCCCTAGGCCCGCCATGCGATGCTCATAGACGAACGGACCGGACTGCACGGATATTGTCACTGACAGGCTCAGTAGGGTGTCAGGATGAGTTCGCTCATCGACGTCCCTTTTGGTCAATAGCTGGTGGCCCGTTACGTATTGGCTTATACCTCTGACGGGTTGGTGGTTAAATCCACAGCCATTGTATTGACGAGTCTTTAGAGTCTACCACACTTTCAGTTACTCAAGTTTCGGGCGAAACGCTGTAGAGGCCGTATGGAGATATGGCAGGGTCCGATCAGATACGTGCGGTATTGCACGGATCAGGATCGGACAGTTTGTACTATAGGCCGTATTGGTATATGGCAGGGGTCGATCAGATACGTGCGGTATTGCACGGATCAGGATCGAACAGATATTACTAGCCGGTTTTGGTATAAGCCGGATCCTAGTTTAGTACAGTGTAGATTGTGTCTTTTTGCATTTGTATCCGGACGGAATACAGATGCGGGTGTGTATGCACAGTATCGGGGTTTTTCCTGTAATTTATTACGGGACCAGTTTTCTGGAGTTGCCAGTTTGCATTCCGTTCCGGCCGGTTTTCCTTTGTTCTTTCCCGGCCGGACTTTTCCGATGGAGGGGGTTATTTGCAATTGTGCAAATAACATTTGTGGAGGGGGTTTCTTGTAAAAGATTGATTATGATAGCTTTCATTTCTTTTCAACCATGCTTTTGCTTTATGAGATTTGATTGTGATAAAGTGAGGGTATGGGTTCAATAGTGAGAAGCATGGTGTATGTTTCTTTGTCCCTTGGATGTGGTCACCTCTTCCATTCTCCTACACTCACCTCCCTTAATGTTTCATATTCTTTCCTCCTCCTTTTCAAAGTTCATAAGTTTTTTTTTTATGGTTGAGTGAGAAGAAGAAAAGAGAAGGAGAGAGCTTCATCTTTGAGAGAGTGGCATTCTTGATCTCATTTTACATGCTAGAAAAATGCAAGCACCATTTTTCTTCTTGATTCCTCCATCATCTTTCAAAGGCAACAAACCCCAAAGTGAGACATGCACTCTACACTACACTTCCTACAGCATATCTTGAGCATGTCGAGTTGCCGGCTTCATGCGCGAGTTGCCTCGGTATTGAGGTGGGAGCCCGTAAAAGTACCCGGCTTCATGGTGCCCTTTCCGACGAGGAGGAGATGGACGGAGATCCCGCGAGGAGATCGGAGTGGAGATGAAGACCGGAGGACTTGGATCGTCGGTATACATCTCTTCCCCTTCTTTTTAGTAGCGTAGACTTGTTAATGGTTACGATCCGGAGTTTAGTGCGCGGTGGTGCCGGTTTGCAAAGTCCGCAAAATTTAAGTTTATCACCGTTTCCGCATTCCGGCGTCGGATTGACGGCCGGGGCGCCGCCGTGCACTTACAGTGGTATCAGAGCCTCCCCATTAACTTAGTCTAGCTTTGTGTAATGTGTTTGCATTTCCGATCGATCAAAAAGTCCAAAAACCCGTATTTTTGCACATCAGTTTCTGTCGAATTTTTTTTGAGTCCAAAAATTTTTCAGGTTGTCTCAGAGTGATGTGCAGGGAATTTGAAGGTCACTGTAAAAATTTGGTTCCACGATCTCATTATACCGCCGCGGAAGGGCGGCCAAACCCCTGCTTTGGCCGCGCTTCCGCCGCGGATTTAACTGTTCACCCTCCCAATTTTTTGCAGTGTGTTCCTGAGTGATAAATGTGGTTTTTGGAATATTAAAATTGGGCCCAGGTTTTCTGTGGTTGCTACAGTTTTGTTTGGGGGCCCACTTGTTAATGTGTGATCAATCGGAAAATTTTAAATACATTTTTCACAGTATTTACATTATATCTGCGACCGTGAATGTCACTCGATCGGTAAATCCGGTCTAACTGCTATAGCCCGGTTAGACGGATTTGCGAACGTGACTTTCACGTTGATGTTCTATGTATTTGCTGTGATGTTGCGGATCGGTCGTGGGGGATAGCCTGGATGCAATGCTAGTACTGTTTTTGTTGTATTATGTACATTTGATATTGCGGGGCGAGCGTCCGACATGTGGACTACCGTCACTGCCTGATTGTATTATTATTTTGGGGCACGACCTGGTTGCGGTCGATGTACCCGTTGTATGTATATTTTACTTTCTGTACTAGGTTTACCCCGCGGAGGGGTGCACGGATAGCCGGGTTCTGGAGGGCAACAAGCCCGCATCTCATGGAATTGAGACGGAGGGGGCTTCAGTCTGGAATTGGCGGGCTATTCGCCGCACTCGTAGGGGGTACAGGTTGACCCAGGAGGGGTGCCCAAGTTACCGGATTCCGTGAAGTGCTGGGTGGTCCATTCACGGCGCTGAAGGGGGCTGCCTCGCTTCAGGTTTTGGCGGGTGACTTGCCGCGCCCGTAGGGGTCTAGGTTTTCATTGCACAGGCTATCCACACGACCAAGGGAACGTCGGGTTTCAGCGGCTCTGTGAAACCCAGGGATCCCAGATATCTGTATTGTTTCTGTGATGCTGTTCATTTTCTGTGATGTTGCATTTTATTCACGCCTTGAGCGAAATATAATATATTGGTATATATATTAGTAGATGTTGTATATGTTTTTCATCCGCGCTAGTCCAGTCCCCGCTCTGCCGTTAGTTAGCTAACCTAACGGGTGATGACGGGACCCAGTGGCGAATGCGGATGGCATATACGTACGTCAGTATATTTTTGTTCTTTGTGGTGTGATCAATTGATGGGACTGCGTTGATTCGGATCAATGCAAGTTAAAACAAACCTATTCTGATGTTGTTGGAACACTTTTCAAAAAGCTGTTATTGCAAGGACGTTCACTTTTGTTTTGCATCGTGGTATTCATTTAGAATATCCTGCTCCTCAGTCGACGAGGCAAGGGCCGAGATCCCTTCACCGGGAGTGACCCCTTGGACAGAAGTTTGCGTCAGGGCATTAACTTCACTATAGCCGATTACTTTTGCTTTGCATCGTGGTATTCAGTTGGAATATCCTGCACCTCATTCTACGGGGAAAGAGCCGAGATCCCTTCACCGGGAGTGACCTCTTTAGTAAAGGTTTTCGTCACTATATTTTCTAAAAAGCTATCCGTTCCTTCAACGATATCAAGTTCATTACGTTAAAGGTTTTCGCCAGAAACCATTCGTAGCCCTCCGTCGTTTCAGACGGGTAGCACGTAGTATTCATGCTATGTTTGTTGACCTTCGTCAAGGCATAGTGTATGGTAGCTGCTTGTTACCTTTCTGCTGCATAGATAGATGCGTTGGTTTGGGACAGTCGTACAGCCTTGTTGACCTTCTCAAGGGCTTGTACGGGTGGATTCAAATTAACCTGGATAATGACGGGTAGAACTTGACATGTGACTTATGATTTGTTGACATTCGCCAAGGTCATAAGAGCATGGGGCAGAAATCTCATCGGGAGTTTCAAAAGAACTGAAACTTTCCAGATACGCGCATACCTTCTGGAGTGTGATACCGTGAGCTGATTCCGTCACGTTATCATGCGATGAGAGTTGGATCCCGATTCCCACTGATGAGTTGGTATACTCCTCGGGTAACCCCGACTAATTCTTCTTTTAGGTTTGGAGAAGAATTTGAGGTACAGTGGGAGGATTCCAGATTAGATAAATTGGTAACCATTCTGATCTAGGTTAGAGTGCACGCTGAGTGTTTCTTTTCTCTCTCTCTTTGGCAGCGACCATTGACCCGACCCTAAGACTATGACTCAGTGACCAAGTTGACCGAACCTTCTTAAACACCGGCTTTTGGATTGTCAGAGTTGCAGACCTCATTGCCACTCCTACTTTTACCCTTTTCTCCAGGACACCCCGTATTACTACGAACGTCCACTTCCATTGGACAAAACCATCGTATGGTTAGATACGAACTCGAAGGGATTCGAGGATGGTTTCCGGTTCTGGAGAAAACGGATAGGATTATTCAGTTGTCTTTTCCTTTTACCCTCTCTCAGGTTACGAGTACTCCTTGGTTTAGGGGTAGTACACCTATTACGCAAATTGGATTGTCTTCTTCCAAACCTTAGGCTGGTGCCGACCGGTAGGGAATGAAGAAAACCAATTAGCATAACGATGGTGTGCAGAAGGTATTAAGTTCAGACAAAGCAAGGGATTAGTAAGAGGGCAAAGTAAATTGCAACAGATATTCACGACCAAACCAAATATTTCGTTACCACTCCCACATCACCTTTGTATTTCTCCAGGACACTCCGTATCACTACGAAGATCCACAGTTTATTTGGATACTCCATCGTATGGTTATATACGAACTCGAATGGAACTTGTTCCAGTTCGGGGATGGATCCTGGTTCAGGAGAAATAGGAATAAAGTACATTCAGGTGTCTTTTATCTTCACCTTCTCTCGTGTTGCGAGTGTTCCTAGGATTGGGACAGTACACCCATTATGCTTATTGGATAGTCTTCTTCCAAACCATAGGCTGGTGCCGAACGGTAGGGAAGGAAGAAAACCATTTGGCTTAAGGGGTGTACAGAAGGTAAAGACTAAAGACATATGAAGGGATTTGGAGAGGTGGCAAAGAATTATACGGTTACAGTCGTGAATCTGGAAGAGGCATTACTAGGAATACCAGAATACCCCATCGGAACATTTCAATGTTTCAGTTTCACTGTGTAATGTTAAAGGAAAACTGATTTTCCGATTACATACTTACTCCAGGGTATGTATTTACCAGGTACGATTCTCACATCTGTATGGTTTTGCAGATGATGAGTGGGAGTAAGTTATTGGGAATTGGGTGATTATCCTCATTATATCGGGATTCGTTGTAATCGGTGATATTTGAGGAAATCACCTGGGCTGTTTGCCGGTCGGCAAATATTTGGTTTTGAATATCCGCTGTTATGCACCAATTTCAAATTGATATATCTGTACGTCTATTTTCATAGAGTGAGATATACCTTTCTGAAATTATGTCTACGACATTTACCTATATCAGTGGATGGTTAGGTAAGGAGCATTAAACAGCGGTGTAATTCTTCTTAACCATAAGTACAGTTTTCAACCTACGGCACACAGTGAATGAGTTATCAGACTCAAAGAACTTATACAGAGTATTGTATGTTGTCCAGGGTCCATCAGGACAGAGGGGTAGGTCCTCGTACTATATTCGGTTTACTTATGACTTCTCTAGTTTTAGACCGGTGTTTCGTGGAAACACAGGGTCCGAATTTTGAGAAGTTACAGGTATTTGAATAGAGTAGAGAACCAGGCGTAGCAAGTATCGGGATTCTTCAAAGAGATCGAAGATGTAGATACTTGTGTATGGTATTCAGTTGATAGTAATGATAAAGAGAAATTGCTTCTCTTTCAGGTTACTCATGATTGGAAGCATTCCTAAGTTGAGTAACGCTGATCGGCCTCTTTCCATTTAGTTGACATGCACTGGAGACAGCTGCATGATGTGAATCTGGTTCAAATAAATCAGTGCCTCTGATTCTATATTGGATATAGAACAGTTCATATCTTAACGATGTTAAGGTACGGGGAGTTGTCCGGTTTATGCTTAAAACCAGATATTGGACAACTCTAGGCACGTTTCTGTAATGGCTGTTTGTGGGTTGACCCAGGCTATGACGAGGGTTGACTTTCTACCATCTGGATGAACAATAGCAATATTGTTCTAGACTCGCCACAGTTTTATTAAAAATGGATTTTTTCAGAAAACAGTAGTGGGAGTATGGTAGAACTGGAAGTGATTCCAGAACCACAAACGATTACTGAAGATTTGATAAGGAACCTAAAGATTCAATCTGGATTGACATTCCATTGGCCACTCCGCAGATACGGTGGGTAACTTCAGGCACCCGAGAGGTACTACGGTAGCCTCAAGGACGGTGACAGTGAAGTTCTTGTTTACCCACAATTGCCATTGCTGTTGTTCCAGGTTACGAGACCCGGCGGGAGGATGAGTATAGCGTCGTTCTAAACCAGTTTTAGAAGTGTACGTCTATATGACTCTGCCATAGGGTTGTCATAGTCAGTGGGAGCAGCGGAAGCATTGGTGGACAGGTTGCTTATGTCTATTTATAGACTAGAGCAGATGTAGCGGAGATAGATCATCTGTTTCTGACGTGACAGTCATGGGTTTGACTTCATCAGAATAGGGGATGGATCTATTGAGAAGGTAGTAGGGTGTGATATCCTGGTATTTGGATGATATACACAGAGTAGGAAAAGAAACTCCTACACTACGATCGGTTATACTTTGGTCGTCACACAGTTGTTTCTCCACAAAGGAAATGGATTTTATATCAGACATACTGGTTACTAGATCTATGTTTTCAGATCTAGATTTGGGTGGTTTCCCAATCAGGGTACTTGACAGCATTCTAAGAGTATTTAGGATGGACGACTCCTGGCACGGTAGTGTACCTGCAGGTAATGGAGTCACCCTCTCCAAAGGTGTCTTACAGACTAAAGGGGAGAGGGACGGGCATGATTGGCAGATCACTTGCTCAGGCAATTGAGTCAATCGTAAGATGTCAAGTACCACACCAGATATTGTTCTTGCACTAGATGCAATAAGTTGACATTAATCCAATCCTGGAGAAACAGTCGGAAGCAGTTTTAGAACATAAGTGGATGTTCTAGGGATATGATAACGACAGCCTCATTCAGGAAACAGTTATCATTCCAGGCTTCCAAGATGACATGGACGACAAGGAGGTTGTCAGAGTTATAGTTTTCCTTCTGATGAGGGGCAGTATTTTGGACAGGTGGTCCAAGGCAATACTGAGGGAGGCATGGCGCGCAGGATACTGATTAAGTTCAGTTGACGATACAGTCTAAGAAGTTTGGATTTGGAGTTCATTTATGAGCTATGTCCCATCAGACATCCAGACACATTCTAAGACAGGTATTGCTCATTTCGGGAGATGGGTTTTCTCCGCGAACTTGAGATATAGAGAGACATAGAAAGAAACAACTAAGCGGATCCACTCACTAAGGCTATTCCTCGAACGCAATAGTTCCGCAAACGAGCTTTGTGAGACTGACTAGTAGAGGAGTTGGATGTTCGGTATCACACGGGCTGTGAGTATGCGACATCGCAATAATTAGCCTTGAGTGCAAGTAGGAGATTGTTGGAGATAGTGCCCTCAGAGTCAATTATTAGGTCACAGGTACGTGATTGTAATGATTGAGGGAGGACCTATCCCGGTAGGACAGTCTTACTCGAGATGATAGTATGCTATCTGGTTTACCTTTATCATCGTGTACTGCTTTAGGTGACCTGACACGTCGCTATTACATGTTGATAGAGCCCCTAGGATTCTTGCTTGACCACCAGCAGTATGAGGGCGATCATATAAGTGGGAGCTGGGGGTCTACAAGCATATCCTTAAAAGGTCCCTAGTCGTGGGAGTTTCGAGACCGGGCATCGATACTCCATTAGTAGACTAGTGTATACAGTCGAGACCCCGACGAGGGGCGGTGGCCGGTCTCACAAGCCACTGGTGTCAGTTGGATCACCTAAGATGTATACAGGTGCTCATTGGGTTATGAGTACACCGGACAGGACTCGCCGGGAACATGCTAGATGGTCATATACCAGACGTCAGATGGCAGTTCCCTGGTGACATGTGTGCAGGTTAGTTCATCGACCTGGGGATCGTCATTTGTCTCGTGTGAGTTCCCACTGTACTTTGATTACTACCCTACCACGGCTCAAAGGAGTCGTGCAAACAGGTTTTAGTTGGGTACAGTCCCGAGCCACATGGAGGCAGTGAGCGTATCTTCAGGGGTTCGTCTCTCCCGGTATTGGGGGTGAGGTCGTGCTGTGTCTAGGAGAGCCATTACACAAAGTCCTTGGCCAAGGCAAGGAGATTTACTGGTAGGTATTCCAGTAGTATCTCAGGGTGTTCTGGGCTACACTCCGACACGACTTGTACCGCTTTTGGGGGTCTGACTTTTACCAACCCCCTAGGCCCGCCATGCGATGCTCATAGACGAACGGACCGGACTGCACGGATATTGTCACTGACAGGCTCAGTAGGGTGTCAGGATGAGTTCGCTCATCGACGTCCCTTTTGGTCAATAGCTGGTGGCCCGTTACGTATTGGCTTATACCTCTGACGGGTTGGTGGTTAAATCCACAGCCATTGTATTGACGAGTCTTTAGAGTCTACCACACTTTCAGTTACTCAAGTTTCGGGCGAAACGCTGTAGAGGCCGTATGGAGATATGGCAGGGTCCGATCAGATACGTGCGGTATTGCACGGATCAGGATCGGACAGTTTGTACTATAGGCCGTATTGGTATATGGCAGGGTTCGATCAGATACGTGCGGTATTGCACGGATCAGGATCGAACAGATATTACTAGCCGGTTTTGGTATAAGCCGGATCCTAGTTTAGTACAGTGTAGATTGTGTCTTTTTGCATTTGTATCCGGACGGAATACAGATGCGGGTGTGTATGCACAGTATCGGGGTTTTTCCTGTAATTTATTACGGGACCAGTTTTCTGGAGTTGCCAGTTTGCATTCCGTTCCGGCCGGTTTTCCTTTGTTCTTTCCCGGCCGGACTTTTCCGATGGAGGGGGTTATTTGCAATTGTGCAAATAACATTTGTGGAGGGGGTTTCTTGTAAAAGATTGATTATGATAGCTTTCATTTCTTTTCAACCATGCTTTTGCTTTATGAGATTTGATTGTGATAAAGTGAGGGTATGGGTTCAATAGTGAGAAGCATGGTGTATGTTTCTTTGTCCCTTGGATGTGGTCACCTCTTCCATTCTCCTACACTCACCTCCCTTAATGTTTCATATTCTTTCCTCCTCCTTTTCAAAGTTCATAAGTTTTTTTTTATGGTTGAGTGAGAAGAAGAAAAGAGAAGGAGAGAGCTTCATCTTTGAGAGAGTAGCATTCTTGATCTCATTTTACATGCTAGAAAAATGCAAGCACCATTTTTCTTCTTGATTCCTCCATCATCTTTCAAAGGCAACAAACCCCAAAGTGAGACATGCACTCTACACTACACTTCCTACAGCATATCTTGAGCATGTCGAGTTGCCGGCTTCATGCGCGAGTTGCCTCGGTATTGAGGTGGGAGCCCGTAAAAGTACCCGGCTTCGTGGTGCCCTTTCCGACGAGGAGGAGATGGACGGAGATCCCGCGAGGAGATCGGAGTGGAGATGAAGACCGGAGGACTTGGATCGTCGGTATACATCTCTTCCCTTTCTTTTTAGTAGCGTAGACTTGTTAATGGTTACGATCCGGAGTTTAGTGCGCGGTGGTGCCGGTTTGCAAAGTCCGCAAAATTTAAGTTTATCACCGTTTCCGCATTCCGGCGTCGGATTGACGGCCGGGGCGCCGCCGTGCACTTACATAATATATATGATATATTGAATTACATTATCTAATACTGGCTCGCTTTATTGATTCATTTTCTCACCGGGTAATACATTGATATATATGCGATATATGTTAATTGTATTATTTTCTTTTGTTACAAATATATATTATATATGTGATATATAATATTTTAACATGATATGATTACTAATGCAACATGTTTAGTGGAGATTAAATAAGGTTAGGGTTTGAATTGGGTTAGTTCTTTCATGAACCTTCTAGAAGGTTTTCTTTTGTTTTGTGCTAAGATATTTTTTAGTGACTCATTCTTAACCTAACCCAAACCCTTAGCCCTAGTTAAATCTCTACAGGGGTTAGCCTTGTCATGGTTGACCATGGTTACATTTGTAATGATATTATCATTTGCATTATTCATCACAAAAGGATTATTCATTGTTCATCTTCTTCTTCCTTCTTGCAAAACTTTCTAGCTTTGATTCATGTGATGAAAATGGGTGAGATTATGAAAATAAAATAGATCTAAATTCCTACTTCATCATCCTAATCTATCATAGCCATTTAGATTAGGGTGTTTACTTCATTTGAGAGTGAGAGCTTGTGTTTAAGAAACTTCAAGGTAGATCATCTTAGTTATCGAAAATCGGAAGCAAGTTTGCATCATTCTCTTCGTGGAGCCTCTCTAGAGTCCGGGTACACGATGATCGCAGCGAAGGGACCTCAACACGGTGCTTTAGAAGTGAAGGACCGGACTACAAAGGTTGTAATCCCAAACTCTTAGTGTTAAAGTGTTTAGCATGCCTTGTTTCGCCTAATCTCTAGTTTAAAGATCTTGGTTAGGGTTGTTCGGTACGTCTAAATTTTAAATCGGTCATGGTTGATGCCTTATAGACCCATGTGAGAGTGCCTAGCAACCCTACAGTGGTATCAGAGCCAAGCTAAAGCTTTAGGCGAAGTCTAGGCGAAGTTTAAAATCCGATCGAACCCCGAAACTCCGAATTATACCCTTCTCTGGAAATTTTGTAAAAATGTAATTTTTTCTGCATTAAAAATACTTTAAAAAATCAGCAGGGAAATACAATAATTACTGTGAAACACGTGCCTTCAATACCTTTAAAGTGCCGCGGAAACGAGGCCATACCAAGGCTTGCGCGGCGGTTCCGCGGCCAAATAGTTGAATCATGACACGTGTTTACACAGTAATGTCCGTAGGAGTTTCCTCATTTTTCTGGGTATTTTTAATTATACTCAAGTGTTGAGTTTTCTGGGTTATATTGGGGACTCGTTGATTCGATCGGATAATTTAACTTCGTTTATTTTTTTTCCGGGTAATTTTAGAAACTGTTAAAAAGTTCGAACGGATATCAATAACTCACTTTTTCCCCTGTCGGAAAATTTTTCAAAAGTTGGATTTTTTCTTGAGTTTGAAACTTCCGGAAAATCATGCAAGTAACACGGTGGACCCTCTAGAAGACAACAAACCTTAACTCGATTATGTGACCGTCTGAACTGCTTCTGAACCTTAGGATTTGGGGCAGTACGGCGTTGCCACATGTGAGGCGTTGGCTTGACCCTTCTACGGCTGGACCATTGGTACTGTGGCATGTGATGGATATTTTTTGAACTCCGCTCAAGTGTTGAGCTATTTGGGAAATCTTGGGTGTTTGATAATTCGATCGGAAAGTTTAACATTGTCTATTTATCTGGAATGTGATACAATATTTGGAATCTACATGTAGTTATGAGATAACTAATTTGAATGTTATAAATCTAGCACTTTAGTCTCAGTTGATCGGTTGCCACGGGATTTTGATGCGATCAAAAGTCCGTCGCAATCACGTAGCGTACGCGGATACTCGCCGGATAAACTTAATAGATAGCCACGCCCCATAGCCCCGACCAAGTGACTGTAGGAGAACCTCGTCGCCAAAAGCATCCGTTCGGGTGCTCGCGGCAGCGGTGTTCCGCCTTAGTGCATTTCGTCGACGGCATCCGAGGGTGCGGCCGTCTACTAAAGTTTGCGATGAGCATTCGATCAGGATGTCGGGAATCTTGTTGAATTGCCCGACTTGATATTGAAAAGTGTTTTCGATAAAGAGACTAAAATGCGGAGTTTATAATTGTTAGGTATGCGATGTCTAAGGAATTCATTTGGTTAGGCATGCGATGTCTAAGGAGGTTGCGGATTCCAACTGTTGTAGTTTTACACTTTCTTTTCTGTGACCGTAAGCGTAGTATGTGGTATATCGTCGGCTTCGTTTCTATACATCAACGACAATCAGGATATGCATGCTTGCTTACGTTGATGATATGAGATATTATGTGTTGCTGTGATATGTTATATTGGATCGTCGTGTTTTGAATAGCCGGGGGTTTTATATGAGATGGGAGTTTTTCTTTTTCATTCATGTAAAATTCATTTGTATGTAATATTCTTTTATTGGGACACTTCCGGGCTGAGGATGATGTCACCATTGTATATTATTTACTTTTCCGCATTAGGTAGACCTAAAGCGGGGAGCACAAGTAACCGGGTTCTGGGGTCCAGTGGGAGACCATCTTGAGGAGTCGAGACCGGGTCTCCTAACCCTAGAATTGGCAATGTTGCTTGCCGCTCTCGTAGGGGTCTAGGGATGTGGGTTTGGCTATTCATCGCGACCGTGGAATCCGTGTTTTATACAAGCTCGTATTAAAAACACGGACCTCCTAGTATATCCAATATTTCATATATGTTCTTCTGCTGCAATGTTCTATGATGAGATCATATTACTGCCTAAGACGAATGTTTATATTATATATATGAGATATATGTTATATTGCAGATTTCGTTTCAAATGTGATGCTTGTGAAGCATAATAAAATGGGACTTCATTAATGAGATTAATGAAAATAAAAGAAACCTAAGATGTTGTAGAAACTTGTTTAAAAACTAGTAGCTATAGTTCTTGCTTTGCATAGTGGTGTTCCTTGTAGAACATCCAGCACCTTATTCGATAAGGAAAAAGCCGAGATCCTTTCACCGGGAGTGACCTCTTTAGCGAAACTAGCAGATGCTACAAACTCGGTTTGTCTTTTGATTGTTTCTATAGTTTTTGATTTGTATAATGGTATTTGTGAAATACCCTGCACCTTATTCGATGAGGAAAAAGCCGACGATCCCTTCACCGGGAGTGACCTCTTTAGCAAAACTAGAAAAGCCTCAAAAACATTCCATCTAAAAATCACTCGATTCTACAATGATATCAAGTTCATTACGCAAAGGGTTTTCTTAAAAACCTGACGTAACCCTCCGTCATTTTAGGAAGTAGGGTACTTAGTATTCGTGTTGTGTTTGTTGACCTTAGTTAAGGCACAGTGTACGGTAGCTAAGTGATGTCTTCCTATATAGCATATGATGCGATTAGTTAGGACAGTCATGTGACTTTGTTGACCTTAGTTAAGGGTCATATGGGTGGGTCTATTTAATCAAGAAATGACGGGTAGAACTTGACTAGTGCTTATGATTTGTTGACCATAGTTAAGGTCGTAAGTCACTAGGGGTAAAATATTATTGGGAATTTCAAGTGTCGAAATTTGCAATGAGATTGCATACCTTCTATGAGATAGTTGGATCCCGATACCCGCTGCGAGTAAGAGTTATTCCTGGGAGAGTTTTACACATTACAATTAGCCGATCAAGTAGGTGTCTAGAAAGGTGTTAACGGGGTTACGCCCCTGGGAAAATGAGATTTATTTTAATTAGGTCCGTGCGAAAGCACGGGGAACCTCCCTCAAAGTACCGGCACTGGCCTGGCTGAAAGATTGGCAAACTTGTAGAGTGTAATTAATCCCGACTAGTCTTTCCTTTTAGGGTTTGAAGGAAGATTTGACTAAAACAGTGGGAGACATCCTGATTAGATAAATTGATAACCAATCTAATCTTGTAAAAGCGGACGCTGGGTGTTTTCTTCTCTCTCTCTCCAGGTAGCGACCATGTCACGCCTTAATCAAGATAATAATACGGATGTATTGACCGAACCCGCTTGTTATACTGCGCTAGGGAACGTTGGTCCCGCTCCAACTTATAATTGTTATAAGACAGAGCAGGAAATAGGGGATTACCAGAATTCCCGTGCCGCCCAAACGAAGAAAGTACATGCTGATGCATCTTCTTCGGGTGTGTTCATTACCGAGAACTGTTTCTCAGTATCCTTTACGTCCTGGGTATGAGATACCGGATCAGGATCCCGCAAATGTAATTTGTTACATGGGCTACAGAGAGGTAGAGAACTGAGAACGGGTGATAAATTTCATGAGATAGAAAGGGTGCAAGTGTTGCAGCCAAGTCTGTTGGTAGTTATCACCCTGTATTACCAGAATACATTGATTCTGAACGAATGTTATTAGATACCGAACCTGATATACAACATCATATCAGTCTCTTTATTAGTAAAGAAGGATATAATTTTATAATGTTGGATAATGTTTTGAACATTTCCTACATCAAGAGTTGATCGGTTCAGGCACGTTATCTAAAAGCATAGACGTTCTAAATCATACCACAGTTCTTAAAGTACAGAACACACACAAGAGAAAGAGTTCAGAAATGAACGAATCCTTCTTGAGGTATTGTAGACTAGGTCATATCAATGCGACCCGACTAGCTGAAATTACATTTAGATGCATATTTAAATTATTTTGAATTTACATCTTGTGAAACTTGCCGGTCATGTCACAAAAATAAGATGACCACAGCTCTATTTATTGGAAACAGAGAAAGAGTTAGTGAACTCTTGGGATTGATACATGCTGATGTATGAAGGTCCCCTGTCTACACATGCCAAGACCGGTTCTTTGTACTTCATTACATTCACTGATTATCTCTCAAGATTCGGACATATGTTCCTGTTGAAACACAAGTCTGGAACTTTTGAGAAATTCAATGAATATAAGTTAGAAGTAGAGAACCAAGAATGGGTAAAAGTATTATGTCCTTTGATGAGATCAAGGAGGAGAATACTTGAGCACGGAATTTCTGGACTATTCCAAAGGAGAATGAGATTCTCTCTCAGCATTACTCCTCCGTATACACCACAGCACGTCGGTGTATCGGGGCGGAGCAATCACACCCTATGTGATATGGTGCGCTCTATGATGAGTACTACTGAGTTTCCTATTTTCTTTTGGGAGTTATGCACTTGTGAAGCTGCATACCTATTGAATAGGGTTCCAATCAAATCAGTTACCTACCACTTCATATGTGATATGGAAAGGGAAGAGCCCATATCTTAAGTTTGTTAAGATTTGGGGTTGTCCGGCCTATGTCTAAAAAGCAAAATCTGGACAAGCTCGAGGCAAAGTCAGTTCTGTAGAAGTTTGTTGAATATCCCAAGCTTTAGCAAGGGAATATCTTCTACCTAACCGAGGAACAAAAGATGTTTTGTTTCTCAGCATGCCACGTTTGTGAAAGGGAATTTCTTGTGAAGAAATTAGTGGTCATGAGGTAGAACTGGAAACAGTTCCAGCTATACAAACTGCAGCTGATGATTTGGTAGAACCAAAGGATTCAATAGTTTCCAACGAACCTCAGCCTCTCCTCCGATCTAGTAGGGTTCCTCACCCACCTGAGAGATACTTCGGTTTCTCTATGACAGTGGGAGCGAGGATTGCATCATGAGATGATGACCCAACTAGTTTCGAGCTGGCCATCAAGAGTGGGACTCTGTAAAAATGGCTGGATGCTTAGCGATCTGAGATGGAATCCTTATACACCAACAAAGTATGGACTTTGGTTGCTTTATCTGAAGGGTTAAATCCCCATCAGGAGCAAGTATATCTTGAGAAGATTACTTGGTGTACATGGAAAAGTTGAGACTTTCAAAGCTATGCTTAAGTCCATCCAGATCCTACTTGCCACGGCTACATACCATGACTACGATATCTGGCGGTTAGGTGCCATGACTGCTTTTTTAAATAATGATTTGGAAGAGAGCGTCTATAAGTACACAGCCAGAGGGCTTCGTAGACAGTGGGAGCAGCGAAAACGTGTGCAAGATGATTTATGTGACAGGCATCGCGGAGTTGGAACATCTGTTTTGATGTGGTAGTCAAAGAGTTTGACTTCATCAAAATGGTAGATGAACCTTGTATATACAAAAAGGTAGTAGGGATTATGGTGGTGATCCTCGTAGAGTACGTGGATGATATACTCTTGATAGGGAAGGAGTTTCCTATGCTACGCTCGGTCAATCTCCGCTTATCACAAGGATTCTCCATATAGGATCAAGCTGATACCTCCTAAATCCTAGGTTTTATATCTATGAGATAGATCTAATTGGATGTTAGGATTCTCACTAGTTGTAGTGAGATGGTATCAATCGATCATGGGGAGAATCACTGGAAAGGTTCCAGAGTGATAAGGACGCCTGAATGTCAGTCGCAGGCATTGTCTTTATCCTCAGTGGAGGGACGGTATGTTGGAAGAGTTCCAAGCTAGATACCGTGACTTACTAGACGATTAAAGGCAAGATACATCGTTACCAAGGATGCTACCAAAGTGGCAGTCTCGATATATATATAAGTTCATGAGATGAACTTCGTTCCTACCATTGTGTGACAATGGAGTTGTGGCTTATGCCAAGGAACCCCCGTCCCATCAGAAATCCAGATATAATTCTTAGGCAGTATCACCTGATCATGGAGATGGTTGATCTCCAGGGAGATTGAGGTTAGGAGAGTAGACACAGAGGATAACAGCGCGGATCCACTCACACAGGCCGTTTTCCCAGTAGAGACTTTTTATGGGATGGTTGAGTATAAGATACTTCAACCACAGCTAATTGTTGGGTATATGATACCATAACAGATGGCCCTAGTGCAAGTGGGAGATTGTTAGTTGTATGTATGCCCTAGAGGCCATTACTGTACATATGATGTATATTGTAATGGATGCTTGGACATATATAGGGAGGACTTTCTTGCTCGACATGATAGTATGCTATCTGGTTGTACTTTATCTTAACATGTACTATGATTGTCTCTATGTTACATGTTGATAAAGCCCTTAGGATATGTACTCGACTACTGGGACTATGATGAGATCATACTAGTGGGGCCATGCTAGTTAACGAGTACATCCTATAACAGTTCCTAGTCGAGGGTGTATCGAGACAGGGCATCGATACACCAGAGTAGACTAGCGTATACGCATCTTGACCCATATGATAGGCGATGGATGATTCCATATCCATCGGTGTTTGACATCAAGGATGGTGTACGGGTGCTCAGTAGAGACTGGGTACACTGGACGGACTCGCCGAGAACTCCCAGATGGTATTATACCTCACGTCAGATGGCAGTTCTCCGGTGACACTGGTACAGAGTAGTCTGTTGACCCGAGATCGTCATAAAGTCTTGTGTAATTCCCACAGTGCTTTGATTTCCATCATACCACGTCCAAGAGGGCATGCAAAAAGGTGGCTTTTAGGTACAATACCGATTCACATGGAGGCAATGAACGATAGGAGGGGATTCGTCTCTCCCAGTATAGGGAGTTGATGTTGTGCTGTGTTCGATTGGCTATAACTGGAAATCCCTGGACAGGGTTGCTGAGATTTACTGGTAAGTGTTATCAGTAATTTCTTGAACTATTATAGACCTCATATCGACGCGACTTATCAAGCTACTGGGGTCTGACGTATACCACCCCTAGGCGAGATATGCGACATATCAGACGACGAGACCGGACTGTACGGGAGTGTTACTGATTGGATTCGCAGGAGAATGTACAGGCTTGCTTGTTGATCTTCTGATCGCTCAATACCTGGGTGGCTGTTACGTTTAGCTGACCGCTTGCAGCTTGTGGGTGTTTGATATGATCATCACCTGCTACCGGCGTATTGACGATTCTTTAGAGTCCTACACAGAGGTTTCTTGACTCAGGAAAAATGGAGTAGGGGCACATATGTGATATGTGCAGGACCGAGGATAATGCGATATGAGATACCGTATTATATTCTCGCGTTATTTTGATATGAGCCGGATCATCGGATCAAGTGTTGATTCGATGAATCGGTACATGATATATTAGTCGGTTATATTCGATATAGCCGGATTGTCGGATCAAGTGTTGATTCGATAATTTAATGTATAATAATATATATGATATATTGAATAACATTATCTAATATTGGCTCGCTTTATTAATTCATTTTCTCACCGGGTAATACATTGATATATATGCGATATATGTTAATTGTATTATTTTCTTTTGTTACAAATATATATTATATATATGATATATAATATTGTAACATGATATGATTACTAATGCAACATGTTTAGTGGAGATTAAACAAGGTTAGGGTTTGAATTGGGTTAGTTCTTTCATGAATTGTGCTAAGATATTTTTTAGTGACTCATTCTTAACCCAACCCAAACCCTTAGCCCTAGTTAAATCTCTACAGGAGTTAGCCTTATCATGGTTGACCATGGTTACATTTGTAATGATATTATCATTTGCATTATTCATCACAAAAGGATTATTCATTGTTCATCTTCTTCTTCCTTCTTGCAAAGCTTTCTAGCTTTGATTCATGTGATGAAAATGGGTGTGATTATGAAAATAAAGTAGAGCTAAATTCCTACTTCATCATCCTAATCTATCCTAGCCATTTAGATTAGGGTGTTCACTTCATTTGAGAGTGAGATCTTGTGTTTAAGAAACTTCAAGGTAGATCATCTTAGTTATCGAAGATCGGAAGCAAGTTTGCATCATTCTCTTCGTGGAGCCTCTCTAGAGTCCGGGTACATGATGATTGCAGCGAAAGGACCTCAACACGGAGCTTTAGAAGTGAAGGACCGGACTACAAAGGTTGCAATTCCAAACTCTTAGTGTTAAAGTGTTTAACATGCCTTGTTTCGCCTAATCTCTAGTTTAAAGATCTTGGTTAGGTTGTTCGGCACGTCTAAATTTTAAATCGGACATAGTTGATGCCTTATAGACCATTGTGAGAGTGCCTAGTAACCCTACATATAGTGCATCTCATATTATTGTACATATGCCATCATGACTGCATATGTAGGATTGGTCGTTTATCGTGCATGCTTGTGATTACCTGTACGATATTATTTATTACTCACGAGTTGGCAACTCACCCCCGTTGTACCACAGTGTTTTGCAGGGTTGACCCTCAGTATAGTCGCGGCAGGGATCTTTATTACATCTACTTCTGTGGATACCGCTACTTTTGAGCGCGTGATTTTGTGTAGGTGGGTTTTACAAGTATCCGTATGATTCCACTTGTATATCTTATTTGTATCTAGTACTCTCCATCTACCATCTTTATGTATTTGACTTAGAGACGGGACTGAGAGTATTCTTTGATATTTGTATATTATTTGTGACTATGGTTGTCGTGCTCGTGTGAACCGGCCTTTATTTCATGCTGCGATATTATTTTAATCCTTATTTGCTTATTTCTTCGCTACGGCGTCATATATATACCTGTTAATGTTCCGCCTTTAGGCGTGAGTTGCTCATGTTTGGGGATGCCTTTTATATTCTATGTTTTGTACCCGTTTTGGACTAGTTTTTACAAAGAAGATGCTGCCGAAATTTTTAAGAAAATAAATTTAAGTTTTTGAGATTTTTAACTTGAGATTTCAAATGTTTTTAACTAATGTTTTATCACTCTATATTTTCATGATTTAGATTTCTGGGTTTTAGGCTTTACTTGAATTACATTACGCCTTTAGACGTTGCGTGATTTAAGTACCGGGCGCGTTCCTAATTTGGGTCGTGACAGATCCTGATCTGGTATTTAATACCCAGAACGTAGAGCAGACTGAAAAACAGTTCTCAATAACTAACACACCCGAAGAAGATACATCAACATGCTTTTTCTCCGTTCGGGTTGCGTGGAAATCCTTGCATTCCCCTATTCCTTGCTCAGATTTATAACAATCATAAGATAGAGCGAAACCAACGTTCGCCAGCTCAGTATAATAAGCGGGTTCGGTTAATACATCCATATTATTATCTTGATTAAGGCATGTCATGGTCGCTACCTGGAGAGAGAGAGAAGAAAACATTTTAGCGTGTGCTCTTGCAAGATTGGATTAGTTATAATCTTATCTAATCAGGATGGCTCCCACTGTTTTTATCAAATCTTCTTTCAAACCCTAAAAGGTAAGATTAGCCAGGATTAATTACACCCTACAATTTCGTCAATCGGTCAGCCAGGCAGGTATTGGTACTCCGAGGGAGTCTCCCCATGCTTTCGAATAGAACTAATTAAATAATCTTGATTCCACAGGGGCATAACCCCGTTAACACCTTTCTTAGACTCCTACTGGATCAGCTAATTGTAAAGTGGAAAACTCTCCCAGAAGTAACACTTACTCGCAGTGGGTATCAGGATCCAACTATCATATAGAAGGTATGCAATCTCATTGCAAATTTCAACACTTGAAATTCCCGATATCTGTTTTTACCCCATGCGGTTTATGACCTTGACAAGGTCAACAAACCATAAACCGCAAGTCAAGTTCTACCCGTCATTTCGTGATTGAATCAAACTCACCCGCACGACCATTGACAAGGTCAATAAGCAGTACGACTACCCTAATCCAATCGCATCACATGCTGTAGATAAGCACTAATTCAACTACCGCACACTACGCCTTAACAAGTTCAACAAACGCAGCACGAATACTAAATAGTCTTTATCTGAAATGACGAAGGGTTACGTTTGGTTTTGAAGAAAACCTTTTAACGTAATAAACTTGATATCGTTGTAGAATCTAGTAATTTGAAAAAGGAGTGGTTTAAGCTCCGCTTTTAAAATCGAGTAGTTTTCAAAACAAACCTAGTGGATTGTAGCATCTGCTTGTTTTGCTAAAGAGGTCATTCCCGGTGAAGGGATCTAGGCTCTTTCCTCATTGAATGAGGTGCTGGATATTCATAATGGAATACCGCTATGCAAAGCAATAACTAGAGCTACCTTTTTGAAAATTTTGATTCTACAACATCTTTTAGATTTCTTTCTTTTCATTGATCTCATTAATGACGTCCCATCATTTATGTTTCCTAAATATCACAGAAGAAACGAAAATAGAACGTACGCTTATGCCATCCGCGTTCGCCATGAGGCCCCGTCATGCACCGTTAGGTTACTTAACTAACGGCAGAGCGGGGACTGGACTAGCGCGGGTGCAAAACATAAGCAACGTTTATTATATATATCATATATATATAGCATTCGTCTCACGCAGTTATATGATCATATCACAGAAGTCAAGCAGCAGAAGCAAACATATGAAATATTAGATATACTAGAAGGTTCGTGTTTTAAATTAAGCCAATAATGAAAAACACGAATTCCATGGTCGTGATGAATAACCAAATCCACATCTCTAGACCCCTATGAGAGCGGCAAGCAACCCTGCCAATTCTAGAGTTAGGAGACCCGGTCTCAACTCCTCGAGATGGTCTCCCACTGGACTCTAGAATCCGGTTACTTGTGCTCCCCGCCTTAGATCTATCCTAATGCGGAAAAGTAAATAATATACATCAATGGTGACAACAACCTCAACCTGGAAGTGTCCCAATAAAAGAATATTACATACAAAATTTACATGAATGAAATAGAAAAACTCTCATCTCACATAAAAGACCCCGGCTATTCAAACATGACGATCTAATATAACATATCAGAAGCAACATATAACATCATGTGTCATCAACGTAAGTAAATATGCGTATCCCGAATGTCATTGACATATAGCAACGAGATCGGGGATACACCACATATTACACTTACGGTCGCAGAAAAGAAATGAAAACTACAATAATTAGAATCTGCATATTCCTAAGACATCATGAACTCGAAATATCACATACTCCGGATTTTATGCCTAACCCTATAAACCTTTCATTTAAATCTCGAATTGAACACTTTTCAATAACAAGTCGGGTAATTCAACAAGATTCCCGATAAAACGATCGAATGCTCGTTGGGAACTTTAGTAGATTGCCGCACCCCCGATGCCGTCAACGAAGTGCACTTGGGCGGAACACCGCAGCCGCGAGCATCCGAGTGGATGCTTTTGGCTATGGTGTTCTCATATAGTCACTTGGTCGGGGCTATGGGGTGTGGTTATCTAGTAGCGTTTCCCGGCGAGTGTTCGCGTACAATACGAGATTGCGACGAAGTTTTAATCCGAATCGAAACTCCGTGGCAATCGATCAAATGAGACTAAAATGCTAGATTCACAAAACACAAACTATTTTTCACAAAACTAATTAATGTGGATTCCAAATATTGTATCGCATATCATAAAAATCTAGACGATGTTAAACTTTTCGATTGATTCATCAAACACCCACAAATCACAGAGACCTCAACAACCTGAGCCTCACTAAAAATACCTAGAAAGTGCCAAATAAGAAGATGGAGCTGCACAAGAAAAAAGAACCAATAACCCCTCAAGACTGCGGCGGAACCGCGGCCAAACCATGTGTTTGGCGGCGGTTCCACGGAAACTTGATGGAGTTGGGGTCGCGAACTTCTTGGGGCTCCATCAAATAACCTGCATGATTTTCTGAGAATTTTTAATCTGCAAAATATCAACTTTTTAAAAAATGGACAGAAAATTTAAAAATGCGGGTTTTTGAACTTCGATCGAACACTTTAACATCGTCTAGACCTCTCCTAATGCTCTAGCTTAGCTCTGATACCATGAAAGTGTATTTTAGCACCACCACTAGGTTATACAAGTATCATGTATGCAATTTTTAAAAAACTAGAGTGCTAAGCTACACTAACCTAGAATCTAACTAGAGTATTAGGGTTTTCTAAGCATGAAAGTAAGTTCTATATTAAGTGAAGAGGGTTACAACCTTTGTCAACCAAGTCCTTCACTTCTATAGTGCCACGCCCCGCTTTCCAGTATACGGGCAGAGGACACAACGAGGCCGCTACGTATTTACTCTGAAGTAAACACGTTGAGCATATCTAAGCAATATAAAATGTAATGTACACAAAAGACAGAGACAATAGATATAATTGAACAGCAACTTTATTTACTCACATTCTTTTTACAATACATCTGAAAAGTAAATATATGGAATGAAAAGCAATGCCTAAACAGTGGCATAACAGAAATGGAAAGTACTGAAATGAAAAGTACAAGTATCTAGAGCTCCGGGTTGAAGGCTAGCTGATCCAAGTCCTCGCTGGTGGGCTCGATCTCCTGAAGGTCTGATCCACCTGACAACATTCCAAAGAAGAAAGAGAAGGAATGTCGTCAGCGAACAATCGCTCGGTAAGTCCCAAAGATAAGGGAGAAGTAAAATAGACAGAAAGAGAGAATATGTAACTTTAAAAGTGATATTATATCGTTATAATGTTGTATTTAGTGATAACGATGTTGTTTGTAGCTTGGTACAGAAGAGGCCGGTGTTTACGAGAGGAGTCTCGTTAGACCAGAGACTACGATGAACGGAATACAAGGAACCATTCAGCCACGGTACAACGGCAATTGAATTCAGGTTAGGTGTCTTAATGGTTGCAGTCTCGTGACACTTCTAACACCTTCCGTACCAATCTACCCCTTAAACCCCGTGATTTCTTGATTGTATTATGTTGAATTGTATAATAAATTATATAGATGGATGACTTGCCGAAACCATGATATCAGTAAATGGATGTAACTGGAGAATCATGTAGATGGATATATATCCATGGTTCGGTTCGGTCAATATAGATTGATTAGATTGAACAGATTGAATATATTGATTCATATTGAATTGTGTTATATACTTGAATTATATTCAAGTCAGATTGATTATATTGAGATTCAGTCTGAGTCAGTCAATTAGAAAAGAAATTGAATCCTGAATTAGGTTTTGGTGTTATCCGTAACCGCTGCACATGGACGGCGGGATTTGTGTCTTTTTCAAAGACGAGTACCGTGTTGATAACACCGTTTGTTAAGTTGTCTACCTTAAATAGGCAAGCACCCATATCTCCGGCTCGCTGAGGCTCAAGAGACCGGTCCCGCTTAAACATATATTTACTAGGGTCCTTATTGTAATTTAATATAACTTGAAAATGTTTTATGTAAAAATAATTTTGTATAATTTTCAAAATACAACTCAAGTATTTTATTATCGTTTTTAAAGTTTTCATTGATGTCTATTTTATCATTGTGACATTTCTGGTGAATAAAACCTATTTTTCATAATATATGATATTTATTTGTAATATTGAAATTGTATGGTATTTTCTTGTAAATGAGATGTTTTTCTTGAATTTTGGAAATGTGGAATTTTATAAATATTAAAAATAGATATTTTGATATTAATTACATATATATTATTTATTAAAAATATAAGTTTTATTTATAATAGAAATCATATTTTCTAAAGAAAATTGTATTTTAAATCTTTCGAGACCGTATGCTCCTTGCGGAGGTCTGCATCTCGCACTACTAAGTCTGAGGATATGCGATAATCCGCATCATACCGAACGGGTTTCCCGAAATGGATTGTAGCGGAACATTGCAAAGATTTGTTAAAAATACATATCTTGTAGGAAAAGGTTTTTTTTATAAGTTGGAGGTAGTTTTGTGTAAAATCATATTTTCCCAAAACTATGTTCCCAAATATCATCGTGCTATATTACATATGAGTGTTGTGAGGAGGTAGGTCATTACCTCGTGAGTTTTCTAAAGGTATAGCAAGGGTAATGATGTTTTATGTCGAAACTAAATTATATGGTATTTTTCTGAAAAATTGCGATAAAAAGTAAAATAGGAATTCTTTTGATATGAAACTTGTCAATATGTTTTGTTAATATTTAATGATCATGATGTGATGGTTTGGTATTATTGTTTTTAAGAAAAATATGATTTTTAAGGAAAAACCGAATCGGAAGTCGGATTAACTCCACTTCCGTCGGGTTTTAGAATTCGAAGTTTTTAGAATAGTAAAGAGAAGAGGGAGAAGGGACTTACTAGATTGTAGTGGAGAGGAGAGGAAAAGGAAGAAGTAGGAGGTGCCGGTGCGTCGTTTCATCGCCGGAATCTCCTCGGAACGTTGTCGGAAGTTCGCCAGAGCTTCGCCCTTCGCTAACTCCACTTGCACACAAAAAGTCTAGGGAATTTTCTTGAGAGTTTGGACAGAGATTTGGAAGTGAGGAGGGGTGAGTTTAGGTGTGGTATTTATAGGAAAAATTAGGGTTTAGGATAGATGAAAGGGTATGAAAAAAATGTATTTAATTTTGCATTTAAAAAATTAAAAGGGGTGTTTTAATTCTCTGTTTAATTTCAGAGATTTTAAATAGTGCAGGGGGAGTGGGGTAGGCCAAAGGTCTCAAATGCTTCATGAAAATCGGGGTTTGGAACTGAGTCGGCCGGCGGCGCCGGCCCGATTCAACTGAGTCAGGCCGAGTCTTTCCACCACCTGTCCCCTGTCGATTGGTCTACCTCGTGGACCTGTTTGTTTTATGTGTGACTCTTAGTTTTATGGGTTATGCACGTGTAGACTCTTGGGCTTCTAAAAAGATTAAAAGAAAACTAATTAAAAAATTAATGTGGCTGATGGGATTTGAACTCTGGTGCTTTGGTTCAGCAGTGCAAGGTCTTACCAATGAGCTACAAGCTCCTTCTTGCTGTTCAAAAGTAAATTAAATACTTATAGTACTCACAGGAAATGTAAATACCCCAAGTATACATTAACTTTAAATCAATTTTATGTACACAAGAATTGGAGTTGATACAGTCTACCCTCCTTATAAAAATTTCGTCCTCGAAATTTACAATTTTATTTTAAGGACTAGTTTACAAATATGTGAGGGTATCTTGCACGCATCTCATCTTCCCTTTCCCATGTCGATTCTCCTGGAGTGTCTTTTCTCCACATCACTCG
Organism: Agapanthus africanus; assembly: GCA_030015575.1. Lineage (NCBI taxonomy): Eukaryota > Viridiplantae > Streptophyta > Magnoliopsida > Asparagales > Amaryllidaceae > Agapanthus > Agapanthus africanus. The sequence continues at coordinate 464,353,418 of CM057343.1, forward strand.
AACCAAGTTGACTTCCTTGTTCCGAAGTGACTTCACTTTTCTATCCAGGATCTCAACAGGTGGTTGCTCACAAGATAAGTCGGGCTGTACAGTGAGCTCGGAATGATCGAGAATATGGCTGGGGTCACTCACATACTTTCTGAGTTGGGATATGTGGAACACATTATGCACTCCTTCCAATGAAGGTGGAAGTGCCAAACGGTATGCCACTTCACCGACTAGTTTGAGTATATCGAACGGTCCAATGTATCTTAGACTTAGCTTACCACGTCTTCCAAATCGAATCACTCCGCGGTTTAGAGATATCTTCAGAAATATATGATCTCCTGGCTGGAACTCCAAATGACGGCGCTTTGCATCAACCCAGTGCTTCTGTCGATCTTGGGCTATGCGCATATTTTCTTTGATAGTGCGTACCACATCTACGGTTGCTACTATCATCTCAGGTCCAAGAAGTTTCCTATCACCGATGTCATCCCAACTTAATGGCAATCGACACTTCCGTCCATAAAGTGCTGCAAAAGGTGACATTCCGATACTTGCTTGGTAGTTGTTGTTGTATGAAAACTCCACCAGATGTAGGTGATCTTCCAACGATCCTCCAAAGTCTAGCATACATGCTCTGAGAATATCCTCCAAGATCTGAATAGTTCGCTCAGACTGACCATCTGTTTGTAGATGATAAGCCGTGCTGAAGTTCAGACTTGTTCCCAAGCTTGCTTGCAGACTCTGCCAAAATTGTGATCAAAACCTGGTGTCATGATCAGAGACAATGCAGACCGGTACTCCATAAAGTCTCACGATTTCCTGTATGAGTTCATGTGTATCAGAAATAGTACATTTTGAAGAGTTTAAATATTACTTAGATTCTTACCTCCATGTACTTCCTTGCTAATGTCTCAGTAGATTAGCCATCTCGAAATGGGATGAAGTGAGCCGACTTTGTGAGTCGATCCACAATAACCCATACCGCATCGTTACCCTTTATGTTGCGAGGAAGTGCAGTCACAAAATCCATCGTGATGTGTTGCTACTTCCATTCTGGGATAGGTAACGGTTGAAGTAACCCAGCATCCTGTGATGTTCAGCCTTTACTTGCTGATACACCAAGTATTTTGCGGCGCTTATGGCTACTTCACGCATCATTCCATGCCACCATTAATTTTGACATAGATCTTTATACATCTTTGTACCTCCACGGTGTACTGAGTAGGGAGAGCTGTGAGCTTCTTTCATTAACTCTTCCCGAACAGAACCTTTTGGTACACATAATCTGCTGCCGTATCTCAAAGATTCGTCTTCATGGATGATGAAGTCTGTTCTGAGTCCATTCTCCACTTGTTCTCTGATCTTTTGCAACTTAGCATCACTTGCTTGAGCTGCTTTGATTTGATTGACAATGGTAGATTGAACTTGTAAATTCATTAAACTTGAAGCGTTACCTGACATGACTACTTCAATATCCATCTGATGCAAGTCTTGTTGAAGTTTCCACTGAGTGGTGAGATTCGTTGCTAATGGTTGGCGACTAAAGGCATCAGGTACCATATTCACCTTCCCTAGGTGATATTGCAGGTTGATGTCAAAGTCCACCATGAGTTATAACCATCGTCTCTGCCGCATATTAAGCTCCTTCTGAGTAACACATATTTCAGACTCTTGTGATCTGTGTATATGTTCACTCGTTCACCAAGAAGATAATGGCGCCAAATCTTAAGAGCAAAGATTACGGCCGCCAACTCCAAATCATGCGTCGGGTAATTGCGCTCATGAATCTTCAGTTGTCTTGAAGCATAAGCTACAACTCTTCCATGCTGATGTAAAACACATCCTAATCCCTTACCGGATGCATCGCAGTATACTTCGAAACCTCCAGTTTGATCCGTGATTGGCTCGAAAAAGTGTGTTTGTAGAATAACCGCAATCAGAACGGTGTCGCGCGTAGCTAGACCGAGGTGAGTACGGGTCGTCCTCAGGGAAACGTTGAATATTTTAATCTTACTTTAGATGTGTTGAAAAAGAGAGGAGTGATAAGAATGTTGAGGAATGGTTTCTAGATCTACGTTAAGCACTGTAGGGTTCCTAGGCACCCTAATGAGGTCTCACAAGGCATCGATCATGCCAATTTCAAAAAATCTAGGTGCCGAGAAACCCTAATACGGATCGTTGGCTAGAAATCTAGGCGAAAAGATAACTAGTTAACACTTAACTACAAGAATACGGAAATACAACCTTTGTAGATCCGGTGCTCCACCTCCATAGCTCCGCAACGAAGTCCCTTTGCTGTCCAAATGAATTTCCGGGCTCTAGCGTCGGCTTCGTCGGAGAAATGGCGAGCTAGGTCGTCGATGTCCATGCCGAAGATGATCTACGTCGAGGCATCGCTAAATCAAGCTCCACCTTCACCAAGTCATGAAAACTTGTGAAGGAAACACACTCTACTACTTGGCAAGAGGTAGAGAATGAAGAAATAGGAAGTGGGTTGACTTTAGAATTGGATTTCTCACTCATTTCCATCAATCACCATTGATGGAGCTTGCTTTCTTCAAGTGAAGAAAGGAAGGAGAAGAAGAATATTATGATAAGATTAATAAGAAAAGAAAAGAATAATCATTCTTATCATAAAGGTAACCATGGTAAAGTGTAGAGAGTGAACAAGGGTTAGTGGAGTGGTTAGGGTTAAGCATGAGACAAAAATGGTGACATGGTCAAAGTGTTCATGAAGCTTCATAAAAGATTAAAAGAATGCCACCATTTTTCTCACCCTTTTTCTTTTTCCAAATGAATAACTAAATAATAAATAAATAAATGAAAAAGAAAACAAAACCCTAACCATTCACAACCATGGTTTAATCTTTACACTTAACCAATATAGCATGCATCATCAAACATGATACAAACTTGTGCACAAAATCATATCGCATATACAATGCGCACATCCGAGTGAGAAAATCCATTCAAAGTGAACAGATACTAGTTAATGCAAAGTAATATATCAAATATATAATTATACATTAAATCATTAAATCAACACTTGATTCAATGATCCGGTCATGTCGCACATAACCGACTGGTATCAATAGTAACAACTTATCGAATCAACACTTGATCCGATAACCCGGCTATATCGCATATAACCGATCAATGTCACATCGCGAGAATCGAATACAGTATCACATACTGGTATTATTCTCGGTCCCGCACATATCTCATATGCGCTCCTATTTCGTTTCGCTTGAGCCAGGAAACCTCTGTGTACGACTCTAAAGACTCGTCAATACGTCGGCAGCAGGTGATGATCATATCAAACACCCACAAGCCGCAAGCGGTCTGCTAAACGTAACGGCCACCCGGGTATTGAGCGATCAGAAGATCGACGAGCAAGCCCGCTCACACTCCAGTGAATCCAACCAGTAACACTACCGTACAGTCCGGTCTGATCGTCTGATATGTCGCATATCTCGCCTAGGGGTGGTAAACGTCAGACCCCAATAGCTCGATAAGTCGTGTCGATACGAGATCTATAACAATTCGAGAAACTGCTGGTTACACTTACCAGTAAATCTCAGCAACCCTGGCCAGGGATTTCCTGTTATAGCCAATCGAACACTGCGCAACATCAACCCCCCTATACCGGGAGAGACGAATCCCCTCCTATCGCTCATTGCCTCCATGTGACTCGGGACTGTACCCAAAAACCACCGTTTTGCACACCCTCTTGGACGTGGTAAGATGGAAATCAAAGCACAGTGGGAACCACACAAGACTCTATGACGATCTCGGGTCAACAGACTACTCTGTACCAGTGTCACCAGAGAACTGCCATCTGACGTGAGGTATAATACCATCTGGGAGTTCTCGGCGAGTCCGTCCAGTGTACCCAGTCTCCACTGAGCACCCGTATATCATCTCCGATGTCAAACACCAATGGATATGGGATCATCCATCGCCCATCTGTATGGGTCGAGAAGGTATACGCTAGTCTACTCTGGTATATCGATGCCCCATCTCGATACACCCACGACTAGGGACTTTGAAGGATGTACTTATAGACTACCATGTTCTCACTAGTATGATCCACATCATAGTCCAGGTAGTCAAGTACACATCCTAAGGGCTTTACCAACATGTAACAGAGAGACAATCAGTATACACGTTGAGGTAAAGAGTAACCAGATAGCATACTATCATGTCGAGCAAGAAAGTCCTCCCTATATATGTCCCAGCATCCACTACAATATACATCCTATGTACAGTAATGGCCTCTAGGGCATACATATAACTAACAATCTCCCACTTGCACTAGGGCCATCTGTAGAAGTGGTTGTAGTATCTCATACTCAACCATCCCATAAAAATCTCTCTCTGGGAACAGGCCTTTGTGAGTGGATCCGCTGTGTTGTCCTCTGAGTCTACTCTCCTAACCTCGATCACCCTGGAGATCAACTATCTCCATGATCAGGTGATACTGCCTTAGAATATGTCTGGATCACTGATGGGACGAACGTTCCTTGGCATAAGCCACAACTCCATTGTCACACAATGGGAGGAACTAAGTTCATCTCATGAACATATATACACCCAGACAGCCTCTTTGGGTAGCATCTTAAGTAGCGATGTATCCAGCCTTTATCGTCTAGTATGCCACGGTATCTAGCTTGGAACTCTTCCAACATACCGTCTCTCGATTGAGGGTAAAGACAATGCCTGCGACTGACATTCAGTCGTCTTTATCACCCTGGAACACTTCCAGTGATTCTCCCCAGGATCTACTGATACCATCTCACTACAGCTAGTGAGATTCCTAACATCCAATTAGATCTATCTCATAGATCCATAATTTAGGATTTAGGGGGTATCATTTTGATCCTACACGGAGAATCATTGTGATAAACGGAGATTGATCGAGCGTAGCATAAGAAACTCCTTTCTTATCAAAAGTATGTCATCCACGTACTCTACGAGGATCACCACCATACTCCCTACTACCTTTTTGTTTATACAAGGTTCATCTACCATTTTGATGAAGTCAAACTCTTCGACTAATCCATCAAAACAGATGTTCCAACTCCGCGATGCCTGTTTTATCAGATAAAGCATCTTGCTCACGTTTCCGCTGCTCCCACTGTCTACGAGGCCCTCTGGCTGTGTACTTATAGACACTCTCTTCTAAAACATCATTTTAGAAAAGGAGTCATGACACCCAACCACCAGATATCGTAGTCATGGTATGTAGCCGTGGCAAGTAGGATCTGGATGGACTTAAGCATAGATCTTTAGAAAAAGTTTCATCATGATCCATACCTGGTCAATGATGCTAACCTTTAACAAGTCTAGCTTTGAAAGTCTCAACTTTTCCATCTACACCAAGTAATCTTCTCAAGATATACTTGCTCCTGATGGGGATTTAACCCTTCAGATATAGCAACCAAAGTCCATACTTTGCTGGTGTATAAGGATTCCATCTCAGATCGCTAAATATCCAGCCATTCTTACAGAGTCCTACTCCTGATGGCCAGCTCGAAACTAGTTAGGTCATCATCTCATGATGCAATCCTCGCTCCCACTGTCATAGAGAAACCGAAGTATCTCTCAGGTGGGTGAGGAAATCTACTAGATCGGCGGAGAGGCTGAGGTTCGTTGGTTACTATTGAATCCTTCGGTTCTTCCAAATCATCATTTGTAGTTTGTATAGCTGGAACGATTCCAGTTCTACATAACAGTATTTGCCTCGAGCTTGTCCGGATTTTGCTTTTAGACATAGGCCGGACAACCCCAAATCTTAACTAGCTTAAGACATGGGCTCTTCCCTTTCCATATCACATATGAAATGGTAGGCAACTGATTTGATTTGAACCCTATTAATAGGTATGCAGCTTCTCAAGTGCATAACTCCCAAGAAGGAAATAGGTAACTCAGTAGTACTCATCATAGAGCACGCCTTATCACATAGGATGCTATTGCTCCGCCCCGATACAACGTTGTGCTGTGTTGTTTTCGGAGGAGTAATGCTGAGAGAGAATCTCATTCTCCTTTAGAATAGTCCAGGATTTCCGTGCTCAAGTATTCTCCTTCTCGATCACATCAAAGGACATAATACTTATACCCGTATTTTGGTTCTCTACTTCTAACTTATATTCTGTGAATATCTCAAAAGGTTCGGACTTATGTTTCAACAGGAACATATGTCTGAATCTTGAGAGATCATCAGAGAATGTAACGAAGTACAAAGAACCGGTCCTGGCATATGTAGACAGGGGACCTTACATACATCAACATGTATCATCCCAAGAGTTCATCAAACTCTTTCTCTGTTTCCTATAAACAGGGCTATGGTCATCTTATCTCTGTGACATAACTGGCAAGTTTCACAAGATATAAATTCAAACTGATTTAAATATGCATCTACATGTAACTTCAGCTAGTCGGGTCGCATTGATGTGACCTAGTCTACAATGCCTCAAGAAGAATTCGTTCATTTCTGAACTCTTCCTCTTGTGTGTGTTCTGTATACTTAGAACTGTAGTTTGATTTAGAACATTAATGCTTTTAGATAACGTGCCTGAACCGATCAACTTTTGATATAGGAAATGTTCAAAACATTATGCAACAATACAAAAATTTATCATTTCTTTACTGATAAAGAAACTGATATGATTTTGTATATCAGGTTCGGTATCTAATAACATTCGTTCAGAATCAATGTATTCTGGTAATCCAGGGTGATAGTGACCAACAGACTTGGCTGCAACACTTGCCCCGTTTTCTGTCTCATGAAACTTATCACCCGTTCTCAGTTTTTCTACCTTTTTGTAGCCCTATGTAACAGATTACATATCTGGGATCCTGATCCGGTATCATATACCCAGGATGCGGAGGATACTGAGAAACAGTTCTATGTAATGAACACACCCGAAGATGATGCATCAGCATGCACTCTCTTCGTTTGGGCGGCACGGGAATTCTGGTAATCCCCAATTTCCTGCTCTGTCTTATAACATTTATAAGTTGGAGCGGGACCAACGTTCCCCAGCTCATTATAACAAGCGGGTTCGGTCAATAATCCGTATTATTATCTTGATTAAGGCGTGATATGGTCGCTACCTGGAGAGAGAGAGAAGAAAACACTCAGCGTGCGCTCTTGCAAGAATAGATTGGTTATTATTTAATCTAATCAGGATGGCTCCCACTGCTTTTTATCAAATCTTCCTTCAAACCTTAAAAGGAAAGACTAGCCGGGATTAATTACATACTACAAGTTCGCCAATCTTTCAGCCAGGCCAGTGTCGGTACTTTGAGGGAGGTCCCCCGTGCTTTCGCACGAACCTAATTAATGTAAACCTCGTTTTCCCAGAGGCGTAACTTCGTTAACACCTTTCTAGACACCTACTTGATCGCTAATTGTAATGTGTAAAACTCTCCCAGGAGTAACAATTACTCGCAGCGGGTATCGGGATCCAACTATCTCATAGAAGGTATGCAATCTCATTGCAAATTTCAACACTTGAAATTCCCGATAATATTTTGCCCCTAGCGTCCTATGACCTTGACAGAGGTCAACAAACCATAGGCTGCTAATCAAGTTCAACCCGTCATTTCTTGATTGAAGTAAACCCACCCGCACGACCCTTGACAGAGGTCAACAAGGTCGCACGACTACCCTAAATCAATCACATCATATGCTTATGCAAATAAGCGCTAATCAGCTACCGCACACTACACCTTGACAGAGGTCAACAAACGCAGCACGAATACTAACCAGTACATATCTGAAATGACAGAGGGCTGCGACAGGTTTTTCTGAAAACCTATTGCGTAATGAACTTGATATCGTTGTAGAATCAAATGAATTTTAAAATGGAGTGTTTTTGAGGCTTTTCTAGTTTTGCTAAAGGAGTCACTCCCGGTGAAGGGATCGTCGGTCCTTTCCTCGTCGAATGAGGTGCGGGATATATCATATATATCACTGTGCAAAGCAAAAACACTTAAAAGCAATCAAAAGGCAAACCGAGTGTGTAGCATCTGCCAGTTATTGCTAAAGGAGTCACTCCCGGTGAAGGGATTTCGGTCCTTTCCTCATCGAATAAGGTGCAGGATATATCGCATATACCGCTGTGCAAAGCAAGAACTGTAGCTACCTGTTTTATTTTGAAATTGGATTCTACAACATCTTTAGGTTTCTTTTATTTCATTAAACATATTAATGAAGTCCCATCATTTAAGTACCTAAACATCACAGATAAATACGACGTACACTTATGCCATCCGCATTCGCCTCGATGTCCCCTCGTGCACCGTTAGGTTAGGTAACTAACGACAGAGCGGGGCAGGGCTAGCGCGGGTGTAAAACATAAGTAACGTCTATATAATATATCATATATACTATATACAGTATCTATCACAGAACATCACATGATCACATCACAGATATCGCAGCAGAAGAATCATATGAAATATTGGATATACTAGGACGTCCGTGTTTTCAATACGAGCCAGTATAAAACACGGATTTCACGGTTGATGAATAGCCAAACCCACACCCCTAGACCCCTACGAGAGCGGCAAGCAACCCTACCAATTCTAGAGTTAGGAGACCCGGACTCGACTCCTCGAGTTGGTCTCCCACTGGACTCCAGGACCCGGTTACTTGTGCTCCCCTTCTTGGGTCTATCCTAGTGCGGAAAAGTAAATAATATACAAAAGGTGACATCTTCCGCAACCTGGAAGTGCCCCAATAAAAGAATATTACATACAAGTTTTTACATGAATGAAAATGAAAAACACTCATCTCACATGGAAAAACCCCGGCTATTCAAACACGACGATCCAATATAACATATCCAGCAACACATAACATCACATGTCATCAACGTAAGTAAATATGCGTATCCCAATTGTCGTTGGCATATAGCAACGAAACCGGCGATATCACATATTACACTTACGGTCACAGAAAAGAAAGTGTAAAACTACAACAGTTGGAATCCGCAATCTGCATAGACATCGCATGCCTAATCAAATGAATTACTTAGACATCGCATGCCTAACATTTATAAACCTCGCATTTTAGTCTCATTATCGAAAACACTTTTCAATATCAAGTCGGGCAATTCAACAGGATTCCCGAAAAACTGATCGAATGCTAGTCGCAAACTTCAGCAGATGGCCGCACCCCCGACGCCGTCGACGAAGTGCACCAAGGCGGAACACCGCTGCCGTGAGCACCCGAACGGATGCTTTCGGCGACGCGGTTCTCCTACAGTCACTTGGTCGGGGCTATGGAGTGAGGCTGTCTATTAAGTTTACCCGGCGAGTATCCGCGTACGCTACGTGATTGCGACGGACTTTTGATCACATCAAAATTCCGTGGCAACCGATCAAGTGAGACTAAACTGCTATGTTTATAACATTCATTCAGTTATCTCATAACTTTTGTGAATTCCAATTGTTGTATCCCATTCCAGATAATTAGAAAATGTTAAACTTTCCGATCGAACAATCGAATACCCAAGTTTTCCCGAAACAGATCAACACATGAAATAAGTCTAACAACATTCAGTTCGTGCCTCAGTACCAACGGTCCAGCCATAGAAGGGTCAAGCCAACGCCTCACATGTGGCACGCCGTACTGCCCCAAACCCTAAGGTTCATAGGGCAGTTCGAGACGGTCACATAATCGAGTTAAGGTTTGTTGTCTTCTAGAGGGTCCATTGCGTTACTTGCACTACTTAGAACGTCATTAAACTACGGAAAGATCCAACACTTGGAAATTTCCCGACAGGGGAAAAGTTGGGTATTTTTATCCGGTCGAACTTTTTAACATATTCATCAATTATCCGGAAAGTCACATAGACAAAGTTAAAAATCCGATCAATTCATCGAGTCCCTAATACAACCCCAGAACACTCAACTGTTTAGTCAAATTAAAAATTCCTAGAAAACTCAGCATAATTTATCAGGCATTACTGTGCAAACATTTAGGGCTGACGTCACTATATGGCCGCGGAACCGCCGCAGAAGCCAAGATTCTGCCGCGGTTCCGTCGCACTTAGTACTGTTCATGGGAAACTTTTTGCATCGTAATTCTTAGATTTCATTGCTGAATTTTTTAAGCATTTTTAATTGACAAAAAAACACAATTTTAGAAAAAGTCCAGAGAGCTATTTTGGGGTTAGGTTTTCGGTTCGTCCGGCTTTCAAACTCCGTCTAGACTTCGCCTAAGGCTCTAGCTAGGCTCTGATACCACTGTAGTGTTCCTAGGCACCCTAATGAGGTCTCACAAGGCATCGATCATGCCAATTTCAAAAAATCTAGGTGCCGAGAAACCCTAATACGGATCGTTGGCTAGAAATCTAGGCGAAAAGATAACTAGTTAACACTTAACTACAAGAATACGGAAATACAACCTTTGTAGATCCGGTGCTCCACCTCCATAGCTCCGCAACGAAGTCCCTTTGCTGTCCAAATGAATTCCCGGGCTCTAGCGTCGGCTTCGTCGGAGAAATGGCGAGCTAGGTCGTCGATGTCCATGCCGAAGATGATCTACATCGAGGCATCGCTAAATCAAGCTCCACCTTCACCAAGTCATGAAAACTTGTGAAGGAAACACACTCTACTACTTGGCAAGAGATAGAGGATGAAGAAATAGGAAGTGGGTTGACTTTAGAATTGGATTTCTCACTCATTTCCATCAATCACCATTGATGGAGCTTGCTTTCTTCAAGTGAAGAAAGGAAGGAGAAGAAGAATATTATGATAAGATTAATAAGAAAAGAAAAGAATAATCATTCTTATCATAAAGGTAACCATGGTAAAGTGTAGAGAGTGAACAAGGGTTAGTGGAGTGGTTAGGGTTAAGCATGAGACAAAAATGGTGACATGGTCAAAGTGTTCATGAAGCTTCAATAAAGATTAAAAGAATGCCACCATTTTTCTCACCCTTTTTCTTTTTCCAAATGAATAACTAAATAATAAATAAATAAATGAAAAAGAAAACAAAACCCTAACCATTCACAACCATGGTTTAATCTTTACACTTAACCAATATAGCATGCATCATCAAACATGATACAAACATGTGCACAAAATCATATCGCATATACAATGCGCACATCCGAGTGAGAAAATCCATTCAAAGTGAACCGATACTAGTTAATGCAAAGTAATATATCAAATATATAATTATACATTAAATCATTAAATCAACACTTGATTCAATGATCCGGTCATGTCGCACATAACCGACTGGTATCAATAGTAACAACTTATCGAATCAACACTTGATCCGATAACCCGGCTATATCGCATATAACCGATCAATGTCACATCGCGAGAATCGAATACAGTATCACATACTGGTATTATTCTCGATCCCGCACATATCTCATATGCGCTCCTATTTCATTTCGCTTGAGCCAGGAAACCTCTGTGTAGGACTCTAAAGACTCGTCAATACGCCGGCAGCAGGTGATGATCATATCAAACACCCACAAGCCGCAAGCGGTCTGCTAAACGTAACGGCCACCCGGGTATTGAGCGATCAGAAGATCGACGAGCAAGCCCGCTCACACTCCAGTGAATCCAACCAGTAACACTACCGTACAGTCCGGTCTGATCGTCTGATATGTCGCATATCTCGCCTAGGGGTGGTAAACGTCAGACCCCAATAGCTCGATAAGTCGTGTCGATACGAGGTCTATAACAATTCGAGAAACTGCTGGTAACACTTACCAGTAAATCTCAGCAACCCTGGCCAGGGATTTCCTGTTATAGCCAATCGAACACTGCGCAACATCAACCCCCCTATACCGGGAGAGACGAATCCCCTCCTATCGCTCATTGCCTCCATGTGACTCGGGACTGTACCCAAAAACCACCGTTTTGCACGCCCTCTTGGACGTGGTAAGATGGAAATCAAAGCACAGTGGGAACCACACAAGACTCTATGACGATCTCGGGTCAACAGACTACTCTGTACCAGTGTCACCAGAGAACTGCCATCTGACGTGAGGTATAATACCATCTGGGAGTTCTCGGCGAGTCCGTCCAGTGTACCCAGTCTCCACTGAGCACCCGTATATCATCTCCGATGTCAAACACCAATGGATATGGGATCATCCATCGCCCATCTGTATGAGTCGAGAAGGTATACGCTAGTCTACTCTGGTATATCGATGCCCCATCTCGATACACCCACGACTAGGGACTTTGAAGGATGTACTTATAGACTACCATGTTCCCACTAGTATGATCCGCATCATAGTCCAGGTAGTCAAGTACACATCCTAAGGGCTTTACCAACATGTAACAGAGAGACAATCAGTATACACGTTGAGGTAAAGAGTAACCAGATAGCATACTATCATGTCGAGTAAGAAAGTCCTCCCTATATATGTCCCAGCATCCACTACAATATACATCCTATGTACAGTAATGGCCTCTAGGGCATACATATAACTAACAAGCACTAATGCAAAATATAGATCTAGATTAACTACGGATGTAGGTTTATATAAGAGGAGGGCTTGTAGGGTTTGTTAGGATTTAGTAGTTATGGACGATTAATTAAAAGTTACCCTTTCTATCCTTTAATAGATTTAAAACTAGATATGAACGGAGTTCCGTGTCGAGATAAGGGTTAAGAGTGGGATTCCTTTTCCCTCCAGAAACCCTAATCTACACGCATCACATTTGATTGTTTCGAAAGAGTGTGTTTTGTAGAATAACCGCAATCAGAACGGTGTCGCGTGTAGCTAGACCGAGGTGAGTACGGGTTGTCCTCAGGGAAACGTTGAATCTTTTACTCTTACTTTAGATGTGTTGAAAAAGAGAGGAGGAATAAAGAATTTTGTGGAAAGGTTTCTAGATCTACGTTAAGCAAGAATGCAAAATATATAGATCTAGATTATTTTAGGGATGTAGTTAATATAATAAGAGGGCTTATAGGGTTCGTTAGGATTTAATACCCCAAACTTATCTTTGATCATCCCGAGCAAACTAGTTTATTCAAGAGAAGGAGAAAAAGAAAGGAGAAAACTAAGCACACTTTCGTAGGCAAACACGATTGCACTGAGCACGTGCAACAAGCCGTTAAACCTCTAGGTGTCCCTGATAGGAGGAGTGTTGTCTCCTGAGGGTTTTCAGCGGATTACACCCACAAAATCCTATAACAAAAGAGAGATGGTGAAATTTACATATAAAGATAAGAACCATAAAAGAAAGACTTTGAAAATAAGAGATTCCAACTATACTAGCTTTTCAGTTGTCATGAGCCCTATCTTAATAGTCATGAAAAGATGTTAGAAATCACAATATCCCTCAATAAAACATCGTCTTTTTTCTTCATTCCTACCTTTCGTTCAAACATTGATCATATAACCCTACGTGTGTGGAATGAACATCCCTACACTCGGAGAATTCAATTCAAGCTATCATACTCTTGTCCATCTACCTCAGTACTTTTTAACTTGATGAATATTTAGATTTGCTCACACATTTTCATGCGACCGTTAATACTTCTTGAGGTACTGACCGACCGATTACTCATATGCTTGCTGATTAGGTGATAATATTTTCCTCGTCTTGCACTACCTAAGGCTTAGCAGTGACTCCCAGACCAGTTGGCCTTAGGACACTAGGTGAAGAGGCACCCTCGCTATATTTTTTTATTGCTGCCTTGGCGATAAAAAAACCAGTATTCATTTTTCTTTTCACCATTTTTATATTTTCCTCATTTTTTTATTTACTTCATACTTTGGTTTTTAGACAAGAGCATTTCAAGGTATCCTCTACTATCCCGAGTTTCAAGACGTGTGTAAGTGCAAATAGTAGGGTATCAACATTCAAATGTTTGGCTTCCAGAATAGAAACTATTTTTCAGACTTATTTTTATCCTCAGATTAGTGACTTCCTTCATCTTACTAACCCTTGGGACAACAGCTCATAACTACTTATTACTAGTTCGTTTAAGAAAACTTCTAATTTTCTTGGTTTTCTTAAACTATTCCTATCTTTTGGATGTAATTTTTCACTTTCTACTCTTTTGTTATAAAAAAAAAATTTAAAATTTTTGAAAATGTTGTGCTTATGCAAAATATGATGCAAATTGACGTGTAAATAAGCACAAACCTCTCCCAAACCTGTTTACAGCAGTGTCCTCACTGATGTCATTCGTTAAGCTCAAAAACCTGTAGACTTGGGAGGAAATTATTAATGGGGGCAAGAATATATGAAAGTGAAAATCCTCCCCCAAACTTATTTTTGGCTCACAATTTTGTAAAAATTCTTTTTCATTCAAGAGCCAAAATATTTTTAAAAAAACCCAAAACTTGAGTTAAACAATGTTAATCTTTTAAAATCACACAAGGGGGTCAAGGTTATTGGTCAATGCCAAGTTTTGCAAAGACCGAAGGTCAACACCAACCATTCAAAAATTTTATCGATGAAGCACCAAGGTTGGTGGAAGAACATGTCATCATTCGACGTGAAGAAGTGGGGAGGTGATAAGAGGTGTAATGGAAAAGGATTGCGTCTCAATTTGGAGAGACGACACAGTGATAGTAATGATGGATTACTCGCATTATCATGATTGTCCAGAAGAAGGGGTGGAGGTTCAATTTCTTTATCTTGGAGTTGATTCATCTCAACACCCGTAAAAAATGTGAGTTCATCAGCGAAAATTTCCTCAAAGCTTTCATCGATACCCCAAAGAATAATGTCATCAGGAAAAACAGGGTGATCGTCAGACTCTATAAAAAGTTACTCATCAGCGTTAGATGTTGACCCGGACAACTCGGTGGAAGAGTACATGGTTGGGTCAAACAACAACATATGAAAAGAGTCGGTATCATGAGGTTGATCAAATTCGCTGCTGTCGACATCCATTAATTCGACAGAACACACATAAGCATAGGGTTCGGAAGGTTCACTTCCCAACTTGTAAATGTTAAGCTTAATTGACTTCTTTCCAAAGGATAGGGTCATAGAGCCGTTTCTACAATTGATTACTGCGTTGGAAGGTCGACCGAGTATCACCGGGATTTGATTGTGTGGGTTTGCTATAGGTTGTGTATCTATAACGATAAAGTCCACAGGGAATATGAATTCCCCGACTTTGATTAACACATTCTCTAGCTCACCCCTTGGTTGGGTGATAGATCGATCGGCCATCTGAAGAGTGCATTGCGCAGGTTTTAACTCTCCGATCCCTAATTGCTCATAAACAGAATACGGAAGCAAGTTAACACTAGCACCTAGATCGAGTAGAGTACAATTGATATTTTTACCCCCAATAGAAATAGAAATTGTAGGACTTCCGGGGTCCTTTCGTTTCTTGGGTAGTTGTTGTGTAAAAGCAGTGCTCACATTACTCGCAAGGAAAACTTTTTTAGGTACTTGAACTTTTCTCTTCCTAGTGCATAAGTCCTTTAAGATTTTTGCATATAACGGAACTTGTTGAATAGCATCTAGGAGAGGAATGTTTATGTTAACTTGCTTAAAAATTTCCACAATCTTCTCCATTTGTGGACTTGGTCTGTTGCCCCTTAACCTGTTTGGATAAGGTGCTTTATCAATAAGGGTTTGGTCCAACATTGGAGAGGATTGTGGGGATGGAGTGGATCCCAGAATTGGAGTGGGGATCGTTTTAGGTAGATTTGAGGAAATGGGCGAAGGGTTCGAGTCTTGGGAAAAACGGAGAATAGGCTCGGGTGAAGGTGGGAGACTAGACGAATTAGGGGAAGAAGAAGAAGAAGGGGTATCATTGGTGTCACTAACATCATCACATTGCTCACCCACTCGGTTATTCAGCACCTTTCCCGATCTCAACGTAGTAACGACATTAACATTATGATTTTGTGAATGGCCAGGATTCGGTAGGGGTTGAGATGGGAGTTTCCCTTTTTCTCTCGCACTCATTGCGACGTTTAACTGTGCGATTTGGTTTTCTATTGATTTAATACTCTCACCATGGGAGGCAGAGTTTTTCTGTATGGTATCAATAGAAGACTTCATCTCAGCCGACAATTGAATGGAATGTTTCATGAACAAATCCAAAGTTTGCGCAAGTGAAGAGTTGTCAGTACCGGCCACTTGTGGTGTAGAAGTGTTGGACGGATTTTGGAAATTTTATGACTGAAAGGGGGGCTGACTTTATGGTTGTGGTTGCTGTGGAGGAGGTCTTTGATAATTGCTTTGTTGGTTTTGGTTCTAAGCAAAGTTAGGATGATTCCTCCATCCTTGATTGTACGTGGAAGAATAAGGATCGTTTCTAGGTCGCTGCTGAAAAGCAGCATTAGTTTGCTCGTGACCTTGAAATGATGCATTCACAGGACATTCTTCCGTTAAGTGTGAAGGATCTGAACAGCAACCACAGACGGTCTTGGGAAGCGTAACCTGATTTGGGGAGACTGATGAGAATCTGTTCTCAATAGCGTCGAGTTTCTTCTGCATCGCTGCCATTTCGGCTTTCACTGCGATGGAAACATCGAGCTGGTGAACACCTCCCCTAGATGAAGGTGGTCTTACGCTTTCCCACTGCAAAGTGTTTTCAGCTAGATCTTCCAGATATTTCCATGCTTCACCGTCATCTTTAGACATGAAATTGCATTGACACATTGTTTCAAGCATCTGCTTTGTCGCTGGATTAATGCCCTCATATATAATCCGACATAAATCCCATCTATTGATTCCATGATGAGGACATTGGACAAGCAGATCCTTGAAACGTTCAAAGCACTTCCAAAATGGTTCATTAGGAAGCTGGGTGAACTGGTTGATCTCGCTTCTAACACGGGCAGTCTTATGGTTTGGGTAAAACTTCTTAAGAAATGCTATGACGAATTCATCCCAATTAGTGATAGAGTGTGCTGCAGTATTGTAAAGCCATTTTTCTGCCAAGTCACACAGTGTGAATGGGAGAAGACGCAAACGCATAGCATCGACAGTCAATTGTGAAGTACCCATCATTGCGCATATGTTTTCGAATTTGGTAATGAAAACGTACGCGTCTTCCGACTCAAGCCCGTGAAATTTGGGTAGCAGATTGATATAATGGGGTTTAATTTCGAATTATCCCCGTTAGGTGGTGGAAGAGATAGACAAGTGGGAAGAGGACTACGGATAGGATAGCATCTCTCTTGGAGAGAGATGCGCGGTGGATTCTGCGCACCTACGGGCGGTGGCAGCGTAGTGTTATATTCTGATGGAGTGCCGTCCATCTCGGTAGTGGTGTGTGGTGGGGGAAAAGAAGATGAAGAAGTACCGACTTCGGCGTCGATAGCAGGAACGCGGACAAGACGGGCACTAGGATCCCGTGTCCAGCCGAGCATGCACTAAGCGGGTTTAGTGCAAGTGGCAGCGTGTGTGTGATTTAAAATTGGCTTGTTTTGAAAAAAATGGGACTCAAGACAAATCACTCTAAAATGCACAAGCAACCCTAGAACTAAGGTCACCTAGGTCCAGTCTCTAGACCGCTCCTAGACTTCCAAAGGACAAGCCGTAGGATCAATCCTCTACCACCTCTTTACTACTCTTGTGGCCAGGTAAGTGGGAGGTATCCGCTATACGAATCACCGAAAATAGCGGGCCTAATTAAGTAAACCGCTTGCCTTAGTCACATTTGCCTAGGCACCACAAAAGTAATGCGGATAAGCGATAGATTACCCACGACCTTCCTCTGTCCTTAATGAACGCGACAATCCTTAGAGTCTGGTCTAGATATTTTTTAAATTATTGTAGGGTTGATGCAGATGCTCGGTTTGTGATTTGTGGAGCTTAGGAAGGGTGATGAAATCCCCACCTAATCTTGATTTGGTCTTTGCCCCTTAAAGTCCGTATTAAAATATGTAAAACAAAACCAATCACAAAACTTTTGCAAAAAGATTTTTTTTTAGCGGCGCTATTTTGCAAAGAATCCTGCAGAAAATAGATTTTATTGGATTTGAGAGGAGAGAGAAGGAGTTGAGAAAGATACCAGAGGAGTTTGGAACCCTAGATCTCCTGTTTCCTCAAGTCTGTGACTCCAGATTTCCTTGCAAAAATTCACGTACAAATCGTTAAATATGCAATTTGCAGTTTTGTTTTAATAATGATATGAATCGTCTAAGAATTCAACACAAAGAGTAAGAATAAAAAATTACGCACGTATTCCCCGGCAACGGCGCCATTTGATTGTTTCGAAAGAGTGTGTTTTGTAGAATAACCGCAATCAGAACGGTGTCGCGTGTAGCTAGACCGAGGTGAGTACGGGTCGTCCTCAGGGAAACGTTGAATCTTTTACTCTTACTTTAGATGTGTTGAAAAAGAGAGGAGGAATAAAGAATTTTGTGGAAAGGTTTCTAGATCTACGTTAAGCAAGAATGCAAAATATATAGATCTAGATTATTTTAGGGATGTAGTTAATATAATAAGGGGGCTTGTAGGGTTCGTTAGGATTTAGTAGTCATGGACGATTAATTAAAAGTTACCTTTTTTATTCTTTAATAGATTTAAAACTAGAACGACGGTGATGCATGTAGATTAGGGTTTCTGGAGGGAAAAGGAATCCCACTCTTAACCCTTATCTCGACACGGAACTCCGTTCATATCTAGCCTTTACCAAAACAATCATTAATCTAATTTCTAATCGCGTTCGGAACTACCAAAGAATTGTTAGAGCGCCCTATTAGGATGTTAATGATTCTTTTGATAAAGTTCATAAACTTTATAGGACTTAAAAAGGGTTTAGGGATGTTCATCATCCATTAGCCTACCCTAATCCTACGAACCCTAACAAGCGGAGAATTACTCACGCATGTTGGGAGAAAAAGAGATGGAGAGAAAATGCATAATTAAACTACGAAGAAATAGAATAAGAAAAAGAAAGCTACCTTTATTAATCAACAATATTCATTACACTTTGATTCCTTAGAAAATGATTACAAAGACTAGTTTGCTTCTCGATCTCTTCCAAGGAGGTAGACGAACAGTTGATGATCAGTCTGGATGCGTGAGCCGTCTTGGACTTCGTGATCTCGTCGACTTGATCAATTTTTCCAAGAGGCTCTCGGTCTTTATTTATAGTCCCAAAGCCAGAAAATTAGCTTCCAAATTAGGAAGCAAGTATTGAAGATTCACCCCCAAAAAGAGCATTCTCTAACTCCCCTATCATGCCGCGGATCCGCGGCCCAATGGGGGTATGGCCACGGATCCGCAGCCATCTAATCTGGTCCATTGAATTTCTTTTTGTGGTTTCTCTTTTTGTGACATGTGTCTATCTCTGGTACCTTCAGAATTTGGAAATCTTCTCGTAGTTGCTGCCAGACTTGATTTCTTAATTTTGATTTCTTAATTAGGTAGGTTTGCTTTAACAACTTGATTTCCTTGATTTTAGACCTGAAAATTCTGCACAACAACTCAAATAATATTTAGTAGACTTTGTTCTACTAGGATTTGGTCAATGATATTATTTGCATATATTTTCCTACCAAATGCTAATTATAATATATCAACACATGGAAAATAGTATTTTTACACATAAACCCTCATATGTATGATATATTATAATAAAGACCTTTTTAATATAGAAATAGTAGGAAAAATGTAATAACAAATGTACAGTTTTATCAACTGAACAATCTGGTATCACGAGAATAGGTGTTGATGTCAACCTTCACTTGAGTTCTACGAAAGCTTGTTCGCATGCTTCTGACCACACAAAGTCTTCATCTTTACGTGTGAGCTTGGTCAGGGGTGTTGCTATCTTCGAAAAGCCTTCAATGAACCTTCTGTAATATCCAGCCAGACCAAAGAAACTTCGAATGTCCTTCACCGACTTTGGTGTCGGCCATTCGCTTACTGCTGAAACTTTCACTGGATCTACAGAGATTCCTTCGCCCGATACAATATGTCCGAGAAAACCGACTTGGTCTAGCCAAAACTCACACTTATTGTATTTGGCATAGAGCTGATGTTGTCGTAGAGTTTCCAGGACAATTCTCAAGTTTTCAGCGTGCTCTTTCCGACTCTTTGAATACACCAGGATGTTGTCGATGAAGATGACAACAACCCTGTCTAGGTACTCTCGAAAAACTTGATTCATCAAGTTCATGAATATTGCTGGTGCGTTAGTCACTCCAAATGGCATCATAAGAAATTCGTAATGTTCATAACGAGTTCTGAATGTCGTTTTGTGGATATCAGATTCCTTGACCTTCACCTGATGATAACCTGAACGAAGGTCTAACTTGGAGAAAACACAAGATCCACTTAGCTGATCGAATAAATCGTTGATGCGAGGTAGTGGATACTTGTTCTTTATCATTATTTCGTTCAAGGTTCTATAATCAATGCACATTCTGTATGAGCCTTCCTTCTTCTTCACAAGCAGTACAGGAGATCCCCAACTTGAAGTGCTGGGACGAATCCATCCTTTCGCCAATAATTCGTCCAACTGAGTTCGGACTTCCTTCAAACCTTCCGGACTTAATCGATAAGGTGCTTTGATCACCGGTTGTGCTCCTGGTATTAAATCAATGCTGAATTCAAGAGCTCGATCGGGAGGCAAACCAGATATATCGTCAGGAAACACATCTTCAAACTCTCGAACTACTTCTGGCTTTGATCCTTCCTCCGCTTGAATTGCTGTAATCACTACCTTCTTCGGCTTCGCCTTGTAAGTACTTAGCTCCAGGGTACGGTCTCCACTTTTGAAATAGAAGACCGGATGCTCTGGAATCTCGAATACTACCCTCCTTTGACGACAGTCAATGGTAACATAAAATGTTCTGAGCCAATCCATACCTAGAACCACATCGAAGTTCGGTATGTCCAGCACCTTAAAGTCAGCATAGAATTCTCTGCTGCAGACGACTACTGGACACAAGCTGTATCCTATTGTTGCCTTTAGAACGTCATTCCCTGAACTGACATTCCAACTGGATACGAGCGGTGTGACTGGAATCGCATGAGTTCGGACGAACCGTTGCGACATAAAGCAATGAGATGCTCCAGTATCGAAGAGTGCGAGTGCAGGAAGTGAGGCTACTAAGATTGTACCTAAGATATGTGAGATATGTTTTAGGTATAGGAAAATATGTAGGTAGGTGTTAAGACTGAAAGAAACTTGAGAAGAAAGGGTTACCAGTGATGACTTGGCCAATGGCCTCAGCTTCTTCCACGATCATCGTGAAAGCCTGTCGCCGTGGTACATTCCTCCTGGCCGGAGGAGCATTCCTCGGAATGTTCCGTTGAGCTTGATGGAACTGACGAGGAGGAGGTGCAGTCGGTGGTTCTCTAGGTGGTGGAGCAGGGAGAGCGAGTCTTGGAGCAGGTGCCTGAAGGGCTGGTCGCTGCTGATAAGTGATTGCTGGCCTGGGTGCAACAATTGGGTTGTGTCTTCGAGGACAAGACCTAATATCGTGAGTAGCTAAGCCGCAGACTAAGCAAAGGCGGTTGGCTCGCCGGCATTCTTTCATCATATGCCTATCTCTCTTGCAGTAGGTACAAAAGGCTGGGCTGGGCCGGTTGTTTGGTACTCCCGGTCTCCTGGGCACAAAAGATGGCCTTGATGAGGCTCCTCCTGCCATCTGGTTGGCAAGGCGTTTAACTCCAGCAGATTGAGATCTGCCCCTCATCTTTACCACTGCCTCATAACGGCGGGCAGCTTTCAGAGCCGATTCATGAGTCGAAAAATCTCCTGTGGCTAATGGATCCTGGATCTCCGGGTCTAACCCTTGTTAAAATTGACGGGCTCTGATCTCATCCGTCGGTATCAGGTGTGCCGCAAATCTGTTAAAGTATTGTGTTAGTTGTGTAGTATGTGATATATTGAAAATCGAATTATTGAGACATATCTTACCTACTGAGCATGGTGAACTCAGTGTCATATTCATCTACTGACTTGGTCCACATCGAACCTTGTTGCAGATGGATGAACTGTTGTTCCATGTCGAATCTGGCAGTCTCAGGGAAGAATTTTGTGTCGAACATGTCACGGAAAGTCTTCCATTCGATGGGTTGATCAAGACGGCTTTCTTCTGCCTTCCACCAGACCCGTACATTGTCCGTGAGCTATAATTTCGTAACACGAACCCAAGCTACCTCTGGCACTTGTGCTGCTGCCAGATCATCTTCGATGCTTTGAGCCCATTCCTCAGCTTCTAGAGGGCTCTCTTTTCCTGAGAATTGTTTGGGGTGTAAAGCTTTGAATTGCTTCACCCAGGTGCTTCCGCCTCTAGTCGGTTCATCAGGATAGCAGTCTGCTGCTGCTATCCTTCCAAGAGGCTGCGGATCACCTCAAGCAGAACCGCCTGCTCGTTGATCGGAGTAGGGACGACAGGTGTGAGTGGTAGTGGTGGAGGTGTGTTGTTGACATTGATGCTGGTGTTGTTCGGGGAATTCATAACCTTGAAAGGAAATTTTGGATTATGACAAATTCAAAGTATATGAAATGATAAGATTAAAGAAGTATGAATTGTAAAGAATGTTTTTAGTTGCTGGTTATTGTGTTATATTGCTTAGATTGTCCACGCAGAACTGAACTGCATGGTAGGATTCCATACAGCTGTGGACCCGCATGGGCCACCAACAAAACCTGTCGCGTCCCGCTTCCCAGTATACAGGCAGAAGGCGCGACGAGGCCGCTACGTATTTACTCTGAAGTAAACACGCTGAGCGTATCTAAGCAATATAAAATGTAATGTACATAAGAGACAAAGACAATAGATATAATTAAACAGCAACTTTATTTATTCACATTCTTTTTACAATACATCTGAAAAGTAAATATATGGAATGAAAAGCAATACCTAAACAGTGGCATAACAGAAATGGAATGTACTGAAATGAAAAGTACAAGTATCTAGAGCTCCGGGTCGAAGGCTAGCTGATCCAAGTCCTTGCTGGTGAGCTCGATCTCCTGAAGATCTGATCCACCTGACAACATTCAAAAGAAGAAAGAGAAGGAATGTCGTCAGCGAACAATCACTCGGTAAGTCCCAAAAATAAGGGAGAAGTAGAATAGACAGAAAGAGAGAGTGTGTAACTTTTAAAGTGGTATTATATTGTTATAATGTTGTATTTAGTGTTAACGTTGTTGTTTGTAGCTTGGCACAGAAGAGGCCAGTGTATACGAGAGGAGTCTCGTTAGACCAGAGACTACGATGGATGAAATACAAGGAACCGTTCAGCCACGGTACAACGGTAATTGAATTCAGGTTAGGTGTCTTAATAGTTGCAGTCTCGTGCCACTTCTAACACCTTCCGTACCAATCTACCCCTTAAACCCCGCGATGTCTTGATTGTATTGTGTTGAATTGTATAATAAATTGTATAGATGGATGACTTGCCGAAACCATGATATCAGTAAATGGATGTAACTAAAGAATCATGTATATGGATGTATATCCATGGTTCGGTTCGATCAATATAGATCGATTAGATTGAACAGATTGAATGTATGGATTCATATTGAATTGTGTTATATACTTGAATCATATTCAAGTCAGATTGATTATATTGAGACTCGGTCTGAGTCAGTCAATTAGAAAAGAAATTGAATACTGAATTAGGTTTTGGTGTTATCGGTAACCGTTGCACATGGACAGCAGGATTTGTGTCTTTTTCAAAGATGATTACCGTGTTAATAACACCGTTTGTTAAGTTGTCTACCTTAAATAGGCAAGCATCCATATCTCCGGCTCCATGAGGCTCAAGAGACTGGTCCCGCTTAAACCTATGTTTACTAGGGTCCTTATTGTAATTTAGTATAACTTGAGAGAGTTTTATGTAAAAATAATTTTGTATAATTTTCAAAATACACCTCAAGTATTTTATTATCGTCTTTAAAGTTTTCATTGATGTATATTTTATCATTGTGACATTTCTAGTGAATAAAACCTATTTTTCATAATATATGGTATTTATTTGTAATATTGGAATTGTATGGTATTTTCTTATAAATGAGATGTTTCTCTTGAATTTTGGAAATGTGGAATTTTATAAATATTAAAAATAGATATTTTGATATTAATTACATATATATTTATTTATTAAAAATATAAGTTTTATTTATAATAGAAATCATATTTTCTAAAGAAAATTGTATTTTAAATCTTTCGAGACCGTATGCTCCTTGCGGAAGTCTGCATCTCGCACTTCTAAGCCCGAGGATGTGCGATAATCTGCACCATCCTGAACGGGTTCCCCGAAATGGGTTGTAGCGGCACATTGCAAAGATTTGTTAAAAATACATATCGTAGAAAAAGGTTTTTTTTATAAGTTGGAGGTAGTTTTGTGTAAAATCGTATTTTCCCAAAACTATGTTCCCAAATATCATCGTGCTATATTACATATGAGTGTTGTGAGGAGGTAGGTCATTACCTCATGAGTTTTCTAAAGGTATAGTAAGGGTAATGATGTTTTATGTCGAAACTAAATTATATGGTATTTTTCTGAAAATTGCGATAAAAAGTAAAATAGGAATTCTTTTGATATGAAACTTGTCAATATGTTTTGTTAATGTTTAATGATCATGATGTGATGGTTTGGTATTATTGTTTTTAAGAAAAATATGATTTTTAAGGAAAAACCGAATCGGAAGTCGGATTAACTCCACTTCCATCGGGTTTTAGAATTCTAAGTTTTTAGAATAGTAAAGAGAAGAGGGAGAAGGGACTTACTGGATTGTAGTGGAGAGAAGAGGAAAAGGAAGAAGTAGGAGGTGCCGGTGCGTCGTTTCGTCGCCGGAATCTCCTCGGAACGTTGTCGGAAGTTCGCCGGAGTTTCGCCCTTCGCTAACTCCACTTGCACACAAAAAGTCGAGGGAATTTTCTTAAGAGTTTAGATGGAGATTTGGAAGTGAGGAGGGATGAGTTTAGGTGTGGTATTTATAGAAAAAATTAGGGTTCAGGGTAGATGAAAGGGTGTGAAAAAATGTATTTAATTTTGCATTTAAAAAATTAAAAGGGGTGTTTTAATTCTCTATTTAATTTTAGAGATTTTAAATAGTGCAGGGGGAGTGGGCTAGGCCAAAGGTCTCAAATTCTTCAAGAAAATCGGGGTTTGGAACTAAGTCGGCCGGCAGCGCCGGCCGAGTCAGCCACATCGCCGGTCCGATTCAACCGAGTAAGGCCGAGTCTTGCCACCACGTGTCCCCTGTCGATTGGTCTACCTCGTGAACCTGTTTGTTTTATGTGTGACTCTTGGTTTTACGGGTTATGCACGTGTAGACTCTTTGGCTTCTAAAAAGATTAAAAGAAAAATAATTAAAAAATTAAAGTGGTTGATGGGATTTGAACTCTGGTGCTTTGGTTCAATAGTGCAAGGTCTTACCAATGAGCTACAAGCTCCTTCTTGCTGTTCAAAAGTAAATTAAATACTTATAATACTCACAGGAAATGTAAATACCCCAAGTATACATTAACTTTAAATCAATTTTATGTACACAAGAATTGGAGTTGTTACATATAGCTCCAAGTAGTAGTCCTTAAGCTCCAAGTAGTAGTTGCTAGAACTCTTCTTAGCTCTACTTGAAAAAAGGAACAAGCTTGCTTCGTCGTCTTCGAGGCTGAAGATGATCCATCTTGAAGTCTCTTTAACTCAAGCTCACTCTTCACTAATCTAGGTATTAGTGAAGCAAACAATCTAAACTAAAAGGCTAGTAAAGTATAGGTTGATGAAATAGGAATTTTGCTCACAATATTTTCTTTTTTTTCTTTTTCTTTTTCTTTTTCACCTCTTGAAAAACCTAGATGGCTCAAAAGAAGAAGAAGATGGGGGGATAAACTTAGATGAGAGAGAGAACCATGAGGTGAAGTGTGATGAGATGAGATGAGATGGTATGGTGATTAATATCAATGAATAATCCAAAAAGATAAGTGATGAGTCATGGCTTCTCAAGCCTTCTACAATGATCTAAAGAAAAATGACTCATTTGCTTTTCTTTTTAATTCATTAATAAAAATCATTATCTACTCATCTCACTTCAAGTGCGATTCTCATACACCCATGTTCTATGTATCATCAACCATGATACAATAATATATACATACATATATATATATATATATATATATATATATATTAATATGTATAAAGAGAAGAAAATGTTTAGTGAGCTAATATTAGTTACTATATATATATATATATATATATATATATATATATATATATATTAAATTATTAAATCAACACTGGATTCAATAATCCGGTTATATCATATATAACCAACTAATATCTTATTTATATGTATATCATATTATTAAATCAACACTTGATTCAATAATCCGGTTATATCACATATAACCGTCTAATATTCAATACTGGTTAATATATATATATATATATATATATATATATATATAATTATTAAATCAACACTTGATTTAATAATCCGGCTATATCAAATATAATCTGGCTAATATCAAATACACAAATATATATCAAATATATATTAACAACACCTACATATACCATTGAATCAACACTTGATTCAATAGTCCAGTCATGTCTCATATAACCTGACTGATATCAAATATCGCTATATTAGAATATGGTATTACATACTCGTATTTAATCAAGCTCTCGTACATATCACTATATGTGCCCTATTTCGTTTCGCTTGAGCTAGGAAACCTCTGTGTGGGGCTCTAAAGACTCGTCAATACGCCAGCAGTAGGTAATGATCACATCAGTCACCCACAAGCCGTCAGCGGTACTAGCTGGACGTAACGGCTACCCAAGTATTAAGCGACTAGAAGATCAACAAGCAAGCTTGTCCAAACTCCCGTAAAGCCTATAAGCAACACTTACCGTACTGTAAATCCCCGTTCCCATCTCAATAAAAGTTTCTAATTTTTCCAAAATTCCCCGAGTTTTTTTTCCTTCCTTTTTCCCTCGTAAATTTCTGTGGGAAATTGGTTGCTTAAATTCCAATATTTAAATTTTCCAAACCCTAAAAGTCAAAACCCAAAATTTAATTTAAAACCCAAACCAAATATATCATCTCCTTTTATAAAACCCCCAGCCCAACAAGAAAATAAAATATTAATCTTCAAGCCCCCGACCCAGCAGTTTCTCCTCAGCCCACGAAAATTTAAAAGGAATTTTATTTAATTAAAAACCCCAGCCCAACATCCCCTTCTAAGCCTTCGCCTTACCCGACCCGGCCCACTACTCATCTTCTCCCCAACATCTCTCCCCTTTTCCCGCTCACTGTTTCCCCGATCCACTTTCTTCGCCTCACCTCGCTCCCACGCTCGTGCGCCGTTACCCCACGACGCGCACCCCTCGCGATCCCCTCAACGTTCTCCCCTATCTCCCTCTAAACTCCTCACATTCTCTCTAAAAACTCTCACTCTCTAACACCGAACCCACTGCCTCATTTTCCCTACACCGACGACGACGACGCCGCTGACAACCACACCACCTCATCCTCCTCCCTCGTTTCTCCTCCACCCACAGAACCCCTCACTATCTTACTCCACCAACCGAGAACCCCATGCACACCCAACCCACTGCACCCGAGCTCGACCACCACCGGCACCCACGACACCAGCAAGCCCCACTGCACCTGAAACCCCCTCGTTGACTTTCTCCATCCTCAGCATCGTCATCATCACTCCAAAAGACCCACACCCGAGCTCTCTCTCTCTCCTTCTTTCCAAAACCCAAAAACCACAACACATCCACGCACCCCCACTATTTCCATCGCCGGAGCGCCGCCGCCGACCGTCGTCGACCCCAGTGCACTCGCGGCGAACCACTGAGCACCCCCTCCGCTTCCAGTGACCGTGAAACGTCTCCGGGCAGCTCCGACGTCAAACCCGTATCGCGAGCCAAGGTCGTGCAAACCAATTCACGCCGTTCGTCGCACGTTCGTGACGTTGCCACTGCCGTGCATCCACGAAACGTTTCCCAGGCAAGTATTTTACTTGCTACATGCTAATCTACTCGTGTTACAAATTTAAATGTATAAGTTACGAACTTACAATTCCCGATACAATTAAACGACATACATGTTCGATGCATGATCCCAATGAAAATATTCATCTAATTTGACGGAATTGGATTGTCTATGCTGGCCCATGTAGTGATGAATACCTTGTATAAATCTCACTGGAAAATACGACTGTTAATGACTAAAACGAATACCCCCAAATATACCCGTAAAACTAGAAATTTCACGTATCTGAAAATTGTTAAAATCACCATAAATTATGTACATACTTAAATGATGCGTTAGAGGGCTTAAATCGAAGCCGGCTCAACGAACTTTAACCCCATGCAAGTTTCTAATAGTCTCTATACTGAAACTGTGACGATATTTGGATCAGAGTGCGACTCTGGACTGCAGTCCAGAGCGACTCCGGTTACTGTTTACTGTCCCGTAATGCGTGCCAGCATGTTTCCTGAACTCGCATGTTGCGGAACTCCATAGTTGAATAAAGGTGAATCTGTTAGGTAAATAACACAAGTGGTTTCATTCCATTTCATCGTCGTTTGCTATTTAATTTGTAAATTAAAAGGGGAGGACGTATAACAGTCCAGAACAGATTCAGAAGTGACAAACTAGTGTTAAACAGTGTGTAACTTTCGACGTACAAAAGCGATTGAGAATCCGTATGTTGCGTTGAACACCCTATTGAAAACCCTATATTTTATTCAAGTAGCGTCGCTAAATTCTGAACCCAACTGGGTGAAATTCGTGTCGCGAAACAGATGTTCAGTTCAGAAACTGAATTTCCTGTCGCGAGCACTTAAAATGAAACGGCTGTAACTTGAATACCGGAAACCCAATCGAACTGAAACCAATTTTTATGAACTTCTGACAGAGTGTGCTTATTATCATGTTTGCATCATTTCGTTGAATTCCGAACATATGAATTTATGCAATTTTTGTAAGTTGTTGACGTGCATATTGGTTCATAACATACATGGCTTGTTAATGGCATGCATACACATATCTTACCCTATTTGCCATATACATAGTGTTAGTGCGTGTTAGTGTTCAGTGGACATTGCATTATCGTGTGTGAATGATATTGGTTTAGGAGTGTCAAGTACACCAATGGAAAGTGAATGATTCGTGACAGTGATTGATACAGTGAACGGTGATAAAACCGTGCCATTAGTATACTTGTACACGACTAAATCAAAATCATAAATAGTGTAAACCTGGAGAAAAAGGGGAAATCGAAGTGGAAAGAGAATCGTATTTAGCGGGACCGTGTTTTAGAGGATGATCATTCGAGCAGTGATATATATATTAGGTAGGATCTAGCGATCCGGCTGACAGGGTTATGTCCCGGGCATATGGGCCGTTGTCTCGGGTATGTACGAGACTCCTGTTAAACATGATCCTCCTTTCCACTATACGATTTCAAACATGACCTAGAGACTGATAGGGACACAGATCATACTTTGCATCATATAGTGACATAGTGATTACTCACATTGTACTTTCATTGTTATTACCGTATTTACCTGTTTCACCTCA
The DNA here is from genome assembly GCA_030015575.1 of Agapanthus africanus. Lineage (NCBI taxonomy): Eukaryota > Viridiplantae > Streptophyta > Magnoliopsida > Asparagales > Amaryllidaceae > Agapanthus > Agapanthus africanus. The sequence continues at coordinate 464,382,891 of CM057343.1, forward strand.
TTATAATAATATTGCTATTGTGTCGCTCTGACGACCTGAGTATGCATGCTCAGATCCCGTGGAAGAATCAGCGCAGGAGACGGATTTACCTTTCGAGCTGACGTAGATCTAGTCCGGAGTACTTTTCTTTCTTTTCTGCTTTCCATAAAAGAGATCGTGTAATTGGACTTGGTTAGTTACTCTTCATGTTTATTTGTAATTTGTGAACAATGGATTTTAATATAATAATTTAGTAATGTAATTTCTTTAATGTTGTGCTTTGTTTACTGATTACCATGTAATGCTAGAAGCCGAAGTGTGACTACAGCGGGATTATTCCTTGACCGTAGGAGCATGGCTGGCCTAGTCATCCCTCGTTTTCCGTATTTTGGGAAGCGGGACGTGACATGGTTTTGTTGGTATCAGAGCCAGGTTTAGTAACAAGGGATAACATTAACTATACGGTATTACATTATTTTCGTTTCACTGTTCCTGATTTTCATCCTTGAATCTGATCTTATCCTTTTGAATCTTCCAGCGATATGACGTCCCCGAACGACCCCTCCTCGGACTCCAGTTCTCAGGACCGCACGGAAAGAATACTTAGTGCGCTGACCTCTCTCGCGGTAGCTCAGGAGAGGAAGACAGACTTACTCACTGAGGGACTCAGGGCGATTACCGCCGCAGGAGGACCCTCCGCACTCATTACCGCCCCCGAGGGCGCTACCCCACCAGCTTATCATGCTAGGGCTGGTACCGTATCAGACTTCCGACGGTTGCATCCAGCTGCATTCACAGGGCTAGCTGAACCTCTTGAGGCCGAGCAATGGTTAGTGAACATGGAGAACTTACTGACAGACGCCAGGGTACCAGATGAAGATAGGGTGGACGTGATAAAGATCCAATTGGAAGATGAAGCCCGTACATGGTGGTCAGTGGAAGAAAGCAGGCTGGACAGGCCGATTGAATGGGGCAAGTTTAAGGAGTGCTTCCTAGATCATTATTTCCCTTCCACCGCCAAGGCAGAGATGGAGGAAAGATTTATTCTATTGAAGCAGAATGGACGTCCAGTGGACGTATATGCGGCAGAGTTCAACCGTCTGAGCCGTTTTTCTCCATACACGGTCGCCTCAGAAGCCACCGGGGCCAGACGCTTCTTACAGGGGCTTGATTTCGAGTTGCAGCAATTGATTGCATCACTGGAGTTGCAGACTTTCGCACAGGTACTCAACGCAGCGAGAGTTCAGGAGCAATTGATCAACAAGTTCAGGAAAGCCCCAGTCGTTCCAGCACGTACCCCTGCACCTTCTCGAAGAGCCATACCGGTTCACAGGCTTGGAACGACACAAATGAAGCGCCCGTTCGTGCCACAGCATCGCCCCCAGAGACAGAACATAGTTTGCGGCTACTGCGGTAGAGATGGGCATACCCAGAAGAACTGTCGCCGTGCCAAGGGACGGTGCTTGATTTGCGGATCCAGTCAGCACAGGATTAACGGTTGCCCTGAGCGAGCAGAGATACAGGGTGGTTCTGGACCGCCGCAGCAGAGGCCACAGGAGCAGAGGCAACCCTTTGCAGGTCGCGGTCAGGGACGGGCTTTCACCTTGACCGCCGAGCAGGCAGAGGCGTCAGGAGACGTTGTTACAGGTACTCTACTCGTACATTCCTTGCCAGCTAGAGTACTATTTGATTATGGAGCATCGCACTGTTTCTTGTCTGAGCATTTCACTGATACACACTCCATACCATATGAACCACTAACCAAGGGCTGGGAGATACATACGGGTAATGGTATTATAATATCTATTCGAGAATGTAGGTCATGTCCGGTTGTAGTGTGTGGCAGGGAGTTTTATGCGAATTTCCTTCTGATTGGGACAGGCAGTTACGACGCAATTCTCGGGATGGATTGGATGAGTACCTTCCATGCAGTTATCGATTTCCGTGCAAGGAATGCGATCTTCCGCATTCCCAATCACCCGGAGTTTATTTTCGAGGGCGGAAGCGAATCTTTGGAGTCAGCCAAGTACAGAGCCAAGCCCAAGGAGCTGACAGCTATGGAGATTGATGAGAGCCCAGCCCCAGAAATTGTTCGGGACTTTCTGGACGTATTTCCTGAAGATCTACCAGGTCTACCACCTCCTCACATCTTGGAGTTCTCGATCGATTTGACTCCAGGTACGGCCCCAGTATCCAAGGCCCCATACAGAATGGCATCAGTTGAGTTGGCGGAGTTGAAGAAGTAAATTGAAGAGCTATTGGAGAAGGGATTTATTCGGCCGAGCGCTTCACCGTGGGGTGCACCAGTTCTGTTAGTAAAGAAGAAGGATGGATCGCTGCGAATGTGTATAGATTATCGGGAGCTGAACAAGGTCACAATAAAGAACAAGTACCCAATCCCGCGCATCGACGACTTATTCGATCAGCTAAGTGGGGTCAAGGTATTCTCGAAGTTGGATCTCCGTTCTGGATATCATCAAATCAGAGTAGCAGCCGAGGATGTATGCAAGACGACTTTCAGGACCCGATACGGACATTACGAGTTCCTTGTGATGCCGTTCGGTGTTACCAATGCCCCAGCGATATTCATGGACTTGATGAACAGGGTGTTTGCAAAGTACTTCGACACGTTTGTCGTTGTGTTTATCGACGACATACTTGTCTACTCGAAGACCCGGGAGGAGCATGCTGAACATTTGCGCACGGTTCTACAAATTCTTCGGGAAGAGAAGCTGTATGCGAAGATAAGCAAGTGTGAATTCTGGCTCGATAAGGTTCAGTTTTTGGGACATATTGTTTCGGGCGAAGGCATCTCGGTGGACCCGGCAAAGATAGAATCTGTCAAAGATTGGCCAACGCCGAAGTCAGTGGCTAAGATCAGGAGTTTTCTGGGTTTGGCAGGTTATTATCGGAGATTCGTCCAAGACTTCTCAAGAATTGCTGAACCATTGACGAGGCTGACACGGAAGGATGTGTCGTTCGTGTGGACAGAGGAGTGCACTCAGGCATTTAACACGCTGAAGCAGAAGTTAACCACGGTGCCTATTCTTACAGTACCAGATGATTCCGGTGGTTTGGTGATACACAGTGATGCCTTAGGGAAGGGATTAGGCTGTGTTCTGATGCAGCACGGCCGAGTGGTTGCTTACGCCTCTCGACAACTGAGAAATCACGAGAAGAACTATCCTACGCATGACTTGGAGTTAGCTGCAGTAGTCTTTGCGTTGAAGATTTGGAGACACTATCTATTGGGCGAGAAAGTGGAGGTGTACACGGATCATAAAAGTCTGAAGTACGTCTTCACTCAGAAGGAACTAAACATGAGACAGCGCCGATGGCTAGAGCTAATGGCAGATTATGACTTGGACCTTCAGTATCACCCTGGAAAGGTGAATGTTGTACCAGATGTGCTCAGTCGCAAGCCAGCGGTCATGATGTTGACCGGTCAGAGGAGCATTATTGAGTACTTCCAGAGACTCGATCTTGAAGTCGTTACACCGGGCCCACCCAGTCAACTTTGGCAAATACAGGTGTAGCCTTCCCTGGTGGATCGCATCAAGGCTGCACAAGCGGATGATCCCCGATTGCAAAAGTTCAAAGAGCAAGTAGAAGCCGGGCTGAGAATGGACTTGATTATACATGAAGATGGCTCTCTAAGATTCGGTTGAAGACTCTGCGTACCCAAGGGAGATGTTCGAGAAGAAGTACTGGCTGAGGCGCATAGTTTGGCTTATTCTGTGCATCCGGGAGGTACAAAGATGTATCGGGATCTAAAACAACACTTTTGGTGGAACGGGATGAAGCGGGAAATTGCGAGGTTTGTATCCAGGTGCTTAGTATGCCAGCAGGTGAAGGCGGAGCATCAGAGGACGGCGGGATTGTTACAACCACTGCCGATACCAGAATGGAAGTGGGAGCACATTACCATGGATTTCATGACGGCCTTACCATGGAGCCCTAGGGGCAATAACGCCATTTGGGTTATCGTTGATCGCCTCACGAAAGCTGCACACTTCATACCATTCCGAGTGGTACAGTCGACAGAGTCACTGGCAGAGAGATATATGCAGGAGATAGTGCGACTTCACGGTGTTCCAGTCAGCATTGTGTCAGATCGAGACACCAGATTCGTGTCGCACTTTTGGAGGAGCTTACAGGAGAGTTTGGGTACCCGCCTCAAATTCAGCACAGCTTATCACCCGCAGACGGATGGACAATCCGAACGTACGATTCAGACGCTCGAGGATATGTTGAGGGCTTGTATGTTGGACTTTCAGGGTTCCTAGGAGGACCATCTGCATCTATTCGAGTTTCTTATAACAACAGTTATCAGGCTAGCATCCAGATGGCTCCTTTCGAAGCGCTTTACGGGCGGAAGTGTCGATCCCCAGTATGTTGGGATGATGTGGGAGAGCGAAGATTATTGGGTCCCGAACTCATCGTTCAGACAGTCGACAAGGTCCAAATGATCAGGCAGCGTATTAAGACGGCTCAGGATCGACAGAAGAGTTGGGCAGATACCAGCAGGAGGGCACTAGAATTCGAAGTCGGAGACCACGTGTTCTTGAAGATTTCCCCTACCCGTGGAGTTATCAGGTTCGGAGGTCGGGGAAAGCTCAGTCCCCATTTCATCGGACCTTTTGAGGTGCTAGAGCGAGTAGGAGAGGTGGCCTACCGACTTGCCTTGCCTCCATCGCTAGCTGGTGTGCACAATACCTTCCACGTGTCACAGTTGCGGCGTTATGTTCGGGATGTGATCCATGTCCTGGACTATTCGGAACTAGTTTTGGGTACCGATCTGTCATATGAGGAGCAGCCCACTACCATCCTCGACCGCAGAGAGAAAGTGCTGAAGAACAAGATCATTCCGTTAGTCCGAGTGTCTTGGGGCGGTCGTTCCCCAGGGGAATCCACCTGGGAGCGGGAGGAAGATATCCGTGCTCGTTATCCACATCTCTTTGTTTAGTACCTTGCTTCCTTGTATTCTTGTTAAATTTCGAGGACGAAATTTTTGTAGGGGGGTATGATGTAAATCCACGTTCCCATCTCAATAAAAGTTTCTAATTTTTCCAAAATCCCCCGAGTTTTTTTTCCTTCCTTTTTCCCTCGTAAATTTCTGTGGGAAATTGGTTGCTTAAATTCCAATATTTAAATTTTCCAAACCCTAAAAGTCAAAACCCAAAATTTAATTTAAAACCCAAACCAAATATATCATCTCCTTTTATAAAAACCCCAACCCAACAAGAAAATAAAATATTAATCTTCAAGCCCCCGGCCCAGCAGTTTCTCCTCAGCCCACGAAAATTTAAAAGGAATTTTATTTAATTAAAAACCCCAGCCCAACATCCCCTTCCAAGCCTTCGCCTTACCCGACCCGGCCCACTACTCATCTTCTCCCTAACGTCTCTTCCTTTTTCCCGCTCACTGTTTCCCCGATCCACTTTCTTCGCCTCACCTCGCTCCCACGCTCGTGCGCCGTTACCCCACAACGCGCACCCCTCGCGATCCCCTCAACGTTCTCCCCTATCTCCCTCTCAACTCCTCACATTCTCTCTAAAAACTCTCTCTCTCTAACACCGAACCCACTGCCTCGTTTTCCCTACACCGACGACGACGACAACCACACCACCTCATCCTCCTCCCTCGTTTCTCCTCCACCCACAGAACCCCTCACTATCTTACTCCACGAACTGAGAACCCCATGCACACCCAACCCACTGCACCCGAGCTCGACCACCACCGGCACCCACGACACCGGCGAGCCCTACTGCACCTGAAACCCCCTCGTCGACTTTCTCCATCCTCAGCATCGTCATCATCACTCCAAAAGACCCACACCCGAGCTCTCTCTCTCCTTCTTACAAAAACCCAAAAACCACAACACATCCACGCACCCCCACTGTTTCCATCGCAGGAGCGCCGCCGCCGCCCGTCGTCAACCCCAGCGCACTCGCGGCGAACCACTGAGCACCCCCTCCGCTTCCAGTGACCGTGAAACGTCTCCGGGCAGCTCCGACATCAAACCCGTATCGCGAGCCAAGGTCGTGCAAACCAATTCACGCCGTTCGTCGCGCGTTCGTGACGTTGCCACCGCCGTGCATCCACGAAACGTTTCCCATGCAAGTATTTTACTTGCTACATACTAATCTACTCGTGTTACAAATTTAAATGTATAAGTTACGAACTTACAATTCCCGATACAATTAAACGACATACCTGTTCGATGCATGATCCCAATGAAAATATTCATCTAATTTGACGGAATTGGATTGTCTATGCTGGCCCATGTAGTGATGAATATCTTGTATAAATCTCACTGGAAAATACGACTGTTAATGACTAAAACGAATACCCCCAAATATACCCGTAAAACTAGAAATTTCACGTATCTGAAAATTGTTAAAATCACCATAAATTATGTACATACCGAAATGATGCGTTCGATGGCTTAAATCGAAGCCGGCTCGACGAACTTTAACCCCATGCAAGTTTATAATAGTCTCTTTACTGAAACTGTGACGATATTTGGATCGGAGTACGACTCTGGACTGCAGTCCAGAGCGACTCCGGTTACTGTTTACTGTCCCGTAATGCGTGCCAGCATGTTTCCTGAACTCGCGTGTTGCGGAACTCCATATTTTAATAAAGGTGAATCTGTTAGGTAAATAACACAAGTGGTTTCATTCCGTTTCATCGTCGTTTGCTATTTAATTTGTAAATTAAAAGGGGAGGACGTATAACAGTCCAGAACAGATTCAGAAGTGACAAACTAGTGTTAAACAGTGTGCAACTTTCGACGTACAGAAGAGATTGAGAATCTGTCTATTGCGTTGAACACCCTATTGAAAACCCTAGATTTTATTCAACTGTAGCATCGCTAAATTCTTAACCCAACTAGGTGAAATTCGTGTCGCGAAACAGACGTTCAGTTCAGAAACTGAATTTCCTGTCGCGAACACTTAAAATGAAACGGCTGTAACTTGAATACCGGAAACCCAATCGAACTGAAACCAATTTTGATGAACTGCTGACAGAGTGTGCTTATTATTGTGTTTGCATCATTTCGTTGAATTCCGAACATATGAATTTATACAATTTTTGTAAGTTGTTAACGTGCATATTGGTTCATAACATACATGGCTTGTTAATGGCATACATACACATATCTTACCCTATTTGCCATATACATAGTGTTAGTGCGTGTTAGCGTTCAGTGGACATTGCATTATCGTGCATGAATGATATTGGTTTAGGAATGTCAAGTACACCAATGGAAAGTGAATGATTCGTGACAGTGATTGATACAATGAACGGTGATAAAACCGTGCCACTGGTATACTTGTACACGACTAAATCAAAATCATAAATAGTGTAAACCTGGGGAAAAAGGGGAAATCGAAGTGGAAAGAGAATCGTATTTAGCGGGACCGTGTTTTAGAGGATGATCATTCGAGCAGTGATATATATATATTAGGTAGGATCTAGCGATCCGGCTGACAGGGTTATGTCCCGGGCATGTGGGCCGTTGTCTCGAGTATGTACGAGACTCCTGTTAAACATGATCCTCCTTTCCACTATACGATTTCAAACATGATCTAGAGAATGATAGGGAAACAGATCATACTTTGCATCATATAGTGACATAGTGATTACTCGCATTGTACTTTCATTGTTATTACCGTATTTACCTGTTTCACCTCATTATAATAATATTGCTATTGTGTCGCTCTGACGACCTGAGTATGCATGCTCAGATCCCATGGAAGAATCAGCGCAGGAGACGGATTTACCTTTCGAGCTGACGGAGATCTAGTCTGAAGTACTTTTCTTTCTTTTCTGCTTTCCATAAAAGAGATCGTGTAATTGGACTTGGTTAGTTACTCTTCATGTTTATTTGTAATTTGTGAACAATGGATTTTAATGTAATAATTTAGTAATGTAATTCCTTTACTGCTGTGCTTTGTTTACTGATTACCATGTAATGCTAGAAGCCGAAGTGTGACTACGGCGGGATTATTCCTTGACCGTAGGAGCATGGCTGGCCTAGTCATCCCTCGTTTTTCATATCTTGGGAAGCGGGGCATGACACGTACAGTTCGGTCTCTTCGTCTGATATGTCGCATATCGAGTCTGAGGGTGTGTCACGCCCCGCTTCCCAGAGTACGCTAGATTGGGCACGTAATATAGCCAACCATGCTACCTGTGGGTAGGAAGTATCCATCCACAGTCACATTACGGCTGTAGAGATATTAAGAACACGATAAAACTATCTAAAACATGTCCATAATCCAGAATAACAGGAGTCAATAATAAATAAATGCGGAAGCAAATGATCCAATACAAATAACTGAATGTATGTCCCATAATGCGGGCTTACATCAGGAAATAAAACTAACTACTACAGAACTCACAGCTCAGCCTGCTGGCTGAAGTACTCCTGCTCGGACTGCAACAGCGGTACGGAATCTGGGCCATGCAAAACCCAGACGTCAGCGCGTCATGTCATCAAGTAATATAATATGAACAGTGTAGCAGGCAATGTAATATAAACATGAATAAAAAGAGAGTAGCAATAATATGAATCAAGCAGTGCAGGGTAGTGTGCAGTGGGTAACTAAACTGTTTTATCAGGTTTTCTATTCTAGAGTCTTTGAAACCAAATTGATGAATCATCGATGTAACTCAATAGTATCCCGTGCATGCCCGGGACCACGGTCAAGACTCTCGAGGCTGAATCCGAGACGTGCCGCTAGGCAGTAACAGGTAGCAGGATGGGCGAGTGATGTCAGCATCATCACTCCGGGGCTGGCCTAGCCCGTAAGACTGATCAGAACAGGTATCGAACTGTTGAGTTACAAGTCAGGTTTCACCTTTGATTTCCCCATACCCCCAAGTTATGTATGTCGAGTCAGGTATTCAGTAATAAAAAACTAATGCCAACACAGGATCAGGTAAAAGCAGGTTTGTCTAGATAGACAACAGGAGCGGTCCATGAGGACTACATGTCGGGTTTGTTGGCATTAGACATAAGATCAGGTAACGGGTCAGGTCATGGTACATCAGGTCAAGTCAACAGTGTACGGTACCATGTCAGGTATATCAATATATATATGTGCGGTAATGTCAGGTCAAGATGTAAACAATATCGTGGGTGTGCTCACAATCAGATATATAATCAAACATGGGTATTAACAACATGAGATAAGCAATGAATTAAGTAATAAGCAGTATCATTCAATTTGCAATACAGATATCAATTTGTTACAGAGATGATTACAAGAGTGCAGTAAGACCAATATAGCCGTTTAGTCATGTTAACAGGTTTAAGAACCCTTAGAGGTGCAATGATTTATGTAACGGTTCAGTACAGCTATTTCAGGTTAAATGCATACAAGTGTCTGAATGGAACAGAACTACCGGGATAAATGCCATAAGCTACGTTAACATTAAAAATGTGATTAAACAGGTAAATATGGTTATCAGGTTCAATTTGCAAACTGTAGGTTCCAAGTGTAGCGGTAAAATGATATAATGCAATATTGTACCGAAATGAGAAATGATCGTACCAAGTTAAATTTACAGGTTTAAGGTGTCATAATATATATGTAAATATTGTATAGCATGTAGCAAGGGGTACTTGTCTCGACGGGTCGCAAACCGGGAAAAACGGAACGTAACGTCGGCGGGGAAACTCGCGACGGACGCACGGTTCACGGATTGAACCAAAACAACGAACAATAGAACCACACGAGTCGGGGTACCTTGCTAGAACGTCGGATTACGTCGTCGGCACGGCCGGATTCCGGCGAGAAGGTGAACAGTGAATCGGTCAAGACTTGGAATCAAGAAAAGAAGAGAAATAAGGAAGGAGCGAAGGCTTACAACGGTTCTATTCTTGTGGCTTATCCAGAGGGGAGACGTGAGAACGACGACGAGGTCGACGGCTCCGGCGGTGGCCCACAGTGACCGCGGTGAGATCCTGCAGATCAAGAATGCATTTAGCTGAGAATGAAAGAAGAAGGGAAGAGAGGAGGGAAGTTATCTCACCGAGGAGCGTGCGAGGTCGGGGACAAGAGGACGGTGATCACCGGCGGCGACTCAGGCGATGCGTGCAGGGAAAACTGCAGGCGGCCGCGGCTGGTGTGCAGGTGTCTGGAAATGCGGGGAAAGGAGGAAGAGGTGAGACTAGGCTGAGGAGGCGAGGGTGCTAGTGCTGGTGTCGTCGGAGATGGGGTTGCGGCGGCATCGGGGCGAGGCAACTGCACGAGGGCTCGTGATGGGTTCGCTAAAAAAATATGAGAAAGGGAAAAAGGTTTTGAAATTATAATGGAGAGAGAGAGAGAGATTTGAGGGGGAGAGAGAGAGATGAGGGATAGAGACGGAGAGAGAGAGGAGAGAGGAGAGAAAAGGTGTGGGGCCCGCGGGAACGGAGCTCGCCGATTGGCTGAGGGAAACGTTTTGATAGGGAAAAGAATAAAGATTCATTAGATTAAGAAAGAACAGTAAAATATTTATACAGTTACGAAATATATGAAGGTTAAAAAATATTAAAATTTCGGGATTTTGGCGCAAAGTAAAACATTTCCAAATCGCGCCCGGGTCGGGTCCAAAAATTTGAAATTGAAATAATAGGATTTTAAGCGGGATCCAAATTTAAAAATTAAGTGTCTTATGATTAAAAAGCATACCCCCAAAACGGACACACGCACGTGCACGTAGCCATCCAAACTCGCCCGTTTCACTGAACGGGACGAGAACACGATGCACGGACGCTACAACGGGGTTAGGGGTGTCAAGTAGGCCAAGATGAATATTTTTAATTTTATTTTAGATGCCAAAATTTGTTATATGCAGAAATGACTTTGCCAGGTAAAATTTGCAGTAAGCAACAAACAAGCAAGCTAAATGAAATGAGTACCATATTATGCTCAAACAGTAACTGAAAATAGTAGCATTGGGCTCGGGTGTTACACGGTGGAATCGTCAGACCCCAGTAACTTGATAAGTCATGCCGATGTGTGGTCTATAACCGTTCGAGAAACTACTGATAACACTTACCAGTAAATATTATCAGCCATGGCAAGGGACTTGCTGTTATAGCCAATCGAGCATAGTGCAACATCAACTCCCTATACCGGGAGAGACGAAACCCCTCCTATCGCTCACTGCCTCCATGTGACTCGGGACTGTACCCAAAATCCATCTGTTTGCACGACTCCTTTGAGTCGTGGTAGGGAGGAAATCAAAGCATAGTAGGAACCACACAAGACTCTATGATGATTTCGGATCTACAGACTAACTTGTACAAGTGTCACCAAAGAACTGCTATCTAACGATAGGTATGGTACCATCTAGGAGTTCTCGGAGAGTCCTGTTCGGTGTACCCATTCTGTAATGAGCACCTGTGTACAATCTTTAATGTCAAACACCAATGGATATGGGATCAACCATCGTCCCATACAGGGTCAAGAAACATACACACTAGTCTACTCTGGAATATCGATGCCCTGTCTCGATATTCTCTCGACTAGGAATGGCTAAAGGATGTGCTTGCGGACTACACAAGCCCCACTAGTATGATCTGTATCATAGCCTGGTAGTCAAGCCAACATCCTAAGGGCTTTATCAACATATATCAGAGAGACAGTATAATAATAATAATAAGTGTACATGTTAAGATAAAGTGCAACCAGATAGCATACTATCATGTCGAGCAAGAAAGTCTTCTCTATATATATGTCCAAGCATCCACTATAATATACAATAATGGCCTCTATGACATACATATCACTAACACCACAGTTGCTAAATGCACTATCCGCAACCCAAAAGCAATAATAATAAAGAAATTTGTCGCAAGATTTGAAACACCCCAAATAAAATAGTATAACGGTGCTAAGGTGTTACACCTGCACATTAAACAAACAAACTTGTTAGAAATATACAATCAGAAGCAATTACAAGTATTATATTAAATTGAATTAATTTCTTACTACCGCGCATGTCATTGAACGATGTCGATGCGACATGTATAAAACAGACGGACCTATAGGTCCAGGGTCTATAGATACAAGATCTGCCAAAATTAATAATTCGAAGATAGTACCAATTATATATCAACGAATACAATACGTAACTGGAGATATAATATAATACATCAACGAACACAATACGTAACTGAATATATGATGCAATACATCAACGAACAGAATACGTAACTGAAGATATGATACAATACATCAACGAACACAATACGTAACTGAATATAGGATACAATACATCAACGAACACAATACGTAACTGAATATAGAATGCAATACATCATTACGGTTGATTCTGAAGTTGAGGTGGAAGGTTAGAGCATCGTGATTTTTTATAACCATAGTTTTTACAATTACTGCAATTGTTCTATCCTTTTACTCCTCCATGCCCTTCATCCATAACACTCTTGATATGACAGCTTCGCAGCCTGCCTTTCTTTCTCCTATTGCTGGATAGGAATATGCATGGCCCACAATATTCTTCCCAATGTCGACTATCTGGAACAAGGCTAAATACATGGGCATACGATTCTCCATAATATTGTGCTAAATACCATGAGGTGCATAAGTGCTCGTATGATAGGTTTACTTCCCCAGAAGATCATGAATAAGCTGTCATCGCATGTTTGCATGGAATCTCTTGTAATAAAGGTATATTACAACTGCAGGGACACTCGTTATTATCTATACTGACGTCATACATCATTCCATTATTATCTACCACTTCCCAACGATACTTAGAGAATTGACGAAGTTGGCAGTGCCTCGCACCGGCATTTCTTGTTGTCAATATGCTCTCGGTTCTCGGAATGAACAGTTTGTCCCATTTAGCCGCTGCTTCACGACGTGTGATGAAATACATGTCGATAGAAGGTTCTAGCAATTAATGCATGCATAGGTAATGCACGGGCTCTTTTAAGAACACCATTAAAGCTCCCAGAGCAATTCATAGTCATAATACAATACCTTACACCGCCGTCCTTACATAATGTCCAATGATCTTCGTATCCCCCTAACTTTTGTTAATCCAAGCATCCGCCGATGGATTTATTTTTTCAGACGAGCCCTTTTTTGAGCATAAACTAGAGGATCCGAAGCACGGCCGGCTTCATACAACAAAAGTTGTAATGCTTTATCTTTGAGAAATTAGCTTTGATATGCCTCAAACAATAGCGATGATAATGAGGCGTACGCCAGCCCTGAGTTAGTGCCCTTAGAAGTCCCTTCATCCGATCAAACAACCAAGTAATCACGCGATGGCGTACACTGGGGATATATCTATGAATACATGCCAAGAACCATTCCCAATTTGCTGATGTTTCACTGCCAACAACCGCAAATGCCAAACGATACAAACCTCCATCCGCATCCAACCCGGTAGCAACAAGCAATGTCCCCAGATTTTTACCGTATAAGTGTGTGCCATCAATGCTCAGAACTGGACAACAGTATGCAAATCTCTCAATTGATGGTCCAAATGCCCAAAACACGCCGGTAAACTGGTCTGCGGTTGGAGTCAGGGTATCGTAAGTGATCTTATAGACTGTGCCGAGATTGCTCTTTTTAATTGCCTCCATGTACCGCGGCAGAGTTTGATATGATTTTTCCCAATCCCCAAATATCATGCACAAAGCTTTTCTTCCTGTCTCCCACGCTTTGAAATAAGAAATGGCAATATTACATGCCCCTTTCATTTGATCTTGAATCGCAGCCGGTGTAATATCAAGCAGCCTCTTCAGCAAAGGCAAGATGCATTGGCATATAAATGTTGGTGTGGCCTGCTTGTGCCCCATGTCCTCGGAAGTATTTCGGAACCGATACTCCGGATTATTCTTTCATAGTGAAGCATGTCGAAAGCGCCCACATTTTTGAAATTATTGCATGAAATTTCTAAAGGCATTATCCAGGGCATGTACCTGGATTGTTAGCACACGCTGCGGTGTACGTTGATTTGGTACTCCTCGCTGTTTTAAATGACACACACCTTTTAATTGATCATGCACTGAGTTCTTGAATCAAATTTTGCTTCGTCGCAAACATCTTTCCGGCTTAAAATCCAATATTATCGTCGGTTCCTGTCGTCCAATGAGTGTCATCGATGATCATATCCTCAGTAGCATATGCTTGTACCACGGCATCATCGACTGCCTCATCAGGATGTTGCTCTTCGAACTCAACATATTCGATATTAGTATATGCTTGATGCAACCACTGATCGTCTACTTCATCTTAGACTACGTACTGCATACTATCTTATTGTATACCACCGCCTCCTTCACGATCAGTATCTTCTTCACCATTATCGTCTCCCTCGTTTTCGGGAACATCTCTTTCTTCAACATTATATGAGGAAGATGGTCCCGTATAAGTTGTTGCACCTAATGATTCGTAGGGTGGCAAGTCATGAACTGCATAAGATGTTCCACCTCCTAAAGATACACTGACACCAAACTCCTTTTGCATTGAACTTTGTGTTCGCATACGCTCGGGTACAAAAAATGAAGACCCACACGACATATAAATTTAAAAATCACATGTCAATAAACCATTATTCGATATACGAAGAGTATCGTCAATTTTATTTAATATAGTATGTTATCTATTTGCTCCAGCTATCCCCATTGTACAATCCATATTGTACAGATTTGATATTGTCTGACCATGCAAATCTCAACCACAGTTATACATATTTGCATCACTCTGCGTGCCATGGAATGGAATTTGCATGGAAATGAATCTGTCATCAGGCACGTTCGACTCTCCCGGACTGCACATAGCTGTATTGAGCATGTGTGTAAATTCCCTTTGTGGTTCGGAAGCTTGATGCGAGCTTCTTGATGCGATTGTACTGCTTCTTTCACCACCAACACTTGTATCGATGGATTTTCAGGATATAAGCTAAGCATCACGCTTGTATCCTCGTCATTGGCTACTTCAACATTTATGTAGTCTTGACATGTGATCGGAATCCTGCATACCAAATTGATCTTATACTCTCTCCGATTTATCCGAGTGGTTGCATAAATATTTCGCTTCAACACATTGTATGTGCACGATTTGTTAACTCTCATCATTTTACTTTTTCCACTAACGTAGTTTGGCCGACCAC
The DNA here is from genome assembly GCA_030015575.1 of Agapanthus africanus. Taxonomy (NCBI): domain Eukaryota; kingdom Viridiplantae; phylum Streptophyta; class Magnoliopsida; order Asparagales; family Amaryllidaceae; genus Agapanthus; species Agapanthus africanus. The sequence goes on from CM057343.1 coordinate 464,398,020, forward strand.
TCGCTTCAATATTTAAGCTTCTGTTATAATGATAAATCAACACGACAATCTCATTTACCATCGTACCTAACATTAACAATAATTGTGAAATTATTCAAAACTCAAGAAACAAATTTACACATTCTGTAAATCCTAATCCCAACCCAACCCAAACACTCTTACTAACCCTAACACAAACACTAACCCTAACACTAACAATATCACTAAACCAATTGCTAACATAACCCTAATAGTAACGCTAATAATAACCCTAGCCATAACCCTATAAAGAAATAAAATCTGCCACAAAACTGTTAAAAACGACCGAAATTATTCAACTTGTTGCGTTCGAACTTACAAGAATCCAAATGTCCAAAAAAAATCAACAAAAATTCTTTCAAAACCCTAGCCAAACAATCCATCAAAATTAAGTTACAAGTTGAGTTGTAACAAGTGAAGGCACCATGTAAAATAAAACGAACCTACTTATTTTTTGAATCCGATGAAAAAAATATACCTTCTTTAACTTTATGCAGGGCTTCAAAAAGGGGCTTCTGGTTCTTCCTCTTGAAAAACTGCATTTTTATGGAAAATTAGTTATATTGTATCAATAGGAGAGAGAAACAAAAATCAAAGCAAATTTAAGGATACAAGATATCAATCCCTTGCAAAATGAGACTAAATTTTGTGTGAGAGAGAGAAAGAAAAGAGAGTACTTTTCCAAGGAAGTGGAAATAACACTCGACGAGGAGAGAGATGAAGACAATGATGGAGCACGTGGAGACGATCGTAAATTTTTCCCTTTGAAGTGCTGGAGATCGCAGAGAGAGAGAGAGGAGTGTGAGTAATAATGTGTGGAGTCACGGGTTGCAAAACTGCAACCCGTGACTGCACAGTTGAATCCGCGCTTTCAAAGTGCGGATTCACTTCAGCGCTCATAGTTGAATGCACACTTGCAAAGTGTGGATTCAGAAAGACCCAACTTTCCAACCGTCCAATCCTATGTGACGGCTAGGCGATCTTAATTTGACCCAAATTTGCTAAATTTTTAAGAAGTTTTAAAATCTAGCTAAATCCCTAATTAGTTCTAAACCTTGATGATTCCCCAATTTTGTCCATACAAAAACACGTTCTGCGACCAAGAAAACAACGAGAAAAAATTAGACTCATCTCCTCTCTTTCTCTATCTTCTTCGTTCTTCCCCTTTTCTCTCTCCCTCTCTAAATTCTCTGCTCAAAACCCTAATCAACAAATCCGTTACCCTAAATCTTCAGTCCCTCTCTCTCTCCCTTTTCTCTCTCTACACCATCTCGATCGATTCGCTGTCCACCGAAACCCTAACCCTAGAACCGATGGAAGAGAAAGCCTTAGGCATCCCTCGACGCTCACCGATCTCGATTTAATTCGAAGGAGATAGGATTCCGTTGAATTCTCGTTGCTGTGGATTGGGGATCGGATCGGAGCTGTTGATCTGAAGATGGACGGTCGGGATTGGTCCCTGGCGGCGGAGGACGGGCGGAGCTCGCCGGTGACGGATGCATTAGCGGCGGAGGCGGAGGCTTTGTTCTCGAGCGGGAAGTTTTCGGACTGCGTCGAGGTTTTGAATCAGTTGGCGGCGAAGAAGGAAGGAGATCCGAAGGTGAGTCCTTGATCTGTCGGTTTTTGTTTGAAATGTTGAGTCTTGCTTGGATTGATCCCATGCAATTGAGCTAATAGGGGAAAGACTGTAACTTGTTGACTTCAGTGGCTATTTGCGTTAGATTTTCATATCAGGCCCTAAGGGTTTTGGTGGCAAAATGCTGCTCTAAATGAATAGAATAGCGTAATTATATCAACTTTTTTAATGAATGGCACCACCGTTTGTCTTGGTCAACGTATTCTAAGGCATGCACACACAAGGAAAAAATTGATTTCGATACTTCTTGCACTTGCATCGGAGAGTTGCAAGTTTAATGTTTTTCCAATAATCGAACATTTTCCGTAACCAAATCAATGGTCAAAGAGTATTGAAATCACTTGGAGATTGGTTTACATACACTTTATGCATTGAAGATCAAGATGTATGATTTTGGTCATCAAAAAATATTGTGAAATATCAACCTTTTTAACAATACAGGAGAAAACCCTCTCTTACGCCTTTGATACCCACATTTCTCCTGATTCTTAATGCAAAGTATTTCTTCCGAGCTTGTGGGCTTGTGTCAATTTAATTGACTTGAGCACCTTTTTAGCGGCACTATGTAGTATTCTTATATTTATGTGCTTGTACCTTCATGATGAAATTCAGAAATTATTTTCTTTAGCAGAATGGAGAACTGTTTGTTCTATAAGTTCAACGAAGAAACACCAAATAAAATTTAAGAAGAAATGTAACTATGCTCTAAACTGTGATTTTTGGATTGATGCAAGTTTTTTTATATGATGTGCAGCTGATTAGAGTTAGTATGTATAATGAATTCAAGGTATAGGTAGGCTAGAATTTATTATTGTGATTGTAGGTATATGACTATGAATTACCATAATTTTTCAAAGGGTTGAGCCTTCCGTGTTGGACATTAGGGTGAAAGGATGACAACCGACTTACCAAACCTATAGTTATTGGCGGAAGAATTTGTAGAATTACCCTTGTAGTGCTCATGGTTGAGATATTTCTGCTGTATTCTTCTAAAAATATATATTATTGGTTGGCATTTACTTGGCATTTACTGCTTGTGCTACTAGGGCTGACAGAGAGTCCCATTACCATAAGGGCATGTTTGGTTGAAGGATTTTGTAGGATTCTTAAGTTTTGGATTTGAGGATCCTAGGATTCACAAATTTTGTGTTTGGTTGGTTTGGATTACAAACATGGATTTGTATAGATTGTGTGATGGGGCCTACAAAAAAGATGGATCCCAAAATCCTTCAAAAATGAAAGGATTCTTGAGGATTTCTCACTATTTGGTGGCCCCGCGTGAACTTTAGTTATTAAAAAATTCATCTCTCTCTCTTTAATCCTTAAATCCAAAGCTCATTTACTTTTTTCCAACCAAACAAGAATTATGAGGAACTACAAATTCAATACAAGGAATCCAATACCAACCAAACACAAAATTAGCTAATCCAGATTTTTCAATTGTACTATTTAGAAATCCAAATTTCACAATCTAGCAACCAAACAACCCCTAATGACAACCATGAGAAAGCATGATTGGTGGAAATTACCAATGATAGGTCCTATGGAGTTTTTTTATAGAATATTTTAAGTTTTGTAATTATACTTTTGGTCCTTTTTGTGCCATGTCTGCGATGTTTTTTTGGTTGGGTTTGTTAGGATGGGTGGGTTGGGAGCGCTGGAAACTATTCATAAATAGATAATTTACTTTTGCATTCTTAACATGGAAACAAAAAAATAATATTACAGTGCAAACTCATAAACGAACATCTATGTAAATTTAAATAGCAGTTTCTTTAGAGTTGAGTATGCAGATATATTAAATTATAACTGTCAAACACTTTGATTATGGTATAAATTTCACATAAACTCAGGTATACAATTTCTCATTAGATGATCCTCACCATTCCTTAATGTCATGTGAGTCCGAGATATGTCTGCTGTTCACCAATATGTATATCTCTATTTTGAAAAGCATTCAATTTGATTTCTAAACGGTAATGTTAAATATTCATGTCATGTTCCAGTATCTTGATAACCGCCGTTGTCAATAATGTCAACCAGAACCATCACCATTCTTCTATCTTCATATTCCTTCTTTGAGGATCCTTCTTTAATCGATCCGACATGCATCATCATTGTTGACGTATCAAGGTATCCGAAGAGTATCATACCACGTATTGGGATGCGGAGAATTGTTAGGTTCCGCAAGCCTGGATAGCTGGACGTGCCGTTGCTAAGGGCAAGACGATGGGACCGTAGATTTTGGTCGAATCCACGACCGTGCCGAATCCACGGGAAAGAGAAACTCAAATTTTTATTAATTTTCAAGATGATTTTACAAGAGGCCATATGTTTTATTTATAGCTAAATACCGTCTTGAGAAGTAAGTCGGTTTAAAAGGTAAGAGATAATTAGAAATAAAAACAATCCTGATCTAGTAAGAAAAAGATTAAACAATAAATCTAGCCTAATAGAAGTAAATCAAACCCATCAATTATGGTCTAGCCAAATATGGAAATATAAATAAATCCTAATTGATTGAAAAATATAATTATGATCTATCCAAATATAGATAAATCCTAATTGATTGCAAAATCCCTGATTTTCTTCCAGCTGCTCGATCTCGGGACGGTCGCGCTCGTACATGATGTACGCATTAAGGTGTACTACATTAGCCTTCCCGGCTTCAAAAAAACTCGTACACAAGTTAGTAGTGATGTGCATGGGAAGCTCCGGTTCCTCTTCCGGTGGGTAGTAGTTAAATAGATTTGCCATGTTGAATGTCCTTGAGATATTGAACTCTTTTGGAAGGTCGATGACGTAGGCGTTGTCGTTGATTTTCCTGAGCACGCGGTAAGGACCGATCTTGTGGTTGGCGAGCTTGTGATACGTACCGACCGGGAAGCGGTTTTTGCGTAGATACACTATAACAAAGTCGCTAACTTAGAAGGTATGTTGCTGCCGGTGTTTGTCCGCATTCTTCTTGTACTTGGCGTTCGACTCATGGAACTTTTGGCGAACTTCTTTATGAATGAACTGGCCGGGCTCCACCATGTTGTCAGTCGAGATGTTTTGGTCCGGGAGTTTTGGTAAGGGAGCAAGATTGAGAGGATGTTGAGGAGGTTGGATTTAGACGATGGAGAACGGAGACCTTTCCGTCGACCGGTTTTCCATGAAGTTATAATAGATCTCTGCTTGCGCTAAAACGACATCCCACTGCTTCGGTCGAGTCCCGGTAAGGTTGTGAAGGATATTTCCAAGAGTACGATTCACGACCTCCGTTTGCCCATCGGTTTGCGGGTGACTAGTGCTACTGAAATTTTTAACAAACTGTAAGACCGTGGAAACCGCGGACCTCGGTCACGGTAGTCAGTGTAGGCTAATCAAGTATCGCACAAATCTTTTCGTCGTCGACGGTGATGCCTTCCACGCTTACGACGAATGCGAGAAAGATCAAACGATTCGTCATGAAATAGCACTTCTTGAGTTGGATGTACAATTTATTTTCCAACAGTACTAACAAAACCTTCCTTAAGTGCATCATATGATCTTCGTTTTGGCTGAAATTTAAAATGCCATCAAAGTAAACGACTATGAATTTACCGATGAAGGACTTTAGAACTTGGCTCATGAGCCGCATAAAGGTGCTTGGTGTGTTGGAGAGCCCGAACGACATGACGGGCCACTCGTAAGAGTCCTCGTGTCTTGAAGGCGGCATTCTATTCATCTTCGGGCTGTATGTGATTTTGGTGGTAGCCGCTCTTGAGATCGATCTTCAAGAAGACATGAGCACCCCCCAATGAACCCAGCATGTCTTCTAGCCGAGGGATGGGGAACCGGTACTTTATTGTGATTTTTATTGTGATTTTGTTGATTGCTCGGCTATCGACGCACATCATCCATGTTCCGTCATTCTTGGATATGAATAGCACGGGGATGGTATATGGACTAAGGCCCTTGTGAACGAAGCCTTTCTTAAGGAGATCTTCCACTTGCACTGTAGGATTTCATTCTCCTTGGGGCTCATGTGGTAGTAGGGAAAATTGGGGAGTCTTGAGCCGGGCATGAGATCAATCTCGTGTTGAATATTCTGCATTGATAGGAATTCTTTGGGTAGATCGTCGGGTAGCACCCTTTTAAACTCTTCCAGCGGGATTTTCATAGTGTCGGGAAGCGAGGATATAGGTGTCGAGTTTGTGCCTTTACCCATGATAACTATCATCTGCTGGGCTATAGACGCTTCCCCTTCAAATTTTTTTTTTACCGAGCAGTACAAAGGAATTGCTTTTAGATTTTGGGGCCTTTGGCATAGGAGCTCGCTTCAATGGGTTCAAAGCAATGATTTGACGCCCCTTCATCTCCACAATGTTGTTTGATCCGCGGTATGTGATGTCGTGGTCGTATTGCCACTGTCTCGCCAAAATGAGGTGGCACATATCCATATCTACCACGTCGAAGATGACTTCGTCGGAGTAGAGGTTGCCGAAGGAGAGTGATTTTGCACGTCTTGGAGATGACTTGGCTATTGTCGCGCTTGATTCATGCAATTTTGTACGGGTTCGTATTCTCTTGAGTAGGTAGTTCTTCTCTTGAGTAGGTAGTTAGAGTTTTTCCACCATGCTTTTTGAGACGACATTTTCGATGCACTCGTTGTCGATGACGATGCAAGTCTTTCCTTGCACGGTGCATTGGGTACGGAAGATATGCCGCTGAATTTGCGTTTCTTTCTGGGATACACGCATGATACGATGGAGGACGAAGGAGAGGTGTTCGTCGTTGTCTTGAGGGTCGAAATTGTCACATCTTTTGATTTCTTCCTGCCGTCCGGTATCTTTATCTAGGCTTCCGCCTTCAATTAGGTCTACCGTTTATCGAGTGGGACACATGTTGGATCTATGTCCGAACCCGTAGTATCGGTAGCACTTGGGTCCACTCGGCTTCTCATACGAGTTGCCTTGCACATGGGATGGTCCCATCTTGATCGGTGGTTGGGAGAGTTGATTTTTTGCGCTGCCGACTTCCTGGTTGTTGGGAGGGCTTGTCATTGGCTGCTTCTCTTGCGTTGTCTTGTTTTGGGGCTTTTGAAGTTGCGGTGATATCCTCCCCACATCGGTGTTCGAATGTCTTTTTCGTCTCTCTTTGCAACGGTATGGGCTCTCACAAGGGAGGTAATACACCAATATCGGATGGATCTCGCTATCTCCGGTCGTAATCCGCCAACAAACCGCGAACATAGTAGCTCGTCATCCTCTTGGACGTTGAGACGGCTTTGGAGTGCGCTAAACTCCGTCCAATACTCATGCACCGAGTGTTTCCCTTGTGTGCAACGCTGAAATTTTTGGAACACGTCGTGCGGCCAATCTTCCGGAAGAAATCTTTGACGGATGGTTGTCACCATCTATTGCCATGTAGCCACGTCGAGGTCGCTGATATTTTTGACGTCTTTTTTGTATTTTGTCCACCATGCGAGAGCTCTTCTTTCAAACCGTGCTTCCATTCTAAGGTTTTGTCGATGAGGAGAAACTTCCACGGTTTGGAAGGTCTCGATCTTAGCGAACCAATCCAACAAATCTTCGGCTTCGAGACTTCCATCAAAAGAAGGAATATCATTTTTGATGCGATATTCGTTGTTGCAGTTGGGGTAGTGCTCGTAGCGGCTTCCTTGGTAGTAGTGTTGAACCCTTTGGTTGGGTTTTTTGTCGTCGTGGCGAGGAGGGAGTCCACGAACATTGGGGGACGGTTGACGAGAAGTTGTTGAGGTAGTCGCTTGGTTGTCCTTGATAAGCGCTATAATCTCTGTCAATTTCGCTTTCATATCTTGCATATCGATTTTAAGAGTCTTAATTTTGTTGTCGAGGACGTCTACTTTGCCACTAGGGTATCTTGCTCCTCACGTGTTACGTTGCGGGCTCCCGTCATGATGGAAGATGAAGATCAATGAAGAGGGGAAGAGGAAATGCTGCAGCGGTGAGGGTGCGGTGCTGGTGCGGCAAGGGTGTGTGAGGATGCAGCGAGGGTGCGTGAGGGGGCGACGAGGGGAAGCTTAAATGCCACCTGACGCGATAAGGTATCCGAAGAGTATCGAACCACGTATTGAGATGCGGAGAACTGTTAAGTTCCGCAAGCTTGGATAACTGGAACCGTCGCTGTTAAGAGCAAGACGACGGGACCGTAGAGTTTGGTCGAATCCAAGACTGTGCCGAATCCACGGGAAAGAGAAACTCAGATTTTTATTAATTTTCAAGTTGATTTTACAAGAGTCCATAGGCTTATTTATAACTAAATACCGTCTTGGAAAGCAAGTCGGTTTAAAGGTTAAGAGATTAGGAATAAAAACAATTCTAATCTAGTAAGGAAAAAATTCAAAAACAAATCTAGCATAATAAAAGTAAATCAAACCAATCAATTATGATTTGTCCAAATATGGAAATATAGATAAATCCTAATTGATTGAAAAATCTAATTATGATCTATCCAATCAATTATGCTCATCCAAATATAGATAAATTCTAATTGATTGAAAAAACCCATGATTTGCCTTCCAGCTGCTCGATCTCGGGCCGGTCGCATTCGTACGTGATGTACACATTAAGGTGCGCTACATCAATTGTTTAGTGTGAATGATAAAGTACTAGAACCATTATCTTATCATCACAATAATCATCATGGTTATGCTGTGTTTGGTCTTCTCCAGATATTGACTGGTCTGACTGTTCTTCATCTAAATATGCCTGAATTAAATCTTCTCTTGAATGACTAATCTTCTATCCAATTTCTGTACTCATCTGACAGATGCTACTCCATCCACTCTAATTTGATTGATTGCAGTCAAAGTTGTCAACATTATATTTCCTCTTGTTTATTTTTCCTGTTTAGTTCATTCAATTCTTTTCTATCTTGATGTCCCTTGTTTATCTTAGTATTTCTCTGAAGCATATTCTTTAGATATGACTGTAGGCAGGCAGAATCGAACCAATCTATTATAACATCCATCTTGATGCTCAACTGTGTAGAATAGCATATATGCATTTTGGACTATTTTAATTTCCTCCCACCATAGGTCTGTAGGTTTATGCTAAGAACTATAACATCCTTAACTTGATATATACTATTGACAGTTGTCACTGTAACTTTGTCATGCCCTACATATCTTTTATTAACTAAAATTTGATGTCGCCCGAAGAATTGAAGAATCGAAGAATCCACATTCATCTGTAATAGCAAAATTTTCATGCAATGGTGTTGAGACCACAGATAAATCTTTGTTTGGAGTAAAATCGAGTATCTATTTTCTGCTTCATCTAAATTTAGTCTATAAATACATGCTTGCATATATGATATATACATGTCTGAAATAAAATGGCGGTGCTGGTTTTTTTTTTTACTTCAAAGACTTCTCTTTGGGTTGATCATTTGTTATTATCTGGTCAGATTCTTCATAACGTAGCTGTGGCTGAATTTAAACGTGATGGATGTTCTGATCCGAAGAAACTCCTCGATGCTCTTGACAAGGTTAAGGTAAATGTCACTTGTTTTATTCTTCCGTGCATATATTTCTTATGGTTAGATGCATGCTTAGAACTTCTCTCTCTCTTATGGTTATCTTTTGTTACTATTGAATCATTGATAATCAGCCTGATGGTAGATTTTGTGGCAACTTTTGATATAACAGAAGTGTTATCTTCTTTTACTTCATATTAGGCATATGTTTTCTGGATGTTTATGCAGTTTCTGGCAGCTTTTTTATGCAGAAAAATATGATAAGCAGAAAAATATGATAAGCAAAGGTATTTAAACAAAGTTATATTTTTTAGCTTGTTATTAGTACATCATTTGATTACGGTTTCGCTCATCATTTCATACATCTATGCACATTTTCAACATTTCTTTGAATTTGGCCATAAGAAAGGTTCTTTCTGTCGGGTTGGTGTTGGGGGATGATCTAAGTCCAACATAGGCCTCCTCTAACAGCTGCCCAAGGTTGTCAGTCACAAAATGCTTGTTTCCAGAAATCAAAGAAATTTAGTAATGCCTATGAGTTGTTGTCTAGTAATAACCATTTAGCTATTAATTATGCCATCTTAATTGGAATAAATTTGTTTGAGTTGCTTCTATTACAAAACACAAATCTTGTACTGAACTCAACATAATTCCACCATTTTTTTGATAACTAAATGGTTTGCATGATCTTGTTTTTGTATTTCGTGATTTCTAGCCACTGCCCCTAACATATCTTTTTGTCGATAGATCTTGAATCCAAAAGCATTATCTCTATGTCAGTCTTGAAGATAATTTTAAACTCTTGATTATAATCTTTAAACTTAAATAGACTTCTTGGTTGGCATTTAATGGAACAATCCACACCTTTCGATTGATGTCTGTCATTACTCATGCAAGACCTTATACATCATGCAACTATGCAAGTTTGTTACTGGAAATTATTTCTAATTATCCTATCATAGACAAAGTAATTGACGTTTCAAAACTTAGTCTTGTGTAATCCCGCGTGAGTATGTGATGAAGAACTAGATATCATCTTTCATGGCATAAGACTCCGTCCATGCACAAGAAGCAATGGCCTAAGCTACACCATTTGACTCTTCCATTTTCCATTCTGTTTTGGTTGCCTTCTAGATAGTGTGATTGATGTCTTTTCCTCAAAGGTGAGGCTTGATATTCTAAAATGCCAAACTCTGTTCGAATATGATAGTTTGATCGATAATTTCAACCATTCTAGAAGGTAAATTACTGGTGTTAAATTCTGTTGCATTGACCCCTACATCAAGGATTCTGAGCCATGTAATTTAGGTCTCAAATGAAGTCCTTTCCCCCCCTTCCCTTATTTATTTTGAAAGGCATTTGATTGAGCTCTTCTTGTTATCCTTTATGCCTCTCAAACCTTACTTTCATGTATATAGAGTACAAAGAAAAGATGCAATTGCTGGAAGATTTTTCAAGCTCGCTGCAGGAACACAATGTTTTGCTTTGAATTACCATTTTGCTCATTCCTTCTATGTGGAAGCAGTGTCCTTGATTTTTATGGTTCCAACTTCACCTTTCGTTGCATATTCATTATTCTAAAGATGCTTTTTCGTCGAAGTTTGGAATTGATCACCATCCTCCCGTGATATTTTCTTGAACTAGTGATTTCCTAGTTGGACAACTCACACTGGACTTTGTAATTTATATGATGGGTTTGGCCTATTCCTGAAAAATCGCATGCTAGCATTGATATCGGTTCTCCACAGTCTGTGCCTTTTCCTGCACAAGAAGATTCTGAATCAACAGACCACACTTGCTGTTTTCTTACATGATTTATCCCAAAGGTTAGCAGCTTGATTCTTCCTTGTAATACATCGATCAAGCATGAGATGTAGAACAATCGATAATCACATCTGTATGTTAACAGTGAATAATGAATTAATACATTTACATTGGGTCATTGAAAAAACATAAAAATTATATTCCATCAAAATTGACCGAGCGAAATACTTAGTTAGCTGTTCCCGTCAGCTAGTGAGCTTGAATATTTAAAAATCGTTATAGGCTAGCAACACAGTTGCAGCAAGCTGTATTTATGTCATAAATATGTGCTCTAAAAATTTAGTATCAGGGAAGCGATGAAGATAGGCAGTCTGATTAATAAAAGCAGGACTCGGCTTGAATTAAGAAAGGGAATAGGCTGAATTGCTGACAATCTCTAAAGACAGAATTCACCTATGCAAAACTTTTTTTGAAAAAATTATGTCTTGTATTTAGGATGTAAATTAGTCAGTTTGACAAGAATTTTAAGATAATCTTCAACTTGTATGAAACCTAATCATCATCTTATTTCAGTCCTCCTTGTTGATGGTCTTGACTACTACTAGTAGCAAACTTCTACTTATTGATGTCAACCACATTGGTTAAACAAATTTATTTAGTTTCATTTTACATTAGAGTATATTTGGCATCTCTGGCAGTTGAGCTTTTTTTTCTTCTGAGATTTTCATGCCATCTGCTTCGAGCTTGGGTTTAGCTCTTGAAATAAAGTTTTGCTGCACCTTCCTCACATGATCAACAATCTTTTAGCGCATATGCTGCTAGTTTAACTGTCATGGCGAATATTTGAGTCCTTGAGTCTCCTTGTGGCGCTTCAAAGAGCTTTCTGATAACATTAATCTTCAAGTCAACAAAACAACAAATAGATAGGCAATAGCAGCGAATGAGCTTAAGGAATAATACAAGATATAATGCTAACTACAAGTTTCACTTTCATCATTATTCGTTGAAGGGATTCGGATTCCCTGTAGTTTCACAGGGAATCTGAGGTTTAACTGTCACGACAAATATTTGAGTCCTTTAGTCTCCCGTGTCACTTCAAAGCACATTCTTATAACATAAATTCTAATGTCAACAAACAACAATCGATAGGTAATAACATAGAACGAGCTTAACGAATACGAGTAGGATATAGTGCTAACTACAAGTTTCACTTTCATCGTAATTCGACGAAGGGATTTGGATTCCAAGAAGTTTTACAAATCGCTGCGGGCTTCTTAAGGTTTAGAGACATTCGTTGGCTGAACCTCAAAACCACAGGGATTAGCTGGACCTAAATATTAATGCCTGATATCAAAATAGGCTGAGGCTGTTGGCTGGCATGGTCCTCATGCTTGTAACACGGACATACGCATCCATGGCAATTGGTTTTAACATAGTCTGAGCATACTTCTTCATGGTTTAGAACCGCACATGGCCTAAGCCTTGAAACCTGAGTTGGACCTAGGCCAACTCCTTATATTAAAACCAAGCTGTCTCCTCCCCTAGTCCTCTCGGATTATGTGTTTGTTTGGAGGTTATTCAATGATTACCTATCATAGTGTTATAAAGTATATTCGGTCTGCGCAGCTCCAAACCAACCTCACTATAGGGAAATCAAACCCAAACTAATCCGCCGAGCATGGTACAACCTTACTGCCAAATCTGCGAAATTCCAACCTAACTTGAGAATTAGCTTGAATTGGGCCAGTGTTGGTGCAGGACACCTAAACACCTGTAACAATCGACATTCGGAATATCCATAAAATTGATTGTTCACATTACATCACCATCTCAAAGTCTATGAATTCATCAAAATTCAAGCAAGATAAATTATGAGCACATGGATCTACCGGTGTAAAGATGACATTTTTATATCTAATAATGTTTTGAAAATCGATATCGGTATCGTATCGGCACGAAAATTTTCACATCGGATATCGGGAGATATTTTCGAAATATTGATTTTTATATTCTTGTATTATAATATCATAAATGTAACTCAATATAAATAGTAGGCTTTCGTAAATGTGGTTTTCCTCAATAACTTGGTAAAGTGGTCATATTGAATGACTGGTCGTAGATTGAGTTTTTCCTTCTCTTTCGTCTTTGAAGGTAAGTCTCCCTCCCCCTCTCTAACGAATTTCTAAGAAATTCATGACTTAATTTCTGAGAATCGAGAGTCAAATTTCTCAAATGAATCGCAAAAGAAGAGAGATTTACTATCAAAGACGAGAGGAGGAACTTTGGATTTCATCTAACTTCAGCGAGCTTCAAAGACAGAGAAGAGCTTAGAGAAGAGCGTCGAAGTTGGATGTTGCAGATCTAGGATTTTGATGAAGCATTGAGAGATTATAGAAGAGTTTTGATCGGGCCCTTTTTTAGCTTTAAGTTGTCCATTACTGGTCGGTTCAGATAGGACCCTATTTCAATATTACGTGAATACCTAATAAGCCTAAATAATTTTTTAAGAAAAAATCGCGATATTTTAACCGATATCTCACATCCGATATATAGGCGGATTTTAAGATTTATCGAGTGATATTTTCTCAAACTACAAAAAGATATCAATTCAATATTTCGTATGGTTTCCTATCCAATTCCGATATATTAGATATATAGGCGATATTTAGAGCACTCCTTGAAACCAAAGTGTTGAGTTGGACCTAGGCAAAGATCAAAGTGGTTGAAACCAAAGTTCTAAAATACTAACATATACATAAAAAAGATCAAACATAACCCAAATTTTTTTGAAAAAAAACTTAAGTTTCATAAACCATCAGTAGTAGTTAACCACAGTTTACTGCAATCTTGATAATAAGTAAAGTAGGCTATGAGTTTGCTAGATATCGATGATGCTTGAACCTTTTATGAATGCCTGCCAACTTGGAAAAACTTGCAATTAACCCATGGGACCAGCAAAAAAAATTCTACAAAAAACTATGCATACTTGAGATATTATATGTATATGTGCACTTATATGTTTGTATGTCCATGTATGCATATGTAAAGGGCTCGGGATCATCTAGAGCCAGCCTGAAATTAGTGCAGCTCAAGTTTATGAACTTACGATGCCCTTCCCTAACCAGAAATTGCAAAAACCCATCCCATGCCGTCCCATCTTTGGGTTGTTGGCTTAACCTCAGGCTTTTCAATTTTCAAATGGCTGGCACTACGACTTCATTTGTATAAATTATACCTTTGAGCACCGCGCCAAGTGGCATATGCAATCATAGTTATAAAAGTAGGAGAGCCTGTAATTCATGTGTTTCAGCCTCAATTGGTCATTTAGACTTTGGCCTAAACGCTAGACTTAGATGAGCCAGGCTCAGAGTCAAAAAGTTAGAGGGGTTGTACTTTATGTATCAGTCCCACCAATTGGTCATTTAGACTTTGGCCTAAACGCTAGACTAAGATGGGCCAAGCTCAGAGTGTACTTTATGTATTTGTCCCACCAGAGCTTGTTATGTCTCCTACCCAAATCATAATGTCTGTTCAGATATAATTTTTGCTTGAAATTCTTTTCAACTTAACATTGGTACTCAAGAACCAAAAATATGCCACAACATAGATCTTCCACAGGCATCAAGTTTGCTATCTATCAAAACTTTCTATAACGACAACGTTCAACTTGATAGTTAGGAGTAGGTGCAGTGTCCATATTGATACTGAAAGTGATGAGTAGGTTGCTAGGTGCAAGCATTTTAAGTTGCAAGGATCAAGGGATTAAGTCTGTCACATATTATGATGGTCCATATAAAATTTTCCAATGGGTTAAGAATACAGTCCGTATACCAGCATGTGTATAGAAATTTCCTGACGCTACTCTCATCTAGTGAAAGATGTGGCATTCCTTCCTAAGCACTAAATGCTTTTTGACTGAACACTTGGCATAACTTGTGGGAAAGCCACAAAATGTGACCACAATTCACTTCAAGAGTCGATTGTTATTTAAGGTGACCTTTTGAATTCGTAATTTTAAGAAAGAAACTTAAGAAGGCCCTATGCATTTCTTTGTTTTTAGGTTTCTAGAATATTTCTGATCTACTTTCCTATTCACTGAATTTTCCCTTGTCTCTGAACCTATTCATGCAAAGACTAGAAGATGAAGGTCTGCATAAAAATATTATTATCTCTTTGACAGCCATTGACAAAGTATCGTGGAGGTGTTAAAGACTTATTATCATTCAGTGGTCACTGTCGTCTAATGGGTTAAGAATACAGTCCGTATACCAGCATGTGTATAGAAAATTTCCTGACGCTACTCTCATCTAGTGAAAGATGTGGCATTCCTTCCTTAAGCACTAAATGCTTTTTGACTGAACACTTGGCATAACTTGTGGGAAAGCCACAAAATGTGACCACAATTCACTTCAAGAGTCGATTGTTATTTAAGGCGACCTTTTGAATTCGTAATTTTAAGAAAGAAACTTAAGAAGGCCCTATGCATTTCTTTGTTTTTTGGTTTCTAGAATATTTCTGATCACTTTCCTATTCACTGAATTTTCCCTTGTCTCTGAACCTATTCATGCAAAGACTAGAAGATGAAGGTCTGCATAAAAATATTATTATCTCTTTGATAGCCATTGGCAAAGTATCGTGGAGGTGTTAAAGACTTATTATCATTCAGTGGTCACTGTCGTCTAAAGGTTCAATATCTGGTCTTATGATCTGGGACCTTGGGTCTCTTCTAAAATTTGCAGACATATTTGTTTCCTCATGTACTTAGCGGCATTTGAACAGTCCAGGCTTGTGTAATATCTTAAAAAAAGAAACTTACTTCCTGAAATTTCATTATTTAGTCATATATTAGTTGCATGTTTCTGCATGATGTGCCTTGTGCTTGATCTGTTATAGTCACTTGACTCACTTCAGAGATTGGATCACCCTAATTGCATTTATTATTGCAGCTCAGGCTTCCTGCAATGCTACACTCATTCGCCAATGAACACAGATATGCTAGGCACCCTTAGTGTTCCAAATCGTTGCCATGCCATGCTTATTGCCGAGGACAAATTTTTCTTTCAGATGTTAAAATGATCCTGAAATGTACCAGTATCATTTTCTGCTTAAATCTATGTGTTTCCCAAGTACTGTTAAGTTGGCATGTGAAATCATGTTCCAAAAACTTAATTTATTGAGTCATCTCACAACTACAAAGAATTAATAATTGAGAATGCCACATTGCTTTCTGCATGTTTGAAGCACTGATGCTTCCCATGATGATGAAAATGCCTGCAATTGGTGTTACATATCCTGCTTTCCGTAATGCTGTTACTTCACTGTTAATATTTATTTAACAAAATGCTTAATATCCTTTTGGATGTTAATTACATTGCAGAAGAGAAATGAGGAACTTGCTCGTTCATCTGGTGACCAAGTGGACAATGCTGGCAATCTTGGAAACAATACCACTGGATCTAAAGAGAGTGGTACCAACCTGCATCAGTTAACTGATAATGGCACCAGCAGTATGTCATGTTTAGACCAGTTTGACACTTCTCTCATCACAGTAAACATTGTATGTTTCTCTGATGCCATTCTTTTAGATATCTCCCTTATGCAAGATGGAAATTACAGGTGGTTCGAGTATATTAGCATTGACATTTTTGTTGAACAATGTGGTTCTTTTGCAGGCAACTGTCCTTTATCAACTCCACGAGTATGCACATGCATTATCAATTTTGGAACCCCTGTATCAAAATATCGATCCCATTGATGAGGTATTATGAACAAGTAAATTTTCGTTTATGTTGCACGTATTAGCTCTCTAATCTCTGTCTCTCATCTGTTACCTTTTCATTTCAGACAACTGCTCTTCATGTATGCCTTCTCTTACTGGACATTGCATTAGCTTCTCATGATGTTCTAAAAGCTGCAGTAAGTTCAATCCCCAATGTCTTTCACCTCTTTTCGCTGTTTGATTGTTGTTGAAGGATATCGTGAATGACCTACACTCCAGGTTTTATTAATACATGAGTCAGACTCTATGAGTCCAGCTCTTTTGTCAAATAAATAAACAAACTAGTGAAGGGCCCTAGATGATATTTCGGCTTATGCTATCATCCTCAATGGATTGTGCCATTTCCCTGAAAACTTGTTGCTGTAAAATAAAGGATTCCAAATGACAACATATTTTAATCAATGATTTCTCATGCCCGCTTGGTGGATATGTTGAATTCATCATCTTTTGCCCCAAGTTTTCCGAAATGCAAAGCTGTCCTTTTATTATCTTTTTTTTCCCTCCGAGGACTTGTTAGTTTTACCTGTCAGTCATCTCCACATCATCTCTAGTAGTTTTATATCAGTTACCCCTAGGGCCGGCTTGATACATTAAATGGAAGATTCTGCGCAATCCAAACATTTCCAGTCCCGGAAATGTGATTCTCAAGCATCCGATTATAAGGAATCCCACATTATAATGCTTCGCATGGTTTTAACATTCCTGGGAATCCAGAAATTGTTTGATTATAATTGTATGATAGAATCTAATTAAATAATCAGTCAAACTATTAATATAGCATTGAAATTAGGGGTGAAAGTCGGGTTGGGTTTGACCCGACCCCGACCCCGACCCGATCTGGTTTTTATAGGGTTTTTTGGACATCCAATACTAAAGTTGTCAAATCATGATTCGAATCGTATATCGTTTTTCTATTGTGTTGTATCGTATATCATATCGAATCGTATATCATAAGATACGATAGTAACGTGCCGAAGCCAAGCAATTAAACATATAGCTATGTATTTCATAACTGGATGATTAAATGAGCAATATAAAACAATATATTGAAAAACTATAATGTTTAGTATACTCGCAGTTGCAGCACTAACACAATAAATATTTACACTTATGCGACCATAATACATATTAATCATCAAAAGCCATGTGAACAATCATGATAAATAAGATAATTAAACAAAATAATACTATATAGTCTAAATATAAACTACATACATAAAGATTAACATAAGCTTCATAATAGTTATATTTTCTAACCAATTTCACAAACCATAAAGCATAAGGAGGCTAGGCGTCGAGGCAAGGATTCAAACGAGGAATTTGGGAGCGGCTTGAAAAATTAGGGTTTTTTGCAAAGAGAAATTGGGTATATATTTGGATCTTTAAATCCAAATAATTCAGACTCGACCCGTCAAGTTTGTATCCGATCCGTTAAACCGAATCGCGTCATATCGTGAATTGTATCGAATCGTGAATCGTACGATTCGATGACTAAAGAGATATATCTATACAATATGCATCGTAAAGGCTTTGAATCGTATCGAATTGTATGGTTCATATTGTGAATCGTATCGATTTTAACAACAATGTCAAATACCCGCCATAACCCATTGGTCCGGTCGGAAGATTATATAAAATAATTTTCGGGTTGGGTATGAGTTTAGTGTTAAACCCGTCCGTCCGAATCATAAACCCTGCCGAACCAAACCCGCTTCCTATATCTGATCCAACTTGATATATTATATAGACATCTAATTCTAAATATTATAAAACACCTATTGTGATTTATTGTAGATATGTAGTTAGTGCAATTTTTAAGTGTAGTTTATATGTCTATTATATATAATTTATATATTTTTATATATATTTGGTATAACATACTCAAATATTATACTTTTAATTTTTTTGATAAATTATAATTGACAAAACCTGCAAAAACCGACCAACCCGCATAAACTCGAAACCCGCTCGAAACCCAAACTTGTGGGTTCAGGTTTAGTGCATTATAAACCCGTCCGGTTCGTGCGGGTTTTAGGTTTTAATTTTCGGGTTGGGTAAAAAAATTGTCAAAAGCCTACCCCATCCAACCCGGACCGGTTTCATCCTAATTGAAATGATGTCTAATCAAATAATTTATATTAGTGAACAAATAATTTAAATTTAGCGAATGTGTAGGGAATTCAATCTTGAAATTAGAGCATTGGTTGCTACGTAAGCCTACATGTGCAAGTGGAAAAGGAAAAGATAACATAAAATCACATTATGTGTGAGGCATGGAAATTGTTATTTAAGAAAAAAGATGTTTAAGCTAGTGCTGGCTTCTTTAGTTGTTTTTGGGGAGGGGGTGGGATGAACATGCCCTGCAAGAGTGAGCTGTGAAGAACATATAACACATCTTTTCCCCTCACACACGACCCTTTTTCTCTTCTCACGAATGCGATAAAAATAAATAGAACAAGGGTTTGGAATATTTGGATACAATCTGCATGAGGGATTAGGATTTCTACTATTCGAGGGCATATGATGCTCGAGGGGAATCCTTAGTTCCCGGGAAAATTATTTATGTACTACCAATCATGGGTATATTTCATGGGAATTTAGGATTACCCCCATATTACCATGTATCAAGCAAGCCATTAAACCATTTTAGCACATTTCCAACCTTATTCTCAATTTTCTTTTCATGTGCTTGCAATGTTGTAAAATGTGTATAATTTATGCACGTGGTGAGGCAATAAATCATCATCCATAACGGATTACCCTGTGCATTTATGTATGGGTAGGCACATATAAGTTTTTATGTGGCGGCCTTGAATAATCAACTATCACCCCTTCTGTAGGTGATCGGCACCCATCATTCCTCATGGCATAAAGTACGGGTAATACCATTTCTCATGCAAATTGGATACTACTTGCCTCTTGATCTAGGTACGTAGAAAATTGAATTGTTGGAAAAAAGTTAATATTTGTTAATCTTGCGACTAGCCGATGCAAGGTAAAAGAGCCCAAATTATTTGAGAATTGATGTGGTTATGCTTTATGTCATGAAGATCAAGATGAGCGGTACCAATCATCCAAAAATATGTTGCATAGTTGATATTTTAAGGCCGCGATTAATAAACTTATTGTGGCTGCTATGGATACATTTTAACACGTACACACGAGAATAATGGAGTAAAGAGGCCCTAGGAGGCTTTTTTCGTCAGGTGGCATCAAAAACTACACCCTCCATTTTATTCGACGATTGGCACCGTCCATCTAGATCTTCATCGTCTAATATGTCGATATACCAAATATCATGTGATTCCAATACCTTTTCACCGTTGATTGGGCAATGTAAAAAGTTCTATTGTCGGTAAACCGTTAATTTTCCATCCACTAAATCAATGGTGAAAAAGCGTTGGAATCACATGAAATTTTGCGTGTCGACATATTATACAATGAAGATCAAGATGGACGGTGTCAATCGTCGAATATAATGGTGGAGGGTGTAATTTTTGACGCCACCTGACGAAAAAAGCCTCCTAGGGTCTCTTTTCTCCATTATTCTCTCTCTATATATACACATATACGTGTACACTACCTGACGAAAAAGCCTTCTTGGGTCCTCTCTCTCTCTCTCTCTATATATATATATATATATATATGCTATGCACACGCATACATGATATATAAATCCTTATTTGATGGACGTATTACACATTTATTTGATGGACGTCTCACACTTCTATTTTATTCGCTTCTATGTCGGACTTTGTATAGTAACCAGGATGAGCCATTAATTGCCGAGTTAATGTTCCATTCTTCAAGTCATGATAGTTAGGAAACCACCAACCAGGCAGGAAATCATATTGGTCTTATGGTCTACTGCTTATATTTCTTCAGCAGCTATATTCTATTTTTTCAGAGAACATTTTTCATGCAAATGTTATAGAGTACAGACGTGGCTAAGTTGGGCTAGTATCTGACCAATAACACAAGTTCTTGCTGTTATATGATTGTAAAACCGATACAACTCCAGTATTTCTGACAGGGTTTTTGGTTCGAATTTACAAGGCTCTGCCTGCATGACCCGTATGGTCCTAACATGTGCAGCACATGAATACATCACTTTGAACTTCAAAGTGCCCTTTTTAGCTATAGTAAATATATATTATTCAGTACCTTTCAAAACACTTATGAAAATCTCCATTAGTTATGATAATCTTATGTAAAGCAACTAAAATGTTTGATGATATATAATGTGATTTACATTAGAAGCTGGGACCACTATGACCCTTGAGGACAACGATTTCTTGATCCATGGTTAATGATTTTTACTGTTGATTGGGTCTAGCTATAAGCTCACTTTAATTGAAATCATATGAGCCGTGTATTCTTGTTTGCTGTTTCTTTTTCTTGTGCAATTAATAGTAAATAGAACAATTAAATTTCCTTTCTTGTGTACAGATCCGAAAATCTGCCTTCGATTTTATGCTTTACTTAATTACTTATGATTGTATTATAAGTTGAGAGATCTTGGAGTCTACAATAAATGTAATAATTTGATTAAGAACCCAATAGATAAAGATCAGACTTCAGACATCAGGTATCAGAGTCGTTGTCTTTCTTCTTTTCTTTTTCTTTTGATTTTTTCTGGGTGTGACCCCTTCAGAAATTGATTTAGTGACCTCTCACTCTGCAGAGAAGTTTTACCGTAAGAGCTATGCTCCTTTGGTTAGAAACTTTGAATCCGATTATTTGCTACATGGAATGGGAAGGTTTTTTTTAAGAGATTTCTATCGAGTGGAATGGTGTTCTAGATCTTGAATAAAATTAGTAGCACCGGACTCCTGGGATTTGAAATAATCGGAAAAAAGTTTGTCTTATAGGTGGGATGTCACGTGAAGGACTTGAAAAAAAATTCATGATTGGAGCAAAATAGTTAACAAAATGATTGAAGGAATTGATTGTACAATATATGATAACCAATTTTAGGACCTAAAGCATGAGTCACTGGCAATCCAGTATCCATGCCTGCCAAAATTCAAGTTATATATGGAACATATTCCAGACATCTTCAATGTATGTCAGTCTCGTAATTCTCATCGATGGCTGTAAAATATTAAGTTTCCCCATCAAAGGATCGCCGCTCTTTATTTGCGGTTATGTGTATGTATTTGCTGTTCTATGTTGTTTATAATCTGAGGTCTGTATATGAGCATAAGCCTAACAGTTCTTTGGATCTGATTATTATTTTTCTCGTTTCATTGTGATTGGTATAGAAATGCTGGTCTCATTTTTATCTCTACCATTATAAATATTTTAACTGATCGGCATACTATAGCATTATTTTATTAGTTTAAAAATAGTAAAATACTATACCAATCATGGAAATTCATCAGTTTTTGCCACGCATGCTAGAATACTAGTCCTTTCCACTTTGCTGGTATCTTATTATTCAATTTTCGCTTGCCAGAATACTAGTCCTTTCCACTTTTCTAGTACCTTATCATTCAATTTTCAGGATGTGATCCATTATTTAGAAAAATGCTTTGGCGTCGGCTACATCGGTATCCAAAATGACAACGGAAACACCACTCAGCATCAGGTACCAAAAGCATCAATATCCGTGCCAGAAGTCTCCAGCTCCGACTCAAGCTCAAATGCCAACATCAACGACAACTCTCTATCAGGAACACTATCAGATGATGCCCTAGAATACGAGAATCTGTACTCAACTCTCGACGGCAGTGGCCAAAACTTAGGGAGGGCCCCATCAAATCGTGCGGCCCCCGCCACGGACCTAAAGCTCAAAATCCAAATTTATAAAGTCCGTTTCCTTCTTTTAACTAGAAACTATAAGGTCGCGAAGCGTGAAGTCAAGCTCGCTATGAACATGGCAAGAGGTAAAGACTCGTCAGCCGAGCTTTTATTGAAAGCTGAAGTAGAATTTACCCGTGGAAATTATAAAAAGGCTTCTAAGCTATTAATGGCGTCGACTAACAAGACCGAGCCCCAAATGCTTAGTTTTTTCAACAACAACCATGGCTGCATCCTTTACAAGCAAAAGGGTCATCATGCATCAGGGCTTTTATTTTCCAAGGCGTTGAGGATCAGTTGGTCGCTTCGTGGAGAGAAGCCGAGGGATCTTATTACATTTTCGCAGGATAAATCACTTCAGTTGATGTATAACTTAGGGGTTCAAAATCTGACTATTGGGAAACCTACGAATGCAGGTAAGTGTTTCGCTGAAGCAAGTTTAGAGTTCTATAACAAACCACTTTTATGGCTCCGACTCGCTGAGTGCTGCCTCATGGCTCTTGAGAAGGGGATTTTGGAATTGAGCGGTGAAGAGATAAAAGTCCATGTTTTAGGATCAGGGAATTGGAGAAAATTAGCCATTGATGACTTGAACACTAAAAATGGTTATATTAAAGATGGAAGTGGCGAGGAATCGAAGCTATCACTCCCATTTGCTCGGTATTGTCTCCAAAATGCCCTTCTCTTAATGAGCATAAACAAGAAAACATCAGAAGGTGATTCAGAATCATTAAATGGAGACTCCAAAGAATCAAAGGGATTGTTGCAGAGCTCTGTTGCCGCATATGAAGACATGCAGAGAGAAGATAACCACAAGATTCATCAAGCAGTTCTCGGAAACCTAGCTTACGTTGAAATAAAACTGGAGAATTATGTAAAAGCGCTTTCTCTTTCGAAAACGCTCCTTGATCTCCAAGAATGTTCCAAAATCTACATTTTTCTTGGTCATTCGTATGCTGCTGAAGCACTTTGTCGACTCAACCGAACTAAAGAAGCAGAAGAACATCTATTGCCCTATATCAAACAAGGGGGCGAGCTCGAATTGCCCTATGGTAATGAGGATATAGAGAAATGGAACACAAATAGAGTGTTTGGTGATTCTGAAGACTTGAAGAATTCTACTACTGAAGAAGCAGTGTTTATGAACGCTGAAGAGGGCCGTGGTGTTATGTTAGTTAATCTTTCGGTGATTGCTGCATTGCAAGGGGATGTCGAAACTGCTAGCCGACGCGCTGCTGAAGCTCTATCGAAACTTCCCAATAATCCGAGAGGTTTGCTTAATGCAATTTATATCGATCTCTTACAAGAGAAGCCGCAGGATGCTGTCGCGAAGTTGAAGCAGTATAACAATGTGAGGTATCTTCCAGCTGATGTTAAAATGAGAAGCTGATGGTGGTGGCAGTGGTAGATGTTTTTTAATGAATTAGTTCTTATATTCTAGATTTATCTGTACAATATAAGAAAGAATGGCTGTAGAATAAGTTCGATTCTAGTTTTCTTTTTTTCTTTTTTCCCTTTACATTTCTTGATGGCAAGGGATTTGTGCCGTGGTAACTGTTTTGATCCAAAGATCCTACATTTTTTACCTGATGTAGCTGAGAGGTTTGGTAGATTCATTCATTCGGGGGAAAGCTAATGCAATAGTCTTTAATTTTCATTGTATCTTATGATTTGTTTCTTGTTCTCTGTTAATTATTGAGACCATGCTTGTTTCAAATCCACTGCTACCAACTTGTGGAGTGTTAATAATTTTTATTTTATTTTTGTTAAGAGGGAAAAAATTGTGTCTGCAATCATCAGCGGTCTCAGCCCTGAGGCTGCTGTTATGCTTCAGATTTCCAGGCTCTTAATCTTTCACGCTGATAAGCCGTGGAGCCTTAGCTCAAATGGATTTATTCTGAATTGGTTATGCATTGTTAAAGCTATTCTTTTTCTCTCGCTGGATTCTTGTATCGCATCATGGACGGCAGGTAATCAGTTAAGTATAGCTCTACCGGATCCTTGCCTTTACTAAAAACACTAGGCTATAGCGGTTCTTCCATGATTCTCTGCCATCGGTATTTTGGTACTTTTCCTCCTTTCTGGTATAATTCCTAAATACAATCGTTTGTATACATAATCCAATTTTGGTATCCTTTTAACTAATTAGGCTGCGTAAAGATTTTTGTGGAGATTGAATATATTTTGATGGTAGGGTCTCTTTTTCTATTTTGATGGTTGGACCTTTTTTTCCCCTCTCCGTGAATATGATAAATAATCTCTTTCAATCAGTTCATTAAAGTTCTTCGACTCACAACTAAATAAAAATAATCTACCTCGACTTCCGTGTTATGAGTTGATTTTCGTGTAAGATGATGATTAAAATAAAAAATACTGAGAAAATAAAGACTATCAATGTTCATTAATGATAAGTTTATTCACTCTTCGGCTATATTACAATTCAGGAAAGCATGATTTTATGTTGAAAGAATAATGCTATTGTACAAATCAAACATACCATAGATTCTTCCTTCAGAAAAAAAAATGTACCATAGATCTTCACTTTATGCAAGTCGTTCTGCAACTCAAAAGTTGTTCTCTATATCGATTACATTTTCATGCTTATGTATGTAGAACTCAAAATTTGCATTAATAATGACCCGTGCTATCTAAATTTCGAGTAGGGTCTACGACAAAAGAAAGAAATATTCTATTGTGTGTTGGCAGCATGTGCTCAGTCATAAAAGAGAAAAAATTAGAACCACATGCCTCATCAAGATATTGGAGAATTTTTCCTTAATCAACCATAATTAATTAATTAAATCCCAAAATAACCCCAGCCTTAAATTATTTCTCAAAATGACTCTGGAGTTGCTAACGTGGAGTTTAGGTCGCCATGTAAGCAAAAAACGCTATTTGTGTTAGCGTTTTTGGCCAAGAATCCAGATTAGCCTAAAATCGCTCGAAGGAAAACGCTATTTGAGAGAGCGTTTTCCCTCAAAGGAAAACGCTAACTCAAGTAGTGTTTTCCCTCGATAGAAAACGCTACTTGAGATGGCATTTTCCCTTGGACCCAGTACTTCTATAATCTCGTGACGCTGTAAGTTACCACTTCCATTCTCTCTCTCTTTCCACTCGATCCCTTTCTCAGTAAAAAAAAAATCCTAACTCTCCGCTCTCCGCACTCCCGCCACTATAAAGAAATCCCCTAACCCCCGTCGTCCCGCCGCTCATAAAGTAAGAAGGATCTTAAACATGCAGCTGCGATATATTTCATTAAAAATCATCAGCAATACTCAATTGCAAAGTCAAGCACATTGACGTGGCGGGTCATGCGCAAGATTGGTGAAGGTTTTCCATGGGCTCTCCACGCGTCTAGACATAATACCGACGAGCCATTCACGATCAAAACACTTAAAGAACCTCACACTTGTATCAATCCAATTGTAAGCCGGGATCACTTTTAGACTGACTCACGTTTGTGGCAAAAATAATGGTTGATATTGCGAAAGTGAATTTGAATATCACGCCTCAGGCCATTGTTCAAACCATAAAAGTTATGTTCGATTATGTTATAATGTATAAGAAGGTTTGGTGGGCAAAATGAAGAGCGTTGGAAATATTGTTTGGGGACTTCACAACATCATATACTTGAGTTTCCTAAGTTCATGATGGTATTGCAGGCTGCTAATCTACAAACTGTTGTTCAGTTTCAAACTACGACTATTGAACCAGGAAAGGAATTGTTCCAAAAGGTATTCCGGGCATTCAGTTCGTCAATCGAGGGTTTCAAATACTGTCGGCCGGTTATCAGCATTGATGGGACTTTTCTGTATGGAAAATACAAAAGCACACTTTTAAAAGCCGTTACTCCAGATGCCAATGACCGGTTATTTACCCTTGCATTTGCTATAGTCGAATCGGAAAACACAAATAGCCGGGGTTGGTTTATGTATAACATACGAGTGTATGTAACTCAGAGACATCCGCTATGTGTTATATCAGATCGTCGTGCCGGTATTCTTAATACCATGAGAGAGCCGATATATGATTGGAACGAACCATTTGCTTATCACCGTTATTGTATGTGACACTTGCTTCAAACTTTCAAAAAATATTTAGGAACATTCGAATGATGAATATGCTAAAGAAAGCCGCCATCCGGAATCAAAGAAGAAAATATAATAGAACGATCACAAGAATTAAGGAGGTGAATATTGAAATGATTGCTTGGTTAGAAAAATAACCTCGTGAAAAATGGGCTATTGCATTCGATGATAGTCGTAGGTATGGTCTGATGACAACGAATTTGTCAGAGAAATTCAAACATGTTTTAAAAGGAGTTTATAATTTACCAGTCACAGCGATTGTCCAGTTTACATTCCATCGGTTGAATGTCTATTTTACCGAGCGACGTCGTGTGGTGCAAGAACTTATTGCCGATGGTCAAATGTTCGCTCCGAGGGTTCAAGCACCGTTAGACATTAGGCGTAAAAAGGCTAATGTCATGAGATGACGATGTACGATCAAAACACTAGACTGTTTTTGATTAAGACCGGTACGCGTCTTGTAGACAGTCGGCTTAGAAGTGGCAGCACACAGATGGTTAAGCTTCAAGAGTCCCCAAGATGTTCTTATGGGAAAATCAAGCCTATCGCCTCCCTTACTCGCATGTTATGGCAGCTTGCACGTCTCGAGCGGTTGACTACCATATATTCATCGACCCACAATATTCCGTAGATTGGTTAGCCTCCACTTGGGCACTTAATTTTTTTTCGATCCCTGATAAGGAGTACCGGTGCATCTATACACATGCACATGTTGTTCCTTACGAGTCTTTGCGAAGATGCAAGAAAGGACGATCTCCGTTGACACGTATTCGAAATGACATGGATGTGAGGCAAGATAGAACATCCAGTCAATACCGGTGTAAGAAATGTCATCAGGAGGAACACAACAGTCGTAAGTGTCCACTACGTGATGAAGCGGATCCGTCGCGTCAATGAATGGTCATGGGGCAATGTAAAATGGATGTTTGTGTTGATATTAATTATTATAAGTATTGAGCTAGAATGAATATTTGTATGAAATTTTTAGTAATTGGGATGACTTTAGAGATTGTGTTATCTTGGATATTATAGCATTACTTTACTTTTTCTGTTATGATGGATTTTGTAACATTGCTTTTCTTTTTTTGTTATCATGGATATTGTCATATATATTGTTGTGATTCTTGACCTTTTGTTTTATTGAATACCGTAGCATTGCGTTTTGTTGCTTTTTTCCGATAATTCTCTTTTCGCTCATCATATTTTAATATCTTATTGTGTTTTACTTTACAGGTTTGTACGATGGTACGAGCACGTGGTGGTGGATTTTGTGGTAGCCGAGGTCGTCGTGATGATCAGGACGAGCCATGAGATTATGATATCACACATCCGAGCCATTAGATATCGATACTCTCGACATTACAGACAGGACATAGATCATATGCTGTGTGGAACGGTGAGGCGGTATCCTACATAGAGTTTCGCAGCCACGATTACTTGCCGATGATACCACAGATAGCCGATATATTTATTGAGTGTGGATTGTATGGAGTCGGATTCATCGGCAATATGCAGTTGGATCACGCTCTACTCACAGCATTGATAGAGCGATGGAGGCCCGAGACACACATTTTATTTTTTGGTTGGTGAGATGACTCCAACATTACATGATGTCAATGTACTATTGGGAGTTTCAGTGGACGGTATGGCCATGACCGGTACGTCAGTGTATGATTGGTCGATATTATGCGACCAGCTTTTGGAAGTTGTGCCACCAGCGGGTCAGTTTCGAGGTTCACACCTACGGCTTTCATCGTTACATGATCAGTTTCATGATACCATCACCGAGGACTCCAATCCGTATCAGATAGAGTGTTATGCTCGTGCATACATTTTGATTTTGTTTGGGGGTGTCCTATTCCCGAATTCATCCGGAGATATTGTGTCGTTGTAGTATCTACCATTGATCGCCGGTCTGACCAGAGATGCAGCAAGATAATTTTGCTGGGGCAGCATGATCTTGGCATGTCTATATCGTTGTTTATGTCATGCATCGCATGTCACGACGCAGATGACCGGATATTCTGTGTTCCTACAGATATGGGCATGGGAGAGATTACACGTTGGACGCACTGAGATCACACATCTTTCGGATAGGTGGATCATCGATGGTCCTAGGGATCGGAGGTCTCCTCTAGGTGTTCGGTGGGCAGGTCAGCTTACATGGAGGAGGAACCTTCATGAGTGCCTTGATTTATACATGGATGAGCTGGAACGAGTTTGTGACGTGGCAGCTTCCTCATGAGTGCCTTGATTTATACATGGATGGGCTGGAACGAGTTTGTGACGTGGCAGCCTTACACAGATGAGTGTGTCGTTGTCACGCCCCGCTTTCCATTCTACGGCGAAGAGGACGCGACTGGCCCGCTACGTATTTACTCAGAAGCAAATACGCTAAGCGTAACTAAGCAATATAAAAGAAAATACACAAGAGACAAGGTATAATAAAAACAACAACTTTTATTTATTAACATTCTTTTGTACAATGCATGAAAAGGAAATAAAACTGAAATAAAACGATGCCTAAACAATGGCATAACAAGAAATGAAAAGTACTGAATGGAAAATGTACAATGAAACTAAAGCTCTGGTTCTTCAGCAAACTGCTCCAAGTCTTCTGCAGATGGCTCGATCTCTGCCGGGTCCAAACCACCTGACGACATTCAAAGAAGAAAGAAATAGAATGTCGTCAGCGAACAGATCGCTCGGTAAGTCCCAAAGATAAGGGAGAAGTAGAAAAGAAGAAAGAGAGAGAGAGAGAGATTAGCTTTTAATGTTGTATTATATTGTTGTAATGTTGTATTAACGCTGTTGTTTGTAACTTGGTACAGAAGAATACCAGTGTATACGAGAGGGGTCTCAGTATGCTAGAGACCAAGGTAAATGGAAGTATAAGGCTCCGTTATACAATCCGGAACAACGGCAATTGGATTCATGTTAGGTGTCTTAATCTTACCGTCTCGTGCCACCTTTAACACCTTCCGTACCAATTTACCCCTTAAACCCCGTAGTGTTTTATTTGTATTGTTTTGTACTGTAAATTGTATTGAATGTATAATTGAAAGACTGACCGAAACCATGATATCAGTAAACGGATGTAACCGTAGAATCATGTAAATGGAATAACTGGAGAACCATGTAAATGGAATGTATATCCATGGTTCGGTTCAGTCAAGTTGTATAGATTGATGATTGGATTCATGGATTCATGTTGAATTGTAATATTGAAGATTGTAGATTGTACTTGAATCATATTCAAGTCAAATATAATCAGACTCAAATCCGAGTCAGACAATTAGAAATGTAAATCGAAGTCTTGATTAATTCTTACCTATAATTTGCTAGGGTCCTTAGGGAAATTTATAAAACCTGTGGGGGTTTTATATAAAAATACTTTTGTATAGTTTTCAAAATACAACTCAAGTATTTAATTATCGTCTTTATATACATACAACAATTTAATGATTAAGATAAATTTAAATCCCCGTTTCTTTTAATGAAAATCCTTATATATATTTTTTCCTAATTTCCCCGAGTTTCTCTTTTCCTTTTCCCTCGTTTTTTTTGTGTGTAGGAAATAGGTTGCTTAAGATTAGCATCTAAAATTTTTCCAACCCTTTAAGTCAAAACCTAAACTTAAACTAAAAACCATAACAAAATAAATCAAAGCCAAGACTAAAACCCAAAGAAAATTCAAGTGAATTAAACCTACATCCAAACTCAGCCCATTCCCTCTCATAAAATGAATTAATTTCCTCATTTAAATCCCCAGCTCAATACTCTTTTTCCAAACAAGCTAAACTTTTAATTTAAGCTCTGAAAGCCCCGGCCTTTCCCCACCTCCTCAGCCCACGAGGAAGATTAAAAAGGAATTTATTTGATTAATAAACCCTGGCCCAAGCCCAACTCCTTTCAGCCAATTTCCTCAACCCGCGCCCGCTTTAAACCAACCCGACCCGTCTTCTAACCCCTTCCCCAACGTCTCTCTCTCTTTTCCCGCTCACTCCCCTATTTTCTCTCCGATCCACACTTCACGCCAACCCCCACGACCACGTCACCGGGCCGTTGCCCCGTGACTCGCGCTTTCTCTCGCGATCTCCTCAACCTCAACGCTTCCCCCTCACTCACTCTCACCCCCAATCTCAAACCCCCCCTCTCTCTCTCTCGAAACCTCCAGCTTCCTCTACGCGAACCCATTGCCGACTTCACCTCGCCACTCCTTCCGACGATAACGAATCTCCTCCAAACTCCCACCACATCATCGAACTCCCTAGCCTCCTCCTAAAGCCCTCTCCTCAACTTTTCTAGCCTCCACTGAAACCCCCTGTACACCCGAGCTTGGCCACCCTGCACCTCACGCCGGCGAACTCTCCACTGCACTCAAACCCCTCATCGACACCTCCACTGAAACCCCCGCATCATTATCACCACAGCCCAAGCCCCACTACCTACCCTCTCTCTCTCTAAAACCACACCAAAATCACCCAACTCCAAACACCTTTGCTGCTGCCCATCGCCGGAGCGACGCCGCCGACCGTCGTCGACCCCAGTGCACTCGCAGAGAACCATTGAGCACCCCCTCCGCTTCCAGCAAGCACAAGACGTCACCAGGCCACTCCGACGTCACACCGGAATCGCGAGCCAA
This sequence comes from Agapanthus africanus, assembly GCA_030015575.1. Lineage (NCBI taxonomy): Eukaryota > Viridiplantae > Streptophyta > Magnoliopsida > Asparagales > Amaryllidaceae > Agapanthus > Agapanthus africanus. Next base: position 464,429,234 of record CM057343.1, read on the forward strand.
GGTCGTGCAAACCAATTCCCGCCGTTCGTCGCGCGCTCGTGGCGTTGCCGCTGTTATACATCACTCAAAACGTTTTCAGGCAAGTATTTTACTTGCTACATGCTAATCTATTAGTGTTACAAACTCAAATCGTATAAATTACAAATTTACAATTTCCGATGAATTATATGACATACCTGTTCGATGCATGATCCCAATGAAAATATTCATCTAAATTGACGGAATTGGATTTCTTGTGCTGGCCCATGTAGTGTTGAATACTGTGTACAAATTTCACTGGAAAATACGACTGTTAATGGCTAAAACGAATACCCCCAAATATACCCGTAAAACTGGAGATTTCCCGTATCTGAAAATTGTAAAAATCGCCATAAATTATGTACCTACTGAAATGATGCGTTCGAGGGCTTAAATCGAAGACGACTCGACGAACTATAACCCTATGCAAGTTTCTAATGGTTTCTATACTGAAATGGTGACGATATTTTGATCGGAGTGCGGCTCTGGACTGCAGTCCAGAGCGACTCTGGTTACTGTTTACTGTCCCGTAATGCGTGCAACCTTGTTTCCAGAACTCGTATGTTGCGGAACTCTACAGTTTATTAGAGGTGAATCTGTTAGATAAATAACACAAGTGGTTTCATTCCGTTTCATCGTCGTCTGCTATTTAATTTGTAAATTAAAAGGGCAGGACGTATAACAGTCCAAAACAGATTCAGAGGTGACAAACTAGTGTTAAACAGTGTATAACTTTTGACATACAAACGAGATTGAGAATCTGTCTATTGCGTTGAACACCCTATTGAAAACCATAGGTTTTATTCAACTGTAGCGTCGCTAAATTCTGAACCCAACTGGGTGAAATTCGTGTCGCGAAACAGACGTTCAGTTCAGAAACTGAATTTCCTGCAGCGGGCACTTAAAATGAAACGGCTGTAACTTGAATACCGGAAACCCGATTGAACTGAAACTAATTTTGATGAACTTCTGATAGAGTGTGCTATTTATCGTATTTGTATCATTTCGTTGAATTCCGAACATATGAATTTATGCAAATTTTGTAAGTTGATGACGTGCATATTGGTTCATAACATACATGACTTGTTAACAGCATACATACACCTATCTTACCAAATTGCCCTATACATAGTGTTTGTGCGTGTTAGTGATCAGTGGACATTGCATTATCGTGCGTGAATGATATTGGTTTAGAAGTGTCAAGTACACCAATGGAAAGTGATTGATTCGTGACAGTGATTGATACAGTGAACAGTGATAAAACCGTGCCATTGGTATATTTGTACACGACTAAATCAAAATCATAAATAGTGTAAACCTGGTGAAAAGGGGAAAATCGAAGTGGAAAGAGAATCGTATTTAGCAGGACCGTGTTTTAAAGGATGATCATTCGAGCAGTGATATATATATATATATATATATATATATATATATATATATTAGGTAGGATCTAGCGATCCGGCTGACAGGGTTATGTCCCGGGCATGTATGCCGTTGTCTCGGATATGTACGAGACTCCTATTAAACATGATCCTCCTTTCCACTATACGATTTCAAATATGACCTAGAGACTGATAGGGACACAGATCATACTTTGCATCATTTAGTGACATAGAGATTACTCGCATTGTACTTTCATTGTTATTACCGTATTTACCTGTTTCATATCATCATTATATAAATTGCTATTACGTCGCTCTGACGACCTGAGTATGCATTCTCAGATCCCGTGGAAGAACCAGCACAGGAGACGGATTTACCTTTCGAGCTGACGGAGATCTAGTCTGGAGTGTTTTTCTTCTTTTCTGCTTTCCATAAAAAGACCGTGTAATTGAACTTGGTTAGTAACTCTTCTTGTTTATTTGTAATTTGTGAACAATGGATCTTAATATAATAATTCAGTGATGTAATTCCTCTACTGCTGTGCTTTGTTTACTGATTACCATGCAATGCTAGAAGCCGAAGTGTGACTACGGCGGGATTATTCCTTGACCGTAGGAGCATGGCTGGCCCAGTCATCCCTCGTTTTCCGTATTTTGGGAAGCGGGGCGTGATATGGTTTTGTTGGTATCAGAGCCAGGTTTAGTATCAAGGGATAACATTAACTATACTGTATTACGTTATTTTCGTTTGACTATTCCTGATTTTCATCCTTGAATCTAATCTTATCCTTTTGAATCTTCCAGCGATATGGCGTCCCCGAACGACCCCTCCTCGGACTCCAGTACTCAGGACCGCACGGAAAGAATACTTAGTGCACTGACCTCTCTCGCGGAAGCTCAGGAGAGAAAGACAGACTTACTCGCTGAGGGATCAGGGCGATTACCGCTGCAGGAGGACCCTCCGCACTCATTACCGCCCCTGAGGGCGCTTCCCCACCAGCCTATCATGCTAGGGCTGGTACCGTATCAGACTTCCGACGGTTGCATCCAGCTGCATTCACAGGGCTAGCTGAACCCCTTGAGGCCGAGCAATGGCTGGTGAACATGGAGAACTTACTGGCAGCCGCCAGGATTCCAGATGAAGATAGGGTGGACGTGATAAAGATCCAATTGGAAGATGAAGCTCGTACATGGTGGTCAGTGGAAGAAAGCAGGCTGGACAGGCCGATTGAATGGGGAAAATTCAAAGAGTGCTTCCTAGATCATTATTTCCCTTCCACCGCCAAGGCAGAAACGGAGGAAAGATTTATTCTATTGAAGCAGAACGAACGTCCAGTGGAGGTTTATGCGGCAGAGTTCAACCGTTTGAGCCGTTTTGCCCCATACATGGTCGCCTCAGAGGCCACCAGGGCCAGACGCTTCTTGCAGGGGCTTGATTTCGAGTTGCAGCAGTTGATTGCATCACTGGAGTTGCAGACTTTCGCACAGGTACTCAACGCAGCGAGGGTTCAGGAGTAATTGATCAACAAGTTCAGGAAACCCCCAGTCGTTCCAGCACGTACCCCTGCACCTTCTCGAGGAGCCATACCGGTTCACAGGCCTGGAACGGCACAAATGAAGCGCCCGTTCGTGCCACAGCATCGCACCCAGAGACGGAGCGTAGTTTGCGGCTACTGCGGTAGAGATGGGTATACCCAGAAGGATTGTCGCCGCGCCAAGGGACAGTGCTTGATTTGCGGATCCAGTCAGCACAGGATTAGCGGTTGCCCTGAGCGAGCAAAAATACAGGGAGGTTCTGGACCGCCGCAGCAGAGGCCACAGGAGCAGAGGCAACCCTTTACAGGTCGCGGTCAGGGACGGGCTTTCACCTTGACCGCCGAGCAGGCAGAGGCGTCAGGAGACGTTGTTACAGGTACTCTACTCGTACATTCCTTGCCAGCTAGAGTACTATTTGATTCTGGAGCATCGCACTGTTTCTTGTCTGAGCATTTCGTTGATACGCACTCCATACCACATGAACCACTAACCAAGGGATGGGAGATACATACGGGTAATGGCATTATAATATCTAGTCGAGAATGTAGATCATGTCCAGTTGTAGTGTGTGGCAGGGAATTCTATGCGAATTTCCTTCTGATTAGGACAGGCGGTTATGACGCAATTCTCGGGATGGATTGGATGAGTACCTTCCATGCAGTCATTGCTTGCCATTCAAGGAAGGTGAGCTTCCGCATTCCCAATCACCCGGAGTTTATTTTCGAGGGCGGAAGCGAATCTTTGGAGCCAGCCAAGTACAGAGCCAAGCCCAAGGAGCTGACAGCTATGGAGATTGATGAGAGCCTAGCCCCAGAGATTGTTCGGGACTTTCTGGACGTATTTCCTGAGGATCTACCAGGTCTACCACCTCCTCGCATCTTGGAGTTCTCGATCGATTTGACTCCAGGTACGGCCCCAGTATCCAAGGCCCCATACAGAATGGCACCAGTTGAGTTGGCGGAGTTGAAGAAGCAAATTGAAGAGCTATTAGAGAAGGGATTTATTCGGCCGAGCGCTTCACCGTGGGGTGCACCCGTTCTGTTAGTAAAGAAAAAGGATGGATCGCTGCGAATGTGTATAGATTACCGGGAGTTGAACAAAGTCACTATAAAGAACAGGTACCCAATCCCGCGCATCGACGACTTATTCGATCAGCTAAGTGGGGCCAAGGTATTCTCGAAGTTGGATCTCCGTTCTGGATATCACCAAATCAGAGTAGCAGCCGAGGATGTATGCAAGACGGCTTTCAGGACCCGATACGGACATTACGAGTTCCTTGTGATGCCGTTCGGTGTTACCAATGCCCCAGCGATATTCATGGACTTGATGAACATGGTGTTTGCAAAGTACTTGGACACGTTTGTCGTTGTATTTATCGACGACATACTTGTCTACTCGAAGACCCAGGAGGAGCATGTTGAGCATTTGCGTACGGTTCTAAAAATTCTTCAGGAAGAGAAGCTGTATGCGAAATTAAGCAAGTGTGAATTCTGGCTCGACAAGGTTCAGTTTTTGGGACACATTGTTTCGGGCGAAGGCATCTCAGTGGACCCGGCAAAGATAGAATCTGTCAGAGATTGGCCAACGCCGAAGTCAGTGGCCGAGATCAGGAGTTTTCTGGGATTGGCGGGTTATTATCGGAGATTCGTCCAAGACTTCTCAAGAATCGCTGAACCATTGACGAGGCTGACACGGAAGGATGTACCGTTTGCGTGGACAGAGAAGTGCACTCAGGCATTTGACACGCTAAAGCAGAAGTTAACCACGGCGCCTATTCTTACAGTACCAGATGATTCCGGTGGTTTGGTGATACACAGTGATACCTCAGGGAAGGGTTTAGGCTGTGTTCTGATGCAGCACGGCCGAGTGGTTGCTTACGCCTCTCGACAACTGAGAAATCACGAGAAGAACTATCCTACGCATAACTTGGAGTTAACTGCAGTAGTCTTTGCGTTGAAGATTTGGAGGCACTATTTATTGGGCGAGAAAGTGGAGGTGTACACGGATCATAAAAGTATGAAGTATGTCTTCACTCAGAAGGAACTAAACATGAGGCAGCGCCGATGGCTAGAGCTGATGGCAGACTATGACTTAGACCTTCAGTATCACCCGGGGAAGGTGAATGTTGTACCAGATACGCTCAGTCGCAAGCCAGCGGTCATGATGTTGACCGGTCAGAGGAGCATTATTGAGGACTTTCAGAGACTCGAGCTTGAAGTCGTTACACCGGGCGCACTCAGTAAACTTTGGCAACTACAGGTGCAGTCTTCCCTGGTGGATCGCATCAAAGCTGCACCAGAGGATGATCCCCGATTGCAAAAGTTCAGGGCGCAAGTAGAAGCCGGGCTGAGAACGGACTTGGTCATACATGAAGATAGCTCTCTGAGATTCGGTAGCAGACTCTGCGTACCCAAGGGAGATGTCCGAGAAGAAGTACTGACTGAAGCGCATAGTTCAGCTTATTCTGTGCATCCGGGAGGTACAAAGATGTATCGGGATCTAAAACAACACTTTTGGTGGAACGGAATGAAGCGGGAAATTGCGAGGTTCATATCCAGGTGCCTGGTATGCCAGCAGGTGAAGGCGGAGCATCAGAGGACAGCGGGATTGTTACAACCACTGCCGATACCAGAATGGAAGTGGGAGCACATTACCATGGATTTCGTGACGGCCTTACCACGGAGCCCTAGGGGCAATAACGCCATTTGGGTTATCGTCGATCGCCTCACGAAAGCTGCACACTTCATACCATTCCGAGTGGGACAGTCGACAGAGTCACTGGCAGAGAGATATATGCAAGAGATAGTGCGACTTCACGGTGTTCCAGTCAGCATTGTGTCAGATCGGGACACCAGATTCGTGTCGCACTTTTGGAGGAGCTTGCAGGAGAGCTTGGGTATCCGCCTCAAATTCAGCACAGCTTATCACCCGCAGACGGATGGACAATCCGAGTGTACGATTTAGACGCTCGAGGATATGTTGAGAGCCTGTATGTTAGACTTTCAGGGTTCCTGGGAGGACCATCTGCATCTAGTCGAGTTTTCTTATAACAACAGTTATCAGGCTAGCATCCAGATGGCTCCTTTCGAAGCGCTTTACGGGCGGAAGTGTCGATCTCCAGTGTGTTGGGATGATGTGGGAGAGCGAAGATTATTGGGTCCCGAGCTCATCATTCAGACAGTCGACAAGGTCCAAATGATCAGGCAGCGTATTAAGACGGCTCAGGATCGACAAAAGAGTTGGACAGATACCAGCAGGAGGGCACTAGAATTCGAAGTCGGAGATCACGTGTTCTTGAAGATTTCCCCTACCCGTGGAGTTATCAGGTTCGGAGGTCGGGGAAAGCTCAGTCCCCGTTTCATCGGACCTTTTGAGGTGCTAGAGTGAGTAGGAGAGGTGGCCTACCGACTTGCCTTGCCTCCATCGCTAGCTGGTGTGCACAATACCTTCCACGTGTCACAGTTGCGGCGTTATGTTCGGGATGAGAGCCATGTCCTGGACTATTCGGAGCTAGTTTTGGGTACCGATCTATCATACGAGGAGCAGGCCACTACCATCCTCTACCGCAAAGAGAAAGTGCTGAAGAATAAGGTCATTCCATTAGTCCGAATATCTTGGGGCGGTCGTTCCCCAGGAGAATCCACCTGGGAGCGGGAGGAGGATATCCGTGCTCGTTATCCACACCTCTTTGTTTAGTACCTTGTTTCTTTGTATCCTTGTTAAATTTCGAGGACGAAATTTTTGTAGGGGGGGTATGATGTAAATCCCCGTTTCCTTTAATGAAAATCCTTATATATTTTTTTTCCTAATTTCCCCGAGTTTCTCTTTTCCTTTTCCCTCATTTTTTTGTGTGTAGGAAATAGGTTGCTTAAGATTAGCATCTAAAATTTTTCTAACCCTTTAAGTCAAAACCCAAACTTAAACTAAAAACCATAACAAAATAAATCAAAGCTAAGACTAAAACCCAAAGAAAATTCAAGTGAATTAAACCTACATCCAAACTCAGCCCATTCCCTCTCATAAAATGAATTAATTTCCTCATTTAAATCCCCAGCCCAATACTCTTTTTCCAAACAAGCTAAACTTTTAATTTAAGCTCTGAAAGCCCCGGCCTTTCCCCACCTCCTCATCCCACGAGGAAGATTAAAAAGGAATTTATTTGATTAATAAACCCTGGCCCAAGCCCAACTCCTTTCAGCCACTTTCCTCAACCCGCGCCCGCTTTAAACCAACTCGACCCGTCTTCTAACCCCTTCCCCAACGTCTCTCTCTCTTTTCACGCTCACTCCCCCATTTTCTCCCCGATCCACACTTCACGCCAACCCCCACGACCACGTCACCGGGCCGTTGCCCCACGAATCGCGCTTTCTCTCGCGATCTCCTCAACCTCAACGCTTCCCCCTCACCCACTCTCACCCCTAATCTCAAACCCTCTCTCTAAAAACCTCCAGCTTCCTCTACGCGAACCCACTGCCGATAGGGGTGTAAACGAGCCGAACTCGAGCCAGCCAAGCTCGGCTCGAGTTCGGCTCGTGGTTCTTTTTGTCGGCCCAAGTCCGGCTCGTTTAGTTAATCGAGCTAGAGATGCTCGGCTCGAGTCCGGCTCGATTAAACATGCCCAGCTCGTGTTCGGTTCATTTGTGGCCCATTAACTAAACGAGCCGAGCTCAACTGAGCTCGTTTAGAGCTCGTTTGTGAGCTCGGCTCGTTTTCAGCTCATTTACTCATATTAATAGTATCTTCCAAGAAAAACACATAATTAACAATAATGCTTAAAACTCAGGGTTTTGAGATATGGAAAAATTAAAAAGCATTAACATCTAGAGTATTGAATGGGTTTAAGTGCTGGGTTTTATATTTATCTCAGTACACTTTATATACTGTCATTTAATTGAATTAAGTGTTCTGAGAGTTGTATAGAATCTGCTATATATTACATATTACTGTTTTTTTTCAAACTGTGTAACCCAGCCGAACCCGAATCAATACCGAACGAGCCTGGCTGAGCTCGAGTCCGGCTCGTTTAATAAACGAGCCAGGCTTTCTGGTTCATGTCCGGCTCGTTAATAAATGAACCGAATTTGAACGAGCCGATACCGAGCCGAACCTTAATCGAACCCGAGCTGGCTCGTTCAATTACCACCCCTAACTGCCGACTTCACCTCGCCACTCCCTCTGACGACAATGAATCTCCTCCAAACTCCCACCACATCATCGAACACCCTAGCTTCCTCCTAAAGCCATCTCCTCAACTTTTCTAGCCTCCACTGAAACCCCCTGCACACCCGAGCTCGGCCACCCTGCACCTCACGCCGGCGAGCTCTCCACTGCACTCAAACCCCTCGTCGACACCTCCACTGAAAACCCCGCATCATTATCACCACAGCCAAGACCCACTACCTACCCCCCTCTCTCTAAAACCACACCAAAATCACCCAACTCCAAACACCCTTGCTGCTGCCCATCGCCGGAGCGACGCCGCCAACCGTCGTCGACCCCAGTGCACTCGCAGAGAACCATTGAGCACCCCCTCCGCTTCCAGCAAGCACAAGACGTCACCAGGCTACTCCGACGTCGCACCGGAATCGCGAGCCAAGGTCGTGCAAACCAATTCCCGCCGTTCGTCGCCCGCTCGTGGCGTTGCCGCTGTTATACATCACTCAAAACGTTTACAGGCAAGTATTTTACTTGCCACATGCTAATCTATTAGTGTTACAAACTCAAATCGTATAAATTACAAATTTACAATTTCCGATGAATTATATGACATACCTGTTCGATGCATGATCCCAATGAAAATATTCATCTAAATTGATGGAATTGGATTTCCTGTGCTGGCCCATATAGTGATGAATACTGTGTACAAATTTCACTGGAAAATACGACTGTTAATGGCTAAAACGAATACCCCCAAATATACCCGTAAAACTGGAGATTTCCCGTATTTGAAAATTGTTAAAATCACCATAAATTATGTACATACTGAAATGATGCGTTCGAGAGCTTAAATCGAAGCCGACTCAACGAACTATAACCCTATGCAAGTTTCTAATGGTTTCTGTACTGAAATGGTGACGATATTTTGATCGGAGTGAGGCTCTGGACTGCAGTCCAGAGCGACTCTGGTTACTGTTTACTGTCCCGTAATGCGTGCACCTTGTTTCCAGAACTCGTATGTTGCGGAACTCTACAGTTTATTAGAGGTGAATCTGTTAGATAAATAACACAAGTGGTTTCATTCCGTTTCATCGTCGTTTGCTATTTAATTTGTAAATTAAAAGGGCAGGACGTATAACAGTCCAAAACAGATTCAGAGGTGACAAACTAGTGTTAAACAGTGTATAACTTTTTACGTACAAACGCGATTGAGAATATGTCTATTGCATTGAACACCCTATTAAAAACCCTAGGTTTTATTCAACTGTAGCGTCGCTAAATTCTGAACCCAACTGGGTGAAATTCGTGTCGCGAAACAGACGTTCAGTTCAGAAACTGAATTTCCTGCAGCGAGCACTTAAAATGAAACGGCTGTAACTTGAATACCGGAAACCCGATTGAACTGAAACCAATTTTGATGAACTTCTTATAGAGTGTGCTATTTATCGTATTTGTATCATTTCATTGAATTCCGAACATATGAATTTATGCAAATTTTGTAAGTTGATGACGTGCATATTGGTTCATAACATACATGACTTGTTAACAGCATACATACACCTATCTTACCCAATTGCCCTATACATAGTGTTTGTGCGTGTTAGTGATCAGTGGACATTGTATTATCGTGCGTGAATGATATTGGTTTAGAAGTGTCAAGTACACCAATGGAAAGTGATTGATTCGTGACAGTGATTGATACAGTAAACAGTGATAAAACTGTGCCATTGGTATATTTGTACACGACTAAATCAAAATCATAAATAGTGTAAACCTGGGAAAAAAGGGGAAATCGAAGTGGAAAGAGAATTGTATTTAGCGGGACCGTGTTTTAGAGGATGATCATTCGAGCAGTGATATATATATATTAGGTAGGATCTAGCGATCCGGCTGACAGGATTATGTCCCGGGCATGTGGGCCGTTGTCTCGGGTATGTACGAGACTCCTATTAAACATGATCCTCCTTTCCACTATACGATTTCAAATATGACCTAGAGACTGATAGGGACACAGATCATACTTTGCATCATTTAGTGACATAGTGATTACTCGCATTGTACTTTCATTGTTATTACCGTATTTACCTGTTTCATATCATCATTATATAAATTGTTATTACGTCGCTCTGACGACCTGAGTATGCATGCTCAGATCCCGTGGAAGAACCAGCGCAGGAGACAGATTTAACTTTCGAGCCGACGAAGATCTAGTCTGGAGTGTTTTTCTTCTTTTCTGCTTTCCATAAAAAGACCGTGTAATTGAACTTGGTTAGTAACTCTTCTTGTTTATTTATAATTTATGAACAATGGATCTTAATGTAATAATTTAGTGATGTAATTCCTCTACTGCTATGCTTTGTTTACTGATTACCATGCAATGCTAGAAGCCGAAGTGTGACTACGGCGGGATTATTCCTTGACCGTAGGAGCATGGCTGGCCTAATCATCCCTCGTTTTCCGTATTTTGGAAAGCGGGGCATGACAATTAATATGTATACTTGTTCGAATAGCATGAAATGAGTCAAGTATATTAATCGAGTAACTACCATAAACAATGCTATAAAGAAATATTATGTACGACTAATTAATCAAGTCAACGAATGCGGAATATAAACAGAAATATGGTTCTATGTGTTTTGCACGTGTGAGCTCCAGTCGTGCCTAATACAACTACCGATTTGGGAGATACATTCATTTTCGTTTTGTCGCGCGGAACAGATCAGAATCTGTCCCGCATCGTCACATATTTTTAAAACACAATTTGAGTTAATTTTTATCGGGTTTCGGGTTACAAAAATTATTATAAAATTGTATCTCTTTCGATTTACTTATCCAAAACACCAAGATTCGCACGATTTGGATTTCTTAAACTCTAGTTATGATCATTTTAGTATCAGCGTTTAAAACAGAAATTCAGATTTCTGGACAACAATTATATGTTATATTGCAAAGCCTATATCGAGTTGTTTCATGCATTTCTAAGTAATATAATATACATAAAATTATAGATTTATCATTTATGCATCTATACATCTAAATTTTGTCACGAACGGATATCAGGAGTTTGAGTTATGTCTAATTTAAAAACAGTGTGCGAATCAGGACAGATTCTGTCCAGATTCGTCTCTTAATGTTGTAACACAGTTTTCTATATTTTACGTCGGTTTTCAGAAAAAATATAAAACTAATAAAATCTAGATCATTCGATGTAGATATCCAAAACATCTAAGTTTACTCAATTTGGATATCGTTAGACCAGGTTATGTGTCCTAGAAATTGACGGATAATTGCAGTTTTCTGTTTTTACGAACAGTGAATAAAAACGATATAATTTCTAAACCGTTAGGTGATTCGATCTAAAATTTTTACAGCATGTACAAAATAATATACTCTATCATATGTAAATTTCCTGAAATTTTCAGAAGTAAAAATTAATTTCTAAAAATTATTTTAAAGCTAAAGGTATTGATGTGTATACTAAAATCGGCAAAAAGATTAACTAGTATTTTATGCAGGCTTCTATTTTTGTTTTAATAAACAAACCGATTTCATGAGACATTATAGATATATTGTGGCATGAAATCTGTGTTCTCACAACTTATAATAAACATTCATAGTCATGAACAAAGAATTAAAAACACTTTAATTTGAACAAGATGCAATAAGGTATTATTAAACCATATAAAACAATATATATCTAGACTTATATATATGTATATGTTTATATTTATCTTCTCTTATGGATTACGATATGAAAAGAATAGGGGGTTCACGAGGTATGATAAGAGAAAATAAGAGATGGGGGAAGGAGAGAGAAGGGACTTACATACACAAGCCGGTATTGTCACCGGGCTTGTCTATCCGCCGATAGTCTCACATTACTAGCGAGACCTTCTTGAAAACTTCTCCATGTTCTTCTTCTTGGACTCTAGGTGAAAGAGGGAGAAGTGAGAGATAGAAAAATGTGAGGAAGGAAAAGATAAAGGAGGACAAATAAATATGGTGTAATGGTGAATTATGTATAATAATATATGCATTCAATATGAGAATTAAAAGAGAAATGAAAGGTCACCATTCATTTTGGAAATGAAAGGTCTCATTTATAAGTTATGAGAATAATAAAAAAAATAATTGCAAGGATGGAGATTTGAACATGTGACTTATGGAATAACAATGTAAGTACTTAACCAATGTGATACAAAGTTGTTCATGCACATATTTAATGAGAATTAAATATATGTTGTTGCTTGAAAAAAAAGTGGGCTTTTGGGCTCATAGTTTTATAAAAGAAAATGAAAATGAGATTGGATTTGGGTTATGGGCTAGGCCAGGTCTCGCGTTTAATTTGAAATAGGTTAAGATTTGTGTAAAGAAATAGGGTTGGGGAAAAAAATAGATGGAATAATAAAATAATATATATATAATAGAAAACAAAATTTACGGAAAAATACTACGAATAAATAAATACAATATTTTACTAAAGAAAGAAAATACGATGGTATAGTAATATTGTGGTCGTTACATCCTACCCTCCTTAAAATAATTTCGTCCTCGAAATTACTCAAGAAGGATGTTGCAATAGAGTAAGGAAACAATATTAGGATGATGTTGTCTTCGAGCTACGTCGATCGATACTCTAACCAATTGAGCTAATAAGTCTATAAGATACAAATAGAAAGGGTGAATAAGAATTAAGGATTCAAAAGTGGAGAGATGGACTTCAAGGAAACCGAATGTGGAGTTCAAGATGGATTCAAGGAATATGTAAGGTAAAGAATGTTTTCAGTTGCTGTTTTTTGTGTTTATATTGCTTAGGACTTCAACTGCATGGGCCACCAACAAAACCTGTCACGCCCCGCTTCCCATTCTACGGCGAAGGGGACGCGACTGGCCCGCTACATATTTACTCAGAAGCAAATACGCTAAGCGTAACTAAGCAATATAAAAGAAAATATACAAGAGACAAGGTATAATAAAAACAACAGCTTTTATTTATTAATATTCTTTTGTACAATGCATGAAAAGGAAATACAACTGAAATAAAACGATACCTAAACAATGGCATAACAGGAAATGAAAAGTACTAAATGGAAAATGTATAATGAAACTAGAGCTCTGGTTCTTCAGCAAACTGCTCCAAGTCTTTTGCAGATGGCTCGATCTCTGCCGTGTCCAAACCACCTGACGACATTCAAAGAAGAAAGAAATAGAATGTCATCAACGAACAGATCGCTCGGTAAGTCCCAAAGATAAGGGAGAGGTAGAAAAAAAGAAAGAGAGAGAGTAGCTTTTAATGTTGTATTATATTGTTGTAATGTTGTATTAACGCTGTTGTTTGTAGCTTGGTACAGAAGAATGCCAGTGTATACGAGAGGGGTCTCAGTATGCTAGAGACCAGGGCAGATGGAAGTACAAGGCTCCGTTATACAACCCGGAACAACGGCAATTGGATTCATGTTAGGTGTCTTAATCTTACCGTCTCGTGCCACCTTTAACACTTTCCGTACCAATCTACTCCTTAAACCCCGTAGTGTTTTATTTGAACTGTTTTATACTGTAAATTGTATTGAATGTATAATTGAAAGACTGACCGAAACCATGATATCAATAAACGGATGTAACCGTAGAATCATGTAAATGGAATAACTGGAGAACCATGTAAATGGAATGTATATCCATGGTTCGGTTCGGTCAAGTTGTATAGATTGATTCATGGATTCATGTTGAATTGTAATATTGAAGATTGTAGATTGTACTTGATTCATATTCAAGTCAAATATAATCAGACTCAAACCCGAGTCAGACAATTAGAAATGTAAATCGAATTCTTGATTAATTCTTACCTATAATTTGCTAGGGTACTTAGGGAAATTTATAAAACTTGAGGGGTTTTTATGTAAAAATACTTTTGTATAGTTTTCAAAATACAACTCAAGTATTTAATTATCGTCTTTATGTACATACAACAATTAATGATTAAGATAAATATGTATACATGTTCGAATAGCATGAAATGAGTCAAGTATATTAATCGAGTAACTACCATAAACAATGCTATAAAGAAATATTATGTACGACTAATTAATCAAGTCAAACGAATGCGGAATATAAATAGAAATATGGTTCTAAGTGTTTTGCACGTGTGAGCTCCAGTCGCGTCTAAATACAACTACCGATTTGGGAGATACATTCATTTTCGTTTTGTCGCGCGGAACAGATCAGAATCTGTCCAGCACCGTCACATATTTTTAAAACATAATTTGAGTTAATTTTTATCAGGTTTAAGGTTACAAAATTATTATAAAATTGTAGGTCTTTCGATGTACTTATCCAAAACACCAAGATTCGCACGATTTGGATTTCTTAAACTCTAGTTATGATCATTTTAACATCAGCGTTTAAAACAGAAATTCAGATTTCTGGACAGCAATTATATGTTATATTGCAAAGCCTATATCGGATTGTTTCATGAATTTCTAAGTAATATAATATACATAAAATTATAGCTTTATCATTTATGCATCTATACATCTAAATTTTGTCACGAACGGATATCGGGAGTTTGAGTTATGTCTAATTTAAAAACAGTGTGCGAATCAGGACAGGTTCTATCCAGATTCGTCGCTTAATGTTGTAACACAGTTTTCTATATGTTATGTCGGTTTTTAGTAAAAATATAAAACTAATAAAATCTATATCATTCGATGTAGATATCCAAAACACCTGAGTTTGCTCAATTTGGATATCGTTAGACCAAGTTATGTGTCCTATAAATTGACCGATAATTGCAGTTTTCTGTTTTTACGAACAGTGAATAAAAACGATATAATTTCTAAACCGTTAGGTGATTCGATCTAAATTTTTTAAATCATGTACAAAATAATATACTCTATCATATGTAAATTTCCTGAAATTTTCAAAAGTAAAAATTAATTTCTAAAAATTATTTTAAAGCTAAAGGTATTGATGTGTATACTAAAATCGGCAAAAAGATTAACTAGTATTTTATGCAGGTTTCTATTTTTGTTTTAATAAACAAATCGATTTCATGAGACATTATAGATATATTGTGGCATGAAATCTGTGTTCTCACAACTTGTAATAAACATTCATAGTCATGAACAAAGAATTAAAAACACTTTAATTTGAACAAGATGCAATAAGGTATTATTAAACCATATAAAACAATATATATCTAGACTTATATATATGTATATGTTTATATTTATCTTCTCTTACGGATTACGATATGAAAAGAATAGGGGGTTCACGAGATATGACAAGAGAAAATAAGAGATGAGGAAAGGAGAGAGAAGGGACTTACATACATAAGCTGGTATTGTCACCGGGCTTGTCTATCCGCCGATAGCCTCGTATTACTAGCGAGACCTTCTTGAAAACTTCTCCATGTTCTTCTTCTTGGACTCTAGGTGAAGAGGGAGAAGTGAGAGATAGAAAAATGTGAGGAAGGAAAAGATAAAGAAGGATAAATAAAGATAGTGTAATGGTGAATTATGTATAATAATATATGCATTCAATATGGGAATTAAAAGAGAAATGAAAGGTCACCATTCATTTTGGAATAGAAAGGTCTCATTTATAAGTTATGAGAATAATAAAAAATTGATAAAAAAAATAATTACAAGGATGGAGATTTGAAAATGTGACTTATGGAATAACAATGCAAGGATTTAACCAATGTGCTACAAGGTTGTTCATACACATATTTAATGAGAATTAAATATATGTTGTTGCTTCAAAAAAAGTGGGCTTTTGGGCTCATAGCTTTATAAAAGAAAATGAAAATGAGATTGAATTTGGGTTATGGGCTGGGCCAGGTCTCGCGTTTAATTTGAAATAGGTTAAGATTTAGTTTAAAGAAATAGGTTTGGGGAAAAAAAAGATGGAATAATAAAATAATATATTTATAATAGAAAACAAAATATACAGAAAATACTACGAATAAATAAATACAATATTTTACTAAAGAAAGAAAATACAATGGTATAGTAATATTGGGGTTGTTACAGTCGCGCTTCTACCACCTCTGTGCACGTCTCATCCCCACTACTTGCTATGCTTGACCACGGAGCCACTCATACATTTCATGTTTGTCGAGTACTACTATCCGGATAGAGTACCGCGCCAGTTCGGTTTGCATCAGGGGATCCCACCAGACCGAGTTTTTGACGCCGCGTTGCACAAGATAGATGCTCGAGGTGAGGCTAGGGAGGACTAGAGACACATGCATATGCCACACGTACACATGTGGGACTTCGACAGATTGCACTCGTCGTTGGAGGAGACATCCCGGTGTATGATTCTACATGTCTTATCGAGTAGATGAGTTGGTATACCCCGAGGACTCGATTGTACGTTGTCATGCCAGATCAGCGATATGTCATTAGTAGAGATGTCCCTATGTTTCAGCCCACAGCTCTTTCGAAAGTTAAGATGGTATGTTATTTTAATTATTTTTTAATGTTGGATTGTTATCCTGTATGTTTAATAAAATGTTTATACTAAAATGTACATTGTTTTTTTCAGGTCGGACACAAGTGGAGGCTTGTAGTATGGCAGTGAGGACTATACGGAGTGATGCGACGGATGTGTTGAAACAATTCGCGTATGCTACGATTGGACATTGCCGAGGCGTGATGCATGAGACGGCTGAGGGGATTTGAGGTAATGGTACAAGGTCTCGTCCATGACCAATGGCGTCGTACATATCGATCCGATGATCAGACAGGGCCTAGTGTTCTCCACCGAAGACGGGAGTATGAGGCGGATGAGGAGGATGAGGCGGTGGCGGTGGAGCGCGGTCTTGATATCGTCCATACATCACAATTGACTTAAATGACTTAGGGTGGTGAAGCAAGACTATTGCAGCAACCCCCAAATAACGTAGCAGATCATCGCACCAAGCCCCACAAAAGAGGAAGAAGAAGAAGAGGCGATACTATAATTTTATTTGATGAATGATGTATTATTTATGAACTTTATAGTATTCAGAATATATTTTGTTACTTTCTAGTTTGTGTGGTTGTGTGCTTATATTTTATGTGATATATTTTCTATTGTGTAGTTCCACCCATCGAGGTGAGAATTTTTTTTGAGCCGAGTGGAGATTATTATGTATTTAAGGAAATATATCAAAATTTATAAAGGAAATGTTGTCCATTTTATTTCAGCATTTATCCGTTACTAAAATTCATCATAAACCACGAAAATAAAAAATTTTGAATCTAATTTCAATTCCTTTCGTCGAAAACCAAAAAATTTTTGCTTTAGGTTCACTGATAAAACTGACATAAGGAGGAAGGTTTCAGACGCCTCGGAGTAGAGGAATAAGGGAAAACGCTACCTATGATAGCATTTTCCCTCAAGGGAAAACGCTACGTGCGATAGCGTTTCGCCGGTAGCGTTTTCCCTTAACAAGTAGCGTTTTTTCTCATGCCCCCGAGCAAATTTCTCGATCCTCTGTGTATTGGGGTTGTATCTGTGGTTTTAAAATGCTATCAGAAGTAACATTTGCGATAGGAAGAAAACCACTAGTAAAATAGGGGGTTGCCCCTACGGATGGAATTATCCGTTGGGGCAGATTTTACTTGGCCCTACGGATTACTCCGTAGGGCTAAAGGGTTGCCCCTACGGGCACTGACGTTCAAGAATAAAAAAATTAATTCTTAATTTGGTGTTTGCCCCTACGGTGGCGCAAACAAAGGACCTACGGATATATCCGTAGGGGCAAGTAAATATCGTTTTAAAACAAAGCCAGATCGAAAAGCCTACGCTCATTTTCTCTCTCTCCCTCAAACGCGCGCGAAAAACCCTAAATCGCCACCGTCGCGTCGCCACCGTCGTTGGGCAGAGTCGCCACCGTCGTCGCCACCGCCGGTTTCGTCGCCACCGTCGTCGCCACCGCCGGTTTCTTCGCCAATTCGCCACCGTCGTCGCTCCAGCCCACCAGCGCACCCGTTCAGGTATAAATCTCGAGGTAAATTAAAGCATTTTTGGATTATTCATGGCTGGGTTTGGGTTGCGCGCACGAGAGTTGGGTTTGGGCAGGGGCGCGGTGGCGGTCGGGGTCGGGGTCGGGGTCGGGGTAGGGTTAGGGTTGGGGTTCGGCTGCTGCTGGGGTGGGGCTGGGGTTAGGGTTACGGTGGGGCTGGGGTTAGGGTTACTGTGGGGCTGGGGTAGGATTACGGTGGGCTGGGGTTAGGGTTGGGGCTAGGGTTAGGGTTACTGTGGGGCTGGGGTTAGGGTTACTGTAGGGCTGGGGTAGGGTTACGGTGGGCTGGGGTTAGGGTTGGGGCTAGGGTTATGGTTACTGTGGGGCTGGGGTTAGGGTTATGAGAGGCATGTCAGCATATTTATGTGTAATAATTGAGAGGATCAAGCTAAGTTCTATGCAAGCAGTCCCTCAGAATACATAGAAAGCTAGCCTTACATTTTAAATTAACATATTCCATAGTTGTCTTAATGGTAAGGCAGATACCCATATTGTGTAAGAGCTGACATTAATACAACCATAGGGAGCTGACTGATTACATCTCATGTGGCATTAAAATCTATAAATGGACATACGAGATAATGGAAAGAAAGAGCAATAGATCAAGACTCAATCAACTTTCCTATGCTTTATGATTTCAGCGGATAGCTCAAGTTAGTTTCAACTTTATATTCTTATTTTTCTCTCTTTTTTCTTTAGTGCTTCTTCCTCCATTTCTTTGAAGAGTCTCTCACAGCGAAATACACTCCATTTTTTCTTAATGGGATAGAATCCTACCCCCGACAGCCGGAACACATACATACAAACGCATAATTAGAGAGCGACTCGAGATGTTCGGGTTAAAACCAATATATGATACTCGATGATGATATGAAACCTTCATATTCCCATCGATACCCGTATATGAAACTAAAGCACCACTTAGTCCCCGTCTATCGGTTAACATACGTGCGATGCTCGTCGTGACCTAGAACTATACGAAGGTTGTTAAATATCGGACAGTATAGCTCGATACTAACAACCGTCGTATAGTCTGCGCGACGAGAAAATTCAATCGTATGGTAACCCATAGATTTGTCCCGTGTGGACAAGTTAAGAATGTATAAAGCAAACGCCTTCATTCATTTGTGTTTTCATCCGTTTCGAGATATTTCGTCGGTACCTTTCCGCTGGTTCTCCGTGTACAAAGATAGATTAGATGTTCATTTCAACGTTGTTTCACAGCTTTGAAATGATTATCTATTTTATTACAGTGTACTCGGAGAACAGCGGGGAGGTGCTGCCGAAATTTACTCGAAACGGTTGAAAGCACAAGTGATGGGCGTTCGCTCTATACATTCTTAATGGGATAGAAGCCTACCCCCGACAGCCGGAACACATACATACAAACGCATAATCAGAGAGCGACTCGAGATGTTCGGGTTAAAACCAATATATGATACTCGATGATGATATGAAACCTTCATATTCCCATCGATACCCGTATATGAAACTAAAAGCGCCACTTAGTCCCCGTCTATCGGTTAACATACGTGTGATGCTCGTCGTGACCTAGAACTATACGAAGGTTGTTAAATATCGGACAGTATAGCTCGATACTAACAACCGTCGTATAGTCTGCGCGACGAGAAAATTCAATCGTATGGTAACCCATAGATTTGTCCCGTGTGGACAAGTTAAGAATGTATAAAGCAAACGCCTTCATTCACTTGTGTTTTCATCCGTTTCGAGATATTTCGTCGGTACCTTTCCGCTGGTTCTCCGTGTACAAAGATAGATTAGATGTTCATTTCAACGTTGTTTCACAGCTTTGAAATGATTATTTATTCTATTACAGTGTATTCGGAGAACAGCGGGGAGGTGCTGCCGAAATTTACTCGAAACGGTTGAAAGCACAAGTGATGGGCGTTCGCTCTATACATTCTTAATGGGATAGAAGCCTACCACCGACAGCCGGAACACATACATACAAACGCATAATCAGAGAGTGATTCGAGATGTTCGGGTTAAAACCAATATATGATAATATGAAACCTTCATATTCCCATCGATACCCATATATGAAACTAATTAAAAGCGCCACTTAGTCCCCGTCTATCGGTCAACATAACGTGCGATAATTTATTCTTTTCAACGACAAACGCACACACAAAGCATATACATGGATTTTCTCCTTTGTCAGTAACTATCCCGTTCTTATATTTCTCAATATAGTCAGCATAACCTACAATTTATATGTTATTCAGTCTAACATGGCCCATGAGTACGTCAGAGTTAAGGACTGGATGTATGTGGATTGGAAACAACGTATGCAACTTAAGTTTGTCGCAGGGGTTGCTGCTTTCCTTGAATTTGCACGAGCACATAATAAGATCATAATAGAGAAGATTCTCTGTCCGTGCGATAGATGTGGCAATAAGTACTGGCAGAAGGTAGAATTGGCAGAGCTTCATATTGTAAAACATGGGTTTACTAGACTTTATTCAATTTGGAAATATCACGGGGAAGGAGAAGAATGCAGTACTGCGGTAGAAGAAGGAGAACACGATAATGCGGCAGGAGAAGAAGAAGAATTCGGTAATACGGCAGGATACGGAAATTTATTTCCATCAGAAGAAATGGAGGATATGGTAGAGGCTGCCCTAGGTGAATCTATTCGTACCGAAGATGACATTCCTTCCGGTCAAGGACCGCGTGCGGATAAATATGAAAATTTCATGAATGATGCTAGGAAACCAATTTATGAGAATGCGAAGTATTCCACCCTCTCATGGTTCGTTCAACTTTTCCAAATTAAGTGCCTAAATGGATGGAGCAACAAGTCATTCACAATGCTTCTTTCGTTCTTGAAAGATTCTATGCCTCCGGGAAATAATGTGCCCGAAAGCTGGTACGAAGCCCAGAAAATGATGTCTGATTTGGGTCTAAAGTGCGAGAAGATTCAAGCATGTCCTAAAAATTGCGTGTTGTACCGGAAAGAGAATTCAGATTTGAAAGAGTGTCCAACATGCGGAGAGGCCAGGTATAAGCCGAAAGATTCTGATAAGAAGCCTGATATACCTGTGAAGATAGCACGATATTTTCCCATAACACAGAGGCTACAGAGGCTATTCAGGTGCAAGAAAACAGCCGAGGCAATGATTTGGCATCATCGTGCTCCTCCAAGCGAAAATGGAAAAATGGGCCATCCAAGAGATTCACCGGCATGGAAGGATTTCGATAGGAGGCACGCAATATTCAGTAGCGATCCCCGCAATGTGCGGCTCGGACTGGCTGCCGATGGCTTCTGCCCATTCAACTATATGGCTGGAAGTCACAGTACATGGCCCGTTGTAATGATAATTTATAATCTGTCGCCTTGGTTGGCTATAGACCAATCATACTTTATGATGCCTCTTCTTATCGACGGACCAAACTCACCGGGGAACAATATCGACGTCTATCTCCGACCTCTGATTGAGGAGCTGAAAACTTTGTTTATTGATAGTGTAGAGACATATGATTCAAACACAAATACAACCTTCATACTGCGTACGGCTTTAATGTGGACAATTAATGACTTTCCTGCATATGGAATGCTTTCAGGTTGGTCCGTACATGGTCACAAAGCATGTCCTCATTGCCATGAACACACAACATCAAAATTTTTGAATTTTAGCAGGAAGGTTTGTTATTGCGGCCATCGACGTTTTCTGCCTCCAGACCACCCCTACAGGTTAGACACGGTTCACTTTGATGGTCATCAGGAGCTTCTTGGGCCTCCATCCCCATTTTCCGGAGAGGACGTGACTGCTAAATGGGATGGTTACAATAACGTGACCTTCGGGATGGATCCGACGAGACATGTCAAACCACAATATTGGAACAAGTTAAGCATTTTCTTCGAGCTTCCGTACTGGTCTACAAATTCAGTGCGTCATTGTCTGGACGTCATGCATATAGAGAAGGGAGTATCAGAGCACATACTTAACTTGCTTCTGTGTAAAGACGGGAAATCGAAAGACAACATGAATGCCCGGATGGATCTACAAGAGTGGGGAATAAGAAGTGAACTGCACCCTAAACCGGTAGCGGGTAAACCGGGCAAGTTTGTACTTCCCAATGCCGCTTATCATATGTCACAACCGGAGAAGAAAAGATTCCTGCAGGTGTTGCATGATTTGAACGTCCCCACAGGTTTCTCAGGATCATTCAGCAAGAAAATAAAAATTATGAAGGGCAAGATCGATGGGCTGAAAAGTCATGACCACCATGTTATCGTGGAGCACCTTCTTCCATTAGCCCTCAGGACTTCTCTCCCCGACTCGGTTGGTCTAGTAATCAACGACCTATGTTGTTTTTTTAGGGAGTTGTGTGCTAAAACGCTGGAGGTTGCGACGCTGGATAAACTAGAAAATTCTATTGCGTTGATACTTTGCAAGTTTGAGCGTATTTTCCCACCGTCATTCTTCGATATCATAATACACTTGACGGTTCATCTTGCAACTGAGGCGAAGTTAGCCGGACCGGTACAATATCGATGGATGTATCCCGTCGAGAGGTACGTGTAATTTTTCGTTTCGCGCAATTTATAAATTTATTTTTGTCATGTATGCCCGTGTTTATTTATTCAACATATTCTCATTAGGTACCTTTACACTCTTAAGAAGTATATACGCAATAAAAATCGACCAGAGGGTTCTATCATGCAAGGTTATCTTCTTGATGAAGCAACCACATTTTGTTCCCGCTATCTGGACGAGAACATTGAGACAAGGCTTAACCGACCACGAAGAATTCAAGACGGGCCATATGGTAAAGCCGAGTATAAGAGGGTAGACACTATGTTTATCAACAAGATATACCGGTTTATCTTGCTTAATTGCGTATGTCTTGAACAAATTAGAGAGTAAGTTCTTTTGGATTAATTGTTATATCTGTGTTTGTGTGTGTATGAAATGACATAATATTAATGTCACAATTATTTGTCGAAAACAGAACTCATTTTAACGAGGTACGTGAGGGGCATCCTGATTGGAACGAAGAGCGTTTGGAAAAATACCATCAGGATAATTTTTGTGATTGGGTCACAGAGCATGTAAGTTATTCGAATTACATTTTATTGCTATCAGTTTTAATCTAAACTTGTATCGTTATGTATTTATCGTAAAATTTGTTTTGTTAGATCCACGATCCGAACTTGTCTGCATCATTTGAGAGTGATTCAAGATGTTTAGCTCAATTTCCTAGTATGGAGGTTGCACATTACAAAGGATTTGGTGTTCTTGGATACAAATTCGAAGTTAAGGACATAGAAACATCTAGAATCACTCAGAATAGTGGTATTGCGACGGTAGGATCGGACGGTGTGATTTACTATGGGTACTTAAATTGTATACTCGGCATCCACTATCCCGGACGATCAGAACCCTTTTATATATTCCACTGTACTTGGTACGATCCGCGAACCGATACAGACAAGTGGAGAAGCAGTCTTGGGACTTGGAAAGATGAATATGGATTGACCAGTGTGAACACACTTCGATTTTACGGCCAAGACGATCCGTTTATCTTTCCGAACCAAGCGTTCCAAGTATACTACTCACAGTGTTTGAAGCATCCGGGGTGGAGTGTTGTATGCCGATGGAAACCTAGAGATGTCTACGATGTCCCAGAATACGAGGACAGCGATGAGGACGAAGAAGAGAGAAGGCTTAAAGTGCTCCGACCGTCTGTTTCGAAGGACGGGTTGTCTTCGACCGATCATGAAGTTACGTGGGTTAGAAATGACATCGACGATGAAATCCAAGTAGATATGTATGATGCGCCCACGAAACGAAAAAGGTTATCAGTAATGTTATATTATTACTTCACATTTTACGCTCTAGATCATATATAGTCAATACTTTTAATGATTGTCTAATGCGTCCACGAACCGTTTATCTAGATTTGATGACGATGTCGGGAGCAGCGAGGGGCGGCAGGAGCTCCAGCCGCGGCAGAGGCAGAGGCAGAGGCAGAGCGGTTCTGCCGCCCGGAGAGCTCCGTAGGAGGTTCAGAGGGCCGGTCTTGCACCCAGATCGGAGACCCCTTCGGATGCCTCCTTCCGTGTGGATTTTGCCACACATCCAGGTATACTGCACGCATATCCATTTTCAATTTAATATTACAGATATTCATGCCTGTTTATGTCAAAATTACTTATATTGTCAATGTTTGATTGTCTAGTTGTTGGTGATGCGTCCACATCTGGGACAGAGGCCACCCCCGCTCCTCCAGATATGTTTATATATCATATAGTGTATGTATATTGATTTAGAATGCTATATCATAAATATACACATTCCTTTTGCTCTTACTTAGCAATTTTTATTATTGTCTAGCTGTAGGTGGTGATACCACCGCACCTGCGGGTATGTTTATATGTCCTATAGTGCATGCATATTGATTTAGAACGTTATATTATTGATCTACACATTCTTTTTGCAATTACTTATCAAATCTATTTTTAATTGTCTAGTTGTTGGTCCTGCGTCCACATCTGGGACAGAGGCCACTCCCGCTCCTCCAGGTATGTTTATATATCATATAGTGTATGTATATTGATTTAGAATGCTATATCATAAATATACACATTCCTTTTGCTCTTACTTAGCAATTTTTATTATTGTCTAGCTGTAGGTGGTGACACCACCGCACCTGCGGGTATGTTTATATGTCATATAGTTCATGCATATTGATTTAGAACGTTATATTATTGATCTACACATTCTTTTTGCAATTACTTATAAAATCTATTTTTAATTGTCTAATTATAGGTGGTGCGTCCACACCTTCCACAGGGGCCACTCCTGCCGCTTCCATACCCTCCGCATCGTCTGCAGGTTAGTATGAATAAATTTAAAATATTTATTTATTTTACATATGCTCTATAGAATAAATATGAACTTCATGGAGATTTAGCGTCGATGTTTATTTTATAGTTGGAGGGGATGCGTCCGGGTCCGGGACCCCGGTTGTTCCTCACCGGAGGAACTATCGTCCCGCTCGTGCTGCTGCTCGGGCCCAGGCTCGTGCGTTATTCACCGGAGGTATATATCACACTTGAATTTTTGTTTAACCTTGATTTCTTAATACAACTTTGTCTTATTATTGATTGTCTTGATATTTCGTGCAGACGCAGGGCCTCTCCATCCCCAGAGGGGGACTCGAGGCCCGAATCAGTCCCATAGGCTGACGCCTAATAGAGCTAGGGGGAGGCAGCATTCCCCCTATTTTTTACCCTTGACTATCGCTATACCGGTCCTCATGCCGAGAGGTTCGTTCGGTATTTGGGGGACGAGAGCCGGATCGTGAAGAACTATCCACTTCACGTTGAGTGGGGCGAGCAGCACCAGCGCTCATTCGCCCTCTTCTTTGAACAGGCTCGGGTATGTATTAATATATATTTTCATTTGATCTATCCAATATATTTATTATTAACACTTGCAATCTAATAACAATGTTTTTTTTTTGTATTTTCAGTTGGATTACGATTTTCAGCCTGTAGCCGACCCTGATCACTCGGGGAGGGTGCTCGACCTTCATGCTCTGTACAATGGCCTGATGAAGAACATGCAGGCCAAGGTCCGATACAACAGGAATGAGCTGAAGGCCGACTGCTACTCCCTGTGGATAGCGACCCCCGAGGCAGAGAGAGCGGCCCTCCTATCTACTCCGGCGTTTGCGAGAGTCGACGTAGAGACATGGCCTCTATTGTGCGCTTATTTCGACTCCGAACGTAAACAAGTATGTATTTTAAATTTAATCCATTATTTATGATATAATTTATTTCTTTGTGTTTCTTAATTAGAAAACTAAATGTTAATGCGTTGTGCAGAAACAGGCCGCTCAGAATACGGAGAACAGGAAGTCGGCGAAGAGGGGTCGCCCCACTTACACAGGTGGCTCGAGGAACATTACTCGAGCCATGGAGTTATCGGTAAATTAAGAGTTATTCTCTAATATTCTGCAATATTAAGAGTTATTCTCTAATATTTCTAATATTAAGAGTTACTTTCTAATATTGCAGACATCTCGGACCGTGGCGTCAGGTGGTACACCGAGCGTGCTGTCCGCATATCTTGCCGTCCACGGCACCTCGACAGATCCCGCCACGGGCGAGCTTCGATGTCCCGACGTCGCTACCCAGGAGTACTGCGTAAGTGTTAATATTTTTTCTACCCAAATTTGAAATTTTAGTTTTGGAAGGTTCAAGTTTAAATTTTATACTTATACTTTACTGCTTAATGTGGGTGTAGGAGCGGGTGGTTGAGCAGGCCCAGGCCTCGGGGATCGATTTTACCGGACAGAACGATCCGAGGCTGCTGACCCCAGTTCTGGACGCCGCACACGGAGGGCACCACGGAGGTTGGGAGAGAGGCCGGGGATTGGGCCCTAGCAGGGCCCATATGAGGTTGGACTCCACCCCGGCGGTTACTTCCTTCGTCTCCAGTGGCCGGCATGTCCATCAGGAACTGGATAGCTTGAGGGCCACCGTTCAGGAGTTGAAGGAGATGCTGGTATGTATACTACTTTATAGTAAAATATCATTTCATATTATATACATATCAACATATCCATAATTAGTACGTAGCTTGAGCTTATTTGGTTTTAGACTTAAGTCTGATTAATCATACATACATATGTAATTAAAATAAACAACGCTTTTCCAAACTAAATATCCAAACAGGGTTTCGAAATAACTTAATAATGAAACGAATTCGAATAATACACAGTTCTTACACGCTTCTTACACACGTTATGTCCAGACGCGACAGGATAGATCGGCCGAGCCTCCACATGCATCTCCTTCGGCTGCGGCTCCGCAAGCCACTACATCGGCTGCGGTTCCGCAGACAGCTCCTGTAGCTCCACCGCCCACTCAGACTCCCGCAGCCGCGGCTCCGCAAGCAACTACCTCGACGGCGGCTGCGCAGACCACATCGCCAGCTCCACATGCCGCTCAGACTCCCTTATATGCAGCATTGCAGAGTGTATTGACCGATGAGCAGGCGCGCGTTATTCTAACGTTATTCGGAGGTGGAGCTGGACCGAACTAGGGTAGCTTTTTGGTTCTTATTTTTTGAAACATGTATTTATATCACATTGTACTACATTTTGAAACGATATTGATATTGGTTTGTATTTATATCATATTCAGTTTTTGGGTTTCTTTTGTATATTATATATATGCGTGAGATGTGATTATGAATACTGCAATATATGATTTGATTGATGTATATAGTATTGTGCACAGGGCGGGAAAAAATCTAGCAGCCCATTTTTTAAAAAAAAATACAGACAATATGTACCTACGGATTAAGCCGTAGGTACATATGTTGCCCCTACGGAGTTATCCGTAGGGGCAAACTATCAGGAAACCTGATATTTTCCCACATGATATCAGTGCAGGGTGTTGGGGGTGCCCCTACGGATATGTCCGTAGGGACCACTGTTTATCCCCTACGGATAAATTCATAGGGGCAAAATATCAGTTTTCCTGATATTTTTCCCCCCCATCTCTGTGCAGGGTGTTGGGAGTAGCCTCTACGGACTTAACCGTAGGAGCTATTTTATAGCCCCTACGGATATATCCGTAGGGGTCTGAAAGGGACCTACGGGTATATCCGTAGGTATATACAATATATTCAAAAAAAAAAATTACATATATGATTTTATTACCCCTACGGGGTACTCCGTAGGGGCTATAACACCTACTGATATATCCATAGGGGCTTAAATTTGTCCGTAGGGGCAAGTTCAGGACCTCAACTTGCACCTGCGGCCTTTGCACCTACGGGGTCTTTTTCGCCCCTACGTATATATCCGTAGGGGCAGTGGGTTGCCCCTACCGATAAATCCGTAGGGGCAACCCATATTTGTAGTAGTGAACGCTATCCCAACTAGCGTTTTCTCTCTGTCTCAGCGTTCCGGATCTACTCTTTTCTTCTGACGTGGACTCACAGAGTCATTCTGGAAATTGTTTTCGCTCTAGGGATTTAATTTATTTAATAGGGTTAGTTTTGGAAAAAAGTGGATATTGGATTGGTGCCCAAAAAATTCAATCTCTCTCCGGTCTGGGTAGATAAGACCGTAAAATTTCCAAGGGCATGTTCATCTCTCAAGTTGAAGGCCCCACATGAGAATCTAACAAGTCTTTGTGTTAGAGCAGAACACGTGTACCTGTCAGTTAAATGCGATGCATCCGACATTTTTTTCAGATGCAACAATTATTCAACCGAGGAAAGGAACAAAAGAATTCACGGATTCACAAATGATAATGGGCCAACAAATCACTGCATGTGTGTGCTGTATAATGACAACACAATTTAGTCAAGGATTCAATTCTCAACTCCCAAGAAAAATACCCTTAGATCTCTCCCACTCGTGACTGGTTATATTTTCTCATCTCAAATTAATTCACAAAAAATTAAAACCGAATATAAAGTTTTGGCACTTCTTTCACGAAGATATTTAATTATAATGGCAAGTAGAGGGCAGCCAGCTGTAAAATCTTGGCGTTTGTAGAAGGTGTGGGCATTTGTGTTTTAATGAGCGTTTGTTTTACGTTGGAGGCAAGGAGGGAAATGGGGGTTATAACATAAATTTAAGGGTAAATTATCAAAAAACCCAAGCACTTTTTTCGCTATCAAAAGCCCCCTGCCTCGAAACGGTAGTCAAAAGCCCTGTAAAATTATTTTCTGCAGTATTTATATAGTAGAGTTTTTTTCCACAACTAAAAACTTTTTTTTGGAGGGTTTGACCAACTTTTAGACGGTAGGGGGTTTTTGACAACGAAAAAAAGAACTCGGGGATTTTGACAATTTACCCTAAATTTAAAGTAGCTGCCGGCTCCAAAGCTCACAGGTTAGTGTAGATCCTATATATCCACTTGAATCCCTTCTGTTATGCACTCTTGCGTCCCCAGCTCCATTAAAACCCATATAACACGATATCAATTCTTTGCTGAAGGCATGCCGGTTTTGCATTGTAATTACACAATATGGTAAAAATAAGTTAGTTCTTGAGATACTTTTCACGGTAATTAAACTGCGATTGATGAACATAAAGCATGAGTTAAGAAGGACACGCAACCGGTCTGAGCTACCAGATCTGTTTTGGAACTTCTGATTGAGACGACTTCACCATCTTCAATTGTGTGTTTTTTTTATAAAAGATTTAGTCAAGTTTTAATTGATTTGAATGTATTTATCCTCTACTTCTGATTGAGATGACTTCTATCGTGTCCGTCTTTTCATCCAAATGATAATCGATTGCATGAGCTTGCAACATCTGAATATATATTAGCATTTTGTATAAAGACTTGTCTCTCAATCGCTAAGAATTTGTATTTGTATGATGTTCTGCTATAAAATCTCAATTTTTGAAACCAAAACTTCAAAAACTATTATCTAATTCAATATCGAAACTTCAACATTATCATCTACTGCCAAGTCTCTATATCCTAGCAAATTCAGGCATAGTTTTTATATATATAAATCCAAATTACACTTGTACATTCCACTGCATGTTCACATGCATGCATATTTTAGCTAGGGGTTCCCTCCCTCCCTCCCTCAAAACCCTAGCTATATAAACCCCCTTAACTCCCACTACAAAATCTACACTCAACCCTCATTTCCTCTCTCTCTCTCTCTCTCTGAGCCCAAAATCATGGACCCAACCAAACTCACATCCATTCTCTTAATCCTAACCATCTTAATCTCAACCACAACTCCCATTCTCTCCACCATCAACCCTAATTGCTCCCCTACAACTAAACCACCGACCCCACCAAAATCCCACCCTCCCAAATACAAACCCCCTCATGTGGGCCCTGGGAAACCGCCTGTCGTCCCAAAACCGCCCGTCATCGGAAAACCGCCCGTAGT
The DNA here is from genome assembly GCA_030015575.1 of Agapanthus africanus. NCBI lineage: Eukaryota > Viridiplantae > Streptophyta > Magnoliopsida > Asparagales > Amaryllidaceae > Agapanthus > Agapanthus africanus. Next base: position 464,459,251 of record CM057343.1, read on the forward strand.
GCTCCCTCCCATCATCGGGAACCCGCCCGTCACCGTCCCTCCCGTCATAGGGAACCCGCCCGTGGTCGGGCACACCCCGTGCCCGCCGCCGCCCGTGCCCGTGCCGGTCCCACCGACACCGACCCCGGCCCCGCCCGCCAGCTGTCCGGCGGACACATTGAAGCTGGGTGCATGTGTGGACTTGTTGGGGGGTTTGGTGCACATTGGGCTGGGGGACCCAGTGGTGAACCAATGCTGCCCATTGTTGCAAGGCCTGGTTGAGATTGAGGCAGCGGTGTGCCTCTGCACCACTATCAAGCTGAAATTGTTGAACATAAACATCTACTTGCCACTTGCTCTGCAGCTGCTGCTCACTTGTGGGAAGGCCCCACCCCCTGGCTACACTTGCACTATTTAGAGGTAAATAATTAATTATACATGCATTAACACTGATTTTAACACCATTCAAAAGATTAAACACACTAAAATATCGATCATATATATCAGAACAAGCGCCAATATAGCCTGGTGGTAAAGCGACACACTGCAGTGCAGTTGAACAATAAGTATGGGGTCCTTCAAATCCATCTTGCATTAGGCAACAACCGTTCGGGCCGGGAAACAGGCCGGGAAACAAACCGTATAATTACATACTGAAACTTCATGATTTTGCTTGGTACATGAGATCTTTCGATTCCCATGCTCTTTGACCGGTACTAACTAGAGATATAATGGCGAACATTGGTCTTAATTTATATCTACAGACAAATTAAGAGGATGAAAATCACACGAACTTTTTCGAGATATATATACATGTTATAGGATATGAAAATTAAGATGGACAACTTAGACAAACAAATTATAATTATGTGATGTAAACTTTATTTATGTAACCTGATAACGATTGTTTTTTTCAAAATATAAACTAAAATATCGGTTTTTGATTTATAGGTGTGGAATGACTCATTTGAGACGGAGAAGAGGAAGAAGGTATTTTGGATGAATTGTTGATGAGACATGAGAGGATGTCGAGGCATTAACGATTTTTTTTTCCTTTCAAGCTTAGGTTCCAATTTTCTTTTATTCTGATTTGGTGTGCAATTGTAATCACAATTCAGGCTGTGGTGTGAGGAGATTATTAAGAAGGCTTTGTTTGCTGATGGTTCTATAATTATTATTTTTATTTATTTTTTTGAACTTTTCATCATCAAATTATGTTAATTAATGCAGATTGATTAGTTGTTTCAATTTATCATACTCATTTGCGTAAAAGACCCTAACTATAAGGTCTGAGTGGTAAATCTGAAGATTATACAAGCTTCCCTAAACTTCAAATTTATGAGACGTCAAAAACTATGTACGAAAGGTGTTACAAATATGAAGAAATCAAGGGTAATATAAATAGGAAGAAATATTCAGTAGGTATTTATATAAATAGAACCTTAGTCAATTTATAATTAAACTAAGTGTTAACAAAACTTAACAATAATAAACTCCGAGTGGAATTAGTGGACTTGTATCTCTTGTCCATGTTAAAATATTGGATGTGATGATGCTCGATATCGTCTATTTTCCGGATCGTGACACGTGGCAGATAACGTGTCCCGAAGCTAGCAAGAAAGGACCAGGAACGGTACGTCGGTAGAATACCCCGGGTCTACGGCCTATGAACATGGCCGACCTTCTGCTACCGACCACACCACACCTGTGCCCGCCTTACAAACAACTGCTGGCTCCCCTCCGAGCCCCCTGCACAACTGGCCTCCTCGGCCCTCTTAGCTCATCTCCGGGCTTTAGCAGAACCAGGATACCTCGGCCTCCCGCTCGTCCCCGAGCTTCCCGTCGAGCTCATCCTCCTCGGTCTAATTCTGATCAACCCGCGGCACTGATCACAAGCTCCCACGCCTCGGCTCCGCGAATCTCGCCATTCGCGAGATATCCGCCGTCCACGATCCCACGTTCCACGCCATCACGATCCCCCATTAACGAGCCTGTCTCGCCATTAATGCGGGATCCCGCTTATCACGCGGACATGACGTCGGGAGCGTAACGAACGGCGTGATTCTCGCGCTTGCCTGCCCATCGTTGCCTCTATATAAACCCCTCTCTCAGACGATCAAGGTACGCAATTCTCTCTTGACTAGGCCGTTACTCTGCCCAAATATCCGGTCTAACTTGGTCGTCGGAGGGTCCTCGGTGGTACAACCACCTCGGGACTTCCTTGCAGGTAGTTCGGCCTCAACCGTCTCAAACCCATTGAGATCCACACGCTTCAGGAGGCAACCTCCGACTCAATCTCAGCCGTCCATCGTCGCTTGCAGCAGATCTACGGAAGGTAACATCTTGATGAGATCCGAGGTCCGTCAACTGGCGCCGCCAGTGGGAAAACGATTGATTCTATTGAACAAAGTTCACCTTCTAATCCCAACTCAATGGCGAGCGATCACCGCGACAATCCTAGCGCCAGCCGCCGCCTTCCCCACAACGGAGGCGCAGACGAATCTCCTCCCCCGAACGGCATCAACGCCCCAGCCGTCCGGATAGATCGACTCGCGTCCATCGTGGATGCACTCGTCCGTGTCTAAATGGCTGGGCAAGCTCCCCAGGTCGCCGCTCCCCCACCTCAGGACCGGGACCCATACAAAGGGAGAGAAGACTCTGCTCGTGTTGGCATGGCCGACCACAGCCTTTCAGCCTCCTGCGGTCCCAGATCTCCCTGGCCAATATATTCTATGACCCGCTGGGTGCCTCACAGTTCAACACCGAGGTCCGTCGCCAGAGCGTCTCGCCCTGAGCCTTTTCGTGCCCTCGTCCCTCCCGAGGAGATGTCGGTCAGCTCGCCTGCTCCCAGGCATGACCGACACCCCCTCCCACGACGGGGTCGTGCGGACGGGACTCATCACAGCAGCTCAAAGACTACCTCGTCGGGGACCTAAGGAACCTCATCGAAAGGAACCGGGGCCGCGGCCAGATACAGGTCTCCAATAGCGGAGGCCAAAGATGAGAATGTACCGAATCATCGGGATACCACGGCCGACACCCTCGAGAAGAAGATCGAAGGTATGCATCAGGAGGGTCATCATGCGAGCGACGGGGCTAAATACGCCGCCGACTTGCTCACAAAACCCTTCTCCGATGAGCTGCTCGCCGTCCATGTCTCCTCCCGGAATAAGCCCCAGAAAGTCTCTCTCTTCGACTGTAAGTCTGACTCGAAGGACCATTTGGACGCATTCACCGCAGGAATGAGCTTCTAAGATAACTCTGACGCCGCCCAATGCCGAGCTTTCCCGGCCACTCTCACCCGCTCCGGACGAGACTGGCTCCGAGAACTTGCGCCCTGCTCGATCTCAACCTTCGACGAGCTGGCCACCCAATTCCTCGGCCACTTCGTCAGGAAAAGATGGCAGAAACTGTCACACCCCGCGTCCCAGAGTGCGCTAAGATCGGCACGTGACAGAGCCAACCATGCTACCCGTGGTTAGGAAACATCCCTCCGCAGTCACATTACGGCTGTCTATAAGATATCAAGAACAGTAAAATAAAATTAATTATCTAGTACATGTCCATATGCCAGAATAAACGAGTCAAGAAATATAAATGTGCGGAAGCAATAAATCCAATAAGCAATAACATCAGGAAAGTACGTCCCAAATACGGGCTCACATCAGGAGATGAAAGTGCGGAAAGAAAATTAAACTAAACTAAACACCAACATGCTCCTCACTGTTCGGCCTGTCGGCTGAAGTACTCCTGGCCGGCCTGTGAAAGAGATAAAAGATCTGGGCCATACAAAACCCAGACGTCAGTGCGTCATAATATAAAAAAATAGAATATAACCATGAGGTAACAAGATATGCAGGTAAGAAATATAAACAATAACATGAATGTAATAAGTAAACACAGATATAGAACAGTGAAGTGTGTCAGTGTATGTGACGTGCGGTGATTAATCTAAACTGTGCTACTGGGTTATCCATTCTAAAGTTTGTTTGAAATCAATTAGTGTACTCCTCTATGTAATTCAAAAGAATATGTCCCGTTATCCACCGGGACTACGGATCAGGTAGTGGGAGTCATGAATGACTCTGTCCCGTTATCCTCCGGGACCACGGATCAAGTAAAAATTATGAATGATTCTGTCCCGTTATCCTCCGGGACCACGGATCAAGTAATACCCTTTTAAGCTACATTTCAGTTACACTTTTGATTTTCCCATACCCCCAATGTTATGTGTTCAAGTCAAGTATTGATAATCTGGAGCTAATGCCAATACAGGATCAAGCAGGTACATGTTTTGTCTATGTAGGCAACATGATATATCCATCAGGACAACAAGTCAGGATTGTCGGCATTAGTATTAGGATCAGGTATCAATTCAAGCAGTGGTGTATCAGGTCATGTCAGGTAGTGCATATGTATCACACAGATACTCAAAAGTAAAACTGTAGCAAGTATCGAAACACAGTAAAAGCACGGATGCATGAATAGTAATCAACGATAACATATAATGAGTCCATGAGTCGTATGATGCATACTAGAAAGCATGGTATATGAATCTAGCAGTAACATGAAGCAATCAGATTCCGGCATGCAACTAAATATGTAATAAATGATACGGATACGAACGGCTATCCGAAAACAATAAAACGGTAACATGGATGTACAATGCAGTAAACATGTGATATTTTTATTCATATGGATGTAAATATAATAGTATATCATGTAGCAATATAAACTTGCATGCGACCAGATATGTAAATAACGGTATGGATACGTACGGGTATCGAAAAACTGTAAAACTGTAATATAGGATGCACAATGCAGTAAACATGTGTTATTTTTATTCATATGGATGCAAATATAATAGTATAGTATGTAGCAAGATAAACTTGTATACGACTAAATATGTGATAAACTGTATGGATACAAACGGGTATCGTAAAATAGTAAAACGGTAACATGAGATGCATAATGAAATAAACATGCAATATTTTTATTCATATGGATGTAAAATATATATCATAGCATGAAGCAAGATAAACTTGCCTGATCGGATCTCAATACGGGGTGCGTACGGTGCGTCCAACGTCGGGTAAACGTCGCAATGCACACCCGCGCGTAAGGAACAGGACCAGGCGAAGCAAGAACGTGACCATGCTGGTTGGGGATGTCTACAGGGTCGTCCGGATTGTCGACGACGAGCACGGTTCCGGCGATGACCAGGAAATGCGAATCCAGGAAAAGAGAAGAAGAAGAAGAAAGAAGAAGAAAAGGGCTATGGTTCTATGGGTTTGGTGCTCTGGGGTCAGAGGCGAGGGGTGACGACGACGATGGGTCGTCGACGACGAGGTCGGAGCTCCGACGACGTGGGCGTGCAGACGAGGGTGAGGTGAAGGCTGTGGGTTTTTGGAGCTCGGTTCTTGCAGGGGTTAGAGGAGGTGGTGATAGTTTGCAGAGAGGAGAGATGGGGGAGAAGGTGGTCACGAGGATGAGGGTGGTGGCGACGGCGAGGCTGGGACGACGCCGACGAGGGCGGCGATGGGTTCTTGGGTTTGAGGTCGGGGGTTGCAGCGATCTTGGAGTGCAGGGGGAGCTCGGGGATTGGAGAGAGGTGAGGGCGAAGAGATGGAGGTGAGGAGATGGACGAGGGTGGAGGCGAGAGGTCGGCGACGACGCATGAGGCAGTGGGCGCGGGCACGAGCGTAGAAAAGAAATATGAGGGAGAAGAAGAAAGTGAGGGGAGAGAGAGACGTGAGGGGGTTAGTTTAAAATAGGGTTTATAAAAATTTATAAAGAATATATTAATATAAAGAGAGGAGAGAGAGACGTGTTGGGTTTTATACGATTGGGTAAAAATTTATATAAGAAATATATATATATATATATATATATATATATATATATATATATATATATATATATAGAGAGAGAGAGAGAGAGAGAGAAAGAGAGAGAGAGGGGCTGAGATTGTTAGGATAGGATCTTAGAAATATTTTTAAAAAATATAATTTATGTAAACGTTCTATATATATTAAAATATAATATTGAATTTATTTAAGATTTTGGCTAATACAAAAATAGTCCAAAACATGTCCGGGTCGGGTCTAAAATTACGGTTTAAAAATACGGATAATATACGTGTTAATCAAAACCAAAAATAGGATATCCGGGTAACGAAAATGGATACTTTTAAGAACGGATACACGTAGCGTGCACGTAGCTATCCAAACGAGTCCGTTTCACTAAACGGGACGAGAACATGATGCACGGACGCCACGACAGGGTTAGGGGTATGATGCATGCCATGCTAGCCATTTTTAAAATATATTATTTGATTATAATTGTATTATTAAAAATGCAGATGCCAGATATAATGCAGGTACGCAGGATATACAACATAAAAGTGCACGGATCCTCATATCTAGTAGGGATAAATCATAAACAGGAATTAAGACGGGTTTTCAGCATGCTGGTCGGGTCGGATGCAAATACGGATACCAATTACATTATTTGCACCCAAAACACAATAAATCAATAAATAGCCATAAATAAAGAAATACCCAAAACAGATTGGTATAAATAAACTAGGGTGTTACATTATACCCAACTACAAAAAGAATTTCGTACGAAATTCGCGGAACAAGGAAAGAAAAAAACAAGCATGAATCTACGAGAAGAGGTGTGGAAACTTCTGTCGAATCTCGTCTTCTCATTCTCAAGTCGATTCTCCATGCGAGCGATTCCCCCATGAACAAGTATGAGAGGGATAACCTTGTTCTTGAGGACCTTTTCTCTTTGATCAATAATCGACATCGGTCGTTCCTCATAAATCAAATCCTCCATAACAGTCAGCTCCGAATGATCTAGTATGTGCGTCTCATCTCGAACATACTTACGGAGTTGAGATGCGTCATGAACACTCATCAAAGATGGTGGTAAAGCCAATCGATAAGCTACTTTTCCAATACGCCCAATAATATCGAAAGGTCCTACAAATCGAGGACTAAGCTTGTCTCAACTCCTAAAACGAATCACTCCTCTAGTCGGTGATATCTTCAAGAATATAAGATCACCAACAGCGAAGTCTAAACGTCTTCTCGATGTATCGGCCCAACTCTTCTGCCGATCTTGTGCTGCCTTCATATGATTCCGGATAGTATTAACCTTCTCTACTATTTGCATGACAAGATCCAGTCCAAACAATCTTCGTTCTCCAATATCATCCGAACAGACGGGTGAGTGACACTTGCGACTATATAATGCTTCGAATGGTGCCTTCTGAATAGTCGCCTGAAAATTGTTATTTTACGAAAACTCCACCAAGTGTAGATGATCTTCCCATGAACCCTTGAAGTCCAACATGCAAGCTCTCAACATATCATCAAGAGTTTGGATCGTTCTTTCTGACTGGCCATCTGTCCGAGGATGATAAGCAGTGCTAAACTTCAATCGCGTTCCCAAACTTTCCTGTAAACTCCTCTAGAAGTGCGATAAGAATCGGGTATCACGATCAGAAACGATACTTACAGGTACTCCATGCAATCTCACAATCTCCTGCATGTACCACTTGTTAGTTATATGTATGCCCTAGAGGCCATTACTGTATATAGGATGTATATTGTAGTGGATGCTGGGACATATATAGGGAGGACTTTCTTGCTCGACATGATAGTATGCTATCTGGTTACTCTTTACCTTAACGTGTATACTGATTGTCTCTCTGTTACATGTTGGTAAAGCCCTTAGGATGTGTACTTGACTACCTGGACTATGATGCGGATCATACTAATGGGGACATGGTAGTCCATAAGTACATCCTTCAAGGTCCTTAGTCGTGGGTGTATCGAGACGGGGCATCGATATACCAGAGTAGACTAGCGTATACCTTTTCGACCCATACAGATGGGCGATGGATGATCCCATATCCATTGGTGTTTGACATCAGAGATGATATACGGGTGCTCAGTGGAGACTGGGTACACTGGACGGACTCGCCAAGAACTCCCAGATGGTATTATACCTCACGTCAGATGGCAGTTCTCTGGTGACACTGGTACAGGTTAGTCTGTAGACCCGAGATCGTCATAGAGTCTTGTGTGATTCCCACTGTGCTTTGATTTCCACCTTACCACGTCCAAGAGGGCGTGCAAAACGGTGGCTTTTGGGTACAGTCCCGAATCACATGGAGGCAATGAGCGATAGGAGGGGATTCGTCTCTCCCGGTATAGGGAGTTGATGTTGCACTGTGTTCGATTGGCTATAACCGGAAATCCTTGGCCAGGGTTGCTGAGATTTACTGGTAAGTGTTACCAGTAGTTTCTCGAACTGTTATAGACCTCATATCGACACGACTTATCGAGCTATTGGGATCTGACGTTTACCACCCCTAGGCGAGATATGCGACATATCAGACGACGAGACCGGACTGTACGGTAAGTGTTGCTGGTTGGATTCACAGGAGTGTGAGCGGGCTTGCTCGTCGATCTTCTGATCGCTCAATACCCGGGTGGCCGTTACGTTTAGCAGACAACTTGCGGCTTGTGGGTGTTTGATATGATCATCATCTGCTGCCGGCGTATTGACGAGTCTTTAGAGTCCTACACAGAGGTTTCCTGGCTCAAGCGAAACGAAATAAGAGCGCATATGAGATATGTGCGGGACCGAGAATAATGCGTGTATGTGATACCGTATTCTATTCTCGCGATGAATGTATCGATTGGTTGTATGCGATATAACCTAGTTATCGATTCAAGGATTGATTCGATAAGCCGATACATTAGATATTAGTCGGTGATATGCGATATGACCGGATCGTTAAATCAAGTGTTGATTTAATGATTTAATGCATAATTATTATTTGATATATTACTTTGCATTAACTAGTATTGGTTCACTTTAAATGGATTTTCTCACTTGATATGCACATTGTATATGTGATATACTTTTGTGCACTTGTTTGTATCATATTTGATGATACATGCTCACTTGGGTTTGTGTAAAGATTAAACCATGGTTGTGTAATGGTTAGGGTTTTCATTTTCTTATTCATTTATTTATTTATTTTGGAAAAGATAAAGAGAAAATGGTGGCTTTCTTTGTTTGTAGTTTAAGCTTCATGAAGCTTTGACTAAGTGACCATTTTGTCTCATGCTTAACCCTAACCATTCCACTTAACCATAGTCTATTCTCTACACATAATCATGGTTGGTATATGATAAGTATTCATATTATTTTCTTTTTCAAAAAACAACTTATCATATTCTATCATCTTCTTCTTCTTCTTCTTCTTCAAGAAGAGAGCTTGCAACCTTCAATGGTGATTTCATGAAAAGAGTGAGAAATCCAATTCTAAAGTGAACCCACTTCCTATTTCTTCATCCTCTACCTCTTGCCAAGTAGTATATGGTGTTTTCTTCATAAGTTTCATGACTTGGTGAAGTGGGAGCTTGATCTTGTGATGCCTCGACGTAGATCATCTTCGGCATCGTAGTCGATGACCTAGCCCGCCCATTCTCTCGATGAAGCCGACGCTAGAGCCCGGGATCCGATGATCGCAGCGAGGAGACTTCATCGTGGAGCCATGGAGGTGGAGAACCGGATCTACAAAGCTTGTATGTTCGTTCACTTCTTAGTTAAGTAGTTAACTAGTTGCATGTTTCGCCTAAAATTCTAGTTAACGATCCGTACTAGGGTTTCTCGGCACTTGTAAAATTTGAAATTGGCATGGTTGATGCCTTGTGAGACCTCATTGGTGTGCCTAGGAACCCTACAGTGGTATCAGAGCCTAGCTAGAGCCTTAGGCGATGCGTTGACGGAGTTAGAAGTCCGATCGAACCGAAACCCTAATTCAAAGTTGCTCTCTGGACTTTTTTCAAAAACTGGGTTTATTATGTGAGATGAGTGTTATTCATTTTCCTTCATGTAAAATAAAATGTATGTAATATTCTTTTATTGGGGCACTTTCAGGTTGCGGAAGATGTCACCGTTTGTATATTATTTACTTTTCCGCACTAGGATAGACCCAAGGAGGAGGGCACAAGTAACCGGGTTCTGGAGTCCAGTGGGAGACCAACTCAAGGAGTCGAGTCCGGGTCTCCTAACTCTAGAATTGGTAGGATTGCTTGCCGCTCTCGTAGGGGTCTTGGGGTGTGGGTTTGGCTATTCATCGCGACCGTGGAATCCGTGTTTTATACTGGCTCGTATTGAAAACACGGACGTCCTAGTATATCCAATATTTCATATGATTCTTCTGCTGCGATATCTGTGATGTGATCATTTGATATGTTCTGTGATAAATACTGTATATAGTATATATGATATATTATATAGACGTTACTTATGTTTCGCACTCGCGCTAGCCCTGCCCCGCTCTGTCGTTAGTTACCTAACCTAACGGTGCACGAGGGGACATCGAGGCGAATGCGGATGGCATAAGTGTACGTCGTATTTATCTGTGATGTTTAGGTAACTTAAATGATGGGACTTCATTAATGTGATTAATGAAAGAAAAGAAACCTAAGATGTTGTGGAATCGAATTTCAAAAATAAAACAGGTAGCTACAGTTCTTGCTTTGCATCGAGGTGTTCCTTGTAGAACATCCTGCACCTTATTCGATGAGGAAAGGACCGAGATCCCTTCACTGGGAGTGACTCATTTAGCAATAACTGGCAGATGCTACAACCCTCGGTTTGTCTTTTGATTGCTCCTATAGTTTTTGCTTTGCACAGTGATGTATATGATATATCCAGCACCTTATTCGATGAGGAAAGGGCCGACGATCCCTTCACCGGGAGTGACCCCTTTAGCAAAACTAGAAAAGCCTAAAAAACACTCCATTTTTAAAATCATTTGATTCTACAACGATATCAAGTTCATTACGCAATAGGTTTTCAGAAAAACCTGTTGTAGCCCTCCGTCATTTCAGATAAGTAGTAGTTAGTATTCGTGTTACGTTTGTTGGCCTGCGTCAAGACGTAGTGTGCGGTAGCTAACTAGTATTTATCTGCTTGTGCATATGATGCAGATTGGATTAGGGTAGTCGTGCGACTTTGTTGGCCTGCGTCAAGGGTCGTGCGGGTGGGTTTAATTCAATCAGGAAATGATGGGTTGAACTTGACTAGCGGACTATGGTTTGTTGGCCTGCGTCAAGGTCATAGGACGCTAGGGGCAAAATATTATCGGGAATTTTAAGTGTTAAAATTTGCAATGAGATTGCATACCTTCTATGAGATAGTTGGATCCCGATACCCACTGCGAGTAATTGTTACTCCTGGGAGAGTTTTACACATTACAATTAGCCGATCAAGTAGGTGTCTAGAAAGGTGTCAACGGGGTTACGCCTCTGGAAAAACGAGGTTTACATTAATTAGGTCTGTGCGAAAGCACGGGGAACCTCCCTCAAAGTACCGACACTGGCCTGGCTGAAAGATTGGCGAACTTGTAGTGTGTAATTAATCCCGGCTAGTCTTCCCTTTTAGGGTTTGAAGGAAGGTTTGATAAAAACAGTCGGAGCCATCCTGATTAGATAAAATAATAACCAATCTATTCTTGCAAGAGCGCACGCTGAGTGTTTTCTTCTCTCACTCTCCAGGTAGCGACCATATCATGCCTTAATCAAGATAATAATACGGATAATTGACCGAACCCGCTTGTTATACTGAGCTGGGGAACGTTGGTCCCGCTTCAACTTATAATTGTTATAAGACAGAGCAGGAAATAGAGGAATACCTGAATTCCCGTGCCGCCCAAACGAGGAAAGTGCATATGATGCATCATCTTCGGGTGTGTTCGTTACACAGAACTGTTTCTCAAAATCCTCTACGTCCTGGGTATTTGATACCGGATCAGGATCCCAGATATGTAATCTGTTACATAGGGCTACAGATAGGTAGAGAACTGAGAACGGGTGATAAGTTTCATGAGGCAGAAAACGGGGCAAGTGTTGCAGCCAAGTCTGTCGGTCACTGTCACCCTGTATTACCAATACATTGATTTTGAACGAATGTTATTAGATGTTATTAGATACCGAACCTGATATACAAAATCATATCAGTCTCTTTATTAGTAAAGAAAGGATATAATTTTGTATTGTTGGATAATGTTTTGAACATTTCCTATATCAAAAGTTGATCGGTTCAGGCACGTTATCTAAAAGCATTGATGTTCTAAATAAAACTACAGTTCTTTAGTATACAGAACACACACAAGAGGAAGAGTTCAGAAATGAACGGATCCTTCTTGAGGTACTGTAGACTAGGTCATATCAATGTGACCCGACTAGCTAAAGTTACATCTAGATGCATATTTAAATCAGTTTGAATTTACATCTTATGAAACTTGCCAGTCATGTCACAAAGATAAAATGACCAAAGCTCTGTTTACTGGAAACAGAGAAAGAGTTAATGAACTCTTGGGATGATACATGTTGATGTATGTTAGGTCCCCTGTCTACACATGCTAAGACCGGTTCTTTGTACTTCATTACATTCTCTGATAATCTCTCAAGATTCAAACATATGTTCCTGTTGAAACACAAGTCCGAACCTTTTGAGATATTCACAGAATATGATTTAGAAGTAGAGAACCAAAATACGGGTAAAAGTATTATGTCCTTTGATGTGATCAAGGAGAAGAATACTTGAGCACGGAACTCCTGGACTATTTTAAGAAGAATGAGATTCTCTCTCAGTATTACTCCTCTGAATACACCACAGCATAAAGGTGTATCAGGGCGGAGCAATAACACCCTATATGATATGGTGTGCTCTATGATGAGTATTACTGAGTTACCTATTTCCTTTAGGGAGTTACGCACTTATGAAGTTGCATACCTATTGAATATGGTTCCGATCAAATCAGATGCCTACCATTTCATATGTGATATGGAAAGGGAAGAGCCCATATCTTAAGTTTCTTAAGATTTGGGGTTGTCCGGCCTATGTCTAAAAGGCAAAATCCGGACAAGCTCGAGGCAAGGTCAGTTATGTAGAACTGGAAGTGTTTCAGCTATACAAACTACATAAGATGATTTGGTAGAACCGAAGGATTCAATAGTAACCAACGAACCTCAGCCTCTCCGCCGATCTAGTAGGGTTCCTCACACACCTGAGAGTTACTTCGGTTTCTCTATGACAGTGGGAGCGAGGAATGCATCATGAGATGATGACCCAACTAGTTTCGAGCTGGCCATTAGGAGTGAGACTCTGTAAGAATGGCTGGATGCTTAGCGATCTGAGATGGAATCCTTATACACCAACAAAGTATGGACTTTGGCTGCTATATCTAAAGGGTTAAATCCCCATCAGGAGCAAGTATATCTTGAGAAGATTACTTGGTGTAGATGGAAAAGTTGAGACTTTCAAAGCTAGACTTGTAAAAAGTTTGCATCATTTACCAGTCGTGGATTATGATGAAACCTTTTTCAAGTAGCTATGCTTAAGTCCATCCAGATCCTACTTGCCACGTCTACATACCATGACTACGATATCTGGCGGTTGGGTGTCATGACTGCTTTTCTAAATGATGTTTTAGAAGTGAGAGTCTATAAGTACTCAGTCAGAGGGCTTCATAAACAGTGGGAGCAGCGGAAATGTGTACAAGATGCTTTATAGGATAAAGCAGGCATCGCGGTGTTGGAACGTCTGTTTTGATGTGTTAGTCAAAGAGTTAGACATCATCAAAATGGTAGATGAACCTTGTATAAACAAAAGGGTAGTATGGAGTATGGTGGTGATCCTCGTAGAGTACATGGATGACATACTCTTGATAGGGAAGGAGTTTCCTATGCTACGCTCGGTCAATCTCCGCTTATCACAAGGATTCTCCATAAAGGATCAAAGTAATACCTACTAAATCCTAGGTTTTGGATCTATGAGATAGATCTAATTGGATATTAGGACACTCACTAGTTGTAGTGAGATGGTATCAATTGATCCTGAGGAGAATCACTGGAAAGGTTCCAGGGTGATAAAGACGACTGAATGTCAGTCGCAGGCATTGTCTTTACCCTCAGTAAAAGGACGGTATGTTGGAAGAGTTCCAAGCTAGATATCGTGGCATACTAGACGATAAAGGCTGGATACATCGCTACTTAAGATGCTACCAAAGAGGCTGTCTGGGTGTATATTTGTTCATGAGATGAACTTAATTCCTCCCATTGTGTGACAATGGAGTTGTGGCTTATGCCAAGGAACGTCCGTCCCATCAGTGATCCAGACAATTCTAAGGCAGTATCACCTGATCATGGAGATGGCTGATCTCCAAGGTGATCGAGATTAGGAGAGTAGACTCAGAGGACAACACGGCGGATCCACTCACGAAAGCCTATTCCCAGAGAGAGTTTTTTATTGGATGGTTGAGTATGAGATACTACAACCACTGCTACAGATGGCCCTAGTGCAAGTGGGAGATTGTTAGTTATATGTATGCCCTAGAGGCCATTACTGTACATAGGATGTATATTGTAGTGGATGCTGGGACATATATAGGGATGACTTTCTTGCTCGACATGATAGTATGCTATCTGGTTACTCTTTACCTTAACGTGTATACTGATTGTCTCTCTGTTACATGTTGTTAAAGCCCTTAGGATGTGTACTTGACTACCTGAACTATGATGCGGATCATACTAGTGGGGATATGGTAGTCCATAAGTACATGCTTCAAGGTCCCTAGTCGTGGGTGTATCGAGACGGGGCATCGATATACCAGAGTAGACTAGCGTATACCTTCTCGACCCATACAGATGGGCGATGGATGATACCATATCCATTGGTGTTTGACATCAGAGATGATATACGGGTGCTCAGTGGAGACTCGGTACACTGGACGGACTCGCCGAGAACTCCCAGATGGTATTATACCTCACGTCAGATGGCAGTTCTCTGGTGACACTGGTATAGGTTAGTCTGTAGACCCGAGATCGTCATAGAGTCTTGTGTGATTCCCACTGTGCTTTGATTTCCATCTTACCACGTCCAAAAGGGCGTGCAAAACGGTGGCTTTTGGGTACAGTCCCGAATCACATGGAGGCAATGAGCGATAGGAGGGGATTCGTCTCTCCCGGTATAGGGAGTTGATGTTGCACTGTGTTCGATTGGCTATAATCGGAAATCCCTGGCCAGGGTTGCTGAGATTTACTGGTAAGTGTTACCAGTAGTTTCTCGAACTGTTATAGACCTCATATCGACACGACTTATCGAGCTATTGGGGTCTGACGTTTACCACCCCTAGGCGAGATATACGACATATCAGACGACGAGACCGGACTGTACGGTAAGTGTTGCTGGTTGGATTCACAGGAGTGTGAGCGGGCTTGCTCGTCGATCTTCTGATCGCTCAATACCCGGGTGGTCGTTACGTTTAGCAGACCGCTTGCGGCTTGTGGGTGTTTGATATGATCATCATCTGCTGCCGGCGTATTGACGAGTCTTTAGAGTCCTACACAGAGGTTTCCTGGCTCAAGCGACACGAAATAGGAGCGCATATGAGATATGTGCGGGACCGAGAATAATGCGTGTATTTGATACCGTATTCTATTCTCGCGATGAATGTATCGATTGGTTATATGCGATATAACCTAGTTATCGATTCAAGGATTGATTCGATAAGCCGATACATTGGATACTAGTCGGTGATATGCGATATGACCGGATCGTTAAATCAAGTGTTGATTTAATGATTTAATGTATAATTATATATTTGATATATTACTTTGCATTAACTAGTATTGGTTCACTTTAAATGGATTTTCTCACTTGATATGCACATTGTATATGTGATATACTTTTGTGCACTTGTTTGTATCATGTTTGATGATACATGCTCACTTGGGTTTGTGTAAAGATTATACCATGGTTGTGTAATGGTTAGGGTTTTCATTTTCTTATTCATTTATTTATTTATTTTGGAAAAGATAAAGAGAAAATGGTGGCTTTCTTTGTTTGTAGTTGAAGCTTCATGAAGTTTTGACTAAGTGGCCATTTTGTCTCATGCTTAACCCTAACCATTCCACTTAACCATAGTCTATTCTCTACAAATAACCATGGTTGGTATATGATAAGTATTCATATTATTTTCTTTTTCAAAAAACAACTTATCATATTCTATCATCATCTTCTTCTTCTTCTTCTTCAAGAAGAGAGCTTGCAACCTTCAATGGTAATTTCATGAAAAGAGTGAGAAATCCAATTCTAAAGTGAAACCACTTCCTATTTCTTCATCCTCTACCTCTTGCCAAGTAGTATAGGGTGTTTTCTTCACAAGTTTCATGACTTGGTGAAGTGGGAGCTTGATCTTGTGATGCCTCGACGTAGATCATCTTCGGCATCGTAGTCGATGACCTAGCCCGCCCATTCTTTCGATGAAGCCGATGCTAGAGCCCGGGATCCGATGATCGCAGCGAGAAGACTTCATCGTGGAGCCATGGAGGTAGAGAACCGGATCTACAAAGGTTGTATGTTCGTTCACTTCTTAGTTAAGTAGTTAACTAGTTGCATGTTTCGCCTAAAATTCTAGTTAACGATCCATACTAGGGTTTCTAGGCACTTGTAAAATTTGAAATTAGCATGGTTGATGCCTTGTGAGACCTCATTGGTGTGCCTAGGAACCCTACACCACTCTGGTAACGCTTCCATCGACCGACCCACTCGAAGCGGAATGAAATGAGCTGCTTTGGTCAATCGATCAACAATCACCCAAACTGCATTGTTGCCCTTTGGGCTCCGCGGTAAAGTTGTGACGAAATCCATGGTTATATATTTCCACTTCCATTGAGGAATCGGAAGTGGTTGCAATAAACCAGCTACTTTTTGATATTCAGCTTTGACTTACTGACACACCAAGCACTTCGCTACAAAGCGGGCAATCTCCCTTTTCATGCCTTCCCACCAGAAATGCTGTCGTAGATCACGGTACATCTTCGTGTCTTCTGGGTGTACGGAATATGTGGAACTGTGCGCCTCCTTCATAACTTCTTCACGAATATCTCCTTTCGGCACACACAAATGGCTACCATAATGCAACGAACCATCTTCATGAATCAACAAGTCCGTTCGAAGTCCCGCTTCAACCTGTTCTCGAAACTTCTGCAATCTTGGGTCCTGTGACTGCGCTGCTTTAATATTATCGATTAACGATGACTGTATTTGCAGCTGCATCAACTGTCCTGAAGAATGCGGTAACACAATCTCCAATTCGAATTCCCGAAAATCATCGATAAACTCATTCTGTGCAGTCAACATCCGAATTGCTGGGAACCGACTAAGCGCATCCGGTACTACATTAACTTTCCCTGGATGGTACTTGAGATCAAGATCATAGTCAGCTATCAGCTCTAACCATCAACGCTGCCTCTTGTTGAGCTCTTTCTGCGTGAACACGTAATTTAGTCTTTTGAGATCGGTGAATACTTCGACCCTTTCGCCCAATAAGTAGTGTCTCCAAATCTTCAAAGCGAAAATCACTGCTGCAAGTTCCAAATCATTAGTTGGGTAATTCTTCTCATGGGTCTTCAGCTGTCTCGATGCATAGGCTATAACCTTCCCATGCTGCATCAAAACACATCCTAAACCTTTCCCAGATGCGTTACTGTGAATCACCAATCCTCCGGAACCGTCTGGTACGGTCAAAATAGGAGTGGTTGTCAATCTTTGCTTCAATACCTCAAAAACTGACACATAACTATTCGTCCATATGAACGGAACATCCTTCCGCGTAAGCTTGTGTCACGACCCGAAATAGCTCGTGACTGGCCCTTGAATCATCTGAAATCTATAGGACTCCATCTAAGCCAAGTCAGCCAAAAACCCAGAAATCTAAAACCATTTAAGGAGTAAATGAAGAAAAATAGTTTTAAGAAGTGAAGAAAACATGTTTTAAAAGCAAGGTTTTTAAATAAGTAAGCCGAATGTGCATTTTAAAATGTATAGTCTTTTCTGAAATTTTCGACAGAGTTTCCTTTGTAAATACTGGCCCCGAACGGGGTACAACAAGAATAATATATATGCAATGATAAAAGGCATCCCCAAGCGGGAGCTAGCTCTTCGTCAATCGACGGTCACAACTACGCAAGCAATATAATATATAACGCCGAAGGGCGAGGATCAAAACTCAGAAAGAACTCAAAACAACATGAAAACTGTAATACTACAACGCGCGACTCTAAGGTCGAAATAATACATAACTGATTTCTAAGTCTGAAACAATATACAAGTTTTGGTTGATGAAATTACTAGATAAAACTGAATAATACATGTACAATGGTGGTTCTGATGCAAAAGAACCCACCTACCAAAGCAAGTCACCCGTAAGGGAAGCAATGTGCCAGAAAAGCCGCAATGAAACCTGCACGGCAAAACCTGCAAAAAACTGTGGCACAACGGGTGTGAGTTGCCAACTCGTGAATAGAAAACATCACAGAGTAGAAATCGTATGTATGACTCATCCTAGGTCAATACGATCAGAAATATATAAACCTCATATAAATAAGTCTGAAGCATGCTAAAGTGGCAATGTAACCTCTATACATGAGTGTAGTACCAAGTGCTCGTGCCAGTGCCTCAGGTAATAACATATCATAAATATGAGGTATGATCAATGTAATCAAGTCTATATGTATGTGGATCCCGTCCACGCGTCACCCAATGACAATAAACATCTTGCATGTAAATATCATAAGCATATGCATGAAAGTATGAGGATATAAACCATCTGTATCCCTCGCGACACGTCAAAATCATGGAACCGGAGTGTCCAGCATCGACACTCGAAAACATCATGAAAGCTGTGCCCAGCATTGGCACGTAAATCCTCATATATCGGGCTCCGTCAGTCCGGATCGGCCCACGGGCTCCGTCTGCGGAATCGGCCCCAGCAGTACGGATCGTCCCATATCCATCTATCGACTCTGGTCAATATCCCCCGGATAACCGCCAGGTCCAACCAATCACCGGTAGGTAGTGGTCCCTCTGCCAGGCTCACCGTTTAACTACACAGCAGATCCGTTCTCGCCCCGGGGTACCCTACCGGGTCCACCATGTATCCGCAATCGGCCTCGTCCGCTCCTCGAATCGGTTTCACATGTCGCTCTCAGCACCGAGAAAACACATGGTGGACGCACTGAAATATCATATCAAGAGTAACCGGGTTTTTAAAACAATTACATATTCTCTTTTGAAATACCCACGGTTCCCAAATCTAGAAATATCATGGAAACAACATATCTCAATGCGTATAATCAGAAAGCATGATGTATGCGACATGTAAAAGAAATGTAAGCATGATGTATGCGACATGTAAAAGAAATGTAAACATATCAGTATGTCATGCAACACGGAATAGTAATATGCACATATTTAGGGAAGACCGCTTCTTTAAAATGAATCAGCTTTAAAAGGTATCTTGCAGTTCCCAAATCTCTAATCAAGCCAGAATCATCAATGTATGTGCAAATACGTATGCATGCACGTGTGGGTGTACAATAGGAATACACAGTATATAGGTACACAAGTACGCCATGCAAGGGTCATATCCTGAATGCAATAGTACTACAGTGTAGTGGCATGGCAATTATCGACGATGAAGTGTGTGAGTCGGCAAGCAGTGTACGTGGAACATACACATCATCGATAATGGTGTTGGTGTCCTAACATCATGGTTGTAATATAGCAATAAACACAAGCAATGCAATGCAAATAGCATGAATATGCGGAATAGAATAATCAACGCAATAGTGAAGAATTTACCTCAATAAATACATCATGCTGCTTTGCCATTTGAAATAAGGTGAATCGGGGTTTTTGGTAAAATAAGAGCTACGGTGTTTTAAGAAAAGATGCGTCGTTTGAAAATATCCGTAGAATCCCTTTTTGCCTATCTTTAAAATATCTCCGATTCATTAGTTTTGAAATAGGTATGACTCGGGTCTGGTCTAATGTCTACAAAGTAATCTACAGGCCCAACTAACAAGCTAAACAGGAGGGGTATGGAAACCACCTATATCTGAGTCGATATATATATATATATATATATATATATATATATAATAGTCGGTGATCCCGCCTCAATAGTATCACATACGATACAATATACATCATATAATATCCTCGAGTCATGAGTGCGGATCTATCATCAATATAAAGCTCGCACGGTAAATCGTCGTACGGCATCCCAATAGCTGGGTACGGGTCACTATCACATTCATCTCATCAATTATCTGGTATCCTTATTATCATATCACATAATCTGGGTACTGATCTAAGTCTAGTACAATCGACACTATCTATATAAATATGAATGCGTGTGTGAAACACACGTCCCAAGGCCCGCTAAAAATCTCATGTCGTATCCCAAATATGAATCACCTCATATCACCGATCTCACGGCACCATGCCCAAACTCATCAACCTATCTCCAGTATCATACACTATCCTCATCATCACGATATAAGTATAGCAATAAGCATGTGTGTGCGTGTGGGTGTAAACCTGTTCTAGGGTTCGCAACTAGGAAATACACTAGTTCACTTCTTACTCTTATCTATCCATAGTACACCTAACACATCTATGACCTCCATGTCACACAATAAGCTATCATATATATATATATATATATTATATATAGTATACTAGACATCGAACTGCGGGGGTGCTATACGCCATCCACCCGACTTCCCCCGTAGATATAATCTACTCACTTTGCGCCTTGCTTGTCGATGTTGACATTGCCGCCATCATCTTCATCGCCTCGTATCATCGTGGGGTACCTATATATCACACGTATCGCATCGCATTAAAACCAAATTGAAAGTCAAAACGATACGCTTAAAAGCTTATAGGTTAGAACCTATGGTTAGCTCTCGCAAATCAACCCGATATCGCTCGATATAGACGTACAAACGTCAAGTGATCGAGGTAAAACACGGATACACAATTCCAGAATTCAAAATACGCAATACGGAAATACGAATCCAAAACAGCAACTAGAGAAAAGGGTCCCAGATTTCACCCTAGGTCAAATTGGACAATTTTGCACATGCCAGGGGTCTAATTTATAGATGTAGGAGCTACAGAACCAAAACGAGCCAAAACCACCCTGGTCTGGCCGCAAATTGCGGCCATAGGGAATAAATCTGCGGCCTTGTTAGGGAGTTAGGGGCTAGGGTTTTGGTGGTAGCTTTCTAGGTGCCTGCATGTCTCTCTGTCAAAGCAAAATAATTTTCAGAGTCTCGGGGTGATAGCAGATTCCATATAACCCTCACAGATTCCACAATTCTTCCGATATCGATTTCTAAATCCGTATTCCGGGTTTCAAGTCTCTGGTTTGGGTCTTAATTCTAGCACTAGGGTGTTTGTATGGCCTCAACTAAGCTCAATTTCCCAACACAACTCTCAAATTCCACTGACCCTAACTAGGTTTTTCCTAAGTCCACAAAATCACACGATATCGATATGAAACATGTATGGATGCAAAGCAATGGGAATACTAAGCTAATGATTCAGAAAATACCTCATTTGGCAACTCAAGAATTTTCTTGAGTTGCCCCAAGTGGCTAAAATCCTTGCTTTCTTGGTCCAATGTGTTTGTCTTGAGCTTGTGCACACTTATTGTGAAATGAAGATAAGGTTTTGGAGTGATATTCATGGTGTTTGAGGGTTTGAAGAGGGGAGGGAGTGAGGAGCAGGAGCAGCAGCAGCAACATGAGTGAGAGGGAGTGAAATGAGAGAAGAATGAGAAAAATGGCTAAGTCAAGCACCCTCACCTACTCTTTCTCTCTCTCTCACCATACCTATATATTATATTCCAATCCTTTTTCCTTTTCTTTTCTTTTCTTAAAACCCTTCTCACATCAATAGTAAACCCAAAACAACCATGGTAGAAAATGTAATACAAGTGTGAAAATGAAATGTGCATGTTTTGCACAAAAATGCTAAAAATCCGATTAGCGATTTTTAATCGAGATTAGCACTAAATTAGTGTCAACTAATCATAAACTTAAAAATGGCATAACTCCATAAAACACCCTCTTTTAGAATTTTCCATAATTTTTCCAAATTTTTTTTCCCATTTATCGGTATTTAATTATACCGAAATATTAAAATATTCATTAAAAATTAATTTTAGATTATAAAAATTCCCAAAAATAATATTTTATTTTTTTTTGAAATGTTACAATCTTCCCCCTTAAAGAAATTCGGTCCCCGAATTTAAATTTTAAACCCCCAAATTCTAAAACATTTCAAATGAAAGTCCAAGTCGTCGGGGCTCCGAAATCATCAATACATAATACGCATCATAGCGCAATGCATGCGCATGAGTAATGAGCAGATAACTCAAAATCAAAACTCCGTCAAGTATCCCGCAATCATCGGAGTCATGGTAAAGACACAAATGTCAAATCCAAAATAAAACCACTATGATATAAATCAGAACTATACATGTAAATATCAAATCCATACCTATAAATAGCTGAAGTAAGTGCATGCCAAAATATTTCCAGGTACTGTCCTCTGACTAGTCCTGCTCAGTATGAAAACCAATAGCAAATATCATAAAAACGTACTGCTCCATCAGAAATAAATCCCAAAATGTATGTGAGAATACCCTGTGCGTCTGGTGCGCACGGAAATCAAAATCCATATATGTGCCATATATGTGCACAGAAACAACTTCTAGGTGCAACGGGTGTGCACGAAACATCTGTCAAGGGCAACGGGCGTGCCTGACAGCAAAATCAGGTGCATCTGACATGCACAAGGAATCCCGATTTAGTGCATCTGGTGTGCACCAAAATCGTATCTCGAACCATGCGCTCATCACGCGCGAAAATCCAAATCAAATGCACGGAGTGCAAGAAATCAACATCAATATCAGAATCAAAATCGGCGGTATACCATACGGCTCAATCCAAATCAGGTATAACGTGGTGTATAAGCTCACAATCATGTGCATCAGCGTGCACAAATCAAATCAAAACACTAAAAGTGCCTGAAAACTATGCTGGAAGCATAAATCAAATCACATGCATAAAATAGGCATGAAATCACAATCAATACCTCAAGCGTAATAACTGTGCACAAAATACAAATACCCAATAGGTGCAACCATGGTGCATAAAACAAATATCATGGAACTCAGTCGTCAAAACTACATCATGCGAATAGGTCGCCCGAAATACCGAAATCCAATGTGACGGATATGTGATAATCAAATCACCAAATCACAAATCATAAATACCGTCGTCGATATCTCCTCCTTCAAAGTCGAGAAGGTGTCGGTGCATCCAATGCTAGCGGCGTAAGATATCTACTTGTCTCTTGCTCACGGTCTGGCGTCCTCTGTCTCTGGGTTCTCATCTTCTCTGTGGATTACCAATCTCGCAATCCTCCAGCTCATCGGCCCTGTCAGGTGTGCTAACGGGGACGATTCCGTTCTGGCACTTCTCTGGTCATCTCTCGGTCAATCCTCACGGCTACTCGTAAACCAGCACGTCACTGGTGCCGACCTCTGGTCCTCTGAATACACATCACACATCCTATCCTGGTTGCAATTCTTATTGCAGCAGTGTCCTGGAAGTAATCCTGCTCAAGGTCTCTTCCAATCTCGCCTAAGCCGAACTGTACGGAGGCTGGTACTCTGGCATAATCTTTTCTCGCTCTCTGGACATCTGCGTCCTCAGCACAGCATTTTCTCGGAAACCGATCGCATCCTAACACTTCTATAAACATATCGCATCTCTGATGTCAGCAGAGTGGAACGTCATCTCGTCGAAATCTCATGCGAACTCTTTACTCCACTTTGTTCCAATGTCGACTAATTCAGACTCGTCTTCTCGTGGCGAATGGACTACGCTCCAATGGCTATACTTGTATCTGGAGTCTCCCAAGCAATGCGTCCTATCACATAATATCCGAATGATGTCGAATCATCCGATCGATTTGTCAAAACCTCATAATCCCCCAAGATCTCAACATCTTGGGTACAGTTTAATAGTATCGAGTACATACCACAGTATCGGTGGTCTAGCCGTAGAAGGGCAAACTCAAGCCTCACTAATGGCGCCGCGGAACTGCCACAAACCCTAAGGTTCAAAGGCTTTCACACGGTCATTATGTCGAGCTAGGGTTTCATTCTTCTAGAGGGTCCATAGAATCGCTTGCATGTCTTTCCGAATACTTTAAACTTGAAAAATGGGCTTCTAACATTCGATCGTCTCAATCGACTCTCAACGAATCTACGTGAAGTCGTCTATAGCTGGAATCAATCTATCTGATGACCTCGCATCGGGGTAAGCGAACGGACCACATGTTAGTTATATGTATGCCCTAGAGGCCATTACTGTACATAGAATGTATATTGTAGTGGATGCTGGGACATATATAGGCAGGACTTTCTTGCTCGACATGATAGTACGCTATCTGGTTGCTCTTTATCTTAACATGTATACTTTCTGTCTCTCTGATTACATGTTGATAAAGCCCTTAGGATGTGTACTCGACTTCCAGGACTATGATGCAGATCATACTAGTGGGGCCTGGGTAGTCCATGAGTACATCCTTCATTGTTCCTAGTCGTGGGAATATCGAGACGGGGCATCGATATTCCAGAGTAGACTAGCGTATATCTTCTCGACCCATGTGATGGGCGATGGATGATCCCATATCCATTGGTGTTTGACATCAGAGATGGTATGCGGGTGCTCAGTGGAGACTGGGTACACTGAACGGACTCGCCGAGAACTCCCAGATGGTATTATACCTCACGTCAGATGGCAGTTCTCTGGTGACACTGGTACAGCTTAGTCTGTTGACCCGAGATCGTCATAGAGTCTTGTGTGTCTCCCACTGTGCTTTGATTTCCACCCTACCACGGCTCTACTGAGTTGTGCAAACAGGTGGTTTTTGGGTACAGTCCCGATTCACATGGAGGCAATGAGCGATAGGAGGGGATTCGTCTCTCCCGGTATTGGGGGTGGATGTTGCGCTATGCTCGACTGGCCATAACAGGAAATCCCTGGCCAGGGTTGCAGTGATATACTGGTAAGAGTTATCAGTAGTTTCACGAATGTTATGGACCTTACATCGGCATGACTTATCGAGCTACCGGGGTCTGACGTTTACCACCCCTAGACGAGATATGCGACATATCAGACGAACAGACCGGACTATACGGTAAGTGTTACTGGTTGGATTCACAGGAGTGTGAGCGGGCTTGCTCGTCGATCTTCTGATCGCT
This sequence comes from Agapanthus africanus, assembly GCA_030015575.1. Taxonomy (NCBI): domain Eukaryota; kingdom Viridiplantae; phylum Streptophyta; class Magnoliopsida; order Asparagales; family Amaryllidaceae; genus Agapanthus; species Agapanthus africanus. Next base: position 464,484,461 of record CM057343.1, read on the forward strand.
CAATACCCGGGTGGCCGTTACTTTTAGCAGACCTCTTGCGGCTTGTGGGTGTTTGATATGATCATCACCTGCTGCCGACGTATTGACGAGTCTTTAGTATCCTACACAGAGGTTTCCTGGCTCAAGCGAAACGAAATAGGAGCGCATATGAGATATGTGCGGGACCGAGAATAATGCATGTATGTGATACCGTATTCCATTCTCGCGATGAATGTATCGATTGGTTGTATGCGATATAACCTAGTTATCGAATCGAAGATTGATTCGATAAGTCGATACATTGGATACTAGTCGGTTATATACGACATGACCGGATCATTGAATCAAGTGTTGATTTAATGATTTAATGCATAATTATATATTTGATATATTACTTTGCATTAACTAGTATTGGTTCACTTTAAATGGATTTTCTCACTTGAATTACACAAGTTGTATATGTGATATACTTTTGTGCACTTGTTTGTATCATGTTTGATGATACATGCAAACTTGGGTTTGTATAAAGAATTAACCATGGTTATGTTAATGATTAGGGTTTTGATTTACTCACTTATTTATTTATCTATTTATTTTGGAAAAGGAAAACAAAATGGTTGCTTTCAAACATGAAGCTTCTTGATGCTTCATGCATCTTTGACTAAGTGACCATTCTTGTCTTCTTCTTCTAACCTTAACCATTCAACTAACCTTAGTTAATTCTCTACACTAAACCATGGTTGAATATATGATAAGTATCATATTGTTTTCTTTTTTAAAAATAATACTTATCATATTATCTTCTTCTTCTTCTTCTTCAAGAAGAAAAAGCTTGATAGCTTCAATGGTGATTTGAGCAAATGAGTGAGAAATCCAATTCCAAAGTGAACCCACTTTCTATTTCTTCATCCTCTACCTTTTGCCAAGTAGTATAGGGTGTTTTCTTCACAAGTTTTATGACTTGGTGAAGTTGGAGCTTGATCTTGTGTTGCCTCGACGTAGATCATCTTCGGCATCGAGACCGACGACCTAGCCCGTCCATTTTTCTGATGAAGCCGATGCTAGAGTCCGGGATTCGATTTGGACAGCGGAGGGACGTCATCACGGAGCCTAGGAGGTGGATGACCGGATCTACAAAGGTTGTAGCCCCTTCTCTTTAGCTATAAATTCGTTTATTTGCTTCGCATCGCTTATACATCTAGTTAACGATCCGTATTAGGGTTTCTCGGCACTTGTAAAATTTTAATTGGCCATGTTTGATCACTTGTGAGACTTCATTAGCGTGCCTAGGAACCCTACACCACATGTCCTAGTCATTCATCCTCGGGTGACTAGCGACTCACCATCATATCTCTAAGTATATACTCATGCTGCAGTAGCTCCAATTATCTGGGCGATATCTCATCATTTGCAGCAACAACTGGCTCATTCATCTGCACGCTGAACTGCGCCTCAATCATCATGAATAAGCGATATATCAATGGTCATCACATCCTGGCCGGCCTATATCAGTGGCTCAATCCTCTGGTGCCGATCAACACATCCGGGAAATCTCGTAAAAGCGATCAATCAAACACTCATGGCTCGAAAACACAATAAAATGAAGCCTCTATATACAATCGTATGTTTCTGGAATCACGCCCTGGTCAGTCCTCGTCCACGACAAGCTCATGCTGATGCAACTCTAGCCGTAGCTCTCCCTGCCCGTGTAATCGTGGCAGCAAAATCACAACCAGTATTGAAAAGGATAGATCATAGGAATGAATACAATACTGTGCAATGAAATGTACATCCTAAGGTTTCTTAAGCGGAGTAGCGTATCGTAAATATGCCGTGGAACATATGTACGGTACGTCACTCTACTCAAGCTACCTACTCCATCAACCAAGGGTCATCCTACGCGACGAAAGTTCGGGTATAATACCCCCTCGGCTAAGTCTAAGTTCCGTAAGGTCAAGCCTAAGTTCCGTATATATATATAATAACGCTCTAGGCTCCACATAGTCAAACTTAGACTCGAACCAAGGTTAACCTAGCGCTCTGATACCAACTTTGTCACGACCCGAAATAGCTCGTGACTGGCCTTTGAATCATCTGAAATCTATAGGACTCCATCTAATCCAAGTCAGCCAAAAACCCAGAAATCTAAAACCATTTAAGAAGTAAATGAAGAAAAATAGTTTTAAGAAGTGAAGAAAATATGTTTTAAACGTAAGGTTTTTAAATAAGTAAGCCGAACGTGCGTTTTTAAAATGTATAGTCTTTTCTGAAATTTTCGGCAGAGTTTCCTTTGTAAATACTGGCCCCGAACGGGGTACAACAAGAATAATATATATGCAATGATAAAAGGCATTCCCAAGCGGGAGCTAGCTCTTCGTCAATCTACGGTCACAACTACGCAAGCAATATAATTTACAACGCCGAAGGGCGAGGATCAAAACTCAGAAAGAACTCAAAACAGCATGAAAACCGTAATACTACAACGCGCGACTTTAAGGTCGAAATAATACATAACTGATTTCTAAGTCTGAAACAATAAACAAGTTTTGGTTGATAGAATTACTAGATACAACTGAAAAATACATGTACAATGGTTGTTCTGATGCAAAAGAACCCACCTACCAAAACAAGTCACCCGTAAGGGAAGCAATGTGCCAGAAAAGCCGCAATGAAACCTGTACGGCAAAACCTGCAAGAAACTGTGGCACAACGGGGGTGAGTTGCCAACTCGTGAATAAAAAACATCACAGAGCAAAAATCGTATGTATGACTCATCCTAGGTCAATACGATCAGAAATATATAAACCTTATATAAATAAGTCTGAAGCATGCTAAAGTGGCAATGTAACCTCTATACATAAGTGTAGTACCAAGTGCTCGTGCCAGTGCCTCAGGTAATAACATATCATAAATATGAGGTATGATCAATGTAATCAAGTCTATATGTATATGGATCCCGTCCACGCGTCACCCAATGACAATAAACATCATGCATTTAAATATCATAAGCATATGCATGGAAGTATGAGGATATAAACCATCTGTGTCCCTCGCGACACGTCAAAATCATGGAACCGGAGTGTCCAGCATCGACACTCGAAAACATCATGAAAGCTGTGCCCAGCATCGGCACGTAAATCCTCATATATCGGGCTCAGTCAGTCCGGATCGGCCCACGGGCTCCGTTTACAGAATCGGCCCTCGGCCCCAGCAGTACGGATCGTCCCATATCCATCTATCGACTCTGGTCAGTATCCTCCGGATAACCGCCAGGTCCAACCAATCACCGATAGGTAGTGGTCTCTCTGCCAGGCTCACCGTCTAGCTACACAGCAGATCCGTTCTCGCCCCGGGGTACCATACCGGGTCCACCATATATCTGCAATCAGCCTTGTCCGCTCCTTGAATCGGGTTTCATATGTCGCTCTCAGCACCGAGAAAACACATGGTGAACGCACTGAAATATCATATCAAGGGTAACCGGGTTTTTAAAATAATTACATATTCTTTTTTGAAATACCCACGGTTCCCAAATCCAGAAATATCATGGAAACAACATATCTCAATGCGTATAATCAGAAAGCATGATGTATGCGACATGTAAAAGAAATGTAAGCATATCAGTATGTCATGCAACACAGAATAGTAATATGCACATATTTAGGGAAGACCGCTTCTTTAAAATGAATCAGTTTTAAAAGGTATCTTGCGGTTTCCAAATCTCTAATCAAGCCAGAATCATCAATGTATGTGCAAATACGTATGCATGCACGTGTGGGTGTATAATAGGAATACACAGTATATAGGTACACAAGTACGCCATGCAAGGGTCATATCCTGAATGCAACAGTACTACAGTGTAGTGGCATGGCAATTATCGATGATGAAGTGTGTGAGCCGGCAAGCAGTGTACGTAGAACGTACGCATCATCGATAATGGTGCTGGTGTCCTAACAGCATGGTTGTGATATAGCAATAAACACAAGCAATGCAATGCAAATAGCATGAATATGCAGAATCGAATAATCAATGCAACAGTGAAGAATCTACCTCAATAAATACATCATGCAATTTTGCCATTTGAAATAAGGCGAATCGGGGTTTTTGGTAAAATAAGGGCTACGGTGTTTTAAGAAAAGACGTGTCGTTTGAAAATATCCATAGAATCCCTTTTTTCCTATCTTTAAAATATCCCCGATTCGTTAGTTTTGAAATAGGTATGACTCGGGTCTGGTCTAATGTCTACTAAGTAATCTACAGACCCAACTAACAAGCTAAACAGGAGGGGTATGGAAACCACCTACATCTGAGTATATATAAATATAATAGTCGGTGATCCCGCCTCAATAGTATCACATACGATACAATATACATCATATAATATTCTCGAATCATGAGTGCGGATCTATCATCAATATAAAGCTCGCACGGTAAATCGTCGTACGGTATCCCAATAGCTGGGTACGGGTCACTATCACATTCATCTCATCAATTATCTGGTATCCTTATCATCATATCACATAATCTGGGTATTGATCTAAGTCTAGGACAATCGACACCATCTATATAAATATGAATGCGTGTGTGAAACACACGTCCCAAGTGTTAGTTATATGTATGCCCTAGAGGCCATTACTGTACATGGGATGTATATTGTAGTGGATGCTGGGACATATATAGGGAGGACTTTCTTGCTCGACATGATAGTATGCTATCTGGTTACCCTTTACCTTAACGTGTATGCTGATTGTCTCTCTGTTACATGTTGGTAAAGCCCTTAGGATCTGTACTTGACTACCTGGACTATGATGCGGATCATACTAGTGGGGACATGGTAGTCCATAAGTACATCCTTCAAAGTCCCTAGTCGTGGGTGTATCGAGACGGGGCATCGATATGCCAGAGTAGACTAGCGTGTACCTTCTCGACCCATACAGATGGGCGATGGATGATCCCATATCCATTGGTGTTTGACATCAGAGATGATATACGGGTGCTCAGTAGAGACTGGGTACACTGGACGGACTCGCCGAGAACTCCCAGATGGTATTATACCTAACGTCAGATGGCAGTTCTCTGGTGACACTGGTACAGAGTAGTCTGTTGACCCGAGATCGTCATAGAGTCTTGTGTGGTTCCCACTGTGCTTTGATTTCCATCTTACCACGTCCAAGAGGGCGTGCAAAACGGTGGTTTTTGGGTACAGTCCCGAGTCACATGGAGGCAATGAGCGATAGGAGGGGAGTCGTCTCTCCCGGTATATGGGGGTTGATGTTGCGCTGTGTTCGATTGGCTATAACCGGAAATCCCTGGCCAGGGTTGCAGAGATTTACTGGTAAGTGTTACCAGTAGTTTCTCGAACAGTTATAGACCTCATATCGACACGACTTATTGAGCTATTGGGGTCTGACGTTTACCACCCCTAGGCGAGATATGCGACATATCAGACGATCAGACCGGACTGTACGGTAGTGTTACTGGTCGGATTCACTGGAGTGTGAGCGGGCTTGCTCGTCGATCTTCAGATCGCTCAATACCCGGGTGGCCGTTACGTTTAGCAGACCGCTTGCGGCTTGTGGATGTTTGATATGATCATCATCCGCTGCCGGCGTATTGACGAGTCTTTAGAGTCCTACACAGAGGTTTCCTGGGTCAAGCGAAACGAAATAGGAGCGCATATGAGATATGTGCGGGACCGAGAATAATGCGTGTATGTGATACCGTATTCTATTCTCGCGATAAATATATCGAAAGGTTGTATGCGATATAACCTAGTTATCGATTCAAGCGTTGATTCGATAAGCCGATATATTAGATACCAGTCGGTTATGTGCGCATGACCGGATCATTGAATCAAATGTTGATTTAATGATTTAATGCATATTTATATATATGATATATTACTCTGCATCAACTAGTATCGGTTTACTTAAGATGGATTTTCTCACTCGGATATGCGCATTACATATGCGATATGATTTTGTGCATTTGATTGTATCATGTTTGATGATACATGTTTACTTGGTTAAGTGCAAAGATTTAAACCATGGTTAAAAGAATGGTTAGGGTTTCTTTTCCTTTATTTATCTATTTATTTATTTATTTATTTATTGATTTTTGGAAAATAAAAGGCAAGAGAAAAGGATGGTGGCTATTTTTGTTTTAAGTTGAAGTTTCATGAAGCTTTGACTTTGTCCACCATTCTTATCTCATGCTTAACCTAACCATTTGAATTAACCCTAGTTAAATCTCTACACATAACCATGGTTATATTATGATAAGAATTGATTTTCTTTTCTTATTCTTTTTAACTTATCATATCATTTTCCTTCTTCTTCTTCATTTCTTCAAGTGAAGAAGCTTGAAGTCCATCAATGGTGATTGTTGGAAATGAGTGAGAAATCCAATTCTAAAGTTAACCCACTTCCTATTTCTTCATCCTCTACCTCTTGCCAAGTAGTAGAGTGTGTTTCCTTCACAAGATTTTAGGGTTTGGTGAAGGTGGAGCTTGATTCATCGATGCTTCGACGTAGATCATCTTCGGCATGGACATCGACGACCTAGCTTGCCCATTCTCCGACGAAGCCGATCCTAGAGCCCAGATTCGATTTGGACAGCGGAGAGGACCTCGTTGCGGAGCTATGGAGGTGGAGCACCGGATCTACAAAGGTTGTATTTCCGTATTTTATTTAGTTAACTGTTAACTAGTTCTTGTTCGCCTAGATATCTAGCAAACGATCCGTACTTTAGGGTTTGTAGGCACCATAATTTTTGAAATTGCCATGGTTGATGGCTTGGGAGACCTCACTAGTGTGCCTAGGAACCCTGCAGTGGTATCAGAGCCTAGCTAGAGCCTTAGGCGATCCCCGGACGGAATTAGAAACCCGATCGAACCAAAATCCCATTGCAAAATTGCTCTCTGTACTTTTTTCAAAACTGTTGATTTTTGGCAATTAAAAATATCCAGAAAAACAAGCAGGCTTTTTTAAGAATTACTGTGAAATTTGGTACCCTAATTCCACAAAAGCGCGGCGGAAGCGCCGCACAAAGTGGGTTTGCGCGGCGGAAGGGCCGCCAATAAGAAGCCGACACGTGTCAAATTTCACAGTAACTCGTAAAATTCAATGCTCATTTTCCTGGAATATTTAAACTGAACTCAAGAGTTGAGTTGTTCTGAGTTGTTTTGGGAATCATTGTTTCGATCGGAAAGTCTAATTCTGTCCATGTGTTTTCCGGATAAATTTTAGAATATGTTAAAAAGTTCGACCGGATATAAATACCCGATTTTTCCCCTGTCGGGAAATTTCCAAGTGTTGGATTTTTCCGTAGTTTAACGACGTTCTAAGTAGTGCAAGTAACGCGATGGACCCTCTAGAAGACACAAACCTTAACTCGATTATGTGACCGTCTTGAACTGCCCTTTGAACCTTCGGGTTTGGGGCAGTACGGCGTGCCACATGTGAGGCGTTGGCTTGACCCTTCTACGGCTGGACCGTTGGTACTGAGGCACGAACGGAATGTTGTTATACTTGTTTCATGTGTTGATCAGTATCGGGAAAACTTGGGTGTTCGATTGTTCGATCGAAAAGTTTAACATTTTCTGTTTATCTGGAATGGGATACAATAATTGGAATTCACAATAAGTTATGAGATAACTGAATGAATGTTATAAACGTAGCAATTTAGTCTCACTTGATCGGTTGCCACGGATTTTTGATGTGATCAAAAGTCCGTCGCAATCACGTAGCGTACGCGGATATTCGCCGGTAAACTTAATAGACAGCCTCACTCCATAGCCCCGACCAAGTGACTGTAGGAGAACCCCGTCGCCGAAAGCATCCGTTCGGGTGCTCGCGGTAGCGGTGTTCCGCCTTGGTGCACTTCGTCGACGGTATTGGGGGTGCGGCCGTCTACTGAAGTTTGCGACGAGTATTCGATCAGGATGTCGGGAATCTTGTTGAATTGCCCGACTTGATATTGAAAAGTGTTTTCGATAATGAGACTAAAATGCGGGGTTTATAATTATTAGGCATGCGATGTCTAAGTAATTCATTTGGTCAGGCATGCGATGTCTGAGGTGGTTGCGGATTCCAACTGTTGTAGTTTTACACTTTCTTTTCTGTGACCGTAAGTGTAAAATGTGATATCGCCGGTTTCGTTGCTATATGTCAACGACAATTGGGATGCGCATATTTACTTACGTTGATGACATGTGATGTTATGTGTTGCTGGATATGTTATATTGGATCGTCGTGTTTGAATAGCCGGGGGTTTTTATGTGAGATGAGTGTTTTTCATTTTCATTCATGTAAAAACTTGTATGTAATATTCTTTTATTGGGGCGCTTCCAGGTTGCGGGAGTTGTCACCTGTTGTATATTATTTACTTTTCCGCACTAGGATAGACCCAAGGAGGAGGGCACAAGTAACCGGGTTCTGGAGTCCAGTGGGAGACCAACTCGAGGAGTCGAGTCCGGGTCTCCTAACTCCAGAATTGGCAGGGTTGCTTGCCGCTCTCGTAGGGGTCTAGGGGTGTGGGTTTGGCTATTCATCACGACCGTGGAATCCGTGTTTTATACTGGCTCGTATTGAAAACACGGACGTCCTAGTATATCCAATATTTCATATGATTCTTCTGCTGCGATATCTGTGATGAGATCATGTGATGTTTCTGTGATGGATATAGTATATAGTATATATGATATATTATATAGGCGTTACTTATGTTTTACACCCGCGCTAGCCCTGCCCCGCTCTGCCGTTAGTTACCTAACCTAACGGTGCACGAGGGGACATCGAGGCGAATGCGGATGGCATAAGTGTACGTCATATCTATCTGTGATGTTTAGGTACTTAAATGATGGGACTTCATTAATGTGATTAATGAAATAAAAGAAACCTAAGATGTTGTAGAATCGAATTTCAAAATAAAACAGGTAGCTACAGTTCTTGCTTTGCACAGCGGTATATGTGATATATCCTGCACCTTATTCGATGAGGAAAGGACCGAGATCCCTTCACCGGGAGTGACTCCTTTAGCAATAACTGGCAGATGCTACACACTCGGTTTGTCTTTTGATTGCTTTTAAGAGTTTTTGCTTTGCACAGTGATATATGTGATATATCCCGCACCTCATTCGATGAGGAAAGGACCGACGATCCCTTCACCGGGAGTGACTCCTTTAGCAAAACTAGAAAAGCCTCAAAAACACTCCATTTCAAAATTCATTTGATTCTACAACGATATCAAGTTCATTACGCAATAGGTTTTCAGAAAAACCTGTCGTAGCCCTCCGTCATTTCAGATAAGTAGTAGTTAGTATTCGTGCTACGTTTGTTGGCCTGCGTCAAGGCGTAGTGTGCGGTAGCTAACTGGTGCTTATCTGCATAAGCATATGATGTGATTGGATTAGGGTAGTCGTGCGACTTTGTTGGCCTGCGTCAAGGGTCGTGCGGGTGGGTTTAATTCAATCAGGAAATGACGGGTTGAACTTGACTAGCGGACTATGGTTTGTTGGCCTGCGTCAAGGTCATAGGACGCTAGGGGCAAAATATTATCGGGAATTTCAAGTGTTGAGATTTGCAATGAGATTGCATACCTTCTATGAGATAGTTGGATCCCGATACCCGCTGCGAGTAAGTGTTACTCCTGGGAGAGTTTTATACATTACAATTAGCCGATCAAGTAGGTGTCTAGAAAGGTGTTAACGAGGTTACGCCTCTGGGAAAACGAGGTTTACATTAATTAGGTTCGTGCGAAAGCACGGGGGACCTCCCTCAAAGTACCGACACTGGCCTGGCTGAAAGATTGGCGAACTTGTAGTGTGTAATTAATCCCGGCTAGTCTTTCCTTTTAGGGTTTGAAGGAAGATTTGATAAAAAGCAGTGGGAGCCATCCTGATTAGATAAAATAATAACCAATCTATTCTTGACAGAGCGCACGCTGAGTGTTTTCTTCTCTCTCTCTCCAGGTAGCGACCATATCACGCCTTAATCAAGATAATAATACGGATTTTTGACCGAACCCGCTTGTTATACTGAGCTGGGGAACGTTGGTCCCGCTCCAACTTATAATTGTTATAAGACAGAGCAGGAAATTGGGGAATACCAGATTTCCCGTGCCGCCCAAACGAAGAGAGTGCATGCTGATGCATCATCTTCGGGTTTGTTCATTATACAGAACTGTTTCTCAGTATCCTTTACGTCCTGGGTATATGATACCGGATCAGGATCCCAGATATGTAAACTGTTACATAGGGCTACAGAAAGGTAGAGAACTGAGAACGGGTGATAAGTTTCATGAGGCAGAAAACGGGGCAAATGTTGCAGCCAAGTCTGTTGGTCACTGTCACCCTGTATTGTAATACATTGATTCTGAACGAATGTTATTAGATACCGAACCTGATATACAAAATCATATCTGTCTCTTTATTAGTAAAGAAACGATAAAATTTCGTATTGTTGGATAATGTTTTGAACATTTCCTATATCAAAAGTTGATCGGTTCAGGCACGTTATCTAAAAGCATTGATGTTCTAAATCAAACTACAGTTCTTAGTATATGGAGCACACACAAGAGGAAGAGTTCAGAAATGAACGAATCCTTCTTGAGGTATTGTAGACTAGGTCAGATCAATATGACCCGACTAGCTAGAGTTACATAAAGATGTATATTTAAATTAGTTTGAATTTACATCTTATGAAACTCGCCAGTCATGTCACAAAGATAAGATGACCATAGCTCTGTTTATTGGAAACAGAGAAAGAGTTAGTAAACTCTTGGGATGATACATGTTGATGTATGTAGGTCCTCTGTCTACACATACCAAAACCGGTTCTTTATACTTCATTACGTTCTCTGATGATCTCTTTAGATTCAGACCTATGTTCCTGTTGAAACACAAGTCCGAACCTTTTGAGATATTCACAGAATATAAGTTAGAAGTAGAGAACCAAAATAAGGGTATAAGTATTATGTCCTTTGATGAGATCAAGGAGGAGAATACTTGTGCATGGAATTCCTGAACTATTCTAAAGGAGAATGAGATTCTCTCTCAGCATTACTCCTCCGTATACACCATAGCACGATGGTATATCGGGGCGGAGCAATCACACCCTATATGATATGGTGTGCTCTATGATGAGTATTACTGAGTTACCTATTTCCTTTTGGGAGTTATGCGCTTGAGAAGCTGCATACCTATTGAATAGGGTTCGAATCAAATCAGTTGCCTACCACTTCATATATGATATGGAAAGGGAAGAGCCCATATCTTAAGTTGGTTAAGATTTGGGGTTGTCCAGCCTATGTCTGAAAAGCAAAATCTGGACAAGTTCGAGGCAAGGTCTGTAATGTAGAACTGGAAAGGTTCCAGCTATACAAACAACAGAAGATGATTTGGTAGAACCAAAGGATTCAGTAGATACCAACGAACCTCAGCCTCTCCGCCGATCTAGTAGGGTTCCTCACCCACCTGAGAGATACTTCAGTTTCTCTATGACAGTGGGAGCGAGGATTGCATCATGAGATGATGACCCAACTAGTTTCGAGCAGGCCATCAGGAGTAAGACTCTGTAAGAATGGCTGGATGCTTAGTGATCTGAGATGGAATCCTTATACACCAGCAAAGTATGGACTTTAGCTGCAAGATCTGAAGGGTTAAAATCCCCATCAGGAGCAAGTATATCTTGAGAAGATTACTTGGTGTACATGGAAGAGTTGAGACTTTCAATAGCTAGACTCGTTAGAGGTTTTCGTCATTGACCAGGCATGGATAATGATGAAACCTTTTCAAGTAGCTATGCTTAAGTCCATCCAGATCCTACTTGTCACGGCTACATACCATGACTGCGATATCTGGTGGTTGGGTGTCTTGACTGCTTTTCTAAATAATGATTTAGAAGAGTGCGTCTGTAAGTACACAGCCAGAGGGCTTCGTAGACAGTGGGAGCAGCGGAAACGTGTGCAAGATGCTTTATAGGATAAAGCAGGCATCGCGGAGTTGGAACATCTGTTTTGATGAATTAGTCAAAGAGTTTGACATCATCAAAATGGTAGATGAACCTTGTATATACAAAAAGGTAGTAGGGAGTATGGTAATGATCCTCGTAGAGTACGTGGATGACATACTCTTGATAGGGAAGGAGTTTCCTATGCTACGCTCGATCAATCTCCGCTTATCACTATGATTCTCCATATAGGATCAAAGTGATACCTCCTAAATCCTGGATTTTGGATCTATGAGATAGATCTAAATGGATGTTAGGATTCTCACTAGTTATAGTGAGACGGTATCAACCGATCCTGAGGAGAATCACTGGAATGGTTCCAGGGTGATAAAGACGACTGAGTGTCAGTCACAGGCATTGTCTTTACCCTCAGTAAAGGGACGGTATGTTGGAAGAGTTCCAAGCTAGATACCGTGGCATACTAGACGATAAAGGCAGGACACATCGCTACTTAAGATGCTACCAAAGAGGCTGTTTGGGTGTGTATAGGTTCATGAGATGAACTATGTTCCTCCCATTGTGTGACAATGGAGTTGTGGCTTATGCCAAGGAACGCCGGTCCCATCAGTGATCCAGACTTATTCTAAGGCAGCATCGCCTGATCATGGAGATGGTTGATCTCCATGGTGATCGAGGTTAGGAGAGTAGACTCAAAGGACAACACAGCGGATCCACTCACAAAGGCCTGTTCCCAGAGAGAGACTTTTAAGGGATGGTTGAGTATGAGATACTGCAACCACTGCTACAGATGGCCCTAGTGCAAGTGGGAGATTGTTAGTTATATGTATGCCCTAGAGGCTATTACTGTACATGGGATGTATATTGTAGTGGATGCTGGGACATATATAGGGAGGACTTTCTTGCTCGACATGATAGTATGCTATCTGGTTACCCTTTACCTTAACGTGTATGCTGATTGTCTCTCTGTTACATGTTGGTAAAGCCCTTAGGATCTGTACTTGACTACCTGGACTATGATGCGGATCATACTAGTGGGGACATGGTAGTCCATAAGTACATCCTTCAAAGTCCCTAGTCGTGGGTGTATCGAGACGGGGCATCGATATGCCAGAGTAGACTAGCGTGTACCTTCTCGACCCATACAGATGGGCGATGGATGATCCCATATCCATTGGTGTTTGACATCAGAGATGATATACGGGTGCTCAGTAGAGACTGGGTACACTGGACGGACTCGCCGAGAACTCCCAGATGGTATTATACCTAACGTCAGATGGCAGTTCTCTGGTGACACTGGTACAGAGTAGTCTGTTGACCCGAGATCGTCATAGAGTCTTGTGTGGTTCCCACTGTGCTTTGATTTCCATCTTACCACGTCCAAGAGGGCGTGCAAAACGGTGGTTTTTGGGTACAGTCCCGAGTCACATGGAGGCAATGAGCGATAGGAGGGGAGTCGTCTCTCCCGGTATATGGGGGTTGATGTTGCGCTGTGTTCGATTGGCTATAACCGGAAATCCCTGGCCAGGGTTGCAGAGATTTACTGGTAAGTGTTACCAGTAGTTTCTCGAACAGTTATAGACCTCATATCGACACGACTTATTGAGCTATTGGGGTCTGACGTTTACCACCCCTAGGCGAGATATGCGACATATCAGACGATCAGACCGGACTGTACGGTAGTGTTACTGGTCGGATTCACTGGAGTGTGAGCGGGCTTGCTCGTCGATCTTCAGATCGCTCAATACCCGGGTGGCCGTTACGTTTAGCAGACCGCTTGCGGCTTGTGGATGTTTGATATGATCATCATCCGCTGCCGGCGTATTGACGAGTCTTTAGAGTCCTACACAGAGGTTTCCTGGGTCAAGCGAAACGAAATAGGAGCGCATATGAGATATGTGCGGGACCGAGAATAATGCGTGTATGTGATACCGTATTCTATTCTCGCGATAAATATATCGAAAGGTTGTATGCGATATAACCTAGTTATCGATTCAAGCGTTGATTCGATAAGCCGATATATTAGATACCAGTCGGTTATGTGCGCATGACCGGATCATTGAATCAAATGTTGATTTAATGATTCAATGCATATTTATATATATGATATATTACTCTGCATCAACTAGTATCGGTTTACTTAAGATGGATTTTCTCACTCGGATATGCGCATTACATATGCGATATGATTTTGTGCATTTGATTGTATCATGTTTGATGATACATGTTTACTTGGTTAAGTGCAAAGATTTAAACCATGGTTAAAAGAATGGTTAGGGTTTCTTTTCCTTTATTTATCTATTTATTTATTTATTTATTTATTGATTTTTGGAAAATAAAAGGCAAGAGAAAAGGATGGTGGCTATTTTTGTTTTAAGTTGAAGTTTCATGAAGCTTTGACTTTGTCCACCATTCTTATCTCATGCTTAACCTAACCATTTGAATTAACCCTAGTTAAATCTCTACACATAACCATGGTTATATTATGATAAGAATTGATTTTCTTTTCTTATTCTTTTTAACTTATCATATCATTTTCCTTCTTCTTCTTCATTTCTTCAAGTGAAGAAGCTTGAAGTCCATCAATGGTGATTGTTGGAAATGAGTGAGAAATCCAATTCTAAAGTTAACCCACTTCCTATTTCTTCATCCTCTACCTCTTGCCAAGTAGTAGAGTGTGTTTCCTTCACAAGATTTTAGGGTTTGGTGAAGGTGGAGCTTGATTCATCGATGCTTCGACGTAGATCATCTTCGGCATGGACATCGACGACCTAGCTTGCCCATTCTCCGACGAAGCCGATCCTAGAGCCCAGATTCGATTTGGACAGCGGAGAGGACCTCGTTGCGGAGCTATGGAGGTGGAGCACCGGATCTACAAAGGTTGTATTTCCGTATTTTATTTAGTTAACTGTTAACTAGTTCTTGTTCGCCTAGATATCTAGCAAACGATCCGTACTTTAGGGTTTGTAGGCACCATAATTTTTGAAATTGCCATGGTTGATGGCTTGGGAGACCTCACTAGTGTGCCTAGGAACCCTGCACCAAGGCCCGCTAAAAATCTCATGTCGTATCCCAAATACGAATCACCTCATATCGCCGATCTCACGGCACCATTCCCAAACTCATCAACTCATCTCCAGTATCATACACCATCCTCATCATCACGATATAAGTATAGCAATAAGCATGTGTGTGCGTGTGGGTGTAAACCTGTTCTAGGGTTCGCAACTAGGAAATACACTAGTTCACTTCTAACCCTAATCTATCCATAGTACACCTAACACATCTATGACCTCCATGTCACGCAATAAGCTATCATATATATATTATATATAGTATACTAGACATCGAACTGCGGGGGTGCTATACGCCATCCACCCGACTTCCCCCTAGATATAATCTACTCACTTTGCGCCTTGCTTGTCGATGTTGACGTTGCCACCATCATCTTCATCGCCTTGTATCATCGTGGGGTACCTACATATCACACATATCTCATTGTATTAAAACTAAATCGAAAGTCAAAACGATACGCTTAAAAGCTTATAGGTTAGAACCTATGGTTAGCTCTCGCAAATCAACCCGATATCGCTCGATATAGATGCACAAACGTCAAGTGATCGAGGTAAAACACGGATACACAATTCCAGAATTCAAAATACGCAATACGGAAACACGAATCTAAAACAACAACTAGAGGAAAGGGTCCCAGATTTCACCCTAGGTCAAATTGGACAATTTTGCACATGCCAGGGGTTTAATTTATAGATGTAGGAGCTACAAAACCAAAACGAGCCAAAACCACCCTGGTCTGGCCGCAAATTGCGGCCATAGGGAATAAATCTGCGGCCTTGTTAGGGAGTTAGGGGCTAGGGTTTTGGTGGTAGCTTTCTAGGTGCCTGCATGTCTCTCTGTCCAAGCAAAATAATTTTCAGAGTCTCGGGGTGATAGCAGATTCCATATAACCCTCACAGATTCCACAATTTTTCCGATATTGATTTCTAAATCCGTATTCCGGGTTTCAAGTCTCTGGTTTGGGTCTTAATTCTAGCACTAGGGTGTTTGTATGGCCTCAACTGAGCTCAATTTCCCAACACAACTCTCAAATTACACTAACCCTAACTAGGTTTTTCCTAAGTCCAGAAAATCACACGATATCGATATGAAACATGTATGGATGCAAAGAAATGGGAATACTAAGCTAATGGTTCAGAAAATACCTCATTCGGCAACTCAAGAATTTTCTTGAGTTGCCCCAAGTGGCCAAAATCCTTACTTTCTTGGTCCAATGTGTTTGTCTTGAGCTTGTGCACACTTATTGTGAAATGAAGATAGGGTTTTGGAGTGATATTCATGGTGTTTGAGGGTTTGAAGAGGGGAGGGAGTGAGGAGCAGGAGCAGGAGCAGCAGCAGCAGCATGAGGGAGAGGGAGTGAAATGAGTGAAGAATGAGAAAAATGGCTAAGTCAAGCACCCTCACCTACTCTCTCTCTCTCTCACCATATCTATATATTATATTCCAATCCTTTTTCCTTTTCTTTTCTTTTCTTAAAACCCTTCTCACATCAATAGTAAACCCAAAACAACCATGGTAGAAAATGTAACACAAGTGTGAAAATGAAATGTGCATGTTTTGCACAAAAATACTAAAAATCCGATTAGCGATTTTTAATCGCGATTAGCACTAAATTAAATTAGTGTCAACTAATCATAAAAACTTAAAAATGGCATAACTCCATAAAACACCCTCTTTTAGAATTTTCCATAATTTTTCCAAATTTTTTTCCCATTTATCGGTATTTAATTATACTGAAATATTAAAATATTCATTAAAAATTAATTTTAAATTATAAAAATTCCCAAAAATAATATTTTATTTTTTTTTGAAATATTACAGCTTGGTCAAAGGCTCAGCCAATCGAGTAAAATTCTCCACGAACCTTCTATAATATCCGGCAAGTCCAAGAAAAACTTCTGATCTCTACCACGTTCTTCAGAATCGGACAATCATGAACTGCTGCAATCTTCTCAGGATCAACAGCAATTCCATCTTCGGATACGACGTGCCCCAAAAACTTCACTTCTTCAAGCCAAAACTCGCACTTGCTCATCTTTGCATATAATCTTTCATGCCTCAATGTCTGCAGTGCGATCCTCAAGTGTTCTGCATGCTCTTCTAGGCTTCTCGAGTAGACCAGAATATCATCGATGAACACCACTATAAACTGGTCCAAGAACGGTGAAAAGATTTAGTTCATCAAGTCCATAAATATCGCCGGTGCATTCGTGACTCCGAATGGCATCACCAAATACTTGTAATGTCCATATCGAGTTCGGAACGCAGTCTTGCAGATATCCTCTGATTTAACTCGAACTTGATGATATCCGGATCGCAAATCCAGCTTCGAGAATACCCTCGCGCCACTGAGTTGCTCGAATAATTCGCCGATGCGAGGGATTAGGTACTTGTTCTTAATAGTCACCCGGTTTAATTTTCGATAGTCGGTGCACATCCTCCTTGTGCCATCTTTCTTCTTGACTAGAAGAACTGGAGCTCCCCAGAGTGAGTTGCTGTTGCGAATCCACCCCTTCTCTAGCAATTTGGTAACTTGTTTCTTGACTTCTTCTAACTCCACTGGTGCCATCGGATAGTATGCCTTTTAAATTGGCGCTGCACCAGGGACAAGATTGATCGCGAACTCCACATCTCGTTTTGGCGGTAAACCCGAGATGTTCTCGAACACATCCATGAACTCTCGAACTACAGCTGGTGCTTCTTCCTTATCAACTTCCATCGATGAAAGAACAGTATTTGTCGGCCTATCCCTAAACTCGACTGGCCCAACAGAACTGTTGTCTCCAGCAAAAACAAACTCCGGATGTCGGGAATCTGGAAAATCACTTTCTTTGTCCTACAATCAGTGTGAGCGTGGAAAGTACCGAGAAAGTCCATTCCTAAGACAACATCATAGCTGCCAGTATCGATCACCAAAAAATCTGCAAATAACTCCCGTCCGCAGATAACAATAGAACAATCCTTACACTCACTACTAGATATGATCTTTCCGTTCTCAGTGTATGTCCCAACAACTAGACAGGGATGCGCAAGAAATCGAGTGTGCAACAATAAATTTGGACGATATAAAACAATGGGATGCACCAGAATTGAATAATGCTAATACGGGAAAATCATGAACGAGTAGGATACCCGAAATGACTTCATCAGAAGCCAAGACACTGAAGAATATTAGCACGGTAAACATGATTCAAGATTGCGATAAAATATGAAATGGTAAGCAATTAAACCGAGAGAAGCAAGCTAATATAATGACCATAAAACAAGGAATGAATCAAGACTAGAACTCTAAGTTACTTAAATAGAGTATCGCATTATAACCATGCTGCAGTTCATAGTTACAATCACATAACTCCGTTCAAGTCACCAAAATCCTAGTATCAGAATCAAAGAAATAGGAAAGGATAAACAATAAGGAACCAAAAAGATTTCAAGCCGAGATGCAAAGTTGTTTACATATCGTCAAGAAAAAATGTCAAGAGGAAGATAAGATTCAAGAATCACGAAAACAATGTGGCAGGACATGTTCCTAATTACGGGTTTTATGACTCGTGTATTGGGTCCAATACCAACTACAAAAGGAATCAAACCCGATTAACCTAAAACCTATGGCTCTGATACCAAACAAACCCTGTCACGCCCCGTGTCCCAGAGTGTGCTAAGATCGGCACGTGACAGAGCCAACCATACTACCTGTGGTTAGGAAACATCCCTCCGCAGTCACATTATGGCTGTTTATAAGATATCAAGGACAGTAAAATAAAATAAATTATTTAGTAGATGTCCATATGCCAGAATAAACGAGTCAAGAAATATAAATGTGCGGAAGCAATAAATCCAATAAGCAATAACATCAGGAAAGTACGTCCCAAATACGGGCTCACATCAGGAAATGAAAGTGCAGAAAGAAAACTAAACTAAACTAAACACCAACATGCTCCTCACTGTTCGGCCTATCGGCTGAAGTACTCCTGGCCGGCATGTGAAAGAGATAAAAGATCTGGGCCATGCAAAACCCAGACGTCAGTGCGCCATAATATCAAAAAATAGAATATAACCAGGAGATAACAAGATATGCAGGCATGAAATATAAACAATAACATGAATGTAATAAGTAAACACGGATATAAAACAGTGAAGTGTGTCAGTGTATGTGACGTGCGGTGATTAATCTAAACTGTGCTATTGGGTTATCCATTCTAAATTTGTTTGAAATCAATTAGTGTACTCCTCCATGTAACTCAAAAGAATATGTCCCGTTATCCCCCGGGACCACGGATCAGGTATTAGGAGTCACGAATGACTCTGTCCCGTTATCCCCCAGGACCACGGATCAAGTAAGAATCACGAATGATTTTGTCCCGTTATCCCCCAGGACCTTGGATCAAGTAATACCCTTTTAAGCTACATTTCAGTTACACTTTTGATTTCTTCATACCCCTAAGGTTATGTGTTCAAGTCAGGTATTGATAATCTGGAGCTAATGCCAACACAGGATCAAGCAGATACATGTTTTGTCTATATAGACAACAGGATATGTCCATCAGGACAACAAGTCAGGATTGTCGACATTAGTATTAGGATCATGTATCAAGTCAAGCAGTGGTGTATCAGGTCATGTCAGGTAATGCATATGTATCACACGGATGCTCAAAAGTAAAACTGTAGCAAGCATCGAAAAACGGTAAAAGCACGGATGCATGAATAGTAATCAATGATAACATATAATGAGTCCATGAGTTTTATGATGCATACTAGAAAGCATGGTATATGAATCTAGCAGTAACATGAAGCAATCAGGTTCCGGCATGCAAATAAATATGTAATAAATGATACGGATACGAACGGCTATCCGAAAACAGTAAAATGGTAACATGGATGTACAATGCAGTAAACATGTGATATTTTTTATTCATATGGATGTAAATATAATAGTATAGCATGTAGCAAGATAAACCTGCATGCGACTAGATATGTAAATAACGGTATGGATACGCACGGGTATCGAAAAACTGTAAAACTGTAACATAGGATGCACAATGCAGTAAACATGTGTTATTTTTATTCATATGGATGTAAATATAATAGTATAGCATGTAGCAAGATAAACTTGCATGCGACTAGATATGTGATAAACTGTATGGATACGAACGGGTATCGTAAAATAGTAAAACGGTAACATGGGATGCATAATGAAATAAACATGCAATATTTTTATTCATATGGATGTAAAATATATATTATAGCATGTAGCAAGATAAACTTGCCTGATCGGATCTCAATATGGGGTGCGTATGGCGCGTCCGACGTCGGGTAAACGTCGCAATGCATACGCGCGCGTAAGGAACAGGACCAAGCGAAGTAAGAACATGACCACGCTGGCTGGAAATATCCACAGGGTCGTCCGGATTGTCGGCGATGAGCACGTCTCCGGCGATGACCGGGAAATGCGAATCCAAGAAAAGAGAAGAAGAAGAAGAAAGAAGATGAAAAGGGCTGTGTTTCTATGTGTTTGGTGCTCTGGGGTCAAAGGCGAGGGGTGGACGACGAGGTCAGAGCTCCGGCGACGTGGGCGTGCAGGCGAGGGTGAGGTGAAGGCTGTGGGTTCTTGGGGCTCGGTTCTTGCAGGGGTTAGAGGAGGTGGTGATGGTTTGCAAAGAGGGGAGATGGAGGAGAAGGTGGTCACGAGGATGAGGGTGGCGGCGACGGCGAGGCTAGGACGGCGCCGACGAGGGCAGTGATGGGTTCTTGGGTTTGAGGTCGTGGGTTGCAGCGATCTTGGTGTGCAGGGGGAGCTCGAGGATTGGAGAGAGGTGAGGGCGAAGAGATGGAGGTGAGGAGATGGACGAGGGTGGAGGCGAGAGGTCGGCGGCGACGCGCGAGGCGGTGGGCGTGGGCGCAAGCGTGGAAAAGAAATATGAGGGAGAAGAAGAAAGTGAGGGGAGAGAGAAAGACATGAGGGGTTAGTTTAAAATAGGGTTTATAAAAATTTATAAAGAATATATTAATATAAAGAGAGGAGAGTGAGAGGGATACGTGTTGGGTTTTATAGGTTTGGGTAAAAATTTATATAAGGAATATATATATATATATATATATATATATATATATATATATATATATATATAGAGAGAGAGAGAGAGAGAGAGAGAGGCTGAGATTGTTAGGTTAGGATCTTAGAAATATTTTTTAAAAATATAATTTATATAAACGGTTTATATATATTAGAATATAATATTGAATTTATTTGAGATTTTGGCTAATACAAAAATAGTCCAAAACATACCCGGGTCGGGTCTAAAATTACGGTTTGAAAATACGGATGATATACGTGTTAACCAAAACCAAAAATAGGATATCCGGGTAACGAAAATGTATACCCCCAAGAACGGATACACGTAGCGTGCCCGTAGCTATCCAATCGAGTCCGTTTCACCAAACGGGACGAGAACATGATGCACGGATGCCACGACAGGGTTAGGGGTATGATGCATGCCATGCTAGATAGTTTTAAAATATATTATTTGATTATAATTGTATTATTAAAAATGCAGATGCCAGATATAATGCAGGTATGCAGGATATATAACATGAAAGTACACGAATCCTCATAACTAGCAGGGATAAATCATAAACAGGATTCAAGACGGGTTTCCAGCATGCGGGTCGGGTCGGATGCAAACACGGATACCAATTACATTATTCGCACCCAAAACACAGTAAATCAAGAAATAGCCATAAATAAAGAAATACCCAAAACAGATTGGTATAAATAAACTAGGGTGTTACAGAAACGGACCGTCGACCATCTCTTCACAATCAAGAGCGGTGACAAAGAAACATTCAAAGGGTACGTCACCTGCTTCTACAATACCCTTCTCGAGGTCCCAGAACATCGGGACGATACGGTCCTTACAACACTTAGGTCTGGTCTTAGGCACAAGAAGTGGTTACGCTCCTTTGCATTAGCGCAACATAAGACCATGGCCGAGGTAAAGGTCTGGACCGAGCGTGAGATTCAGCTCGAGTCTGAGGTGTGCGCAAATCTCCCTGGGGCAGAGCAAACTGACCAAAAGAAAAGGGCGATGGAAGAGAGAAAGAGACTTGAGCGGCCAAAACCCTACTCCCCAAAGTTTCAGGAGTATACCCCGCTGAACGTCTCCCAGACGGTACTGCTTGAGGAGGCTAAGGGCGAGGTGTTCTTCAAGCTCCTCCCGATCTTGCGCATGGCTGCAAAGCGCACCCGGGGCCCCTACTGCGGTTTCCGCAGGTCCCAAGGCCACTCCACAAAGAGCTGTAAACAGCTCCGAGACTATATCGAGGAGCTCATCCGTTCGGGACACCTGGCAGCGTACTTACGGGACAAGCGACAAGCTGACCCCGAGCAAGAGCAGTGTCCCCCTCCCGGCGAGTTAACAATCGGCCAGATCATGGTCATGTCGGCAGGGGGTACGTCGGATACCTACGAGGCTCAGCACCCCACGCCGTACGTGGAGGCCAACAGACATCCAAGGAGCTCAAACCGTACCAATAAAAAGAACATCTACTAGCTTGTACTTCTTTTACTAAGGCAATGTAAACTTTTCTCTAGATCTTTCTGTTTATATAATAATAAAGGTTCAATAAAACATTGCAAAATGAAGAGTTTGTTTATTCAAAGGGTACTATAGGCTCCTTAGCCGTACATCGAAAAAGAAAAATTACAATAGCGGGGGAAGGGGTGCAGAGAACATTGCTTGTGGTACTCCGAAAATATTTCCGTCAGCCGAGCCCTCGCGTCCTCAGACCCCTGCCTCTGATGCCGCCCGTGAACGCCGGCATCATGCCGCAATTGGTAGCACTCAAGGATGAGCGCCACCGAGCGATCCCGCCGACCCACGGAGATCAGGCCGAAGCGCCGCAAAGACCTTAGCTTACCAACCGCCTCATCCCTCAGATATTCGGACAAGGGGTAGAGCCCCGTCAACGCCTTCCAGATGGAGTACATCAACAGCTGGAGCAGGGGGGAGCGCAGGGGAAGCAGTCGGCCGAAATGATCCTCAATGAGGCCTATGACTAACTGCACCGTGTCCTCGGTGCAGTACTGATCGTAGAGGTACACGTCCTCGAAACTTACGATGTCGGGGATGGTAAAAGGGAAGTCTTCCATTCTTACGTTTTGGGTGTGAAGAAAGGAGTGATAAACATTCCCTCCGCTTTATAGCCCCATTACGCCCTCAAGAGTCCAACAGTCGCCCGTTTCACCCACAACTATGCCGCCACGCGGCAGACATCGAGCCTTTCTCGGCAAAATCGAAACGACGCGGTTCCGGCGCTTCGCCTCCCCACGTGTTCATTACACGTGTCGCTTTCGATTGTCCCTATTCCCCATACTCATGCCGATAAGGTCGGACAGAACCTCATGAATCGACCGAGCGGCTACCCTGCTCGGTTATCCCTGGCTGGTAGTTCAACACCCCACGACGCTAGGGATCAAAGCCCTCACCAAGAGGTGCCGGGCAGCAACCCTGCTCAGCCCGTCCTTAGCAGGCCCATTACGGCCCCTCCCGCGCTAAGGACCAAAGCCCTCATCAAGAGGCAACCGGGCCCACCCTTGGTTGGTTATCCCTGGCTGGTAGTTCCCTACCCCACAATGCCAGAGATCAAAGCCCTCGCCAAGAGGCACCGGGTAATAACCCTGCTCGGCCCATCCTTAGCAGGCCCATTACAGCCCCTCCCATGCTAAGGATCAAAGCCCTCATCAAGAGGCAACCGGGCCCGCCCTTGCTCGGTTATCCCTGGCTGGTAGTTCCCTACCCCACGACACCAGAGATCAAAGCCCTCGCCAATTGGCACCGGGCAGTAACTCTGCTCGGCCCGTCCTTAAGGATCAAAGCCCTTACCAAGAGGCACCGAGCAACAACTCTGCTCGGCCCATCCTTAGCAGGCCCATTACGGCCCCTCCTACGCTAAGGATCAAAGCCCTCATCAAGAGGCAACCGGGCCCGCCTTTGCTCGGTTATCCCTGGCTGGTAGTTCCCTACCCCACAACGCCAGAAATCAAAGCTCTCGCCAAGAGGCACCGGGCAGTAACCCTGCTCAGCCCGTCCTTAAGGGTCAAAGCCCTCGCCAAGAGGCACCTGGCAGCAACCCTGTTCGGCCCATCCTTAGCAGGCCCATTACGTCCCCTCCCACGCTAAGGATCAAAGCCCTCATCAAGAGGCAACCGGTCCTACCCTTGCTTGGTTATCCCTGGCTGGTAGTTCCCTACCCCACAACGCCAGAGATCAAAGCCCTTGCCAAGAGGCACCGGGCAGTAACCTTGCTCGGCCCGTCCTTAAGGATCAAAGCCCTCGCCAAGAGGCACCGGGAAGCAACCCTGCTCGTCCCTAAGGATCAAATCCCTCATATAGAGGCAACCGGACTCGCCCTTGCTCGGTTATCCCTGGCTGGTAGTTCCCTACCCCACAACGCCAGAGATCTAAGCCCTCGCCAAAAGACAACCGAACATCTTCATTGCTCGGTCCATACTTAGAGGAGAACCCCGACGAATGTTCACTACGCGACCCTACGTCGACTTCGGGGCCATGAAGATACCGACTCTTTACCGGTCTTTGCACACTTGGCAAATGGTCGAATTCAACTCGACGTGAGATCGCCAGACGAAGAACCGACCTGACATGAAAGCTGGACCGTGCAAATACGAATGTTCTCTACAAACAAAAAGATAATGTGCACGCAAAGAAACTGCAAAAAGATTTTTTATTCACAAAAATCAAAAGTCTCTACAAAAGTATTATGTGCTCTCCATCCTTACCAAATTGCCCGAAGGCTTACAAAAAGAGAGAGAAAAAGGAAAAGCCAAAAAGTTCAGGCCGCAAGCCTCGCCTAGACCTCACCTTCCTCGGTACCATCCCCAAGAGTTGGGGCTTCCGCTTTAGCAGCAGCCCCTCCCTCGTCACCATCTGCCGGAGGCATGACCACCGAAAGTGGGACCCGAGCGTAGAGCTCACCGTCGGCAAACTTCGGAAA
Source organism: Agapanthus africanus (assembly GCA_030015575.1). NCBI lineage: Eukaryota > Viridiplantae > Streptophyta > Magnoliopsida > Asparagales > Amaryllidaceae > Agapanthus > Agapanthus africanus. The sequence goes on from CM057343.1 coordinate 464,509,492, forward strand.
CTGCGCCTTAACGGCATCAAGAGCTTCGTGCCATACAATGGCAGAGGCTTCGCCGAGGTCAGCGTAAAACTGGTCCGACCCCTTGTAATCGGCCACCGCCTTTCGAGCTCGAACCTCGGCAACCTTCGCCGCCTGAAGCGTAGCCTCGACATCCTGTCTGCTGGCATCCCTCGCCCACTTCACTGCTGCATAGCGATCGGCCAGCTCCGCCAGCTTAACCTCGATGGCTCGGCGGGACTCACTTAGCCAGTGGTAGGACTCCCGGCACTTTGAGACGCTGAGCTCCCCGGCGGCCAATTGGGCTTCGAGGAGGGCCCTCCTCTCCCTCTCCAGACGCAGCTCGAGTCGCAGGTTCTCGGCCTCCGAAGAAGACTCCCACGCCAACCTCATAGCATGGGTAGTCTCTTCGGCCTCCATGCGAGCAACGAAGGCGCAGTGCTGAAGGACCTGACGAAAAACAGCCGAGAGACTTAGAGACGCTTGAACAGAGAAAAAGGCGCTCAAAATAACACATTAGGGAGTACGTACCTGCATCGCCTCCTGAGCTATAGCCGCCACTTGGGCCTTCAGGGTCCCCCGCGGAATCTTACCTACGGCCGACTCTTCCATATCAGTGAGCAGGCTGGCAGCAACGGAAAGCCCGGACGGGACTACGGAGCAGGCGTCCCCTTCCTGCACAGGAATCCCCTCGGGAATCTCAGTCGGTGGCGCGCGAGAGACCGTCTTCTTCCTCTTAAGAGGAACCTCGTCTTCGTCCTCTTCCGCTTCCCTCGTCCGGGGTTCGGGAACCCGCGGACGCCTCTGGCCGCCGCCACGGCAATCATCGGGGGCTCGGGTCGAGGCTGATGGCCTCGTCACCGGCGACTCCCATGGTGCGGAACTCGGGCTAGCCCGAGGCACGGCCACGCCCCCGGCTCTCTTCTGGGACAGGGCACCGAAGGCAGCAAGAATCCTGTATCGGTCCATTTGTTCTGCCAAGAGGGGAAACATGCTCGACTCAGAAGAAGAAGCAGCAGCAGAAGAAGAATCTAGGGGGGGCTCCCTAGACTTTACCCGATCTATTTCTACAGACTCTTTACAAGAAGACATCTAACATGATGGAGATGATGAGTCCTCGGAAGAGAAAACGCTGGGATCCGACCTAAGAAGGAGAGCGCCGAGCTAACGAGACTCTGGACGAGGAAATTATGAAGAGGTAGGGGCCCGGATGGGGACCCTACCTCTATTTATAGCATCCGGCATACACATCCAACGGCGACGGTCATCTTCCGCCGAAACGACTCATTGCATTCGACCACCACCATCGCTCCACCTGTCACACGCGCATGGATCGCATCCCATCGGACGCCGGAAATCTGCGGCCCGTCGCGTCAGCCAACCAGCGCCAGATACGTAGGCTGTCGCTTCGGTGAGCATACGCACTATCCGGCGCATCCTCTTTAATGCAAGATCTGGCCCCTGATCCGCTGACGTCATCAAAAAAATACTGCTGATTGCCCGAGAATGCACGCTTACGATATCTACGAAAAGGAGCTCACCTCGGGCGACCCGGCAGACCACTCTCGACTCGACCCGTGAACGGATCGGGACGAGAGTGGGGTCTAATGATGATGCTCGATATCGTCGATTTCTCGGATCGTGACATGTGGCAGATGACGTGTCCCGAAGCTAGCAAGAAAGGATCAGGAACGGTACGTCGGTAGAATACCCCGGGACTGCGGCCCATGGACATGGTCGACCTTCTGCTACCGACCACACCACACCTGTGACCGCCTTATAAACAACCGCTGGCTCCCCTCCGAGCCCCCTGCACAACTGGCCTCCTTGGCCCTCTCAGCTCGTCTCCGGGCTTTAGCAGAACAAGAATACCTCGGCCTCCCTCTCGTCCCCGATCTTCCCGCCGAGATCATCCTCCTCGGTCTCATCCTGATCGACCCGCGACACTGATCACACGCTCCCACGCCACGGCTTTGCGAATCTCGCCATGCGCGAGATATCCGCCGCCCACGATCCCACGTTCCACGCCATCACAATCCCCGTTAACGAGCCTGTCTCGCCATTAATGCGGGATCCCGCTTATCACGCGGGCGTGATGTCGGGAGCGTAACGGCCGGCATGATTCTCACGCCTGCCTGCCGGCCCATCACTGCCGCTACATAAACCCCTCTCTCAGACGATCAACGTACGCAATTCTCTCCTGACTAGGCCGTTACTCTGCCCAAATATCCGGTCTAACTTGGTCGTCGGAGGGTCCTCGGTGGTACAACCACCTCGGGACTTCCTTGCAGGTAGCTCGGCCTCAACCGCCTCAAACCCATTGAGATCCACACGATTCAGGAGGCAACCTTCAACTCAATCTCAGCCGTCCATCGTCGCTTGCAGCAGATCTACGGAAGGTAACATCTTGACGAGATCCGAGGTCCGTCAGGATGGCATTAGACATAAATCGGCTACATATATCTAAAATTATATATGAAACTTTATTTTATAAATAATCTTATTCAAAAAACATATATGGCTGCATTCTTTAATTAAAAATTAAATCCATAATTTTATTTAGGGAAAATTGTCAAAAAGCCCCTGGCCCACTCAGGAGTTATCTGAAAACTGCTGATATTTTCAAAATTGTTGGGAAGGGCCTACTGTTCAAAATCTTTGTGAAAATACCCTTGAGCCGCATTTCATTTAGGCCTTTATTCTCTTTGATTACTTAGATATTACAAACAACTTCTTAGATATTACATGCAACTATTTTAACAAGAGCAAAAGGTCCAGGGTTTTTGCATAAGTTTGAAGCGAGCCCGATGACTTTTTTGACGATTTATACCTAAATATCGTGTCTAAAGCCCATTCATAAAGAAGAAAATGAGTTGTGGACTGAATGATCGTTGTTCATGTGCTGAATATATTCAGAAAAACAAAAAAACCCATAGAAGTGAAAGATGTGAATAGATGCTGAAAACTCATAGACTTAACCTAATCCAATATCCTTTTATCAAAACAATATCTAATCATCAAATGGAATAATGATTAATGCTAAAGTCGAGCTATATTCTCACACATTATCCAAATGAAATTTGGAATTAAATGCTTCAAATCTATATAAAAAGTTTTAAACATCTGTACTATTACAATTATTACAATTAAGTGAATTGCACGTATCATAATAAGTTGGTGGCGGCAAATTAGAAGCTTGTTTTTTCACGAGCTTTCAACACCTTGTATTTGATTTTAAAATAGTAGAGAATAGTATTATTGTTAAGTCATTTGGATTAGGGTAATTAATATGAACTATATTATAAATGCATATCAGCATGTCACTTCCAACTCGATCGGTTTCAATCTAAATGTCTATGTTTTACATTCATAGAAAAATAATCTATCTATATATATTACTCCTAAAAGCAAATTGTAAAGGTTTTTCGTCTTCCTTTCATATCAACTAATTATTCATGCCAACATATTATTCATACCACCGAGTGATTCCTCGTCTATCCTGTCAGGAGTCAAGTTGGACGCTCGAATATAGATTCCCTATGCTCATGTGAACGGCCGGCCCGTAGATCTAAATGGATTCATCCAAAGGCCTGACCGGAATGTTAAAAAAGATGGTTCATGAGACCTCTCCCAACAAGAAAACGGATGCACTATCGCGCAACGGTTTTTGCGCTAGGCGCTCACTCCGTTGCTTGGTCTACCGCTTTAATCTTTTGTTTAATATATTCTGCACGGTCTTTACAATATATCAAAAATATTTTATATCAAAATTATATTTGAATTTTATAAAGAAAGTTGATTTGATTTATATCACAAATTTGATTTCCTTAAAACTTAAATTAGCAAATTATGATAAAAACTTAAAAAACAGATATGACCTAAAAAGCAAATTTAAAATATATATAGAGATAGAATAACGGAGGAAAGAGGCCCTCGAGGCTTTTTCGTTAGGCGATGGCAAAAAGTACAATCTCCACCATTTTATTCAACGATCGGCACTGTCCATCTTGATCTTCATCGTTTAATATGTCGATACACCAAATTTCATACGATTCTACCACTTTTTCACAGTTTATTTAATGGGTGCAAAATTAACGATTTACTGACAATAGAACACTTTACATTACTAAATCAACGGTGAAAAGATATTAGTATCACATTAAATTTGATGTATCGACATATTAGACGATGAAGATCAAGATGGATGGTGCTGGTCGTCGAATAAAATGATGGAGGGTGTACTTTTTGCCGCCGATCGTTGAATAAAATGGTGGAGGGTGTACTTTTTGCCGCCGTCTAACGAAAAAAGCCTCTCCTAAGGCCTCTTTTCTCCATTATTCTCATACACAAAAAAAAAAAAGATTTTATGCCAAAATTATATTTGGATTTTATAAAAAAAAAGTTGATTTGATTTGATTTCGCAAATCTCTTACTATAGAATGTTAAATATATATAGATATAATTATACTTGTGTAGCACACATAAAATTTGCAAAAATTTTCATACCATCAGATCCTGATCTCTCTAGCACATTAAAATCCAGTTGAGTGTTGAGAAGATAATGTAAAATCAATAGACACTTAAGTAGACAGGCGAGCAAAATCGGAGATCAAGTTGCCAAGTAGGAGCAGGTAGTAAAAATCCCCATTTTCTTTCATCTATGGCTTCAAAAAGTTTAGGAAATTTGAACTAAGTTTATAAGAAATTAAGTAATACTTAACAAATTTTAAAGTTATACCAAAGTAAGAGTATGCACTGGAAAAAAAATCAGTTTTTAAATTTTTTTGATGAACTAAAATTTATTTAGCATCTTTTATTTTATTTTTTAAAAAATCTTTCAGAATTTAGCACAATTAAATTCACTGTCATATAATTTTTAATTTTTTTCTATAAATCCTCTTGATATATTTAGCATCTTTTATTAAAAAAATTCTTTGTTAATAAGTTTTGTTATACAATAATTTTTTTCAAAACAAAAAAGCAAATCTATTAAATATTAAAAGAAAATCTTTTTAAAAGAAAATAATCTTTTATTAAGAAAATCTTTTTCCACACTCCATAGATAGAGTCCAAAGTGTTATTCTTAGCGTCCCTAAAATATTCAAATCTAGTATATCATATCTTTTTTTATATATGTTTTACATCTTTTATTACAAAAATCTTTTGGTAATATTTTAAGTTATACAATGATTTTTTCAAAACAAAAAAGCAAATTTATTAAAAAAATTCTTTTATTAAGATAAGTAATTTTTTGTCAAAAAAATCCTTTTCATATATCATAGAAATAGTACAAAGGTGTTATTTTTACGATCTCAACATTCAAATTCAATACTATATTTCTTTAAAAATTTCTCATAAATCTTTTTGATATATTTAGCATCTTTTATTTAACAAAAATGCAAATCTTGGTCCCCTAGCATATTCAAATCCACTATATCTTATTTTTTTTATATTTAGGATCTTTTATTTAAAAAATCTTTTGTTAATATTTTAAATTATACAATGATTTTTTCGAAACATAAAAGCAAATCTATTAAAAAATCTTTTGTTAAGAAAAGCAATTTTTTGTTTAAAAAATCTTTTCCATATACTACGGGAAGTGTTCAAAGTGTTATTCTTAGGGGTCCTTAGCACGTTCAAATTCAGTATTATATATTTTTAGTTTTTTCCCATAATTCCTTTTGATATATTAGTATCTTTTATTTAGAAAAGTTTAGTTAAAGATGGGATATACATGTATTTGGGCAAAAATACACATTTGCGTGCGTATATCACGGACCCAAGTTTATATAGACATATAGATCATGTATATAACTGCTCGTGCATAGCACGAGCAAAAACCTAGTATCTAATAAGAGAAAAAAGAACTGAATCAGTTCGATATTTACATGTATTTTAAGCCAAATGCATTGAAGGTATCTAAATCCAAGTATATGATAAGCTAACTCTAGCCAGAAAATCAAGGCTAAGGAGGCAGGGGTGGGGGGTGGGGGGGCAACCGATACTTTTAGATACGCTGAAATTCAACTTCGGATCCTCATTCCTCATTCTACTTAATCTTCTGGAAGAAGATAAGCCAACATCAATCCAACAAGGTTTTCGGCACGTATGATGCATGTGATTAAATTAGTATGATAACCGAAAATATCTAGAATTCTTGATTATGGAATTTGGATATATCTAAGTTTAATTAATTTAATTTATTGTAAATGTATTATCTTAAGGGTGCGTTGTACCAAATAATATTAGAATCTAGAATTTGTAAATGAAATGACCGTCATTTTGATAAAATAATTTGTAACGAAACCAATTTTTCTATACCTTTGTATCTCTTTATAGGCTGTATTTCAGTTCTTAAATTGAGTTATAAGTAAATCTTAATAAATAATATTCAAGAAACAACTTGTAGCTCATTGGTTAAGTCATTTCCCTGCTGTTCCATAACCAATGTGTTTAAATTTTTGCATCCCAATTATTTTATTTGATTTTCTTTTTTGTCGTTTTGGAATCCTGAAAGTCCTCGACTCCATCTCTCACTTTGGACTGCTTGGGTCGGCTGTTCACCCGGTTTGGGTGGCCCATCCGTGCCCCGCCCGTGGGTGTGCGACTCTTGAACCGAAAACTCTTCATTTTCATATACCAAAATTACCCATTTAATCCAGAGAAGTCCCTTCAGCAACTCTATTAACCCACTTTTTATTGCATTTTAATTTGTTTTAATTATCTTTTTAACTCACAATACACTTATATTCCTTTCCTATAAATACCAAGCAATCCTAGCATTCTCTCCCTTTTGAAATTACACTAAAAATTCCTCTCAAAGTTCACCTCTCAAGTCCAAATTCCATCAAGTTCACTCAAGCTCTAGAAGACTTCAAGCTCGCATTTCTCTCGCCTTATCGGTCTCGGTTCTTCTAACCGAGGCTTCTTCTCTTACATCTAGATCAAGCGCAATCCGTAAGTCTCCCCCTCGACTTCTTTCTCTCTCTCTCTCTCTCTTTTCTCTTCTCATCATCACCACAATACGGTTTTTAATAAGCAAATTTTAACTCGGTAATATTCATTGCAAACTTGACATATTCGTTATAATTTTTCATGAAATGATACCAAGAAAATATAGATTACTATCCTATCATCCTTGCAATACATGTCTTATTTAATTTTATATGCATTTTAAAATGGAATTTGCCATGTTAAATAATAGTAGAACGCGACATAATGAATAAATACCATGGTTAATTATTTTTGTTCAATACTTATTTTGTGACATGTTAATGTAGATAGCGCACAGAATAATGACTTACCTCACACATGCACACTTGAAACCGTAAAACCATTAATTTTGATGTTAATCTAAATAATAGAATTGCAATAAAATACCTTCAAATTATAAAAGAGAAATTAATCTATAATCCTTTTTCTTTGCGAGTTTTTGCCTCACAATCCTTTTAGGGGAACCCGTTGTGATGGTGCAGATTATCACACATCTTAGGTTTAGTGAGTGAGACGCGGAGCTCTTTACGGAGCGGGGTCTTAAAAGGAAAATACGTTTTTTAAAAAACAATACTAAAAATCAATTCAACGATATTTAAATAATGAAATAGTTTAATATGCAACTTAAAAGAAAATAAATTTTGCGAAATAGATTTTTAATAAAATACCCCTAAATTGAAAAGGTTAAATTTCTATTAAAATACCTTAAGTTTTCCAAAAGATAGATTTTTCATTAAAATACCATAAACTCTTAAAAGCTAGGTTTTATCACTAAAATACTACGACATCTAAAATATATTTTTATTAAAATTTTTTGACATTTTAATTAACATATTTTTATCAAAAATACTCTCAAGGTTTATTTTTAAAATAAAGTATTTACATAAAACCCCCTCGAGCTTTTAATGAACTAATTTACATAAAATACTTTAAAATTGCCAATGATATATTTTCTTAACAATACCCAGAAACTATACAACTAATAGCTAGCTACTATGTAGGTAGCTAATGGATTTAAGTGGTCTATTCTTTCTTGAGCTTCGGAGAGCCGGAGACAATGAGTGCTACCACTTGCCCCTCTATACACACACACACACAATTCATATCTTCACGAAAATCAAATTGCATGAATATTGACTCAAACATAACCCAACACACGATACTCTACATGACTTGTGCTAAACCATTGCATGCTAGACATGATTTGACTCGAATCATGAATATAACTTGGTACGAATACCTGAATATGACATGAATACTCGAACTTGACATAAATACATGCACTTGACATGAACTCAATTTGACATGAAACTCGTACTCTCTCTTATACTCGTGGTTTGATCTTAGCTTGTGACATTAATTATAGACTAAATTACACAGGGTGTTAAGATAATTTAAGTATGAATCTAATGGAATCTCAGGAGTTCCCGTAGTTCATGAATTCATATCCACTGACACAATATACAATCATGAGGGTCCGTGTTTCTAAGCCTCTGGGGCTCTACTCTTGGTTTTGAAATACTTCAACGGCGGTTGAAGTTCCGTTACTAACACTTGATTCGGACTCGTGATTCCTTACTCCTAGGGTTTTACCCTTGAGTTCTAAAATACTCTTAAAATTGGTTGACATTCATACTTGAACTAACGTTAATTTAGATTACCCTCGTAGAGACTTTTTAAGACACATTACTTCTTACTTCATGTTCACCAACACAAACTTATCAACAACAACAACAACAACTGAGCCTTTTATCCCAAGCATATGGGGTAGGCTACATGAACCAACATGAGAATCACGCCGGGTCCAGCACATGAATCCTCTGTCTCCACTCACTTCTATCGAACAATATACTTTCATTGAGTCCTTTGGCAACCATATCGTTTCGTATCACCTCCATCCATGTTTTCTTCGGTCTCCCTTTTGCCCTTTTGCCATTACCCATATCGAGAGTATCTATTCGTCGAACCGGTGCTTCCATAGGTCTGCGTCGCACATGACCAAACCATCTAAGCCGGTTTTCCCGCATCTTGTCCTCCACGGGTGCCACACCAACACAAACTTATCACATGCTTAAATTAACCAACTCTATGCTTAACCTGAACTGCCATATTTATTAGTTTGCCATGTTTAAATAGTTGCCATGCTTACTTGACATATCATACATGTCTTATAGTTGTCAACACATCATCACAATTCATCATTATTCCATTCTTGGAGACTTACCGAGCACAAGTTCGTTGACGGGTATCCACCATGTTTTTTCTTTCTTTTGAATGTTTGTCAGGTGACTTAGGATCTCAGGTGACTTAGGATTAGAGAAGGTGGAACTGACAGAAGAGGAATACAACCATCTAGCGTCACAGGCCGATTACTAGTTCCATTCAGCATTTTACTTTCCAGTACGCCTATTGTTTAAGGCATCTTGTCATTGTACATTTGTTTTATGTTATCTTGTATCCGTTCAAAACTCTATGGAATTTGGAATGTAACATATATCAGTTGGATTTTATTTCACTTGTCATGTTCTTGTTACATTTTATATTGCTTCTAAACGATTAACGTATTTGTTTCGAGAAAAGACCTCAGAATAAATACGTCATAGGTCTAGTCTCATACCCATTACCACTCTTTTGGGAAGCGAGACGTGACATTATTTTCTATTCAAAATTCTAGTCATTTGATTTTAAAATCCATATGTACTTTGGGTCAGGACTAGCGCGGATACAAAACATATATAGCGTCTACTAATATATCATATATATAAGTAGTATTCGTTTCACGCAGTTATATGATCATATCACATCACAGAATAGCAGAAGTTGATATATGAAATATATGATATACTAGGAGGTCCGTGTTTTAGATTAATCCAGTAACGAAAAACACGGATTCCACGGTCGTGATGAATAGCCAAGCACACATCCCTAGACCCCTATGAGAGCGGCAAGCAATCCTGCCAATTCTAGAGTTAGGCGACCGGTCTCGACTCCTCGAGATAGCCTCCCACTGGACTCTAGAACCCGGTTACTTATACTCCCCGCCTTGGGTCTATCCTAATGCGCTAAAGTAAATAATATATATCGAATTGAGACAACAACCTCAATCCGGAAGTGTCCCAATAAAAGAATAATACATATAATTATTTACATGAATGAAAATAGAAAAACTCTCATCTTATATAAAACCCCCAGCTATTCAATCACGAATCCAATATAACATATCGATAGCAACACAATAACATCATATGTCATCAACGTAAATAAATATGCGTATCCCTAATATCGTTGTCATATAGCAACGAGATCGGAGATACTGCCACATATTATACTTACGGTTGTAGAAAAAATTGAAAACTACAATAATTAGAATCCACATATTTAGATATCATAAACCCGGATTATCACATATTCTGAATTTCATGCCTAACCCTATAAACCTTACATTTAAGTCTCGGATTGAAAACACTTCTCAAAGATTAAGCCGGGCAATTCAACAAGATTCCCGATTAATGATTCGAAAGCTCGTTGGGAAATTTAGTGGATGGTCACACTCCCGAGGCCGTCAACGAAGTGGACTTCAGCGGAACACCGTGGCCGTGAGCACCCGAGTGGATGCACTTGGCCATGGGGTTCTCTTATAGTCACTAGGTCGGGGCAAAGGGGTGTGGTTGTCTACTAGTGTCTTCCGGTAAGTATTTGCGTACGATACGAGATTATGACGGAGTTTCGATCCAAATCCAAACTCTATGGTAATCCATCATTTGAGACTAAAATGCGAGATTTACAAATCAATAACTAGTTTTCACAAAACTAATTAATGTGGATTCCAAAAATTGTATCTCATAACCAAAGGAATATAGACGATGTTAAATATTTTGATCGATATTTCAAACAACACCAATTCATAGAGTTCTCAACCACTTGAGCCTCATTAAAAATATCCAGAAAATCTAAAATGTCAAAATGAAACAGCACATGAAAAATGAGCTCCTAACTCCACCTTTGCGCGGCGGAACCGCGGCCAATACATGGTATAGGCGGCGGTTCCGTGGCCAAGTTGTAGAGCTACGTGCTCATATTTCTTGAGCCTTCATAATTTTACCCGCATGATTTTCTAAGCATTTTTCATTGTGAAAATAATGAAGTTTGAAAAATTGGACAGAAACTAGTAAAATACGGATTTTAAAACGTCGATCGAACACTTTAACTTCGTCTAATACATTCCTAAGCCTCTAGTTTGTCTATGATACCATGAAAGTATGTCTTAGCATCTCTACTTAGTTTCAATGAGTATCAAGTATGCAACTTTAAAAATTTAGAGGTTTAAGTATACTAAACAAGTATTGAACTAGAGAATTAGGGTTTTAAAGTTAGCAAACTAGATCTAATTTAAGTGAAGAGAGTCTACAACCTTTGTAGTCTTGTCCTTCACTTCTAAAACTCCAAGTAGTAGTTCCTAGAATTCTTCTTTGATTCCACTTGAAGAATGGATCGAGTTTGCTTGTAGTCTTCGTCGTCGAAGATGATCCACCTTGAGGCAACTCACACTCAAACTCACACTTCACTAATCAAGGTATTAGTAAAGATAATAATCTATACTAATGGGCTAGAGTAATGTAGGTTGATGAAATAGGAATTTTGCTCACTAAAATGTTTCTTTCTCCTTTTCTTTTCCTCAACCCTAGAAAACTAGCGAGGAGATGAAGATGAAGATGAACTTGAACTTGGAAGTTTGAGAGTGAACCATTAGCTTAAAGATGAGAAAAGATAAGAATGACAAAATTGTTCCCTTATAAAAAATAAATAATGAACAAAAAACGATGGGAAAAATTACCCAAATGGAGCATCACGTGCCCGCACGTGATGCGCCTTGGAGCAAAGATTATAGGCATTACGCTTAACAAATAAGGCTGAAATTGAGCCTCAGGTGCAGGCACGTGAGCATCTATATGCAAACTAATAGGCGCCTTCCTAAAACAAATAACATGCCAGAAACGCTCACGTGCTAACACGTGATGCCTTTAAGCAAATCGGTTTAATGCATGGGGGTCACGTGCTACACGTGAGGGTTCCTAATGCCTTCTGAGTCGATAGAATTAATTTCTAAATAAGAGAGATCAAAACCCTATTTAGAAACTATTTGCTCATATCTTTTTAAATAAGAAAGATTATGCTCTGTAAAACAGAGCACCGTTGGATTAAAGATCCAATGGTGATTAAAAATCACCAAGCTACAGAATAAACTCTGTATGGAAAAATATTTCCCCGATCTTTCTAAATAAGAAAGATTACGCTCTGTAAAACAGAGCACCGTTGGATTAAAGATCCAATGGTGATTAAAAATCATCAAGCTACAGAATAAGCTCTGTATGGGAAAATATTTTCCCAATCTTGTTAAAAACAAGAAAAATATCTTCTGTGAAACAGAAGTCCCTGGATCAAAAATCCAACGGTGGATAAAATCTCCGAATCAATTAAAAAATCTCTCAATGAGAGATTTCCTTAACTAAATCAACAAACTTGCCTCTACTATATAAAGGACTCGAGACTGAAAGGAGAGAGGGAGGAGACCCCCCCATAAGATTTGAGAAACGGAAAAAAGAAGAAGAGTTCTTTTTGAAGAAAAGAAACCCTAGGTAAAAAAGAAAAAGACCTAGAGATCATTTTATCTCCTCTTACAATAGTTTAACTCTTCCAATAAAAAAGAACTTAGTTCTTCCTCTGGTTGAGGTTTGCAGAAGCAGATCTTCCCACAAGTTGAGAATTTAATTCTCATCGGGAAGATTCTGTCAAGCAGTCCCAAAACTTAAAGGAAAGAACTAAATTTGAAGAATTTAATTCTTCCAAAAGTTATAGAAATTTAATTCTTCTGACAAAACTATGGTTTAACCCTGCATAAAAAAAACAACTGAGATCGACTCACGTATTCCCACGTGACCCCTTAAGACAAGTGCTTAGCACTTATAAAAGAAAAAGACAATAAACCCAAAGACAGTTCCCATTTTGGGGCGCCTCACGTGATCCCACGTGACCCCTAATAGTGCTTAGCACCTAGAAAAGAACAGGAGGATAAATCCAAGGGAGGCAGTGCCCAACTTAGGGGCGCCTCACGTGTTCACACGTGATGGCCACAAGATTTAAGTGTTTAACACTTATACGTATAGACAGGGATTCGAACCCAAGAGCACCACACCAACTTTTAGACGCCTCACGTGCCACACGTGAGCGCTCCAAATTGTAGTGTTTAACATTGCTTTAGAGCCTCACGTGGGAGCACGTGAGCGCCAAACATTTAGCAGTGTTTAACACCGTGAGAGGCCAACCTTAGCTCAAATTAGCCAAGTCTCCCGAGGCCAAAATCTTTTGACCATCAATTAACTGAGCCCTCCTATATTCAGGTCTCACCAAATCGATCTTAGTTCCAAAGATGGCCAATAATCCCCTGATATATGGCATCTAAAATGATGTTCGTTCCACCACGATCTCTCCCTTCAATCTAGAGTTCGGTTCAAGGGTACATCTCTCCACACCTCTGATACATGTCGTTGTAATTCTTCAACGATGTCAGAGAGGTGGAGGGTCCCGACAACCAACAGCTCTTGGATGCACTCTCAAACCTATAAGCATACCTCTGTGGACCGTAGTGTCCTTAAACTAGCTGTGGATCGCAACGTCGTTAAAATAAAACGATAGAGCCCAAATACTTTTTCGTTGGATAAAAAATGATCCCGTACCCCGTTAAGTAGATCTTAGTCCAATCTCGGATGAACGTATCCTTAACAAATATTTAAGTTGATCTTAATTTCAAACAAGGTTAACGATCCTTAAATCAAACCAAACCTAAATCTAAGAAAATACAGATTTGGACTAATCCACGCCCTACGGGCGACAACACAAATTAGTTTCCGTATACACTCCACGGGCAACCAAAAATTAAAATAAACACACACGACACGAAGTGACCTTCTGGAGCAGGAGAAAGTGGTTACCGCGATGCGGTAACGTAATTAACTGCAGGGGCTTGTGCCTGCAGGGAAGAGCATCCCTGTAAGGCTACGTCAGCGCCCCGGCCATCAATCCGTGGCCAAACGCGGAACAAAACTTTTCAAAACGGCGCTAACGGAACCCTAAAACCCGGATCGAACCATTAACCCTATACTAGTTCACTGTTAAAGAGTTTAGAGAGGTTATACCGATCGATCCGTATCCTTAGGTCTTCAACCTCTGCCCAAGCTCCTCACGGCTGCCCCGATGTAGTTCGCTCTCCGGTCTCCCTCGTTGAAGACGATCCAAGCCGAGGATTAGTAATACGGGCTCCCGCTTTAAAAATCGAAGCAACTCGAGTATCCAGTTTGCTAGCCTAGATGCACAAGATGAAGGAGAGAGTGTGTGTGAATACTTTGTCTCAAGACACCCTAGGATTCTCATCACATGAGAGAGATAGGGTGGAGATTGAAGAAGAAGCCATGAGAGGAAAGTGTGAGCTCAAGTTGAAGGCAAGTGAAGAAAATTGGCTAAGTGTTTCTTGTGTTCAATTTTGTGAGAGAGAGAAACCAAAGAAAAGCCTTGGCAATCAAAAAAGATCTACCCCCTCATTTATTGCCCACAACAAATATCCTAGCTATGCCAAAAATCCTCATGTCACAATGAATGCAAAACCATGAGTCACAAGTGCATGCACCAAAAGTCCAAACCAAAAAGAAATGAGTCACAATTTCCTCACACATTAAAACATTTAAAACTAAATGATTTAATCCAAATGAAATGGCAACCCTAAAGTAAACTTGTAACGGATTACAAGAATACCCATCTTCTGTACATACATACCTGCATCCGTATTCCGACTGAATACGAATACAACTAGACGAATGTAATCCAACAATATAATACTAGGATCCGGCTTAAACCAAAGCCCACTAGTATTATCCGTCCGACCATGATCCGTGCACAAGTGCACATATATGATCGAACTTTGCCATAAAACCATACGGCCTCTACAACGTTTCTCCCGAACTAGGGAAACCCTCTGTGTGGGACTCTGAAGGCTCGTCAATACGCTGGCAGTGGGTTTAACCACAAACACGTCAGTGGCACTAGCTGTACGTAACGGCTATCCAGGTATTGAGCGAAAGGGAGGCCGACCAGCGAACTCATCCAGAAACCCTACTGAGCCCGACAGTGACAATATCCGTACAGTCTGGTCCGTTCGTCTATGAGTATTGCATATCGGGCCTAGTGGGATAGTAAACGTTAGACCCCTAATAGCGGTATAAGTCGTGTCAGAGTGTAGCCCAGAACACCCTGAGAAACTACTGGAATACCTACCAGTAAATCTCACTTGCCCTGGCCAGGGTTTTTGTGTAATGGCTCTCCAAACACAGCGCAATATCAACCCCCAATACCAGGAGAGACGAATCCCCTGACGATCCGCTCAATGCCTCCATGTGGCTCGGGACTGTACCCAACTAAAACCTGTTTGCACGGCTCCTTTGATCCGTGGTAGGGTAGTAATAAAAGCACAGTAGGAACTCACACGAGACAAATGACCATCTCAGGTCGATAGACTAACCTGTACACATGTCACCAGGGAACTGCTATCTAACGATAGGTATAATACCAACTAACATGTTCCCTGCGAGTCCGTCCGGTGTACTCATAACCCAATAAGCACCTGTATACATCTTAGGTGAACCAATTGACACCAATGGCTTGTGAAACCGGCCATCGCCCCTCGTCGGGGTCTCGATCCGTATACACTAGACTACTCTCGGAGTATCGATGCCCAGTCTCGAAACTCCCACGACTAAGGACACTTTAAGGATGTGCTTATAGACTACCCAACTCTCATGTATATGATCGCCTTCATACAGCTGGTAGTCAAGAAAGAATCCTATGGGCTCTATCAATATGCAATAGTGATATGTAATGTCACCTGAAGCATGTACATGATGATAAAGACAAACCAGATAGCATACTATCATCTCGAGTAAGACTGTTCTACCAGTATAGGTCCTCCCTCAATCATTGCAATCATGTGCCTGCGATCCAATAATTGACTTGAGAGCACTATAACCAACAATCTCCCACTTGCACTTAAGGCTAATTATTGCGATGCCACATACTCACAGCCCGTGTGATACCGAACACCCAACTTCTCTACTGATCAGTCTCACAAAGCTTGTTTGTGAAACTCTTGCGTTCGAGAAATAGCCTCAGTGAGTGGATCCGCCCTGATGTTTCTTTCTATGTCTCTCTTAATCTCAAGTTCGCGGAGAAAGCCATCTCCCGAAATGAGTAATACCTGTCTTAGAATATGTCTAGATATCTGATGGGACCCAGTTGACAAATGAACTCTAAATCCAACAAACTTCTTAGACTGTATCGTCAGTATCCCGCGTCATACCTCCCTCAGTATCCGCTTGGACCACCTGTCCAAACTACTGCCCCTTGTTAGAGGGAAAACTATAACTCCGACAGTCACTCTGTCATCCAGGTCATTTTGGAAGCCTGGAATGATAACGGTCTCTCGAAGGAGGCTGCCGTTATCATATCTCTAGAACATCCACTTATGTTCATAAACTGCTTCCGAATGTTTCTCCAGGATTGGATTAATATAAACTTTTTGCAGCTAGTACAAAAACAATATCTGGTGTGGTACTTGACATCTCATGATCGACTCAATAGCCTAAGCAAGTGATATGCCAATCATGCACATCCCTCTCCTCTCTAGTCTGTAAGATAGCTTTAGAGAGGGTGACTCCATCACCTGCAGGTACACTACCATGCCAGGAGTCGTCCATTCTAAAACACCTTTAGAATGCTGTCTAAGTACCCAGATCGGGACACTTCCCAAATCTAGATCTAAAACCATAGATCTAGTGACCAAAATGCCTAATATTATATCCATATCCTATGTGGAGAAACCACTGTGTGACAACCACAGTATAATCGATTGTAGGATAGGAATTTTACTTCCTATAAAGTGCATGTCATCCAAATACCAGGACATTACACCCTACTACCTTCTCAACAGATCCATCCCCTATTCTGATGAAGTCAAAGTCTATAACTGTCACATCAAAAATAGATGATATATCTCCGCTATATCTGCTTTAGTCTATAAATAGACATAAGCTTCTTGTCCACTATGCTTCCGCTGCTCCCACCGACTACAACAACCCTTTAGCAGAGTCATATACACGTGCACTTCTAAAGCTAGTTTAAAACGACGTTATACTCATCCTCCTGCCGGGTCTCATAGTCTGGAACAATAGTAGTGTCAAGTCTGGGTAAACAAGAACCTCCCTGTCACCGTCTTTGAGGATACCGAAGTACCTCTCGGACGTCTGAGGTTACCCACCATATCTGCGGAGTGGCTAATGGAATGTCAAACCTGATTGAATCTTTTGGTCCTATTAAATTTTCAGTAATCGTTTGTGGTTCTGGAATCACTTCCAGTTCTACCATATTCCCACTACCGTTTTCTGAAAAAGTCCATTTTACTAAAACTGTGGTGAGTCAAGAACAATATCACTATTGATCTTCCAGATGGTAGAAAGTTAACCCTCTTCATAACCTGGGTTAACCCACAAACAACCATTACTGAAACGTGCCTTGAGTTATCCAGAGTCTGGTTTTAAGCATAAGCCGGACAACTCCATTTACCTTAACTTCGTTAAGATATAAACCATTCTATATACAATATAGAAACAGAGGCACTGATTTAATTGAAACCAGATTCAAATCATACAGTTGTCTCCAGTGCATGTCAACTAAATGGAGAGAGGCCGATCAACATTACTCAACTTAGTAGTACATCCAAATATGAGTAATCTGAAAGAGAAGTAAGTTCTCAAAATCATTACTATCAGCTGAATACCCAACACAAGTATCTACATCTTCGATCACCTTCAACAATCCTGATACTTGCAATACATGGTTCTCTACTTTATTCTTGTACCTATAACTTCTCAAAACTTGGACCCTGTATTTCTATGAAACATGTGTCTAAAACTTGAGAAGTCACAAGTAAACAAAATATAGTACGAGGACCAACCCCTATGTCCTAATGGACACTAGACAACATACAATACTTTGTATAAATCCCCTGAGTTTAATAACTCATATGCTGTGCATCGTAGGTTGAAAACTGTACTTATGGTTAAGAAGAATTACACCGCTGTTTAATACTCCTTACCTAACCATCAACTGATATAGGTAAATGTCATAGACATAATTTCAAAAAGTTAGATCTCACTTTATAAAATAAACATACAGATATATCAGTTTGAAATTGGTGCATAACAACGGATATTCAAAACAAAAAAATTGCCGTCTGGCAAAACCCTAGGTGATTTCCTCAAATATCACCAATTACAACGAATTCCGATATAATGAGGATGATCACCTAATTCCCAATAATTTACTCCCACTCATCATCTGTAAAACCATACAGATGCGAGAATCATACCTGGTAAATACATACCCTTGAGTAAGGATCTAATTGGGAAATCAGTTTTCAATTAACAACGCATAGTGAAAATGAAACATGAAAATATTTTGAAGGGGTATCCGGGTATTCCTAGTAATGCCTCTTCCATTATCTAGATTCATGACTGTAACCGTATATTTCGTTGCCATATCTCCAAATCCCTTTATTTGTCTTTACTCATTACCTTCTGTACACCACTCTTAGGCTAAATGGTTTTCTTCCTTCCCTACCGTTCAGCACCAGCCTATGCTTTGGAAGAAGACTAACCAATAAGCGTAATAGGTGTACCCTCATAATCCTAGGAGTACTCGCAATCTGAGAGAAGGTAATGATAAAGGAGAACAGAATAAGCCTTATTCTATTTCTCCTGAACCAAAATCTATCCTCGAACTGGAACAAGTTCCTTCGAGTTTGTATATAACCATACGATGGATTATCCAATAACTGTGGATCTTCGTAGTGATACAGGATGTTCTGGAGAAATTCAAAGTTGAAATAGGAGTGGTGATGATATACGTGGTTTGGTCGTGAATCATAACAGTCGCAATTTACTTTGCCCTTTTTCTAATTTCTTTATTTGTCTTTACTTATTATCTTCTGTACACCATGCTTAGGCTAATTGGTTTTCTTCCTTCCCCACCTTTCGGCACCTGCCTATGGTTTGGAAGAAGACTATCCAATAAGCGCAATAGGTGTACCCTCTCCTAATCCTAGGAGCCCTCACAACCTGAGAGAAGGTAAAAGGAAAAGACAATTGAATAGTCCTATTCATTTTCTCCAGAACCGGAAACCATCCTCGAATCTGAAACAAGTTTCTTCAAGTTCGTATGTAACTATACGATGGTCATATCCAATAACTGTGGATCTTCATAGTGATACGGAATGTTCCGGGAAAAATCAAAGGGTAAAAGTAAGAGTAGCAATGAGGTATGCAACTCTGACAATCCAAAAGCCAGTGTTTTAAGAAAGTTCGGTTAACTTGGTTACTGAGTTATAGTCTAGGATCAGGACATGGTCGCTGCCAAAGAGAGAGAGAAAAGAAACACTCTGCGTGCACTCTAACCTAGATCAGAATGGTTAATCGCTTTATCTAATCAGGATGTCTCCCACTGTATCCTCAAATTCTCCTCCACACCTGAAAGAAGAATTAGTCGGGATCATCTAAAATCACCCGAGGAGTAAACCAACTCATCAGTGGGTATCGGGATCTAACTATCATCGCATGATAACCTGATGGAATCCATTCACGTTATCACACTCCAGAAGGTATGCGCATTTCTGGCAAATTTCCTGTATATTTGAAACTCCCGATGTGATTTTTACCCCATGCTCTTATGACCTTGACTAAGGCCAACAAATCATAAGTCACATGTTAAGTTCTACCCTTCATTGTCCAGGTTAATTTGAACCCACCCGTACTCGCCCTTGACTAGGGCTAACAAGGCTGTACGACTGTCCCAATCCAACGCATCTATCTATGCAACAGAAAAGTAACAAGTAGCTACCATACACTATGCCTTGACTAAGGCCAACAAATTTAGCATGAATACTAAGTGCTACCCGTCTGAAATGACGGAGGGCTACGAATGGTTTTTGGCGAAAAACCTTTAACGTAATGAACTTGATATCGTTGAAGGAACCGGATAGCTTTTTATAAATATATAATGGCGAAAACCTTTGCTAAAGAGGTCACTCCCGGTGAAGGGATCTCGGCTCTTTCCTCGTCGAATGAGGTGCAGGATATTCTCACTGAATACCGCGGTGCAAAGCAAGAAGTAATCGACTATAGTGAAGTTATTACCCTGATGCAAACTCCTACCCAAGGGGTCACTCCCGATGAAGGGATCTCGGCCCTTGCCTCGTCGAATGAGGTGCTGGATATTCATAACCGAATACCGCTGTGTAAAACAAAAGAGAACGTCCTTGTAATAACAGCTTTTTAAAAATTGTTCCAACAACATCATATAGGTCTGTTTTACTTGCATTGATCAGAATCAATGCAGTCCCATCATTTAATCATACCACAAAAGAACGAAAATATGATGTACGTATATGCCATCCGCATTCGCCACTGGGTCCCATCATCTCCCGTTAGGTCACTTAATTAACGACAGAGCGGGGACTGGACTAGCGCGGGTGTAAAACATATACAATATCTATTAGTGTGTGTGTGTGTGTGTGTGTGTGTGTGTGTGTGTGTGTGTGTGTATAACAATATATAATAATCGCTCCAGGCGTGATAAATGCAACATCACAGACACGCGATAAGCATCACAGAACAATACAGATAATCTGGGAGCCCCGGGTTTCCTTTGAGCCGCAAGTGAAACCCGACGATCCCCTGGTCGTGTGGATAGCCTGTGCAATGAAAACTTAGACCCCTACGAGCGCGACAAGTTTCCCACCAAAACCAGAAGTGAGACAGCCCCTTTCATCAAAGTGAATAGGCCACCCGACACTTCACGGAATCTGGTAACTTGAGCACCCCTCCTTGGGTCAACCTGTACCCCCTACGAGTGCGGCAAATAGCCCGCCAATTCTATAGTGAGGCCCACTCCTTCTCAATGCCATGAGATGCGGACCCGTTGTCACGTCCCGAAAGTACGGAATATGACCGGCACTTAAACCATGAAACGTCTCGAGGCGTACGTAATCTAAGTAAGCTGAAAACCCAGAAATCCAAACCAAGAAAAGTAGTAGAGTGAAGAAAAAACCAACTTAAAACAAGTAGTTTTAATAGCATAAGCCGAATTATGTGTTTTAAAAACATCAAGTATTTTCTGAAAATTTCGGCAGAGTCTCCTTTGTAAATACTGGCCCCCAAACGGGATACAACATGAATAGTATACGAAATCAATAAAAAGGGCATCCCCAAGCGGGAGCTAGCTCTTCGTTAATCGACGGTCACAACCACATAAGCAATATAATATACAACGCCAAGGGCGAGGATCGAAACTCAAAAGGAAACTGAAAACAACAAGAAATCCATAGAAATACAACGCGCGACTCTAAGGTCGAAAGAATAAACATCACTGGTCTCTATCTCTGAAATAAATACATGTTTGGTTGATGGAATTTACTAGATACAACTGAATAATATATACAAGGTATAATGATGGGTACGATACAAATAAACCCACCTACTAGCAAGTCACCCGAAAGAAGCAGTGCCAGCAAAGCCGTAAAGAAACCGGTACGGCAAAACCTGCAAGAAATTGTGGCATAACGGGGGTGAGTTGCCAACTCGTGAGTAGAAAAACATCTACGAACAGAAACCGCATGAACAACGCAATCCTAGGTCATATGATCATAATATATCCTCAAATATATAACCAGCAGCCTATAACAATGGCTAGGGTACATGTCTAACCCAAGTGTAATCCCATGTGCCCGTGTCAGTGCCTCAGGTAGCAATATATCATATGGATGATGTATGAATGCATGAAATAGAATGCATATACTGAAGAAAACTACTTTCATAATTTAGTGAGATTTCTGTATCTTTTTAAAAACGAGGTATCATAAATGAAATCAACATAAACAGTGTCTAGTATCGACACAAAACAAGTATCCAAATATCTCGATATCTTTGTGTCGCAATCTCTGTGCCTCAATATCTCAAAATCTCAATGTCTCAATCTCACTATCTAGGGCGCCGTCAATCCAGACCGGCCCCTACCATCAATCTCAAGACCACGACGGTATCCTCCGGATATCCGACGCGTCGGGTAAAATCACCGGTAGGTAGTGCTCCCCTGCCAGGCTCACATCGTCATCACCACGCGCTTCTTGCCCTGGGGTACCTTACCGGGTCCACCATATACCCGAAACGGTTCATCCGTCTCCTCGAATCGGGTCTCAAAATCCATCAGCAAACTCATGGTGGACGACTCATACATCATGGGAAAACTGCGCTTTTCATTTAAAAAGAGAGAGAAGAAGTTTGTATAAGTTTTGCGGTTTTCCCCCAAATCCAGAAAATCTCATGGAAATCCGAATCCAAAACCTCAATAGCACGTAAAATAGTGAATATATGCATGAGAATTCATGAATGCGGCATAACAATGAATAACAGTATGCATGAAGTGACAAGTAATAACTACAATGTCTAAACTGGCATATAAGGCAAGTACACTAATATCATGTCAAAACTACTATCTAACAAGCTAAGTCAAGCAATAATATTCTCTAAGTGTACGTGACATGGCAATTACCGATGAAGATGTGTGTGAGCCGGCAAGTAAGTGTACGTGGTACATACGCATCATCGGTAATGGTGCTAGTGTCTTAACAGCATTATATCAATAATGGAATATGAATCACAATAAATATACGATGAGGAGCAACAACAATAATGAGCGGGAGCTAAATACTAGACACAAAGATAACACATCTATATTTAATATAAATCTAGTCTAACAACTACACTAAACTAAAGGGCTAAGCTAACTGGCTACTGAAGGTAAGGAAACCGCCTAATCTCTGAGTCGATACATATACCTACATGCATATGTTAGTCGGTGA
This sequence comes from Agapanthus africanus, assembly GCA_030015575.1. NCBI lineage: Eukaryota > Viridiplantae > Streptophyta > Magnoliopsida > Asparagales > Amaryllidaceae > Agapanthus > Agapanthus africanus. The sequence goes on from CM057343.1 coordinate 464,532,497, forward strand.
TCCTGCCTCAATAATATCACATCCGATACCATATCTATAATCAGACATTCCCAAGTCAATAGTGTGGATCAAACATCAATATATAGCTCGTACGTAAATTCGTCGTACGGCATCCCCAAATCTGGGTACAGGTCAGTATCACATTCATCAAATTAATCATTTGGTATCCTCTTTATCAAAGATCATAATCCGGGGTACTGATCTACGTCTAGTACAATACTAATATCATTTATCTAATCATGATCTGACTGTTGATCTACAGCCTCATACAAACCGATATCATCATCATATATCGTCAAAAAGAGGTATACATTGCCTAATGCGACCTATTATAAATATCTTAACATATCTTATTTCATATCACGATCGCATATCAACCATTCAATGTATAACACTATTCACATGTATCGTCATCCCAAGATCCGCTATAACATCAAGACGTATCTCAAGTACGAATCCTACCATATCACCGTTCTCGCGGTCTCAATCAAATCTTATCGACTCATCTCAAATCCCAAATACTATCCTCAAATCCAGTATGTGAACACATAGTCCCATACCCATGTGAACACATAATAATATAACCCCATATAAGCACATATGAAAGAAGAATGTATGCAAGTATGGGTGTGTGTGTGTGTAAATGTGGTGCAACCTCTACTCTAGGGTCTCGCAACATTAAACTAATCCGATCACACCCAAAATCCATCTATGTCATCAATACTCTCGAACAATATATATACTCAATATATGTGTGTATACATATTCGTATACATCACCATGAACTGCGGGGGTGCTATATGCCATCCATCCGACTTCTCCCCGTAGATATAAATCTACTCACCTAGTCCTCGCTCGCCGGTGCTGACGTCGCCATGCGCTTGCTTGTCGTCTCGAAGTCCACATGGGGTACCTACATATCATAACGCACCGTACGCATTAAAATCCGACTCATTACCAAAACGACACACGAATCCCACATAGGTCAAAACCTATGGTTGCTTTCACAAATCAACCCAAAAACCCTCGACGTCGGCGTACAAATGCCAAACCATCGAGAAAAACACAAACACACTCATTTGCACATTCACAAGCACTAATTATAATATAAAATAGTTTAAAATTCACAAAAACCCCAAACTCACCTTAAAAACTATTTTTCCGAAAACCTAGCAAGCGGAGTTTACCGTTTTTAATACAAATCTTAATGTTTTAGCGAAACTAGTGGTTACAATATTCACTAATTAGCTTAAATAGGCCACATGAACATTTACTATATTTTTAATCTTGCTAAATTCCCTTAAACCAAAACCTAGTTAGCACAAATACCCTTTGTGTTCAAAACTTGAAGTTTTAACCAATAAAAACATTTCAACAATTTTTTTGTGGCCAAAATGCTCACTAAATAACTTAATTAAGTCACCCAAACCCAAACTAAATTTTAAACTCGCTAATTATAATAGATCTAAAGAAACTAGTTTGCAATTAGCTTAATTAGAATAATTTAGATGTAAAAATTAGCAATTTTAGCACTTAGATTACACTTTGCATGACTTAGCATGTTAACTACACTATGCAAACATAAACATTTTAATCAAACCCTAACTTGATTTTAAAAACCCAATTCTAGAATTTCCAAACCCTAACTTTAAAATTTATAACTAGCAATTCAACCAATTTAACACTTGAATACAATAGATTATCATAATTAAACAACAATTTAGCCATAAGGTTAAGAATTTACCCCACAATTATCTTGAGATCTAACAAGAATCTAGCCTCCCAAACATGCTTCTCTTCACTAAGATCCATACAAGAATAGCTAAGGAAAAATGGGTAAGGTTTGTATTTGGAAATTTGTGAGGTTTTACTTGATTTTTCTTGGGATTTTTGGAGAGAAATGAGATGAGAAGGGGGGCTGCTGTTGGGATGAAGGGAGGGGAGGCTCGGCTAGATCTTGAGGGGGAGAGGAGAGAGAGTGAGGTGAAGAAAGTATTTGGTCCACATAAAAGTCAAAGCCCATACCCATTTATCTATTCCTTCTCTCTTTATTCTATTCATTTCCTTTTATCAAAAGAAGTGGGGACATGGGGGGAATGGGGCTGCTAAAAATTCAGCCAAGGAAGGGAGGAAAAACGTTGAGTGTGAGTGTGGGTGTGGGAAAAAAAAAGATAAATATTATACCCCAAAACCATTTACACTAATTTCACCAAATAAGCCTTTTTTCTTTAATATTTTCTAAAACCGTTTAACAACTTCATTTCATTTCAAAAACAACCTGTTAAAATTTTATTTAATGTGTTATGATGCACAAAATTTGTTTCAACTCATTCCAATTTGTAATTTTCCCTAATTAAATTTATTAGTGACGGTTTAAAATAATTAATTTCGGAAATTTTTTCAGAAAATTAGAAATTTTACCAATGGCTCAATAAACACCAAATACTAGCAATTACATAGCTAGAATATATATATTTAATTTTATAATAAAGATATTTGTATTTTGACTTTTTACAGAAAACTCTCTTATTTTACCGATTTTTCCGAAATTTCACCGAAACGATTTCAAAACGTTACAATCTTCCCCCCTTAAAGAAATTCGGTCCCCGAATTTAATTTAAAACTCCCCCCAAATACTAAAACATTTCAGCAAAACCATGATGAATCTACAACAAACACAGCACAACACAGAACATCAACGTGAGTGTCACGTTCGCAAACCCGTTTAAAAGAACTATAGCAATTAGAAAAGTTGTACCGCTCGAATGACATTCACGGTCGCAGATAGCCATGCCAAAAAGCCTCATGTCACAATGAATGCAAAACCATGAGTCACAAGTGCATGCACCAAAAGTCCAAGCCAAAAAGAAATGAGTCAAAATTTCCTCACACATTAAAACATTTAAAACTAAATGTTTTAATCCAAATGAAATGGCAACCCTAAAGTAAACTTGTAACGTATTACAAGAATACCCCTCATCTGTATATACATACCTGCATCCGTATTCCAACTGAATACGAATACAACGAGACGAAAGTAATCCAACAATATAATACTAGGATCTGGCTTAAACCAAAGCCCACTAGTATTATCCGTGCACAAATGCACATATATGATCGAACCCTGCCATAAAACCATACGGCCTCTACAACGTTTCGCCCGAACTAGGGAAACCCTCTGTGTGGGACTCTAAAGACTCATGAATACGCTGGCAGTGGGTTTAACCACAAACACGTCAGTGTCACTAGCTGTACATAACGGCTACCCAGGTATTGAGCGAAAGGGAGGCCGACGAGCGAACTCATCCAGAAACCCTACTGAGCCTGACAGTGACAATATCCGTACAGTCCGGTCCGTTAGTTTATTAGTATCGCATATCGGGCCTAGGGGGATGGTAAACGTCAGACCCCCAATAGCGGTATAAGTCGTGTCAGAGTGTAGCCCAGAACACCCTAAGAAACTACTGGAATACCTACCAGTAAATCTCACTTGCCCTAGCCAGGGACTTTGTGTAATGGCTCTCCAAACACAGCGCGATATCAACCCCCAATACCGGGAGAGACGAATCCCCTTATGATCCGCTCACTGCCTCCATGTAGCTCGGGACTGTACCCAACTAAAACCTGTTTGCACGACTCCTTTGAGCAATGGTTGGGTAGTAATCAAAGCACAGTGTGAACTCACACGAGACAAATGACGATCTCAGGTCGATAGACTAACCTGTACACACGACACTAGGGAACTGCTATCTGACGATAGGTATAATACCAACTAGCATATTCCCTGCTAGTCCGTCCGGTGTACTCATAATCCAATGAGCACCTGTATACATCTTAGGTGAACCAACTGACACCAATGGCTTGTGAGACCGGCCATCGTCCCTCGTCGGGGTCTCGATCCGTATACACTAGTCTACTCTCGAAGTATTGATTCCCAGTCTCGAAACTCCCATGACTAGGGAAAATTTAAGGATGTGCTTATAGACTACCCAACTCTCACGTATATGATCGCCATCTTACTGCTGGTAGTCAAGCAAGAATCTTATGGGCTCTATCAACATGTAATAGTGATCTGTAATATCACCTGAAGTATGTACATGATGATAAAGACAAACCAGATAGCATATTATCATCTCGAGTAAGACTGTTCTACCGGTATAGGTCCTCCCTCAATCATTGCAATCACGTGCCTGTGATCCAATAATTGACTTGATGACACTATAGCCAACGGTCCCCACAATCAAAAAACCCCTCATAACGAGGGGGAATCTGACGAAATCTACTACAACTGCCGCATCTGTCTAAACCTTCGATATACGGTGCCATAAATCAACTTGGTATCTTCGGAGAGGTAGATAGATAAAACCAAATAGTATCTTCTCCCAAATGCAGGCAAGACGTCTGTCTTTCCGATTTTCGGCGGTGAACAGATTCTGGCATGCTCGGTGGGACCTTTTCCTTTTTCCACTCCACACTTGGTATGTCATGTTCACGAACGAATCACGGTTTAATATGGATGCCGCTGGATTCAAGGTACTAAGATTTGGTGTCTTGCTCCATGCAGAAATGAAGATGACTTCGATGGCTTCCAACTGCACCAATTGCAACAGCAACTCTCACTCTGTCCCTGCTGGAGGAGTAACTTATGGGCCCCAAGCGGCCTCCATCTTTGCGATGCCGGTGGAACAGGTGACTCGGGCCACTACTGGACTATTTTTTGGGACCATGCTACCGCCAATAAGCTTCGATGCCTCAATGCCATCACAAGAGGCTCCAAAGAAGTCGGTCTTTGATTAGATTGCAACCACCACGGCCTCTCTCAATGGGTCATCCAAGTCTGTCGCTTCAGTCTTCGATAGGCTGAGCCAATGCTCCAGTGGGCCCGTAAAGAGGCCTGCAATACCTGAAGGGATTATCCCGAAGCGGATAGCCATTCCAGCTCCGATAGACGAAGTCGTCAAAGGGGATTCTCCTGCTAAAGGATCGGTCTTCACAAGACTGGCCGTTCCAACTCCCGCTTCGGGCGAAGTCACCAAGGCTGCATCCCTATCAAAAGATCGGCCTTTGCAAGATTGACTGTTCCCTTTTAGCGGACGTCGGTTTTTAACAGGCTGACACCAACAACACCCCATCAGAGCAGAGGGCATGACGAAGTCGCTCCGACAATAGAGATGGTCCCATCTGCACGACATGCTCGACGTCGCCACTGGATCCGAGTGAGGAAAGCTGGGGGCAGTTCCCCCTCTGGACTTACCCCACCAGCTCCAATGGTGGAAATTAATGCTGCTGTTCCAACTGGGAACAGCTTCGAGCTACTCAGGATAGTGCGCAAAAACTCTCCAACCGCCATATTGAAGCAGTCTCCTTCACCTGCCGAAAGCATCACATAGGTGAAGCTGGAACAACCTCCTCGGCGGTTGTCCTCCAAGATCCACAGAGTCTGGAGGAAAGTCCGAGACTCTGTAACTGACAAAGATTATTCTCGCTGGCTGAAGAAGTCGAAGGTTCGCTAAGAAGAGGACCATCCCTCCGTCGTACCACGGATGGTGTCATCTGCATGGGTGCCTGCCACAACGGCCCCATCAACTTCGACCTCCCATAAGAGGAGAAGGCCGGAAAATATCCCCATACCTGCGGTAAATTTCAAAAGCAGTGGACCCAAATGCCCAAGCCTGGGGTATGGTTGTGCATACCGTCTATATGGCATCCAGAAAAGAGGATAGTCGTGCTTCCACGGGTCATCGACCACTCACACGGTCTGTGACGAAAGCTTAGGAGCAACAACAAAAGCTCCAGGAGATGTTGACAAGGATGGCCGCACTCACTGGGCAGAAAGAAAGCTCGGAAGCATCATCGGAGCAATGCCAGGAGCAGGAGACCGACACCGAATTCCTACGAAGGGTGCTTGAAAAGAAAGATAAAGAGGCCACGGAACAAGCGACTAATTTAAAACAAATGGTGCTTCTGTTCCAAGACATAGTGGGAATGATGATCCATCCAGATCCTCCAGCTGAAGACCCTCCAATAATCATTGAAAACGACAGAGGGGAGACATCAAACCCTCCTCCGGCTTTATCAGCAGCCAGGGAGGAGACGATCTCTAAAGCTGCCCTTGATGACTACATAGCTCAACAAATACGAGTTCATCAAGCGAACGAAGCGGCAGTCCGGGTCGTTAGAACTGGGCGACCTTATCCAGGATGGTACGACCAAATTAAGTACCCGCCAGGATATACAATCCCCAAATTCCATGTATATAAGGGGATGGAAAATCAGCATCAACATGTTGCTCAATTCAGAGCTTTGTGTGGTAATACCGGGGGCGATGAAAAACTGCTGCTTCGCCAGTTTTTTGGTAGCTTGTCGAAGACGGCATTTGAATGGTACTCCGAGCTCCCAAATGACCCTGTCAAGACATTTACGGAAATGGAACTACTGTTCACACAGCGGTTCGCAAGTGCAAGAGAGCGCACCCCAATTACGGCATTAATCAACGCCAGAGTGAAGCCGGGAGAGACCAGGGTTCAATACGCAATTCGGTAACGTAACCTATGGTCAAGGTGTGAACAGCGCATAGAAGAAGCTCCTGCTGTGGGCATGTTCATGGGGACCCTTGATCCTTAGGCAACTATATCCCAGTTTATGATCTTCAAGCCGACCACCTTTCAGGCCCTGATTGACAAACTGGCCCAAATGGACCAGATGGGCCATAGGCCGTCCTCTTCAAAGATAGATCTTTAGAATGAAAAGGGCAAAGGGAAAGCGACCTTCGTCGCCAACGCTCAACAACAATCGAGTGACCTGAAACCGGTTGCTCTCCAAAACAACAAACCAAGATCCCTCGAAGAAAAGTCGAGACGTTCTTACTCGTTCCCCCGGGATAAAATGAGGAGACTATTTGAACTGGCGGTGTGCAACATGCTCATCACTCTGCCGGATCCGAGACGCCCACTGCAATCAGGCGACGTCAATAATCCCAATTATTGCCCCTACCACCGAATAGTGGGCTACCCAATCGAAGATTGTTACGTCTTTACAAACTGGGTCGAAGACCAGTATCAACAGGGTAAATTCGTGCTGTCCGAAAACTGGAAGGTAAACCCGCCGCAGCAGCACACTCCTAAAAAGATGGATACGCCGGGGGCATCATCCTCATTTGTAGGAGAAGCTCCGTGGGAAGTGGTCCTTTCAGCTAAAACTAAAAGGATGCTAAAGGATCTTCAAGCATGTCAAGCGATTAGGTAGAAAAGCCCGCTGGAGCTTGAAATTATTGACGAAATGTTGAAACCGCGCCCAACGCTGAAAGTTGGTAACGATGGGCAAAACCTCCAGGCCAAGCCTCTGAAATCTTTAAAGAAAAAGAAGAAGGCCATGAAGTCCGTGCAGCTCAACGGCAATCGTACGGGTCTGCAAAAGTACATCGACGCACTGGAGGAATACAACCAAAAAGCGCGGACCCCAGTCACATTGGAAGAATTCTTTAAGCATTTTCTTAAGAATGGAAACAGTGACTTTGATGAAGTAGACGATGCTTCAGAAGAGCCCGAGGATTATGTGGCAAGCTGCCACATGATCTTTCACTGTCGATAAAAGGCAAAGAAGCTCCTGACGTAGAGAAACTGGGGGCAGATCCAGAACCAAAATCCATGGAACCGTCAGATGACCTGATCGACAAGCTGTTGAACGAAGCCCTCCAAAAGAGCGAAGCTGACCGAAGATGTGAAGTGGCCATATACGAAAAGGCCAAGCGTTGGCGTCAAGCTGAAGGAGCCCCGGTAATGAGAAGTTGTAAAGTACCCCAACCGGATCGAAGCGCACCTGCTACCAGCAAGAGCAGAATCAAGGTAGAGAAGCAGTTCGCCAAAGCTCTGTCAATGGAAATGAAGCTGCCACCTTTTGAAGGAAATACTCCAGGGAGTATGTGCCTCGACGAAGCGGATATACATCTAAACTACTACTTGTACCATCGGAGGGTCACATACCCTACTGAAGAGTGCAATGCCTTCAAGAAGTGGTGGCAGGGATACGTTGCCCATCGACAACACTTTAAGCGGATGAAGCGCAAAGACCATCGAGATCAGAGAAGCGCGAAAGACGAGTGTGAAGGAACGACTGGCAACTGTCATATGGTTGATACCATCCCGACAAGAGCAAAACCTCAAGTTCTTACCTTCGGGAGCGATTCTGACGAAGAAATAGCGCTCAGCCCTCTCTTCAAGGAATACACCTTTTAAAAAGAAGAGGATATGAAGAACTATGAGAACATTCAGCCGCATAACTGTACGTTGCCTGAAAAGAATTTCGGACCTTCAAACAAAGGTTCGGGCAGAAGGGACAAAGGGAAGGAAAAAGTCCCTGAGGAGATTGCCCTCGATGATTGAGTCGTCGAAGAGCTCACAGCCGAGGACCCGCCCAAAAAGAACAAGGTAGATTACAACGTCCTAGCATATCTGAGGAAGATACCCTCACAATTGAGTATCTTGGATGCCCTTCTCCTTTCTAAAGAGGCACGAGATTCCCTGATCAAAGCGTTACGAGAGCCCGACCAGTTTCAAGCCTTTCTGGCGGAAGAAAAGATGAAGGACGAGCTGGAAGAAGTCCACACGGCTGATATCACCTTCAATGATGAAGACCTCCTTCTCGGAATGTGTGAGCACAACCGTCCGCTGTATGTAACCGGGTATTGTCACGATATCAAAATAGGGAAGATCCTGGTCGACAACGGGTCCTCCGTCAATCTTCTCAATGTAAGAGTGATGAAGGAGATTTGCATGAATGTGCAGCACTTGGCTCGGGATAAACTTACCATCTCCAGTTTTGACTCCCAATCATCACAAACACCTGGGTCTGTAATACTGACATTACGCTTCGGGATGCTCGTCACTGACATCAAGTTCCATGTTATTGACGCCAAGACTTGCTACAATGCTTTGCTCGGCAGGCCTTGGTTACATGAGTACAACATCATTCCTTCTACACATCACCAGTGTATGAAGTACTTTAAGGACGGTCTCGAGTACACAGTTACAGGGAAGCTGAACCCATTCTCCGTAAATGAAGTACGCAAATATGAAGACTCGAAGTACTTCTTACCAGACTTCGAAGACATGGAAAGATGTCGCAAACCGGAGAATAAACAAAATGCCATCGCCACTATCCCGATATTTGGAAGCGATACCGAAGAGGATGAAGAGATGGTCTACTTGGGACAACCCCAAGGCAACAGGCCAGGACCATCTACTCCTTTTTAGTCTTTGGCAGTGACTCTGAAGACGAGGCCAACACAGTGTTCTCCGTCCGCCCGTGAATGCAGACCTTTGCTGGAGCTGACCAGAGTTTATAGATTATCCTGGTTCCACAACGACACTACAAAGAACTTGATGCACTTGATACGTACGACGTGTAAGAGCTGCAGACCTTCTACGTCCCTCCTTGCCAAAGAAGTGAAAAGGCGATCCTTTTCTATCAATCCACCGAGACTAAAGTGGAGAGAGAGGTATGGAACGGTGCCGAACCTGCACTTGACAGGCTTCAACCAATCTGTTTGCCCATGTACTACACAGAAGGACGGAAAAGGCTATTGAGATGCTAAAGTGTACCCTTCAAGCAGACCACTCGACAAGCCCAGTTTTATAACAAGATTTGGGACGTTCCCGGGACTCAGCGGAAGATGCCCAACAGGAAAATGGAGACGACTGTCATAAATAACTTCGGAGGAGAAGCGAATCCATTTCCAGATAGCGTTGATGTCGAACCGGAGCGAGATCCCGCCGTGAGAATACCAACCCCGTCATTCGAAGAACAGATTGACAAGCTGATAAGAGAATCGGGTCAAAAGGTTCGGGATGACCATAGCCGCGAAATGGCCATTTACGAGAAAGCCAGGACGCAGCGTATCATTCAACAGGTTACGGAAGGAGAAGACGACGATGCCCTTCACTCCCAGCCCGCTGTGCGCTCTCGTGGCAAGAAAAAAGCCCGACGTAGAAGTAAAAGCAAGGTGAAGAACATGGACGACGTTCAAAAACTGCGAAGCGGATCCAAGAAGCCGTGCGAGTAAGAAAAAGTCAGCTGGAACCCGCCTTTTATGAAGAAGATGGGTCAGGAGTACTCTTTCCCTCAAGACAAGACAAGGTAAATATTCAACCTTGTCATGAAACATCAAATGATGACGCTCCCGGAGTCTCGATACCCCAAATAAATGAATGAGGTCTATCACCCGGATTATTGCTCCTACCACCGAATAGTGGGACATCCTCTTGAAGATTGCTTCACCTTCAAAGACTGGGTTGAAGACCTCTCCAAGTGCTTCGCAGATGAAGATGAGAACGAGGTAATCTCAGAATTTCCACCGGCGCCAAAAGAGCTGGAAGATGGTGTTTCCCCCAATCTGAGCAAAGCTCTGTTCAAATTCAAATTTTGAAATGAAGCAACACTTCAGAAGCAGCGCTAAGTGCGCTGCGCCCTGAATAGGGCACCACGTGCAAAGCATGTGTGCGCTAGCACTAGGTGCGCTGCGCTCTAAGCAGTGCACCACGTATAAAACACGGATGCGCTGCTCCCTGAGCAGCGCACCACGTGCAAAGCACATGTGCGCTAGCGCTAGGTGCGCTGCGCTCTAAGCAGTGAATCACGTGCAAAGCACGGGTGCGCTAGCGCTAAGTGTGCTGCGCTCTAAGCAGCACACCACGTGCAAAGCACGGGCACGCTAGCACTGGAACTAAAAGCTCCCCACCGTTAGATCAAAGATCTAATAATAATGATAAATCATTAATTAATCAGAAACAAAATTCTTTTAAGGTAAGATTCTTCAAAATCTTTCCAAATAATAAAATTGTGCTCTGTAAATCAGAGCACCGTTGGATCAATGATACAATGGTGATTAAAAATCGCCAAAGTACAGAACAAATTCTGTATGGAAAGATTTCCCAATCTTGTTAAAAACAAGAAGATTGCCTTCTGTAAATCAGAAACCCTTGGATCAAAGATCCAACGATGGGAAATTCCTTAAATCAATTGAAGAACAGATCTCCTTAACTGATTGAACTGATCAGCCTGTCCTATATAAAAGCCCCAAGCCTTCAAGTCTCAAATATAGAGTAGACAGAAAAACCTCCCCATAAACTTTGAGAAATTCAAAGACAAGAGCAAGCTCTCAGAAGAAGAAAACTTTCTTCAAGGTAAAAAGAAAAAAAACAAAGAGATGAAATTGTCACATAAAAAAAGAAGAATTTACTTCTTTAGAGATCATAGATCTACAAGACCGAGGTCTTTTACAAAGAGATAAAAAGATCTCATCATAAAATGAAAATAAGAGTATAACTCTTCTCACAGATCATAGATCTATAAGACAAATTGTCTTTTACAAAAAGAGATCATGAACATCTCATTATAAACAGAGAGGGGGAAAGAATAATTCAATTCTCTTAAGGATCATAGATCCATAAAGACAAAGCCTTTCATCAATACAAGAGATTGAAGCATCTCCTATAAAATAAGAACTTTTGTTCTTAGAATGTTGAGACAAAGTCTCTTTTGGGATCAAAAAGTTGATCAATTAGCTCTTGTGCTCATAAGATAGCGCTCTGCGCTCAAGACTGGCGCATAGCGCCAAGCGCGCCACGTGCTCCTCATGCACGCGCTACATAACAGAAGTGCCTCTGCGCTCAAAGACTAGCGCAAAACGCTGCTGAGCCTTAGTGCTCCAAATATAGTGCACTGCGCTCATTGACTGGCGCTCAGCGCCAAGCATGACACATGTCCCTCACATATGCGCTACTTGGCAGAAGCGCATTGCGCTCTTTGACTGGCGCAAAGCGCCAAGCGCACCACGTGCCGCGCTGATAGAAGATAAATTATTCTGTAATAAGCCCAAGGCTATGAGGAATGCTCAGCATTCAGTATAAGACAAAAACACTGTCAGGGCCAAGCCCAAATAAAGGCTCAACAGCCCAAAATAAATATTAAATATTTTAACTTGATTGGACTTAGCCCAAGATTGGCCATAAGTCCTTAACTCAGATTAATTGAGCCTATATGCTCATAAATCTCAGATCCTAGTCCCAACTGGACTACAGATCTCCCAACCAAAATTGGTTCAAAGGTACATCTCTTTACTCCTATGATATTTGTCGTTGTAATCCTTCAACGTCTTCAGAGAGGTGACGGGTCCCGATAACCATACATTTCATAGACTATGACGTCTTTAAACTGGACTGTGGGGTCCTTTAAAACCCACGGACTATGATGTCCTTAACCTCGGACTGTGGGGTCCTTTAAAATCCACAGACTAGGATGTCCTTAACCTTGGACTGTGGGGTCCTTAAACCCATGGACTATGATGTCCTTAACCTCTATGGACCGTGAGATCCTTAAACTCATGGACTATGATGTCCTTAACCTTAGACTGTGGGGTCCTTAAGCCCATGGACCAAGATGTCCTTAAACTAACATTAGACCGGAATGTCCTTAAACTAACGTTGGACCGTAACGTCCTTAAACTAATGTACCACAATGTCCCTAAACTAAACAATAGAGCCCAAATGCTCTTTTGTTGGATCTAGATGATCCCGTTGAGTTGATCTTAGTCTAAAATTAGACTAACGTATCCTCAATGAATGTTTAAGTTGATCTTAGTCTCAAATGAGACTAACGTATTCTTAAACCCAACCCCAAACCCAAATCTAAGAAGATACGGATTTGGACTAATCCACGCCCTATGGGCGACAACATAAATTAGTCTCCGTATACAATCCACGGGCAACCAAAAGCAAAACAAACACCCACGATACGAAGTGACCATCTGGAGAAGGAGAAAGTGGTTACCGCGATGCGGTAGCGTAATTAACTGCAGGGGCTTGTGCCTGCAGGGAAAAGCGTCCCCACAATAAAAAACTCCTCAACGAGGGGGGATCTGACGAAGTCTGCTACATCGGCCGCATCCGTTTAAACCTTCAATACATGGTGTCATAAATCAACTTGGCATCTTCGGAGAGGTGGATGGATAACACCAATTAGTATTTGCCCTGAAATTTAGGCAAGACGGACCCGCACAGTCGTGTCTCCGTGTTTCGGCGGGGAACACATTCTGGCACGCCCGGTGGGACCTTTTCCTTTTTCCACTCCACACTTCGTGTGTCGTGTTCGCGAACGAATCGCAGTTTGATATGGTTGCCCTTGGGTTCGAGGTACTAAGATTTGGTTTTGCTCCCGTGTAGAAAACATAACATCAATGGCCTCTAACTGCTCCAGCTGCAACTGCACTCTCGTTCCGCTCATCTGGAGGTGTAACCTATGGGCCCCAAGCGGTCTCCCTGTTCAAGATGCCAGTGGAGAAAGTAACTCAGGCCACCACTGGGCTGTTCTTTGGGACTATGCTCCCACCCATGAACTTCGATGCCCTAATGCTGTCGCAAGAATCCCCAAAGAAGTCGGTCTTTGATCGACTTACCACTGCCGCGGCCCCTCTCAGCGGGTCGCCCAACTCTACTGCCTCAGTTTTCAACAGACTGGGCCAGAACGCCAACAAGCCCACGATACCTGAAGCAACCATCCCTAAGCGGATATCCATCCCGGCTCAAGCGGACGAAATCATCGGAGCGGCTTCTTCTGCCAAGAAGTCAGTCTTCTCAAGGCTGGAAATTCCGGTTCCCGCTCTAGGCAAAGTCCTCAAAGCCGCTTCCCCTGCCCAGAGGTCTGTCTTTGATAGATTGGACATTGCTTCTCAACGGACATCGGTCTTCAAGAGGCTGACAACGACAACTTCTGACCAACACAGGGGGCGTGATGAAGTCACCCCTACAGCTGAGACTATCCCATCCGCACGACATGCTCGCCGTCGTCACTGGCGCCGAGTAAGGAAGGCTGGGGGCAGCTCCCCTTCTGGACTTGCTCCGCCAGCTCCCATAGTGGAAATCGATGCTGCTGTTCCGACTGGGAATAGCTTTGAACCGCTAAGGAGGGTGCGCAAAAACTCTTCGATTGCCATGCTGAAAAGATCTCCTCTACCTATGGAGAATGCTACAGAAAAGAAGCCGGAGCAGCCCCTTCAGCGGTTGTCCTCCAGAATTTACAAAGTTTGGCGACAGGTCCAGGAATCGGTGATTGACCAGGACAATTCTCACCAACCAAAGAAGATTAAAGCTCAGAAAGAAAAGAGCCATCCCATGGTACCACAGAAGATGTCATCCGTCTGGGTGCCCATTGCAACGTCTCCCTCAACGTCAACCGCTCACAAGAGAAGGAGGCCGGAGAAAACCCCTGTGACTGCGGCGAACCGCAAAGACGCTAATTCTAAACACCCCAAGTCTGGGGTAATGGTAACGCATACCGTTTATATGGATTTCGGAAAAGAGGAAAGCCGTGCTTCTACGGGTCATCGACCGCTTACCCGATCGATAACAAGGGCTCAAGAGCAACAGCAGCAAAAAATTAAGGAGATGCTGACTGCAATGGCCGCACTTACTGGGCCAAAAGAAAATCCAGAGACCTCAGAGCAGCGTCGGGAAAAAGAAACTGATGCTGAATTCCTCCAAAGAATGCTCGAAAGGAAAGAAAAAGAGGCCGAGGAACAGGCGGCCAACATAAAATGAATGGCTCTTTTGTTCCAAGACATGGCCGGGATGATGTTACAGCCGGAACCTCCAGCTGAAGACCCCCCGATTATCATTGAAGATGACAGAGGGGAGACATCGAACCCTCCTCCGGCTCTTTCAGCAGCCAAGGAGGAGACCATCTCCAAGGACGCTCTGGATGATTACATTGCTCAGCAAACACGAGCTCATCAGGCGAATGAAACGATCGGGCAGATCGTTAAGACTGGACGACTCTATCCGGGCTGGTATGGCCAAATAAGGTACCCGCCTGGATATACGATCCCTAAATTCCATGTACATAAAGGGACGGGCAATCCGCATCAGCAGGTCGCTCAGTTCAGAGCCTTGTGTGGCAACACTGAAGGCGACGACAAACTGTTGCTTCGCCAATTCGTTGGTAGCTTGTCAGAGACAGCATTTGAGTGGTATTCGGAGCTTCCCAACGACTTCGTCAAAACTTTTGCAGAGATGGAGCTACTATTCACCCAGCGTTTCACGAGTGCTAGTGAATGCACCCCAATAACGGCATTGATCAATGCTAGGGTGAAACCTAGAGAAACATGGGTTCAATACGCAATACGATAGCGGAATTTATGGTCGAAATATGAGCAGTGTATCGATGAAGTGCCGGCAGTGGGCATGTTCATGGGCACTCTTGACACTCAAGCGACCATCTCCCAATTCATGATGTTTTTCAAGCTGACCACTTTCTAGTCTTTGATTGATAAGCTGGCCCAAATGGACCAGATGGGCCACAGGCCTTCCTCTTCGAAGCCGGAGCCGCGGAATGAAAAAGGGACAGGGAAAGCGACCTTCGTCGCCAATGCTCAACAGCAGCCCAGTGGTCCAAAATTAACGGATCGACTAGATGAGAGACGGCGATACTATAATGAGAAAATAAAGAGCCCTTATTCGTTTCCCCGGGACAAAACGAGGAGATTTTTTGAGCTTGCTGTGTGCAACAGGCTCATTAATTTGCGAATCCAAAACGACCATTGCAACCCGGTGAGGCTAATAGTCCTAATTATTTCCCCTACCATCAAGCGGTAAGCCATCCAATTGAAGATTGCTTCGTCTTTAAAGGCTGGATCGAAGACCAATACCAACAGGACAAGTTCACACTGTCCGAGAATTGGAAAGTATGCCCGCCACAGCCGCACGCTCTTAAAAAGACGGACACACAGGGGGAATCATGCTCTTTTGTCGAAGAAGCTCCATGGGAGGTCGCTCTTTCAGCCAAAACAAAAAGAATGCTGAAGGATCTCCAAACATGCCCGGCAATCAGGTGGAAGAATCCACTGGAACCCGAGATCATCGAGAGAATGCTGAAGCCGCGTCCAACTCCAAAAATTGGTGGTGATAGTCAAAGCGCTCACAACCAGCCATCAAAGTCTTCGAAAAAGAAGAAGAAGACCAAAAAGCCCGTGAAGCACGGTGACAAGCGCACGGACCTGCAAAAACAGATTGACGAGCTGGAAGAATATAACCAGAAGGCGCGGACCCCAGTCACCCTTCAAGAATTTCTCAGCCACGTCCTTGAGGACGAAGATGATGGCAATGGAAAAGACTCATCGGATGAGACTGAAGATTATGTGGCAAGCTGCCATGTGATCTCTCACTCGTCGATAAATGATGAAGAAGCTCCTTACGCAGAGAAATGGAGGGCAGATCCTGATCCTGAACTTCTAGGACTATCAGACGAAATGATTGATGCATTCCTAAATGAAGTTCTTTTGAAAAGCAAAGCCGATCGAGAGCACGAGATGACCATATTTGAAAAAGCCAAACGCCGGCGACTGGACGAAAGGGTTGAAACACTCCCACCAGATCAAAGTACATCCGCCGCAAATAAAAACAGGTTCAAGACGAGGAAAAGGTTCGCCAAAGCCATATCAATGGGAATGAAGTTACCACCCTCCGGAGAAAACACTCTTGATGAAGCGGATGTACATCCTAGCTACTGCTTATATCATCGAAAGATTTGCGCACCCCACCGAAGAGTGCGACGCTTTTAAAAACTGGTGGTAGGGATATGTTGCTCACCGACAACATTTCAAGCGGATGAAACGCAAAACTCGTCGGGAGGAAACAAATACGACCGAGGAGCGTAAAACAACTACCGGCAACTGTTACATGGTCAACGCTGGAGGATTGCAAGTTCTCACCTTTGGGAGCGATACTGATGAAGAAATAGCCCTTGGTTCTCTCTTCAAAGAATCCACCTCAGGAAAAGAGGAAGTGTCACGCCCCGCTTCCCAGTATACGGGTAGAGGACGTGACAAGGCCGCTACGTATTTACTGTGAAGTAAATACGCTAAGCGTATCTAAGCAATATAAAACTAAAGAACAAGAGACAAGATATAATAAAAACAACAACATTATTTATTTACATTCTTTCTGTATAATTCATGGAAAGTAAATACAACTGAAATAAAGCAATGCCTAAATAATGACATAACAGAAATGAAAAGTAATGAATGGAAAGTGTACAACGACTAGAGCTCGGGGTCTTCACTGAACTGGTCCAAGTCTTCAGCAGTGGGCTCGATCTCTGAAGTGTCCAGATCACCTGACGACATTCAAAGAAGAAAGAAAGAGAATGTCGTCAGCGAACAGGTCGCTCGGTAAGTCCCAAAGATAAGGGAGAAATAGACAGAATAAGAGGTATCTTTTAAAGTTGTATTATATTATTATAATATTGTATTAACGATGTTGTTTGTAGCTTGGTACAGAAGGATGCCAGTGTATACGAGAGAGGTCTCTATATGCTAGAGACCGGGGCAAACGGAATGTATAAGGAACCATTAAGCCACGGTACCACAGCAGCGGAATATAGGTTATGTGTCTTAATCTTACTGTCTCGTGCCACTTTTAACACCTTCCGTACCAATCTACCCCTTAAACCTCGTAGTGTTTTGATTATATTGTTGTATTGTATAGATTGTATAGTTGGATGACTGACCAAAACCATGATATCAGTAAACGGATGTAACTGTATAATCATGTAAATGGAATAACTATAGAATCATGTAAATGGATGTATATCCATGATTCGGTTCTGTCAATGTAGATTGAATGTATTGAATAGATTGAATATATGGAATAATAGATATATGGATTCATGTTGAATTGTAATATTGTAGATTGTACTTGAATTATATTCAAATCAGATTATACTGAGACTCAAACTGAGTCAGACAATTAGAAAAGTAAATTGAAGTCCTGATTGTTTGATGTTATCGGTAACCGCTGCACATGGGCGACATGATTTGTGTCTTTTTCAAAGACGATTACCGTAATGATAATATCGTTGTTAAGTTGTCTATCTTAAATAGGCAAGCACCCACTTCTCTTACTCCCTGAGTCTCAAGAGATTGGTCCCACCTAAACCTATGTTTACTAGGGTCCTTAGGGTAATTTATAGAACTTGAGGAGTTTTATGTAAAAATACTTTTATATACTTTTCAAAATACACCCCAAGTATTTATTATTCATCTTTAGAGTTGTAATGAATGTATATTTTATATTGTGATATTTCTAGTGAAAATATTCTAATTTCATAAATAAAGGTATTTATTTGTAATATTGATTTGTATGGAATTCATGGTATTTTAGTGTAAAAATGATTCTTGTGATTTTTGAAAAGAGTTGGAATATTTATAATAATTCAAAATAAATATTTTAATATTACATATATATATATATTTATATGAAAATAATTTTAGTATATATATTATATTCTAGAAATCTCGTTTTTCTTAAGATGTCGTATTTTAAATCTTTCAAGACCGAATGCTCCTTGCGGAGGTCTGCATCTCGCACTACTAAGCCCGAGGATGTGCGATAATCCGCACCATCCTGAACGGGTTCCCCAAATGGGTTGTAGCGGCGCTTTGCAAAGATTTGTATAAATACTAATCATTAAGGAAAAACGGTTTTATTAATTATGGTATTTATTTGTAAAGATATCGTTTTTCCCGTATTCTATGTTCCCGAGGGTATTGTGCTATGTTACATATGAGTGTGTGGGGAGGTAGGTCATTACCTCGTGATTTACTTAAAGATATAGCAAGGTTTTGATGGTTTAAATGTAGAAAAGAAACTATATGGTATTTTAATGAAAAAAATACGGTAAAATGGAAATAGCAATTACTTTTGATATAGAACTTATTCAATATGATTAGTTAGTATTTAATAGTCAACATGTAATGGTTTTAGCATAATTGTATTAAAGAAAAGTGAGGTTTTAGGAAGAAACCGAATCGGAAATCGGATTTGTTCCAATTCCGTCGGGTTTTGTAATTCCGTATTTTTAGAAAAAGAATAGAGAAGAGGGATGGGGACTTACGGGTTGCGAATTAGAAAAGAGGGAGATGGAATGAACGTAGCTTCCTGTGCGTCGTTTCGTCGCCGGAAGCTTCTAGAGTCGTAGTCGGAATTTCGTCGGCGTTTCGCCTCTTGCTCACTTCGATTGCACACTAGGGTTTTCTAGAGAATTCTTGAGAGTTGGCCCAGAGTTTTGGGATGAGAGGGTAGTGTGTAGGGTTGGTATTTATAGGGTTAGGGTAGGTGAATGGTTTAAATTAAAAAAATATAAAAATGTATTAAAATTCATTAAAAATGAAGTAAATGGGGGTTTCAAAAGTCTCTGGAACCGATCTAGGAAAATGAAGTGTGCAGGGGGATTTAGAAGATGAATATCCAGGATTTCTCAGTTGGGGACTCGGCCGTCCGGCCGAGTCCGGCCGGCGGTGCCGGCCCGAGTCGGCTGGCGGTGCCGGCCCGAGTCGGCCGGTCGACTCGGCCGAGTTGGGCCGAGTCAGGCATGGGGAAGGTGGGGGGTCGTCTGATTATCATGTGTTGACTGTTGGTCTTCTAAAAATTCAAAACAAAATAATATTAAAAATATGGTATGGGATTTGAACTCTAGTGGCTTGGTTCAGCAGTGGAAGGTATTACCAATGAACTACAAGCTCCTTCTTGTAATTATGGAGTTAATTAATTATTTAAAGTAATAACAGTAAATGTAAATACCCCAAGTATACATTAATTTTAAAGCAAATTTTTGTACACTAAAAATGGAGTTGTTACATTCTTTTAACTTGTAATTAAAAAGCAAAATAATTACTTATATCTTGTGCTCAGGCTAAAATACCCCTTTATGGATTTTGAAAAAATTTGTATAGGAAATTTAGGGTTATTACATTCTACCCTCCTTATAAAAATTTCGTCCTCGAAATTTGTAACAGGAAATTGTAACAAATTCAAGGAAAGTTTGGTGACTAGAGTACTGACAGTGTGTGAAAAAAAATAACAATGTGGCGCAAGAGTTTTAAAAAGTGTGAAAAAGACTTACCGGTGTTACCTTGACCTACAGTCTCGGCTTCTACGGTTGCTAACGTGAATGTCTGTCGCCGTGGTACATTCCTTCTAGCTGGAGGCATATTCTGTCCTTAGGGCCTGTTTTTCTGCCCTCGAGGCATGTCCCGCATTGCTTGTTGGAATTGGCGAGCAGGCTGTGCAGGTGGTAGAGCAGGGAGTGCAAAACGAGATGCAGGAGCCTGGATATCTGGCCGCTGCGGGTAGTTGGTGTGTGTGTGAGCTGGATTGCTATTATAAGGACAATTTCCAATTCCGTGGTTGGATGCGCCACAAATTAGACACATGCCTTTTGCGCGCCTACAGTCCTTCCACAAGTGTCCCTTTCTATGGCAGTAGTGGCAAATTTCTTCAGTTCTCCTAGGTTCAAACGATGGCCTGTAAGAGGCTCCTCCTGCCATTTGGGTGGCAGTGCGTTTTATACTGGTTGCTTCTGCTTCTGATCAGGTCACTAATATAGCAGTCTGCTGCTGCTGTCCAACCAGGAGGCTTCGGATTTCCTCAAGCAGAACCGTCTGCTCATTGGATGGAGCAGGAATGACAGGTGTGATTGGTAGTGGAGGTGGAGTGTTATTGAAGTTGGTGCTGGTGTTGTTTGGGGAATACATAACCTTGAATGAAAAATTTAGGTTAGGACAGATTCAAAGTATATGTTTAAGGAATATGAAATTGATGAGATTCAAGGAACATGTTTGTAAAGAATGTTTTAGTTGCTGGTTCTTGTGTTATATTGCTTAGATTGTTCACGCAGAACAGAATTGCATGGCAGTGTTTCATACAACTCTGACCTGCATGGGCCACCAACAAAACCTGTCATGCCCCGCTTCCCAGTATACGGGAAGAGGACGTGACGAGGCCGCTACATATTTACTGTGAAGTAAATATGCTAACTGTATCCAAGCAATATAAAAGTAAAGCACAAGAGACAAGATATAATAAAAACAACAATTTTATTTATTCACATTCTTTCTGTATAATGCATGAAAAGTAAATACAACTGAAATAAAGCAATGCCTAAACAATGGCATAACAGAAATGAAAAGTACTGAATGGAAAGTGTACAATGACTAGAACTCGGTGTCTTCACTGAACTGTTCCAAGTCTTCAGCAGTGGGCTCGATCTCTGAAGTGTTCAGATCACCTGACGACATTCAAAGAAGAAAGAAAGAGAATGTCGTCAGCGAACAGTTCGCTCGGTAAGTCCTAAAGATAAGGGAGAAATAGACAGAATAAGAGGTATCTTTTAAAGTTGTATTATATTGTTATAATATTGTGTTAACACTGTTGTTTGTAGGTTGGTACAGAAGGATGCCAGTGTATACGAGAGGGGTCTCTATATGCTAGAGACCAGGGCAAACGGAATGTACAAGGAACTGTTAAGCCACGGTAGAACAGTAACGGAATATAGTTTAGGTGTCTTAATCTTACTGTCTCATGCCACTTTTAACACCTTCCGTACCAATCTACCCCTTAAACCCCATAGTGTTTTGATTGTATTGTTGTATTGTATTGTATAGATTGTATAGTTGGATGACTGACCAAAACCATGATATCAGTAAACAGATGTAACTGTATAATCATGTAAATGGAATAACTATAGAATCATGTAAATGGATGTATATCCATGATTCGGTTCTGTCAATGTAGATTGAATGTATTGAATAGATTGAATATATGGAATAATAGATACATGGATTCATGTTGAATTGTAATATTGTAGATTGTACTTGAATTATATTCAAATCAGATTATACTGAGACTCAAACTGAGTCAGACAATTAGAAAAGTAAATTGAAGTCCTGATTGTTTGATGTTATCGGTAACCGCTGCACATTGGCGGTAGGATTTGTGTCTTTTTCAAAGACGATTACCGTATTGATAACATCGTTGTTAAGTTGTCTATCTTAAATAGGCAAGAACCCACTTCTCCGGCTCCCTGAGGCTCAAGAGATTGGTCCCGCTTAAACCTATGTTTACTAGGGTCCTTAGGGTAATTTATAGAACTTGAGGGGGTTTTATGTAAAAATAATTTTATATACTTTTCAAAACACACCCCAAGTATTTATTATTCATCTTTAGAGTTGTAATGAATGTAGATTTTATATTGTGATATTTCTAGTGAAAATATCCTAATTTCTTAAATAAAGGTATTTATTTGTAATATTGATTTGTATGGAATTCATGGTATTTTAGTGTAAAAATGATTTTTGTGATTTTTGAAAAGAGTTGGAATATTTATAATAATTCAAAATAAATATTTTAATATTACATATACATATATTTATATGAAAATAATTTTAGTATATATATTATATTCTAGAAATCTCGTTTTTCTTAAGATGTCGTATTTTAAATCTTTCAAGACCGAATACTCCTTGCGGAGGTATGCATCTCGCACTACTAAGCCCGAGGATGTGCGATAATCCGTACCATCCCAAACGGGTTCCCTAAATGGGTTGTAGCGGCGCTTTGCAAAGATTTGTATAAATACCAATCATTAAGGAAAAACGGTTTTATTAATTATGGTATTTATTTGTAAAGATATCGTTTTTCCCGTATTCTATATTCCCGAGGGTATTGTGCTATGTTGCATATGAGTGTGTGGGGAGATAGGTCATTACCTCATGATCTACTTAAAGGTATAGCAACGTTTTGATGGTTTAAATGTAGAAAGGAAACTATATGGTATTTTAATGAAAAAAATGCGGTAAAATGGAAATAGCAATTACTTTTGATATAGAACTTATTCAATATGATTAGTTAGTGTTTAATAGTCGACATGTAATGGTTTTAGCATAATTGTATTAAAGAAAAGTGAGGTTTTAGGAAGAAACCGATTCGAAAATCGGATTTGTTCCGATTCCGTCGGGTTTTGTAATTCCGTATTTTTAGAAAAAGAATAGAGAAGAGGGATGGGGACTTACGGGTTGCGAACTAGAAAAGAGGGAGATGGAATGAACGTAGCTTCCTGTGCGTCATTTCGTCGCCGGGAGCTCCTAGAGTCGTAGTCGGAATTTCGTCGGCGCTTCGCCTCTTGCTCACTTCGATTGCACACTAGGGTTTTCTTGAGAATTCTTGAGAGTTGGCTCAGAATTTTGGGGTGAGGCGGTAGTGTGTATGGTTGGTATTTATAGGGTCAGGCTAGGATTAGGGTAGGTGAAGGGTTTGAATTAAAAAAAAATGTAAAAATGTATTAAAATTCATTAAAAATGGAGTAAATGGAGATTTCAAAAGTCTCTGGAACCGATCTAGGAAAATGAAGTGTGCAGGGGGGTTTAGAAGATGAAGAGCCAGGATTTATCAGTTGGGGACTCAGCCGTCCGGTCGAGTCCAGCCGGCGGCGCCGGCCCGAGTCGGCCGGTCCGTCGGCCGACTCGGCCAAGTTGGGCCTAGTCAGGCATGGGGAAGGTGGGGGGTCGTCTGATGTACACATTGGTATATTTATTATTTTAGGTTTAGTGGAAAAATTTGGAGTTATCACGTGTTGACTGTTGGTCTTCTAAAAATTTAAAACAAAATAATATTAAAAATAATGTGGGGTATAGGATTTGAACTCTGGTGGCTTGGTTCATTAGTGCAAGGTATTATCAATGAACTACAAGCTCCTTCTTGTAATTATGGAGTTAATTAATTACTTAAAATAATAACAGTAAATGTAAATACCCCAAGTATACATTAATTTTAAAGCAAATTTTTGTACACTAAAAATAGAGTTGTTACATTCTTTTAACTTGTAATTAAAAAGCAAAATAATTACTTTTATCTTATGCTCAGGCTAAAATACCCCTTTATGGATTTCGAAAGAAATATTTTGAAAAAAATTGTATAGGAAATTTAGGGTTGTTACAGGCAGAACCGAAGAGCTGCGAAAACATTCAGCTGCGCAATTGCACATTACCTGAAAAGAATCCCGGACCCGTAAATAAGGGGTCGACCAAAAAGGATATGGGAAAAGAAAAGGTCCCCGAGGATATCACACTCGAAGACCGAGCCGTCGAAGAGCTGACAGACAAGGACCCGCCAAAGAAAAACAAGGTGGATTACAACGTTCTGGCACACTTGAGGAAGCTACCTTCGCAGCTAAGCATTCTCGATGCCCTCTTGTTATCAAAAGAAGCAAGAGATTCTCTGATCAAGACGTTATAAAAGCCAGAACAGTTCCAAGCTTTGATCACTGAAGAAAAAATGAAGGACGAGCTGGGAGAAGTACACACGGCCGATATCACTTTCGGCGATGAAGATCTCCTCCCCGGGACGTGCGAGCATAACCGTCCCCTTTATGTCTCCAGATACTGTCATGACATCAAGATAGGCAAAATTCTGGTCGACAATGGGTCCTCCGTCAATCTCCTTAATGTAAGAGTGTTGAAGGAAATCTGCATGAGCGTTCAGCATCTCTCTCGTGATAAAATCACCATCTCTGGGTTTGACTCCCTGTTATCACGGACGCTCGGGTCTGTGATACTGATGCTGCACTTTAGGCTGCTAGTCACTGACATCAAGTTTCACGTCATTGACGCTAAGACCTGTTATAACGCTTTGCTCGGCCGGCCTTGGTTACACGAGTACAACATTATCCCTTCTACACAACATCAGTGTATGAAGTACTTCAAGGATGGTCTAGAGTACACAGTGACAGGGGAACTAAACCCATTCTCCATGAACGAAGTCCGCAAATATGAGGATGCCAAGTACTTCCTGCCAGATTTCGAAGACATGGAAAGATGTCACAAACCGAAGAACAAAGCTATCACTACTATTCCGTTCTTCGGGAGTGATACCGAGGAGGAAGAAGAAATAGTTTATTCAGGGCCGCCCCAACGCAACAAGCCGGGATCGTCCACCCCTATTTTGGTCTTCGGCAGCGACTCGGAAGATGAGGTCAATGCCGTATTCTCTGCTCGGCCATCGATACAATCCTTCTCTAATGAAGAGCCAAGTTTGCAAGTTGCCATAGTTCTGCACGAGTATTACAAAGAGCTCAATGCACTTGAAACTTATAGTGTGCAAGAACTGCAGGCATTCTATGTTCCCCTTAGAAGAAAAGGTGAAAAGGCGATCCTATTATACCGATCTGAGGAAACCAAAGTGGAGAAAGAAATTTGGCATGGTGCTGATTCCACACTTGACAGTCTCCAGCCCATCCGATTGCCCAGATACTACACAGACGGATTAAAAAGGCTGTTGAGGTGCCAAGGCATACCCCTTAAGCAGACTGCTCGACAAGCTCAGTTCTACAACAGGATCTGGGATGTCCCCGGAACTTAGCAAAAACTGCCCCAGGATCTGGGATGTCCCCGGAACTTAGCAAAAACTGCCCAATGGGAGAGTGGAAACGATCGGGCTTGGATATGTTCAATCCAAGAAACGGGAGCGATTATGCGGCTGCTACGTCATACACGACTTCGATGAAGAAGGAGATGCTCTGTGGGAAGATGCTAACCCTGAACCAAAACGAGCGCCCGTCGTGAAAATGCCAAGCCCGTCGTTCGAAGAACAAATGGACAAGCTTATAAGGGAAGCGGGTCAAAAGGTTCGAGACGACCATAATTGCGAAATGGCCATCTACGAGAAAGCCAGAACGCAGCGCCTCCTTCAGCAGGCTACGGAAAATGATGATGCCCTTCGTCGCCAGCCCGTTATATAAAAGACCCGATGCAGAGGCAGAAATAAACCCAAGAACGGAAAAAGCATTCGACAGCGACAAAACGGGTCCAAGAAGCCACGCGATCGAGAATCAAGCAACCAAGATTCATCTCTTATAAAGAAGATGGGTCGAGCGTATTCTTTTTCCCAAGACAAGACAAGGAAGATACTCGATCTTGTCATAAAACATCAGATGATTACCCTCCCGGAGTCTAAGTACCCCGAGCAAGCAGGTGAGGTTCATCATCCAGACTATTGCTCCTATCACCGAGCGATAGGACATCCTCTCGAAGACTGTTTCACATTCAAAGACTGGATAGAAGACCAGTATCAGCAAGGCAGGTTCGCTCTATCCAGCAGTTGAAGGGTAACCCCGCCGCAGAAGCATGAACTGAAAGCCACGAGAGTAGAGCCGGATCAACATCGGTCTTGGAAGCGATCTCGCACCTGTCACGTGATAACGTTGTCAGAAGAAGGATCCGAGAATATGGATGACCTCCCCTGGTGCTTTGAGAACAATGATGACGAGGTGATCTCAGAATTTCCACCGGCCCCAAAAGAGCTGGAAGATGGGATACATACTACTGAAGATAACCTCAAGAAAATTGACTTGGGAATGGCAAGTGACCCGCGGCCGACATTCGTCAGTGAGCTGTTGTCTGAAGAAAGGGTAGCTACGCTTAAAAATGTACTCATACAGTATAAAGACTGCTTCGCATAGAACTATTCCGAGATGCCGGGACTAGATCCAGAGATTGCTGTGCACAAATTGGCGATATCTCCGAACATCAAGCCGATCAAACAAGCACTAAGAAGAATGCGGCTCGAGTTTGAGATGAGCATCAACGCCGAAGTCAAAAAACTAATCGACTCCGGCTTCATCCAAGAGGTTCAGTATCCTGACTGGATCGCCAACATTGTCCCAGTGATGAAGAAAAATGGGACGGTGCACATATGTGTGGACTTTCGGGATCTCAACAAAGCTTTCCCAACGGACGACTTTCCAGTACCGGTCACTGAACTGATGATAGATAATACGTCTACTCACGAAGTTTTCTCCTTCATGGACGGCTCATCAGGATACAATCAGATAAAGATGCATCCTGAGGATCAGAAGCATACCGCTTTCCGGACCCCTTTGGGCATATTCTGCTACAAGGTGATGCCTTTCGGTCTAAAGAACGCCGGTCCCACCTATCAGAGGGCCATGACGAAGATTTTCGATAACCTCATACATGAAATCGTCGAATGCTATATCGACGACCTCGTAGTTAAAAGCAAATCATACGAGGAATATTTAGAGCATCTGAAGATTGTGTTTCTGCACTTTCGGAAATACAACTTGAAGATGAACCCTCTCAAATGCGCGTTCGGAGTTTCCTCGGGCAAGTTCCTAGGATTTGTCGTTCAACACCGAGGCATTGAGATAGACCCGTCGAAGATTAAGGCGATTATGGAAATGCCTCCGCCAAGGACTCTCAAGCAACTGCTGTCTCTCCAAGGAAAGCTCGCGTATATCCCGCGATTTATAGCCAATCTCTCCGGCAAGTGCCGTCCTTATAGTCACCTGATGAAGAAGGGAACCCCGTTCATTTAGGACTGCAAATGCTAAAGCGCGCTGGATGAAATCATGCAATACCTATAGAATCTTCCGGTGCTAACCGCCGCGGTCAAGGGAAGGCCTCTCATCCTGTACACGACTGCCCTCGAAGGTTCTTTAGGCGCGCTGTGGGCACAAGAAAACGACCAAGCGAAAGAGAGAGCCTTCTACTACTTGAGTCGAGCTCTACTGGGGGCAGAAAACAATTATTCCCCCATTGAGAAACACTGCCTGGCGTTGATCTTTGCGATAACGAAGCTCAGACACTATGCGTTGGCACATGAGGTCCATCGCATATCAAAGGTGGATCCTCTCAAATACTTGATGTCGAAGGCCATATTAACGGGGCGGCTCGCTAAATGGGCCCTGCTCTTGATGGAGTTCTCGATAACTTATCGTCCTCTTAAGGCAGTGAAAGGCTAGGCCATCGCCAACTTCCTCGCCGAGCATCCGATACCTGCCGACTCTCCCTTGAATTGCGAATTGCCAGACGAACATGCGTTTGACAGGATCGACGGGGAGAGAAGAGAGAATGATACCCAATGGGAACTCTACTTCGATGGAGCATCTTCCATGAAGAAGCACAAACAAAGCACCCCCATAATCAAATCCGGGGTGGGCCTCATCTTCGTGACTCCACAAGGAGGGATAATGCGCTTTGCCTTCTCCCTAACAGAGCCGTGGACGAACATTGAAGACGAATATGAAGCTTTGATAGCAGGTTTTGAGATCGCTGTCGACATGGGAATTGAAAACCTCCTCATATACGGAGACTCCCAACTGGTCGTTAGTCAAGTAAACGGCGACTATCAAACGTGCAAACCAGAGTTGGTGAAGTACGGCGAGAGAGTGCAACAACTGCTGACTCAAATTCCTGCCTATGCCCTGGAAAGCATACCGCGTGCAGAAAATAGCAAGGCAGATGCATTAGCCAAGCTCGCTAAAGAACTGTCCGACGAGAACCTCGATGACGTAAGGATCGTTGTGCAAAGCCGTCGGGTTCTTGCCCTGGCAGAAATATCTCCG
This sequence comes from Agapanthus africanus, assembly GCA_030015575.1. Lineage (NCBI taxonomy): Eukaryota > Viridiplantae > Streptophyta > Magnoliopsida > Asparagales > Amaryllidaceae > Agapanthus > Agapanthus africanus. The sequence goes on from CM057343.1 coordinate 464,560,742, forward strand.
GAGTCGTCCGAAGAAAAAGGAGCGACCGAGCAAACGACCCTGCAAATAAAAGACCGGGAAAAGGCTGAGGATTGGAGAGAAGTCTTTATAGACTACTTCAAATCCCGTCGAACACCTAAAAATGCGTCCTCAAGACATCAGCTCATGAAACGAGCTCTATCTTTTGCCTTCGTCAATGATACGCTGTATAAGAGATCATTTGATTCTCTGTGGCTAAGATGCCTGGGACTTGAAGAGGCAAGGGGAGTCGTCCAAGAAACTCACGACAGACTCTGCGGTTCTCACCAAGCCGGGCCGAAGATGAAATTGAAGATCAAACAGATGGGTTATTATTGTCCCACGATGATCCAAGACTGCCTTGAATACGCGAAGCAATGCCACTCGTGCCAGATTCATGGGGACTTTATCCACCAGCATCCAAACCTGTTACATCCAACGGTGGCTAGATGGCCATTCGAAATGTGGGGGACCGACATAATCGGGCCCATCGAACCAACATCGTCCAGAGGACATCGGTTCATAATGGCAGCAACTGATTACTTCTCTAAGTGGGCAGAAGCAGTACCACTAAGAGAAGTGAAGATGGAGAATATCCTCTATTTCTTCAAGACACACGTCATTTAACGGTTCGGCACTCCGCGGCGGATTATCTCCGATAACGGGCCAGCCTACAGAAGCCACAAGATCAGTCGCTTTGCACAGAAACATAATATAGACTGGAGATACTCTTCGGTCTATAATCCCCGAGCTAACGGTCTAGCTGAGGCTTTTAATAAGACCTTGACAAAGATCGTGAAAAATACGGTGTCTTGAAATAAGAGGGACTGGCACGAGAGACTGCATGAAGCTCTCTAGGCATATTGAACTACATTCAAAACAGCCATAAACACAACGCCGTATGCATTGGTATTCGGCACAAAAGCGGTACTCCACCTCGAGATAGAGTTACCCTCTCTACGAGTGACAGTTCACTACGAACTAACAGACGAAGAAAATGCTCACCTCCGGCTTAAGGAGCTCGATGCCCTTGATGAAACCCGGCTCATGGCGCAACAAAATCTGGAGGCTTATAAAGCAAGGATGACGCGCTCATATGAGAGATTGACTAGGCCGAGAATATTCCGCCAAGGCGAACTCGTGCTAGTGGTCAAAAGACATATGATCCCTAATCGTGCCAAGCGGGGGAAATTTGAGCCGAATTATGAATGCCCGTATATCATAGACAAAGTTTAAAAGGGTAGAGCCTATCTACTCATGGACATGCATGGCGAAAGACCTTTCAGGCCAATAAACGGTCGCTTCCTAAAAAAATACTACGCCTGACGAGTCACGGCCTAGGTCAATGATAGATGACGATGCCTATGTCCTCTCGCTATCTTCCTAAGACCAAACTCCATAAGTAGTAGCCGGCAAACGGACCGATACGTTCTTAAACTAATGACAGACTGAAATGTCTTAAAACTAACAACGGACTGAAACGTCCTTAAACTAATGATGGACCACCATGTCCTAAAACTGGCTGTTGACCGAGACGTCGATAAACTACTACGGACCGCAGCATCCCAAGGCTGACACAAAAAAAAAACAAAGAGATGAAATTATCGCATAAAAAAAAAGAAGAATTTACTTCTTTAGAGATCATAGATCTACAAGACCGAGGTCTTTTACAAAGAGATAAGAAGATCTCATCATAAAATGAAAAGAAGAGCATAACTCTTCTCACAGATCATAGATCTATGAGACAAATTGTCTTTTACAAAAAGAGATCATGAACATCTCATTATAAACAGAGAGAGGGAAAGAATAATTCAATTCTCTTAAGGATCATAGATCCATAAAGGCAAAGCCTTTCATCAATACAAGAGATTGAAGCATCTCCTATAAAATAAGAACTTCTGTTCTTAGAATCTTGAGACAAAGTCTCTTGATCAAAAAGTTGATCAATTAGCGCTTGCGCTCATAAGATAGCGCTCTGCGCTCAAGCCTGGCGCACAGCGCCAGGCACGCCATGTGCTCCTCACGTGTGCGCTACTTAACAGAAGCGCCTCAGCGCTCAAAGACTAGCGCAAAGCACTGCTGAGCCTTAGCGCTTCAAATCTAGTACACTGCGCTCATTGACTGGCGCTCAGCGCCAAGTGCGACACATGTCCCTCACGTATGCGCTACTTGGCAGAAACGCATTGCGCTCTTTGACTGGCCCCAAGCACACCACGTGTCGCGCTGATAGAACATAAATTGTTCTGTAATAAGCCCAAAGCTATGAGGAATGCTCAGCATTCAGTAGAAGACAAAAGCACTATCAGGGCCAAACCCAAATAAACGATCAACAGCCCAAAATAAATGTTAAACATTTTAACTTGATTGGACTTAGCCCAAGATTGGCCATAAGTCCTTAACTCAGATTAATTGAGCTCATATGCTCATAAATCTCAGATCCTAGTCCCAACTGGACTACAGATCTCCGAACCAAAATTGGTTCAAGGGTATATCTCTTTACTCCTATGATATTTGTCGTTGTAATCCTTCAACGTCTTCAGAGAGGTGACGGGTCCCGATAACCATACATTTCATAGACTATGACGTCTTTAAACTGGACTGTGGGGTCCTTTAAAACCCACGGACTATTATGTCCTTAACCTCGGACTGTGGGGTCCTTTAAAACCCACGGACTATGATGTCATTAACCTTGGACTGTGGGGTCCTTATACCCATGGACTATAATGTCCTTAATCTCTATGGACTGTGAGGTCCTTAAAGTCACGGACTATGATGTCCTTAACCTTGGACTGTGGGGTCCTTAAGCCCATGGACCGAGATGTCCTTAAACTAACATTGGACAGTAATGTTCTTAAACTAACGTTGGACCGTAACGTCCTTAAACTAATGGACCGCAATGTCCCTAAACTAAAAAATAGAGATTAAATGCTCTTTTTTTAGATCTAAACGATCCCGATGAGTTGATCTTGGTCTAAAATTAGAATAACGTATCCTCAAGGAACGTTTAAGTTGATCTTAGTCTCAAATGAGACTAACGTATCATTAAACCCAACCCTAAACCCAATTCTAAGAAGATACGGATTTGGACAAATCCACGTCCTACGGGCGACAACATAAATTAGTCTCCGTATACAATCCACGGGCAACCAAAAACAAAACAAACACCCACGATACGAAGTGACCATCTAGAAAAGGAGAAAGTGGTTACCGCGATGCGGTAGCGTAATTAACTGCAGGGGCTTGCGCCTGCAGGGAAGAGCCTCCCCATAATCAAAAACTCCTCAACGAGGGGGAATATGACGAAGTCTGCTATATCGGCCGTATCCGTTTAAACCTTCGATACATGGTGTCATAAATCAACTTGGCATCTTCGGAGAGGTGGACGGATAGCACCAATTAGCATCTGCCCCGAAATTCAGGCAAGACGGACCCGCGTGGTCGCGTCTCCGTGTTTCGGTGGGGAACAGATTCTGACCCCGTGGGAAGCATCCAAAGCAAATCCTGGTCACGTGGAACACGACTATGTCAATCCTGACCCCGTGGGAAGCATCCAGAGCAAATCTTGGTCTAGTGGAACACGGCCTATGTCAATCTTGACCCCGTGGGGAGCATCCAGAGCAAATCCTGGTCTAGTGGAACACGACCTATATCAATCCTGACCCCATGGGAAGCATCCAGAGCAAATCCTGGTCTAGTGGAACATGGCCTATGTCAATCCTAACCCCATAGGAAGCATCCAGAGCAAATCCTGGTTTCGTGGAACACGGCCTATGTCAATCCTAACCCCGTGGGAGGCGTCCAGAGCGGAACCTGGTCCTTGCGGAACACGGCCTATGTCAATCCTGACCCCATGGGAAGCATCCAGAGCAAATCCTGGTCTAGTGGAACACGGCCTATGTCAATCCTGACCCCGTGGGAAGCGTCCAGAGCAGAACCTGGTCCTTACGGAACACGGCCTATGTCAATCCTGACCCCGTAGGAAGCATCCAGAGAAAATTCTGGTCGAGTGGAACACAGCCTATGTCAATCCTGACCCGTGGGAAGTATCTAGAGCAAATCCTGGTCCTTACGGAACACGGCCTATGTCAATCCTGACACCGTGAGAAGCATCCAGAGCGGAACCCGGTCCTTGCGGAACACGACTATGTCAATCCTAACCCCATGGGAAGCATCCAGAGTAAATCCTGGTCTAATGGAACACGGCCTATGTCAATCCTGACCCCGTGGGAAGCATCCAGAAAGGAACCTGTTCCTTGCGGAACACAGCTATGTCAATCCTGACCCCGTGGGAAGCATCCAGAGCAAATCCTGGTCTAGTGGAACATGGCCTATGTCAATCCTGACCCCGTGGGAAGCGTCCAGAGCGGATCTTGGTCCTTACGGAACACGGCCTATGTCAATCCTGACCCCGTGGGAAGCATCCAGAGCAGAACCTGGTCCTTGCGAAATACGGCTATGTCAATCTTGACCCCGTGGGAAGCATCCAGAGCAAATCCTGGCCTTGCAGAACACGGCTATGTCAATCCTGATTCTGTGGGAAGCGTCCAGAGCAGAACCTGGTCCTTGCGGAACACGGCCTATGTCAATCCTGACCCCGTGGGAAGTATCTAGAGCAAATCCTGGTCTAGTGGAACACGACCTATGTCAATTTTGACCAGTGGGAAGCATCCAGAGCTGATCCTGGTCCTTGCGGAACACGGCTATGTCAATCCTGACCCCGTGGGAAGCATCCAGAGCAAATCCTGGTCCCGTGGAACACGGCTAGAGTCAATCTTGACCCCGTGGGAAATGCCCAGAGTAACTCCTAACTCCGTGAAATGCGGATAATGTCAATCTCATCAAACACTTACGGATCCTCTCGACTCATGAGGAAGAAAACTCTCTTGTGAGATCCCTACGACTCCCAAGAGAAAATAGACTTAGGAATCCTCACGATTCCTAAGGAGAAAATACACCTACGAGATCCTCACGACTCATAGGGAGAAAAGTCTTTATGAAACCCTCACGGCTCATAAAGTTGAAAAGCCTTAGGCAGCAGATCTGAACCTGCTTCCTAAGCCATCACTACCTCTCGAAGAATTCAAGAAAGAATGCTCTCTATTAACTACAGGCTGCGCTTACTAAAGTAACATGCCGGTAACAAAAAAAAGAGAAGAAAGCAAGAGATGACACGAAATAGTACGAAAGAAATGTATCTTTTATTCATAAATTCAATTGGGTACAAAATACATCATATGAAAGAATAAAAGATGGATACATGTTATTCAAAATTTACAAATTGGTACAAGAACAACTATTGGGAGGGAAGCGTTTTCAATAAGCCAATCAGTTGCTCGCGCACTCCCCTCAGCCCCTTTTCGCGGTCAGCCGCCACGGCCAACTCTGCTTCAACCTGAGCTCGTTGCTGCAAGTAAGATGAAAATTGTTCCTCGACGACCCGCTGAGCTGCCCCACGACGCTGTGCATCTCGCTCGGTGAGGTCAAGCGTCTGCCTCAGTGTTAGCCCATCAGAAATGCATCTTAGAAGGCCCACAAAGATAGTTTTCAGCTGTACAACATTTGTGTCAACCTGAGCGTGCAGACGAGAAGATTCGCTTGAAGTCTCTTCGCATTCTTTACGCTTTAAAGCCACTTCTTGTTCAACATGGCGGAAGTAGGGAGTGCTCTGCTCGACCCACGCAGTCCGTTGAGAGTTCGCAGCCAGGACCTCAGGAGAAGGACGTCCGACCTCGAGCTCATGAAGAAAAGCCTCAATTTTCCTACAGTGATTAACCCAAGACTCAACGACGCCCTCGCTATGAAAGTGCACGAGCGTCGCCAGCATAGGATTAACCTCAGCAGCAAAATCTTCAGCAAGGGCAGGGGTCTCTGCGTCAAGCTTCTCGAGGTGATCGCTCAACATGCGCAGACTATTCACAGCGCATTTTGAAAATGAACGTCTGGAAAAGGGGCCCGCTGGCATTATGATTCGAGACTCGAATGAAGCTGAAGTCAGTGTCACTGCTGCAAAACAAATCATAGTCAAATGACGGTTCAAGAAATGGAGAAGCTACATGAACAATAGAGTTTACTATACCGGCTGCGACAGGTGGCAAGGCTGGGACAACCGGCGGCGCAACTGTTCTTTCATCTCCTCCTTCAATCTGTAGTACTGCAGTCAAAACAAAGAAGAGTTAGAAACGATTCGGTGGCCCGTAAAAGAAAAGAGAAGACATTAGCTAGAGGCTGTACTCACCAACGCCACTAGATGAAGCAATTTCCGACTGGAAGAAGAAATGTGGGTGCGACACCTGATATAGATGATCAAATAGAACTCCTGCAAGGGTGTAGTAATGCAATGTCAGAACTTAAAGTATATCGCTTACAATGAAACCGATAAGTTACAAACCAGTACCTTCTAGCATTTGGGAGGACACGGCAGAAGGCAAAGGGGCGACCACCGTCAAAGCAGCAACTGGTGATGCTTCCTTGGGTGGCACAACCTCAACGCTCACCACACCTGCATTAGAAATTAGAGAAACGCTGTCAAAAGCGATTGAAAGGGATTGCAGAATAAAAGAGAAAGCAATAACCCAAAATCTACCGGGTGAGTCGCCAGTTGAAACCGCGATAAGGGCATCACTGGGTGCAGCGACTGCTTCACCCTCCTCCATCGGATTGGTTTCACCGCCCGTAGCTTCATCTCCTAACTCCACGAGAATCTTCGTGACACTCGCAGTGCCCGGCAATGGCAAGAAACCGCAAGGTGAGAGAGTGGCAATTGGGGTAGTTCCAGACTCTTGAGAAAGAGTGGTTACCTCAGGCTCGGTGGTTGCCGCCATCTCACCCACCACTTCCTCATCAAGACTCGGACCTACAGGATATGATATATGAGAATCTGAAAATTAAAACTTTGACAAAAGAACTCAATGTTACGTTACCTTGGGTCGGTCTTTCAACTGCTTCCCAAGCCGCACGTGCTGCCTGTCTATGAGCGGTAGACAGGGCGGCCGAAGCACCATCTGAAGGAGTAGGGACAGGGGCAGCAGCGCTCGAGCCTGCACGGCCAAGGCAACATTACGATCCTTTGCTGCTCGCATTCTGCGCTTCCTTTCCGCTCGGGCCGTGGGAGCTGATCTTCTCAAGACCTCCGTCAAGGGGAAGTCATCGTCCGCGCCAAGGGTTACCTCTGGAGCCGTCATCGGTCGCTTAAATAAAGCCTCTTTTGGCAGTGCTGAGGAGGCCGGGACTTCAATAGCTGGCCCTGGAAGCATCTCTGCATCATCTTACGGGATTGGCATTGTAATTCCTGCGATAAGATGAAAAAGGGGTTAGATTGTCTATAAGAAAGAAGAACGAAAGCGCAATGAGCCGAAATATACCAACGCTCAGCGAAGCACGAATCCTCTCCTCTTCCTCAAAAATCCCGAGGGAAGCCGCGAGAGCTTCTTCAGTGGAAATGCCTGTTAAAGATGAGGTGTTAGTCAAGGCATGATAATAGAAAAATATATAACAGCAAAAAGATGTGACTAAAGATTACCTGACTCAGCAAGGATGATCATTCCTGCTTTGTGGCTTGCTGATCGCACAGAAGCTGTAATAGCAGCCTCCAGATCCGAATCATCTGGAGCTATGAATAGGCCCTCGTTGGTCCCATATTCGCCCAAGCCCTCACTATAAGGAGCATGAGGTTCCTGACCAAATACAACGTCGGCAGTAAGAATCGACTTCTTCTTCTTCTTCTGCGAGCGAGTACCAGTCGCCGCCAGCACAAGCTTACGCTTGGCGGGCACCTTGGGACGACGAGTCCCGATATCTGAACCCACGCCAGACTCCGGAGATACCACAGTCACCGTTTCCACGGGAGCATGGGGTATCGGTAGTTCGGGTTCATCATGCGAGACCTCGACCGCAGCAACTTCTTTTAAGGGAGGATGGACAATGGTCCGTCGCTTCAGGGGAACATTTGGGTTACCAACCGGAGCGGTGCCCTTGCGATCAAGCAGCAATCGCTTCTTCTCCCTAATGATAGCGCCCATCGAATGTTGATACCAGGCCACATGCACATTCAGGGCCTTCGGAATACAGCTCAGTTCGCTGATAAAGAAGTTGGACCCTGTGTTCAGGCGCATAAAATGATGCAACGCGCTCCGTATTCCCTCTTCGGTAGTAGCAGGTTCTGCCAAGAAAGCCTCAAGTGGAACACCCTGATTATAACTCAGCTGTTGGGCGAAACGATACGGGTTGTATCTCATGAATAACGCCGCATCATTTTGTCTAAATACGAGAAAGCCCGGCCTGATGGAGTACAGATGAAGAATCTCCCAAGCTTTCAACACAGAGGCCCCGTCTTTAAAAATGTCTTACAATGGCAGCACCGCTTTTAAAGATTCCTGGCTTACGGTCAAGACTTTGTCAGTGAAAGACATACCATCTCCAACCGTGTGCGGACGAAGGAGAAAACCCCTAGCTTCCCGCGATGACGGACTTACGATGGAGGCGTCGACCAGCCGCATTATCCGAGGGAACTTGCATCTGTCATAAAAGGAGGGTCTTTTATAGATACCGAAGACCCCAAGCATGTGCAACTCGAGCCATGAGGTGAAATAATGCATTGAAAAGTTGGCAGGCTGCACCCCTGGCTCAGTAGTATCCGCTGCCAAGCTGAGGCCGTGATACAGGTGGGCTAACCCAGCAATCCCGATGGCCACTTGTATCCCGGCAACCATTCGATGTGCGGGGTAGAAGACAGAAGGTCTCATATAGCGAGGGTGCATAGGAAGCGCGGACCATCTTAACCATAAACCGAGGAACCCGAGAAAGAACGCTTCCTCATCAATGCCCGGAGCGGCAATTTCTGACAAGGGGACGATCGCGACGTTGGGAAGAAAGAAATCCTTTTGATCGGCTTCCAATATCGGCCGATGATCCAAGCCAAAGCCAAAAGGATCATCAAGTTTAGCAAACTTTTCACCTTGTCGCGAAAAAATTTCTGGGTGAAGAAAACGGGCAATAAAGTCCGCAAAGCTGACCCCCAGCCTCCGGATTCAAGAAAGAGGCTCTCATACATATTCAACACCTTTATCAGACTTAGGAACTGGTGCTGAATGGCATTCTCTGGGGTAAGACCCATTACCACTGATTTGGTGGCAAAAATATACTCATCCGGAGGAAGCAGTTCCTCGTAGTGCTCTCCTCTAACGGATAAACAAGAGACCTTGGCAAATTCCTCCAAGGAAATAGAGACCTCTCGATCCAATAGGAGGAATGTGTGGGTCAGAATATTCCACTGCTCTAAAAATGCCTTGATCCACCATGTGGGAGGTGCAGAATACTGGAACAAGGAAGCGTAGATCGCAAGGTACAAGCCAAGCTTCAGCAGCTGCGATTTCTTTGCCGATAAGATATATCGGGCCCACTGTAAGTAACCGACCGGGTGACGGGGAGTTAGTCCGAAGTTGTAGGGCTGTCCCCAAGGGCGTGACTCGCCCTGACATATGCCCCGTCCTATGGTGTCCAAAGCTACCGGCGGCTGCACGGGTACTGCGGCAATAGAAGGCCGAAGGAGACCTTCTGAAGTCCAGTTTACCTCCTCCACAGTATAATTGATCGGGGGTGCATCTACATAAAGGATTGCAGAGATAGGCTCCGAGGGTGTCGCACAAGAAAAGCTCCGGTGGCCTCTGATAATTTGATTATACCATCTACCCCATAGGTGAAGATTCTTATGCTCCGGGTCATGGTCCTTGATCAGCGCAAGAACCTCTCGGTCTATGGGCGCTTCAGGAAATCCGCCTTCTGAACGGACGAACGAGAAGGAAGCGTCGGAAGACATAGTACCTGCGCGGAAAAGAACAAATTTTCAGCCGCCAATGCTACAATTTAAATCCTGTCACTAGGTACTTTAAATCGGTACCACACTGCAATGCAGTGAAAAGGGACCAAAGGGACCCACATAATCCAGATGACATTGCATCATTAATAAAACATGCTCATCATTTGATAAGACTGTCATTAAATGAGGAAATCCTTAATTGATTCTCATTTAATGAGAATTCCTCAGGCCAGGGAGTAAATCTCCCCTTGAGAGCAGTGCTCTGTGAAAGAATGACACCTGTCAAATTCTAATGATGAAGGAATAGAAATTCCTCAAGAGCCTTGCTCTGTAGAAATGATGGAATAACCATCAGAAAATTTAAAATAAGAGTTTTAATGAATAAAAAATTCTAAAATTTATGAACAAGCTCTAAGAGTTCTTCATGAGCAAAGCTCTGTACGTCCGTGGGCTAAGAAATCCCAAGAAAGATCTCTTTGGATCTATGGGTTCAAGAGAGAAAAGCTCTGTTAATGAAACCCTAAAAGGGTTTTCTTTAGATCAAAAATCTATGGAGAGCAAAGCTCTGTTAATGAAACACTAAAAGGGTTTTCTTTAGATCAAAAATCTATGGAGAGCAAAGCTCTGTTGATGGAACCCTAAAAGGGTTTTCTTTAGATCAAATATCTATGAAGAGCAAGGCTCTGTTAATGGGTAAAACCCTAGATTATTAAAAGGTCTTTTAAAAAGTTTTAATTTTTACCTAAGTTTGGCAGAGTTTTGACTCTTGAAAGTTCTTAAAATGAAGAGCTATGCTCTGTGGGAAAATGAAAATTCTCAGAAAACAAGAAGGAAGATGAACATGTATCATCCTAAGGGCCAAGGGTCCTATTTATAAGCAGTGAGTGCCGTTTCAACTTCTAAGTTGATCTAATGGTGGAGATGTTGCCACCGCTGCACTCACGTATGAGCCATGTGAGCGCAACGGTGGGGGGGCATTTGTTTCCCCAATCAGAGCAAAGCACTGTTCAAAATTCAAATTTTGAAATGAAGCAACGCTTCAGAAGCAGCGCGCTGCGCCCTGAATAGCGCACCACGTGCAAAGCACGTGTGTGCTAGCGCTAGGTGCGCTGTGCTCTAAGCAGTGCACCACGTGTAAAACACGGATGCGCTAGCGCTGAGTGTGCTGCGCCCTGAGCAGCGCACCACGTGCAAAGAATATGTGCGCTAGCGCTAAGTGCGCTGCGCTCTAAGCAGCGAACCACGTACAAAGCACAGGTGCGCTGCGCTCTAAGCAGCGCACCACGTGCAAAACACGGGCCCGTTAGCACTGGAACTAAAAGCTCCCCACCGTTAGATCAAAGATCCAATAATAATGATAAATCATTAATTAATCAGAAACAAAATTCTGTTAACGTAAGATTCTTCAAAATCTTTCCAAACAACAAAATTGTGCTCTGTAAATCAGAGCACCGTTGGATCAATGATCCAATGGTGATTAAAAATCGCCAAAGTACAGAACAAATTCTGTATGGAAAGATTTCCTAATCTTGTTAAAAACAAGAAGATTGCCTTCTGTAAATCAGAAGCCCTTAGATAAAAAATCCAACGATAGGAAATTCCCCAAATCAATTGGAGAACAGATCTCCTTAACTGATTGAATTGATCAGCCTGCCCTATATAAAGGCCCCAAGACTTCAAGTCTCAAATATAGAGAAATAGACATAAAAACCTCCCCATAAACTTTGAGAAATTCAAAGACAAGAGCAAGCTCTCAGAAGAAGAAAACTTTCTTCAAGGTAAAAAGAAAAAAAAAACAAAGAGATGAAATTATCTCATAAAAAAGAAGAATTTACTTCTTTAGAGATCATAGATCTACAAGACCGAGGTCTGTTACAAAGAGATAAAAAGACCTCATCATAAAATGAAAAGAAGAGCATAACTCTTCTCACAGATCATAGATCTACAAGACAAATTGTCTTTTACAAAAAAAGATTATGAACATCTCATTATAAACAGAGAGGGGGAAAGAATAATTCAATTCTCTTAAGGATCATAGATCCATAAAGGCAAAACCTTTCATCAATACAAGAGATTGAAGCATCTCCTATAAAATAAGAACTTTTGTTCTTAGAATCTTGAGACAAAGTCTCTTTTGGGATCAAAAAGTTGATCAATTAGTGCTTGCGCTCATAAGATAGCGCTCTGCGCTCAAGACTGGCGCACAGCGCCAAGCGCGCCACGTGCTCCTCACGTGTGCGCTATTTAACAGAAACGCCCCAGCGCTCAAAGACTAGCGCAAAGCGCTGCTGAGCCTTAGCGCTCCAAATATAGCACACTGCGCTAATTGACCGGCGCTTAGCGCCAAGCGCGACACATGTCCCTCACGTATGCGCTACTTGGCAGAAGCGCATTGCGCTCTTTGACTGGCGCAAAACGCCAAGCGCACCACGTGTCGCGCTGATAGAACATAAATTGTTCTGTAATAAGCCCAAGGCTATGAGGAATGCTCAGCATTCAGTAGAAGACAAAAACACTGTCAAGGCCAAGCCCAAATAAAGGCTCAATAGCCCAAAATAAATGTTAAATATTTTAACTTGATTGGACTTAGCCCAAGATTAACCATAAGTCCTTAACTCAGATTAATTGAGCCCATATGCTCATAAATCTCAGATCCTAGTCCCAACTGGACTACAGATCTCCCAACCAAAATTGGTTCAAGGGTACATCTCTTTACTCCTCTGATATTTGTCGTTGTAATCCTTCAACGTCTTCAGAGAGGTGACGGGTCCCGATAACCATACATTTTATAAACTATGACGTCTTTAAACTGGACTGTGGGGTCCTTTAAAACCCACGGACTTTGATGACCTTAACTGTCACGACCCAAAAGTACGGAACGTGACCGGCACTTAGATTACGAAGCGTCTAGAGGTGCCACGTGACCTAAGTAAGCCGAAGCCCAGAAATCTAAACCATAAAAGAAGAAAAAGAAGAAAAGAAAAGAAAACAAGTATAAAAACATCAGCAAATTTTACCAAAAATTTCGGCAGAGTCTCCTCTGTAAAAACTGGCCCCCAAACGGGTACAACAAGTATAATATGAATAAACAATAAAAAGCATCTCCAACGGGAGCTAGCATCAACGCCAACAGGCGGAAACAACCACAACAAGAACAATAATATACAACGCCAAAAGGCGAGGCTCAAAACTCAAAGAAAACAAAACCACCAAATCAGAATAATACATGCGCGACTCTAAGGTCAAAATAAAAGACTGGTCCAATAAACTTATCAAGTAATAAAAGTATGGTTGATGGAACTTACTAGATACAAATGAAAGAATAAAAGTACAATGGTGGTTCGGATACAAGTGAACCAACCTACCGTGCAAATCACCCTGAAAGAATAGATGTGCCAGCAAGCTGCCAGGGAAACCTGTACATCGAACCTGTAATAAAATTTGGCACAACGGGGGAGAGTTGCCAACTCGTGAGTAGAAGACATCTACAAAAAGAAATCGAATGCACGACGCTATCCTAGGTCATAATAATACACTACTAAGTCCCAATCATCTAGTAATAGCAGGGTAATACTACGTGTAAGTGCAGATACTCCGTGCTCGTGTCAGTGCCTCATATAGTACCATGTCATATGAATGAAATGCATGCACCATGAATGTAAAGTAACAAATCCTGAAGTCCAGATATATATGTATAAGAAATCTTTAGCTGTTATCATAGTAGAATGTGTATAAGAATCTGAAATCTCAACAATGAAATCCATGGAAATCCGTGTCAAGCATCGACACAACACAGGTAATCTCAAGTCTCAATATCTCGGGCTCCGTCAATCCGGATCGACCCATATCATCAAATCTCACGACAATGGTCGGTATCCTCCGGATATCCGCCGCGCCAGACATCACCGGTAGGTAGTCTTCCCCTGCCAGGCTCATCGTCTACAACTCGATCTTCTTGCCCCGGGGTACCATTCCGGGTCCACCATGTACCCGAGACGGTTCATCCACTCCTCGAATCGGGTCTCGAAATCCAACAGAAAACATGAAATACTCATGGTGGACGACTCATACATCACGAGAAAACTGCATCTTATTTAAAAAAGAGAAGAGGAGAGAGAGAGAGAAGTTTTTATATATTTTTGCGGTTTTCCCCAAAAATCCAGAAATCTCATAGAAATCCAAATCTTAAAATCATGAGTAAGTATATGATAAGTGTCGGCATATGCCCATACTACTGTGCGATAACATGAAATATGAATGCATGAATGTCTAAGTAATAAATATCATGTCTTATACTAATGTCAGAGAATAATCACAATATTATATCTGTCTAGTTGCTAACTGATTCTATCCTAAAAGACAATATGATCTAAAGTGTACGTGACATAGCAATTACCGATGATGATGTGTGTGAGCCGGCAAATAAGTGTGCGTGGAATATGCGCATCATCGGTAATAGTGCTGGTGTCCTAACAGGTAAAGTTTATACTGATTATAGCAGCATATATAAGAACACGCGACATTATGATTACAATGTGAAAGTAAAGACGGATGTGTGTTATCCACTCATTTGATATACAATTATCACTACTACTATATGGCTCAAACTTAACCTAGTGTTCATCTAACCCTCCTAAGGAAAACTAAACCTAAGAACTGGTCAATAGAAGTACACCTAACGCCTGAGTCCATATCTCTAATAGTCGGCGATCCTGCCTCAATAGCGTCACGTACGTAGTACGGCTTCCTCGAATCAAGAGTGCGGATCAATCATCATATTATGCCTCGTACGGTAAAATCCATCGTACGACATCCCGATATCAGGGTACGGCAAGTATCTCCTAGGTGTCTCATCATTCGTATAATGTCGTCATCAACACATCTCATGATCAAGGTGCTAAACTGTAACCGCCTACATCAATTATATATCATTGCCATCATAATATGCATCATTAGTTTATCCTCAGAAATATCATGTTATATGTATCATATTGTGATTAAGTCATACTGATATCATATCGTCCTCAAGTCACACCTCTATGACATCGACATCAGGTCACACCTATATGATGTCGTAATCAAGTCATACATATCCCATATCGTGATCAATCACAAGTTACAGTCCGGGTACTATTTTAGAGTCCCATGTACCTCAATATCATCACCACCCATTATAATTTAAGTATACATGTTCATTATCTCATTCTGTAATGATCCGCTAACACTTAATACGACTGTATAGCCAAGAATCACGGCATCAAGCCCAGTTACACTGTTTCATCATACCCCGGATATCATATCATATCAATGTATCCCATATACGTGTTGTATATATATGTATACCTATACCTCGTCCTATATATATATACACATCCACGTATACACCATGTCGTGTTTCAGTGTGTGCGTGTGTGTGTTTCTACCTGAAACCTACGAACCTCTTCCAAGGTATTCATCCTCTGATATGGTATTCCTAAATCAGTCTAGTCCAGCCTAGGGTCATTACTAGGGTCCTACGCATTAAGAATCTAGGGTCACATCTGGTTTCCTAATGACAATAAGTACTATTCCTATTCTACGTTGCGGGGGTGCTAAACGCCATCCACCCGACTTCCCCCCATAGATATACATCTACTCACCTGGTCCATGCCTGCCAACGACGGTGTTGCCATCCTCCTCTTCATCGCCCGCAGTCCACTTGAAGGGTACCTAAACGCAAACATATAAATATTATCATAAACCGAATCACATACAAAAGTCAAACGATACAAGGAACAGGCACAGGTTAAAACCTATGTCCCGTCCACGCAAAAGAACCAAATACCGCTCGATATCGGCGTACAAACTCCGATGGATCGAGATAACATCATCAAACAACTTGTAGTTTTAAAACACATTACTTATACCATAAAACACGATTAAATCCATCGAAACCCTAAAATCCATTAAACCGTCCAATTTCGTAAAACCCGAAAATGCCAGTATACCGTTTTTCATCAAAACTTGACATTTAAATGAAACTAATGGTCATAAAACTCATTAAATAGCATTACTAGACTATACAAACCATTACTATATTTTTATTACACAATTTTGTATTTATTTGAAATTTCCAGTTTGCAACTTTTAACAATTTTAACATTTTTCAAGCAAAATACCACAATTCCATCACAAAACATAATTTTGCATGAATTAATATATTAAACCACAATTCATGATGATAATGATTTAATGAAACCATAAATTATATTTTTAATCTCCTTTATTTAGGAATCTCCAAAATCTAGTTTACAAAATAATAGCATTTTATTACCATTTTTCCAATTATCAAAGTAATCTAGTGATCCAACTAAGTTTTTCATTCAATTAATATGCTAATATTTCCACTAAAACTACATTCTAATGATAACAACTTAAATTGGAATTTTATATTACCCACAAACACATTTTAGAAAAATCTAGTTAGCTAATTTCCTTATTTAAAACAATTTTAAATGAAAATTTTACAATTTAACAACCATGCAATATTTTCCAATTCTAAAAGTGTTAAACTAACTATTATAACCCTAATTAATTATTAAAAATCCTAACTTGAATTTACAACCCTAACTTGCATTTAAAAAAAAAAAAACAAACATAGAATTAATTCATTAAATCTAATTAAGCTTAAATGATCATCTAATAACAATAAATCAAAAGAAGGAAAATTATACCTCCAAAATGTGAAATCCAAACAAGAAATGAGCCTCCAAAATACATGCTTTCCCACTCCACAATCCATATAAAAAAGGGTAGAGAATAAAGGGTATGAAGAGATTAGGATTTTGTGTATTTTTTGTTGAATTTTTGATGTAATTTGATGGATTTTTGTGCAAAAATGAGGTGGGAAATGCCGGGGGGGGGGGCAGCCATGGGAGGGTTGTGGCCGGCCTTGGTGAGGTAAGGGAGAGAAAGAAGTGAGTGTGAAAGTGTGTAGAAGTTTCAAGAGGAGAAATATCACTCAAAGGTCTTTTCATGGTTTATTTAATTATTTATTTATTTGTTTACTATAATAACTCAAGAAAGCTCTAGAAAAAAAGGAAAAGTTTGCAAATAAATTTTGCATGATACACACTAATTTCTAATATGCCATGGTTCATTTTTACAAATTAAAACCATTTAAATTTGTAATTTACACTAATTTAGTGTAAAAATAAAGCTTATGTTAATATTTAAAATAATTAATTTAGGAATTTTTTTTAATTAAACTAAAAATTTATAAGTGGCTAAATAAACACTATTTACTAGTAATTACATAATTAAATAGGTATTTTTGAATTTATAATGAAAAACAATTGCGGTTTGATTTTACGAAAAATACATTTTGCTTTACCGAAAATCATAAAATTCACTTAAACAGTTTTATTCATTTAATTATTTATTTAATTATTTTTAAAACGTTACATTAACCTCGGACTGTGGGGTCATTTAAAAACCACGGACTATGATGTCCTTAACCTTGGACTGTGGGGTCCTTAAACCCATGGACTATGATGTCCTTAACTTTTATGGACTGTGAGGTCCTTAAACTCATGGACTATGATGTCCTTAACCTTGGACTATGGGGTCCTTAAGCCCATGGACCGAGATGTCCTTAAATTAACATTGGACCGTAATTCCTTAAACCAACGTTGGACCGTAACGTCCTTAAACTAATATACTGCAATGTCCCTAAACTAAAAAATAGAGCCCAAATGCTCTTTTGTTGGATCTAAACGATCCCGTTGAGTTGATCTTAGTCTAAAATTAGACTAACGTATCATCAACGAACGTTTAAGTTGATCTTAGTCTCAAATGAGACTAACGTATCCTTAAACCCAATCCCAAACCCAAATCTAAGAAGATACGGATTTGGACTAATCCACGCCCTATGGGAGACAACATAAATTAGTCTCCGTATACAATCCACGAGCAACCAAAAATAAAACAAACACCCATGATACGAAGTGACCATCTGGAGAAGGAGAAAGTGGTTACCACGATGCGGTAGCGTAATTAACTGCAGGGGCTTGCGCCTGCAGGGAAGAGCGTCCCCACAATCAAAAACTCCTCAACGAGGGGGAATCTGACGAAGTCTGCTATATCGGCCGCATCCGTTTAAACCTTCGATACATGGTGTCATAAATCAACTTGGCATCTTCGGAAAGGTAGACGGGTAGCACCAATTAGCATCTGCCCCGAAATTCAGGCAAGACGGACCCGCGCGGTCGCGTCTACGTGTTTCGGCGGGGAACAGATGGGATACACACCACAGCAGAAAACTTGAGAAAATTCGACTTGGGGATGGCATATGATCCAAGGCCAACGTTCGTCAGTGAGCTGCTGTCTGAGAAACAGGTGGCCACGTTAAAGGACATGCTCATGTGGTATAAAGACTGTTTCGCATGGAACTATTCCGAGATGCCGGAATTAGATCCAGAGATAGCTGTGCATAAACTAGCGATATCGCCGGACGTCAAGCCAGTCAAACAGGAACCAAGAAGAATGCGGCTCGAGCTTGGGATGAGTATCAATGCAGAAGTCAAGAAGCTAAACGAATCCGTCTTCATCCAAGAAGTTCAATACCCTGACTGGATCGCCAATATCATTCCGGTAATGAAGAAAAATGGGACAGTACGCATCTGCGTAGATTTTCGGGATCTCAATAAATCTTATCCGAAAGATGACTTCCTAGTGCCTGTTACCGAGCTGATGATCGATAACACATCCACCCATGAAGTCTTCTCCTTCATGGACGGATCCTCATGATACGACCAAATCAAGATGCATCCTGAAGACCAAAATCACACTGTTTTCCGAACTCTGCTGGGCATATTCTGCTATAAAGTGATTCCCTTTTGTCTGAAGAACGCTGGCGCCACCTACCAGATGCCATGACAAAGAACTTCGATGACCTTGTACATGAGATGGTCGAATGCTATATCGACGACCTCGTGGTGAAGAGCAAATCATACGAGGAGCACTGGGAGCATCTGAAGATAGTGTTCCATCACCTTCGGAAGTACAACCTGAAGATGAACCCTCTGAAATGCGCATTTGGAGTTTTCTCAGGCAAATTCTTAGGATTCATCGTACGACACCGGGGCATCAAAATAGACCCTTCAAAGATCAAGGCGATTATGGAAATGCCTTTGCCAAGAACTCTTAAACAACTGCGATCTCTTCAAGGAAAGCTCACGTATATCTGACGGTTCATAGCTAGCCTCTCCGGTAAATGCTGCCCCTACAGTCATCTATTGAAGAAGGGGACCCCGCTCGTTTAGGATCGTAAATGCCAAAACACACTGGATGAAATCAAGAAATATCTGTAGAACCCGCCGGTACTGACCGCTCCGATCAAGGGAAAGCCCATCATCCTGTACATAACAGCCCTTGAAAGTTCTTTAGGCGCGCTATGGGCACAGGAGAACGACCAGGGGAAGAAGAAAGCTCTCTATTATTTGAGTCGAGTTCTCCTGGGGGCAGAAAATAACTACTTCCCCATCGAAAAGCATTGCTTGGCACTGATCTTCACGGTAACGAAGCTTCGACATTATGCATTGGCACATGAGGTCCATCTCATATCAAAGGTGGATCCTCTCAAGTATTTGATGTCAAAATCCATGTTAACAGGAAGGCTTGCCAAATGGGCCATCCTCTTGATGGAGTTCTCGATAGTATATCCCCCCTCAAGGCAATAAAAGGCCAGGCCATCGCCGACTTTCTCGCTGAGCATCCGATACCTGCCGACACTCCCTTGAACTACGAGTTGCCGGACGAATACGTGTTTGACTTAATTGACGGGGAGAAAGAAGGGAATGATACCCGATGGAAACTCTACTTCGATGGAGCGTTCTCCTTGAAGAAGCGAAAGCAAAACACCCCCATGATTAAAGCCGGGGTGTGCCTTATCTTTGTGACTCCACAAGGAGGGATAATGCGTTTTGCCCTTTTTTAACGGAGTCGAGAATAAACAATGAGTCTGAGTATGAAGCTTTGATAGCAGGTCTTGAGATTTCTGTCGACATGGGCATCGAAAACCTCCTCATATATGGACACTCCCAGCTGGTCGTTAGCTAAGTAAATGGAAATTACCAGACGTGCAAACCAGAACTGATCAGGTATGGTGAAAGAGTGTAGCAACAGCTGACGCAAATCCCCTCCTACACCCTGGAAAGCATACCGCGTGAGTAAAATAGCAAGGTGGATGCGTTAGCCAACCTCGCTAAAGAACTGGCTGACGAAAACCTCGATGACGTATGGATCATTGTGCAAAGCCGCCGGATTCTCGCGCCAGCAGAAATATCTCCGAAGTCGTCTGAAAGAAGGGGAGCGACTGAACGAGCGGTCTTCCAAATAGAGGACGAAGAAAAGGCAAAGGATTGGAGAGAAGTTTTCATAGACTACTTCAAATCCCATCGAACGCCCGAAGAAGAGTCATCAAGACATCAGCTTATGAAGCGAGCCCTGTTCTTCGCCTTCGTCAATGATACTCTATATAAGAGATCGTTTGACTGTCTGTGGATGAGATGCTTGGGACCATAAGAAGCAAAAAGGGTCATTCAAGAAACTCATGACGGACTCAGCGGTTCCCATCAAGCTGGGCCAAAGATGAAGCTGAAGATCAAAAGAATGGGCTGCTATTGGCCCACAATGATTCAGGGCTGCCTCGAATATGCGAAGCAGTATCACTCATGCCTAATTCATGGGGACTTCATCTACCAGCATCCGAATCCGTTACACCCAACATTGGCTAGCTGGCCGTTCGAAATGTGGGGGACCGAAATAATAGGGCCCATCGAACCACCATCATCCAAGGGACATCGATTCATACTAGCAACAACCGATTACTTCTCTAAGTAAGCAGAAGCAATACCATTAAGAGAGGTGAAGACGAAGAACATCCTCCATTTCTTCAAAACACATGTCATCTACCGGTTCGGCACTCCGCGACGGATCATCTCGGATAATGGGCCGGCCTACAGAAGCCATAAAATCAGCCGCTTCGCACAGCAGCATAAAATAGATTGGTGATACTCTTCGGTCTATAATCCCCGAGCTAACGATCTAGCTGAGGCTTTCAACAAGACCTTGACAAAGATCATAAAGAAAATGGTGTCCAGAAATAAAAAGGATTGGCACGAGAGATTGCACGAAGCTCTCTGGGCCTATCGGACTACGTTCAAGACGGCCGCGAAATGCCATTTGCGTTAGTATTCGACACGGAAGCGGTACTTCCCTTGGAGATGTAGCTACCCTCTCTACAAGTGGCAATTCGGTACAAACTGACACATGAAGAAAATGCCCATCTTCGACTTGAGGAGCTAGACGCCCTTGATGAAACTCGTTTCATGGCGCAAAAAAACCTAGAAGCTTACAAAGCAAGGATGACGCGCTCATACGAAAGATTGACTAGGCTGAGAACATTCTGCCAAGGTGAACTCGTGCTAGTCGTAAAAAGACCTATGATCCCCAATCATGCTAAACGGGGGAAATTCGAGCCAAACTATGAGGGCCCGTATATCAAAGACAAGGTCTACCAAGACGGGGCCTACTTGCTCATGGATATGCATGGCGAAAGACACTTCAGGCCAATAAACGGCCGGTTCTTTAAGAAATACTATGGTTGACAAGTCACGGCTCAGGTTAATGATGGATGACGACGCTCGTGTCTGCTCTCTATCTTCCTGAATCCAAACTCTATAAGTAGTATCCAGCGAAACCTCGCCTCAAAATCCCCTACGAACCGCAACGTCCTTAAACCAGCCGTGGACCGAGATGTCCTTAAACTAACATTGGACCGAGATGTCTTTAAACTAACAATGGACCGAGATGTCCCTAAACTAACGACGTCGCCTCAAACACGACGATAGTGGAATGCAAGTCCATAAGTCCCAGCGGTAAGGACTGCAACTCAAATCCCACCGGCAAACAGATGGGTCACATGCGGCGAAACTATTCTCGAGAGTTTCAATAAAAAAAGGGGGTACGTCCACAAGCGAAATGGGCGCGGATGAAAACCCGAAAGGGCTCCATGAGTAAAAACAGCAAGAATGCCGGCGAGTTCGCGAAAACCCGAAAGGGTGCAGACTCTCAAAAAAAATTCATATACACTTGCAAGGTCCTCTCGACCCTGTAAGGAGAAAACACCTGCGTGAGATCCTTACGACTCACAAGCGAGCAACACACTTAGGGATCCCCACGATTCCTAAGGAGAAATTACACTTACGAGATCCTCATGACTCGTAAGGAGAATTCCCCCCTACGAGACCTTTACGGCTCATAAGATTCAAAAGCCTTAAGCTACAGGTATCTGAACCTGTTCTTAAACCATCACACTCCCTAAGTTGCCCTACAAGCGGTTCAATATGGACCCTTGTATACAATCCACGGGCACAAATAAACGTCTCCCCCACCAAGTTCCACCAATGGTGCAAAATTTCCCCATTTGGTGAACGACACTTGTAAGTCTTATCGACTTATAAGGTGAAAACGCTCTTGTAAGATCCTTACGACTTATAAGAGAACACACGCTTAAGAATCCTCACGATTCCTAAGGAGACATGTACGAGATCCTCACGACACGTAGGGAGAAACACCTTTATGAGACCCTTACGGCTCGAAAAGTCAAAAAGTCTTAGTCAACTGGATCCTAACTCTTTTTGCTAAGCCACCCTTGTTCGAATCGACAAAGGCAAATGATGATTTGCTCCTAGCAATATTCCAGTCGCAGCGACGCTGATGCCAAAATTGGTGTCAGATCTCAAGTTCCATACTCGCAGCAAAAAAATCGGCGAGCCAAAAATGCATATGAAATAGCCGAAAAGACAGGGCAACTCGCAACAAAAATCAGAGAGTAAAATATATGCGTATAAAAATTGCCGTAATGATTGGGCAACTCGCAATAAAAAGCAGCGAGTAAAGAAGAAAAAAAACAGCCGAAATGATTGGGCACCGCGAAAAAATATCCGAAATGATTGGGCAATCGCGACATTCGCGATACAAAAAGAAGAAATGATTGAGCATCGCGGAAAGAAATTAAAAAAATGAAATGAAACTTTTGCCCTGCAGGTGAGATCACATCGACCCATGTATACAATCCATGGGCATGAACGAAAAAGTGAACCATATTGTCCCACCAGGCTTCGTTAAAGGGAAGCTAGATCTCAATGGCTACATCCACAACCTAGAGATCAACAACAGCGTTCTTCCTCCCTCCAACAGGATGCTGATAGGACGTCAACAAACGGAGCTGTTCCCTTACGGAAAATAAAAAAAATAAATAAAGCAACGGGAAAAAGTCCCCAAGTGAAGCATCACGTGCCCACACGTGATAGGCGCCGCGCTTGACAAAACTAAGCCAAAATTGGGCCTCACGTGCAGACACGTGATTGCTATAGACAAAGTATATAGGCGCCTGAATAAAACAAACAATTGGACAAAAAAAACACTCACGTGATAGCACGTGAAACCTTTTTGTAGGCTTAATTTGGTGGGGTCACGTGCTACACGTGATAGACTCCTATGCCTTCTGAACCGATAGAAGTAAATTCTAATTAAAAGGGACCAAAAGCCTTATTTGGAAAATATTTCTTTGGATCATTCTAAACAAGAAAGATTGTGCTCTGTAAGACAGAGCGCTGTTGGATTAAAGATCCAATGGTGATTAAAAATCACCAATCTATAGAAAAATTCTGTGCAAGGAAATATCTTCCTAAACTTGTTAAGAACAAAAGAAATATCTTCTGTAAAACAGAAGTCCTTGGATTAAAAATCCAACGGTAAATAAAATTCACCGAGTAATCTATAGGATCATGTTGGTTGATTAGAAAATCAATCAAAATCTCTAAATGAGAGATTTTCGAAACAAATTGATTCCCCTCTTTCTCCTGTAAATAGGAGCCAAGAGATACTAAAAAGGTGATATACAGAAAGGGAAGGAGAAAAAGAGAAAAAAAGGGAGAGAAAAAACCCCCCTCGTAAGAAAAAGACAAGAGAATTTAATTCTCCAGAGAGAAGAAGATCTCCTCAAGAAAAAAAAACCCTAGGTAAGAGAAGGAACAAAAGACAGAACCTCTTACCTTTTCTTCATAATCACAAGAGTTTAACTCTTCTAAAAAAAACTTAGTTCTTCCTCTGGTTGAAGATCTGCAGAAGCGGACCTCCCCATAAGTTGAGAATTTAATTCTCATCGGGGAGATCTGTTATGCAGATTCAAAACTTAGGAAGAGAATCGATCCCTAAGAATTTAATTCTTACAACAGAATATCTAGGAATTTAATTCCTCTAAATAAAACTAGGGTTTAACCCTATAAAAGAATTTAATTATTATTAAATAAGGGGCTTGAAAGTCTCAAAACTCAAGATCTTCATGCACGTAAAAAAAATTAGCACCCAAACATGATCACGTGTTCCCACGTGAGCACCCTTGTTGAACGAGTGAAAACAAATGAGATCAGGTCACGTGCTCCCACGTGACCCCTGAACGAGCCCTTCAAAAGAAAAAAGGTGAATAAACCCAAGGCAGTTTCTATTTTAGGGCGCCTCACGTGACATCACATGACCCCTTAATAGTACTTAGCACTTTCAGAACAAAAGAGAGTAAAAAAAAATGCAGCTTTCATTCTCTGGGGCGCCTCACGTAGTCTCACGTGACCCGATAGTGCTCAGCACTCAGAAAAGAATGAGGGAACTAATCCAAAGAAGCTCTGCCAATTTTCAAGCACCTCACGTGACCCCACGTGAGCGCTTCAAATCTTTAGTGTTTAACACTATATTAAGCGCCTCACGTGGGAACGCGTGAGCGCCGAACATACTCTAGTGTTTAACACTATAATGAGGCTAATCTTAGCCCAAATCAGCTAGGTCTGCTAAAACCAAAATCCCTTTTAACTGAGCCTATATTACACTCTGGTCTTCTAAAATTAGTCATCTCGGATGGCATTCAAAATAATGTTCATCCCATTCCCTCTCAATCTGACATTTGGTTCAAGGGCACATCTCTTCACACCTCTGATACATGTCGTTGTAATTCTTCAACGTCTTCAGAGAGGTGGTGGGTCCCGACGACCAATAACTATCTGGTGCATTTCCAAACCCATGGTTACATCTAAGCTGTGGACCGTAATATCCTTAAACTAACTATGGACCGTAATGTCCTTAAACTAACTGCGGACCGTGACGTCCTTAAACTAACTGTGGACCGTAATGTCCTTAAACTAACTCTGGACTGTAACGTCCTTAAACTAACAACGGACCGGGACGTCCTTAAACTAAACTTCATGGACTATGATGTCCTTAAACTGAGAAAACCTTACAGACTATGATGTCTCTAAACTCATGGACTATGATGTCCTTAAACTTACGGACCGCAACGTCCCTAAACCAAGTCCTACGGACTATGACGTCCTTAAACCCACGGACTATAACGTCTTTAAACTTATGGACTGCAATGTCCCTAAACTAAAACGATAGAGTCCAAATACTCTTTCGTTGGATCTAAATGATCCCAAGGTCTTGTTAAGAAGATCTTAGTCTAAAATTAGACTAACGTATCCTTAACAAGCATTTAAGTTGATCTTAATCTAAAACAAGATTAACGATCCTTATGTTAGTTATATGTATGCCCTAGAGGCCATTACTGTACATTGGATGTATATTGTAGTGGATGCTGGGACATATATAGGGAGGACTTTCTTGCTCGACATGATAATATGCTATCTGGTTACTCTTTACCTTAACGTGTACACTGATTGTCTCTCTGTTACATGTTGGTAAAGCCCTTAGGATGTGTACTTGACTACCTGGACTATGATGCGGATCATACTAGTGGGGACAAGGTAGTCCTTAAGTACATCCTTGAAAGTCCCTAGTCGTGGGTGTATCGAGACGGGGCATCGATATACCAGAGTAGACTAGCGTATACCTTCTCGACCCATACAGATGGGCGATGGATGATCCCATATCCATTGGTGTTTGACATCGAAGATGATATACGGGTGCTCAGTAGAGACTGGGTACACTGGACGGACTCGCCGAGAACTCCCAGATGGTATAATACCTCACGTCAGATGGCAGTTCTCTGGTGACACTGGTACAGAGTAGTCTGTTGACCCGAGATCGTCATAGAGTCTTGTATGGTTCCCACTGTGCTTTGATTTCCATCTTACCACGTCCAAGAGGGCGTGCAAAACGGTGGTTTTTGGGTGCAGTCCCGAGTCACATGGAGGCAATGAGCGATAGGAGGGGATTCGTCTCTCCCGGTATAGGGGGTTGATGTTGCGCTGTGTTCGATTGGCTATAACAGGAAATCCCTGGCCAGGGTTGCTGAGATTTACTGGTAAGTGTTACGAGTAGTTTCTCGAATTGTTATAGACCTCATATCGACACGACTTATCGAGCTATTGGGGTCTGACGTTTACCACCCCTAGGTGAGATATGCGACATATCAGACGATCAGACCGGACTGTACGGTAGTGTTACTGGTTGGATTCACTGGAGTGTGAGCGGGCTTGCTCGTCGATCTTCTGATCGCTCAATACCCGGGTGGCCGTTACGTTTAGCAGACCGCTTGCGGCTTGTGGGTGTTTGATATGATCATCATCTGCTGCCGGCGTATTGACGAGTCTTTAGAGTCCTACACAGAGGTTTCCTGACTCAAGCGAAACGAAATAGGAGCGCATATGAGATATGTGCGGGACCGAGAATAATGCATGTATGTGATACCGTATTTCATTCTCGCGATGAATGTATCGAATGGTTGTATGCGATATAACCTAGTTATCGATTCAAGCGTTGATTCGATAAGCCGATACATTGTATACTGGTCGGTTGTGTGCGACATGACCGGATCATTGAATCAAGTGTTGATTTAATGATTTAATGCATAATTATATATTTGATATATTACTTTGCATTAACTAGTATTGGTTCACTTTAAATGGATTTTCTCACTTGGTTTGTGCACATTGTATATGTGATATACTTTTGTACACAAGATTGTATCATGTTTGATGATACATGCTTTTTAGGTTAAGTGTAAAGAATTAACCTTGGTTAAGTTGTTGATTAGGGTTTTTACTTATTCATTTATCTTATTTATTTATTCATTCATTTTGAATAAATTGAAAGATAAATGAATGGTGGCTTCATTTGTTTTTAGTTGAAGTTTCATGAAGCTTTGACTAATTGACCTTTTTGTTCTCATCCTTAACCCTAACCATTCAACCCAACCTTAGTCAATTATCTACACTTAACTAAGGTTAAGATTATGATAAGTGTTCATTTTATTATCTATTTTTATTTAACTTATCATAACTTTATCTTCTTCTTCTTCTTCATCTTCAAAGAAGAAAGCTTTCTTCATCAATGGTGGATTGATGAAACAAGTGAGAAATCCAATTCTAAAGTCTACCCACTTCCTATTTCTTCATCCTCTACCTCTTGCCAAGTAGTAGAGTGCGTTTCCTTCACAAGTTTCTTGACTTGGTGAAGTCGGAGCTTGATTTAGCGATGCCTCGACGTAGATCATCTTCGGCATGAACATCGATGACCTAGCCCGTCCATTCTCCGATGAAGCCGACACTAGAGCCCGGGACTTGTTATGGACAGCGAGGAGACTTCATTGCGGAGCTATGGAGGTGGACAAACGGATCTACAAAGGTTGTATTTCCGTATTCCCTTAGTTAATTGTTAACTAGTTTACATGTTTCACCTAGTTTTCTAGCCAACGATCTTGTTAGGGTTTGTAGGCACCGTTAAAATTTGAAATTGGCATGATCGATGCCTTGTGAGACCTCACTAGGGTGCCTAGAAACCTTTCATTGGTATCAGAGCCTAGCTAGAGCCTTAGGCGAAGTCCCGACGGAATCAGAAGTCCGATCGACCCAAAACCCGACTTTGAAAATGCTCTCTGGACATTTCTGTAAAATGTGGTTTTTTCGAGATTAAAAATATTCAGAAAAATCAGCAGGAAGATCTAAGACATACTGTAAAATTCGTGGTCCTGATTCCACAAAGGTAGCGCGGATCCGCGGCCCTACAGGAGGCTCATGCGGCGGATCCGGAGCCCTTTTGTCGCTTTGTGCATTCCATTTTGCACAGTAACTCTTAGTTGTCTGTTCTGGTTTTCCTGGGGATTTTTAATAATTTTTCCAGAGTTGCATTTTCTGGGTTGTATTGGGAACTCGGTGTATCGATCGGATTGTCTAATTTAGTCGGTGTGTTTTTCGGATAAATCTTTGAATATGTTAAAAAGTTCGACCGGATATAAATACCCACTTTTTCCCCTGCCGGGAAATTTCCAATTGTTGGATTTTCCCGTAGTTTAACGATGTTCTAAGTAGTGCAAGTAACGCGATGGACCCTCTAGACGACAACAAACCTTAACTCGATTATGTGACCGTCTTGAACTGCCCTTTGAACCTTCGGGTTTGGGGCAGTACGGCGTGCCACATGTGAGGCGTTGGCTTGACCCTTCTACGGCTGGACCGTTGGTACTGAGGCACGAACTGAATGTTGTTAGACTTATTTCATGTGTTGATCTGTATCGGGAAAACTTGGGTGTTCGATTGTTCGATCGAAAAGTTTAACATTTTCTGTTTATCTGGAATGGGATACAATAATTGGAATTCACAAGTAGTTATGTGATAACTGAATGAATGTTATAAACGTAGCACTTTAGTCTCACTTGATTGGTTGCCACGGAATTTTGATGTGATCAAAAGTCCGTCGCAATCACGTAGCGTACGCGGATACTCGCCGGGTAAACTTAATAGACAGCTACACCCCTAGCCCCGACCAAGTGACTGTAGGAGAACCCCGTCGCCGAAAGCATCCGTTCGGGTGCTCGCGGTAGCGGTGTTCCGCCTTGGTGCACTTCGTCGACGGCGTCGGGGGTGCGGCCGCCTACTGAAGTTTGCGACGAGTATTCGATCAGAATGTCGGGAATCTTGTTGAATTGCCCGACTTAATATTGAAAAGTGTTTTCGATTTTGAGACTAAAATGCGGGGTTTATAATTGTTAGGCATGCGATGTCTAAGTAATTCATTTGGTCAGGCATGCGATGTCTGAGGAGGTTGCGGATTCCAACTGTTGTAGTTTTACACTTTCTTTTCTGTGACCGTAAGTGTAATATGTGATATCACCGGTTTCGTTGCTATATGTCAACGACAATTGGGATGCGCATATTTACTTACGTTGATGACATGTGATGTTATGTGTTGCTGGATATGTTATATTGGATCGTCGTGTTTGAATAGCCGGGTTTTTTTATGTGAGATGAGTGTTTTTCATTTTCATTCATGTAAAAACTTGTATGTAATATTCTTTTAATTGGGGCGCTTCCAGGTTGCGGAAGTTGTCACCGTTTGTATATTATTTACTTTTCCGCAGTAGGATAGACCCAAGGAGGAGAGCACAAGTAACCGGGTTCTGGAGTCCAGTGGGAGACCAACTCGAGGAGTCGGGTCCGGGTCTCCTAACTCCAGAATTGGTAGGGTTACTTGCCGCTCTCGTAGGGGTCTAGGGGTGTGGGTTTGGCAATTCATCACGACCGTGGAATCCGTGTTTTATACTGGCTCGTATTCAAAACACGGACGTCCTAGTATATCCAATATTTCATATGTTTCTTCTGCTGCGATATCTGTGATCATGTGACTCTGTGATGGATATAGTATATATGATATATTATATAGACGTTACTTATGTTTTACACCCGCGCTAGCCCTGCCCTGCTATGTCGTTAGTTACCTAACCTAACGGTGCACGAGGGGACATCAAGGCGAATGCGGATGGCATAAGTGTACGTCATATCTATCTGTGATGTTTAGGTACTTAAATGATGGGACTTCATTAATATGATTAATGATATAAAAGAAACCTAAAGATGTTGTAGAATCGAATTTCAAAATAAAACAGGTAGCTATATTTCTTGCTTTGCACAGCGGTATATGTGATATATCCTGCACCTTATTCGATAAGGAAAGGACCGAGATCCCTTCACCGGGAGTGACTCCTTTAGCAATAACTGGCAGATGCTACACATTCGGTTGGTCTTTTGATAGGTTTTAAGTGTTTTTGCTTTGCACAGTGATATATGTGATATATCCCGCACCTCATTCGACGAGGAAAGGACCGACGATCCCTTCACCGGGAGTGACTCCTTTAGCAAAACTAGAAAAGCCTCAAAGACACTCCATTTCAAAATTCATTCGATCCTACAACGACATCAAGTTCATTACGCAATAGGTTTTCAGAAAAACCTGTCGTAGCCCTCCGTCATTTCAGATAAGTCCTAGTTAGTATTCGTGCTACGTTTGTTGACTATGTTAAGGCGTAGTGTGCGGTAGCTAATTAGTGCTTATCTGCATAAGCATATGATGTGATTGGATTAGGGTAGTCGTGCGACTTTGTTGACTATGTTAAGGGTCGTGCGGGTGGGTTTAATTCAATCGGGAAATGACGGGTTGAACTTGACTAGCACTTATGATTTGTTGACTATGTTAAGGTCATATAGCTGCTAGGGGCAAAATATTATCGGGAATTTCAAGTGTTGAAATTTGCAATGAGATTGCATACCTTCTATGAGATAGTTGGATCTCGATACCCGCTGCGAGTAAGAGCTACTCCTGGGAGAGTTTTATACATTTCAATTAGCCGATCAAGTAGGTGTCTAGAAAGGTGTCAACGGGATTACGCCTCTGGGAAAACGAGGTTTACATTAATTAGGTTCGTGCGAAAGCACGGGGGACCTCCCTCAAAGTACCGACACTGGCCTGGCTGAAAGATTGGCGAACTTGTAGTGTGTAATTAATCCCGGCTAGTCTTTCCTTTTAGGGTTTGAAGGAAGATTTGATAAAAAGCAGTGGGAGCCATCCTGATTAGATAAAATAATAACCAATCTATTCTTGCAAGAGCGCACGCTGAGTGTTTTCTTCTCTCTCTCTCCTGGTAGCGACCATATCACGCCTTAATCAAGATAATAATACGGATTATTGACCGAACCCGCTTGTTATACTGAGCTGGGGAACGTTGGTCCCGCTCCAACTTATAATTGTTATAAGACAGAGCAGGAAATTGGGGAATACCAGATTTCCCGTGCCGCCCAAACGAAGTGAGTGCATGTTGATGCATCATCTTCGGGTGTGTTCATTACAAAGAACTGTTTCTCAGTATCCTCCGCATCCTGGGTATATGATACCGGATCAGGATCCCAGATATGTAATCTGTTACATAGGGCTGCAAAAAGGTAGAAAACTGAGAACGGGTGATAAGTTTCATGAGACAGAAAACGGGGCAAGTGTTGCAGCCAAGTCTGTTGGTCACTGTCACCCTGTATTACCAATACATTGATTCTGAATAAATGCTATTAGATACCGAACCTGATATACAAAATCATATCAGTCTCTTTGTCAGTAAAGAAATGATAAAATTTTGTATTGTTGGATAATGCTTTGAACATTTCCTATATCAAAAGTTGATCGGTTCAGGCACGTTATCTAAAAGCATTAACGTTCTAAATCAAACTACAGTTCCTTGTATACAGAACACACACAAAAGGAAGAGTTCAGAAATGAACGAATCCTTCTTGAGGTATTGTAGACTAGGTCAGATCAATGCGACCCGACTGGCTAGAGTTACATAAAGATGCATATTTAAATTAGTTTGAACTTACATCTTGTGAAACTCACCAGTCATGTCACAAAGATAAGATGACCATAGCTCCATTTACTGGAAACAGAGAAAGAGTTAATAAACTCTTGGGATGATACATGTTGATTATGTAGGTCCCCTGTCTACATATGCCAGGACTGGTTCTTTATACTTCATTACGTTCTCTGATAATCTTTCGAGATTCAGACCTATGTTCCTGTTGAAACACAAGTCTGAACCTTTTAAGATGTTCACAGAATATAAGTTAGAAGTAGAGAACCAAAATACGGGTATAAGTATTATGTCCTATGATGAGATCAGGGAGGAGAATACTTGTGCATGGAATTCCTGGACTATTCTAAAGGAGAATGAGATTCTCTCTCAGCATTACTCCTCTGTATACACCATAGCACGATGGTATATCGGGGCGGAGCAGATACACCCTATTTGATATGGTGTGCTCTATGATGAGTACTACTGAGTTACCTATTTCCTTTTGGGAGTTATGCACTTATGAAGTTGCATACCTATTGAATAGGGTTTCAAATCAAATCTGTTGCCTACCACTTCATATTTGATATGGTATGGGAAGAGCCCATATTTTAAGTTAGTTAAGATTTGGGGTTGTCCGGCCTATGTCTAAAAGCAAAATCCGGACAAGCTCGAGGCAACATCAGTTATGTAGAACTGGAATGGTTCCAGCTATACAAACTACAGCAGATGATTTGGTAGAACCAAAGGATTTAGTAGATTCCAACGAACCTCAGCCTCTCCGCCGATCTAGTAGGGTTCCTCACCCACCTGAGAGATACTTCAGTTTCTCTATGACAGTGGGAGCGAGGATTGCATCATGAGATGATGACCCAACTAGCTTCGAGCTGGCCATCAGGAGTAAGACTCTGTCAGAATGGCTGGATGCTTAGCGATCTGAGATGGAATCCTTATACACCAACAAAGTATGGACTTTGGTTGCTATATCTGAAGGGTTAAATCCCCATCAGGAGCAGGAATATCTTGAGTACATGGAAAGGTTGAGACTTTCAAAGCTAGACTTGTTAAAGGTTTTCGTCATCAACCAGGCATGGATAATGATGAAACCTTTTCCAATACCTATGCTTAAGTCCATCCAGATCCTACTTGCCACGGCTACATACCATGACTACGATATCTGGTGGTTGGGTGTCATGACTGCTTTTCTAAATGTTGTTTTAGAATAGTGCGTCTATAAGTACACAGCCAGAGGGCTTCGTAGACAGTGGGAGCAGCGGAAACGTGTGTAAGATGCTTTATATGATAAAGCAGGCATCGCGGAGTTGGAACATCTGTTTTGATGGATTAGTCAAAGAAGTTGACATCATCATAATGGTAGATGAACCTTGTATAAACAAAAAGGTAGTAGGGAGTATGGTGACGATCCTCGTAGAGTACGTGGATGACATACTCTTGATAGGGAAGGAACTTCCTATGCTACGCTCGATCAATCTCCGCTTATCACAATGATTCTTCATATAGGATCACTGGAAGTGTTCCAGAGTGATAAAGACGACTGAATGTCAGTCTCAGGCATTGTCTTTACCCTCACTAAAGGGACGGTATGTTGGAAGAGTTCCAAGCTAGATACCGTGACATACTAGACGATAAAGGCAGGATACATAGCTACTTAAGATGCTACCAAAGAGGCTGTTTGGATGTATAATGGTTCATGAGATGAACTATGTTCCTACCATTGTGAGACAATGGAGTTGTGGCTTATGCCAAGGAACGCCGGTCCCATCAGTGATCCAGACTTATTCTAAGGCAGTATCGCCTGATCATGGAGATGTTTGATCTCCAGGGGATCGAGGTAAGGAGAGCAGACTCAGAGGATAACACGGCGGATCCACTCACGAAGGCCTATTCCCAGAGAGAGACTTTTATGGGATGGTTGAGTATGAGATACTACAACTACTGCTACAGATGGCCCTAGTGCAAGTGGGAGATTGTTAGTTATATGTATTCCCTAGAGGCCATTACTGTACATTGGATGTATATTGTAGTGTATGCTGGGACATATATAGGGAGGACTTTCTTGCTCGACATGATAGTATACTATCTGGTTACTCTTTACCTTAACGTGTACACTAATTGTCTCTCTGTTACATGTTGGTAAAGCCCTTAGGATGTGTACTTGACTACCTGGACTATGATGCGGATCATACTAGTGGGGACAAGGTAGTCCATAAGTACATCCTTGAAAGTCCCTAGTCGTGGGTGTATCGAGACGGGGCATCGATAT
This sequence comes from Agapanthus africanus, assembly GCA_030015575.1. NCBI lineage: Eukaryota > Viridiplantae > Streptophyta > Magnoliopsida > Asparagales > Amaryllidaceae > Agapanthus > Agapanthus africanus. Next base: position 464,594,498 of record CM057343.1, read on the forward strand.
ACCAGAGTAGACTAGCGTATACCTTCTCGACCCATACAGATGGGCGATGGATGATCCCATATCCATTGGTGTTTGACATCAGAGATGATATACGGGTGCTCAGTAGAGACTGGGTACACTGGACGGACTCGCCGAGAACTCCCAGATGGTATAATACCTCACGTCAGATGGCAGTTCTCTGGTGACACTGGTACAGAGTAGTCTGTTGACCCGAGATCATCATAGAGTCTTGTGTGGTTCCCACTGTGCTTTGATTTCCATCTTACCACGTCCAAGAGGGCGTGCAAAACGGTGGTTTTTGGGTACAGTCCCGAGTCACATGGAGGCAATGAGCGATAGGAGGGGATTCGTCTCTCCCGGTATAGGGGGTTGATGTTGCGCTGTGTTCGATTGGCTATAACAGGAAATCCCTGGCCAGGGTTGCTGAGATTTACTGGTAAGTGTTACCAGTAGTTTCTCGAATTGTTATAGACCTCATATCAACACGACTTATCGAGCTATTGGGGTCTGACGTTTACCACCCCTAGGTGAGATATGCGACATATCAGACGATCAGACCGGACTGTACGGTAGTGTTACTGGTTGGATTCACTGGAGTGTGAGCGGGCTTGCTCGTCGATCTTCTGATCGCTCAATACCCGGGTGGCCGTTACGTTTAGCAGACCGCTTGCGGCTTGTGGGTGTTTGATATGATCATCATCTGCTGCCGGTGTATTGACGAGTCTTTAGAGTCCTACACAGAGGTTTCCTGACTCAAGCGAAACGAAATAGGAGCGCATATGAGATATGTGCGGGACCGAGAATAATGCGTGTATGTGATACCGTATTTCATTCTCGCGATGAATGTATCGAATGGTTGTATGCGATATAACCTAGTTATCGATTCAAGCGTTGATTCGATAAGCCGATACATTGTATACTGGTCGGTTGTGTGCGACATGACCGGATCATTGAATCAAGTGTTGATTTAATGATTTAATGCATAATTATATATTTGATATATTACTTTGCATTAACTAGTATTGGTTCACTTTAAATGGATTTTCTCACTTGGTTTGTGCATATTGTATATGTGATATACTTTTGTACACAAGATTGTATCATGTTTGATGATACATGCTTTTTAGGTTAAGTGTAAAGAATTAACCTTGGTTAAGTTGTTGATTAGGGTTTTTACTTATTCATTTATCTTATTTATTTATTCATTCATTTTGAATAAATTGAAAGATAAATGAATGGTGGCTTCATTTGTTTTTAGTTGAAGTTTCATGAAGCTTTGACTAATTGACCTTTTTGTTCTCATCCTTAACCCTAACCATTCAACCCAACCTTAGTCAATTCTCTACACTTAACTAAGGTTAAGATTATGATAAGTGTTCATTTTATTATCTATTTTTATTTAACTTATCATAACTTTATCTTCTTCTTCTTCTTCATCTTCAAAGAAGAAAGCTTTCTTCATCAATGGTGGATTGATGAAACAAGTGAGAAATCCAATTCTAAAGTCTACCCACTTCCTATTTCTTCATCCTCTACCTCTTGCCAAGTAGTAGAGTGCGTTTCCTTCACAAGTTTCTTGACTTGGTGAAGTCGGAGCTTGATTTAGCGATGCCTCGACGTAGATCATCTTCGGCATGGACATCGATGACCTAGCCCGTCCATTCTCCGATGAAGCCGACACTAGAGCCCGGGACTTGTTATGGACAGCGAGGAGACTTCATTGCGGAGCTATGGAGGTGGACAAACGGATCTACAAAGGTTGTATTTCCGTATTCCCTTAGTTAATTGTTAACTAGTTTACATGTTTCGCCTAGTTTTCTAGCCAACGATCTTGTTAGGGTTTGTAGGCACCGTTAAAATTTGAAATTGGCATGATCGATGCCTTGTGAGACCTCACTAGGGTGACTAGGAACCTTTCACCTTAAACCAACCCAAACCCAAATCTAAGAACATACGGATTTGGACTAATCCACGCCCTACGGGCGACAACATAAATTAGTCTCCGTATACAATCCACGGGCAACCAAAAATAAAAAAAACACACACGACACGAAGTGACCATTTGGAGAAGGAGAAATTGGTTACCGCTATGCGGTAGCGTAATTAACTGCAGGGGCTTGCGCCTGCAGAGAAGAGCGTCACCACAGTCAAAAACCCCTCGTACAAGAGGGGGAATCTGACGAAGTCTGCTACAATGGCCGTATCTGTCTAAACCTCCGATACACGGTGCCATAAATCAACTTGGCATCTTCGGAGAGGCGGACGGATAAAACCAAATAGCATCCGCCCCCAAAATTCAGGCCAGACGTCCCAACATTCTGGTCGCATCTTTCGACGGAGAACAGATTCTGGCACGCCCGGTGGGACCTTTTCCTCTTTCCACTCCACACTTCGTGTGTCGTGTTTTTTTGCGATCAAATAATTATGGTATATATGTTTGTGGTTGCCCTTGGGTGATGGGATACTGAAGTCTCTATGAAGAATGGCGTTTGCTTCCACCCTAGCAACTCTGGCTCTGTCATGTCTGGTGGAGTCAAGTATGGGCCACTTGCAAGCTCAAATCTCTGCAATCCGGCTTTTCAAGAAATCAACAGGCTTCTCTTTGGGTCGATACCTCCCACCACCCACCCTCGGTGCCTCAACGCTGATGGAAGAAGTCCAGAGGAAGTCTGTCTTCCACAGGCTGGCTCCCCAAGATACAGCTTTGCCGACGGAATCGGTCCTCAAACAAATGGCACCTGCCAAAGACAAAGGTAGATGCAGGGGCAGAATATTCAATCTCTTAAAGGAAATAGGGCATGGGCTCAGCAAAATTCTGAGGCTAATCAAATCCCGACCGTAAGAAACAGTCGACGTCGATATCGACATAATACAAAATGAGCTGGGGAAAGTTCTCCATATGGTCTTGTTTCAACCCCAGTGGTGAATGTTGTTGTTCCAACCGGGAAGAGCTTCAAACTGTTGTGAAGGGTCAGAAAAATTTCTCCCACCGCAATATTGAAGAAATCTCCGCAGCCTATGGAGATCCCACGAGAGCAAGAACCAGTTCGCTCCATAAAACAACTTTCCTTATCTATATATAAGGTATGGAAGCAGGTGAAGGTCTCTTTCCTCAACCGCGGCTTTTCCCCTAGACGTCAGCCAAATTCTGACAAATCTACTTTCAAATACAAGGGGATCCATCTCAAGACGGATCCTGATACAGCGGTTCCTCCCAAAACCAAAGCGGCTTTTCACAAAAAAGAGAGGCCTAATAAAGCTCAAGTGCCCGAAGCAAAAACACCCCAAGCCTGGGGACATGGTAGTTCATATAGTCTATGCGGTGAATTCCAAAGACGAAGTTCGAGCTTCTACTAGTCACCGGCCTCAAACTCGGTCCTTGACAAAAGTTCAACTGCAACGTGAAAAGCTGCAGGAGATGCTCGCTCAGGCGGCAACAAACGGTAATCCATCGCCTAAGGAAAATCCCAAGGACGCACCCGAATAAAGAATAGAGATGGAGTCGGATATTGATTTCCTAAAGCGCGCTCTGAAAAAGAGAGATACAGAAGCGGCGGAAATGTCCACTAAAATGAACCAGATGGCCTTTCTGATTCAAGATATGGCTGGAATGATGGTTCAATCAGAACCACTAACAAATGAACCACTGGTAGTCGGTCTTAAAGATAAGGATGGCATTTCAAATGCTCTGCAAATCTCATCAACAACCGAAGAGGAAATGATTCTAAAAGCAAAGTTGGACACATATATTGCTCAACGAATCAAAACTCACTGTGCCAGTGAAGCATCAAATAGGCCAATCAAGACTGGTCGAACGTATCCTACGTGCTACAATCAAATACAATACCCACAAAAATATATACTTCCGACTCCACATATGGAAATGAACCGAGAATCCTCACTAGCACATCGCATGATTTAAATCCATGTGCGGTAACACTGGAGAGAATGATATATTTCTCTTCTGACAGTTCGTCAGCTGTCTGTCGTGCATTGACTTCGAATGGTATGTGTTTCCTCCAATCAGAGCAAAGCTCTGTTTGAATTTCAAATTCAAAAGGTGAAGCAACGCTTCAGATACCTTGCGCTGCGCGCAGAGTGCCACGTGTCAAAAGCAGACACGCGCACCCCAATCAGAGCAAGACTCTGTTTTAAAATTTAAATTTTTAAAAATAAAGGAAGCAACGCTTCTGATAAGTTGCGCTCTGCGCTGCGCGACACGTGTCAGCGCAGGTGCACTAGCGCAGTTGCGCCGCACGACACGTGTCAATGCAGTTGCGCTGCGCGACACGTGTCAGCGCAGGTGCGCTGCGCTCTGCTCTGCACGACGCGTATCAAGCGCAGATGCACTTGCGCCAACTGTGCCAGCACTAAAACTTAAATAATAAATTATTTAATCAGAATTAAAATTCTAGAAAGATCTTTTTAATCTTATTAAAATAAGAAGATTATCTTCTGTAAAACAGAGGTCTTAGGATCAAAGATCCAACGGTTGGGAAATATCCCCAGATCAATTAGAGAAAGATCTCTGTAACTAACCTAACAAACTAATTGGCCCTATATAAAGGCCCTCAAATATACAGAACTCCTCCAAAAACTTTGAAAAAAAAAACTCAAAGAGAAAAAAAGGTAAACCATTGAAAAAAGAAGAATTTCTTCTAAAAAGATCAAAGATCTAAGAACAAGATCAAGATCTTCAATAAAAAGAAAAAGATCATAAAGATCCAATCATAAAAGATTAAAGAAGTAATTTACTTCACCCCTAGATCTTTTAATCTATATAAAGGCACAGCCTTTTGATGAACCACTGGTTCTTGAATCTTGAGGTAGAACCTCTTTAAAATAAAAAAAACTTGTTTCTTTGATCTTAATTAGATCAAGATGCGCTCTGCGCTATTGAACAGTGCCCTGCACTCTTAATTTGCGCTGTTGCGCTCCTTGGACTGGCGCAAGTCACCAGAGAGCGCCATGTGTCAATCTGCACCTTGCGCTCCTAAAAACAGAGCGCTGCGCTCTTGGACTGGCGCAACTCACCAGAGCGCGCCACGTGTCAGCAGCGCACTGGCGCAGCGCACTGCGCTAACAGACTTGCGCTCAGCAGAGCGTGACACGTGTCACCTCCACATGCGCTGGCGCCTTGCGCTCTTTAATTGGCGCAGAGCGCCTGACAGGCCACGTGGCGCACTGTCAGAAAAACAAATGCTGTGCATTATTAAAAGGGGCAGAGCCCAATTAAGAAGCCTAACAGGCCTAATATAAATGCCATGCATTTAAATAAAAAGCCCAATGCTGTGCATTGTTTAAGAAGGGCAGAGCCCAAACAAAGGCCTAACAGGCCAAATATAAATAAAGTGTTGAACATTTTCAAATGGACTTAGCCCAATTCTGGCCATAAGTCCTCAATTTAAATTGAACTGAGCACAACTGCTCTCTCAAATCAATTTACATTCAGTTCAAGGGTACATCTCTGAACTCCTCTGATATTTGTCGTTGTAATCCTTCAACGTCGTCAGAGAGGTGACGAGTCCCGACAACCATACATTGCTACGGACTGTTGGATCCTTAAACTCATGGACCAAAATGTCCTTATACTAATATTCGTCCCCAAAATGGGAATGTTGGACCGAAATGTCCTTAAACTAATATTCGTCCCCAAAATGGGAATGTTAGACCGAAATGTCCTTAAACTAATATTCGTCCCTAAAATGGGAATGTTGGACCGAAATGTCCTTAAACTAATATTCGTCCCCAAAATGGGAATGTTGGACCGAAATGTTATTAAACTAATATTCGTCCTCAAAATGGGAATGTTGGACCTCCATGTCCCTAAACTGGCAATCGACCACAATGTCTCTAAACTAAATAATAGAGCCCTAAATGCTCTCTTGTTGGATCTAAACGATCCCGTTAAGACAATCTTAGTCTCAAATTAGACTAACGTATCCTTAACTGACGTTTAAGTTGATCTTAGCCTCAAATATGGCTAACGTATCCTTAAACCAAAACCCCAAACCCAAATCTAAGAAAATACGGATTTGGACTAATCCACGTTCTACGGGCGACAACATAAATTAGTCTCCGTATATAATCCACGGGTAACCACAAACAAAAAAAACACCCACGACACGAAGTGACCATCTAGAGAAGGAGAAAGTTGTTACCGTGATGCGATAGCATAATTAACTACAGGGGCTTGCGTATGCAGGGAAGAGCGTCCCCATAATCAAAAACCCCTCGAACGAAGGGGAATCTGAAGAAGTCTGCTATATCGGACGCATCCGTCTAAACCTCCGATACATGGTGCCATAAATCAACTTGACATCTTCGGAGAGGTGGACGGATAGCACCAAATAGCATCTGCCCCGAAATTCAGGCGAGACGCCCGCCGCGTCTTTCGGAGGGGAACAGATTCTGGCACGCCCGGTGGGACCTTTTCCTCTTTCCACTCCACACTTCGTGTGTCGTGTTTGCGAATGAAGCGCGGTTTGTTAATGGTTGCCCTTGGGTTTCGAGGTACTAAGATTTGTTTTCTTGCTTGGCGCAGAAATCAAAACAACAATGGCATTCACCTGTTCGAAGTGCTCCAACTGCAGCTACAACTCGCGTCCTGCCTCAACTGGGGGCATAACCTACGGGCCCCAAGCGACTTCTTTGTTCACGATGCCCGTGGAGCAGATTACTCAAGCCACCTGTAGGGTGTTTTTCGTCACCCTATTGAGATGGGAATACGCGCGCGCTTGTCAGGCGTACTACAGATTTCCCCTGCCTACGGTAGGTCGGGGTTTAATGATTGTGGGGATCCGAATCTCCGGCAGCCGCGGACTAAGCTGCCATTAATTACCCCTCGCCTTTGGAGCGAGGGAACCTCCGATTGACGGGTTAAACTGGTCATGCGAACTCAATGTGCAGTGTGCGTGTGTTGTGTTTTGAAAGAGGGGTTTTGGATATATCGGGAGCCACGCAGAGTTTTTACGGGGGTCCCGCTACCCGGATAGCAGGCTGGGGGTCAAGGGGGATAGCAGCCCCCTTGCGGGGTGCGGGGCAGCGCCCCGTTAGAAATTTTTTTCTAACAGGGACAGTGTCGTGGAGTATGTGTGTATGTAAATATGTATACATATGTATAGATATACATATATGTATAAAAAAGGGGAAAAGACATCCAAAGGATGCGTGGGGCAGCACCTTGGGCGCTGTGCGCCTAGGTGCTGTGCGCTCAGGAGCTAGAGTGCCACGTGTCGGCACGTGGGCGACTTGCGCTGGAGCGCTTGCGCTGGACGTGCCGGCACGGGGGCGATTTGCGCTGGAGCGCTTGCGCTCGAGCGCAAGCGCGCCACGTGTCGGCACGGGGGCGACTTGCGCTCGAGCGCTTGCGCTGGAGCGCAAGCGCGCCACGTGTCGGCATGGGGGTGACTTGCGCTGGAGCGCAAGCGCGCCACGTGGGCGCTTTGCGCTCGAGCACTGAGCGCTGGAGCGCAAGCGCGCCACGTGTCGGCACGCGGGCGCTCTGCGCTTGAGCGCCGGCGAGAAAAAGAGGCTTTTAGCCTAAAAAAGATTTCTCGAAAGAGAAATCAGAGAGGAGTTGGACTCCTGAGTGTGTTTTTGGGGTTAATGGAAGGAGTTCTTCTTCTTCCTCCTGTTGTTTGGCCGGATCTTGAAGATCAAGAGATGTGAGATCTCAAAATCTCTCCTTTTTGAGATCTGATGGGAGATCTGAGTTCCCTTTTGCGGGTTTTGTGGTGGAAAACTACTTAGTTTTGGAAAAGAAAGAGTAAAACTCTTGATTTAATTCAAAAGAAATGAGAAGGTTTAGAACCTTGGAGAAGGAGCAGGAGGCACAAAGAGCCCTAGTTTTTGGGGGAATGAAAAGTATTACTTTATTCATCATCATGTTGCCTTTTATAGGCTTACATATTTGCATATAGCCCTTTGGGCTTTACAAAATGGCATTTTGCCTATCCCATGGCTCATGTGCCATTTCATTTTTGCACATAAGCCATGGGCTTACAAAATATTGGCTTTATGCCCACTTTACATACATTCATGTATAAAAAATTACATAATAATTATTTATTACATGATTTTGTCGTTGCCATGGGGAGGCTGGTCGTGGGCTTGACTTGGGCATGGGTCCGCTTGACCTGGGCTTGGGCCCACCTAGCTTGGGGGTTGACCTTGACTATGACTCGGTTAACCGGGGTGTAAATTTTTACCCCAACACCACCACAGGGCTGTTTTTCGGAACCATGCTTCCGCCGACGAGCTTCACTGCTCCCGTGCCCGTACCAGAAGCTCCCAAGAAGTCGGTCTTCGATCGACTTACAGCTACTGCGACCCCTCTCAACGGGTCGCCCAACACCAGTGCCTCAGTTTTCTCCAGGCTGGGCCAGAACTCCTGCGGGCCCACGATGAAGCTTGCGGTACTAGAGAAGGTTATTCAAAAGGGAGTAACCAAACCTGCTCCTGAAGTCGTCATGGCGGCTTCTCCCGCTAAGAGGTCGGTCTTCATAAGACTGACCGTCCCAACTCCTACTCCCGCTCCGGCTACTCAAAAGGCATCAGTCTTTAATAGGCCGACACCGGCTGCATCCCCTCACCTGAATAGGGGGCAGGACAAGGCCGTCCCCGTCACCGAGCCAATTCCCACAACTCGACATGCTCGACGTCGCCACTGGCGCCGAGTGAGGAAGTCCGGAGGTAGTTCCCCTTCTAGGTTAACTCCACCAGCCCCGACGACGGAAGTTAATGCTGCTGTTCCGATTGGGAACAGCTTTGAACTGCTAAATAAAGTGCGTAGGAATTCTCCTACCGCTGTACTGAAGAGGTCTCCCCCTCCGCTGGAAAAGGCTGTAGAAGCAAAGCCAGAACAGCCCCAATCCTCTCAACGGCTGTCCTCCAAAATCTATAAAGTTTGGCGGCAGGCCCGAGACTCGGTGATCGATCCAAATATCTCCCGCCAGCACAAGAAGCTGAAGGTCCAACAGGAAGTCAGCCGTCCTGCTAAGCCACGAAAAGCTGTCTGGGTGCCCACCTCGACGGCTCCCTCAATTTCAACTGCTCCTGAGAAAAGAAGGCCGGAGAAAATCCCTGTCCCGGCGACAAAAGATAAAAACACAAGAGCCCAGGAAGAGCTCTGGTCGTCCATACCGTTTACATGGCGTCTGGGAAGGAGGATAGCCGCGCTTCGACGGGCCACCAACCGCTTACCCGATCCATCACAAGAGCCCAGGAACAACAGCAGCAGAAGCTTCAGGAGATGCTAACTGCGATGGCCGCACTCACCGGACCAAAAGAAAGCCCGGAGGCGTCATCGGAGCAGCGTCGCAAACACGAAACCGATACTGAATTCCTTCGTAGAATGCTTGAAAAGAAGGACAAGGAGGCTGCAGAGCAAGCGGCTAATATAAAGTAGATGGCTCTCCTATTTCAAGACATGGTCGGGATGATGATCCAGCCAGATCCCCCAGCCGAAGATCGTCCGATTATCCTTGAAGATGACATAGGAGAAACATCAAATCCACTACCGGCTCTTTCAACAGCCAAGGAGGAGACAATTTCCAAAGCTGTCCTGGATGACTATATTGCTCAACAAATACGAGTTCACCAGGCAACTGAGGCAGCCGGTCAAGTTGTCAAAACGGGGCGACCATATCCGAGCTGGTATGATCAGATCAAATACCCACCGGGCTACACGATCCCAAAATTCCATGTCTACAAGGGGACATGCAATCCCCATCAAGATGTTGCCCAGTTCAGGGCTCTTTGTAGCAACACCGGCGGCGATGATAAGCTCCTGCTTCGCCAATTCGTCGGCAGCTTATCGGAGACGGCGTTTGAATGGTACTCCGAGCTTCTGAACGACTCCGTCAAAACTTTCGCTTAAATGGAGTTGTTGTTTACCCAGCGTTTTGCAAGCGCTAGCGAGCGTACTCCAATAACAGCTTTGATCAATGCAAGAGTAAAGCCGGGCGAAACTTGGGTTCAATATGCAATCCGATGGCGGAACTTGTGGTCAAAATGCGAACAACGCATCGAAGAAGCGCCAGCGGTAGGCATGTTCGTGGGCACCCTAGATCCTCTTGCAACTATTTCACAGTTCATGATGTTCTTTAAACCAGCCATGTTCCAGGCCTTGATCGACAAATTAGCCCAAATGGACCAGATGGGCCATAGACCGTCTCCTCCAAAGCCGGACTCTCGAAATGAGAAGGGGAAAGGAAAAGCGATCGTCGCCGCCAATACTCAACAACAACCGAGCAACTTGAAGCCGGTTGTCCGTCAAAACAATATGCGTCCACGCCTATCCCTCGAGGAGAGGCTAGGACGTCCTTACTCGTTTCCTCAAGATAAAACTAGAAGACTGTTCGAGCTGGCAGTGCGCAACAGACTCATCAATCTGCCGGATTCAAAACGTCCATTGCAGCCAAACGACGTCAATGATCCCAATTACTGCCCCTACCACCGAGTATTGGGTCATCCGATCGAAGATTGCTACGTCTTCAAAAACTGGATTGAAGACCAAAACCAAAAAGGCAAGTTCGCATTATCCGAAAAATGGAGGGTGAACCTGCCGCAACCTCATACCTCTAAAAAGGTGAATATGCCGGGAGCAACGTGCTCCCTTGTTGAAGAAGCTCCGTGGGAGGTCGTGCTATCAGCCAAAATCAAAAGGATGTTGAATGATCTCCAGACATGCCCGGCGATCAGGTGGAAGAACCCGCTAGAACCCCAGATCATCGAAGGGATGCTAAAGCCGTGCCCAACTCCAAAGATCGGTGGTGATGGCCCAAGCACTCACACCCAGCCATCAAAGTCTTCAAAGAAGAAGAAGAAGAGATCCAAAAAGCCCATGAAGCCTGGCGACAAGCGCACGGACTTACAGAAACAGATTGACGCGCTGGAGGAGTATAAGCAGAAGGCACAGACTCCCATCACGCTCTAAGAGTTCCTTAGCCACGTCTTTCAGGAGGAAGATGATGGAGAAAACTCGTCGGATGAATCTGAGGGTTACGTAGCAAGTTGTCATATGATCTCCCACTCGTTTACAGAAGATGAGAAAACTCTTTGCATTGAGAAGCTGGGGGCAGATCCTAAACCGGAACTTCTGGGGCCATCAGATGAAACAATTGATGCATTCCTCAACGAAGCTCTTTTGAAGAGTAAAGCTGATCGGGAACGCGAGATGGCCATATTTGAAAAATCCGAACGTCGGCGACTAGACAAAAGAGTTGAGACACTCCCGCCGGATCAAAGTACATCCACCGTAAATAAAAGCAAGTTCAAGACGAGGAAAAGGTTTGCTAAAGCCATATCAATGGGGATGAAACTACCACCCTCTGAAGGAAACATTGCCGGCAAAGCAGAAATGCACCCTTCCTACTGCTTATATTATCGAAAGATTTCGCACCCCACCGAAGAGTGCAAAGATTTCAATAGATGGTAGCAGGGGTATGTTGTTCGCCGGCAACATTTTAAGCGGGAGAAGCGCAAAACTCGTCGGGAGTGGAAAAGTACGACCGAGGAGTTTAGAGGAACTACCGGCGATTGTCGCATGGTTAACACCAGGGAAGCACAAATTCTCACATTCGGGAGCGACTCTGACGAGGAAATGGCTCTTAGCCCTCTCTTTAAAGAGTCCACCTCGGGAAAAGAGGGAGATTCGAAGGCCTGCGAAAATATTCGGCTGTGTAATCGTACGCTACCCAAAAATAATCTCGGACGCTCAAATAAAAAAGATAAGGGAAAAGAAAAGGTCTCTGAGGATATCGCCCTAGATGACCAAGTCATGGAAGAGCTAACCGCCAAGGACCCGCCAAAGAAAAATAAGTTGGACTACAACGTTCTGGCACACTTGAGGAAGTTACCCTCGCAACTCAGTGTTCTCAATGCCCTCTTACTATCAAAAAAAATCGAGAGATTCATTGATCAAGGCGCTACAAGAGCCAGAGCAATTCCAAGCTTTTCTCTCCGAAGAAAAGATGAAGGACGAGCAGGAGGAAGTACACACAGCCGCTATTACCTTCGGCGACGAAGACCTCCTCCTTGGGACGTGCGAGCACAACCGTCCCCTATATATCTCAGGATATTGCCACGATATAAGGATTGGAAAAATCCTGGTCGACAATGGGTCTTTCGTCAATCTCCTCAACGTGCGAGTGTTGAAGGAAATCTGCATGAGTGTCCAGCATCTCGCTTGTGATAAAATCACCATCTCTGGTTTTGACTCCCAGTCATCATGGACTCTCGGGTCTGTGATACTGACATTGCACTTCAGGCTACTTGTCACAGACATTAAATTTCATGTCATTGAAGCCAAGACATGCTATAACGCTTTGCTCGGCCGGCCTTGGTTACACGAGTACAACATCATCCCTTCTACACAACATCAGTGTATGAAATTCTTTAAGGATGGTCTCGAGTATACCGTAACGGGAGAGCTGAACCCATTCTCCGTAAACGAAGTCCGTAAGTATGAAGATGCAAAATATTTCCTGCCGGATTTTGAAGACACGGAGAGATGTCACAAACCGGAGAACAAAGCTACCGCCACCATTCCGGTCTTCGGGAGTGATACTGAAGAAGAGGAAGCGATAGTTTATTCAGGTCCACCTCGGCACAACAAGCCGGGACCGTCTGCTCCTATGTTGATCTTTGGCAGCGACTCGGAAGATGAGGTCCATGCTATATTCTCTGCTCGGCCTTCAATACGAACATTCGCTGATGAAGAGCAAAGTTTGCAAGTTGCTATGGTTCCACCTAAACATCATAAAGAACTGGACGCTCTTGATACCTATAGTGTGGAAGAGCTGCAGACGTTCTATGTTCCTCCCAGGCGAGAAAGTGAAAAGGCGATCCTATTCTATCGCTCCCGGGAAACTAAAGTGGAGAAAGAAATCTATCACGGCGCAGATCCTACACTTGACAGGCTCCAGCCCATCCGCCTGCCTAGATATTACATAGAAGGCTTAAAAAGGCTATTGAAGCGCCAAGGGATACCCTTCAAACAGACCACTCGAAAAGCTATGTTCTATGATAGGATCTGGAACGTTCCCGGAACTCAGCGCAAGTTGCCCAATAGGAGAATGGAAGCAATCGGGCTTGGATATGTTCGGTCCAAGAAACGGGAGCTACTCAGCGACTTCTATGTTGTACATGACTTTGATGAAGAAGGAGATGCTCAATGGGAGAGTGCTAATCCTGAACCGGAAAAAGTCCCCGACGTAAAAATACCCAGTCCGTCGTTCGAAGAACAAATGGACAAACTTATAAGGGAAGCTGGTCAAAAAGTTCGAGACGACCATAACCGCGAAATGGCCATCTATGAGAAAGCCAGTACGCAACGCCTTCTTCAACAGGCGGCGAAAGACGAAAATGCCGCTCCCTATCAACCTGTTGTAAAAAAGGCCCGACGCAGAGGCAGAAACAAGTCGAAGAGCGGAAAAGGCGTTCAGCAACGACAAAGCGGGACCAAAAAGTCACGCGATCGGGAATCGAGCGGTCCGGATTTGTCCCTTATGAAGAAGATGAGTCGAGCGTACTCTTTTCCTCAAGATAAGGCAAAGAAGATACTTGATCTCACCATAAGGCATCAAATGATTACACTGCCGGAGTCTAAACACCCTGAGCAAGCAGGCGAGGTCTCTCACCCAGATTATTGCTCTTATCACCAAGCAATAGGACATCCTCTCGAAAATTGCTTCACCTTCAAGAACTGGGTCGAAGACCAATATCAGCTCGGCAAGTTCGCTCTATCCGACAGTTGGAGGATAACTCCGCCGCAGAAGCACGAACCAAAAGCCGTGCATACAGCGAGAGTAGAACCAGATCGACATCGGTCTTGGAAGCGAGCTCGTACCTTTCATATGATAACGTTATTAGAAAGAGAGCCCGAGAATATGGATGACCTCCCCTGGTGCTTCGAAAACAATGATGACGAGGTGATCTCAGAATTTCCACTGGCACCAAAAGAGCTGGAAGATGGAATACATACCACTGCAGATAACCTCAAGAAAATTGATTTGGGGATGACAAGCAACCCGCGGCCGACATTCGTCAGCGAGTTGCTGCCTGAAGAAAAGGTGGCTGCACTAAAAGACGTGCTTATATAGTATAGAGATTGCTTCGCATGGAATTATTCCGAAATGCCAGGACTGGATCTAGAGATTGCTGTCCACAAACTGACGATATCTCCGGACATTAAGCCGATCAAACAAGCACCAAGAAGAATGTGGCTCGAGCTTGAGATGAGCATCAACGCCGAGGTCAAGAAGCTGATCGACTCCGGCTTCATCCAGGAGGTTCAGTATCCTGATTGGATCGCCAACATCGTCCCAGTGATGAAGAAAAATGGGACAGTGCGCATATGCGTGGACTTTCGGGATCTCAATAAAGCTTGCCCGAAGGACGACTTCCCAGTACCGGTTACCGAGCTGATGATAGACAATACGTCCACTCACGAAGTCTTCTCCTTCATGGACGGATCATCAGGATACAATCAGATAAAGATGCATCCCGAGGACCAGAAGCATACTGCTTTCCGGACCCCTTTGGGTATATTCTGCTATAAAGTGATTCCCTTCGGTCTAAAGAACGCCGGTGCCACCTATCAGAGAGCCATGACGAAGATCTTCGATGACCTCATACATGAAATCGTCGAATGCTATATCGACGACCTCGTGGTGAAAAGAAAATCATACGGGGAACATCTCGAGCATCTGAAGATCGTATTTCAATGCCTTCGGCAATACAACTTGAAGATGAACCCTCTTAAATGCGCGTTCGGGGTGTCCTCAGGTAAATTCCTAGGATTCATCGTCCGACACCGAGGTATCGAGATAGATCCGTCAAAGATCAAGGCGATCATGGAGATGCCCCCACCAAGGACTCTCAAGTAATTGCGGTCTCTTCAAGGGAAGCTCGCGTATATTCGGCGATTTATAGCCAATCTCTCAGGCAAATGCCGTCCTTACAGCCACCTGATGAAGAAGGGAACCCCTTTCGTCTGGGATCGCAAATGCCAAAGCGCGCTAGACAAAATCAAGCAATACCTACAGAATCCGCCAGTACTGGCTGCTCCGGTCAAGGGAAAGCCTCTCATTCTGTATACAACAGCCCTCGAAGGTTCTTTAGGCTCATTATGGGCATAGGAGAACGACCAAGGGAAAGAACGAGCCCTCTACTATTTGAGCCGAGTTCTACTGGGGACAGAAAGCAACTACTCCCCCATCGAAAAACACTGCCTGGCGTTGATCTTCGCGATAACAAAGCTCAGGCACTATGCGTCGGCGCATGAAGTCCGTCTCATTTCGAAGGTGGACCCCCTTAAGTATTTAATGTCGAAGGCCATATTGACAGGGAGACTCGCTAAATGGGCCTTTCTTTTAATGGAGTTTTCGATAACCTATCAGCCTCTTAAGGCAGTAAAAGGCCAGGCCATCGCTGACTTCCTCGCTGAGCATCCGATACCGGCCAATTCCCCTCTGAATTGCGAGCTGCCAGACGAACATGCGTTTGATGCGATCGACGGTAGTAATATCCGATAGGAACTCTATTTTGATGGAGCCTCTTCCATGAAGAAGCGCAAACAAAGCACCCCTATATTCAAATCGGGGGTATGCCTCATCTTCGTAACTCCACAATGAGGGATAATGTGCTTTGCTTTCTCCTTAACAGATCCGAGGACGAACAATGAAGCCGAATACGAAGCTTTGATAGCAGGCATCGAGATCGCCATCGACATGGGAATTAAAAACCTCCTTATATATGGAGATTCTCAACTGGTCGTCAGTCAAGTAAATGGCGACTACCAAACGTGCAAACCCGAACTGGTAAAGTATGGTGAGAGAGTACAGCAATTGCTGACTCAAATCCCCTCCTATATGCTGGAAAGCATACTGCGCGCGGAAAATAGCAAAGCAGATGCACTAGCTAAGCTCGCTAAAGAACTGGCCGACGAGAACCTCGATGACGTAAGAATCGTGGTACAAAGCCGTCGGGCGCTTGCCCCAGCAGAAATATCTCCGGAATCATCCGAAGAAAAGGGAGCGACTGAGCAAATGGCTATGCAAATAAAAGACCAGGAAAAGGCTGAGGATTGGAGAGAAGCCTTTATAGACTACTTCAAATCCTGTCGAACACCTGAAGATGCGTCCTCAAGACATCAGCTTATGAAATGAGCTCTGTCTTTCGCCTTCATCAATGATACTCTGTACAAGAGGTCGTTTGATTCTCTGTGGTTGAGATGTCTGGGACCTGAAGAGGTGAAAAGAGTCGTTCAGGAAGTTCACGACGGACTCTGCGGTTCTCACCAAGAAGGCCCGAAGATGAAGTTGAAGATTAAACGGATGGGCTACTATTGGCCCACGATGATTCAAAACTGCCTCGAATATGCGAAGAAATGCCACCCATGCCAGATTCATGGGGACTTTATCCATCATCACCCAAATCCTCTACATCCAACGGTGGCTAGCTGGCCGTTCGAAATGTGGGGAACTGACATAATCGGCCCCATCGTACCGGCATCGTCCAGAGGATATCGATTCATTTTGGCGACAACTGACTACTTCTCCAAATGGGCAGAAGCGGTACCACTGAGGGAAGTGAAGACGGGGAATATCCTCCATTTCTTCAAGACGCACGTCATTTATCGGTTTGGAACTCCTCGACGGATCATCTCCGATAACGGGCCAGCCTACAGAAGCCACAAGATCAGCCGTTTCGTACAACAGCACAACATAGACTGGAGATACTCCTCAGTTTATAATCCCCGAGCCAACGGTCTAGCGGAGGCTTTCAACAAGACCTTGACGAAGATCGTGAAGAAGACGGTGTCCCGAAATGAGAAGGACTGGCATGAGAGGCTGCAAGAAGCTCTCTGGGCGTATCGAACTACGTTCAAGACAGCCACGAACACAACGCCATACGCATTGGTATTTGGTACAGAAGCAGTACTCCCCCTCGAGATAGAATTACCTTCTCTAAGAGTGGCAGTCCATTACGAGCTGACAGACGAAGAAAACTCTCACCTTCAGCTTGAGGAGGTTGATGCCTTTGATGAAACCCGGCTCATAGCGCAACAAAATCTGGAGGCTTATAAAGAAAAGATGACGCGCTCATATGAAAGATTGACCGGGCCGAGGACATTCTGCCAAGGCGAACTCGTGCTAGTGGTCAAAAGACCTATGATCCCCAATCGCGCCAAGCGGGGAAAATTCGAGCCGAACTATGAAAGCCTGTACATCATAGACAAGGTCTACCAGGATGGAGCCTATCTACTCATGGATATGCACGGTGAAAGGCCTTTCAGGCCAATAAACGGTCGCTTCCTAAAGAAATACTATGCTTAATGAGTCACAGCCTAGGTCAATGATAGATGACGACGACTATGTCCGCTCGCTATCTTCCTAAGCCCAAACTCTATAAGTAATAGCCGGCCTTCTTCAACAACGGACCGAAACGTCCTTAAACTAACAACGGACCACAATGTCCTAAAACTAGCTGTTGAATGAGATGTCGAGAAACTATGGCGGATCGCAGCATCCCGAAGCTGATAAAATAAATAAAAAAAAACGGTATGTCCATAAGCAAAATGGGCACGGATGAAAACCCGAAAGGGCTCCGTGAGTAA
The DNA here is from genome assembly GCA_030015575.1 of Agapanthus africanus. Taxonomy (NCBI): domain Eukaryota; kingdom Viridiplantae; phylum Streptophyta; class Magnoliopsida; order Asparagales; family Amaryllidaceae; genus Agapanthus; species Agapanthus africanus. The sequence goes on from CM057343.1 coordinate 464,612,121, forward strand.
AAACAGTAGGGCTACCGGTGAGTGTTTGTGAAAACCCAAAAGGGCGCAACCTCGTTATTAAAAAAAGAGAGAATAAAAAAAAAGAAAACGGTATGTGAAAGTCATTGTACTACACCCCAATACTTGTGGGGAGGCGGAATTTTCAAAAACGAACTTGTTTAGTGAACGAATATCGACTAACCGCTTGAATCGAAGCTAAACTATAAATAACCAAACACAAAGTGTTTCTAAACTACTGTGTTTAGAGATTATACCTAATGAACCAACTCCTTCGTCTTTACAAACTCCTTGTTCTCTTCGGCCTTCTCGAAGTAGTAGACGATCCACCCGAGAGCAAAACTCCAAGCTTAGCCTCTAAACTTGAGGCAACTAACCTTCTTGGATTGCTAATCAAAGAAGATAGATTGAGATAGAGTGATGGTTATGGATTGTTTAGTCTTACTAACCCTTGTACTCAACTCATGAGAGGGAAGATTAGTCTTTTGAAGAGAGAGAGCTTGAGGAGAGAGAATGTGTAGATGATAATGATAAGAGAATAGTGAGTCAAGAAGATATATATCAAGCATTTCTTTTATGAAGAAAAGAATAAGAAATGAATTTAGCAACCATGCTTGAAAATATCTTGTGATGATTCATTAGAATGACAAAAGACTTCTATAAATCATCAAGGTGACTCACTAATCACAATCATTTCATATGCCACCTTAACCTCCTTAGTCACCACCTTCTAGAAGCTTCCCGCATAATTACGAGAACGCCCCTCCTTTCCGCAAAAATACGAAAAAACTTTAGACTGTAAAAATCCAATAACCTGATACCAGTAACTGGCTTAAACCAAAGTCGACTGGTAAAAACTGTCCGAAAGTCGTACGTGCGTAAACACACGTATGCGTCCGAACCCTTGTCGTAAAACCATACGACCTCTATATCGTTTCGCCTGGAATAGGAAACTCTCTGTGTGGGACTCTAGAGACTCGACTACTACGCTGGCAGTGGGTTTAACCACAGACCGCAAGCGGCACTAGCTGTACGTAACGGTCCCCAGGTAGTTGTCAATAAAAAGGCCGGTGAGGAAACCCATCCGAACTCCTACTGAGTCTGATGTGACAATCTCCATACAGTCCGGTCCGTTCGTCCAAGACTATCGCATATTCGGCCTAGGGGGCGGCAAGCGTCAGTCCCCTAATAGCTGTATAAGTCGTGTCGGAGGGAAGCCCATTACACCCTGAGAAACTACTGGAACCTACCAGCAAATCTCGCTTGCCCTGGCCAGGGACTTTGCGTAATGGCTCTCTGACACAGCGCGATATCTACTCCCAATACCGGGAGGGACGAATCCTGTCTAACCGCCACTGCCTCCAAGTGCTCGGGACTGCACCCAACTGCTACCTGTTTGCACGACTCCTTTGAGCCGTGGTAGGGTAGCAATCTAAGAACAGTGGGACACACTCGAGGCGAAGTAGCAGTGTCAAGTCTGCGGACTATGCTGTACTCATGTCACCTGGGAACTGTTCACTGACGACTGGTATAAAACCAACCAACAGTTCCCGGTGAGTCCTGTCTGGTGTACCCGTAACCTAACGAGCACCTGTATACTATCTCCAGTACGACGTACTGACGACTGTGGGACATACCATCTCCCCAACTGGGATGAGAAGCGTACACACTAGTCTACTCCGGAGTATCGATGCTCTGTCTCGATAATCCAACGACTAGGGACCTGAATAAGGATGTGCTTGTAGACTACCCAGCCCCCACTAGTGTGACTGCCATCACAACGCTGGTAGTCAAGCAAGATTCTAAGAGCTCCATCAATACGTATACTCACACATTAAGATAGAGAAAACCAAGTAGCATACTACCATGTTTAGCAAGACTGTTATATACATGTGAATATCCCAAGCTTCCATTAAGTAATATACAAACTAGTATGATACAGTAATGGCCTTCTAGGGCATAAACACTAACAATCTCCCACTTGCACTAGGGCCATGTACTGGCATATCGAAGACCAATAATCTCGAGTAGCCACTCGAACTGCGTCTGAGGTAGGGCCTTCGTGAATGGATCCACAATGTTCTCTTCTGAAGCAACTCTCCGAACCTCGATCTCCTGACGATCAATGATCTCCCTGATCAGGTGATACTGCCTTAAGATGTGTCTGGACTTCTGATGGGACCTTGGTTCCTTCGCTAAAGCTATAGCTCCGTTGTTGTCGCAATACAGAGGTATTGGATCAACTATGGTAGGAACCACCTGAAGTTCTGTTAGGAACTTCTTCATCCAGACTGCTTCTTTTGCGGCATCGCAAGCAGCTATATACTCCGCTTTCATCGTCGAGTCAGCAACGGTGTCCTGCTTGGAGCTCTTCCAGCACACCGCCCCTCCATTGAGGGTAAAGACATATCCCGACATGGACTTGGAATCGTCCTTATCACTCTGGAAGCCGGAATCAGCAAAGGCCTCCAACCTGAGGTCTTTTCCGCCGTAAACCAAGAACATCTCCTTAGTCCTCCTCAGGTACTTGAGAATGTTCTTTACTGCTATCCAGTGTTTCTCCCCTGGGTCTGACTGATACCGGCTCACCACGCTTAGTGCGTAAGCTACATCTGGTCTGGTACACAACATCGCATACATTATAGAGCCTACCGCAGAAGCGTAGGGTATAATAGACATGCGTTCCCTTTCCAAATCAGTCTTAGGAGACATCTCTTTGGAGAGGGTGATTCCGTGACAAGCCGGTAGATTACCGCGCTTAGAATCTTCCATACTGAATCTTTTCAGTATAGTGTCGATATACCTGGACTGCGAAAGTCCCAACATCCTCTTGGATCTATCACGATAGATCCGGATCCCCAGAAGTAAGAGGCATCACCCAGGTCTTTCATGGAGAACTTGTGTGACAAGAATCCTTTGACAGATTGTAGCATAGGAATGTCATTTCCTATCAATAGAATGTCATCCACGTACAAGACGAGGAATACGACACTTCTGGCTACAACTTTACTATATATGCACGGTTCATCTGGATTTTTGATAAAGTCATATTCTTTGACTGTCTCATCAAAACAGATGTTCCAACTCCGCGATGCCTGCTTTAGTCCATAAATGGACTTAAGCAGCTTGCATACTTTCCCGCTGCTCCCATTCTGATTGAAACCCTCTGGCTGATCCATATAGACGCTCTCTTCTATTTCCATTCAGAAAAGCCGTCTTTACGTCCATCTTCCAGATTTCATAATCATGGAAGGCAGCGATAGCAAGAAGGACCCGAATGGATTTGAGCATAGCCACTGGAGAAAAAGTTTCGTCATAGTCCAAACCAGGTCTTTGACGAAAACCCTTTGCAACAAGTCTAGCCTTATAGGTTTCCACCTGTCCATCTACACCAATCTTTTTCTTGAAGATCCATTTGCATCCTATGGGTTTTACCCCATCTGGAGCAAAGTCCAAAGTCCATACTTTGTTGGTGTACATGGACTCCATTTTGGTCCGCATTGCATCTAGCCATCGTACCGAGTCGCCGCTCTGGATGGCCTGCTGGAAGTCAGTAGGTTCATCATCATCTATGATGCAATCCTCTTTATCCCCGTCTATGAGAAAACCGTAGTATCTCTCAGGCGGATGAGACGGCCTACTACTCCTGTGGAGGGGTGCGGGAATGTTCTGTTCTTCTTGAACCTCTGGTTCTACCAAACTTTCAGTAGCAGCTTGTGGTTCTGGAATTGCTTCCAGTTCTACTACGCTCCCACTCTTTTGATTTTCTAAAAATTCAGTTTCTAAGAAGCGGGCATGACGAGAAACAAATACCTTTTGTTCCTCTGCGTAATAGAAAAAATATCCCATAGAGTTCCTTGGATATCCCACAAACTTACACTCTACTGAGCGTTCCTCGAGCTTGTCCGGATGCTGCTTTTTTACAAAAGCTGGACATCCCCATGTCTTCAGGTACTGAAGATAGGGTTTCTTCCCACTCCACATCTGATATGGTGTGGTAGGCACAGTCTTGGTTGGAACTCTGTTCAAAAGATATGTCGCTGATTCTAGCGCATAACTCCAGAAAGATCGCGGTAACTCAGCATTACTCATCATGGATCGCACCATATCCAATAGGGTTCGATTCCGTCTTTCCGATACACCGTTGTGCTGTGGAGTGTATGGAGGAGTAAGCTGAGAGAGAATTCCTTTCTCTTTTAGGTAACCTAGGAACTCGGCACTTAAGTATTCTCCACCTCGATCAGATCTCAGTGTCTTAATACTTTTGCCTGTTTGGTTTTCCGCTTCACTCTTGTATTCCTTGAATTTCTCAAAGGTCTCGGATTTATGCTTCATTAAGAAGACATGTCCAAACCTAGAGAAATCATCTGTAAAAGTAATGAAGTAGGAATAACCACCTCTCGCATGTGTAGACATTGGACCACATACATCGCTGTGTATGAGTCCTAAGAGCTCGCTCGCTCTTACTCCTTGTCCAGTAAATGGAGTCTTTGTCATCTTTCCTTTGAGACAAGATTGACAAGTGTTATAAGATTGATATTCGAACGAGTCCAAATATCCTTCTCTATGCAACTTTGTCAACCTTCTCTCATTGATGTGACCCAGTCTACAATGCCATAAGAAAGCTTTATTTAAATCTGGAGACTTTCTTTTTAGTGTGTTCTGGACATTGAAAATTTGGAGTTGGTTTAAAACATATATTCCGTTATTTAATGTACCGGACCCAATCAAACCATGATTAAGGTGGATGTTGACAACATCTCTTACAAACGTGAAATCATAACCTTTATTTGATAACAAGGAAACTGATATGATATTACACGTTAAGCTTGGCACAAAATAACAGTTATGTAAAACCAAAATGTGTCCACTCGTCAATCCTAGGTGATAATCCCCGACGGACGCAGCTCCCACGCTAGCTCCGTTAGCAACCTTTAGGGTCATATCACCTTCCTTCAGCACTCTACGGTTTCTCAGTGCCTGCAATGAATTGCAAATATGAGATCCTGATCCGGTATCCAATACCCAGGAAGTAGAGTTGATCGACAGACAATTCTCAATTACAAACACACCTGAAGTCGAAACCACAGCTTGCTTCGGTTCCTGGTTCTTGGCGTTCCACGCCTTGCAATCCTTCTTCCAGTGCCCTTTCCTGTGACAATGGAAGCACTCATCCTGGCCAACTACTGGTGCTGCAAACTTTTTCTTTCCCTTCCCTCCCACCTTACTAACACCTCCTCTAGGTTTGGGTGCGGCCTTCTTCTTCCTTCCTTTGGCTCTTGCCTTGGACCCGGAAGAAGATGTACCGCCAACAAACATAGCGGGTGTTTCCCTTGAATTCTTCAAGATGCCCTCTGCACTCCTTAACATGTTCAGGAGTTCCGGAAGTTCAACTTCTTTTCTTTGAAGATTGAAGTTCAGGATAAACTGGGCATAGGTGTGAGGAAGGGGCTGGAGAATAAGGTCTGTATAGAGCTCATTATCCAAAGTCGTCCCAAGGTCTGCGAGCTCTTCAATATAGCCGATCATCTTTAGGACATGTTCTCCTACCGATGACCCGACGGCCAACCTCGCTCGAAACAAGTTCTTAGAGGTCTCGTATCTTGCTATACGAGATTGCTCTCCATAAAGTTCCTTTGTATGGAGAAATATTCCATCAAGGTCCATATCCTCGTGCCTCCTCTGATGTTCATTGTTCATCGAGGCAAGCACGATGCACTTGGCTTTCGCGCAATCTAAATCCCAGGTTTTGCAGATTTCCTTATCCGCATTACTGGATTTGGGACCAGGGATAGCAGGTGCCGTAGCGGTGAGGACGTACCCCAATTTGTCATAGGTCAAAGCCATTTTGACATTCCGCAGCCAATCTTTATAGTTTGGCCCTGTCAGTATATTTTTCTCTAAAAGTAACTTAAGTCCAGTCATTTTTAGGATCGCTGCAATTAGGAGAGAGAGAAGAAAACTCTTTAGCATGATGCTCTTGCAAGTTTAGAGTGGTTTTTAGTTTATCTAAACTGGATGGCTCCCACTGTTTCTCGAATCCTTCCTCAAACCATAAAAGAAGAATTAGCCAGGACTATTCTCACCGTACAATACTTGCTTAACCGTTCAGCCAGGCTGGTGTCGGTACTTCGAGGGAGGTTTTCCAACGCTTTCGCGAAGTTCCTTAATTAAATAACCTCTTTTCTCTGGGGGCGTAACCCCGCTGACACTTTTCTGGACACCTACTAGGTTTATAGCATTGATCGTTAAGTGACGAATATCCTGATAAGTAGCATATACTCACAGTAGGATCGGGATCCAAATATCATCGTATGATAATGTTGAAGGAATCCTACCAACATTCATCAAACTCCAAATGGTATGCATCTCTTTGCAAATTTCAGTTTCTTTAGAAATTCCCGATATAAGTTTTTTTGCCCCATGCTCTTATGACCTTGACGTATGCCAACAAATCATAAGTCACATGTCAAGTTCTGCCCATCATTATCTTGTTAATTTGAACCCACCCGTATATACCCTTGACGTATGCCAACAAGGTAATGCGACTGTCCCAAACCAACACATCTATCTATGCAACAAATGAATACCCCAGCAGCTACCAAACACTATGCCTTGACGTATGCCAACAAGCATAGCTTGAATACTACTGACCATCCATAAGAAATGACGGAGGGCTACGACTGGTTTTGGCGAAACCGTGAACGTAGTGAACTTGATATAACCGAAGGAACCTGATAGCTTATAAAAGGAGTGGTTAAAGCTCCGCATTTAAAATATCTGTTTTAAAAATAACCGAGTGGTTTCTTTTAAATTGTTCCAACGATTTAAACTTGGTTTATTTTCTTTGCATTATGGATAATGCGTCCCATCATTAACCTATCATTGCAGAAAACAACGAAAATACAACGTCCTCTTATGCCATCCGCATTCGCCACGGGGTCCCGTCATCACCCGTTAGGTTACTTAACTAACGACAGAGCGGGGGCTGGGCTAGCGCGGGTGTAAAATATAAGTGACGTCTAAATAGCTATCATAAATATAGATATTTTACATTCATCTGACGTAATGATATACATTCCAGAACACAGATGAACTTAATTGGATTTGCTAGCAATCCGTATTTCTTTTGAGCCTGCAAGAAAAGACGGATAACACAGTTGTGATGAATAGCCATTACCCCACCCACGACCTCTACGGGTACGGCAAACTACCCACCCGGCAGTTTGTGTACCCCACCTTGGGTCAGTCCTAGGAGCAAAAACAGTAAAATGAAATAATACAACGGTGGCTACAACCGCAACCTGGATGTGCCCCGCAAAAATAATATTACAACAATTTACATTTACAACAAATGAATTAAATAATAACCCATTGCATAACCCCGGCTATACACCACAACAGTCCAATACAGTTCATATGCACAAACAGATAAAACCATTACAGAAATATGCAACCCCCTGCCAACCGATATACTAGCAGTTAGGGGAGGTTTACGAACACATTATACAATCACAGATATAATCCAATATGCAAATACTGTACAATTTCGATCGATTAAACGTATTTAATTTTGCTCCAGAACTGCTCTGTAAATTTAAAACCTGAGCAAAAATAAAATATTCCAGAAAACACTAAATATCACAGGGGACCCACATAAGAAATTTGGGTTCATGACTCGGCAACTCGGCCGTGGAACCGCGGCGGATCGCTTGGGATCCGCCGCGCTTCCGCGGCTCTTTAGCCGAGTCATGGGCCCAATTTTCTTGGGTGTTCTCGTGGATGCTTTTCAAGCTTTCTGAACATCCCTGAAAAATTTTAGGACATCATTTTAAAATCGACAGAAAACTGATATTTTTAGGGTTTTCCGGCTTCGTTTTTCCGTTCGAAATTCGTACAAATTTGCAATAAAGTTATTTATTGTTTAGCGAGGCTCTGATACCACTGTAAGTCGATGTACTACACCCCAATACTTGTGGGGAGGCGGAATTTTCAAAAACGAACTTGTTTAGTGAACGAACATCGACTAACCGCTTGAATCGAAGCTAAACTATAAATAACCAAACACAAAGTGTTTCTAAACTACTGTGTTTAGAGATTATACCTAATGAACTAACTCCTTCGTCTTTACAAACTCCTTGTTCTCTTCGGCCTTCTCGAAGTAGTAGACGATCCACCCGAGAGCAAAACTCTAAGCTTAGCCTCTAAACTTGAGGCAACTAACCTTCTTGGATTGCTAATCAAAGAAGATAGATTGAGATAGAGTGATGGTTATGGATTGTTTAGTCTTACTAACCCTTGTACTCAACCCATGAGAGAGGAGGATTAGTCTTTTGAAGAGAGAGAGAGCTTGAGGAGAGAGAATGTGTAGATGATAATGATAAGAGAATAGTGAGTCAAGAAGATATATATCAAGCATTTCTTTTATGAAGAAAAGAATAAGAAATGAATTTAGCAACCATGCTTGAAAATATCTTGTGATGATTCATTAGAATGACAAAAGACTTCTATGAATCATCAAGGTGACTCACTAATCACAATCATTTCATATGCCACCTTAACCTCCTTAGTTACCACCTTCTAGAAGCTTCCCGCATAATTACGAGAACGCCCCTCCTTTCCGCAAAAATACGGAAAAACTTTAGACTGTAAAAATCCAATAACCTGATACCAGTAACTGGCTTAAACCAAAGCTGATTGGTAAAAACTGTCCGAAAGTCGTACGTGCGTAAACACACGTATGCGTCCGAACCCTTGTCGTAAAACCATACGACCTCTATATCGTTTCGCCTGGAATAGGAAACTCTCTGTATGGGACTCTAGAGACTCGACTACTACGCTGGCAGTGGGTTTAACCACAGACCGCAAGCGGCACTAACTGTATGTAACGGTCCCCAGGTAGTTGTCGATAAGAAGGCCGATGAGGAAACCCATCCGAACTCCTACTGAGTCTGATGTGACAATCTCCATACAGTCCGGTCCGTTCGTCCAAGACTATTGCATATCCGGCCTAGGGGGCGGCAAGCGTCAGTCCCCTAATAGCTGTATAAGTCATGTCGGAGGGAAGCCCATTACACCCTGAGAAACTACTGGAACCTACCAGCAAATCTCGCTTGCCCTGGCCAGGGACTTTGCGTAATGGCTCTCTGACACAGCGCGATATCTACTCCCAATACCGGGAGGGACGAATCCTGTCTAACCGCCACTGCCTCCAAGTGCTCGGAACTGCACCCAACTGCTACCTGTTTGCACGACTCCTTTGAGCCGTGGTAGGGTAGCAATCTAAGAACAGTGGGACACACTCGAGGTGAAGTAGCAGTGTCAAGTCTGCGGACTATGCTGTACTCATGTCACCTGGGAACTGTTCACTGACGACTGGTATAAAACCAACCAACAGTTCCCGGTGAGTCCTGTCCGGTGTACCCGTAACCTAACGAGCACCTGTATACTATCTCCAGTACGACGTACTGACGGCTGTGGGACAGACCATCTCCCCAACTGGGATGAGAAGCGTACACACTAGTCTACTCCGGAGTATCGATGCTCTGTCTCGATAATCCAACGACTAGGGACCTGAATAAGGATGTGCTTGTAGACTACCCAGCCCCCACTAGTGTGACTGCCATCACAACGCTGGTAGTCAAGCAAGATCCTAAGAGCTCTATCAATACGTATACTCACACATTAAGATAGAGAAAACCAAGTAGCATACTACCATGTTTAGCAAGACTGTTATATACATGTGAATATCCTAAGCTTCCATTAAGTAATATACAAACTAGTATGATACAGTAATGGCCTTCTAGGGCATAAACACTAACAGTATGTCCATAAGCAAAATGGGCACGGATGAAAACCCGAGAGGGGTCCGTGAGTAAAAATAGCAGGGCTACCGGCGAGTGTTTGTGAAAACCCGAGAGGGCGCAACCTCGTTAAGAGACACTTGCAAGGTCCTCTCGACTTTGCAAGGAGAAACCGCCCGCGTGAGATCCTTACGACTCACAAGGGAGCAACACACTTAGGGTTCCCCATGATTCTTAAGGTGAAATTACACTTACGAGATCCCCATGACTCGTAAGGAGAACTCTCTTATGGGACCCTCATGGCTCATAAGATTTGAAAGTCTTAAGTTACAGAGACCTGAACCTGTTCTTAAGCAACCCCCACAACCTTCGATACTGCCCTACAAGCGTCTCAGTGCTGACCCTTGTATACAATCCACGGGCGCGAATAAACATTTCCCTAACCAAGTCCCACCCGTGACTAGGGATATGTCCATATGGTGAACAACCCTTGTAAGTACTCTCGACTTATAAGGAGAAAACCCTTTTGTAAGATTCTTACGACTTACAGGGGAACATGCACTTAGGAATCCTCATGATTCCTAAGGAGAAAACACACCTACGAGATCCTCACGACTTGTAGGGAGAAATACCTTTGTGAGACCCTTACGACTCATGAAGTCAAAAGAGTTAGTCGACAGGACCCTAACCCTGTTTACTAAGCCACCTTTGTTCGACATCGACAGAGGCAAATGATGATTCGCTCCTGGCAATATCCCAGTCATAGCGGTGCTGATGCCGAAATCGGTGTCTAATCCCAAGCTTGCGGCAAAAAGCTAGCGAGCCACACAAGCATACGAAATAGCCGAAATGATGGGGCAACTTGCAACAAAATCAGCAAGTAAAAATGTATGCATGCAAAATAGACGAAATGATTGGGCAACTCGCAATAAAAAGCAGCGAGTAAAAATAAAATAAATAGCCGAAATGATAGGGCACTGCGAATAAAATAAATAGCCGAAATGATTGGGCACCACGAAAAATAGCCGGCAATCGCAACTTCGCGATATAAATGCTGAAATGATAGAGCATCGCGGGAAGAAATAAAAAAACAAACGTATGAAAGAATGAAACTTTCACCCTACAGGTAAGATCGCATTGATCCTTGTATACAATCCAGGGGCACAAAAAAAAGGGGAGCCGTACCTTCCCACCAGGCTCCATCCGAAAGAGAGCCAAGTCTCGACGGTTCACTGACAACTTAGAGACCATTTGGCATTCTTCTCGATACAGCAGACGAGATGTCAACAACGGCGTTCCATCGCAGTCCTGCAGGATACGGATACAACGCCGACAAAAGACCTCACGATCGGAACAAAGCAGAGTGACGGTAAAATCCTAGCTCTACCTCAGCGTTCGTCTCGTTACAGCAGACGCAATGTCAACAACGGCGTTCCTTCGCAGTCCAGCAGGATGCAGATACAACATCAACAACCCAAGGTTAAAACAACGGAGCCACGACAAAGTCTCTAGTTCCTGGTCCTAACGGTTCACAGGAAACCTAGGAACCACCTCGACGTTCATCTCGATACAGTAGACGCGATGTCACCCCAGCGTTCTTCCCCCAGCAAGATTCGGATGCGCCAAAGCAAATGAAGCAAAGTCCAAATTCCTAGCTTCAGGGTCTTGACGGTAACTCATATAAAACCGGAAAGACCATCGGAGATCATCTCACACCAGCATAGAGTGATCACTACCTCGACATCCGTCTCGATACATCAGACGAGATGTCACCACAGTGTTTTTCCTCCAGCAGGATTCAGACGCGACAATCAAACAACGGAGCCACGGCAAAATCCCTAGTTCCAAACCTCGACGGTTCACCAACAACCTAGAGACAACCATGACATTCGTCTAGATATAACAGACGCAATGACATCAAACGAAGCGAAGGCCAAATTCCTAGCTTCAGGGTCTTGACGGCAACTCATATAAAACCTGAAAGACTATCGGAGATCATCCTACACCAGCGCGGAGTGGTTATGCCTCATCGGGGCTCTCCAAAATGAGCCTAACCTCAAGTCAAAAGTGGCATGGCAAAATTCCTAACGCTTGCTCTTACGACGGTCAAACTGCCTAGGAGGATTGCTTAAAGACGTCTTGTCCAGCCCCCGAAGGGATCAGAGACACGACAGTCGCAAGGCTACTTGAACAGCAAGATTGCCTATCGAGGAATACATCAGCCAACGCGACTGTACGACGGACAAAACCCTAAGTACCACAGACCCTAACGGACCTCTGTCGTAAAGAGCAGAGGTTAACTGTGACGTTAGGATATTCTTGCGAGAACTGTTCGATTCGTCTTGACTCGTGAGGAAATTAGTGTCTTTGCGAAAACTTCTCGATTCGTCTCGATTTGTGAGATAAAGCCTTAGGCAGCGGGGATAAAAAAACCGTTTCCTAAGCACTGGGACCCTGCAAGTCGGTCCAAAATGGACTCCTGCATACTATTCACGGGTCACACTCTCCAAAGTCGAATCTCGACAAGGAGGGAAACAACCGCTTACGGGTCCTCTCGACTCGTAAGAAGGAAAATTCTCTTATAAGATCCTTACGACTTATAAGAGAAAACGCACTTAGAAATCCTCACGATTCCTAAGGAGAAAATACACCTACGAGATCCTCTCGATCCGTAGGGAGAAAAGTCTTTGTGAGACCCTCACGGCTCATAAAGTTGAAAAGCCTTAGGCAGCAGATCTGAACCTGCCTCCTAAGCCATCACTACCTCTTGAAGAAGCCAAGACAGGATACTCGCTCTATCATCCATCGACCATGTTTACTAAGGTAACATGCTGATAATAAAAGAAAGAAGAAAGTGCAGAGATGACACAAGACATTGCAAAAAAAAATGTGTGTATCTTTATTCATGAATTCAATTAAGTACAAGGCGAATCGTATAAAAGAATAAAGAATGGATACATATTATTCAAAGATTACAAGTGTATAATTGATACAAAGGCAGCTACTGAGAAGGAAGTGTCTTAAGTAGGCCTATCAATTGCTCTCGCACTCCCTTCAGCACCTTCTCCTGATTGGCTGCCGCGGACAACTCTGCTTCCACCTGGGCCCGCTGCTGCATGTAAGATGAAAGTTGTTCTTCGACGGCTCTCTGAGCTGCTTCGCGACCTTGGGCATCACGCTCAACGGCATCGAGCTTCTGCTTCAATGATAGCCCATCAGAAATACTTTGCAGAAGGCCCTCGAAGATAGCCTTCACCCTGGCAGCGTTCATGTCGACCTCGGCACGCAGTCGAGCAGACTTTCTTGAGGTCTCTTGGCATTCCCTCCGCCTTAAAGCCGCTTCTTGTTCCATATGGAGGAAGTAAGAAGCGCTCTGCTCGATCCATGCCGCCCGTTGAGTACTCATGGCTAAAATCTCGGGGGCAGGACGCATAAGCTCCAGCTGATGCAGGAGGGCCTCGATCTCCCTGCAGTGATTAACCCATGACTCGGCGACGCCTTCATTATGAAAATTTACAAGTGTCGCCAGCATCGTATTAACCTCCGCAGTGAAATCTGCGGCGGATGTAGGAGCTTCTGCGTCAATCTTTTCAACACATCCGCTTAGCATGCTCAAACTCATCACAACACCCTTTGAGGATGGATGCCTGGAGAATGGGCCTGCCGGCATCATGATGCAAGACTCGAAGGGGACCAGAACCGGAGCGTTACCTGCAAAAAAATTGCAATATGACGACGGACCTAAAAATACAGGCGACAAATGAACAATAGAGTCTACTATACCGGCTGCAGCAGGCGGCAAAGCCGGGAGGACCGGTGGCGCGACTGATCTTACATCTCCTCCTTCGAGCTGTAGCACTGCAATCAGGGCAAGGAAAAATCAGAAATAATTCCATTATTAAAAAAGAAAGGGCATTATTTGAAAACTATACTCACCAGCGCCGCTGGAGGAAGCAAGCTCCGACGGGAAGGAGAAGTGTGGGTGCAGCACCTGGTAAAGATGATAAAAAAGCACTCCTGCAAAGACGCAATAGTACGACATCAGTACATAAATTATGCAACAAAAAATGAAACTGATAAGTAAAAAATCCATACCTTCCAGCATCTGCGACGGTACGAAGGAGGGTAGAGAGGTGGCCACCACCAGGGCAGTAACTGACGGCGCTCCCTCAGGTAAAGTGGCATCGGCACTGGGCGCACCTGTGTTGAAAAACAAGATAAACCCTGATTCCAGAATAAAAAAAGAAGGGCGGTGACCCAAGATTTACCTGAAAAGTCGCCGGCCAGAGCCCTAACGAGGGCGTTACTTGAGGTAGCGGCGGCGTCTTCCTCTTCCATTAGGACGGTCTCACCTCTCGTTGCCTCATCGCCCGACTCCACAGGAGCCGTCGTCACGCTCGCGGCCCCGGAAGACGACAAGGAACCGTAAATGGGGAGAGCGATGATCGGAGCGGCACCCGACTCTTGAGAAAGAGCGGCCGTCTCATGCTCAGCAATCATCCCCGTCTCATCCACTACCACCTCGGGCTCGGCGGTCACAGCCGTCTCGTCCACCACCGCCATGGGTTCATCGGTTGCAGCCGCTCCATCCGCTGCTGCCCCAGGCTCGGTTGTAGCAGCCGCTCCATCCGCCACTCCCTCGGGCTCGGCATCAGCAACCTTCTCGGGCATAGTAGGCGTGACTGTCTCGTCAGCCACTAGATCGGTCCCGGCAACCACGGCTGCACCGCTTACCGTCGCCTCGGGATCAGCTGCTACCTTCTCCACCGTCCCCTCGGGCTCGACGGTTTCCTCTGCTCCTTCAGTTGGACTCGGCCCTGCAGGACAAGATGCATAAGAACCGATAGTTTTACAACTTTTACAACAAAGCCTCGAAAAACACATTACCTGAGGTGGATTGATCGTTAGCTTCCCGAGCTGCACGCACCGCCCGCCTATGAGCAGTGGACAAGGCGACCGGGAGCTCCTCTGAAGGAGTAGCAGCGGAAGTAATGGCGCTTGGGCCCGCTCCTACGGCCAAAGCAGCGCTACGCTCCTTCGCTGCGCACCTCAAGCGCTTCCTCTCCTCCCGGGCCATCACGACGGACCTTTTGGAAGCCTCCTTCAGCAAGGCGTCGTCGTCCGCGTTCAGAGTTGCCTCCAGAGCCATCAAGGAATCCATCATCGGCTTTTTAAGTAGGGTCTCTTGCGGCAATTCCGAAGAGGCCGGAACATCGGTAGCTGGCCCGGGGAGAATCCCCGCATCGGCTTGCGCAGTAGATCCCGCGGCCCCTGCAAAGAGACAAAGAAAATATTAGATTGGCCATAGAAAGGAGAATAAAGCCTCAGTGAGCCGAGACATACCAACACCCGATAGAGTGCGTTTCATCTCTTCCTCCTGGAAGGTTTTGAGGGAAGCAGCGATGGCTTCTTCGGTAGAAATGCTTGTTTAAAAGGAAAAGCGTTAGTCAAAAACAATGATAAAAGTACGATAAAATGACGAAGAATGCAACTAGTGATTACCTGATTGCGTGAGTTTAGCCAACCACGCGTCAAGCCTTGCCGATCGCTCAGAAGCTGCAATGCCGGCCGCGAGGTCGGTGTCTTCTGGCTCTATGACGAAACCTTCGTTGGTTCCATACTCACTTAAGCCGTTGGTGAGAGGGGCCTGAGGTTCTAAGCTGAGGACGGCATCAAGGGAAAGAACCGACTTCTTCTTCCTTTTCTGCGCACGAACCCCGGACGCACCCAAAATCAACTTACGTTTCGTAGGCACCTTAGGACAGCGGGTCCCGATGTCCGAGCCCACGCCGGATTCAGGCGAAACCACATTCACCGTATCCACCGGAGCACGGGGTGCTGGGGGTACGTCCACGGTATCACGAAGCAATCCACGCGGAGGGCTCAGCATGCGCGGTGGCTCAGCTCCAGCATCTCTCAACGGAGGAACGACAGGGATCCTTGGCCTCAGGGGAGCTTTGCGGTCGCTGCCAGGAGGCATACCCTTGCGGTCAACCAACAACCGCCTTTCTTCCTTAATAAAGGCGCCCGTCGAATGCTGGTACCACGTCGTATATGTAGTAAGGATCCGTGGAACGCAAGTCGGCTCGCTGATTAAAAAGTGAGAGCCCGTATTCAGACGCATGAAGTGATGCAGCGCGCTCCGCATCCCTTCTTCAGTGGCAGCAGGTTCCAGCAAGAAAGCCTCCAACGGCACTCCTTGATTATAGCTCAGTTGTTAGGCAAAATGATGCAGGTTGTATCTCATGAAAAGCGTCGCATCATTTTGCCTAAACACCAGGAAACCCGGTCTGATAGAATATAAATGGAGGGTCTCCTGGGCTGTCAGAACTGAGGCCCCATCTTTGAAAGTATCTTGCAATGACCGCACTGTGGTAGTAGACGCATTTCCGATGGTTAACACTTTGTCGGTGAAGGTCATCCCGTCTCCAACTGTGCGGGGACGAAGGAGAAAACCTCTGGCATACCGTGGCGACGGATTTACAATTGAGGCGCCGACCAATCGCATAATCTGAGGGAAGCTGCACCTGTCATAGAATGAATGCCTTTTGTGCATACCAAAAACGCCAAGTGCATGTAGCTCAATCCATGACATGAAGTAATGCATCGAGAAGATCACGTGCAATGCTCCAGGTTCATTAGCATCCGCCGCTTGACTAAGGCCGTGATACAGGTGGGCTAAGCCGGCGACCCCGATGGCCACTTTTACCCCAATGGTAATCCGGTGAGCTGGGTAAAAGACAGATGGCCTCATATGGCGAAGGTGCATCGGGAGCGCAAACCAGCTCAGCCATAGCCCAAGAAATCCTAAGAAGAATGCGTCTTCATCCATCCCAGGGACTGCAACCTCCGCAAAAGGGACAACCGGGGAGTTAGGAAGGAAGAAACCCTTATGATCTACCTCCGTCGCTGGCAGGTTGTCCAAACCTAAACCGAAAGGGTCATCAAGCGTGGCAAACTTAACAGCTTCCGCCGAGAGGACTTTCGGGTGAAGGAAGCGAGCGATGAAATACTCGAAATTAACCCCGCGACTCCCAGATTCGAGAAAAAGGTGTTCGTAGATTTTCAACACTTTGATCAGACTAGGAAACTGGTGTTGAACAGCATTCGCCGGAGTAAGGCCCATTATCACTGGCTTAGCACCGAAGACATATTCGTCTGTGGGAAGCAGCTCCTCATAATGCTCCTCTATGACCGGTAAGCTGGAAACTTCTGTGAACTCCTCTAAAGAAATCGACACTTCCCGGTCTAGTGCAAGGAAAGTGTGAGTAGGGATATTCCACTGCTCTAAAAAAGTCTTAACCCACCAGGTAGGAAGCGTAGGATATTGGAAGAGAGAAGCATAAACAGCGGTATACAATCCAAGCCTCATCAACTGCAACTTCTTCGCTAACAAAATATAGCGAGCCCATAACAGATAACCGATCGGATGACGGGGGATCAGACCTATATTATATGGTTGCCCCCACGGTCGCGCTTCACCTTGACAAATACGACGTCCTAAGATATCTAAAACCATAGGAGGCTGAACGGGAATTGAAGCTATAGCGGGATGAAGAAGGCCTTCTGAAGTCCAATCGACCATCTCTACGGCATACTTCACCGGGGGTGAGTTGGCGTAATGGATCGCCGTGATAGGCTCCGAAGGCACCGCGCATGAAAAGCTTTGTCGACCCCTGATAAACTGATTGTACCATGATCCCCAAAGGTGAAGATTCTTATGTTCCGGATCATGGTCTCTGATCAAAGCTAGGACCTCCCGGTCTACGGGTGCTCCAGGGAATCCTCCCTCCGAGCGAACGAATAGGAACGAGGCATCGAAAGACATGTTGCCTGAAAAAAGAAGGGGGATGGAGATCAACTGTCAGTATTGTAATTTTTAATTTCTGACACTTGGAACTTTAAAATTTGTACCACACTGCAATGCAGTAGAAAGGGGACCAAAGGGGGACCCACAAAATCTAGATGACAATGCATCAGTTAATAAGACAGCCTCATCATTGGATGAGACTGTCAAATAATGAGGAGATCCTCAAAAGAATATTCTCATTAAATGAGAAATCCCTTGAGACAAGGAGAAAATCTCCCTTTTCAGAGCAAAGCTCTATCACAGAGTGACACTTGTCTAACTCTGGTCACAAGGGAATAAAATTCCTTAAAAGTGCCTAGCTCTGTAATAATGATGGAAAAATCCATCAAAAAAAAAATTAATTTCTAAAAAAAAAATTTCTAAATTTTTTTAAAGTTTGAGATCTTAAAGATCCATGAAAAACTCTTAAAAGTTCATCATCTTTAGATCAAAAGATCTATGTTTTGTCAAAGAGCAAAGCTCTGTTCATGGGTTAAGAAACCTTGAAACAAATTCTTGAGAGCAAAGCTCTATTTGTGAAACCCCAAAGGAGTTTTCTTTAGATCAAAAAGATCTATGAGAGCAAGGCTCTATTAATTAAAATTAATTTAATTAAGTTAAGTTAATTTTTACCTAAGATGTTTATAGAGTTCTAACTCTGAAAATGAGAGCAAGGCTATGAGGTTCTTGAAAACAAGAGCAAGGCTCTGAAAACAAAATTCTTGAAGATGATAATCATCTGCTGAGGAACAAGGGTCCTATTTATAGGCGCTTAAGCGTCCCTTCAACTCCTGAGTTGATCCAACGGATCAGATCTTGCCACCGCTGGACTCACGTGTGCGCCACGTGAGCGCAACGGTGGGGGGGGGCATTTGTTTCCTCCAATAAGAGCAAAGCACTGTTTGAATTTCAAATTCAAAAGGCGAAGCAACACTTCAGATCCCTTGTGCTGCGCGCAGAGCGCAACGTGGCAAAAGCAACACGCCAGCGCAAGGAGCGCTGTGCCCAAGGCAATGCACCCCAATCAGAGCAAGGCTCTGTTTTAAAATTTAAATTTTTAAAAATAAAGGAAGTAACGCTTCAGATAACTTACGCTCTGCGCTGCGCGACACGTGTCAGCGCAGTTGCGCTGCGCGACACGTGTCAGCGCAGTTGCGCAGCGCTGTGCGATACGTGTCAGTGCAGGTGCGCTAGCGCAGTTGCGCTGCGTGACACGTGTCAAGCGCAGGTGCACTTGCGCCAACTGTGCCAGCACTAAAACTTAAATAATGAATTATTTAATCAGAATTAAAATTCTAGAAAGATCTTTTTAATCTTATTAAAACAAGAAGATTATCTTCTGTAAAATAGAGGCCTTAGGATCAAAGATCCAACGGTTGGGAAATATCCCCGGATCAATCAGAGAAAGATCTCTGTAACTAACCTAACAAACTAATTGGCCCTATATAAAGGCCCCTAGACTCTAAGTCTCAAATATACAGAACTCCTCCAAAAACTTTGAAAAAACTCATAGAGAAAAAAAGGTAAACCTTTGAAAAAAGAAGATTTTCTTCTAAAAAGATCAAAAATCTAAGAACAAGATCAAGATCTTCAATAAAAAGAAAAAGATCATAAAGTTCCAATCATAAAAGATTAAAGAAGTAATTTACTTCACCCCTAGATCTTTTGATCTATATAAAGGCATAGCCTTTTGATGAACCACTGGTTCTTGAATCTTGAAGTAGAACCTCTTTGAAACAAGAAAAACTTGTTTCTTTGATCTTAATTAGATCAAGATGCGCTCTGCGCTATTGAACAGTGTCCTGCACTCTTAATTTGCGCTGTTGCGCTCCTTGGACTGGCGCAAGTCACCAGAGAGCGCCACGTGTCAATCTGCGCCTTGCGCTCCTAAAACCAGAGCGCTGCGCTCTTGGACTGGCGCAACTCACCAGAGCGGGCGCAGCGCACTGGCGCAGCGCACTGCGCTAACAGACTTGCGCTCAGCATAGCGTGACACGTGTCACCTCCACATGCGCTGGCGCCTTGCGCTCTTTAATTGGCGCAGAGCGCCTGACAGGCCACGTGGCGCACTGTCAGAAAAACAAATGATGTGCATTATTAAAAGGGGCAGAGCCCAATTAAGAAGCCTAACAGGCCTAATATAAATGCCATGCATTTAAATAAAAAGCCCAGTGCTGTGCATTGTTTAAGAAGGGCAGAGCCCAAACAAATGACTAACATGCCAAATATAAATAAAGTGTTGAACATTTTCAAATGGACTTAGTCCAATTCTGGCCATAAGTCATCAATTTAAATTGAACTGAGCACAACTGCTCTCCCAAATCAATTTACACTTGGTTCAAGGGTACATCTCTGAACTCCTCTGATATTTGTCGTTGTAATCCTTCGACGTCGTCAGAGAGATGACGAGTCCCGACAACCATACATTGCTACGGACTGTGGGGTCCTTAAACTCGTGGACCGAAATGTCCTTAAACTAATATTCGTCCCCAAAATGGGAATGTTGGACCGAAATGTCCTTAAACTAATATTCGAAATGTCCTTAAACTAATATTCGTCTCCAAAATGGGAATGTTGGACCGAAATGTCCTTAAACTAATATTCGTCCCCAAAATGGGAATGTTGGACCGAAATGTCTTTAAACTAATATTCGTCCCCAAAATGGGAATGTTGGACCGAAATGTCATTAAACTAATATTCGTCCTCAAAATGGGAATGTTGGACCAGCATGTCCCTAAACTGGAAATCGACCGCAATGTCTCTAAACTAAACAATAGAGCCCCAAATGCTCTCTTGTTGGATCTAAACGATCCCGTTAAGTCTATCTTAGTCTCAAATTAGACTAACGTATCCTTAACTAACGTTTAAGTTGATCTTAGCCTCAAATATGGCTAACGTATCCTTAAACCAAAACCCCAAACCCAAATTTAAGAAAATACGGATTTGGACTAATCCACATTGTACGGGCGACAACATAAATTAGTCTCCGTATACAATCCACGGGCAACCACAAACAAAACAAACACCCACGACACGAAGTGACCATCTGGAGAAGGAGAAAGTTGTTACCGCGATGCGGTAGCGTAATTAACTGCAGAGGCTTGCGCCTGCAGGGAAGAGCGTCCCCACAATCAAAAACCCCTCGAACGAGGGGGAATCTGACGAAGTCTGCTACATCGGACGCATCCGTCTAAACCTCCGATACATAGTGCCATAAATCAACTTGGCATCTTCGGAGAGGTGGACGGATAGCACCAAATAGTATCTGCCCCGAAATTCAGGCGAGACGCCCGCCGCGTCTCCGCCGCGTCTTTCGGAGGGGAACAATCATATCAAACATTCACAAGCCGCAAGCAGTCTTCTAAACGTAACGTCCACCCTGGTATTGAGCGATCAGAAGATCAACAAGCAAGCCTGCTATAACTCCTGCGAATCCAATCAGTAACACTATCGTTCAGTCCGGTCTCTTCATCAGATACGTCGCATATCACAGCCGGGGGTGGTATAACATCAGACCCCAATAGCCTGATAAGTCATGCCGATGCAAGGTCCATGACGGTTCGAGAAACTACTGATAACACTTACTGTAAATCTCAGCAACCCTGGCCAGGGATTTCCTATTATGGCCAATCGAGCATAGCGCAATATCAACTCCCAATACCGGGAGAGACGAAGCCCCTCCAATCACTCATTGCCTCCATGTGACTCAGGACTGTAACCTAAAACCACCTTTTTGCATGATCTCTTGACCGTGGTATGGTGGAAATCAAAGCACAGTAGGAATCACACAAGACTCTATGACGATCTCGGGTCTACAGACTAACATGTATCAGTGTCACCAGAGAACTGCTATCCGACGATAGGTATAATACCATCTAGGAGTTCTCGGCGAGTCCGTCCAGTGTACCCAGTCTCCACTGAGCACCCGTATAACTTATCTGATGTCAAACACCAATGGATATGGGATCATCCATCGCCCATAATATGGGTCGATAAGCGCATACGCTAGTCTAATCTGGAATATCGATGCCCTGTCTCGATACTCCCTCGACTAGGAACTATTATAGGGTGTACTTGTAGACTACCCTTGGCCCCACTAATATGATCTACATCATAGTCCTGGTAGTCAAGTACACATCCTAAGGGCTTTGTCAACATGTGAGAGCAAGACAATATTACCTATACAAGTCAACATATTAAGACAAAAAGCAATCAGATAGCATACTATCATATCGAGCAAGAAAGTCCTCTCTATATATGTCCAAGCATCCACTACAATATACATTCCATGTACAATAATGGCCTCTAGGGCATACATATCACTAACAGGTAGGGTGCTCAAGTTACCGGATTCCGTGAAGTGCTGGGTGGTCCATTCACTTTGCTAAATGGGGCTGCCTTGCTTCTGGTTTTGGCGGGTAACTTGCCGCACTCGTAGGGGTCTAGGTTTTCATTGCATAGGCTATCCACACTGCTGAATAACCCCACCCCTACTACTTCCCGACCGGGGGAACGTCGGGTTTCAGTTGCGGCTCAAAGGAAACTCGGGGCTCCCAGATTATCTGTATTGTTCTGTGATGCTTATTACTTTTCTGTGATGTTGCATTTATCACGCCTGGAGCAATTATTATATATTGATATATATACCATTAGATGTTGTATATGTTTTACACCCGCGCTAGTCCAGTGCCCGCTCTATCGTTAGTTAAGTAACCTAACGGGTGATGACGGGACCCAGTGGCGAATGCGGATGACATATACGTACATCATATTTTCGTTCTTTTCTGGTGTGATTAATTGATGGGACTGCGTTGATTCAGATCATTGCAAGAAAAATAGACCTAACTGATGTTGTTGGAACAAATTTCAAAAAGCTGTTATTACAAGGACGTTTTCATTTGCTTTGCACAGTGGTATTCGGTTATGAATATCCAGCACCTCATTCGACGAGGCAAGGGCCGAGATCCCTTCATCGGGAGTGACTCCTTGGGCAGAAGTTTGCGTCAGGGTAATAACTTCGCTATAGTCGATTACTTTTTGCTTTGCATCGTGGTATTCAGTTGGAATATCCTGCACCTCATTCTACGGGGAAAGAGCCGAGATCCCTTCACCGGGAGTGACTCTTTAGCAAAGGTTTTCGCCACTATATATTTGTAAAAAGTTATCAGGTTCCTTCAACGATATCAAGTTCATTACGTTAAAGGTTTTTCGCCAAAAACCATTCGTAGCCCTCCGTCATTTCAGACGGGTAGCACTTTGTATTCATTCTATGTCTGTTGGCCTTAGTCAAGGCATAGTGTATGGTAACTATTTGTTACTTTTCTGTTGCATAGATAGATGCGTTGGTTTAGAACAGTCGTACAACCTTGTTGGCCTTAGTCAAGGGCTTGTACGGGTGGGTTCAAATTAACCTGGAAAATGACGGGTAGAACTTGACATGTGACTTATGATTTGTTGGCCTTAGTCAAGGTCATAAGAGCATGGGAAAAAATCACATCGGGAGTTTCAAACTTACAGGAAACTTGCCAGGCATGCGCATACCTTCTGGAGTGTGATAACGTGAGTGGATTCCATCAGGTTATCATGCAATGATAGTTGGATCCCGATCCCACTGATGAGTTGGTTTACTCCTCGGGTGATCCCAACTAATTCTTCTTTCAGGTTTGGAGGAGAATTTGAGCATACAGTGGGAGACATCCTGATTAGATAACGTGATTAACCATTCTGATCTAGGTTAGAGTGCACGCAGAATGTTTCTTTTCTCTCTCTCTTTGGCAGCGACCATGACCCGACCCTAGACTATGACTCAGTGACCGAGTTAACCGAACTTTCTTAAAATACTGGCTTTTGGATTGTCAGAGTTGCATACTTCATTGCCACTCCTACTTTTACCCTTTGCTTTTCTCCGGAACATTCCGTATCATTACAAACATCCACTTCCATTGGATAAATCCATCGTATAGTTACATACGAACTCGAAGGAATTTTTTCGAGGATGGATTCTGGTTCTGGAGAAAATGAATAGGACTATTCAGTTGTCTTTTCCTTTTACTTTCTCTCAGATTCTGAGGTCTCCTAGGATTAGGAGAGGGTACAACTAGTACAGTTTTCAACCTACGACGCACATTGTTTGAGTTATTAAACTCAGGGGACCTATACAAAGTATTGTATGTTGTCTAGTGTCCATCAGGATAGAGGGGTTGGTACTCGTATTATATTCTGTTTACTTGTGACTTCTCCAGTTTTAGACACGTGTTTCGTAGAAATACAAAGTCTAAGTTTTGAGAAGTTATAGGTACAAGAATAAAGTAGAGAACCAGGTGTCGCAAGTATCGGGATTCTTCAAGATGATCGAAGATGTAGATACTTGTTTTTGGTATTCAGTTGATAGTAATGATTTTGAGAAACTCGTTTTTCTTTCAGGTTACTCATGTTTGGATCCACTCCTAAGATGAGTAATGCTGATCGGACTCTCTCCATTTAGTTGACAAGCACTGGAGACAGCTGCATGATTTGAATCTGGTTCCAATTAAATCAGTTCCTCTATTTCTATATCGTATATAGAATAGTTCATATCTTAACGATGTTAAGGTACGTGGAGTTGTCCGGCTTATGCTTAAAACCAGACTCTGGATAACTCAAGGCACGTTTATGTAATGGCTGTTTGTGGGTTAACCCGGACTTTGACGAGGGTTAATTTTCTACCATCTGGAAGATCAATAGTGATATTGTTCTTGACTCGCCACAGTTTTAGTAAAATGGATTTTTTCAAAAAACAGTAGTGGGAGTATGGTAGAACTGGAAGAGATTCCAGAACCGCAAACGATTACTGAAAATTTAATAGGACCTAAAGATTCAATCGGGTTTGACGTTCCATTAGCCACTCCGCAGATATGGTGGGTAACCTCCGGTATCCAAGAGGTACTCCGGTAGCCTCAAGGATGGTGACAGGGAAGTTCTTGTTTACCCAGACTTGACACTACTGTTGTTCCAGACTGTGAGACCCGGCAGGAGGATGAGTATATCATCGTTCTAAACTAGCTTTAGAAGTGCATGCGTATATGACTCTGCCAGAGAGTTGTTGTAGTCAGTGGGAATAGCGGAAGCATAGTGGACAAGTAGCCTATGTCTATTTATAGACTAAAGCAGATATAGCGGAGATAGATCATCTATTTTTGATGTGACAGTCATGGGCTTTGACTTTATCAGAATAGGAGATGGATCTGTTAAGAAGGTAGTAGGGTGTGATGTCCTGGTATTTGGATGACATGCACGTTGTAGGAAGTGAAATTCCTATACTACGATCGGTTATACTATGGTTGTCACACAGTGTTTTCTCCATATAGGATATGGATATAATATCAGGCATTCTGGTTACTAGATCTATGGTTTTAGATCTAGATTTGGGAAGTGTCCCAATCTATGTACTTAGACAGTATTCTAAAGGTGTTTTAGAATAGAAGACTCCTGGAATGGTAGTATACCTGCAGGTAATGGAGTTACCCTCTCTAAAGGGGAGAGGGATGTGCATGATTGGCATATCACTTGCTTATGTAATTGATTCGATCATGAAATGTCAAGTACCATACTAGATATTGTTTTTGCACTAGCTGCAATAAGTTGATATTAATCCAATCCTGGAAAAATGTTCGGAAGCAGTTTTAGAACATAAGTGAATGTTCTAGGGATATGATAATGGCATTCTCTTTCGGGAGACAGTTAT
This sequence comes from Agapanthus africanus, assembly GCA_030015575.1. Taxonomy (NCBI): domain Eukaryota; kingdom Viridiplantae; phylum Streptophyta; class Magnoliopsida; order Asparagales; family Amaryllidaceae; genus Agapanthus; species Agapanthus africanus. The sequence goes on from CM057343.1 coordinate 464,637,493, forward strand.
CATTCCAGGCTTCCAAGGTGACCTGGATGACAGAGTGACTGTCAAAGTTATAGTTTTCCCTCTGACGAGGGGCAGTAGTTTGGACATGTGGTCCAAGCGGATACTGGGGGAGGCATGGTGCAGGATACTGATTAAATTCAGTTGACAATACAGTCTAAGAATTTTGCTGGATTTGGAGTTCATTTGTGAACTAGGTCCCATCAGATATCCAGACATATTCTAAGACAAGTATTGCTCATTTCGGGAGATGGCTTTCTCCGTGAACTTGAGATTAAGAGAGACATAGAAAGAAACATCAGGGCAGATCCACTCACTGAGGCTATTTCTCGAACGCAATAGTTTTACAAACGAGCTTTGTGAAAATGATTAGTAGAGGAGTTGGATGTTCGGTATCACACGGGCTGTGAGTATGCGACATCGCAATAATTAGCCTTAAGTGCAAGTGGGAGATTGTTGGATATAGTGCCCTTAAAGTCAATTATTGGATCACAGGCACGTGATTGCAATGATTGAGGGAGGACCTATACCGGTAGGACAGTCTTACTCGAGATGATAGTATGCTATCTAGTTTGTCTTTATCATCGTTTACATGCTTCAGGTGATATTATAAATCACTATTACATGTTGATAGAGCCCATAGGATTCTTGCTTGACTACCAGCAGTATGATGGCGATCATATACGTGAGAGTTGGGTAGTCTATAAGCACATCCTCAAATGGTCCCTAGTCGAGGGAGTTTCAAGACAGGGCATCGATACTCCAGAGTAGACTAGTGTATACAGATCGAGATCCCGACGAGGTGCGATGGCCGGTCTCACAAGCCATTGGTGTCAGTTGGTTCACCTAAGATGTATACAGGTGCTCATTGGGTTATGAGTACACCGGACGGGCTCGTCGGGAACTTGCTAGTTGGTATTATACCTGTCGTCAGATAGCAGTTCCCTGGTGACATGTGTACAGGTTAGTCTATCGACCTGAGATCGTCATTTGTCTCGTATGAGTTCCCACTGTGCTTTGATTACTACCCTACCACGGCTCAAAGGAGTCATGCAAACAGGTTTTAGTTGGGTACAGTCCCGAGCCACATGGAGGCAGTGAGCGGATCGGCAGGGGATCCGTCTCTCCCGATATTGGGGGTGATATCGTGCTGTTTCTGGAGATCCATTACACAAAGTCCTTGGCCAAGACAAGTGAGATTTACTGGTAGGTATTCCAGTTGTTTCTTAGGGTGTTCTGGGCTACACTCCGACACGACTTATACCGCTATTAGGGGTCTGACGTTTACCATCCCCCTAGTCTCGATATGCGATACTCATAGACGAACGTACCAGACTGTACGGATATTATCACTGACAGGCTCAGTAGGGTTTCAAGATGAGTCCACTCGTCAGTTTCCCTTTCACTCAATACATGGGCAGCCGTTACGTACAACTAGTGCCACTGACGTGCTTGTGGTTAAACCCACTGCCAGCGTATTGACGAGTCTTTAGAGTCACCCACAGAAAGTTTCCCAGTTCGGGCAAAACGTTATAGAGGCCGTATGGTTTTATGGTAGGGTTCGATCATATACGTGCACTCGTGCACGGATCATGATCGGACGGATCATACTAGTGGGCTTTGGTTTAAGCCGGATCCTAGTATTAGATTGGTTGGATTATTTTCGTCTCGTATTATTCGTATTCAGTCAGAATATGGATGCGGGTATGTATATACAGATGAGGGTTATTCTTGTAATTCATTACAAGATACTTTAGTTGATGTCATTTTCTTTTTTGTGGATTAAACATTTATGTTTAAATGTTTAATATGGAAATTGTGACTCATTTTTGGCATGACATAGATTTTGTCATGGCTAAGATATTTTTTGAGTGAGCAAAGATATTTTTTGTAAGTGTGTAAGTATAGAGATATTTTGTAAGTGTGTAAGGCTCATTTGATCACAACAAAATATCTAAACACTCACTTACACTTGAGAGGGCAGCCATCACTTTTGATAGAGCCATCTCATTTTTTTTTGCTTAGCTTGCTCATTTGATATTTTCTTGAGCTCACAACTTCCATCACGGGCATCATCTTCAACCTCCACTCTATCCCTCTCATGTGTTGAGAATCCTAGAGTGTATTGAGACAAAGTAATCACACACCTTCTCTACTTCATCTTGAGCACCTAGATTAGCAAACTAGTTTTTCAAGTTGCTTCGGTTTGAAGCGGGAGCCCGTATAAAGGACCCTCGACGTGGATCTTCTTCGACGATTGGAGACCGGAGAGAGAACTACATCGGGACAGCCGCGAGGAGCTTGGCAAAGAGATTGAAGACCGAAGGACACGGATCGATCGGTATAATCTCTCCAAACTCTTTTACAGTTTACTAGTATAGGTTAATAGCAATAATCCGGGTTTTAGGGTTACGTTAGCGCCGGTTTATAAAACTTTTTGTTCCGCATTTGGGCTCGGATTGACGGCCGAGGCGCTTCCGTAGCCTTACACTAAGGAGATCATGCACCTGTACTCGATTAGGCCGGGTTATTTGGTGTTCCGGCAGAATAACGCGGTCCTTTTTATGCGGTACAATCCGCATCGCTTCGCCCACCAGTTGGGCTATAACCAGAGTGTCCCTTTCAAGGCGTTCTTAGTTGAACCTACTCCATCTCTGGAAGTCACGCGTGACACTTTATGCGGCTGAACACCGGCTCCCGTTTCGTGATCCCCGAAGCTGACTATATTCCAAGGTGTGTGGGGTCTTTCACGGGTTGGTATCGTCATCGAGTCGGTCCCGTCATTGTCAAGGAGAGGTGGGTACTCTTTGAGTGTCGATCGTCGGCTCCGGTCCAAGCCACTGGTGTTCCGTTGTGGTCACGGATAGTGGTTCGCTCTCTATTGAGGGATAGTGACGTGATTCTTATCCCGAGAGCCGCATAAACAGAATTGACTCATTGCACTGCTGGGTTTCCAGTTCGCACTAGAGCTCAGGCAAAGGCCTCCGATAAAGCGCCAACGATAGTGCCATCAGTGGCGGTGTCATCAGCGGTGGTATCGCCAAAAAAGGATACCGGAAGCGAGGTTGGCCAACGTCGCGCCAAAGTGCCGAGGGGAAGGAAGCGATCCTCTTCAAGTGTTATCTCCAGCTCAAAAAGGAGGAAGAAAACAGTTGCTGGCTTGCTTGACCTCTTGCTGGAATATGAGCCTATTGTTCAAGACAAACCCATCTCCATGCAAGAGCCGGATGATGGTCTTATTTACCCTGGCTCGTCCGCTGAGGAAGCCGCGCAATTTGCTGAAGCTTTAAGGCGCTCGCAGGATGAGACCGAAAATGTGCACATCCCGAAAAAGCCCTACCCCCCGGTTATCTTCTATGAAGATCCCCCGTCGCTACGAAGAGTACATATGGGTCCTTTGTGAAGGAAAGACGAAAGAGCCTTCTAGCAGCCCATCTCGGCTGCTTCTGAAGTTGAGCTGGCACTGAAGACCGGTGGGCATGAATCCGCATTTGAAGCCCAGCGAGCACATTTCTTCAGGAAGGAACGACGGCTTGAAAAAGGCATACTAGAAGCATCATGGCATATTGGTATGCATGTTTTCCGTATTTTTCTTTTGGCAAGTAATTTGTATCGCTTTTTATATCTTCTTATTTTTGTGAAAACTTTGCAGGGACTTCAGCAACGAAAGGGGATCTGAGCCCAGGTCGTGCCGTGACCGTAGATTCTATAGATGTCTCTCATGACGCATCGGCAAGTGCAGAAGGGATCACTACGGCCGTCGTTCATGTTGCGGAGCTTCCGGTGGTGGCTCTTGTTCCTTCGGTGTCCATTCCTCGAGTGGATGTGACCCTATTGGCCGCGGACCCTATGGATGTCTCTATGCACTGAAAGGTGTAGAAGAGATTGTCGAAGCTGTTAGTTCTATCTTGGAGCTCCCGGTGATTACCTTCGTCTCTTCAGCATCTGTACTTTCCACAGAGGTGACCTTGCCGAATGTAGACCCAATGGATCTTTCTAGCGGCGTCTTGAGGATTGTAGGAAGGACCGCTAAGGCCACTGTTCCCTCTTTAGATCCTGAAGTGACTGCTGTTGTTATGCAACTAGAAGCTGATACACCAGCAAATATCCCCGGTGATATGCCTGAGAGCGTGGAGGAGGCTGCCGAAGCTGCTATCCCTCCAGTTCAAGGCGAGCGGAGCGTCGAAGGTAATCTCTTGCATTTTATTTTAATGATCCCCTCATTATCTGAACTCTTCTTTCCTTCAGAACTGCGGGAATTGGCGGCTTCTATAGTGGATCTATCTCCTAGGAAGTCCTTCCAGCGCCTACTTGATATGGCTGCCCTACAGGTGATATCCCCGCAACGCATCGTCCTTTCTTCCGGGTAAGGTCGGTGTTCTTTGACACCTTTGCTTTATTATCATTTTTTACAACGATGCTAATATGCCCTCTGCAGTTCTGGAAGCTGATGACGATGTGGAGATCCTTGATAGGCTTGGGGATCTTTCAAACCCCATTTGCATGACTGTGGGTAAGTAACGCTTTACCCTTGGCATTATTTTGTTTATTCCATGTTTGCGAGTCTCGCTGACTATTCATAAATTTTGACAGCTTTGCCAGCTCTGGCTCCGTTAGAGTCCCGAATCTCTATGCCACCGGGCCCATATGCCCGACGTGCGTCTGAAAGGATGGCGAGACAAAGCATTCACTTCTTGTCGGTCCTCATTGAAGATCTTCGTGCTGTTAGTTCTGTTACGGCCGAAGAATTTGTTGCCGAGGCCAATACTTCTTTGCCCTTCCTTGCCACTTATCATGTCGAAACATTGGTGCATGTTTGGATTGAGTATTGTCGTCGAGTGGAAGCTTGCTTACATGATCTTGAGTGCATACGCCTTCCTTCCGAGCTCCTAACTGCAAAGGCGAGCCTGCGGGGGTGGATTGAGCGGTGCGCCGCTAATCTACAGTCTTGCGAGAAGAGACTTAACCGGAAATTTTTGGAGAGGGAGCTAGCCTCGAATGCTTTGGGGGAACTCCAGGCTCAACTCACTATTAAGACCACCCGTGCGTACGAAATTTGGCGAGTGCTTCAAGAAGCTATCACAGAGGTGGTAACTCTTGATAAAGCTGTTATCTTTACCCGCGAGATGGTTGAAGCTCATAAAGTTGCTGAAAAGAATCTTGAGAGTCGGTTCGCTTCGTATCAGACTCAACAGTTTCTGGCGGAGACCCGTCTTGTGGCAATAACAAAGCTTGAAGCCGAGGCCCAGCGGAAGAACGATGAACTGACGAACTTATTGCACCATCCGCCGGCTTAAAGTTTTTTTTTATATTCTCCTATTTTGTATTTACTCCTGAATGAGAGCATCTTGTATTCATTTTGATTCTTTTATGAAATGTACCTTGTATTAATTTAGATTCATGAATAAAAGACATATTTTATTTCATACTGGCGTGTCCCTTTAGCAAATACGTCTTGTAGATAGTCTATCTCGATCTTTTTGCAGGGCAGCGATGGCTTAGGAAATAGGTTCAAATCTGCCACCTAAGACTTTTCAACTTTATGAGCCGTAAGGGTCTTATAAAGACTTTTCTTCCTACGAGTCGAGAGGATCCCGCAGGTGTATTTTCTCCTTAGGAGTCGTGAGGACTCCTAAGTGTGTGTTTTCTTTTGAGAGTCGTAAGGATCTCACAAGAGAATTTTCCCCCTTACCAGTCGAGATGACTCGTAAGTGGTTATTTCCCTCTTTGTCGATATTCGACTTTGGAGAGTGTGGCCCGTGAATAGTATGAAATAGTCCATCTTGGACCAACTTGCAGGGCCCCGGTGCTTAGGAAACAGGTTCTTATCCCCGTTGCCTAAGGCTTTTCCCTACGAGTCGAGAAGTTCTCGCAAGGACACTAATTTTCTCACGAGTCGAGACGAATCGTGAAGTTCTTGCAAGGGTGTCCTAATGTCACAGTTAACTCCTGCTAATAGAAGTCCGTTAGGGTCTGTGGTACTAGAGTTTTTTACCTATCGCACTGTCGCGTTGGCCGATGTATACCCCGATATGCAATCTTGCTGTTCGGGTAGCCCCGCGACTGTTGTGTCTCTGATCCCTTCGGGGGCTGGATAAGACGTCTTCAAGTAATCTTTCAGGTGGTATTACAGTCGAAAGAGCAAGCGTTAGGGATATTCCATGTCGCTTTTTACTTGAGGTTAGGCTCAGTTTGGGAGCCCCGATGAGTCATGACCACTCCGCGGTGGAGTGGGATTGTCTCCGATAGTCTTTCAGGTCTTATTTGAGCTGTCGTCAAGACCCTGAAGCTAGGGATCTTCCTTTGCTTCGTTTGTTGACATTGTGTCTGCAATATTGCGACGAATGTCGAGATTGTCTTTGGGTTGTCAGTGAACCGTCGAGATTTGGAACTAGGGGACTTTGCCATGGCTCCGTTTGTTGATGTCACATCTGCATCCTGCTGGAAGAATGAAGAACGCTGTTTTTGATCTCTCGGCAGTGGATGCTGCCACCAAGACGTAGAACTAGGGACTTTACTATGGCTCCTAAATAGTCTCTAGGCTATCTGTGAACCGTCGAGATTTGGAACTAGGGGACTTTGCCGTGGCTCCGAGGTAGTCTTTAGACTGTCTGTAAACCATCGAGATTTGGAACTAGGGGACTTCGCCGTGGCTCCGAGGTAGTCTCTAGGCTGTCTGTAAACCGTCGAGATTTAGAACTAGGGGACTTTGCCGTGGCTCCGAGATGGTCTCCAGGCTGTCTGTGAGCCGTCGAGATTTGGAACTAGGGGACTCTGCCGTGGCTCCGAGGTAGTCTCTAGGCTGTTTGTGAACCGTCGAGATTTGAAACTAGGGGACTTTGCCGTGGCTCCGAGGTAGTCTCTAGGATGTCTGTGAACCGTCGAGATTTGGAACTAGGGGACTTTGCCATGGCTCCGAGGTAGTCTCTAGGATGTTTGTGAGCCGTCGAGATTTGGAACTAGGGGACTTTGCCGTGGCTCCTGTTCTCAGCCGAAAGGCGCGACCGGGACGTTGGGACGTCTGGCCTGAATTTTGGTGGTAGATGCTATTTGGTTTTATCCGTCCACCTCTCCGAAGATGCCAAGTTGATTTATGGCACCGTGTATCGGAGGTTTAGACAGATGCGGCCATTGTAGCAGACTTCGTCAGATCCCCCTCATGTACGAGGGGTTTTTGATTGTGGGGACGCTCTTCCCTGCAGGTGCAAGCCCCTGCAGTTAATTACGCTACCGCACAGCGGTAACCACTTTCTCCTTCTCCAGATGGTCACTTCGTGTCGTGTGTGTTTGTTTTATTTTTGGTTGCCCATGGATTGTATACGGAGACTAATTTATGTTGTCGCCCGTAGGGCGTGGATTAGTCCAAATCCGTATTTTCTTAGATTTTGGTTTGGGTTGGTTTAAGAATCATTAATCTTGTTTTAGATTAAGATCAACTTAAATGCTTGTTAAGGATACGTTAATCTAATTTTAGATTAATATCTACTTAACAAGACCTTGGGATCATTTAGATCCAACGAAAGAGTATATGGACTCTATCGTTTTAGTTTAGGGATATTGCGGTCCATAAGTTTAAGGACGTCATAGTCCGTAGGACTTAATTTAAGGACGTTGCGGTCCGTAAGTTTAAGGACATCATAGTCCATGAGTTTAAAGACATTATAGTCTGTAAGGTTTTCTCAGTTTAAGGACATCATAGTCCATGAGTTTAAAGACATTATAGTCTGTAAGGTTTTCTCAGTTTAAGGACATCATAGTCCATGAAGCTAGTTTAAGGATGTCCCGGTCCGTTGTTAGTTTAAGAATGTTATGGCCCAGAGTTAGTTTAAGGACATTACGGTCCACAATTAGTTTAGGGACATCACGGTCCGCAGTTAGTTTAAGAACATTACGGTCCATAGTTAGTTTAAGGATATTACGGTCCACAGCTTATATGTAACCATGGGTTTGGAAATGTACCAGATAGTTATTGGTTGTCGGGACCCACCACCTCTCTGAAGACGTTGAAGAATTACAACGACATGTATCAGAGGTGTGAAGAGATGTACCCTTGAACCAAATGTCAGATTGAGAGGGAATGGGATGAACATTATTTTGAATGCCATCCGAGATGACTAATTTTGGAAGACCTGAATGTAATGTGGGCTCAGTTAAAAGGGATTTTGGCTTTAGCAGACCTAGCTGATTTGGGCTAAGATTAGCCTCATTATAATGTTAAACACTAGAGTATGTTCGGCGCTCACGTGTTCCCACGTGAGGCGCTTAAAATAGTGTTAAACACTAAAGATTTGAAGCGCTCACATGGGGTCACGTGAGGCGCTTGAAAATTGGCAGAGCTTCTTTGGATTAGTTCCCTCATTATTTTCTGGGTGCTGAGTACTATCGGGTCACATAAGACCACGTGAGGCGCCCCAGAGAATGAAAGCTGCATTTGTTTTACTCTCTTTTGTTCTGAAAGTGCTAAGTAATATTAATGGGTCACGTGAGGCGCCCTAAAATAGAAACCGCCTTGGGTTTATTCCCCTTTTTTCTTTTGAAGGGATCATTCAGGGGTCATGTGGGAGCACGTGACCTGATCTCATTTGTTTTCTCTCGTTCAACAAGGGTGCTCACGTGGGAACACGTGATCATGTTTGGGTGCTAATTTTTTTTACGTGCATGGAGATCTTGAGTTTTGAGACTTTCAAGCCCCATGTTTATTAAAAATTAAATTATTTTATAGGGTTAAACCCTAGTTTTATTTAGAGGAATTAAATTCCTAGAAGTTCTGTTGTAAGAATTAAATTTTTTAGGCTCGATTCTCTTCCTAATTTTTGAATCTGCATAACAGATCTTCCCGATGAGAATTAAATTCTCAACTTGTGGCGAGGTCTGCTTTTGCAGATCTTCAACCAGAGGAAGAACCAAGTTCTTTTTAGAAGAGTTAAACTCTTGTGAATATGAAAAAGAGGTAAGAGGTTCTGTCTTTTGTTCCTTCTCTTACCTAGGGTTTCTTTTCATTGAGGAGATCTTCTTCTCTCTGGAGAATTAAATTCTCTTTTCTTTTTCTTACGAGGGGGGTTTTCTCTCTCTCTCTCTTCTCTTTTTCTCCTTCCCTTTCTATATATCTCCTTTTTTGTGTCTCTTGGCTCATATTTACAAGAGAAAGAGGGGAATCAATTTGTTTAGAAAATATCTCATTGAGAGATTTTGATTGATTTTTTAATCAACCAATATGATCCTTTAGATTACTCGGTGAATTTTATTTATCGTTGGATTTTTAATCCAAGGACTTCTATTTTACTAAAGATATTTCTTTTGTTGTTCTTAATAAGTTTAGGAAGATATTTCCTTGCACAAATTTTTTCTGTAGATTGGTGATTTTTAATCACCATTGCATCTTTAATCCAACGGTGCTCTGTCTTATAGAGCGCAATATTTCTTGTTTAGAAAGATCCAAGGAAATATTTTCCAAATAAGACTTTTGGTCCTTTTTAATTAGAATTTAGTTCTATCGGTTCAGAAAGCATAGGAGTCTATCATGTGTAGCATGTGACCCCACCAAACTAAGCCCACAAAAAGGTTTCACGTGTTATCACGTGAGTGTTTTTTTTGTCCAATTGTTTGCCTTATTCAGGCGCCTATATACTTTGTCTACAGCGTTTACGTGTCTGCACGTGAGGCCCAATTTTGGCTTAGTTTTGTCAAGCGCAGCGCCTATCACGTGTGGGCATGTGATGCTTCACTTTGGGACTTTTTCCCGTTGCTTTATTTATTTCTTTATTTTCTGTAAGGGAACAAATGCCCCCACAGCGTTGTTCTCACGTGGTTTGCATGTGAGTACAATGCTGTCACCTTTATAGCCGTTGAGTTGCCTAGGGGAACGGGGAGATGAACCGCCCCTGTCACGTCTTATAAATGCAAGGTTTTAGTTTCTTACGCAGCCATTGTTTCCTTCATCTTCTTCCTTCTTCGTTTTCTTTGAGAATTTAATTCTCTTCTTCAGAGCTTAGTTCTCTGCCATTGTAATTCCAGAGTTTAACTCTGTCAAAAAGAAACCCTTTTTAGGTAAAGATCCTGCACATCATAAAAAAAACTTTTCTTTTTGAACAAAAAATTTCTGGATTTTGAATCCATCATGAGATCTTTGCTCTCCTTAGAAACCCATTCGCTTAGGGATCCAAAGATGTGATCTTTGATCTGTAAACTTCCATATCTCAAACATTCACCTCTGTTTATAAGGATTCATGGGATTTTATTTCTCATGTATTTTTATGAGTTTCTGGAACTTAATTCCATCACATAAAAGGAATTTAATTCCTCTGGCGAAGAGCTTAGCTTTGAAAGATCAAAAGAACCCTTCGGGTATTTTATTCCCTAGTGTTCTTGAAAATCTTTTCATAAGGTTTTACCCTTATTCGCACAAATTTGAAATTTGTGGGTAACTTATCAGAACTTGTTTTCCCAAGACTTGTTTGAATTCCAATGTCCGTTTAATGAGGATCTTCTTTCTTCTCACAATGATTGCCTCGTCTCATCATTAGTGAGCGGCCATATTGATTTTGTGGGGTCCATGTGTTTTGTAGGCTGTGATCCCGCAAGACAGACATCCTGTCGTTTCCATTTGTTATTATTATTATATATATAGATGTATGTGCATGTGTTTCACTAATGCACAATAGCTTCTCTTCCTTATTTCAGGAACAATGGCTTCTCTTCCTTATTTTCCTTACACCCGCACGGATGCTGCCTTTCCATAATCGCCGTTAGATGAGGAGGCAATGGCGATGATCAGAGCTTATGATAAAGACCGGACAAGTCTGCTCTTATGGGGCACTTGGTACGGCCACATCATCCAGGGTCGCCGAAATTTTTTCTGCGGAGAGCCAGCAGAACCTCTTCGCCCTATACTGCCGATGGAACACCCACAGACTGCTTACGCATTTGTTCAGTTGATAAAACTGCACATTTAATATGATATTTTTCCTACTATTATTATATAATAAAAGGTGTTTATTATAATATATGATACATATGAGGGTTTATCTGTAAAAATACTATTTTCATGTGTTTATATATTATAAATAACATTTTGTAGGAAAAAGTAAGCATATAATATCCATGTAACATTTGGCCCATTTAAATATGCTTACCTTATTAATACCTTTGACCAATTCTTAATGGTTAAGTTAAAATCTCAATAAAACAAACTCTACTAATATTGTTTGTTGAGTTATTGTGCAGAATTTTCAGGGCTGAAATCAAGAAAATCAAAGTTGGCAAATCAAATCTACCAAAGATATTCAAGAAACTAATTCTGGTAGAAATGTAGAAAAGATTTTCAAAGTCTAGATACTCAAAAGATTACCAAGTGTTACAGATATGAAGCTACAAAAATTAGAGGCCATGATCTCACCAAAAGGGGGCGGATCCGCGGCCAAACCTATCCAATGGCCGCGGTTCTGCCGCGGATTTGAAGAGTTGAGATATGGGATTGTGGTGGTTAGGATCCTAACAACTAGTTTCCATATTAGGAAACTAGGGTTCTGGCTCTGTGACTATAAATAAGGACCGAGAGCCTCTTGGAAAAATCATCAAGCCGACGAGATCACGAAGTCCAAGACGGCTCACGCATCCAGGCTGATCATCAACGGTTCATCTACCTCCTTGGAAGAGATCGAGAAGCAAACTAGTATTTGTAATCATTTTCTAAGGGATCAAAGTGTAATGAATATTGTTGATTAATAAAGGTAGCTCTTTTTCCTATTCTATTTCTTCGTAGTTTAATTATGCATTTTCTCTCCATCTCTTTTTCTCCCAACATGCGCGAGTAATTCTCCGCTTGTTAGGGTTCGTAGGATTAGGGTAGGCTAATGGATGATGGACATCCCTAAACCCTTTTTAAGTCCTATAAAGTTTAAGAACTTTATCAAAAGAATCATTAACATCCTAATCGGGCGCGCTAACAATTCTTTGTTAGTTCCGACCGCGATTAGAGATTAGATTAATAATTGTTTTGGTAAAGGCTAGATATGAACGGAGTTCCGTGTCGAGATAAGGGTTAAGAGTGGGATTCCTTTTCTCTCCAGAAACCCTAATCTACACGCATCACCGTCGTTCTAGTTTTAAATCTATTAAAGGATAAAAAGGGTACTTTTAATTAATCATCCATGACTACTAAATCCTAACGAACCCGACAAGCCCCCTTATTATATTAACTACATCTTTAAAATAATCTAGATTTATATTTTTGCATTCTTGCTTAACGTAGATCTAGAAACCATTCTTCAAAATTCTTTATCCCTCCTCTCTTTCTCAACACATCTAAAGTAAGAATAAAAGATTCAACGTTTCCCTGAGGACGACCCGTACTCACCTCGGTCTAGCTACACGCGACACCGTTCTGATTGCGGTTAACTACAAAAACACACTCTTTCGAGTCAATCAAATGGCGCCGTTGCCGGGGATACGTGCGTAATTTTTTATTTTTACTATTTGTGTTGAATTCTTAGACGATTCATATCATTATTAACACAAAACTTCAAACTGCATATTTAACGATTTGTGCGTGAATTTTTGCAAGGAGATCTGGAGTCACGGACTTGAGGAAACAGGAGATCTAAGGTTTCACACTTCTCTGGTATCTTTCTTAACTCTTTCTCTCTCCTCTAAAATCCAATAAAATCTATTTTCTGCAGGATTCTTTGCAAAATAGCGCCGCTCAAAAATCTTTTTGCAAAAGTTTTATGATTGGTTTTGTTTTGCATATTTTAATACGAACTTTAAGGGGCAAAGACTAAATCAAGATTAGGTGGGGATTTCATCACCCTTCCTAAGCCCCACAAATCACAAACCGAGCATCTAGATCAACCCTTCATTAATTTAAAAAATATCTAGACCGGACTCTAAGGACTGTCGCGCTCATTAAGGACAGAGGAAGGTCGCAGGTAATCTATCGCTTATCCGCATTACTTTTGTGGTGCCTAGGTAAGTGTGTCCAAGGCGAGTGGTTACTTAATTAGGACCACTACTTTCGTAGTGGGGAGCCTCCCACTCACCTGGCACTTACCTGGCTACAAGAGTAGTAAAGAGGCGGTAGAGGATTTATCCTGCGGCTTGTCCTTTGGAAGTCTAGGAGCGGTCTAGAGACTGGACCTAGGTAACCATAGTTCTAGGGTTGTTTGTGCATTTTTGTGTGATTTATCTAAATCCATCATTTTTCAAAACAAACCAATTATTTTCTCCCCTTTTTACCCCTTCCCCCTTCTTCTCTTCTTATAATGGGTGACCTAAACAGAAGAACACTTGCCGAGCTTTGCTGTCTACAACCAGATATCTCTTGTTTTCGTAATCCCTTCGGTATACCGTCCGGCTCTTCCATGTCCTTAAGAGATCATATAGAACAAGAGGGAAGAAATAGTTGGCCACCTCATTCTAGGTCTTATCAACCGTATCCTAATCCTACACCTGTTTCAGTTCATACCCAGAGTGAGGAAGTCCCTAGACGAATGTCCATTGCTGAGCATATAGCTAGGGCTAGAGGCCAAAGTTTCAACCCGGACCAATATCAACCATCACCACCACTGTCCGGAGAAGAGTTTGATATGCGGTTTGTGGCATATAAGATGTTTGCTGAAAATAGCCAACCAACCAACCCATATCAATATTCTTCTTATCATAATATTGATCCTACTCCTACCCAAGTTCCGCAACCATTCTATTCCTATCAATCGAATCCGACTTTTCCACCTACTCTAGACAGTTCTTCTAATCAGTCATTTGGGAGTTTTAATTATCCACAGGAATTTCAATCTTATACTGAAACCCCTTATCAACCCAAGACTAGTCTGGAGCAGACATTAGAAAAATTTCTGGAACTGTCGAACCAAATTAGGAAGGATTTGGGTAGTAAGACAGAACTGTACACCCTTCCTAATCAAACCTCCCCATTCCAAACTGAAATCCACAACTCCAGTTTCATAGATTCATCAAGTACAATGTCTGATAAGTTGTGTGACTTTGTAGTGTTTGATTTACCCGACTGTGAAGGGTCCATTTCAAGTGAAACCATACCCAACCCTTGTGATCTCTACACCTCTACTCTTGAACCAAAACTGATTGAAAACCATACTTTTGATGAGGTGTTTGAGAATTTTAACCTTCACTTGAATAAGGTGATTGACGTTGGGGATATATTGATTGATGAACCCGAAATTTTGGATGATTTTGTCCCGCCAATTCATCAAATCCTTTCACTTCGTTGTGGTCATCATCTTGAGCCTTTAATTCTTCCCGAACCCCAAATACGTCTTGAAGTTGATGATAACGGTATACCCGAAGATCAGACCGAAATACAGCCTCCATCTTCCATATTTGGTACAGCAGCACTCGACACACCAATTTGTTTACCCATTTCACCTTCTACTTTCTCCGGTTCTTCTTCTCTTCCTATAGTTTCAGTAAGTTTTGACGAATCACAATCTGTTAATTCAAGTTCAATAATACCAGAAATTCAACTTGATATGGATACTTTTGAAAATGAGGTAGATGAGTTTTTCGAGTCCTCTACCTCAATGATTTTTGATGAATCAAGTAGGATAAATTCTGGTACAAAACTCTTTGACAGCAAAATGTTCAATCACACCATTGATAAAAGTTTTGAAGAACTTTTTGCCGACGAACTTGAATTTTTAAACAATACGGATTTTTTGATTGATCAATCTCCACCTATAGAGGTTGAACCGTCACCATTCCTTCTTCCTAATCATTCACATTCATCCTCATTCTTTCTTTTCTCTAATTTCAAACCCTTTCCAGACCACCTCTTATCCCTTCCCCATTTTTTCTTGACTCGATACAACACATTCTTCCACCGACCTATACGCTATACTGATAAAATCTTTGAATGGTTGGTGTTAACTTTTGGTCTTTGTAAAGTCTTATTTTGACCAAATGACTCACCCCCTCTTAAAATGCTTCATATTGTCTAACTCATGTTTGAGAGGGGGGTATATTTTTGGCTCTTGAACATAACTTTTGTCCTCAAATTTGTGAGCCAAAAATAAGTTTGGGGAAAGATTTTCACTTTCATATATTCTTGCCCCCATTAATAATGTCCTCCAAAGCTTACAGGTTTTTGTGATCCAGCAGATAGCAAAAGTGAGGACACTGTAGAAAACAAGTTTGGGGGAGGTTTGTGCTTATTTACGCATCAATTTGCATCATACTTTGCATAAGCACAACATTTTCAAAAAAAAATTAAAATTTTCTTTTATAACAAAAGAGTAGAAAGTGAAAAATTACACCCAAAAGATAGGAATAGTTTAAGAAAACCAAGAAAATTAGAAGTTTTCTTAAACGAACTAGTAATAAGTAGTTATGAGCTGTTGTCCCAAGGGTTAGTAGGATGAAGGAAGTCACTAATCTGAGAATAAAAATAAGTCTGAAAAAAGTTTCTACTCTGGAAGCCAAACATTTGAATGTTGATACCCTACTATATGCACTTACACACGTCTTGAAACTCGGGATAGTAGAGGATACCTTGAAATGCTCTTGTCTAAAAGCCAAAGTATGAAGGAAATAAAACAAATGAATAAAATAAAAAATGGTGAAAAGAAAAAAATGAACACTGGTTTTGAATCGCCAAGGCAGCAATAAAAAAATATAGCAAGGGTGCTTCATCACCTAGTGCCCTAAGGCCAACTGGTCTGGGAGTCACTGCTAAGCCTTAGGTGGTGCAAGACGAGAAAAATATTATCACCTAATCAGCAAGCACATGAGTAATCGGTCGGTTAGTACCTCAAGAAGTATTAACGGTCGCATGAAAATGTGTGAGCAAATCTAAATATTCATCAAGTTAAAAAGTACTGAGGTAGATGGACAAGAGCATGATAGCTTGAATTGAATTCTCCGAGTGTAGGGATGTCCATTACACACACGCAGGGGTATATGATCGATGTTTGGATGAAAGGTAGGAATGAAGAATAAAGACGATGTTTTATTGAGGGATAATGTGATTTCTAACATCTTTTCATGACTATTAAGATAGGGCTCATGACAACTGAAAAGCTAGTGTAGTTGGAAACTCTAAATTTTCAAAGTCTTTCTTTTATGGTTCTTATTTTTATATGTAAATTTCACCATCTCTCTTTTATTATAGGATTTTGTGGGTGTAATCCGCTGAAAACCCTCAGGAGACAACACTCTTCCTACTAGGGACACCTAGAGGTTTAACGGCTTGTTGCACGTGCTCAGTCGTGTTGCCTACGAAAGTGTGCTTAGTTTTCTCCTTTCTTTTTCTCCTTCTCTTGAATAAACTAGTTTGCTCGGGACGATCAAAGATAAGTTTGGGGGTATTTGTTCAGTTGATAAAACTGCACATTTAATATGACATTTTTCCTACTATTATTATATAATAAAAGGTGTTTATTATAATATATGATACATATGATGGTTTATCTGTAAAAATACTATTTTCATGTGTTTATATATTATAAATAACATTTTGTAGGAAAAAGTAAGCATATAATTTCCATGTAACATTTGGCCCATTTAAATATGCTTACCTTATTAATACCTTTGACCAATTCTTAATGGTTAAGTTAATATCTCAATAAAACAAACTCTACTAATATTGTTTGTTGAGTTATTGTGCAGAATTTTCAGGGCTGAAATCAAGAAAATCAAAGTTGGCAAATCAAATCTACCAAAGATATTCAAGAAACTAATTCTGGTAGAAATGTAGAAAAGATTTTCAAAGTCTAGATACTCAAAATATTACCAAGTGTTACAGATAAGAAGCTACAAAAATTAGAGGCCATGATCTCACCAAAAGGGAGCGGATCCGCGGCCAAACCTATCCAATGGCCGCGGTTCTGCCGCGGATTTGAAGAGTTGAGATATGGGATTGTGGTGGTTAGGATCCTAACAACTAGTTTCCATATTAGGAAACTAGGGTTCTGGCTCTGTGACTATAAATAAGGACCGAGAGACTCTTGGAAAAATCATCAAGCCGACGAGATCACGAAGTCCAAGACGGCTCACGCATCCAGGCTGATCATCAACGGTTCATCTACCTCCTTGGAAGAGATCGAGAAGCAAACTAGTATTTGTAATCATTTTCTAAGGGATCAAAGTGTAATGAATATTGTTGATTAATAAAGGTAGCTCTTTTTCCTATTCTATTTCTTCGTAGTTTAATTATGCATTTTCTCTCCATCTCTTTTTCTCCCAACATGCGCGAGTAATTCTCCGCTTGTTAGGGTTCGTAGGATTAGGGTAGGCTAATGGATGATGGACATCCCTAAACCCTTTTTAAGTCCTATAAAGTTTAAGAACTTTATCAAAAGAATCATTAACATCCTAATCGGGCGCGCTAACAATTCTTTGTTAGTTCCGACCGCGATTAGAGATTAGATTAATAATTGTTTTGGTAAAGGCTAGATATGAACGGAGTTCCGTGTCGAGATAAGGGTTAAGAGTGGGATTCCTTTTCCCTCCAGAAACCCTAATCTACACGCATCACCGTCGTTCCAGTTTTAAATCTATTAAAGGCTAAAAAGTGTACTTTTAATTAATCATCCATGACTACTAAATCCTAACGAACCCGACAAGCCCCCTTATTATATTAACTAAATCCTTAAAATAATCTAGATTTATATTTTTGCATTCTTGCTTAACGTAGATCTAGAAACCATTCTTCAAAATTCTTTATCCCTCCTCTCTTTCTCAACACATCTAAAGTAAGAATAAAAGATTCAACGTTTCCCTGAGGACGACCCGTACTCACCTCGGTCTAGCTACACGCGACACCGTTCTGATTGCGGTTAACTACAAAAACACACTCTTTCGAGTCAATCAAATGGCGCCGTTGCCGGGGATACGTGCGTAATTTTTTATTCTTACTATTTGTGTTGAATTCTTAGACGATTCATATCATTATTAACACAAAACTTCAAACTGCATATTTAACGATTTGTGCGTGAATTTTTGCAAGGAGATCTGGAGTCACGGACTTGAGGAAACAGGAGATCTAGGGTTTCACACTTCTCTGGTATCTTTCTTAACTCTTTCTCTCTCCTCTAAAATCCAATAAAATCTATTTTCTGCAGGATTCTTTGCAAAATAGCGCCGCTTAAAAATCTTTTTGCAAAAGTTTTATGATTGGTTTTGTTTTGCATATTTTAATACGAACTTTAAGGGGCAAAGACCAAATCAAGATTAGGTGGGGATTTCATCACCCTTCCTAAGCCCCACAAATCACAAACCGAGCATCTAGATCAACCCTTCATTAATTTAAAAAATATCTAGACCGGACTCTAAGGACTGTCGCGCTCATTAAGGACAGAGGAAGGTCGCAGGTAATCTATCGCTTATCCGCATTACTTTTGTGGTGCCTAGGTAAGTGTGTCCAAGGCGAGTGGTTACTTAATTAGGACCACTACTTTCGTAGTGGGGAGCCTCCCACTCACCTGGCACTTACCTGGCTACAAGAGTAGTAAAGAGGCGGTAGAGGATTTATCCTGCGGCTTGTCCTTTGGAAGTCTAGGAGCGGTCTAGAGACTGGACCTAGGTAACCATAGTTCTAGGGTTGTTTGTGCATTTTTGTGTGATTTATCTAAATCCATCATTTTTCAAAACAAACCAATTATTTTCTCCCCTTTTTACCCCTTCCCCCTTCTTCTCTTCTTATAATGGGTGACCTAAACAGAAGAACACTTGCCGAGCTTTGCTGTCCACAACCAGATATCTCTTGTTTTCGTAATCCCTTCGGTATACCATCCGGCTCTTCCATGTCCTTAAGAGATCATATAGAACAAGAGGGAAGAAATAGTTGGCCACCTCATTCTAGGTCTTATCAACCGTATCCTAATCCTACACCTGTTTCAGTTCATACCCAGAGTGAGGAAGTCCCTAGACGAATGTCCATTGCTGAGCATATAGCTAGGGCTAGAGGCCAAAGTTTCAACCCGGACCAATATCAACCATCACCACCACTGTCCGGAGAAGAGTTTGATATACGGTTTGTGGCATATAAGATGTTTGTTGAAAATAGCCAACCAACCAACCCATATCAATGTTCTTCTTATCATAATATTGATCCTACTCCTACCCAAGTTCCGCAACCATTCTATTCCTATCAATCGAATCCGACTTTTCCACCTACTCTAGACAGTTCTTCTAATCAGTCATTTGGGAGTTTTAATTATCCACAGGAATTTCAATCTTATACTGAAACCCCTTATCAACCCAAGACTAGTCTGGAGCAGACATTAGAAAAATTTCTGGAACTGTCGAACCAAATTAGGAAGGATTTGGGTAGTAAGACAGAACTGTACACCCTTCCTAATCAAACCTCCCCATTCCAAACTGAAATCCACAACTCCAGTTTCATAGATTCATCAAGTACAATGTCTGATAAGTTGTGTGACTTTGTAGTGTTTGATTTACCCGACTGTGAAGGGTCCATTTCAAGTGAAACCATACCCAACCCTTGTGATCTCTACACCTCCACTCTTGAACCAAAACTGATTGAAAACCATACTTTTGATGAGGTGTTTGAGAATTTTAACCTTCACTTGAATAAGGTGATTGACGTTGGGGATATATTGATTGATGAACCCGAAATTTTGGATGATTTTGTCTCACCAATTCATCAAATCCTTTCACTTCGTTGTGGTCATCATCCTGAGCCTTTAATTCTTCCCGAACCCCAAATACGTCTTGAAGTTGATGATAACGGTATACCCGAAGATCAGACCGAAATACAGCCTCCATCTTCCACATTTGGTATAGCAGCACTCGACACACCAATTTGTTTACCCATTTCACCTTCTACTTTCTCCGGTTCTTCTTCCGTTCCTATAGTTTCAGTGAGTTTTGATGAATCACAATCTGTTAATTCAAGTTCAATAATACCAGAAATTCAACTTGATATGGATACTTTTGAAAATGAGGTAGATGAGTTTTTCGAGTCCTCTACCTCAATGATTTTTGATGAATCAAGTAGGATAAATTCTGGTACAAAACTCTTTGACAGCAAAATGTTCAATCAAACCATTGATAAAAGTTTTGAAGAACTTTTTGCTGACGAACTTGAATTTTTAAACAATACGGATTTTGTGATTGATCAATCTCCACCTATAGAGGTTGAACCGTCACCATTCCTTTTTCCTAATCATTCACATTCATCCTCATTCTTTCTTTTCTCTAATTTCAAACCCTTTCCAGACCACCTCTTATCCCTTCCCCATTTTTTCTTGACTCGATACAACACATTCTTCCACCGACCTATACGCTATACTGATAAAATCTTTAAATGGTTGGTGTTAACTTTTGGTCTTTGTAAAGTCTTATTTTGACCAAATGACTCACCCCCTCTTAAAATGCTTCATATTGTCTAACTCATGTTTGAGAGGGGGGGTATATTTTTGGCTCTTGAACATAACTTTTGTCCTCAAATTTGTGAGCCAAAAATAAGTTTGGGGGAGGATTTTCACTTTCATATATTCTTGTCCCCATTAATAATGTCCTCCAAAGCTTACAGGTTTTTGTGATCCAGCAGATAGCAAAAGTGAGGAAACTGTTGAAAACAAGTTTGGGGGAGGTTTGTGCTTATTTACGTATCAATTTGCATCATACTTTGCATAAGCACAACATTTTCAAAAAAAAATTAAAACTTTCTTTTATAACAAAAGAGTAGAAAGTGAAAAATTACACCCAAAAGATAGGAATAGTTTAAGAAAACCAAGAAAATTAGAAGTTTTCTTAAACGAACTAGTAATAAGTAGTTATGAGCTGTTGTCCCAAGGGTTAGTAAGATGAAGGAAGTCACTAATCTGAGGATAAAAATAAGTCTGAAAAAAGTTTCTATTCTGGAAGCCAAACATTTGAATGTTGATACCCTACTATATGCACTTACACACGTCTTAAAACTCGGGATAGTAGAGGATACCTTGAAATGCTCTTGTCTAAAAGCCAAAGTATGAAGGAAATAAAACAAATGAATAAAATAAAAAATAGTGAAAAGAAAAAATGAACACTGGTTTTGTATCGCCAAGGCAGCAATAAAAAAATATAGCGAGAGTGCTTCATCACCTAGTGCCCTAAGGCCAACTGGTCTGGGAGTCACTGCTAAGCCTTAGGTGGTGCAAGACGAGGAAAATATTATCACCTAATCAGTACGCACATGAGTAATCGGTCGGTTAGTACCTCAAGAAGTATTAACGGTCGCATGAAAATGTGTGTGCAAATCTAAATATTCATCAAGTTAAAAAGTACTGAGGTAGATGGACAAGAGCATGATAGCTTGAATTGAATTCTCCGAGTGTAGGGATGTCCATTACACACACGCAGGGGTATATGATCGATGTTTGGATGAAAGGTAGGAATGAAGAATAAAGACGATGTTTTATTGAGGGATAATGTGATTTCTAACATCTTTTCATGACTATTAAGATAGGGCTCATGACAACTGAAAAGCTAGTGTAGTTGAAAACTCTAAATTTTCAAAGTCTTTCTTTTATGGTTCTTATCTTTATATGTAAATTTCACCATCTTTCTTTTATTATAGGATTTTGTGGGTGTAATCCGCTGAAAACCCTCAGGAGACAACACTCCTCCTAGTAGGGACACCTAGAGGTTTAACGGCTTGTTGCACGTGCTCAGTGCAATCGTGTTGCCTACGAAAGTGTGCTTAGTTTTCTCCTTTCTTTTTCTCCTTCTCTTGAATAAACTAGTTTGCTCGGGACGATCAAAGATAAGTTTGGGGGTATTTGTTCAGTTGATAAAACTGCATATTTAATATGACATTTTTCCTACTATTATTATATAATAAAAGGTGTTTATTATAATATATGATACATATGAGGGTTTATCTGTAAAAATACTATTTTCTTGTGTTTATATATTATAAATAACATTTTGTAGGAAAAAGTAAGCATATAATATCCATGTAACATTTGGCCCATTTAAATATGCTTACCTTATTAATACCTTTGACCAATTCTTAATGGTTAAGTTAATATCTCAATAAAACAAACTCTACTAATATTGTTTGTTGAGTTATTGTGCAAAATTTTCAGGGCTGAAATCAAGGAAATCAAAGTTGGCAAATCAAATCTACCAAAGATATTCAAGAAACTAATTCTGATAGAAATGTAGAAAAGATTTTCAAAGTCTAGATACTCAAAAGATTACCAAGTGTTACAGATATGAAGCTACAAAAATTAGAGGCCATGATCTCACCAAAAGGGGGCGGATCCGCGGCCAAACCTATCCAATGGCCGCGGTTCTGCCGCAGATTTGAAGAGTTGAGATATGGGATTGTGGTGGTTAGGATCCTAACAACTAGTTTCCATATTAGGAAACTAGGGTTCTGGCTCTGTGACTATAAATAAGGACCGAGAGACTCTTGGAAAAATCATCAAGCCGACGAGATCACGAAGTCCAAGACGGCCCACGCATCCAGGCTGATCATCAACGGTTCATCTACCTCCTTAGAAGAGATCGAGAAGCAAACTAGTATTTGTAATCATTTTCTAAGGGATCAAAGTGTAATTAATATTGTTGATTAATAAAGGTAGCTCTTTTTCCTATTCTATTTCTTCGTAGTTTAATTATGCATTTTCTCTCCATCTCTTTTTCTCCCAACATGCACGAGTAATTCTCCGCTTGTTAGGGTTTGCAGGATTAGGGTAGGCTAATGGATGATGGACATCCCTAAACCCTTTTTAATTCCTATAAAGTTTATGAACTTTATCAAAAGAATCATTAACATCCTAATCGGGCGCACTAACAATTCTTTGTTAGTTCCGACCGCGATTAGAGATTAGATTAATAATTGTTTTGGTAAAGGCTAGATATGAACGGAGTTCCGTGTCGAGATAAGGGTTAAGAGTGTGATTCCTTTTCCCTCCAGAAACCCTAATCTACACGAATCACCGTCGTTCTAGTTTTAAATCTATTAAAGGATAAAAAGGGTACTTTTAATTAATCATCCATGACTACTAAATCCTAACGAACCCGACAAGCCCCCTTATTATATTAACTACATCCTTAAAATAATCTAGATTTATATTTTTGCATTCTTGCTTAACGTAGATCTAGAAACCATTCTTCAAAATTCTTTATCCCTCCTCTCTTTCTCAACACATCTAAAGTAAGAATAAAAGATTCAACGTTTCCCTGAGGACGACCCGTACTCACCTCGGTCTAGCTACACGCGACACCGTTCTGATTGCGGTTAACTACAAAAACACACTCTTTCGAGTCAATCAGCAGTGGAGGTGACCAATTGGACTCTTTCAGGCCGGCTGGAGCCCTCTACACCTGGGATACCTAACCAGCCCTTGCCGGCTATAGACATCTTGGGGCGTCGGATTTGCCATGGTGAAGCTCGAACTTGGGGATAGGTTTATAAAGTGGGTGCACCCCCCGACATCCAGTGGGCTGCCTTATTTAGGCTTGCTATATTCTTTCTGCCCACCGCGCAAGGCTGCAGAAGATCGGGCTGTATCAGGCAGTATATGCATCGCTCTTCCATTACCAGGCTCCTCACGTCTGGTGGATCAAAGCCTTCTTAAACCAGTGGAATCTGCCTACTAACTCCTTCCTGCTAGGGGATCGAGAGGTGTCTATTTCATTGGCTGAATTCCGTAAGATTTCAGGATTGCCCATCAGAGGGGAGCATTACGAGGAATTGCTGCCTCCCGATGAATATGTTTTCTCCACCATGCCGTTTATGCTTGACGGCTTGATGGACGAAACTGTCGTCCATCACAAGTATCCCAGTCTGATCAAGGCCCTGGGTATTTTCGATAGATTGTTTACGAAGCCAGAGAGTCAGGGCATCACTTTCGAGAGCGTTATTGCCTGCTTTATCTGAGAGGATGCTCTATCCAAGAAGGCCCTGAAGTTTGCGAGTATCGATGACCCTTTGGGTTTGGTTTGGACGAACTGCCGGCCAAAGAAGAAAATTTACCACAGTTTTATATTCCAACCACGTCGGCCGTGCCTTTTGATGCAATTGCGGCCCCTGGAATAGACGAAGAGACCTTCTTCGTCGGCTTTATTACCCTTTGGCTCAGTTGGTTTGCGATACCATCGCACCGACACTTCATGAGAGCTTCTGCTTTCTACCCCGCCTATCGTGCAGCTGAAGGGGCAAAGTTGGCCGTTGGCATCGCGGGACTATCGACCTTTATGACGGGTTAAGTGTTGCGGCCAACACTTCGACTCCAGGTGTAGATGTTGTGAATCTCCTCCTTCATTACTTCACATCTTGGATCGAAATGCATGTGCTGGGGGCATTCGCAGCACATCGACGGCCGAACTTCTATGAATCCTACACCTTCCCTCGAGTTGTGAGATTGGTGGATGCCTCCGCTTCCGATCCGACTCAACTAGGGGGCCTCCGTGCTTTGCTCAATACATATGCTGATGAATGAGAGATGGTGTTCACTGATCGCGTTCTTTCTGCTCCGGCGGGGCCCATCCAACAGCTATTCAACTTTCGGAAGGGGGAGCACCATCTTTAAAACCTAAGGAGATCATGCATCTGTATTCGATAAGGCCGGACTATTTGGTGTTCCTCCAGAATGATACGACTCTTTTCATGCGGTATAATCCGCACCGCTTCGCTCGGCAACTGGGCTATAATCATGGCGTCCCCTTCGAAGCATTTTTGGTTGAGCCTACCTCATCTTTGAGAGTTATTCGCGACGTCATTCATCACTTCATGCGGCTGAACACTAGCTCTGTGTTCTTGATCCCAGAACCTGACTACCTCCTAAGGCCTGTGGGGTCCTTTGTGGGCTGGTATCGCCACCGGGTTGGTCCTGTTATTGCTGAGGAAAGGCGGGTACTATTCGAATATAAGACTCCTGCTCCAACCCAAGCTGCCAGTATTCCATTGTGACCGCGATCAGTCGTACGCCCTCTCTTGAGGGATGGTCGCGTGGTCCTTGTCTTGCAAGTCGCAGAAACCAAATCGATTTCTCTTACTGCAGGGATGCCAATGCGCACTAGAGCTCAAGCAAAGGCTTCCGCTGAAGCGCCAGCAGCAATGCCAATAGTGGCGATGCTATCAGTAGTGGTGTCGCCAAAAGGGGATAGTGGATGCAAAGTGGGCCAATGTCGCACCAAAGTGCCGAAGGGAAGGAAGCGATCTTCTTCCAGCGTTAGTTCCAGATCAAAGAGGAGAAAGAAGTCGGTCACCGGTCTGCTTGACATTTTGCTGGAATATGAGCCTATTGTTTAAGTCGAACCAATATCCATGCAAGAGCCGTATGATGGTCTTCTCTTTCCGGGTTCATCTGCCGGGGAAGCCGCACAATTGGCTGAGGCTATAAGGCGCTCACAAGACGAAACTGAGAATGTGGGTGTCCCGAAGAAACCTTATCCTCCCGTCATATTCCCTCTATCACTACGGAGGGTACATATGGGCCCCTGCGATGGGAAGATGAGATAGCCCTCAAGCAGCCTATCTCAGCCGCTTTCGAAGATGAGCTAGCATTGAAGACCGATGGCCATGAATCTGCATTTGAGCCTCGGCGAGCACACTTCCTCAGGATGGAACGACGGCTTGAAAAAGCCATACTAGAAGCATCCTGGCGCGTCAGTATGTGTGCTTTCCGTTTTTTTTCTTTCGGCAAATAATTTGTATCGCTTTTTATATCTCCTTATCTTTGTGAAAACTTTACAGGGACTTCGGCGATGACAGAAGATTTGAGCCCAAGTCGTGCCCCGACTGTGGGTTCCACAAATGTCTCCGATGAGACATCGGAAGGTGTGGAGGGGATCGTTATTGCTGCTATCCCTGTTGCAGAGCTTCCGATGATAGCCTATGTCCCTTCGGTGTCAATTCCTTCAGTGGAGGTAGCCACATTGGCCACGAATCCTACAGATGTCTCTGATGACGCACCGAAAGGTATAGGAGAGATTGTTGAAGCAATTGACTCTATCTTGGAGCTCCCAGTGATGGCCTCCACTTCTCTATCGTCTATACTTTCCGTAGAGGCGACCTTGCCGATCATAAACCCGATGGATCTTTCTGGTGGCGCCTCGAAGGTCGTAGAAAGTACTGCCATGGCCACTGTTCCCTCTTTTGATCCTGAAATGGCAAATGTCGTTTCGCGACTGGAAGCTGCTACGCCAGCACACGTCCCCGGTGATGTGCCTGAGGGCACGGAGGAGGCTGCCGAAGCTGCTATCCCTCCAGTTCAAAGCGGGAGGAGCATCGAATGTAGTGTTCTATATTTTGCTTTAATGATCTCTTTATTATCTGACTCTTTCTGTCTTTTCAGAATTGCGAGGATTGGCGGCATCCATCGTGGATTTATCTCCCAGAAAGTCCTTTCAGCGTCTGCTCGAGATGGCCGCCCCACAGGCAATATCTCCGCAAAGAATCGTCATCTCTTCTGGGCAAGGTTAGTGTTATTTGACCCTTTCATTGTATTATTATTATTTCTTATAACGATGTTGATATGTCTTCTGCAGTTCTGGAAGCTGATGACGAAGTTGAGATCCTCGACGGGCCTGGGGATTTGTCCAATCCTCCTTGCATGACTGTGGGTAAGTAAGATTTTGACGTTGCTTTATATATTCTTTGGGTATAAATCTCATAGATTATTCATGGATCTTGACAGCCTTGCCCGCTCTTATCCCGCTGGAGTCTCGCATCATTATGCCACCAGGCCTTTATGCCCGGCACGCATCTGAACGGATGACGATGCAAAGCCTTCACTCCTTGTCGGCTCTTATCGAAGATCTTCGTGCTGGTAGTTCGATCACAGCCGAAGAATTTGCTGCTGAAGCCAACATTTCTCTGCCCTTTAACGCCACTTACCTTGATGAAACATTGGTGCATGTCTAGGTCGAGTTTTCTCGTCAAGTGGAGGCTTGCTTACATAGTCTCGAGTGCACACGCCTTCCCTCAGAGGTCATGGCTGCAAAGACGAGCTTACGGGGGCTGATTGAACGGTGTGTCGCAAATCTACAATCATGTGAGAAGAGGCTTAACCGGAAATTCTCGGAGTGGGAACTAGCCTCGAGTGCTTTGGGGGAACTTTAAGCTCAGCTCACTACCAAGACCACCCATGCATATGAAATCTGGCGAGTACTTCAAGAAGCTATCACTAAAGTGGTCACTCTCGACAAAGCCGCCATCTTTACCCGTTAGATGGTTGAAGCTCATAAGGCAACTGAAAGGGAGCTCGAGAGTCGGCTCGTCTCGTATCAGATCCAACAGTCTCAGGCGGAGACCCGTCTTTCGGCAATAACCAAGCTTGAAGCCGAGGCCCAGCGGAAGAGCGATGAATTGAGGAGCTTATTGTGTCACCCTCCGGTTTAAAGACCTTTTTCTTCATTGTATTTTCTTTATTACTTTTTTTATCCACTTATGGATAAAAATATTTTGTATTCATTTTGATTGTTTTATGAGATGTATCTTGTATTCATTTTGAATTCATGAATAAAAGACATATTTTTTTTATCTCATGCTTGCATGTAGCTTTGGTGGATGTGATCCATATGTAGTTTATCTTGGTTTTCTTGCAGGGCAGCGATGGCTTCGAAAACAGGTTCAGATCTGTTGCCTAAGACTTTTTGACTTTATGAGCCGTGGGGGTCCCATAAAGACTTTTCTCCCAACAAGTCGAGAGGATCTCGTAGGTGTAATTTCTACTTAGGGGTCATGAGGACTCCTAAGTGCCTTTTTCTTGTGAGAGTTGTAAGGATCTCACAAGAGAACTTTCTTTTTATAGGTTCATGTGTTGACTTATTTCCGAGTCGAAGCATTGCTTTACGACAGGGAGATCATGGATTGATGTATTTCCGAGACGGAGCATTGCTCTGGCGGGGGGGGGGGGTTAGGGGTTGACATGTTTCTGAGTCAAAGCATTGTTTTACAACAGGGAGGTCATGGTTTGACATGTATCCGAGTCGAAACATTTCTTTACGATAGGGAGGTCAGGGGTTGACATGTATCCGAGTCGAAGCGTTGCTTTACGACAGGGAGGTCAGGGTTTGATATGTATCCGAGTCGAAGCGTTGCTTTACGACAGGGAGGTCAGGGGTTGACATGTATCCGAGTCGAAGCGTTGCTTTACGACTGGGAGGTCAGGGGTTAACATGTATCCAAGTCGAAGTTTTGTTTTACGACAGGGAGGTCAGGGGTTGACATGTATCCGAGTCGAAGAGTTGTTTTACGACAGGGAGGTCAGGGGGTGGCATGTTTCCGAGTCGAAGCGTTGCTTTACAACAGAGAGGTCAGGGGTTGACATGTATCCGAGTCGAAGCGTTGCTTTACGACAGGGAGGTCAGGGATTGACATGTATCCGAGTCGAAACGTTGCTTTACGACAGGGAGGTCAGGGTTTGACATGTATCCGAGTCGAAGCGTTGCTTTATGACAGGGAGGTCAGGGATTGACATGTATCCGAGTCGAAGCATTGCTTTATGACAGGGAGGTCAGGGATTGACATGTATCCGAGTCGAAGCATTGCTTTACGACAGGGAGGTCAGGGGTTGACATGTATCCGAGTCAAAGTATTGCTTTACGACAAGGAGGTCAGGGCTTGACATGTATCCGAATCGAAGCATTGCTTTACGATAGAGAGGTCAGGGTTTGACATGTATCCGAGTCGAAGCATTGCTTTATGACAGGGAGGTCAGGGGTTGATATGTATCCGAGTCGAAGTATTGCTTTACGACAGGGAAGTCAGGGTTTGACATATATCTGAGTCGAATTATTGCTTTACGACGGGGAGGTCAGGGTTTGACATATATCCGAGTCGAAGCGTTGCTTTACGACAGAGAGGTCAGGGGTTGACATGTATCCGCGACGGGGTCAGTTGCTGACGTACCCCGCTTTCTGCGGTGTCGGGTTGACTCTAGGTTGCCTGTGAACCGCGGAGTCTTAGAACTAGGGATTGTGTCGTAGCTCTGATCGGTGGTATCACGTCTGTGCCCTGCTGGCATGAGGAGGAACCCCGTTGTTGGTCTTCTGGGATGCAGATGTTGCTGTTGAGCTCTGACTTTCCCTTTTGACAAGGTCTGGTGGGGGACATGTGGTTCCCTTTTCGTTTATGCCCATGGACTGTATACAGGGGTCAGTATGGACTTACCCGCAGGGCAAAAGTTTCAACATTTTTTTATTTCTTTCCGCGGTGCTCTATCATTTCAGTTTTTTATATCGAGAAAGTAGCGATTGCCCAATCATTTCGGCTATTTTTCGCGGTGCCCAATCATTTCGGCTATTTTTTCTTTTTACTCTCTGCTTTCTATTGCGATTTGCCGAAACATTTCGGCTATTTTTATATGCATATATTTTACTCATCGATTTTTTTGCGAGTTGCCCCATCATTTCGGCTATTTCATATGCATTTTTGGCTCGCCGATTTTGTTGTGAGTATGGCACTCAAGACCTGATACCAATCTTAGCATCAGCACCGCCGCGATTGGAATATTGCCAGGAGTAAATCATCATTTGTCATGAAAGGACTTGGAATTTGATACTGATATAGGCATCAACATCGCTACAACTAGGATATTGCCAGGAGCGAATCATCATTTGCCTTTGTATATTTAAACAAAGATGGCTTAGCAAACAGGGTTAGAATCCTGTCGACTAAGGCTTTTGACTTCATGTGTCGTAAGGGTCTCATAAAGGTGTTTCTCCCTACGAGTCGTAAGGATCTCGTAGGTGCGTTTTCTCCTTAAGAATTGTGAGGATTCCTAAGTGTGTGTTCTCTTATAAGTCGTAAGGATCTTACAAGAGTGTTTTCTCCTTATAAGTCGAGAGGACTTACAAGTTTCATTCACCACATGAGGAAATTTTGCGTCATTGGTGGAACTGGGTGGGGGAAATGTTTATTTGTGCCCGTGGATTGTATACGAGGGTCAACATTGAACCGTTTGTAGGGCAGTCTGGGAAATATGATGGCTTAAGAACGGGTTCAGATCCCTGTAGCTTAAGGCTTTTGAATCTTATGAGCCGTGAGGGTCTCATAAGAGGTTTCTCCTTACGAGTCGTGAGGATCTCGTATGTGTAATTTCTCCATAGGAATCGTGGGGATCCCTAAGTGTGTTGCTCCCTTGTGAGTCGTAAGGATCTCACGCAGGTGTTTTCTCCTTACATGGTCGAGAGGACCTCGCAAGTGTGCACGAACGAATTTTTTTTACGAGCCTGCGCCCTTTCGGGTTTTCACAAACTCGCCGGTAGCCCTGCTGTTTCTACTCACGGAGCCCTTTCGGGTTTTCATCCGTGTCCACTTCGCTTGTGGACGTACCTTTTTTTTTACGTCAGCCTGAGGATGCCGTGGTTTGTAGTAGTTTAAGAACGTTTCGGTCTGTCACTAGTTTTAGGACATTGTGGTCCACAGCTAGTTTTAGGACATTACGGTCCATTGTTAGTTTAGGGACGTTTCGGTCCGTTGTTGCCGTTTTGGAGACAACGGTTTTGTTGGATACTACTTATAGAGTTTGGGCTTGGGAAGGTAGCGAGCGGACATAGGCGTCGTCATCTATCGTTAACCTAGGCCGTGACTCGTCAGGCGTAGTATTTTTTCAGGAACCGGCCGTTTATTGTCCTGAAGGGTCTTTCGCCATGCATATCCATGAGCAAGTAAGCCCCACTTTGGTAGACTTTGTCTATGACGTACGGGCCCTCATAGTTCGGCTCGAATTTGCCCCGTTTGGCACGATTGGGGATCATAGGTCTTTTGACAACTAGCACGAGTTTGCCTTGGCAAAATTTTCTCAGCCTAGTCAACCTTTTGTATGAGCGTGCCATCCTTGCTTTGTAAGCTTCTAGAATTTTTTGCGCAATGAGACGGGTTTCATCGAGGGTGTCGAGCTCCTCAAGCCGAAGATGAGCATTCTCTTCGTCTGTTAGCTCGTAATGAACCGTCACTCGTAGAGAGGGTAACTCTATCTCCAAGGGGATTACTGCTTCCATGCTGAATACCAATGCAAATGGCGTTGTTTTTGTGGCCGTTTTGAACATGGTCCGATAAGCCCAGAGAGCTTTATGCAGTCTCTCGTGCCAGTCCTTTTTATTTTTGGACACCGTGTTCTTTATGATCTTCTTTAAGGTCTTGTTGAAAGCCTCGGCTAGACCGTTAGCTCGGGGATTATAGACCGAAGAGTATCTCCAGTTTATATTATGTTGCTGTGCGAAGCGGCTGATTCTGTGACTTCTTTAGGATGGCCCGTTATCGGAGATAATCCGTCGTGGAGTGCCAAACCGATAGATGATGTGTGTCTTGAAGAAATGGAGTATGTTCTCCGTCTTCACTTCTTTTAGCGGTACTGCTTCTGCCCATTTAGAGAAGTAATCGGTTGTTGCCAATATGAACTGATGTCCTCTGGATGACGCTGGCTCGATGGGCCTAATTATGTCGGTTCCCCACATTTCGAACGGCCAGCTAGCCACTGTTGGATGTAGCGGGTTCGGATGCTGGTGGATGAAGTCTCCGTGAATTTGGAACGAGTGGCACTGCTTTGCGTATTCGAGGAAGTCTTAGATTATCGTGGGCCAGTAGTAACCCATTCTTTTGATCTTCAGCTTCATCTTTGGCCCGGCTTGATGAGAACCGCAAATTCCGTTATGAGTTTCTTGGATAACTCTCCTTGCTTCTTCCGGTCCCAGGCATCTCAGCCACAGAGAGTCGAACGATCTCTTATATAGAGTATCATTGACGAAGGCGAAAGACAGAGCTCGTTTCATGAGCTGATGTCTCGAAGATGCATCTTCCGGCGTTTGACGAGATGTAAAGTAGTCTATAAAGACTTCTCTCCAATCCTTAACCTTTCCTTGGTCCTCTATTTGTAGTGCCATTTGCTTGGTCGCTTCCTTTTCTTTAGACGACTCTGGAAATATTTCTGCCGGTGCAAGAACCCGACAGCTTTGTACAACAATTCTTACGTCATCGAGATTTTCGTCAGCCAATTCTTTAGCGAGCTTGGCTAGTGCATCAACTTTGCTATTTTCCATGCGCGGTATGCTTTCCAGCATGTAGGAGGGGATTTGGGTCAGCCGTTGCTGCACTCTCTCGCCGTACTTTACCAACTCTGGTTTGCACATTTGATAATCACCGTTTACTTGACTAACGACCAGCCGAGAGTCTTCATATATGAGAAGGTTTTCGATCCCCATGTCGATAGCGATCTCAAGACCGGCTATCAAAGCTTCATATTCCACTTCATTGTTTGTTCTGGGCTCTGTCAAGGAAAGGGCAAAGCGCATTATCCCTCCTTGTGGAGTCACGAAGATGAGGCCTACCCCAGATTTGATTATAGGGGTGGTGTGCTTTCTCTTCTTCATGGAAGATGCCCTATCGAAGTAGAGTTCCTATCGGGTATCACTCCCTCTTCTCTCCTTGTTGATCGTGTCAAACGCGTGCTCTTCCGGCAATTCACAATTTAGGGGTGAATCGGCAGGTATCGGATGCTCAGCGAGGAAGTCGGCGATGGCCTGGCCTTTCACTGCCTTGAGAGGTCGGTATGTTATCGAAAATTCCATTAAGAGTAGGGCCCATTTAGCGAGCCGTCCTGTTAGTATGGCTCTCGACATCAAATATTTAAGAGGATCCGCTTTTGCTATGAGACGGACCTCATGCGCCAATGCATAATGCCGAAGTTTCGTTATAGCGAATATTAATGCCAGGCAGTGTTTTTCGATGGGAGAGTGGTTGTTTTTTGCCCCCAGAAGAACCCGACTCAAATAGTAAAGGGCTCTCTCTTTCCCTTGATCATTCTCCTATGCCCATAGCGCGCCTAAACAACCTTCAAGGGCTGTTGTATATAGGATGAGGGGCTTTCCCTTGACCGGAGTGGTCAGTACTGGCGGATTCTGCAGGTATTGCTTGATTTCGTCCAGTGCACCCTGGCATTTACGATCCCAGACGAACGGGGTCCCCTTCTTCACTAGATGGTTGTAGGGCGGCATTTACCGGAGAGTTTGACTTAGAGTTTGACACCTGTTTAGGCATCAATATCGCTACAACTAGGATATTGCCAGGAGCGACTCATCATTTGCCCCTGTCGATTTGGACAAAGGTGGCTTAGTAGACAGGGTTAGGATCCTGTCGATTAAGACTTTTGACTTCATGAGCCGTAAGGGTCTCACAAAGTTATTTCTCCTTACGATTCATGAGGATTTTGTAGGTGTATGTTCTCTTTAGAAGTCGTGAGAACTTCTAAGTGGTGTTTCCTCTTATAAATCGTGAGGATCTCATAAGAGTATTTTCTCCTTATAAGTCGAGAGGACCTACAAGTGTTATCCACCATATGGGGACATTTCTTGCCATTTGTAGAACTTGGCAAAGAAATATTTATTCGTGCTACTGGATTGTACACAGGGGTCACTATGGACCGCCTATAGGGCAATTTAAGAGATATGACGGCTTAAAAACAGGTTCAGGTCCCTGTATCTTAAGGTTTTTGAATCTTATGAGCCGTGAGGGTCTCACAGGGGGATTCTCCTCACAAGTCTTGAGGATCTCGTAAGTGCATTTATTTTAACGAGGTTGCGCCCTTCCGGGTTTTCACAAGCTCGCCGGCAGTCCTGGAGTTCTTACTCACGGCGTCCTTTCGGGTTTTCATCCGTGCCCATCTTGCTTGCGGACATACCGTTTTTTTAACGAGATTGCGCCCTTTCGGGTTTTCACAAGCTCGCCGGCAATCCTGTTGTTTTTACTTACGGCTCCCTTTCGGGTTTTCATCTGTGCCCATCTTGCTTGCGGATGTACCGTTTTTTTAACGAGATTGCACCCTTCCGGGTTTTCACAAGCTCACCGGCAGTCCTGCTGTTTTTACTCACGACGCCCTTTTGGGTTTTCATCCGTGCCCATTTTGCTTGTGGACATACCGTTTTTTTAGCGGGGCATTCTACTAAATTGTGGGACTTGTTTGTAGGCCCTTTAATATCTTTCCTGTCTTTTGAGAAGAAAGGACCATCCCACATAGGGATTCTTCCGCCAGCGAGGAATATACCCCATGTGTATATCTCCGAGGGAACGAGTATCCACACCGTCGCTATTTTGGCGACAGGTTAATTCTGAGCCATTTATTTTTGTTGAGCGTAGGCGACAAACGCCATCTTTCCTCTTTTCACTCGTCATTATCGGGTGAGAAAGAGTCTTGACCCATTTGATCCAATTGAACCATTTTATCCATGAGTTCTTGGATGGTCGTCGGCTTGATGAGGGCCATATACGAGGACGCCTTTGAATTTGGGTCAAGGGTGGCTATGAGTATTCCCATGGCTGCAACTTCATCGATGCATTACTTGTATTTGACTAGAGATTTCGTCATCGGGTAACACATTGAACCCAAGTCTCATTTGTTCTAATCCTTTCGTTGACCAGCGCCGTCATGATAGTATGTTCGTTCTCATTAGCAAATCCCTGATTGAAAAGAATATCCATCTCGTCGAAGGTATTCACGGAGTCATTCGAGAGTTCCGTATACTGTTCCCCTCTGAAAGACGCGGCGGGCGTCTCGCCTGAATTTTGGGGCAGATGCTATTTGGTTCTATCCGTCCACCTCTCCGAAGATGCCAAGTTGATTTATGGTACCATTTATCGGAGGTTTAGACGGATGCGTCCGATATAGCAGACTTCGTCAGATTCCTCCTTGTTCGAGGGGTTTTTGATTTTGGGGACGCTCTTCCCTGCAGGCGCAAGCCCCTGCAGTTAATTATGCTACCGCATCGCGGTAACAACTTTCTCCTTCTCCAGATGGTCACTTCGTGTCGTGGGTGTTTGTTTCGTTTGTGGTTGCCCGTGGATTGTAAACGGAGACTAATTTATGTTGTCGCCCGTAGGACGTGGATTAGTCTAAATCCGTATTTTCTTAGATTTGGGTTTGGGGTTTTGGTTTAAGTATACGTTAGCCATATTTGAGGCTAAGATCAACTTAAACGTTAGTTAAGGATACATTAGTCTAATTTGAGACTAAGATCGACTTAACGGGATCGTTTAGATCCAACAAGAGAGCATTTGGGGCTCTATTGTTTAGTTTAGAGACATTGCGGTCGATTGCCAGTTTAGGGACATGGTGGTCCAACATTCCCATTTTGAGGACGAATATTAGTTTAATGACATTTCGGTCCAACATTCCCATTTTGGGGACGAATATTAGTTTAAAGACATTTCGGTCCAACATTCCCATTTTGGGGACGAATATTAGTTTAAGGACATTTCGGTCCAACATTCCCATTTTGGGGACGAATATTAGTTTAAGGACATTTCGGTCCAACATTCCCATTTTGGGGACGAATATTAGTTTAAGGACATTTCGGTCCATGAGTTTAAGGACCCCATAGTCCGTAGCAATGTATGGTTGTCGGGACCCGTCACCTCTCTGACGACGTTGAAGGATTACAACGACAAATATCAGAGGAGTTCAGAGATGTACCCTTGAACCGAGTGTAAATTGATTTGGGAGAGCAATTGTGCTCAGTTCAATTTAAATTGATGACTTATGGCCAGAATTGGGCTAAGTCCATTTGATAATGTTCAACACTTTATTTATATTTGGCCTGTTAGGCCTTTGTTTGGGCTCTGCCCTTCTTAAACAATGCACAGCATTGGGCATTTTATTTAAATGCATGGCATTTATATTAGGCCTGTTAGGCTTCTTAATTGGGCTCTGCCCCTTTTAATAATGCACAGCATTTGTTTTTCTGACAGTGCGCCACGTGGCCTGTCAGGCGCTCTACGCCAATTAAAGAGCGCAAGGCGCCGGCGCATGTGGAGGTGACACGTGTCACGCTCTGCTGAGCGCAAGTCTGTTAGCGTAGTGCGCTGCGCCAGTGCGCTGCGCTAGTGTGCCGCTGACACGTGGCGCGCTCTGGTGAGTTGCGCCAGTCCAAGAGCGCAGCGCTCTGTGTTTAGGAGCGCAAGGCGCAGATTGACACGTGGCGCTCTCTGGTGACTTCCGCCAGTCCAAGGAGTGCAACAGCGCAAATTAAGAGTGCAGGGCACTGTTCAATAGCGCAGAGCGCATCTTGATCTAATTAAGATCAAAGAAACAAGTTTTTCTTGTTTCAAAGAGGTTCTACCTCAAGATTCAAGAACCCGTGGTTCATCAAAAGGGTGTGCCTTTATATAGATCAAAAGATCTAGGGGTGAAGTAAATTTTCTTTAATCTTTTATGATTGGATCTTTATGATCTTTTTCTTTTTATTGAAGATCTTGATCTTGGTCTTAGATCTTTGATCTTTTTAGAAGAAATTCTTCTTTTTTCAAAGGTTTACCTTTTTTCTCTTTGAGTTTTTTTTTCCAAAGTTTTTGGAGGAGTTCTGTATATTTGAGACTTGGAGTATAGGGGCCTTTATATAGGGCCAATTAGTTTGTTAGGTTAGTTACAGAGATATTTCTCTGATTGATCTGGGGATATTTCCCAACCGTTGGATCTTTGATCCTAAGGCCTCTATTTTACAGAAGATAATCTTCTTATTTTAATAAGATTAAAAAGATCTTTCTAGAATTTTAATTCTGATTAAATAATTCATTATTTAAGTTTTAGTGCTGGCACAGTTGGCGCAAGTGCACTTGCGCTTGACACGTGTCGCGCAGCGCAGAGCGCAGCGCGACTGCGCTGACACGTGTCGCGCACCGCAAAGCGCAGCGCAACTACGCTAGCGCACCTATGCTTATACGTGTCGCGCAGCGCAGAGCGCAAGTTATCTGAAGCGTTACTTCCTTTATTTTTAAAATTTTAAATTTTAAAACAGAGCCTTGCTCTGATTAGGGTGCGTTGCCTTGGGCGCAGCGCTCCTTGCGCTGGCGTGTCTGCTTTTGACACGTGGCGCTCTGCGCGCAGCGTAAGGGATCTGAAGCATTGCTTCGCCTTTTGAATTTGAAATTCAAACAGAGCTTTGCTCTGATTGGAGGAAACAATGATCATCACCTACTGCCGGCGTATTGACGAGTCTTTAGAGTCCTACACAGAGTTATCCTGGTTCATGCGAAATGGAGTAGGAGCACATATGTGATATGCGCGGGACCGAGATTAATGCGCGTATATGATACCGCATTCTATTCTCATGATATGTGACATCAAAGGTTATATGAGTTATAGCCAGGTTATCGGATCAAGTGTTGATACGATAAGTTATTATATTTGATATCAGTTGGTTATATGTAATATAGCCGGATTATTAAATCAAATATTGATTTAATAATATAATGTAGAATTAATATATTAGATATATTAAATTACATTAACTAATATTAGCTCACTTAAGTATTCATTTTTCTCATTATGATACATTAATATATATGTGATATATGTTAATTGTATTGTTTTTGCACACATGAATATATGTGATATATTTTAGTGTGTCATGCTAGGTTACACATGTAACAGGTATGTATGAGACTCATACCATACTAGGTTAATGTTATGGTTTTATTTATCATTAAGTAATTACAAATTAGTGGAAATGAGTCATTGCTAGAAGCTTGTGGATAAGCTTTGACCAAAGTCCACTTCTTTGTTTTTACTTAAGATATTTGTTGACCTAACAATTAACCATACAGCATGGTTAACTCTCTACATGGGTTAGTATATGTGATATACTCACCCATGGTTGCATTTGAAACAATGAGAATGATTCTTTCATTACTTCATCACTTCATCACTTCATCTTCTTCTTTCTCTTGAAGCTTTCTAGCTTTTGAAAAAGTGATGAAATAAAATGAGAAAAACAAATCTAAAGTGAGCAATATTCCTACTTCATCATCCTCTACTATTAGCCATTTAGTTTAGGGTGTTTGCTTCACTAATCTCACCATTAGTAAAGAGATAGCATGAGCTTGAGTCTCCTCGACGTAGATCATCTTCGGCTTCGAAGGCATTGAGCAAGCTTGTTCATTTCTTCATGTGATCCTTACTAGAGTTCGGATGTTCACTACTAGGCGCGAAGGGACTACTACACGGAGCTTTAGAAGTGAAGGACTGGTCTACAAAGGTTGTATTCCGCATTCACTTAGATGTAAAGTTGTTTACATATTATGTTTAACCCTAAGTCTCTAGTTAAGATCTTGGTTAGGGTTTGTTTAGCACCCCAAAATTTTAAATTAGCATGATTGATGCTTTCCTAAACCTTGCCAAGGTGCTAAACTAACCCTACATTACCTTGTGTCATCCTGTACCCCCTACGAATGCGGCGAATAGCCCACCAATTCTAGAGTGAAGCCGCCTCCGTCTCAAAGCCATGAGATGCTGGCCCGTTGCCCTCTAGAACCCGGCTATTCGTGCACTCCGCCATGGGGTAATCCTAGTACAGAAAAAAGAAAAGATGTACAATGGGTACATCGACCTCAACCAGGTCGTGCCCCAAAAGAATAATATACAAACCGGCAGTGACGACAGCCCACATGTCGGACGCTCACCCCGCAATATCAAATGTAAAAATAAATTAAAACTGCACTATCATTGCACACAAGCTATCCACCATGACAATCCGCAATATCACAGCACAACACAGAACATCAACGTGAATATCACGTTCGCAAACCCTTCTAAAAGAGCTATAGCAATTAGAAAAGATTTATCGCTCGAATGACATTCACGGTCTCAGATAGTAATGTAAGTACTACAAAATTTTAAACGATGATAGAAATATCGACTTCGAAATAACACCCAAATAGCCCCAAACAACTAGATAAAACCATATCCAAACTGGGCTAAACAAACAATACCACTGAACCAACATTACGGAGACTAAACTACACTGAAAATTTCAAGCCCCAGCTCCAAACCCAGGCTGGCCTCCACGGATTTTTGGCCAATGTGGCCGGTCCAATTTTGTATCCTGGGGTTCGTGTTTGCAGTGTGTTCTAGTGGTCATCTAAGTAGTCTTCTGCAGCTGTTTAAATAATTTTTGAAAACAGTTTAAATTTCGACAGAAACTGCAATGTATCGGGGCAGTGTTTGGGGTTGTTTCAGTTTCGATACTTTAACATTTTCTAAACCAACTAATATACGGTTAATGGTTTGGTTCTGATACCATGTAAGGCTACGGCAGTGCCCCGGCCATCAATCCGAGGCCAAATATGGAACAAAAAGTTTTATAAACCGGCGCTAACGTAACCCTAAAACCCGGATCGTTGCCATTAACATATACTAGTAAACTGTAAAAGAGTTTGGAGAGATTATACTGATCGATCCGTGTCCTTCAGCCTTCAATATCTTCACCAAGCTTCTCACGGCTGTCCTGATATAGTTCGCTCTCCGGTCTCCCATCGTCGAAGAAGATCCACGTCGAGGGTCCTTTATACGGGATCTCGCTTCAAACCGAAGCAACTTGAACAACTAGTTTGCTAACCTAGGTGCTCAAGATGAAATAGAGAAGGTGTGTGATTACTTTGTCTCAATACACTCTAGGATTCTCAACATATGAGAGGAATAGAGTGGAGGTTGAAGATGATGCCCATGGTGGAAGTTGTAAGCTC
The DNA here is from genome assembly GCA_030015575.1 of Agapanthus africanus. NCBI lineage: Eukaryota > Viridiplantae > Streptophyta > Magnoliopsida > Asparagales > Amaryllidaceae > Agapanthus > Agapanthus africanus. The sequence continues at coordinate 464,676,932 of CM057343.1, forward strand.
AAGAAAATTTCAAATGAGCAAGCTAAGCAAAAGAAAATGAGATGGCTCTCTCAAAAGTGATGGTTGCCTTCTCAAGTGTAAGTGAGTATTTAGATATTTTGTTGTGATCAAATGAGCCTCACACACATACAAAATATCTCTACACTCACACACTTACAAAAAATATCTTTGCTCACTCAAAAAATATCTTAGCCATGCCAAAATCTATGTCATGCCAAAAATGAGTCACAATTTCCACATTAAACATTTAAACATAAATGTTTAATCCACAAAAAAGAAAATGGCATCAACTAAAGTATCTTGTAACGAATTACAAGAATACCCCTCATCCGTATATACATACTTGCATCTGTATTCCGACTGAATACGAATACTACGAGACAAAAATAATCCAACCAATCTAATACTAGGATCCGGCTTAAACCAAAGCCCACTAGTATGATCCGTCCGATCATGATCCGTACACGAGTGCACGTATATGATCGAACCCTGCTATAAAACCATACGGCCTCTACAACGTTTTGCCCGAACTGGGAAACTTTCTGTGGGGGACTCTAAAGACTTGTCAATACGCTGGCAGTGGGTTTAACCACAAGTACGTCAGTGGCACTAGCTGTACGTAACGTCTACCCATGTATTTAGTGAAAGGGAAACTGACGAGCGAACTCATCCTGAAACCCTACTGAGCCTGTCAGTGACAATATCCGTACAGTCCGGTCCATTTGTCTATGAGTATCGTATATCGGTCCTAGGGGATGGTAAACGTCAGACCCCTAATAGCGGTATAAGTCGTGTCGGAGTGTAGCCCAGAACACCCTGAAAAACTACTGGAATACATACCAGTAAATCTCACTTGCCTTGTCCAAGGACTTCGTGTAATGGCTCTCCTAGACACAGCGCGATCTCACCCCCAATACCGGGAGAGACGAGACCCCTGCCGATCTGCTCACTGCCTCCATGTGGCTCGGGACTGTACCCAACTAAAACATGTTTGCACGACTCCTTTGAGCCGTGGTAGGGTAGTAGTCAAAGCACAGTGGGAACTCACACGAGACAAATGACGATCTCAGGTTGATAGACTAACGTGTACACATGTCACCAGGGAACTGCTATCTGACGTCAGGTATAATACCAACTAGCATGTTCCCGGCGAGTCCTTTCCGGTGTACTCATAACCCAATGAGCACCAGTATACATCTTAGGTGAACCAACTGACACCAATGGCTTATGAGACCGGCCATCACCCCTCATCGGGGTCTCGATCTGTATACACTAGTTTACTCTGGAGTATCGATGCCCTATCTCGAAACTCCCTCGACTAGGGAACATTTAAGGATGTGCTTATAGACTACCCAACTCTCACGTATATGATCACCATCATACTGCTGGTAGTCAAGCAAGAATCTTATGGGCTCTATCAACATGTAATAGTAATATGTAATATCGCGTGAAGCATGTACACGATGATAAAGACAAATCAGATAGCATACTATCATCTTGAGTAAGACTGTCCTACCGGTATAGGTCCTCCCTCAATCATTGCAATCACATGCCTGCGATCCAATAATTGACTTTGAGGGCACTATATCCAACACTCAGGCTTTAAAGACGACGCTCCACCTTTCGACAAATCAAACAGCTGCTGGATAGGCCCCGCGGGAGCGGAGAGGACTCGGTCGCTAAAAACCATCCCGCCTTCGTTGGAGTACGGATTAAGCAGCATGCGGAGAGCTCCTAGCTGGGTCAGATCGGGAGCGGAAGCATCCACCAACCTCATAACCCGTGGGAAGGTGTAGGAATCATAGAAATCCGGCTACCGATGCGCTGCGAACGCTCCCAATAAATGCATCTCATTCCACGACGTGAAGTAGTGGAGGGAGGAATTCATGACGTCTGTACCTGGGGTTGAAGTGTTGGCCGCAACACTTAATCCATGATAAAGATGCAATAGTCCCGCGATGCCAACGGCCAACCGTGCCCCTTTGGCTACGGGATGAGCAGGGTAAAAAACAGAGGCTCTCATGAAGCGTCGATGCATCGGCATGGCGAACCAACTGTGCCAAAGACTGATGATGCCGATGAAGAAGGTCTCTCCGTCCATGCCAAGGGCCGCAATTGCATCAAAGGGCAAGGCCGAAGATGCCGGAATGTAAAACTGCGGCAAGTCCTCCTCTTTAGCTGGCAGCTTATTCAGCCCAAAGCCAAAAGAGTCATTAATGTTCGCAAATTTTGGAGCCTCTTTTGATAAAACATCTTCATGGAGAAAACATGCGATGAAGCTCTTAAAGGTGACGCTCTGTCCTTCTGACTCCGCGAACAGCTTCTCGAAAATACCCAGAGTCTTGATTAGACTGGGATACTTATGACGGACGGCATTTTTGGTCGTCAAGCCGTCAAGCGTAGCAGGCATGGCCGTGAACACATACTCATCGAGAGGTAGCAACTCTTCATAATGCTCTCCCCTGATCGGAAATCCGGAGATCTCGCGGAACTCTTCTAGTGAAATCGAGACATCGCGATCCCCTAGAAACAAGGTGTTAGTAGGAAGATTCCATTGGTTTAGGAAAGCTTTAACCCACCAGATATGAGGAGTCGGGTAATGGAAAAGAGACGTGTACATCGCTTGATATAACCCAACCTTCTGCAACGTGCACGGTGGACGGAGAGAACATATCGAGCCCAAGGAAGATAGCCGATTGGGTGGCGAAGGGTAAGCCCTACCTTATAAACTTGTCCCCAGGGTTGGGCTTCACCTTGACAGATGCGGCGCCCCAAGATATCTATAGCCGGCAAGGGCTGGTTGGGTATCCCAGTTGTTGAAGGCTCAAGCCGGCCTGTAGGAGTCTATTTAGCCACCCCCACCGCATAAGCGGTCTGCGGAAGCTCCATCAGCGATATTGGGCGGAGAGGCTCTGTTGGTATCTCACAAGTAAACCTGCGGCGACCTCGGATAATATGCCTATACCAAACTCCCCATAGGAGCAAACTAGTACAGTACCTGTCATAGGCCCTGATAATCGCCATGGCCTCCTCATCCGACGACGATTACGGAAAAGCGGCGTCCGAGTGAGTAAAAGGAAAGTAGAGAAGAGAAGCCATTGTTCTTGAAAAAAGGGAAAGAAAAGCCGTTAATGAAACATATATATATATATATATATATATATAACAATAGAGGGAAACGACAGAAAGTTTGTTCCGTGGGACCACTGATTACAAAACTAATGGACCCCACAAAATCAATATGGCGGCTCACCAATGATGAGACAGAACAATCATTGTGAGAATCAAAAAAGATTCTCATTAAGCGGATACGGGAGTTTAAACAACTCTTGACATCCTCATAGAGAAAACAAGTTCTGTTAAAATACCCAACAAATTTGAATTTGTGCAAATAAGGAAAAAACCTATGAAAATATGCTCAAGAACACCAGAGAATGAAATCCCCGAGGGGCCTTCTTGATCTTCAGAGCAAAGCTCTTTGGCGAGAAATTAAATTCCTTTTATGTGATAGAATTAAATTCCAGAAACCCCCATGATGAGAAAACGAAAAATAAAAATGCCATGAATCCTTAAAGATCAGAGGGGGAATGCCCAAGACATTGAGTTTTACTACTCAAAGATCACGTCTTTGGATCTCTAAAAGATGGGTTTCAGAAGAGAGCAAAGCTCTTATGGTGGATTTAAAATCCAGGAAATTTTTTTAAGAAAAGGGTTTCTTTGTTGTTCAAGATCTTTACCTAAAAAAGGGTTTCTTTTTCTGACAAATTTTAACTCTGAAATTGCAATGGGCAGAGAACTAAGCTCTGAAGAAGAGAATTAAATTCTTAAAGAAGACAAGGAAGGAAGAAGATGAAAGAACAATGGCTTCCCAAAGATCAAACCCTTGCATTTATAGGACGTGACAAGGGCGGTTCACCTCCCCTTTCCCTTAGGCAACCCAACGACTGTAAAGGTGACAGCGTTGCACTCACGTGTAACCCATGTGAGAACAACGCTGTGGGGGCATTTATTCCCTTATAAAAAATAAATAATGAACAAAAAACGATGGGAAAAATTCCCCAAATGGAGCATCACGACCATAGAGCAAAGATTATAGGCATTGCGCTTAACAAATAAGGCTGAAATTGAGCCTCACGTGCAGGCACGTGAGCATCTATATGCAAACTATATAGGCGCCTTCCTAAAACAAATAACAGGCCAGAAACGCTCACGTGCCAATACGTGATTCCTTTAAGCAAACCGGTTCGATGTCTTGGGGGTCACGTGCTATACGTGAGGGTTCCTAATGCCTTCTAAGCCGATAGAATTAAATTCTAAATAAGAGAGATCAAAACTCTATTTGGAAACTATTTCCTCGGATCTTTCTAAACAAGAAAGATTATGCTCTGTAAAACAGAGCACCGTTGGATTAAAGATCCAATGGTGATTAAAAATCACCAAGCTACAGAATAAGCTCTGTATGGGAAAATATTTCCCCGATCTTTCTAAACAAGAAAGATTATGCTCTATAAAACAGAGCACCGTTGGATTAAAGATCCAATGGTGATTAAAAATCACTAAGTTACATAATAAGCTCTGTATGGGAAAATATTTTCCCAATCTTGTTAAAAAAAAGAAAAATATCTTCTGTAAAACAAAAGTCCCTAGATAAAAAATCCAACGGTGTATAAAATTGTTGGGTTCCTATCGACGGCAGCAAGGTTTCGGGAGGTATCGTCCATGTCATTTTCAAAAATTGTCATTTCAAGGAACTCTAAATAAGAATCGATAACTAGAAAACAATATAGAAACATAAGTAAACCTTTTTACTTCTATGTGAAATAGAAATACAACCTTTGTAGATCGGTCCTTCACTTCTAAAGCTCCTTGTAGTAGTCCCTTGGCTGCGATCGTTGAACTCCCGGACTCTTGCATGGCTTCACGAGGGGAAAAGAGCGATCTTGCTCGAAGTCTTCGAGGACGAAGATGATCTACGTCGAGGGAATACTAGCTCAAGCTTCTACTTCACTAACTAAAGGATTAGTGAAGCAAACACCCTAAACTAAAGTGCTAATTTAGTAGAGGATGATGAAATAGGAAGTGGGCTCACTTTAGAATTATTTTTCTCACAATATTTTCTCACTTGTTTCAAACCCTAGTAACCTTTTCGCTTGAGGAAGGATGAACAAATGAGAAGAGAATGAAAAAGATCAAGTGAGAGAGTGAACCATGGTGAGTGAGTATCATATACTAACTCATGTAGAGACATAACCATGGCTAATTAAAATGGTTAGCTTAACAAAATATCTAAGGTAAAACAGAGTGAGTGGACTTTGTCAAAGCACTCACAAGCTTCATGCTTTTAACAAATATCCACTAATTTTGTAATTACTTTAAGCATTAATAACCCACCATTATAATTAGAATGGTGTATTTCTCATACACCCATGTATAGTGCATCAACAACCATGACACACTAAAATAAATAATGTACATCAATATATATCACATATATATTACATGTACACTAAAGTGAGAAAAGAATGCTTAAGTGAGCTAATGTTAGCTAATGTAAATTAGTATATCAAATATACAATTATACATTAAATCAACAATTGATTTAATAATCCGGCTATATCTCATATAACCGACTAACACTAAATGTACCATTTTATCGAATCAACACTTGACTCGATAACCCGGCTATATCACATATAATCGACCGATACAAAAGTCGCGAGAATAGAATACGGTATCACATACACGCATTATTCTTGGTCCTGAATATATTACATATGTGCTCCTATTTCGTTTTGCCTGAGCCAGTAAAACCTCAATGTAGGACTCTAAAGACTCGTCAATACGCCGGTAGTAGGTGATGATCACATCAAGCACCCACAAGCCGTTAGCGGTACTAGCTGGACGTAACGGCTACACGGGTATTGAGCGATCAGATGATCAGCAAGCAAGCCCAGTCCAACTCATGCAAAAGCCTGACGGTAACACTTGCCATACAGTCCGGTCTCCTCGTCTGATATGTTGCATATCAAGTCTAGGGGTGGTAAACGTCAGACACCAATAACCGATAAGTCATGCCGATGTGAGCCTCATAACGGGTTGAGAAACTACTGGTAACACTTACCAGTAAATCTCTAAATCAGCCCTGGCCAGGGACTTCCATGTTATGGCCAATCGAGCACAGCGCAACATCAACTCCCAATACCGGGAGAGACAAAACCCCTCCTATCGCTTATTGCCTCCATGTGACACGGGACTGTACCCAAAAACCATTGTTTTGCACGCCTTCTTGGACGTGGTAAGGTGGAAATCAAAGTACGGTGGGAATCACACAAGACTCTATGACGATCTTGGGTCTACAGACTAACCTGTACAAGTGTCACCAGAGAACTGCCATCTGACGTGAGGTATAATGTAAGTCTACGGTAGCGCCCCGGCCATCTGTCCGAGGCCAAAATGCAGAAACGAAAACTTTTTCAAAACTTGAAACCGGCGCTATCGCAGACTTTAATCCTGGATCGAACCATTAACCTACAACTAGCTAACTAGAGAAAGGTTAGAAAAGATATACCGATCGATCTGTGTCCTTCGGTCTTTAGCCATCATCCCTAGCTCCTCGCGGCATCTCCGATCTCCGGTCTCCTTATCGGAAAGGGCACCACATTTTCGAGTCTTTTTACGGGCTCCCGCTTCATCCGAAGCAATTCGGACACGAAGTTTGCTAGCCGACGTGTCCAAGGTGAAGTAGAGAATATGTGTGATCACTTTGTCTTTTGCATCCATTGTATGGATGGAGGTTGAAGATGAAGCCATCAATGGAAATGGTGAGCTAGAGGAAGAAGAAGAAGAGGAGCTTTCTTTTGTGTGTTGTTGCAATGATAAAATAAGAGTTAGAATGATAAAACCAAGAGAAAAAACCAAGCCATATGGCTGCCCTTCTCTCTCCTCTTATCATTTCAACTCACAAATCCATCAAATAATGTGACATGTGCACAAAAAAAGAGACCACGAGTCATCACTTGTGCATGTGTCATAATTATTGCTCCTAATCATGATTTTTAGCTCATTATTTCCATTTGTAAACATTAACCCAAATGTTTACAACAACAAAAAGATACGGCAACATCTAAAGTAAACTCGTGACGGATCACAAGGATACCCCTCACCTGTATATACATACCTGCATCCGCATTCCGACTGAATGCGAATGCAATGAGACTAAAGTAATCCAACAAATCTAATACTAGGATCCGTCTTAAACCAAAGCCCACTAGTATGATCCGCCCGATCATGATCCGTGCACTACTGCATGTATATGATCGAACCCTGCTATATATCATACGGCCTCTACAACGTTTCGTCCGAAACTTGAGAAACTATCTGTGGGGGACTCTAAAGACTCGTCAACACACTGGATGTGGATTTAACCACCAGCACGTCAGTGGTACTAGCTGTACGTAACGAGCTACCAGGTATTGACCAAAAGGGAGGTCGAAGAGCGAACTCATCCTGACACCCTATTGAGCCTGTCAGTGACAATATACATACATCCGGTCCGTTCATCTATGAGCATCGCATGTCGGGCCTAGGGGGGTGAAAAGTTAGACCCCCAAAAACGGTACAAGTCGTGTCGGAGTGTAGCCCAGAACACCCTGAGATACTACTGGAATACCTACCAGTAAATCTCCTGCCTTGGCCAAGGACTTCATGTAATGGCTCTCCTAGACACAGCGCGATCTTACCCCCAATACAGAGAGAGACGAAACCCCTGCCGATCCGCTCAATGCCTCCATGTGGCTCGGGACTGTACCCAACTAAAACCTGTTTGCACGACTCCTTTGAGCCATGGTAGGGTAGTAATCAAAGCACAGTAGGAACTCACACGAGACAAATAACAATCTCAGGTCGATGAACTAACCTGTACACATGTCGCCAGGGAACTGCTATCTGACGTCAGGTATAATACCAACTAGCATGTTCCCGACGAGTCCTGTCCGGGGTACTCATAACCCAATGAGCACCTGTATACATCTTAGGTGAACCAACTAAAACCAATGGCTTGTGAGACCGGGCACCGCCCCTCATCGGGATCTCGACTGTATATACTAGTCTACTCTGGAGTATCGATGCCCTGTCTCGAAACTCCCTCGACTAGGGACCTTTTAAGGATGTGCTTATAGACCCCAGCTCCCACGTATATGATCGTCATCATACTGCTGGCCGTCAAGCAAGAATCCTGTGGGCTCTATCAACATGCAATAGTGACCTGTAATGTCACCTAAAGCATGTACACGATGATAAAGTTAAACCAGATAGCATACTGTCATCTTGAGTAAGACTGTCCTACCGGTATAGGTCCTCCCTCAATCATTGCAATCACGTGCCTGTGATCAAATAATTGACTCTGAGGGCACTATATCCAACAATCTCCCACTTGCACTCAAGGATAATTATTGCGATGTCGCATACTCGCAGCCCGTATGATACCGAACACCCAACTCCTCTACTAATCAGTTTCACAAATCCCGTTTACGAAACTATTGCATTCGAGGAATAGCCTCCGTGAGTGGATCCGCCCTAATGTTTCTTTCTTTGTCTCTCTTTATCTCAAGTTCGCGGAGAAAGCCATCTCCCGAAATGAGCAATACCTGTCTTAGAATATGTCTGGATATCTAATGGGACCTAGTTCATAAATGAACTCCAAATCCAAACTTCTTAGACTGTATCGTCAACCGAATTTAATCAGTATCCTGCGCCACACCTCCCTCAGTATCCGCTTGGATCACCTGTCCAAAACACTGCCCCTAGTCGGAGGGAAAACTATAAATCTGACAGTCACTCTGTCATCCAGGTCACCTTGGAAGCCTGAAATGATAATCGTCTCTCGAAAGAGGCTGTTGTTATCATATCCCTAGAACATCCACTTATGTTCTAAAACTGCTTCTGAACGTTTCTCCAAGATAGGATTAATATCAACTTATTGCATCTAGTGCAAAAACAATATCTAGTGTGGTACTTGACATCTCATGATTGACTCAATTGCCTAAGCAAGTGATATGTCAATCATGCACATCCCTCTCCCCTTTAGTCTGTAAGACACCTTTAGAGAGGGTGACTCCATCACCTGTAGGTATACTACTGTGCCAGGAGTCGTCCATTCTAAAACACCTTTAGAATACTGTCTAAGTACCCAGATTGGGAAACTACCAAAATCTAAATCTAAAACTATAGATCCAGTAACCAGAATATCTGATATAATATCCATATCCTATTTGGAGAAACCACTGTGTGACAACCAAAGTATAACCGATCGTAGTATAGGAATTTCACTTCCTACTCTGTGTATGTCATCCATGTACCAGGACATCACACCCTACTACCTTCTTAACAGATCCATCCCCTATTCTGATGAAGTCAAACCTATGACTGTCAGATCAGAAATAGATGATCTCTCTCCGCTATATCTGCTTTAGTCCATAGACATAAGCTACGTGTCCACTATGCTTCCGCTGCTCCCACCGACTATGACAACCCTCTGGCAGAGTCATATACACATGCACTTCTAGAGCTAGTTTATACTCATCCTCCTGCCCAGTCTCACAGTCTGGAACTGTTCCCCTCCGAACAACGGAGACACGAACACGCATGTCCGTCTTGCCTGAAATTCGGGGTAGATGCTAATTGGTGATATCCGTCCACCTCTCCGAAGATGCCAAGTTGATTTATGGCACCATGTACCAAAGGTTTAAACGGATGCGGCCGATGTAGCAGACTTCGTCAGATTCCCCCTCGCTTGAGGGGTTTTTGATTGTGGGGACGCTCTTCCCTGCAGGCGCAAGCCCCGGAAGTTAATTACGCTACCGCATCGCGGTAATAACTTTCTCCTTCTCCATATGTTCAGTTCGTGTCGTGGATGTTTGTTTTGTGTTTGGTTGCCCGTGGATTGTATACGGAGACTAAGTTATGCTGTCGCCCGTAGGACGTGGACTAGTCCAAATCCGTATCTTTCTTAGATTTGGGTTTGGGGGGGTTGTGTTTAAGGATACGTCAGCCTTATTTGGGGCTAAGATCAACTTAAACATTTGTTAAAGATACGTTAGTCTAATTTCAGACTAAGATCAACTTAACGGGATCGTTTAGATGATACAAGAGAGCAATTGGGCTCTATTGCTTAGTTTAGTGACATTGCGGTCGATAATTAGTTTAAGGACATTACGGTCCGATGTTGGTTTTAAGACATCGCGGTCAAGGTTAAGGACATCATAGTCCGTGAGTTTAAGGACTTCACAGTCCGGTGTTAGTTTTAAGACATCACGGTCGAGGTTAAGGACATCATAGTCCGTGGATTTAAGGACTCCACAGTCCGATGTTAGTTTTAAGACATCACGGTCGAGGTTAAGAACATCATAGTTCGTGGATTTAAGGACTTCACAGTCCGACATTAGTTTTAAGACATCACGGTCGAGGTTAAGGATGTCATAGTCCATGAGTTTAAGGACCCAACAGTCCGTAGCAATGTGTGGTCGTCGGGACCCGTCACCTCTCTGACGACGTGGAAGGATTACAACGATGGGTGTCAGAGGAGTAAAGAGATGTACCCTCGAACCGGGTGTAAATTGATTGGAAGAGCAGTTGTGCTCAATTCAATTTATATTGAGGACTTATGGCCGGAATTGGGCTAAGTCCAGTTAAAAATGTTTAACATTTTATTCATGTTTGGCCTGTTAGGCCTTTATTTGGGCTCTGCCCTTTTAATAATGCATAGCATTAGGCTCTGTCATTAGATGTAATTAAATGCTTAGCATTTTTAGTGGCCACGTGGCTTGTCAGGCATTTTACGCCAATTAAAGAGCGCAATACGCTAGCGCATGCGAAGGTGACACGTGCCACGTTCTGCGCTAAGCGCAAGTCTGTTAGCGCACTACGCTTTCTGAGTGCGCTGCGCCAGTGAATGACACGTGGCGCACTCTGGCGCAGTGCGCCAATCCAAGAGCGCAGTGCGCTGTTTTAGAAGCGCAGTGCGCTGTTTTAGTCTGTGGTTGACACATGGCGCGTTCTGGCGCAGTGCGCCACTCCAATAAGCGCAAAGGCGCATTTCAAAAGTGCAAGGCACTGTCCAATAGCGCAGAGCGCATCTTAATCAATTTAAGATCAAAGAACAAGTTTTTTGTTCTCTTGAAAAGAGGTTTTACCTCAAGATCCAGGAACCAAAGTTCTTGTTCTCATCAAAAGGCTGTTCCTTTATATAGATCAAAAGATCTAAGAATGAAGTAAATTACTTCTTTTAATCTTTTATAATTGGATCTTTTTTATCTTTTTCTTTTCTATTAAAGATCTTGATCTGTTCTTAGATCTTTGATCTTTTTAAAAAATGGTTCTTCTTTTTTAATGAGATGATTTCATCTCTGTTCTTCCAAGAATTTAATTCTTTACCTTTAAAGATGAAGAAAATGATCTTCTTTCTTCAAAGGCTTGCCTTTCTTTCCCTTTGAGTTTTTTCTCAAAGTTTGCAGAGGGTTTTTTCTCTTCTGTATATCTGTGAGACTTGGAGTCTAGGGGCCTTTATATAGGGCCAATTTATTTGTTAAGTTAGTTACAGAGATTTTTCTCTGATTGATCTGGGGATATTTCCCCACCGTTGGATCTTTGATCCTAAGGCCTCTGTTTTACAGAAGACAATTTTCTTATTTTAATAAAATTGGAAAGATCTTTCTAGAATTTTAATTCTGATTAATTAATAATTTATTATTTAAATTCCAGTGCTGATGCAATTGGCGCTAGCGCGCCTATGTTTGACATGTGGCGCGCAGAGCAGCGCAGCTGCGCTAGCGCGCCTGTGTTTGACACGTTGCGCGCAGCGCAACTGCGCTAGCGCACCTATGTTTGACATGTGGCGCGCAGCGCAGAGCGCAAATGATCTGAAGCGTTGCTTCATTTTTAAAATTTGAATTTTGAAACAGAGCTTTGCTCTGATTGGGGGTAAGGAAGCGTCGCTTCATTCCAAATCTTGGACTTTGAACAGAGGTTTGCTCTGATTGGGAGAAGCAGAAGCGTCGCTTCATTTTTAAAACAGAGCTTTACTCTGATTAGGGGAAACAAATGCCCCCCACCGTTGCGCTTACGTGGCCCAAGCGTGAGCGCAGCGGTGGCAACATCTCAATCGTTGGATCAACTTTTGGAAGTTGAAACGGCTCTCAATGCCTATAAATAGGACCTTTGGTCCCTTAGATGATTTTCATCTCCTCTTTGAGAATTATCTCTTCGTCAGAGCATTGCTCTCCTGTTAAAAAACTTTTAAGAGTCAGAACTCTGCTAAAATTTAGGTCATGTTCTTAAAACTTTCGCTAGATTAGGGTTTTACCCATTAAAAGAGCTCTGCCTTTCATAGATCTTTGATCTAAAGAGAACCCTTTTAGGGTTCGATCAATAGAGCTTTGCTCTCTAAAAGGATTTCACTTATGATTTCTTAGTTCATTAATGGAGCTTTGCTCCTTATAGATCATATAGAAGAACTCTTAAGAGATTTTTCAAAGATCATGAAGATCAAACATGGAATTTTATTTTTTAATGAATTGCATCATCTTCTCAGAGCAAGTCTCTGAGCATTCTCGAGGAATTTCTTTTAAATTCCCCTAATAATTGATTTTGACAGGTGTCACTCCTGTCTGTAGAGCATTGCTCTCGATGAGTTTAATTTCCTGTGCCTGTTTTGAATCAGAAATTGCTTAACCAGTCTGTCTGCTAATTTTGTTGATTTTCTTTTGCAGGCGTAATGGACGCTCATATGTACGATCTCGCCGAGATTATCTCTTATGGAGACATTCGCCGACTCGGGCGTTCTCAGAATCGAGAATTCACAAACGCCGAGTGTGACGAAATTATGAGCCGCTTTGACGCATATAATGGTCAACTGCTTCCTCGGCGTTCCCCTGTTCTGAAGCTTATTATGGGAGCGATCTGGGAAGCGCTCCCTCTATTCTGTACCGGCGTGCCACTTAGAGCATTGGATGCCGCTGAGGATAAGGTGCACTCGGTGTATCTGATGAGCCTAATCTCAAAGAGATGGCAAGACAATCTTGTCGATCTCCTGCACCAGGTTTTTCAACAGTCTGCCATACTTGCTGCCTATCGGAGGGTGGAGGACATCCGTGTGGATACCGACGCTTGCGAGTGTGAAAGAAAGCATACTAGGATGGTTCGCCAGGCCTGGAAAATTCTGGACAAAGTCACTTTTGAATTCCTCAATCCATGCCCTGGGTCTGAGGTTTTGCCATTGTAACCATCTCGATAATATTTTTGTTTACTGCTCTTATAATTGTAAGAACTTTTTAGCAGTACGAATGGCAATTTTTTTTTTATTTCGGCGTGTTTTATTTTATGTATTAAATCTTTCGCACATGCCTGAATGAGTATGCCTCGGACGCTTAATTAAATGCAAATCAGATATTCTTTCTGTCGCTTTCTTCTCCTTGATGTTTTGTTGCCATGTGATCTTAGCAAGTGCGATCTGTAGATAGCGTATAGCTATCAGTCTTAGGCTCTTTGTAGAGTGACGATGGCTTAGAAAACAGGATTAGGATCTGTCACCTAAGACTTTTCAACTTTATGAGCCATGAGGGTCTCATAAAGAATTTTCTCTCTACCGGTCGAGAGGATCCCGTAGGTGTAATTTCTCCTTAAGAATCGCGAGGATTCCTAAGTGCGTTTTCTCTTGAAAGTCGTAAGGATCCCACAAGAGAATTTTACTTCTTTACGAGTCGTGAGGACCCGCAAGTGATGGGTGAAGTTGCCCTTATCCGCATTTCACGGAGTCAGGGGTTGCTCTGGATGCTTCCCACGGGTTCACTGCCGTGTTTGGCGAGGACCAGGCTCCGCTCTGGACGTTTTCCAGGATACCATAGTTTAAAGACATCGCGGTCGAGATTAAGGACATCATAGTCCGTGGTTTTAAGGACTCCACGGTCCGTTATTAGTTTTAAGATATCATGGTCAAGGTTAAGGACGTTATAGTCCATGAGTTTAAGGACCTCACAGTCCAATATTAGTTTTAAGACATCATGGTCGAGGTTAAGGACATCATAGTCCATGAGTTTAAGGACCTCACAGTCCAATGTTAGTTTTAAGACATCACGGTCGAGGTTAAGGATATCATAGTCCGTGGATTTAAGGACTCCACAGTCCAATGTTAGTTTTAAGACATCACGGTCGAGGTTAAGGACATCATAGTCTGTGAGTTTAAGGACCTCACAGTCCGCGAAATGTGTGGTTATTGGGACCCATCACCTCTTTGAAGACGTTGAGGAATTACAACGACAAATATCAAATGAGTGAAGAGATGTACCCTTGAACCAAGGTAAAATCAATTTAAAATCATTATGGTTAATTGTTAGTTTTAAAACATCACGGTCGAGGTTAAGGACATCATAGTCCGTGAGTTTAAGGTCCTCATAGTCCGATGTTTGCTCTGGATGCTTCCCACGGGTTCACTGCCGTGTTTGGCGAGGACCAGGCTCCGCTCTGGATGCTTCACATGGGTTCACTGCCGTGCTCTGCGAAGACCAGGATCCGCTCTGGACGTTTTCCATGGGGTCAGAAGTGGCGTTATCCGCGTTCCACGTGACCAGGAATTTTGCTCTAGATGCTTCCCACGGGTTCACTGCCGTGTTCGGCGAGGACTAGGCTCCACTCTGGATGCTTCACACGGGTTCACTGATGTTCTCTGCGAGGACCGGGATCCGCTCTGGACATTTTCCACGGGGTCAGAAGTGACGTTATCCGCGTTCCACGTGACCAGGAATTTTGCTCTAGATTCTTCCCACGGGTTCACTGCCGTGTTCGGCGAGGATTAGGCTCCGCTCTGGATGCTTCACATGGGTTCACTGCCGTGCTCTGCGAGGACCAGGATCCTCTCTGGACGTTTTCCACGGGGTCAGAAGTGACGTTATCCGCGTTCCACGTGACCAGGAATTTTGCTCTAGATGCTTCTCACGGGTTCACTGCCGTGTTCGGCGAGGACTAGGCTCCGCTCTGGATGCTTCACACGGGTTCACTGTCGTGCTCTGCGAGGACCAGGATCCGCTCTGGACGTTTTCCACGGGGTCAGAAGTGACGTTATCCGCGTTCCACGTGACCAGGAATTTTGCTCTAGATGCTTCCCACGGGTTCACTGCCGTGTTCGGCGAGGACTAGGCTCCGCTCTGGATGCTTCACACGGGTTCACTGCCATGCTCTGCGAGGACCAGGATCCGCTCTGGACGTTTTCCACGGGGTCAGAAGTGACGTTTTCCGTGTTCCATGTTACCAGGAATTTTGTTTGTTGGTTATATCCACATTTCACGGAGTTGGGATTTGACTCTCAGTCATCTGTACACCACCGAGTCACGGAACTGGGAATTGTCGTTGTTCCGCTTTGCTTGATGTTATGTCTGCTGAGACGAATGTTGAGATGGTTTCCAGGCTATCTGTGACCCATCGAGGTTTAGCTTCTTCTTCTGATGAAACCTGGGGAGGAGGAGTGTGATTCCTTCTTCGTTTGCACCCCTGGATTGTATATAGGGATTGATGAAATATCACCTGTAGGGCATAAATTTCATTTTTATTTTTATTTTATTTCTTTCCGCGATGCTCTATCATTTCAGCTTTATATCGCAAAGGTCGCGATTGCCCAATCATTTCGGATATTTTTCGCGGTGCCCAATAATTTCGGCTATTTATTTTATTTTTACTCGCTGCTTTTTATTGCGAGTTGCCCAATCATTTCGGCTATTTTGCATGCATACATTTTTACTTGCTGATTTTGTCTGCAAGTTTCCCCATCATTTCGGCTATTTCGTATGCATGTGTGGCTCGCTAGCTTTTCGCCGTAAGCTTGGGATTAGACACCGATTTCGGCATCAGCACCGCTACAACTGGGATATTGCCAGGAGCGAATCATCATTTGCCTTAGTCGATGTCGAACGAAGGTGGCTTAGTAGACAGGGTTAAGATTCTGTCGACTAAGGCTTTTGACTTCATGAGCCGTAAGGGTCTCATAAAGGTATTTCTCCCTGCGAGTCGTGAGGATCTCGTAGGTGCGTTTTCTCCTTAGGAATCGTAAGGATTCCTAAGTGCATGTTCCCTTATAAGTCGTAAGGATCTTACAAGAGTGTTTTCCCCTTATAAGTCGAGAGGACTTACAGGGGTTGTTTACCGTGTAGACATATCCCTAGTCACGGATGGGACTTTGTTAGGGAAATGTTTATTCGCGCCCGTGGATTGTATACAAGGGTCAGTATTGAGCCACTTGTAGGGTAGTATCGGAGTTTATGGGGGTTGCTTAAGAACAGGTTCAGGTCTCTGTAACTTAAGACTTTCAAATCTTATGAGCCGTGAGGGTCCCATAAGAGAGTTCTCCTTACGAGTCGTGAGGATCTCGCAAGTGTAATTTCTCCTTAGGAATCGTGGGGAACCCGAAGTGTGTTGCGCCCTTGTGAGTCGTAAGGATCTCACGCAGGTGATTTCTCCTCACAAGGTCGAGAGGACCCTGTAAGTGTCTTTTAACGAGGTTGCGCCCTTTCGGGTTTTCATAAACACTTGCCGGTAGCCCTGCTGTTTTTACTCACGGAGCCCTTTCGGGTTTTCATCCGTGCCCATTTTGCTTATGGACATACCGTTTTTTCTATTTTTTATATTCTTTTTTTTATCAGCTTTGGAATGTTGCAATCCACCGTAGTTTATCGACATCTCGGTCAACAGCTAGTTTTAGGACATAGTGGTCCGTTGCTAGTTTAAGGACGTTTCGGTCCGTCGATAGTTTAAGGACGTTTCGGTCCATCGTAAAGTAAGCCGGTTACTACTTATAGAGTTTGGGCTTAGGAAGATAGCGAGCGGACATAGTCGTCGTCATCTATCATTGACCTAGGCCGTGACTCGTCAAGCGTAGTACTTCTTCAGGAAGCGACCGTTTATTGGCCTGAAGGGTCTTTCGCCATGCATGTCCATGAGTAGATAGGCTCCACCCTGGTAGACCTTGTCTATAATGTATGGGCCTTCATAATTTGGCTCGAATTTCCCTCGTTTAGCACGATTGGGGATCATAGGTCTTTTGACCACTAGCACGAGTTCGCCTTGGCGGAATGTCCTCGGCCTGGTCAATCTTTCATATGAGCGCGTCATCTTTTCTTTATAAGCTTCCAGATTTTGTTGCGCTATGAGCCGGGTTTTATCAAGGGAATCGAGCTCCTCAAGCCGAAGGTGAGCATTCTCTTCGTCCGTTAGCTCGTAATGAACTGCAACTCGTAGAGAGGGTAACTCTATCTCGAGAGGGAGTACCGCTTCTGTACCGAATACCAACGCATACAGCGTTGTGTTTGTGGCCGTCTTGAACGTAGTTCGATATGCCCAGAGAGCTTCGTGCAGTCTCTCATGCCAGTCCTTCTTATTTCGGGACACCGTCTTCTTCATGATCTGTGTCAAGGTCTTGTTGAAAGCCTCCGCTAGACCATTAGCCCGGGGATTATAAACTAAGGAGTATCTCCAGTCTATGTTGCGTTGTTGTGCGAAGTGGCTGATCTTGTGGCTTCTGTAGGCTGGCCCGTTATCAGAGATGATCCGTCGCGGAGTTCCAAACCGATAAATGACGTATGTGTTGAAGAAATGGAGGATATCCTCCATCTTCACTTCCCTCAGCAATACTGCTTCTGCCCATTTGGAGAAGTAATTAGTTGTCTCCAAAATGAAACGATGTCCTCTGGACGATGCCGGTTCGATGGGGCCGATTATGTCAGTTCCCCACATTTCGAACGGCCAGCTAGCCACTGTTGGATGTAGTGGATTTGGATGCTGGTGAATGAAGTCCCCATGGATCTGGCACGAGTGGCATTGCTTCACATACTCGAGGTAGTCATGGATCATCGTGGGCCAATAATAACCCATCCGTTTGATCTTCAACTTCATCTTCGGGCCTGCTTGGTGAGAACCGCAGAGTCCGTCGTGAACTTCTTGGACGACTCTTTTCGCCTCTTCAGGTCCCAGGCATCTCAACCACAAAGCATCAAATGACCTCTTGTACAGGGTATCATTGACGAAAGCGAAAGACAGAGCTCGCTTCATGAGTTGATATTTTGAGGATGCATCCTGAGGCGTTCGACGGGATTTGAAGTAGTCTATGAAGACTTCTCTCCAATCTTCAACCTTCTCTTGGTCTTTTATTTGTAGGGCCACTTGCTCGGTCGCTCCTTTTGTTTTGGATGACTCTGGAGATATTTCTGCTGGTGCGAGAACTCGACGGCTTTGCATAACGATCCTCACGTCATCGAGGTTCTCGTCGGCCAGTTCTTTAGCGAGCTTAGCTAGTGCATCCACTTTGCTATTTTCTGCACGCGGTATTCTTTCGAGGGTGTAGGAGGGAATTTGAGTCAACAGTTGTTGTACTCTCTCACCATACTTTACCAGCTCTGGCTTGCACGTCTGGTAGTCGCCGTTTACTTGACTAACGACCAGTTGGGAGTCTCCGTATAAGAGGAGGTTTTCAATTCCCATGTCGAAGGAGATCTCGAGGCCTGCTATCAAAGCTTCGTATTTGGCTTCATTGTTCGTCCTCGGCTCTGTCAAGGAGAAGGCGAAGCGCATTATCCCTCCTTGTGGGGTCACGAAGATAAGGCCTACCCCTGATTTGATTATAGGCATGTTCTGTTTGCGCTTCTTCATGGAAGATGCTCAATCAAAATAAAGTTCCCATCGGGTATTACCACCGTCGATCGCATCAAATGCATGTTCGTCTGGCAGTTCGTAATTCAAGGAAGAATCGGCCGGTATCAGATGTTCAGCGAGGAATTCGGCGATGGCCTGGCCTTTCACTGCCTTAAGAGGTTGATAAGTTATCGAGAACTCTATCAAGAGTAGGGCCTATTTAGCGAGTCGCCCAGTCAATATGGCCTTCGCATCAAATATTTGAGGGATCCACTTTCGATATGAGACGGACTTCATGCGCCAATGCATAGTGCCTGAGTTTAGTTATTACGAAGATCAACGCCAGGGAGTGTTTTTCGATGGGAGAGTAATTGCTTTCTGCCCCCAGTAGAACTCGACTCAAGTAATAGAGAGCTCTTTCTTTCCATTGGTCGTTCTCTTGTGCCAATAATGCGCCTAAGGTACCTTCGAGGGCGGTTGTATAAAGAATGAGAGGCTTTCCCTTGACCGGAGCAGCCAGCACTGGTGGGTTCTGCAGATACTGCTTGATTTCGTCCAGCGCGCCTTGGCATTTGTGATCCCAGACGAACGGGGTTCCTTTCTTCATCAAGTGACTGTACGGACGGCACTTGCCGGAAAGATTGGCTATAAATCTCCGGATGTATGCGAGCTTTCCTTGGAGAGACCGCAGCTGCTTGAGAGTCCTTGGCGGAGGCATTTCCATGATTGCCTTGATCTTTGACGGATCTATCTCGATACCTCGGAGTCAGACGATGAATCCTAGGAATTTACCTGAGGACACCCCGAACGCGCATTTGAGTGGGTTCATCCTCAAGTTGCATTGCCGAAGGCATTGAAACACGGTCTTCAGATGCTCTAGATGTTCCTCGTATGATTTTCTTTTCACCACGAGGTCGTCGATATAGCATTCGACGATTTCATGTATAAGGTCATCGAAGATCTTCGTCATGGCCCTCTAATAGGTGGCACCGGCATTCTTTAGACCGAAGGGCATCACTTTGTATCAGAATATACCCAGAGGGGTCCAAAAAGCGGTGTGCTTCTGGTCCTCGGGATGCATCTTTATTTGATTGTATCCTGATGAGCCGTCCATGAAGGAGAAAACTTCGTGAGTGGACGTGTAACCGGTATAGGGAAATCGTCCTTCGGGCAGGCTTTATTGAGATCCCGAAAGTCTACGCATATGCGCACTATCCCATTTTTCTTCATCACCAGGACGATGTTAGCGATCCAATCAGGGTACTGAACTTCTTGGATGAAGCTGGAGTCGATTACCTTCTTGACCTCGACGTTGATACTCATCTCAAGCTCGAGCCGCATTCTTCTCGGTACTAGTTTGACTGGCTTGACGTCCAGGGATATTGCCAATTTGTGGACAGCAATCTCTGGATCTAGTCCTGGCATCTCAGAATAGTTCCATGCGAAGCAATCTCTATACTGCATAAGCACGTCTTTGAGCGCAGCCACCCTTTCTTCAGATAACAGCTCACTGACGAATGTAGGTCGCGGGTCACTTACCGTCCCCAAATCAATTTTCTTGAGGTTATCTGCAGTGGTGTGTATTCCATCTTCCAGCTCTTTTGGAGCCGGTGGAAATTCTGAGATCACCTCGTCATCATTGTTTTCGAAGCACCAGGGGAGGTCATCCATATTCTTGGGTTTCTCTCTTGATATCGTTATCATATGACAGGTACGAGCTCGCTTCCAAGACCGATGTTGATTCGGCTCTACTCTCGTGGCTTTGGGTTCATGCTTCTGCGGTGGAGTTATCCTCCAACCGTCGGATAGAGCGAACTTGCCAAGCTGATTTTGGTCTTCGACCCAGTTCTTGAAGGTGAAGCAGTCTTCGAGGGGGTGTCCTATTGCTCGGTGATAAGAGCAATAGTCTGGATGAGAGACCTCGTTAGCTTGTTCGGGGTGCTTGGACTCCGGGAGTGTAATCATTTGATGTTTTATAGCGAGGTCAAGTATTTTTTTTGTCTTGTCTTGAGGAAAAGAGTATGCTCGACTCATCTTTTTCATAAGGGACAAATCCAGACCGCTTGATTTCCGATCGCGTGACTTCTTGGTCCCGCTTTGTCGTTGCTGAATGCCCTTTCCACTTTTTGACTTGTTTCCGCTTCTGCGTCGAGCCTTTTGTACAACAGGTTGATAGGGAGGGGCATTTTCATCTTTCGCAGCTTGTTGAAGAAGGCGTTGCGTCCTGGCTTTCTCGTAGATGGCCATTTCGTGATTATGGTCGTCTCGAACTTTTTGCCCAGCTTCCCTTATAAGCTTGCCCATTTGTTCTTCGAACGACGGACTGGGCATTTTCACGTCGGGGGCTCTTTCTGGTTCAGGGTTAGCATTCTCCCATTCTCCCATTGAGCATCTCCTTCTTCATCAAAGTCATGTAAGACATAGCAGTCGCGGAGCAGCTCCCATTTCTTGGACCGAACATATCCAAGCCCGATTGCTTCCATTCTCCCGTTGGGCAACTTGCGCTGAGTTCCGGGAAAGTTCCAGATCCTGTCATAGAACTTAGCTTTTCGAGCAATTTGCTTAAGGGGTACACTTTGGCGTCTCAAGAGTCTCCTTAGTCCGTCTGTGTAATATCTGGGCAAACGGATGGGCTGGAGCCTGTCGAGTGTGGAATCCGCGCCATGCCAGATTTCCTTCTCTACTTTAGTTTTCCCAGATCGGTAGAATAGGATCGCCTTTTCACCTTCTCGCCTAGGAGGGACATAGAACGTCTGCAGCTCTTCTACACTGTAGGTATCAAGCGTGTCTAGTTCTTTATGATATTTGGGCGGAACCATGGCAATTTGCAAACTTTGCTCTTCATCAGAGAATGTTTGAATTGAAGGCCGAGCAGAGAATATAGCATGGACCTCATCTTCCGAGTCGCTGCCAAAGATCAACATAAGAGCGGACGGTCCTGGCTTATTGTACTGGGGTGGACCTGAATAAACTATCGCTTCCTCTTCTTCAGTATCACTCCCGAAGACCGGAATGGTGGCGGTAACTTTGTTCTCCGGTTTGTGACATCTCTCCGTGTCTTCAAAATCCGGCAGGAAATATTTTGCCTCTTCATACTTGCGGACTTCGTTTACGAAGAATGGGTTCAGCTCTCCTGTTACGGTATACTCGAGACCATCCTTAAAGTATTTCATACACTGATGTTGTGTAGAAGGGATGATGTTGTACTCGTGTAACCAAGGTCGGCCGAGCAAAGCAATGTAGCATGTCTTGGCGTCAATGACATGAAACTTGATATCCGTGACAAGTAGCCCGAATCGTAATGTCAATATCACAGACCCGAGAGTCCGCGATGATTAGGAGTCAAAACCAGATATAGTGATTTTACCACGAGCGAGATGATGGACGCTCATGCAGATTTCCTTCAAGACTCGCACGTTGAGGAGATTGACGGAAGACCCATTGTCGACCAGGATTTTGCCTATCTTTATATCGTGGCAGTACCCTGAGACATAGAGTGGACGATTGTTCTCGCACGTCCCAAGGAGGAGATCTTCATCGCCGAAGGTAATATCGGCTGTGTGCACTTCTTCCAGCTCGTCCTTCAACTTTTCTTCGGCAAGAAAAGCTTGGAATTGCTATGGCTCTTGTAGCGCCTTGATCAATGAATCTCTCGCTTCTTTGGATAGTAAAAGGGCGTCGAGAATGCTGAGTTGTGAGGGCAACTTCCTCAAGTGCGCCAGAACGTTATAGTCCACCTTACTCTTCTTTGGCGGGTCCTTGGCGGTCAGCTCTTTCATGACTTGGTCATCCAGGGCGATATCCTCAGAGACCTTTTCTTTTCTCTTATCTTTTCTACTTGTGGGTCCGAGATTCTTTTCTGGAAGCGTGCGATTGCGCAGCTGAATGTTTTCACAGGCCTTCGGTTCCTCCTGCTTCCCTAAGGTGGATTCTTTAAAGAGAGGGCCAAGAGCCATCTCTTCGTCAGAGTCGCTTCCGAAGGTGAGAACCTGCGATCCCCCGGTGTTGACCATGCGACAGTTACCGGTAATTCTTTTATGCTCCTCAGTCGCATTTCTTTGCTTCCGACGAGTCTTGCGTTTCATCCGCTTGAAATGTTGTCGGTGAGCAACATACCATTGCCACCATCTTTTAAAAGCGTTGCATTCCTCGGTGGGGTGCAAAATCTTTCGATGATATGAGCAGTAGCTAGGATTCATCTCTGCTTCACCGGGAGTGTTTCCTTCGGAGTGTGGTAGCTTCATTCCCATTGATATGGCTTTAGCAAACCTTTTCCTCGTCTTAAACTTGTTTTTATCCGCAACGGATGTTCTTTGATTCGGTGGGAGTGTCTCTACTCTTTCGTCTAATCGACGGCGTTTGGCTCTTTCAAATATGGCCACCTCGCGCTCCCGATCAGCTTTACTTTTCAGGAGAGCTTCGTTCAGGAATGCATCGATCATTTCTTCTGATGGCCCTGGAAGTTCCGGTTCATGACCTGCCCCCAGTCTCTCGGTGCAAGGAGCCTCTTCATTGTCTACCAATGAGTGAAAGATCACATGACAACTTGCTGTGTAATCCTCAGATCCATCCGACGAGTCTTCTCCATCATCTTCGTCCTCAAGGACGTGGCCGAGGAACTCTTGAAGCATGATTAGGGTTCGCGCCTTCTGGTTGTACTCTTCTAACGTGTTGATCTATTTCTGTAGGTCCGTGCGCTTGTTGCCAGGCTTCACGGGCTTTTTGGATTTCTTCTTCTTTTTCGAAGATTTCGACGGCTGAGTATGAACGCTTTGGCTATCACCACCAATGTTTGGAGTTGGGCGCGGCTTTAGCATCCCTTCGATGATCTTGGGTTCCAACGGATTCTTCCATCTGATTGCCGGACATGTCTGGAGATCATTCAGCATCCTTTTGGTTTTGGCCGAAAGAGCCACCTCCCATGGAGCTTCCTCAACAAAAGAACACGTTGCCCCCGGTGTGTCCGTCTTCTTAGGAGTGTGCGGTTGTGGCGGGTTTACTTTCCACTTCTCGGACAGAGCGAACTTGCCCTGCTGATACTGATCCTCGATCCATCCTTTAAAGACGAAGAAATCTTCGATCGGATGGCTTACCGTTTGGTGGTAAGGGCAATAATTGGGATTATTCACTTCGCTGGACTGCGGTGGTCGCCTTGGATTCGGCAAATTGATAAGCCTGTTGCGCATAGCTAGTTCGAAAAGCCTCTTCGTTTTTTCCCGTGGGAATGAATAATGACGCTTCATTTTGTCATTGTAATAACGCCGTCTCTCCTCCAGTTGATCCGCTAGCTTTGGGGCACTGGGCTGCTGTTGGGTGTTTGCAACGAAGATCACCTTCCCTTTACCCTTTTCGTTCCGCGGTTCCGGCTTCGGGGGAGATGGTCTATGACCCATCTGATCCATCTGGGCCAACATATCGATTAAAGCCTGGAACATGGTCGGTTTGAAGAATATCATGAACTGTGAAATAGTTGCATGGGGGTCTAGGGTTCCTACGAACATGCCCACTGCTGGTGCTTCTTCGATGCGCTGTTCGCACTTCGACCACAGATTTCGCCATCAGATTGCATATTGAACCCAAGTTTCGCCCAGCTTCACCCTTGCATTGATCAATGCCGTTATTGGGGTGCGTTCGCTTGCGCTCGCGAATCGCTGGGTGAACAGCAACTCCATTTCTGCGAAAGTTTTGACGGAGTCGTTTAGAAGCTCGGAGTACCATTCAAACGCCGTCTCTAATAAGCTGCCGACGAATTGGCGAAGCAAAAGCTTATCATCGCCCCCGGTGTTGCCGCACAGAGCTCTGAACTGGGTGACGTGCTGGTGGGGATTTCCCGTCCCATTGTACACGTGGAATTTCGGGGTCATATAGCCCGGTGGGTATTTTATCTGATCATACCAACCCGGATATGGTCGCCCAGTTTTGACGACTTGGTCGGCCGCTTCATTTTCCTGGTGAACTCGTATTTGTTGAGCAATATAATCATTCAGGACGGCCTTAGAAATGGTTTCCTCCTTGGCTGTTGAAAGAGCCGGCAGGGGATTCGACGTCTCCCCTCTGTCATCTTCAATAATGATTGGAGGGTCTTCAGCTGGAGGATCCGGCTGGATCATCATGCCCACCATGTCTTGGAAGAGAAGAGCCATTTGCTTTATATTGGCCGCTTTTTCCGCAGCCTCCTTGTCCTTCTTTTCGAGCATTCTACGAAGGAATTCAGCATCAGTCTCGTGTTCGCGACGTTGTTCCGATGACGTCTCCGGACTTTCTTTTGGCCCGGTTAGTGCGGCCATCGCAGTCAGCATCTCCTGGAGCTTCTGCTGCTGCTGTTCCTGGGCTCTTGTGATGGATCGAGTGAGTGTTCGGTGGCCCGTAGAAGCGCGGCTATCCTCCTTCCCGGATGCCATGTAAACGGAATGGACCGTTATGCCCCCAGACTTAGGGCGTTTGGGCTCGACGTTTTTATGGTCTGCCACGTTCACAGGGGCTTTCTCTGGCCTCCTTCTTTTCTGAGTGGTTGACGTTGAGGGGGCCGCTGCAGTGGGTACCCAAGTAGTCGTCATCTTTTGTGGCTTAACAGGACGGTTTTCTTCCTGTCGGGCCTTCAGCTTCTTCTGCTGGCGGGGGTAGTCTTGATCAACCACTGAGTTCCGGACCTGCCACCAGACTTTGTAGATCTTGGAGGACAGTCGCTGAGGGGACTATTCTGGCTTTGCTTCCGCAATCTTCTCCAGTGGAGGAGGAGATCTTTTTAGTACGGCGGTAGGAGAATTCCTACGCACCTTATTTAGCAGCTCAAAGTTGTTCTCAGTTGGAACAGCAGCATTAATTTCCGCCGTCGGGGCTAGTGGAGTTAGCCCAGAAGGGGAGTTGCCCCGGGCCTTCCTTACTCGGCACCAGTGGCGACGTCGAGCGTGTCGAGCTAATGGAGTTGGCTCGGTGACGGGGATGGCCTTGTCTTGGCCCTTGTTCAGGTGAGGGGCCGTTGCCGGTGTCAGCCTGTTAAAGACTGACGTTCTTTGAGTAACGAGAGCGGGAGTTAGGACGGTCAGTCTTGTAAAGACCGATCCCTTGGCAGGAGAAACCGCCTTGACGACTTCAGGAGCAGGGTTGGTTATTCTCTTCGGAATAACCTTCTCTGGGATTGCAGGCTTTATTGTGGGCCCACAGGAATTTTGGCCCAATCTAGAGAAGACCGAGGCACTGGTGTTGGACGACCCGTTGAGAAGGGCCATAGTAGCTGTAAGCCGATCAAAAATCGACTTCTTGGGAGCTTCTGGTACGGGCACGGGAGTAGTGAAGCTCGTTGGCGGGAGCATGGTCCCGAAAAACAGTCCAGTAGCAGCCTGGGTGACTTGTTCTACTGGCATCGTGAACAGGGACGCCGCTTGAGGTCTATAAGCTACACCTCCAGGTGAGGCGGAGCGTAGGTTGTAGTTGCAGTTGGAACATCTTGCACATGTGGACACCATTGATTCTTTGCTTTTTGCAGCAAGCAAAACGCCAAATCATAGTACCTCGAAACCCAAGGGCAACCATTGGCAAACCGCGATTGGTTCGCGAACACGACACACGAAGTGTGGAGTGGAAAGAGGAAAAGGTCTCACCGGGCATGCCAGAATCTGTTCCCCTCCGAACAACGGAGACGCGACCGCGCAGGTCCGTCTTACCTGAAATTCGGGGAAGATGCTAATTGGTGCTATCCGTCCACCTCTCCGAAGATGCCAAGTTGATTTATGGCACCATGTACCGAAGGTTTAAACGGATGCGGCCGATGTAGCAGACTTCGTCAGATTCCCCCTCGCTTGAGGGGTTCTTGATTGTGGGGACGCTCTTCCCTGCAGGCACAAGCCCCTGCAGTTAATTACGCTACCGCATCGTGGTAACAACTTTCTCCTTCTCCATATGTTCACTTCGTGTCGTGGGTATTTGTTTTGTGTTTGGTTGCCCGTGGATTGTATACGGAGACTAAGTTATGCTGTCGCCCGTAGGACGTGGACTAGTCCAAATCCGTATCTTTCTTAGATTTGGGTTTGGGGGGGTTGCGCTTAAGGATACGTCAGCCTTATTTAGGGTTAAGATCAACTTAAACATTTGTTAAGGATACGTTAGTCTAATTTCAGACTAAGATCAACTTAACGGGATCGTTTAGATGATACAAGAGAGCAATTAGGTTCTATTGCTTAGTTTAGTGACATTGCGATCGATAATTAGTTTAAGGACATTACGGTCCGATGTTAGTTTTAAGACATCGCGGTCAAGGTTAAGGACATCATAGTCCGTGAGTTTAAGGACTTCACAGTCCGGTGTTAGTTTTAAGACATCACGGTCGAGGTTAAGGACATCATAGTCCGTGGATTTAAGGACTCCACAGTCCGATGTTAGTTTTAAGACATCACGGTCGAGGTTAAAAACATCATAGTCCGTGGATTTAAGGACTTCACAGTCCGACATTAGTTTTAAGACATCACGGTCGAGGTTAAGGATGTCATAGTCCATGAGTTTAAGGACCCCACAGTCCGTAGCAATGTGTGGTCGTCGGGACCCGTCACCTCTCTGACGACGTGGAAGGATTACAACGATGGGTGTTAGAGGAGTAAAGAGATGTACCTTCGAACCGGGTGTAAATTGATTGGAAGAGCAGTTGTGCTCAATTCAATTTATATTGAGGACGTATGGCCGGAATTGGGCTAAGTCCAGTTAAAAATGTTTAACATTTTATTCATGTTTGGCCTGTTAGGCCTTTATTTGGGCTCTGCCCTTTTAATAATGCATAGCATTAGGCTCTGTCATTAGTTGTAATTAAATGCTTAGCATTTTTAGTGGTCTGATTGTGCGCCACGTGGCTTGTCAGGCACTTTGCGCCAATTAAAGAATGCAATGTGCTAGCGCGTGCGAAGGTGACACGTGTCACGCTCTGCGCTAAGCGCAAGTCTGTTAGCGCACTGCGCTTTCTGAGTGCGCTGCGCCAGTGAATGATACGTGGTGCACTCTGGTGCAGTGCGCCAATCCAAGAGCGCAGTGCGCTGTTTTAGAAGCGCAAAGCGCAGATTGTGTCTGTGGTTGACACATGGCGCGTTCTGGCGCAGTGCGCCACTCCAATAAGCGCAAAGGCGCATTTCAAAAGTGCAAGGCACTGTCCAATAGCGCAGAGGGCATCTTGATCAATCTAAGATCAAAGAACAAGTTTTTTGTTCTCTTAAAAAGAAGTTTTACCTCAAGATCCAAGAACCAAAGTTCTTGTTCTCATCAAAAGGCTGTGCCTTTATATAGATCAAAAGATCTAAGAATGAAGTAAATTACTTCTTTTAATCTTTTATAATTGGAACTTTTTGATCTTTTTCTTTTCTATTGAAAATCTTGATCTTGTTCTTAGATCTTTGATCTTTTTAGAAGATGGTTCTTCTTTTTTAATAAGATGATTTCATCTCTGTTCTTCCAAGAATTTAATTCTTTACCTTTAAAGATGAAGAAAATGATCTTCTTTCTTCAAAGGCTTGCCTTTCTTTCTCTTTGAGTTTTTTCTCAAAATTTGCAGAGGGTTTTTCTCTTCTGTATATCTGTGAGACTTGGAGTCTAGGGGCCTTTATATAGGGCCAATTGATTTGTTAAGTTAGTTACAGAGATCTTTCTCTGATTGATCTGGGGATATTTCCTCACCGTTGGATCTTTGATCCTAAGTCCTCTGTTTTATAGAAGACAATCTTCTTATTTTAATAAGATTGGAAAGATCTTTCTAGAATTTTAATTTTGATTAATTAATAATTTATTATTTAAATTCCAGTGCTGGCGCAATTGGCGCTAGCGCGCCTGCGTTTGACACGTGTCGCGCAGCGCAGCTGCACTAGCACGCCTGCGTTAAACACGTGGCGTGCAGAGCGCAGCACAGCTGCGCAAGCGTGCCCGCGTTTGACACGTGGCGCGCAGCGCAGAGTGCAGTGCAACTGCGCTAGCGCACCTATGTTTGACACGTGGCGCGCAGCGCAAAGCGCAAGTGATCTGAAGCGTTGCTTCATTTTTAAAATTTGAATTTTGAAATAGAGTTTTGCTCTGATTGGGGGTAAGGAAGCGTCGCTTCATTCCAAATCTTGGACTTTGAACAGAGCTTTGCTCTGATTGGGAGAAGCAGAAGCGTCGTTTCATTTTTAAAACAGAACCTTGCTCTGATTGGGGGAAACAGGAACAACAGTAATGGCAGGTCTGGGTAAACAAGAACCTCCCTGTCACCGTCCTTGAGCATACCGAAGTACCTCTCGAGTGCTTGAGGTTACCCACCATATCTGCGGAGTGTCCAATGGAATGTCATTCCAGATTGAATTTTTAGGTCCTATTAAATTTTCAATAATCGTTTGCGGTTCTGGAATCACTTCCAGTTCTACCATACTCCCACTACTGTTTTCTGAAAAAAAATCCATTTTTATTAAAACTGTGGTGAGTCAAGAACAATATCACTATTGATCTTCCAGATGGTAGAAAGTCAACCCTCGTCATAGCCCGGGTCAACCCACAAACAACCATTACAGAAACGTGCCTTGAGTTATCCAGAGTCTGGTTTTAAGCATAAGCTGGACAACTCCCCATACCTTAACATTGTTAAGATATGAACTATTCTATATCCAATATAGAAACAGAGGCACTGATTTAATTGGAACCAGATTCAAATCATGCAGCTGTCTCCAGTGCATGTCAACTAAATGGAGAGAGGCCGATCAGCATTACTCAACTTAGGAGTACTTCCAATTATGAGTAACCTGAAAGAGAAGGAAGTTCTCATAATCATTACTATCAACTGAATACCATACACAAGTATTTACATCTTCGATCACCTTGAAGAATCCTGATACTTGCAACACCTGGTTCTCTACTTTATTCTTATACCTATAACTTCTCAAAACTTAGACCTTGCATTTCTACGAAACAAATGTCTAAGAACTAGAGAAGTCATAAGTAAACAGAATATAGTACGAGTACCAACCCCTCTGTTATAATGGACACAGGACAATATACAATACTCCGTATAAGTCCCTTGAGTCTAATAACTCATTCCCCGTGTGTCGTAGGTTGAAAATTGTACTTATGGTTAAGAAGAATTACACCGCTGTTTAATGCTCCTTACCTAACCATCCACTGATATAGGTAAATGTCATGGACATAATTTCAAAAGGTTATATCTCACTTTATAAAAATAAACGTACAGATATATCAATTTGAAATTGATGCACAACAACGGATATTCAAAACCAAATATTTGTCGTCTGGCAAAACAACCCAGGCGATTAATTACAACGAATTCTGACAGAATGAGGATGATCACCTAATTCCCAATAACTTACTCCCACTCATCATCTGTAAAATCATACAGATATGAGAATCATACCTGGTAAATACATACCCTGGAGTAAGGACTAATTGGGAAATCAGTTTTCTCTATTAACAATACATAGTGAAACTGAAACATGAATATGTTTCGAAGGGGTATCCGGGTATTCCTAGTAATGCCTCTTTCATTATCAGATTCACGACTGTAACCGTATATTTCTTTGCCATCTCTCCAAATCCCTTTATATGTCTTTAATCGTTACCTTCTGTACACCCCCTTAGGCTAAATGGTTTTCTTCCTTCCATACCGTTCGGCACCAGCCTATGATTTGGAAGAAGACTATCCAATAAGTGTAATAGGTGTACTGTCCTAATCCTAGGAGCACTCGCAACCCGAGAAGAGGTAAAGATAAAAGACAGCTCAATAAAACCTTATTCATGTTTCTCCTGAACCAGAATCCATCCCCGAACTGGAACAAGTTCCTTCAAGTTCGTATATAACCATACGATGGAGTATCCAAATAACTGTGGATCTTCGTAGTGATACGGAGTGTCCTGGAGAAATACAAAGGTGAAGTAGGAGTGGCGATGAAATACTTGGTTTAGTCGTGAATAGCAGTCGCAGTTTACTTTGCCCTCTTACTAATCCCTTTATTTGTCTTTACTTAATACCTTCTGTACACCATCGTTAGGCTAATTGGTTTTCTTCATTCCCTACCGTTCGGCACCTGCCTATGGTTTGGAAAAAGACTATCCAATTAGCATAATAGGTCTACTGTCCTTATCCAAGGAGCACTCGCAACCTGAGAGAAGGTAAAAGGAAAAGACAACTGAATAGTCCTATTCATTTTCTCCAGAACCGGAAACTATCCTCGAATCTGGAACAAGTTCTTTCGAATTAGTATATAACCATACGATGGTTTTATCCAATGGAAGTGGATGTTCGTAATAACACGGAGTGTTCTGGAGAAAAGGGTAAAAGTAGGAGTGGTAATGAGGTATGCAACTCTGACAATCCAAAAGCCAGTGTTTAAGAAGGTTCGGTTAACTTGGTCACTGAGTCATAGTCTAGGGTCGGGCCATGGTCGCTGCCAAGAGAGAGAGAGAAAAGAAACACTCTTCGTGCACTCTAACTTAGATCAGAATGGTTATCAATTTATCTAATCAAGAAACCTCCCACTGTATCCTCAAATTCTCCTCCAAACCTGAAAGAAGAATTAGTCGGGATCACCCGAGGAGTAAACCAACTCATCAGTGAGAATCGGGATCCAACTATCATCGCATGATAACGTGATGGAATCCACTCACGTTATCACACTCCAGAAGGTATGCGCATATCTGGCAACTTTCAATTTCTTTAGAAACTCCCGATGTGATTTTTACCCCATGCTCTTATGACCTTGACGAAGGCCAACAAATCATAAGTCACGTGTCAAGTTCTACCCGTCATTGTCCAGGTTAATTTGAACTCACCCGTACAAGCCCTTGACGAAGGCCAACAAGGTTGTACGACTGTCCCAAACCAACGCATCTATCTATGCAGCAGAAAAGTAACAAGCAGCTACCATACACTATGCCTTGACGAAGGCCAACAAACATAGCATGAATACTAAGTGCTACCCGTCTAAAATGACGGAGGGCTACGAATGATTTTTGGCGAAAAAACTTTAACGTAATGAACTTGATATCGTTGAAGGAACCGGATAGCTTTTTATAAATACAGTGGCGATAACCTTTGCTAAAGAGGTCACTCCCGGTGAAGGGATCTCGGCTCTTTCCCCGTAGAATAAGGTGCAGGATATTCCAACTGAATACCACGATGCAAAGCAAAAAGTAATCGACTCTAGTGAAGTTATTATCCAGACGCAAACTTCTGTCCAAGGAGTCACTCCCGGTGAAGGAATCTCGGCCCTTGCCTCGTCGACTGAGATGCAGGATATTCATACCCGAATACCACTGTGCAAAACAAAAGAGAACGTCCTTGCAATAACACCTTTTTGAAAAATGTTCCAACAACATCAAACAGGTTTGTTTAGCTTGCATTGATCTGAATCAACGCAGTCCCATCACTTGATCACACCAATAAAGAACGAAAATATGATGTACGTATATGCCATCCGCATTCGCCACTGGGTCCCGTCATCACCCGTTAGGTTACTTAACTAACGACAGAGCGGGGATTGGACTAGCGCGGGTGCAAAATATACACAACATCTACTAGAATATATATCAATATATAATGATCGCTCAAGGCGTGATAAAATGCAACATCACAGAAATGTAATAAGCATCACAGAACAATACAGATAATCTGGGATCCCCGGGTTTCATAGAGCCGCTACTGAAACCCGACGTTCCCCTGGTCGTGTGGATTGCCTGAGCAATGAAATCCTAGACCCCTACGGGCGCGGAAAGTTACCTACCAAAACCTGAAGCGAGGCAGCCCCCTTCAACAAAGTGAATGGACCACCCAGCACTTCACGGAATCTGGTAACTTGAGCACCCCTCCTTGGGTCAACCTGTACCCCCTACGAGTGCGGCGAATAGCCCGCCAATTCTAAAGTGAAGGCCCCTCGGTCTCAAAGCCATGAGATGCGGGCCCGTTTCCCTCTAGAACCCGGCTATCCGTGCACCCCACCTCGGGGTAATCCTAGTACAGAAAGTAAAATATATATACAACAGGTACATCGACCTCAGCCCGGTCGTGCCCCAAAAGAATAATATACAAACAGGCAGTGACGGCAGTCCACATGTCGGACGCTCGCCCCGCAATATCAAATGCACAAATACAACCAAACTAAACTACCATTGCATCCAGTCTATCCACCACGATAAATCCGCAACATCACAGCACAACACAGAACATCAACGTGAATGTCACGTTCGCAAATCCGTCTAAAAAGGGCTATAGCAATTAGACAAGATTTACCGATCAAATGACATTCACGGTCACAGATATAATGTAAGTACTATAAACTAACATATTTAAATTTTCGATCGACAAAATTTACCGAAGTGGGCCCCAAGCACAAATCCAGCACTCAACATAATCTGGACCAAAACAAAAAATACCAGAAACCCCATTTCCAAGTCAGAAACCACTGTAGGAAAAATGGTGCCCTAGTGCTACAGTAGTGCGGCGGAACCGCGGCCAAAATGAGGGTAGTGCCGCGGTTCCGCGGCGCTATGGTGAGATCATTGTACCAAATTTTCTCAGATTTCTTTAAAAAGCCTGCCTGATTTTCTGCAATACTCAAAATAATTTTTAGACCACAAAAAAAATTCGACAGAAACTTCGTTTTTGAAATTGCGGTTTCGGAAATTTTTTTCAATCGAAGTTCTAAACACGTTAGAACAAGCTAGTAAAGGTTAATGGCGTGGCTCTGATACCATGTAAGTCTACGGTAGCGCCCCGGACGTCTGTCCGAGGCCAAAATGCGGAAACAAAAACTTTTTCAAAACTTGAAACCTGCGCTATCGCAGACTTTAATCCCGGATCGAACCAATAACCTACAACTAGCTAACTAGAGAAAGGTTAGAAAAGCTATACCGATCGATCTGTGTCCTTCGGTCTTTAGCCACCATCCCTAGTTCCTCGCGGCATCTCCGATCTCCGGTCTCCTCGTCGGAAAGGGCACCACATCTTCGAGTCTTTTTACGGGCTCCCGCTTCATCCGAAGCAACTCGGACACGAAGTTTGCTAGCCGACGTATCCAAGGTGAAGTAGAGAATGTGTGTGATCACTTTGTCTCTTATATCCATTGTATGGATGGAGGTTGAAGATGAAGCCATCAATGGAAATGGTGAGCTAGAGGAAGAAGAAGAAGAGGAGCTTTCTTTTGTGTGTTGTTGCAATGATAAAATGAGAGTTAGAATGTTAAAACCAAGAGCAAAAACCAAGCCATATGGATGCCCTTCTCTCTCCTCTTATCATTTCAACTCATAAATCCATCAAATAATGTGACGCGTGCACAAAAAAAAGAGACTACGAGTCATCACTTGTGCATGTGTCATAATTATTGCTCCTAATCATGATTTTTAGCTCATTATTTCCATTTGTAAACATTAACCCAAATGTTTACAACAACAAAAAGATATGGCAACATCTAAAGTAAACTCGTGACGGATCACAAAGATACCCCTCACCTGTATATACATACCTGCATCCGCATTCCGACTGAATGCGAATGCGATGAGACTAAAGTAATCCAACAAATCTAATACTAGGATCCGGCTTAAACCAAAGCCCACTAGTATGATCCGCCCGATCATGATCCGTGCACTACTGCACGTATATGATCGAACCCTGCCATATATCATACGGCCTCTACAACGTTTCGCCCGAAACTTAAGAAACTGTCTGCGGGGGACTCTAAAGACTTGTCAACACACTGGCTGTGGATTTAACCACCAGCACGTCTTTGGTACTAGCTGTACGTAACGAGCTACCAGGTATTGACCAAAAGGGAGGTCGATGAGCAAACTCATCCTGACACCCTACTGAGCTTGTCAGTGACAATATCCGTACAGTCCGGTTCGTTCGTCTATGAGCATCGCATGTCGGGCCGAGGGGGTTGGTAAATGTCAGACCCCCAAAAGCGGTACAAGTCGTGTCGGAGTGTAGCCCAGAACACCCTGAGATACTACTGGAATACCTACCAGTAAATCTCCTGCCTTGGCCAAGGACTTTGTGTAATGGCTCTCCTAGACACAGCGCGATCTCACCCCCAATACCGGGAGAGATGAAACCCCTGTCGATCCGCTCACTGCCTCCATGTGGCTCGGGACTGTACCCAACTAAAACCTGTTTGCACGACTCCTTTGAGCCGTGGTAGGGTAGTAATCAAAGCACGGTGGGAACTCACACGAGACAAATGACGATCTCAGGTCGATGAACTAACCTGTACACATGTCACCAGGGAACTGCTATCTGACGTCAGGTATAATACCAACTAGCATGTTCCCGGCGAGTCCTTTCCGGTGTACTCATAACCCAATGAGCACCTGTATACATCTTAGGTGAACCAACTGACACCAATGGCTTGTGAGACCAGCCACCGCCCCTCATCTGGGTCTCGACTGTATACACTAGTCTACTCTGGAGTATCGATGCCCTGTCTCGAAACTCCCTCGACTAGGGACCTTTTAAGGATGTGCTTATAGACCTCAGCTCTCACGTATATGATCGCCATCATACTGCTGGTCGTCAAGCAAGAATCCTATGGGCTCTATCAACGTGCAATAGTGACCTGTAATGTCACCTAAAGCATGTACACGATGATAAAGATAAACCAGATAGCATACTATCATCTTGAGTAAGACTGTCCTACCGGTATAGGTCCTCTCTCAATCATTGAAATCACGTGCCTGTGATCCAATAATTGACTTTGAGGGCACTATATCCAACATATAATACCATCTGGGAGTTCTCGGCGAGTCCGTCCAGTGTACCCAGTCTCTACTGAGCACCTGTATACCATCTCTGATGTCAAACACCAATGGATATGTGATCATCCATCGCCCATCTCATGGGTCAAGAAGCGTATACGCTAGTCTACTCTGGTATATCGATGCCCTGTCTCGATACACCCACGACTAGGAACATTAAAGGATGAACTTATGGACTACCATGACCCCACTAGTATGATCTGCATCATAGTCCTGGTAGTTAAGTACACATCCTAAGGGCTTTACCAACATGTAACCATAAAACGGTATCAAGAGACAAGTATACATGTTAAGATAAAGAGCAACTAGATAAAATACTATTATGTCGAGCAAGAAAGTCCTCTCTATATATGTCCAAGCATCCAATATAATATACATCATATGTACAATATTGGCCTCTAGGGCATACATATAACTAACAATCTCCCACTTGCACTAGGGCCAGCTGCTGTAGTATCGAATACCGAGCATCCCGAAGAGTCTCTCGAACTGTATCTGGGGAATGGCCTTCGTGAGTGGATCTGTTGTGTTGTTCTTCGTGTCAACCCTCCTGACCTCGATCTCCTGGCGATCAACTATCTCCCGGATCAGGTGATACCGCCTCAGAATATGCCTGGATCGCTTATGGGACCTGGGTTCCTTATCCAAAGCCACCGCTCCATTGTTATCACAATACAAAGGTATTGGATCCTTAATAGATGGAACCACTCTAAGTTCAGTTATGAACTTCTTGATCCAGACAGCTTCTTTGGCAGCATCGTTGGCAGCCTCCATCGTCGAGTCTGCCACAGTTTCCTGCTTAGAACTCTTCTAGCATACCGGCCCTCCGTAGAGGGTAAAGACAAATCCCGAGTGTGACTTAGAGTCTTCCTTATCACTCTGGAAGCTCGAATCGGTAAAGAACTCCACTTGGAGTTCTCCGTTACCATACACCAAGAGCATCTCTTTAGTCCTTCGCAAGTACTTGAGAATGCTCTTCACAGTTGTCCAGTGACTCTCTCCAAGATCTGTTTGATACCTACTCACTACACTTAGTGAGTGTGCTACATCGGGTCTGGTACATAGCATCACGTATATGATAGAGCCTACTGCCGAAGCATAGGGTATCCCTTGCATGCGAGCTTTCTCCAAATCAGTCTTGG
This sequence comes from Agapanthus africanus, assembly GCA_030015575.1. Classification (NCBI taxonomy): domain Eukaryota; kingdom Viridiplantae; phylum Streptophyta; class Magnoliopsida; order Asparagales; family Amaryllidaceae; genus Agapanthus; species Agapanthus africanus. The sequence goes on from CM057343.1 coordinate 464,713,501, forward strand.
GAGACATCTCTTTGGAGAGAGTGAGTCCAGAGATCGTAGGTAAAAACCCATGTTTGGATTCTTCAATACTAAACCTCTTTAGTATGGTGTCAATGTAGCTGGATTGGGACAATCCCAGTATCCGTTTAGATCTATCTCTATAGATCTTAATCCCCACGATGTAGGAGGCATCCCCTAGATCTTTCATTGAGAATCTTTGTGATAAGAAGAGCTTGACCGATTGCAGCATAGGAATACCATTTCTTATCAAGAGTATGTCGTCCACATACAATACGAGGAAGACAACCTTACTCTCTGCCACCTTCTTGTATATACAAGGTTCATCTACGTTTTTGATGAAGTCAAACTCTTTGATAACAACATCAAAGCAGATGTTCTAACTCCGCGATACTTGCTTTAATCCATAAATGGATTTAAGCAGCTTGCACACCTTCCCGCTGCTCCCACTAAATATGAAGCCCTCTGGCTGAGTCATATACACGCTCTCTTCTAAATCACCATTTAGAAAGGCGGACTTAACATCAATTTGGCAGATTTCATAGTCATGATATGCAGCGATGGCAAGCATGATCCGGATGCATTTAAGCATAGCCACTGAAGAAAAGGTTTCGTCATAATCGACACCTGGTCATTGACGAAAACCCTCTGCAACAAGTCTAGCTTTGAAAATCTCCACTTTCCCATCTACACCAAGTTTTTTCTTGAAGATCCACATGCTCCCAATGGGTTTTACCCCTTCAGGAGCATCTTCCAAAGTCCAAACTTTGTTGGTGTACATGGATTCCATCTCGGACCGCATTGCATCCAACCATTTCACTGAGTCACCACTCGTGATGGCCTGCTCGAAGCTAGTTGGGTCATCATTTCCATGATGTAATCCTCGCTCCCACCATCCATGAGAAAATCGTAGTATCTCTCAAATGGGTGAGGAACCCTACTAGATAGGCAGAGTGGCTGGGTTCATCGGGAACTACCAAATCCTCTGGTTCCACCACATCTTCTGTTGTGGTTTGTATAGCTGGAACCTCTTCCAGTTCTACCTCAGAGCCACTAATCTCTTTTGCAAGAAATTCCTTTTCTAAAAAGGTGGCGTGTTGAGCAACAAACACCCTTTGTTCCTAACTGTGGTAGAAGATATACCCTCGTGAATGCTTGGGATATCCAACAAACTTACACAAAACAGACCTTGCCTCGAGTTTGTCCGGTTTTTGTCTTTTGATATAGGCCGGGCAACCCCATATTTTAACAAAATTAAGATATGGTCTCTTCCACACCCATATCTCATATGGGGTGGTAGGCACAGATTTTCAGTAGGTATGCAGCTGTCTCCAGCACATACCCCCAGAAGGAAATAGTTAACTCAGCTATACTCATCATAGAGCGCACCATATCTAATAGGGTGCGGTTCCTCCGTTCCGATACACCATTGTGTTGTGGTGTATATGGAGGAATTAGCTGAGAGAGATTCTCTTTTAGGAAGTCCAGGAATTCATTACTCAAGTATTCACCTCCTCGATCAGATCGAAGGATTTTAATGCTTTTCCCGGTTTGGTTCTCGACTTCTTGTTTATATTCTCTAAATTTCTCAAAAGCTTCTGATTTGTGTTTCATCAGGAACACATATCCGAATCTAGAGAGATCTTCAGTAAATGTAATGAAGTACGCAGAACCATCCCTGGCATGTGTAGACATGGGACCGCATACATCACTATGTATCAGTTCCAAGAGTTCAGTAACTCTTTCTCCGTGTCCAGTAAACGGAGTTTTGGTCATCTTGCCTTCGAGACATGACCGGCAAGTGTCATAAGATGAAAATTCGAACGGATTCAAATATCCATCCTTATACAACTTAGCTAACCGTGTCGCATTGATGTGACCTAGTCTACAATGCCACAAGAAGAATTCGTTCAGTTCTGAACTCTTCCTCTTGTGTGTGTTTGTTATGCTCAGAACTGTTGATTGATTTAAAACATAAATGCCATTGCACAACGTGCCTGATCCAACCAACTTTTGGTTCAGGAAAATGTTCATAACATTATCCTATAATACAAAATTATATCCCTCTTTACTTAATAAAGAAACCGATATAATGTTGCATATCAGGTTCAGTATATAATAACATTCGTTCAGAATCAATGTATTACCAATTGGTAATACAAGGTGATATTCCCCGACGGTTTTAGCTGCAACAATTGCACCATTTCCAACCCTTATGTCTTTATCACCTTCTCCAAGTTCTCTACATTTTCTCGGCCCATGTAACTGATTACATATATGGGATCCTGACCCGGTATCTAATACCCAGGACGTAGAGCAAATAGAGAAACAATTTTCTGTAACGAATACACCCGAAGAAAATGCATCAACATGTACTTTCTTCATTCGGGTGGCATGGGAATCCTGGTATTCCCCTATATCCTGTTCAGTCTTATAACTTTTATAAGAAAGAACGGAACCAACGTTCTCCAGCACAGTATAACATGCGGGTTCGAACAATACATCCATATTATTATCTTGATTAAGGCATGAAATGGTCGCTACCTCGAGAGAGAGAGAAGAAAACACTTTAGCGTATGCTCTTGCATGATCAGATTGGTTATTATTTTATCTAATCAGGATGGCTCCCACTGTTTTTATCAAATTTTCCTTCAAACCCTAAAAGGAAAGACTAGCCGGGATTAATTACATCCTACAATTTTGCTAATTTTTCAGCCAGGCCAGTGTCGGTACTTTGAGGGAGGTTCTCCGTGCTTTCGCACGGACCTAATTAAAATAAACCTCGTTTTCTCAGAGGCATAACCCCGTTGACACCTTTCTAAACACCTACTTGATCGGCTAATTGTCCTGTGTAAAACTCTCCCAGGAGTAACAATTACTCGTAGTGGGTATCGGGATCCAACTATCTCATAGAAGATATGCAATCTCATTGCAAATTTCAACACTTGAAATTCCCGATAATATTTTGCCCCAAGCATTCCATGACCTTGACGGAGGTCAACAAACCATAGGGTGCAAGTCAAGTTCAACCCTTCATTTCTTAATTGAATCAAACCCACCCGCACGACCCTTGACGGAGGTCAACAAGGTCGTACAACTACCCTAATCCAATCTACATCATATGCATAAGCAGATAAATACTAGTTAGTTATCGCACACTACGCCTTGACGGAGGTCAACAAACGTAGCATGAATACTAAATAGGACTTATCTGAAATGACGGAGGGCTACGACAGGTTTTTATGAAAACCTATTGCGTAATGAACTTGATATCGTTGTAGAAACAAGTGAATTTTGAAAAGGAGTGTTTTTTAGGCTTTCATTAGTTTTGCTAAAAAGGTCATTCCCGGTGAAGGGATCTCGGCTCTTTCCTCATCGAATAAGGTGCGGGATATATCATATATATCACTATGCAAAGAAAAACTCCTAAAGCAATAAAAAGACAAACCGAGTGTTGTAGCATCTGCCAGTTTTTCTAAAGAGGTCATTCCCGGTGAAGGGATCTCGGCTCTTTCCTCATCGAATAAGATACGGGATATATCATATATATCACTATGCAAAGCAAAAACTATAGCTACCCTTTTTTTGAAAATTTGATTCTACAACATCTTTTAGGTTTTTTTTCTTTCATTATTCACATTAATGAAGTCCCATCATTTAAGTCACCTAAATATCACAAATAAATACAACGTACACTTATGCCATCCGCATTCGCCTCGATGTCCCGTCATGCACTGTTAGGTTAGGTAATTAACGGCAGAGCGGGGCAGGGCTCGCGCAGGTGTAAAACATAAGTAACGTCTATATAATATATCGTATATACTATATACAGTATCCATCTCAACATATCAAATGATCACATCACAGATATCGCAGCAGAAGAAACATATGAAATAATGGATATATTAGGAGGTCCGTGTTTTATTTGAGCCTCTATAAAACACGGATTCCACGGTCGCGATGAATAGCCAAACCTACACCCCTAGACCCCTACGAGAGCGGCAAGCAACCCTACCAATTCTAGAGTTAGGAGACCCGGACTCGACTCCTCGAGTTGGTCTCCCACTGGACTCTAGAACCCGGTTACTTGTGCTCTCCTCCTTGGGTCTATCCTAATGCGGAAAAGTAAATAATATACATCAATGGTGACATCAACCTCAACCCGGAAGTGCCCCAATAAAAGAATATTGTATACATCTAATTTTACATGAATGAAAATAAAAACTCTCATCTCACATAAAAACCCCGGCTATTCAAAACGCGATGATCCAATATAACATATTCAGCATCACAGAACATCACATGCCATAACATCACTGAAAAAAAAACTAGACGATGTTAAACATCCCAATCAAATCAACGAACACCCAAGATTACCCCAAAAGCTCAACACTTGAGCGTAGTTTAAAGTTATTCAGCACACGCCACAGTACCAATGGACCAGCCGTAGAAAGGCAAACCCAAGCCTCATTTATGGCGCCACTAACTACGGTAAACCCTAAGCTTTAGTCGCAGTTTCGTGGTCACATCTCGAGTTAGGGTTTCATTCTTCTAGAGGGTGCATCGAATAACTCGCATGATCTTTGAAAACTTATTATCTACGGGAAAAATCCAACACTCGGAAAATTTTCCGGTAAGGGTTAAAGCAGGTATTTGACATCCAATTGAACTTTTTAACAACGTCTAAAGTATCCCGAAAATAGTTAAAATTACGACTACGAAACACTCCGAGTTGCCTTTGCATTTAGTTAATCATCACATGAAAAAATAGCAAAAATAAACAACACCTGAAACCCTAAATCACAGAGACCGGAGCATGGAAAAAAATTGGCATCAAAACACCCACTTGGGGCCGGCCTCCTCAGAAATTGTGGTTATGTGCTCGGCCAAAATCAAAGCACATGGTCCCAATTTTCTTCCATGTTCATCTCTCTACCCAAGTATGATTCTGCACTTGTTTGAAAAAATTTTGGAGCTCGTTTTAAAATCGACAGAAACATGGTTTTAGGATTTCAAGTTTCGGAGTTCGTTTCGTATTCGTAATCTAATATTATCCGTATAATTTTCTAGCTACGCTCTGATACCACTGTTGGGTTCCTATCGACGGCAGCAAGGTTTCGGGAGGCATCGTCCATGCCATTTTCAAAAATTGCTGTTTCAAGGAACTCTAAACAAGAATCGATAACTAGAAAACAATACGGAAACATAAGTAATTTTTTTTACTTCTAAGTGAAATAGAAATACAACCTTTGTAGATTGGTCCTTCACTTCTAAAGCTCCTTGTAGTAGTCCCTTCGTTGCGATCGTTGAACTCCCAGACTCTTGCATGGCTTCACGAGGGGAAAAGAGCGATCTTGCTCGAAGTCTTCGAGGCCGAAGATGATCTACGTCGAGAGAATACTAGCTCAAGCTTCTACTTCACTAACTAAAGGATTAGTGAAGAAAACACCCTATACTAAAGTGCTAATCTAGTAGAGGATGATGAAATAGGAAGTGGACTCACTTTAGAATTATTTTTCTCACAATACTTTCCCACTTGTTTCAAACCCTAGTAAGCTTTTGGCTTGAGAAAGAAGATGAACAAATGAGAAGAGAATGAAAAAGATCAAGTGAGAGAGTGAACCATGGTGAGTGAGTATCATATACTAACTCATGTAGAGACATAACCATGGCTAATTAAAATGGTTAGGTTAACAAAATATCTAAGGTAAAACAAAGTGAGTGGACTTTGTCAAAGCACTCACAAGCTTCTACAAGCTTCATGCTTTTAACAAATATCCACTAATTTTGTAATTACATTAAACATTAATAACCCACCATTATAATTAGAATGGTGTATGTCTCATATACCCATGTATAGTGCATCAACAACCATGACACACTAAAATAAATAATGCACATCAATATATATCACATATATATTACATGTACACTCAAGTGAGAAAAGAATGCTTAAGTGAGCTAATGTTAGTTAATGTAAATTAGTATATCAAATATACAATTATACATTAAATTATTAAATCAACACTTGATTTAATAATCCGGCTATATCTCATATAACCGACTAACACTAAATGTACCATCTTATCGAATCAACACTTGATTCGATAACCCGGCTATATCACATATAATCGACCGATACAAAAGTCGCGAGAATAGAATACGGTATCACATACACGCATTATTCTCGGTCCCGCACATATCACATATGTGCTCCTGTTTCATTTTGCCTGAGCCAGTAAAACCTCTATGTAGGACTCTAAAGACTCGTCAATACGCCGACAGTATGTGATGATCACATCAAGCACCCATAAGCCGTCAGCGGTACTAGCTGGACGTAACGGCTACCCGGGTATTGAGCGATCAGAAGATCAGCAAGCAAGCCCGCTCCAACTCCTGCAAAAGCCTGACGGTAACACTTGTCGTACAGTCCGGTCTCCTTGTCTGATATGTCGCATATCAAGTCTAGGGGTGGTAAACGTCAGACCCCAATAACCGATAAGTCATGCCGATGTGAGGCTCATAACGGGTCGAGAAACTACTGGTAACACTTACCAGTAAATCTATAAATAAGCCCTGGCCAGGGACTTCCCTGTTATGGCCAATCAAGCACAGCGCAACATCAACTCCCAATACCGGAAGAGACGAAACCCCTCCTATCGCTCATTGCCTCCATGTGACTAGGGATTGTACCCAAACACCACCGTTTTGCACGCCCTCTTGGACGTGGTAAGGTGGAAATCAAAGCACAGTAGGAATCACATAAGACTTTATGACAATCTCGGGTCTACAGACTAACATGTACAAGTGTCACCAGAGAACTGCCATCTGACGTGAGGTATAATACCATCTGGGAGTTCTCGGCGAGTCCGTCCAGTATACCCAGTCTCCACTGAGCACCCGTATACCATCTCTGATGTCAAACACCAATGGATATGGGATCATCCATCGCCCATCTCATGGGTCGAGAAGCGTATACACTAGTCTACTCTGGTATATCGATGCCCTGTCTCGATACACCCACGACTAGGAACATTAAAGGATGAACTTATGGACTACCATGGCCCCACTAGTATGATCTGCATCATAGTCCTGGTAGTTAAGTACACATCCTAATGGCTTTACCAACATGTAACCATAAGACGGTATTAAGAGACAAGTATACATGTTAAGATAAAGAGCAACCAGATAGCATACTATCATGTCGACCAAGAAAGTCCTCTCTATATATGTCCAAGCATCCAATATAATATACATCATATATACAATACTGGCCTCTAAGGTGTAGGGTTCCTAGGTACACTAATGAGGTCTAACAAGGCATTAACCATGCCAAATTAAAAAATTTCCGGTGCCGAGAAACCCTAATGCGATCGTTGACTAGAGATTAGGCAAAACATGCAAGTAGTAAACAACTTTACTTCTAAGTGAAAGAGACTACAACCTTTATAGATCCGGTCCTCCACTTCCTTAGCTCCATGATGATGTCCCTCCGCTGCGATCATCGGATCTCGGACTCTAGCGATGGTTTCGTCGAAGAAATGATCGGGCTAGGTCGTCGACTTCGATGCCGAAGATTATCTACGTCGAGGCAACTCAAGATCAAGCTCCAACTTCACTGAGTCATGAAACTTGTGAAGAAAACATTCTATACTACTTGGCAAGTGGTAGAGGATGAAGAAATAGGAAGTGGGTTCACTTTAGAATTGGATTTCTCACTCTTTTTCTCAAGTCACCATTGAAGCTAGCAAGCTTCTTTCTTCTTGAAGAAGAAGAAGAAGAAGAAAAAGAATATGATAAGAATAAGAATAATAGAAAATAATGTGATTCTTATCATATTAGCAACCATGGTTAAGTGTAGAGAATAAACTAGGGTTAGGTGAATGGTTAGGTTTAGGAAAGAAACAAAATGGTCAAAACTTCATGAAGTTTCAAGTAAATCCAAAGAAAGCCACCATTTTATTTCATGCCAAAGAAATAAATAAATAAATGAATAAATAAATAAATACCCTAACCATTTACTTAACCAAGTTTTAAACCAAACATACACCCAAGTTGGCATGTATCATCAAACATGATACAATCTTGTGCACAAAAATATATCATATATACAATGTGCACAAACAAGTGAGAAAAACATCTTAAGTGAACCAATACAAGTTAATGCAAAGAAATATATCAAATATATAATTATGCATTAAATCATTAAATCAACACTTGATTTAACGATCCGGTCATATCGCATATGACCAACTAATATCCAATGTATCGGCTTATCGAATCAATCCTTGATTCGATAACTAGGTTATATCGCATACAACCAATCGATACATTCATCACGAGAATAGAATATGGTATCACATACACGCATTATTCTCGGTCCCGCACATATCCCATATGCGCTCCTATTTCGTTTCGCTTGAGCCAGGAAACCTCTGTGTAGGACACTAAAGACTCGTCAATACGCCGGCAGTAGGTGATGATCATATCAAACATCCACAAGCCGCAAGCGGTCTGCTAAACGTAACGGCCACCCGGGTATTGAGCGATCAGAAGATCGACGAGCAAGCTCGCTCACACTCCTGTGAATCCAACAAGTAACACTTACCGTACAGTCCGGTCTCGTCGTCTGATATATCGCATATCTCGCCTAGGGGTGGTAAACGTCAGACCCCAATAGCTCAATAAGCCGTGTCGATATGAGGTCAATAACAGTTCGAGAAACTACTGGTAACACTTACCAGTAAATCTCAGCAACCCTGGCCAGGGATTTCCGGTTATAGCCAATCGAACACAGTGCAACATCAACTCCCTATACCGGGAGAGACAAATCCCCTCCTATCGCTCATTGTCTCCATGTGATTCGGGACTGTACCCAAAAACCACCGTTTTGCACGCCCTCTTGGACGTGGTAAGGTGCAAATCAAAGCACAGTGGGAATCACACAAGACTCTATGACGATCTCGGGTCAACAGACTACTCTGTACCAGTGTCACCAGAGAACTGCCATCTGACGTAAGGTATAATACCATCTGGGAGTTCTCGGCGAATCCGTCTAGTGTACCCAGTCTCCACTGAGCACCCGTATATCATCTCTGATGTCAAACACCAATGGATATGGGATCATCCATCGCCCATCTGTATGGGTCGAGAAGGTATACGCTAGTCTACTCTGGTATATCGATGCCCCATCTCGATACACCCATGACTAGGGACCTTGAAGGATGTACTTGTGGACTACCATGTCCCCACTAGTATGATCCGCATCATAGTCCAGGTAGTCAAGTACACATCCTAAGGGCTTTACCAACATGTAACAGAGAGACAATCAGTATACACGTTAAGGTAAAGAGTAACCAGATAGCATACTATCATGTCGAGCAAGAAAATCCTCCCTATATATGTCCCAGCATCCACTACAATATACATCCTATGTACAGTAATGGCCTCTAGGGCATACATATAACTAACATAAGGCATACATATAACTAACAAAAATCCCCGAATCAATTAAAAAATCTCTCAATGAGAGATTTCCTTAACTAAATCAACGAACTTTCCTCTACTATATAAAGGACCCGAGACTAAAAGGAGAGAGGGAGGAGACCCCCCATAAGATTTGAGAAACAAAAAAGAAAAAGAAGAGTTCTCTTTGAAGAAAAGAAACCGTAGGTAAAAAAAAAGAAGACCTAGAGATCATTTTGTCTCCTCTTACAAGAGTTTAACTGTTCTAAAAAAAACTTAGCTCTTCCTCTGGTTGAGATCTGCAGAAGCAGATCTCCCCCACAAGTTTAGAATTTAATTCTCATCGGGGAGATTCTATCATGCAGTCCCAAAACTTAAAGGAAAGAACTAAGTTTGAAGAATTTAATTCTTCCAAAAGATATAAGAATTTAATTCCTATGACAAAACTGTAGGGTTCCAAGGCACACTCAAGAGGTTCCACAACTGATCAACCATGGTAAAATCAAATTTTCCATGTGCCTAACAACCCTAATCATAGATCGATAACTAGAGGCAAAGGCGAAACTACAACTAGTTAACAACTTAACTAAGAGTGAACCGAAAATACAACCTTTGTAGATCCGGTCCTCCACTTCCTTGGCTCCGTGATGACGTTCCTCCGCTGCAACCATCGGAATCCTATACTCTCGCGGTGGTTTCATCGGAGAAAAGATCGGGCTAGGTCGTTGACTTCGATGCCGAAGATGATCTACGTCGAGGCAACTCTAACTCGAGCTCCATCTTCACCAAGTCATGAAACTTATGAAGAAAACACCCTATACTACATGGCAAGTGGTAGAGGATGAAGAAATAGAAAGTGGGTTCACTTTGGATTTGGATTTCTCACTTGATTTCATCACTTGACATTTTTCTAGAAAGCTTTTCTTTTCTTCACTTGAAGAAGAAGATGAAGAAGAAGAAAAAGAATAATCAATTAATTCCAAAAAGAAAAATGAAGTGATGGTTATCATAATGCAACCATGGGTGAGGCTAACTCATGTAGAGAATGAACTAGGGTTTAGGTAAATGGTTAGGGTTAAGGCAAAAGACAAAATGGTCAAAGCTTTTCAAAGCTTCATGGAGCTTCAAGTAGAAAACAAAAGAAGCCACCATCTTATATTTTGCCAAAAATAAATAAAAGGAATAAATAAGTAAAATAAATAAAACAAATCAAACCCTTAACCATTAACCTAATCATAGTTTAAAGTAAACACACACCCAAGTTTGCATGTATCATCAAACATGATACAAACAAGTGCACAAAAATATATCATATATACAATGTGCACAAACTAGTGAGAAAATAATCTTAAGTGAACCAATACTAGTTAATGTAAATTAATATATCAAATATATAATTATACATTAAATCATTAAATAAATACTTGATTTAACGATCCGGTCATATCGCATATAACCGACTAATATCAATAGTAACAACTTATCGAATCAACACTTGATCCGATAACCCGGCTATATCGCATATAACCGATCAATGTCACAAATCGCGAGAATCGAATACAGTATCACATACTGGTATTATTCTTGGTCCCTCACATATCTCATATGCGCTCCTATTTCGTTTCGCTTGAGCCAGAAAACCTCTGTGTAGGACTCTAAAGACCCATCAATACGCCGGCAGCAGGTGATGATCATATCAAACACCCACAAGCCGCAAGCGGTTTGCTAAACGTAACGGCCACCCGGGTATTGAGCGATCAGAAGATCAACGAGCAAGCCCGCTCACACTCCTGTGAATCCGACCAGTAACACTTACCGCACAGTCCGGTCTGATCGTCTGATATGTCGCATATCTCTCCTAGGGGTGGTAAACGTCAGACCCCAGTAGCTCGATAAGTCGTGTCGATATGAGGTCTATAACAGTTTGAGAAACTACTGGTAATACTTACCAGTAAATCTCAGCAACCCTGGTCAGGGATTTCCGGTTATAGCCAATCGAACACAGCGCAACATCAACTCCCTATACCGGGAGAGACGAATCCCCTCCTATCGCTCATTGCCTCCATGTGATTCGGGACTTTACCCAAAAACCACCGTTTTGCATGCCTTCTTGGACGTGGTAAGGTGGAAATCAAAGCACAGTAGGAATCACACAAGACTCTATGACGATCTCGGGTCAATAGACTACTCTGTACCAGTGTCACCAGAGAACTGCCATCTGACGTGAGGTATAATACCATCTGGGAGTTCTCAGCGAGTCCGTCCAGTGTACCCAGTCTCTATTGAGCACCTGTATATGATCTCTGATGTCAAACACCAGTGGATATGGGATCATCCATTGCCTATCTGTATGGGTCGAGAAGGTATACGCTAGTCTACTCTGGTATATCGATGCCCCGTCTCGATACACCCACGACTAGGGACCTTAAAGGATGTACTTATGGACTACCCGTTCCCACTAGTATGATCTGCATCATAGTCCAGGTAGTCAAGTACACATCCTAAGGGCTTTACCAACATGTAACAGAGAGACAATCAATGTACACGTTAAGATAAAGAGCAACCATATAGCATACTATCATGTCGAGCAAGAAAGTCCTCCATATATATGTCCTAGCATCCACTACAATATATATCCTATGTATAGTAATGGACTCTAGGGCATACATATAACTAACAATCTCCCACTTGCACTAGGGCCATCTGTAGCAGTGGTTGCAGTATCTCATACTCAACCATCCCATAAAAGTCTCTCTCTGGGAAAAGGCCTTTGTGAGTGGATCCGCCGTGTTGTCCTCTGAGTCTACTCTCCTAACCTCGATCCGCTGGAGATCAACCATCTCCATGATCAGGTGATACTGCCTTAGAATATGTCTGGATCACTGATGGGACGGACGTTCCTTGGCATAATCCACAACTCCATTGTCACACAATGGGAGGAACTAAGTTCATCTCATGAACCATTATACACCCAGACTGCCTCTTTGGTAGTATCTTAAGTAGCGATGTATCCAGTCTTTATCGTCTAGTATGCCACGGTATCTAGCTTGGAACTCTTCCAACATACCGCCCCTGCGCTGAGGGTAAAGACAATGCCTGTGACTGACTTTCAGTCGTCGTTATCACTCTGGAACCCTTCCAGTGATTCCCCCAGGATCGATTGATATCATCTCACTACAATTAGTGAGTATCCTAACATCCAATTACATCTATCTCATAGATGAAAACTCAGGATTTAGGAGGTATCACTTTGATCCTATATGGAGAATCATTGTGATAAGCGGAGATTGACCGAGCGTAGCATAGAAAACTCCTTTCTTATCAAGAGTATGTCATCCATGTACTCTACGAGGATCACCACCATACTCCCTACTACCCTTTTGTTTATACAAGGTTCATCTACCATTTTGATGATGTCAAACTCTTTGACTAACACATCAAAACAGATGTTCCAACTCCGCTATGCCTGCTTTATCACATAAAGCATCTTGTACACGTTTCCGCTGCTCCCACTATCTATGAAGCCCTCTGGCTGTGTACTTGCAGACGCACTCTTCTAAAACATCATTTTAGAAAAGCAGTCATGACACCCAACCGCCAGATATCGTAGTCATGGTATGTAACCGTGGCAAGTAGGATCTGGATGGACTTAAGCATAGCTACTTGAAAAGGTTTCATCATTATCCACGCCTGGTTGATGACGAAAACCTTTATCAAGTCTAGGTTTGAAAGTCTCAACTTTTCCATCTACACCTAGTAATCTTCTCAAGATATACTTGTTCCTGATGGGGATTTAACCCTTCAGATATCACAACCAAAGTCCATACTTTGTTGGTGTACATGGATTCCATCTCAGATCGCTAAGCATCCAGCCATTCTTACAGAGTCTCTACTCTCGATGGCCTACTCGAAACTAGTTGGGTCATCATCTCATGATGCAATCCTCGCTCCTACTATCATCGAGAAACCGAAGTGTCTCTCAGGCGGATGAGGAACCCTACCAGATCGACGGAGAGGCTGAGGTTCGTTGGTAACTATTGAATCCTTTGGTTCTACCAAATCATCAGCTGTAGTTTGTATAGCTGAAACATTTCCAGTTCTACATAACAGATCTTGCCTCGAGCTTGTCCGGATTTTGCTTTTAGACATAGGCCGGACAACCCCAAATCTTAACAAACTTAAGATATGGGCTCTTCCCTTTCCACATCTCATATGAAGTGGTAGGAAACTGATTTGATTTGAACCCTATTCAATAGGTATGCAGCTTCTCAAGTGCATAACACCCAAAAGGAAATAGGCAACTCAGTAGTACTCATCATAGAGCACACCATATCACATAGGGTGCTATTGCTCCGCCCCGATATACCATCGTGCTATGGTGTATACGGAGGAGTAATGCTGAGAGAGAATCTCATTCTTAGAATAGTCCAAGAATCCCGTGCTCAAGTATTCTCCTCCCTGATCTTATCATAGGACATAATACTTATACCCGTATTTTGGTTCTCTACTTCTAACTTACATTCTGTGAATATCTCAAAAGGTTCGGACTTATGTTTCAACGGGAACATATGACTGAATCTTGAGAGATCATCAGAGAATGTAAGGAAGTATAAAGAGCCGGTCTTGGCATGTGTAGACATGGGACCTTCATACATCAACATGTATCATCCCAAGAGTTCACTAACTCTTTCTCTGTTTCCAGTAAACAGAGCTATGGTCATCTTATCTCTGTGACATGACTAGCAAGTTTCACAAGATGTAAATTCAAACTAATTTAAATATGCATCTATGTGCAACTTAGCTAGTCGGGTCGCATTGATATGACCTAGTCTACAATACCTCAAGAAGGATCCGTTCATTTCTGAACTCTTCCTCTTGTGTGTGTTTTGTATACTAAGAATTGTAGTTTGATTTAGAACATCAATGCTTTAAGATAACGTGCCTGAACCGATCAACTTTTGATATAGAAAATGTTCAAAACATTATCTAACAATACAAAATTATATCCTTCTTTATCTAAATAAAGAGATTGATATGATTTTGTATATCAGGTTCGGTATCTAATAACATTTGTTCAGAATCAATGTATTCTGGTAATACAGGGTGACAGTCACCAACAGACTTGGCTGCAACACTTGCACCGTTTTCTGCCTCATGAAACTTATCACCCGTTCTCAGTTCTCTACCTTTCTGTAGCCCATGTAATATATTACATATGTGGGATCCTGATCCGGCATCAGATACCCAGGACGCAGAGGATACTGAGAAACAGTTCTGTGTAACGAGCACACCCGAAGATGATGCATCAACATGCACTTTCTTCGTTTGGGCGGCACGGGAAATCTGGTATTCCCCAATTTCTTGCTCTGTCTTATAACAATTATAAGTTGGAGCGGGACCAACGTTCCCCAGCTCAGTATAACAAGCGGGTTCGGTCAATATATCCGTTTTATTATTTTGATTAAGACGTGATATGGTCGCTACCTGGAGAGAGAGAGAGAAGAAAACACTCTGCGTGCGCTCTTGCAAGATCAGATTGGTTATTATTTTATCTAATCAGGATGGCTCCCACTGTTTTTATCAAATCTTCCTTCAAACCCTAAAAGGAAAGACTAGCCGGGATTAATTACACACTACAAGTTCGCCAATCTTTCAGCCAGGCCAGTGTCGGTACTTTGAGGGAGGTTCCCCGTGCTTTCGCACGGACCTAATTAAAGTAAACCTCGTTTTTCCAGAGGCGTAACCCCGTTGACACTTTTCTAGACACCTACTAGATCGGCTAATTGTAATGTGTAAAACTCTCCCAGGAGTAACAATTACTCGCAGTGGGTATCGGGATCCAACTATCTGATAGAAGGGATGCAATCTCATTGCAAATTTCAACACTTGAAATTCCCGATAATATTTTACCCCTAGTGTTCTATGACCTTGACGAATGCCAAACAACCCATAGTCCACTAGTCAAGTTCAACCCGTACATTTCTTGATTGAATTAAACCCACCCGCACGACCCTTGACGAATGCCAAACAATGTCGTACGAATACCCTAATCCAATCTGCATCATATACATAAGCAGATAAATACTAGTTAGCTACCGTACACTACGCCTTGACGAATGCCAAACTACCGCAGCACGAATACTAAATAGTACTTATCTGAAATGACGGAGGGCTACGACAGGTTTTTAAGAAAACCTTTTGCGTAATGAACTTGATATCGTTTTAGAATTAAATGATTTTAAAAATGGAGTGTTTTTTAGGCTTTTCTAGTTTTGCTAAAGGGGTCACTCCCGGTGAAAGGATCGTCGGCCCTTTCCTCGTCGAATGAGGTGCAGGATATATCATATATACCGCTGTGCAAAGCAAGAACTATAGGAGAAATCAAAAGACAAACTGAGGGGTGTAGCATCTGCCGGTTATTGCTAAAGGGGTCACTCCCGGTGAAGGGATCTCGGCCCTTTCCTTATCGAATAAGGTGCAGGATGTTCTACAAGGAACACCGCGATGCAAAGCAAGAACTGTAGCTACCTGTTTTTGAAAATTCGATTCCAAAATATTTTTTAGGTTTCTTTTCTTTCATTAATCATATTAATGAAGTCCCATCATTTAAGTTACCTAAACATCACAGATAAATACGACGTACACTTATGCCATCCGCATTCGCCTCGATGTCCCCTCGTGCACCGTTAGGTTAGGTGACTAACGGCAGAGCGGGGCAGGGCTAGCGCGGGTGTAAAACATAAGTAACGCCTATATAATATATCATATATACTATATACAGTATTTATTACAGAACATCACATGATCACATCACAGATATCGCAGCAGAAGAAACATATGAAACATTGGATATACTAGGACGTCCGTGTTTTTAATACGAGCCAGTATAAAACACGGATTCCACGGTCGCGATGAATAGCCAAACCTACACCCCTAGACTCCTACGAGAGCGGCAAGCAACCCTACCAATTCTAGAGTTAGGAGACCCAGACTCGACTCCTCGAGTTGGTCTCCCACAGAACCCGGTTACTTGTGCCCTCCTCCTTGGGTCTATCCTAGTGCGGAAAAGTAAATAATATACATCAACGGTGACATCTTCCGCAACCTGGAAGTGCCCCAATAAAAGAATATTACATAAATATTTTTACATGAATGAAAATGAAAAACACTCATCTCACATAAAAAAAACCCGGGTATTCAAACACGCGACAATCCAATATAACATGTCCAGCAACACATAACATCACATGTCATCAACGTAAGTAAACATGCGTATCCCAATTGTCGTTGACATATAGCAACGAAACCGGCGATATCACATATTACACTTATGGTCGCAGAAAAGAAAGTGTAAAACTACAACAGTTGGAATCCGCAACCTCCTTAGACATCGCATGCCTAACCATCTGAATTCCTTAGACATCATGCCTAACAATTATAAACCCCACATTTTAATCTCATTATCGAAAACACTTTTCAATATCAAGTCGGGCAATTCAACAAGATTCCCGGCATTTTGATCGAATGCCCGTCGCAAACTTTAGTAGGCAGCCGCACCCCCGATACCGTCGACGAAGTGCACTAAGACGGAACACCGCTGCCGCGAGCACCCGAACGGATGCTTTCGGCGATGGGGTTCTCCTACAGTCACTTGGTTGGGGCTATGGGGTGTAGTTGTCTATTAAGTTTACCCTGCGAGTATCCGCGTACGCTACGTGATTGCGACGGACTTTTGATCGCATCAAAATTCCATGGCAACCGATCATTTGAGACTAAAGTACTATGTTTATAACATTCATATTAGTTATCACATAACTACTTGTGAATTCCAAAATTGTATCACATTCCAGATAAATAGAAAATGTTAAACTTTCCAATCAAACATTCAAATACCCAAGTTTTCCCGAAACAGCTCAAAACATGAAATAAGTTTAAAAACATTCACTTCATCTCTCGGTACCAACGGTCCAGCCGTAGAAGGGTCAAGCCAACGCCTCACATGTGGCATGCCGTACTGCCCCAAACCCTAAGGTTCAAAGGGCAGTTCAAGACGGTCACATAATCGAGTTAAGCTTTGTTGTCTTCTAGAGGGTCTATCGCGTTACTTGCACTACTTAGAACGTCTTTAAACCACGGAAAAATCCAACACTTGGAAATTTTCCGGCAGGGAAAAAAGTGGGTATTTATATCCGGTCGAACTTTTTAACATATTCTAAAATTACCCGGAAAAACACATAGACAAAGTTTGACAATCCGATCGAATCTACGAACTCCCAATACAACCCAGAAAACTCAACTCTTGAGTACAGATTAAAAATTCCCAGAAAAAACAGCACTACAATATAGGAATTACTGTCCTAAAATCAACGAAGGATGCTTCCGTACGGCCGCAGAACAACCGCACGAGCCATGCTCGTGCCGCGGTTCAGCCGCGGTTTGATTGAGTTAGACGTTCGTTTTGCACAGTATTTCTTAGAAAAGTCTGCTGATTTTTCTGCATATTTTTAATTTGGAAAAATGCACAGTTTTGAAAAATGTACAGAGAAGGGGTCGGATTAGGGTTTCGTGTTTCGATCGGACCTAAAACATCGTCTACACTTCGCCTAAGGCTCTAGTTAGGCTCTGATACCACTGTAGGGTTCCAAGGCACACTCAAGAGGTTCCACAATTGATCAACCATAGCAAAATCAAATTTTCCATGTGCCTAACAACCCTAATCATAGATCGATAACTAGAGGAAAAGGCAAAACTACAACTAGTTAACAACTTAACTAAGAGTGAACCGAAAATACAACCTTTGTAGATCCGGTCCTCCACTTCCTTGGCTCCGTGATGACGTTCCTCCACTGCAACCATCGGAATCCTGGACTCTCGCGGTGGTTTCATCGGAGAAAAGATCGGGCTAGGTCGTTGACTTCTATGCCGAAGATGATCTACGTCGAGACAACTCTAACTCGAGCTCCATCTTCACCAAGTCATGAAACTTGTCAAGAAAACACCCTATACTACATGGCAAGAGGTAGAGGATGAAGAAATAGGAAGTGGGTTCACTTTGAATTTGGATTTCTCACTTTATTTCATCACTTGACATTTTTCTAGAAAGCTTTTCTTTTCTTCACTTGAAGAAGAAGATGAAGAAGAAGAAAAAGAATAATCAATTAATTCCAAAAAGAAAAATGAAGTGATGGTTATCATAATGCAACCATGGGTGAGGCTAACTCATGTAGAGAATGAACTAGGGTTTAGATAAATGGTTAGGGTTAAGGCAAAAGACAAAATGGTCAAAGCTTTTTAAAGCTTCATGAAGCTTCAAGTAGAAAACAAAAGAAGCCACCATCTTATATTTTGCCAAAAATAAATAAGTAAAATAAATAAAACAAATCAAACCCTTAACCATTAACCTAATCATAGTTTAAAGTAAACACACACCCAAGTTTGCATGTATCATCAACATTATACAAACAAGTGCACAAAAATATATCATATATACAATGTGCACAAACTAGTGAGAAAATAATCTTAAGTGAACCAATACTAGTTAATGTAAATTAATATATCAAATATATAATTATACATTAAATCATTAAATCAATACTTGATTTAACGATCCGGTCATATCGCATATAACCGACTAATATCAATAGTAACAACTTATCGAATCAACACTTGATCCGATAACCCGGCTATATAGCATATAACCGATCAATGTCACAAATCGCAATAATCGAATACAGTATCACATACTGGTATTATTCTTGGTCCCGCACATATCTCATATGCGCTCCTATTTCGTTTCACTTGAGCCAGGAAATCTCTGTGTAGGACTCTAAAGACCCGTCAATACACCGGCAGCAGGTAATGACCATATCAAACACCCACAAGACGCAAGTGGTCTGCTAAACGTAACGGCCACCCGGGTATTGAGCGATCAGAAGATCAACGAGCAAGCCCGCTCACACTCCTGTGAATCCGACCAGTAACACTTACCGCACAGTCCGGTCTGATCGTCTGATATGTTGCATATCTCGCCTAGGGGTGGTAAACGTCAGACTCCAGTAGCTCGATAAGTCGTGTCGATATGAGGTCTATAACAGTTCGAGAAACTACTGGTAACACTTACCAGTAAATCTCAGCAACCCTGGTCAGGGATTTCCGGTTATAGCCAATCGAACACAGCGCAACTTTAACTCCCTATACCGGGAGAGACGAATCCCCTCCTATCGCTCATTGCCTCCATGTGATTCGGGACTATACCCAAAAACCACCGTTTTGCACGCCCTCTTGGACGTGGTAAGGTGGAAATCAAAGCACAGTGGGAATCACACAAGACTCTATGACGATCTCGGGTCAACAGACTACTCTGTACCAGTGTCACCAGAGAACTGCCATCTGACGTGAGGTATAATACCATCTGGGAGTTCTCGGCGAGTCCGTCCAGTATACCCAGTCTCTACTGAGCACCCGTATGTGATCTCTGATGTCAAACACCAATGGATATGGGATCATCCATCGCCCATCTGTATGGGTCGAGAAGGTATACGCTAGTCTACTCTGGTATATCGATACCCCGTCTCGATACACCCACGACTAAGGACCTTAAAGGATGTACTTATGGACTACCCGTTCCCACTAGTATGATCCGCATCATAGTCCAGGTAGTCAATTACACATCCTAAGGGCTTTACCAACATGTAACAGAGAGACAATCAGTGTACACGTTAAGATAAGGAGCAACCAGATAGCATACTATCATGTCAAGCAAGAAAGTCCTTGATTATTGTCAAAACTTGTAATTACCGCAATCAGAAACGGCGTCGCTTCACAGCTAGCCGGTGAGTACGGGTCGATCCACAGAGACGGGTAAATTCCTTTTATGTGTTTTAACGAGTTGATTCAATTTGTCATTTTTGGTTGGTTTATAACAATCTAAAATACTGGATCTAATTAATCTAATTAAAAATCTTGCTAGGGTTAGGCTTAGGGGAAGTTTTGGAGATTAATGTTTTTTCATCACCGCTTTCAATGCCATCTTTTTTTTATAGATCTATTAGATGTTAAGTTAATTATCAATAAAGTGGATACGAATCTTTGGGAAGATGTTTTCTTCCTCTAGATTCGTATCCTTCCTTTGTTGATAATTACCTAACCCCCACGGAAAACGCGTGCAACCGGCCCTTTATACTACGGTTCATCGTTACCTCGATGGGTAGGATGCCGCAGGGAGCGGTTGTGCTCGTATGCGTGGAGTTCTAATTCATTAGGTTAAAGTGGCATTGAAAGGGGTGAGAGATCTCATCTCTCAACCCTTTCCTTAAGGCTAACACTAACAAGCGAGGAGACTACTCGCTCATTAGGGGATGAGAAAACATTATAATTAAAAGAACATAAATAAAATACTTACTAGGTTGATGGCTCCCTCCAAACAAGAAGAACAGATCTGAAAATAACTCCCAGAAAGTCTGAATTTTATTGATTGAAAAGAGGCATACATTTTACAGATCTAAGATCACAATTTATAGGAAAATAGGAAACCTAGGGTTACAGACTCTCGCACTTGCGCAATTACAGATTTGCCCACGTAAAATCCCAACACCCGCACCGACGCAACAGTACAGAAAATCTGCACCGACACGGGCCTTATATGGCCGCGGATCCGCGGCAAATGTTGGCTTGGGCCGCGGATCCGCGGCCCTTTGGTGGGCTGGGATCACCAAAATTCTGGGCTTTCTTCAGGGGTTCATTTTCTCTGTATTTTTATATATATTTTCTCTGTTGGGCTTCTGGGACTTCTCCAGATCTTCAGTGAAAACTTGTTCGTATCTTTTGACCGTTCACTTGACATTTTGGACCTTGTACTGTTCTTCGTCTAGGCTTGACTAGGATCCGTCTAATAGTTGGTCAAAAGTCCCTTTTTCTGTTGTTTTGTGTCTTTTTCACTATATTTGCTCCAGAAACCTGTATCCTGTTATATGCAACAAACGTGCGTCAAGAGTACCTGTTTATTTATAAAAAGGATAAGAATAGAGGAATAATAAATGCAATATTATGGTCTGAACAAATACCCCCAAACTTACCTTTTGCTCGTCCTCGAGCAAACTTATTTTTATTCACTAAAATCCTAACCGCACTTTTGCAGGGAAACGCGATTGCACTGAGCACGTGCAACAAGCCGTTAAACCTCTAGGTGTCCTTAGTAGGAGGAGTGTTGTCTCCTGAGGGTTTTCAGCGGATTACACCCACAAAATCCTATCAATTCAGCCTTTCGACTTTTGTTTTCCAATTAGGTTTTCTAACAAGGAATTCTATTATCTTTTGACTTGCAAATTATCCACCCATATTCTTCATATTTCCTCATTATTTAACTTAAGATTATATATATCCTATAGACTTACTTAGCTTTCGACTTTTCTTAAGTTTTCCTTCTAGGGTTCCACCTCCACTTAGGAATTTTTATCAACTCTATTAAGGATACAAGTTCTATTCTTCACTCCTCTCTCTTATCTAAATTCCAATCACATATCCCTACGTGTGTATATAGATCACCCCTACACTTGGAAATTCAAATAAAGCAATCGTACTCTCGTCCATTGTCCAAAGCACTTATTAGTGAATTTGTAAATGAAATTTTGCTTACACATCCTTCATGCGACCGTTAATACTTCTTGAGGTACCAACAACCGATTACAAGATGCGTTAGCACTTTAAAGCGTACTTCCTAGTTTTGCAACACCCATGGCTTTAGCAGTGACTCCCAAACCAGTTGGTCTAAGGCACTAGGTGATGAAGCACCCTCGCTAAATATTTTTCTATTTTTACAGCCTTAAGTAATCACAAAAACCAGTGTCCATTTTTTTCTTTATTCACTTTTTGTGCTAAGGACTTTAGACAAGAGCATTTCAAGGTCTCTTCTACTATTCCAAGTTTCAAGGTGTGTGATTGTGCAATTTGTAGGGCATACATTTTCAGAATCTAGACTTAAGCTAGAAACTATTTTTCAAACTTATACTTTAATTAGAACATCAATACTCTTCCATTGTTTCGACTTAGCCCAAGAAGTGGACCCAAAATTTGCCTATTTTTAAATAAACTACAAGGCATATACTTTCTACTGTTAAACTTTAAGGAAGGTTATTTTTAGGGTTTTTAATTTACAAAGTCTAAGATCTAGTTTTTCCTAACCAGTTAACCTATTTGTCAAACTAAAGTCAAATAAGCCAAAATTGAATACAATAATTTTTATAATTTTTCAAATTTTTCAAATTTTTATGGGTTTTCAAATAAATATGCAAATGCAAAAATATGTACAAATGAATGTGAAGGAAGAAGACGTACCGAGCGTACCCCCAAACTTGAACTTGACAGTGTCCTCACTGTCATGCTAAACCAAGAGGGTCAAAATACCGATACTCCCCTGTTTATTTATTTATAGTTTTTTTTTATTGTTAAGAAAAACAAAAATATATACAAAAAGACCCTCCCCCAAACTTCATTTAAACTATGTTAGACATTACTGCCAAACTTTGCATCGGCCAAAAGTCAACACCAACCAGTTGAAAAATTTATCAGTAAAGAATATTGTGGTGGTCCGCAAAGAATTGGGGAAGATGGAAGTAGTGGTATGGGAGGTGTGGAGGTAAATATACAGGTGATGGTGATGCATCGAAACGAGAATGTAAATGATCAGCTATCAGTGGAGTGTTGGCATTCTCGTACCTTATTAAAAGAAATGGGGGTATTTCAACTTCTAAGAGAGGAAGTTGGCTCACCACAATACCCCCAAGATGTTCCTGTGGGTCTTCTATTGACATGGCATCATCCATCAATTGTGTATGATATTCAATCATGAGGGAACTTATCTCCTCGATGTCCGCCATAGTACAACTGAAAACTTGCCGCCTATCTTGTAAGACTTTTAAAATAGCGTTCTCTTGCTCGAAAGCTAGAGAGGCTGATATGATAATGGGAAAAGTCTCATTCTCACCTATGTAGGTATATCTAAGGTAAGACGGCAAGGGCGTGAGTTCGAATTTCTGAGGCGAAAGAATCATTGCGGAATCTACCTCGAACTCAAAGGACTCTAACACAGGTTCGAAATCACTGCAAACAACCGATTCGGATGGTTCGACTGACTCATCCAAAAATTCAAACGACTCATATTCGGGCTGTGAGTCGTCATCATCCAAAAAAGTGAAACATTCATAATCAACATCGGTTGTGTCAACGGTAGTAGGCTCAAGAAGGGACGCACTAGTGGCGTCAAAACTGTTTTCATCAAATAGAAATCTTTCAAGCTCGCAGTCCTCCGGCGTGATTTCGTGAATAGAGCAAACTTCTCGTGTACTTGTTTTAGGCACGGAGGGCAGACTTCCCATCTTATAAATATTGAACTCACTAGACCTCTTTCCGAAGGATAGAGTCATGGAGCCATTGCGACAATTTATTACGGCATTGGAAGTGGCCAAAAATGGTCGACCAAGAATCACCGGAATTTGGTTTCTTGGGTTAGAAACAGGTTGTGTATCCATAACGATAAAATCAACGGGGAATATGAATTCCCCGACTTTGATCAACACATCCTCTAGTTGACCCCTTAGATAGGTGATTGATCGATCAGCCATTTGGAGAGTGCAACGAGTCGGTTTCAACTCTCCAACCCCTAATTGTTCGTACACGGAGTAAGGAATCAGGTTAACACTAGACCCAAGATCTAAAAGTGCTCGATTAATTTTCTTATCCCCAATTGTGATTGAAATAGTAGGACAGCCGGGGTCCTTTCGTTTTTGGGGTAAGGTTTGATGGTGGTTAATAGCATTGCTCACTGCACTAGCCACTAGCACTTTCTTGGGTACTTGAGATGCCTTTCTCTTCGAGGTGCACAAGCCCTTTAAGATTTTCGCATATGAAGGGACTTGTTGGATAGCATCCAAGAGAGGTATATTTATGCTAACCTGCTTAAATATCTCCACAATCTTCTCCACTTGTGTATTTGGTTTATTAGGACTCAACCTGTTTGGGAATGGAGCATTCTGAAAATTTGTTGAGTCAAAAGTCTGTGGAGTAGGAACGGATCCCAGTGTGGATGTGTTCGTGTTGTGAGAAATGGGTCCGTTCGAGTCAGAAGAAGTAGAGCCGTGTGAAGGGTGGAGAATAGGCTCTAAAGAAAAAGGTGAAGAAGGAAGTGAAGAAAATGAAGAAGGGGAAGAAGAACCACCGGCGGGGATGTCATCACTGGTTCCCACATTATTTTGCAACTCTCTTCCGGATCTCAACGTGGTGACCGCATTTACATTGTGATTGTGATATGCGTTTTGTGCGTGACCGGGATTGGGCAATGGTTGAGATGGAAGCTTTCCCTTTTCTTTCTCGCTCAACGCAGCAGTTAATTGTGCAATTTGTGCCTCAATAGATTTGATACTTTGATCGTGTGAGGCATTGTTATTCATTAAAGATTGAACATAACTTTCAAATCTTGCTGCGGATTCTGTAGATTGCTTGAGAAATGCATCTAGACTTTTCTCGAGCGAGCTAACCTTATCATCATTTGGTTGAACTAAGTTGTTCGTTTGATTTGTATAAGGTTGTTGTTGGAAAGGTTGCTGGTTTTGAGTTTGTGAAGGTGCTTGTTGTTGTTGTGGAGGAGGAGGTCTTTGAAAATTATTTCCTTGGACTTGTTGATTTTGGTTCCAAGCAAAATTTTGGGTGGCTCCTCCACCCCTGATTGTATGTCGAAGAGTACGGATCGTTTCTTTGTCGTTGCTGAAATGCAGCATTGACTTGATCCTGTCCTTGAATAGGTGCATTGTAAGGACACTCTTCGGTTAAATGCGATGGGTTCGAACAACAAGCACAAACAGTTCGTGTGGGTAGAGTAGGGGCAAGAGAAGTCGATGAGATTTTTGTCTCAATGGCTTCTAGCTTTTTCATAAGTGAGGCCATCTCGGCCTTCATAGCTATCGACATATCTATTTGATGTATGCCTGCCCTAGATTGACCAACTGAAGAAGATAATGTGGTCTTAGTACTCTCCCACTGAATTGTTTGCTCACTTAGGTCCTCAAGAAACTACCAAGCTTCGTCGCTAGACTTGGGGAGAAAATGACCTTGACATATTGTTTCTAGCAACTGCTTCGTTGCTGCGTTCAATCCCTCGTATAATGTTTGGCAAAGTTGCCAATTTTCTATCCCATGATGAGGGCATTGAACAAGTAGGTCTTTAAATCTCTCGAAGCACTTCCAGAATGGTTCGGACGGAAGCTGTGAAAATTGTATAATCTCGTTTCGGATTCTAGCAGTTTTATGATGAGGGTAGAACTTTTTCAGAAAAGCTCTCAGAAACTCGTCCCAATTTCTAATGGAGTGTGATGCGGTGCTGTATAGCCACTTCTCGGCTAGGTCACATAAGGTAAAAGGAATGACCCTTAGCTTTATTGTGTCATCACTTAATTGGGTTGTCTTCATCATGGCGCAAACGTTTTGGAATTTATTAATGAAAATATATGCATCTTCGGATTCCAAACCATGAAACTTAGGCAGCATATTGATGAAGTGTGGTTTTATTTCAAAATTATCCCCATTCGCCGGTGGGGGTGAAAGACATGTAGGTAAGGAAGTGCGGACGGGGTAGAAGAGATCCTGGAGCGCGACTCGTGTGGGCGCTACAACAGGTGGAAGATTCGGGTTATTCGCACCTGGCGGAGGTGGAATCATTCCCGTCGGTAAGGTATCGTTGGGGTCGTGTCCCGACATACCTTCGAAAGAAAAATTTGAAGATGGAGGTAAGGAGATGGAGAGAACGTCGACGAAGGGTTCGTCGAAGGGTTCGTTGGTCGGTACCAACGAAACACGGACTAATCGGGCGTTAGTATCCCTAGTCCAAGATGACATACACTAAAGGGTAGTGCAGTCAGAAAAAAAAGAAAAACAGAATGTGGGGGTAAGATAACGCCAATGAAGGAAAATTGGTGGAAGTGAGGTGCAAGTTTTCTTAGCGGCAAGTTGCAAGTTTTGAAAAGATTTTTCTTTATTTTATGTGAAAGTTTTGCAAAGAGTTTTTTTTTTGAAAACGGACTCGTGACACAGAAGTATCAACCACACATGCACAATCAGGCCTAGATCTAGGGTCGCCTAGGTCTGCTAGACAGCTCCTAACTAGGGCTAGAGATAGGACCTCAAACCGCCTCTTCACGGACAAGTACGGCCAGGTAAGTGGGAAGGAACCACCACTACAGTGGGCATAATTAATAACCACTAGCCTAGACACCGCAATGTCGGTTAGGATAAACGGCTGATGCCTACCCTAGTTCTTTTCCTATTGAGCTCGCTGGCCTTAGGTCTGAGTCTAATCTTTTTTAATTAATTGTGGTCGATGCAAAATGCTTTAGGTGTTTTCTGGGGTCCTGGGAAGGGTGATGAAATCCCCACCCAATCTAAGTTTGGTCAATTAGCCCCTTAGAATCCGGTTAAATTATGCAAAACAAATAAAATTTCACTTGCAATCAGAAATTTTTTTAGCGCGGCGCAAAGAAACCTGCAGAAGATCTGTTATCGAGAAGGGGGAGAAAGACTCTTTACGCAAAGAAATCCTGCAGAAAGTTTGTACAAAGAAATATATGGGAAGTTGCAGAGGAGAGAGAGAGAAATCAAACCAGAAAAATTTGGTGCGCTGACGTGGCACAGAGAGCGCGGAACCACGGCGGGAGGTCCAAAATGCGGCGGAAACGCGGTCTTCTGGTGGGATCGTGCTCTGGAAAAATTTCTGTGGTTCTGTACTTTCAATTCCTCTCTGTTCTTATGTACCAAATTTTGATTTGCCCCGCTGTAAAATTCCAAATCCTTGATTCTTCGCTGTTCCTGCAAGATCCAAAAGATACACCCTTCAAACAGATCAAATTTGATTATTTTTTTATTTTTTATTTTTTATATTTTCAGATTTTTATAATTTTTTAAAATTTATATCAACCCGAGAATTCACAAAAAGAAAGATTACGCCGTCCCCGGCAACGGCGCCATTTGATTATTGTCAAAACTTGTAATTACCGCAATCAGAAACGGCGTCGCTTCGCAGCTAGCCGGTGAGTACGGGTCGATCCACAGAGACGGGTAAATTCCTTTTATGTGTTTTAACGAGTTGATTCAATTTGTCGTTTTTGGTTGGTTTATAACAATCTAAAATACTGTATCTAATTAATCTAATTAAAAATCTTGCTAGGGTTAGGCTTAGGGGAAGTTTTGGAGATTAATGTTTTTTCATCACCGCTTTCAATGCCATCTTTTTTTTTTAGATCTATTAGATGTTAAGTTAATTATCAATAAAGTGGATACGAATCTTTTGGGAAGATGTTTTCTTCCTCTAGATTCGTATCCTTCCTTTGTTGATAATTACCTAACCCCCACGGAAAACGCGCGCAACCGGCCCTTTATACTACGGTTCATCGTTACCTCGATGGGTAAGATGCCGCAGGGAGCGGTTGTGCTCGTATGCGTGGAGTTCTAATTCATTAGGTTAAAGTGGCATTAAAAGGGGTGAGAGATCTCATCTCTCAACCCTTTCCCTAAGGCTAACCCTAACAAGCGAGGAGACTACTCGCTCATTAGGGGATGAGAAAACATTATAATTAAAAGAACATAAATAAAATACTTACTAGGTTGACGGCTCCCTCCAAACAAGAAGAACAGATCTGAAAATAACTCCCAGAAAGTCTGAATTTTATTGATTGAAAAGAGGCATACATTTTACAGATCTAAGATCACAATTTATAGGAAAATAGGAAACCTAGGGTTACAGACTCTCGCACTTGCGCAATTACAGATTTACCCACGTAAAATCCCAACACCCGCACCGACGCAACAGTACAGAAAATCTGCACCGACACGGGCCTTATATGGCCGCGGATCCGCGGCAAATGTTGGCTTGGGCCGCGGATCCGCGGCCCTTTGGTGGGCTGGGATCACCAAAATTCTGGGCTTTCTTCAGGGGTTCATTTTCTCTGTATTTTTATATGTATTTTCTCTGTTGGGCTTCTAGGTCTTCTCCAGATCTTCAGTGAAAACTTGTTCGTATCTTTTGACCGTTCACTTGACATTTTGGACCTTGTACTGTTCTTCGTCTAGGCTTGACTAGGATCTGTCTAATAGTTGGTCAAAAGTCGCTTTTTCTGTTGTTTTGTGTCTTTTTCACTGTATTTGCTCCAGAAACCTGTATCCTGTAATATGCAACAAACGTGCGTCAAGAGTACCTGTTTATTTATAAAAAGGATAAGAATAGGGGAATAATAAATGCAATATTATGGTCTGAACAGTCCTCCCTGTATATGTCCTAGCATCCACTACAATATACATCCTATGTATAGTTATGGCCTCTGGGGCATACATATAACTATCAAAAACTAGGGTTTAACCCTGCATAAAAAAAACAACTGAGATCGACTCACGTGTTCCCACGTGACCCCTTAAGACAAGTGCTTAGCACTTATAAAAGAAAAAGGCAATAAACCTAAAGACAGTTCCCATTTTGGGACGTCTCACATGATCCCACGTGACCCCCAATAGTGCTTAGCACCTAGAAAAGAACAGGAGGAAAAATCCAAGGGAGGCAGTGCCCAACTTAGGGGCGCCTCACGTGTTCACACGTAATGGCCACAAGATTTAAGTGTTTAACACCTATATGTATAGACAAGGATTCGAACCCAAGAGCACTACACCAATTTTTAGGTGCCTCACGTGCCACACGTAAGCGCTCTAAATTTTAGCGTTTAACATTACTTTAGACCTCAAGTGGGAGCACATGAGCGCTAAGCATTTAGCGGTGTTTAAAACTATGAGAGGCCAACTTTAGCCCAAATTAGCCAAGTCTCCCGAGGCCAAAATCTTTTGACCATCAATTAACCAAGCCCTCCTATATTCAGGTCTCCCCAAATCGACCTTAGTTCCAAAGATGGCCAATGATCCCCTTATATGGCATCTAAAATGATGTTAGTTCCACCATGATCTCTCCCTTCAATCTGGAGTTCGGTTCAAGGGTACATCTCTCCACACCTCTGATACATGTCGTTGTAATTCTTCAACTATGTCAGAGAGGTGGAGGGTTTCGACAACCAACAGCTCATGGATGCACTCTCAAACCCATGAGCATACCCCTGTGGACCGTAATGTCCTTAAACTAGCTGTGGACCGTAATGTCCTTATACTAGCTGTGGACCGTAATGTCCTTATACTAGCTGTGGACCACAACGTCCTTAAACTAAAATGATAGAGCCCAAATACTCTTTCGTTGGATCAAAAATGATCCCGTACCCCCGTTAAGTAGATATTAGTCCAATCTCGGATTAACGTATCTTTAACAAATATTTAAGTTGGTCTTAATCTCAAACAAGGTTAACGATCCTTAAATCAAACCAAACCCAAATCTAAGAAAATACGGATTTGGACTAATCCACGCCCTACGGGCGACAACACAAATTAGTCTCCGTATACAATCCATGGGCAACCAAAAAATAAAACAAACACACATGACACGAAGTGACCTTCTGGAGCAGGAGAAAGTGGTTACCACGATGCGGTAACGTAATTAACTGCAGGGGCTTACGCCTGCAGGGAAGAACGTCCCCACAATAAAAAAAACCCCTCACAACGAGAAGGAATCTGACGAAGTCTGCTACAACGGCCGCATCTGTCTATGTTAGTTATATGTATGCCCTAGAGGCCATTACTGTACATAGGATGTATATTGTAGTGGATGCTGGGACATATATAGGGAGGACTTTCTTGCTCGACATGATAGTATGCTATCTGGTTACTCTTTACCTTAACGTGTATACTGATTGTCTCTCTGTTACATGTTGGTAAAGCCCTTAGGATGTGTACTTGACTACCTGGACTATGATGCAGATCATACTAGTGGGGACATGGTAGTCCATAAGTACATCCTTCAAGGTCCTTGGTCGTGGGTGTATCGAGATGGGGCATCGATATACCAGAGTAGACTAGCGTATACCTTCTCGACGCATACAGATGGGCGATGGATGATCTCATATCCATTGGTGTTTGACATCAGAGATGATATACGGGTGCTCAGTGGAGACTGGGTACACTGGACGAACTCGAAACCCTAATCCGAAACCCTTCTCTGGATGGTATTATAATGAGGTCTATAACAGTTCGAGAAACTACTGGTAACACTTACCAGTAAATCTCAGCAACCCTGGCCAGGGATTTCCGGTTATAGCCAATCGAACACAGTGCAACATCAACTCCCTCTACCGGGAGAGACGAATCCCCTCCTATCGCTCATTGCCTCCATGCGATTCGGGACTGTACCCAAAAGCCACCGTTTTGCATGCCCTCCTGGACGTGGTAAGGTGGAAATCAAAGTACAGTGGGAATCACACAAGACTCTATGACGATCTCGGGTCTACAGACTAACCTCAACCAGTGTCACCAGAGAACTGCCATCTGACGTAAGATATAATACCATCAGTCTAAACCTTCGATACACGGTGCCATAAATCAACTTGGCATCTTCGGAGAGTTGGACAGATAAAACCAAATAGCATCTGCCCCCAAATGCAGGCAAGACATCTGTCTTCCCGGTTTTCGGCAGTGAACAAAAATATCTATGAATAATCCAAGAATTAAAGATCAGTCGTGGCTTCTCAATGCTTCTCCAAGCATCCAAAGTCATGACTCATTCTTCTTTTCTTTTTATTCATAAATGTTTATCATTATCTTTTCTCAAAATGTGATTCTCACACATCTCAGTTCTATGTATCATCAACCATGATACGATGTGCTTATATATATATATATAAATATATATATATATATATATGTATATATATATATGTATATATATATATACATATAAGTGAGTTATATATTAGTTAATATATATATATATATCAAATATATAAATATATATCAAATTATTAAATCAATACTTGATTCAATAATCCGGTTATATCATATATAACCCGGCTAATATTTAATATATATGTGTGTGTGTGTGTGTGTGTGTCAAATTATTAAATCAACACTTGATTCAATAATTCGGTTATATCACATACAACCGGCTAATATTTAATATTAGTTAATATATATGTATATAATATATATATATACCAAATTATTAAATCAACACTTGATTCAATAATCCGGTTATATCATATATAAACCGGCTAATATCAAATATATAAACATATATATATATATATATATATATCAAATTATTGAATCAACACTTGATTCAATAATCTGGTTATATCATATATAACCCGGCTGATATCAAATATCGCTAGATTAGAACACGGTATCATATACTCGTATTTAATCAAGCTCCCGCACATATCTCCGTACGTGCCCTACTTCATTTTGCTTGAGCTAGGAAACCTCTATGTGGGACTCTAAAGACTCACAATACGCCAGCAGTAGGTAATGATCACATCAGAAACCTACAAGCCATCAGCGGTACTAGCTGGACGCAACGGCTACCCAGGTATTGAACGAATAGAAGACCAACAAGCAAACTTATCCAAACTCCCGTAGAGCCTATAAGCAACACTTACCGTACAGTCCAGTCTCTTCGTCTGATATGTCGCATATCGAGTCTAGGGGTGGTAAACGTCAGACCCCAGTAACTCGATAAGTCATGTCGATGTGTGGCTTATAACCTTTCGAGAAACTACTGATAACACTTATCAGTAAATCTCATCAACTCTGGTCAGGGACTTGCTGTTATAGCCAATTAAGCATAGCGCAACATCAACTCCCAATACCGGAAAAGACGAAACCCTTCCTATCGCTCACTGCCTCCATGTGACTCGGGACTATACCCAAAAACCACCTGTTTGCACGACACCTTTGAGCCGTGGTAGGGAGGAAATCAAAGCATAGTGGGAACCACATAAGACACTATGACGATCTCGGGTCTACAGACTAACCTATGCAGGTGTCACCAGAGAACTGCTATCTGACGATAGGTATGGTACCATTTAGGAGTTCTCAGCGAGTCCTGTTTGGTGTACTCATTTTCTAATGAGCACATATATACAATCTTTGATGTCAAACACCAATGGTTATGGGATCAACCATCGCCCCATACAGGGTCAAGAAACGTACATACTAGTCTACTCTGGAATATCGATGCCTTGTGTCGATACTCCCTCGAATAGGAACTGTTAAGGATGTGCTTGTGGATTACACAAGCCCCACTAGTATGATTTGCATCATAGTCCTGGTAGTCAAGCCAATATCTTAAAGGCTTTATCAACATGTATCAATGAGATAGTAAATTAAAACAAGTGCACATGTTAAAATAAAGAGTAACTAGATAGCATACTATCATGTCGAGCAAGAAAACCCTCTATATATATGTTCAAGCATCCACTATAATATACAATAATGGCCTCTAGGGCATACATATTCCTAACAACTTCCATGAGAGTATTGTAGAACCGGGTGACGTATCCTTTGAAAGATTTCGTATCCTCGCTCTTGATGATGAACATGTAGTCAACCATCCTCTTCTACTGTCGGTTGCCGATGAAATGACCGAGGAACTGAGTAGCCAGCTCGTCAAAGGTTGAGATTGAATGCGAAGTCAGACCGCGGAACCAGTCTTGCCCGGCCCGGATGAGGGTGGTGGGGAAGGCTTGGCATTGAGCTACGTCTGAGTTGTCTTGGAACCCGCCGTAAACGCGTCCAAGTGGTCCTTTGGGTCGAACTTCACATCGAAGAGGGACACCTTAGGCGGTTTGTTCCGAAATGAGACCCGCTCACTCAGTAACTGCATCGTGAAGGGCCTCGTGAGAGAATCCGTGGAGTATTTTGTCGATTCATCGGGCAAAAGGGTGGCGATTTGCATGTCCTCGATCTTCTTCTTGAGGACCTCGATCCACTGCTGGTACCCTAAGGATTCTCCATAGTCAGAGTGACTGTTGTCTCTGCTTCGGGCCTGCGCGATGGAGCGGCTTCGGCTCTACTCTATCACATTCCTCGGATCCTCGAGGAAAACTCTTCGTGGCATGCCCCGTCGTCCGCCATATGCACGGCCTCGAAAAGTATAGTGGTGTCGGTCTTCCCTAGAGTTAGGTGACCTGACCAACATCGCCTCAGAAGGCAAAGGAGCGCGGCGAACGTTGAAGCAATAATTTAGTTGGTCCTGAGTCTTCGGCGTTGGACTGTCCGAGGCCCAACGAGTCATGAAATCATTCCTCGTATGGGGATCACGACTGCCAAAATCGGCACACCGACGTTCCGTGGTGTCGTGGTTGGCCCGAGCAAGGCCAAGAACCTGCACACGTCCTTCTGTCGCCTCATGCATGCCGCTGTTCTAGAGGGCAGGGATGGCGGTTTGTCGAGCATGGCCGATAGTTTGGACACGAGCGAGCGCGTGCACCATCACTGTCAGTCGGTCGATCCATGCCGATAAGGCTTCGACGATGTTAAGAGGAGGAGTAAAATCGTCCCCGCCTCCGTTGCGGAGGACGGGATGGCTCGTGCTAGGGTATTCCTTACGATGATCGCTAGCCATCGAATCGAAGGTGGAAGATCAACTTTTTGGGTGGAAAATGTTGTTTCCCACAGACGGCGCGAACTGATGGAGGTCAGGATCTCATTTAGGTGTTGTCCTCCGTCGATCTTGTGGCTAGCGAGGCTGAGCGGTTGAGATTTGTGATGAAGGTTGGGTGTGGATCTCAGTGGGTTGTTGTTGACACCGGGTTATCTGTAAAGGAAGTCCCGGGATGAGAAACCACCGTATGACCCTCCGACGATCAAGTAAGTACCGAGAAATGATTGGGCAGAGTAGCGATGTATTGGATTGAGTTCAAGTTACCTGAATCGTCTGGAGGAGGGGTTTATATAGGGGTCACATTGGAGCAAACCAATACGAGATTCTCGTCGTCTGTTATGCCCCGGCGTTACGCTCGCGTTGATAGCGGGATACGCCCATTAATGATGAGATACGCTCATTAATAGCGAGATACGTTAGCATGGGATGCGTATAACAACCCTAAACTTTATGTACATAATTTTTCAAAAATACAGAAAGGAGCACATAAGCCTGAGCACAAGTTATAAATTTAATTTGCTTTTGAACAGCAAGAAAGGACTTGTAGCTCATTGGTAAAGCCTTGCACTGTAGCCCCTGTGATCGAACCCCCCAGCCACATATTTTTTGTTGATTTTATTTTAAACTTTTAGAATCTCAAAAGTTTGCACGTGCAAAACACGTAAAATGAAAATTCACAACAAAATCAAACATATGCACTGAGGTATATGAGACGACATGGACACGTGGCATCAATCCCAACCCCAACCCACCGGATTTGACCGGTGAGATGTTGCTTAGGGCCGGTGCCACTGCCCCCCTCCCCCGTGGCAAATGCTCCTAAATTTTCACCCCTAACCCCTTGGCCTCCCTCCACTACCCCCATGTTGTTTGAATTCTCTGTAATTATCCAAAGAGTGATAATTCCTCTCTTAAATCCATTTTAATGCACATTTTAATTCCATTCTTCATTACCCTAAACCCTAATTCTATCCTATCAATACCCCCTACACCAAAGGCATCTCCATTCTGAAAATTATCACAAAAACTCTCTAAAATTTCCAAGTCCAAAGTTGTACAAGTGGAGTTAGCAAAGGTCGAAATTCCGGCGACGTTTCAGGAAGAATCCGGTGACGAAACGACTTCTCGACGAACCCAAAATCTCCCTCTATCTCTTCCAACCTGTAAGTCCCCTCTCCCCTTCTCAATCTCTACTCTAAAACTTTCACTTTTCAAAACTCGTCGGAAGCGGAGTTATCCCGACTTCCGACTCTCTTTTCTTTACAAACTCAAATTTTTCTTAAACAAATTACCATCTCTTCTTATATTATTTAACAAACATAAAACAACATTCACAATAAGTTTCAATTCAAAATAATATGTATTGCAACTTCTATTTCATTTTTACGGTAAAATACCATTATGTTTACATACGACATTGCTTATTCATTTTGATCATATTACCTTTAGAAAATTCACGAGGTAATGACCTACCTCATCACAACACACATTCTTGACATAGCACGATGACTTTTAGAACATTAGTTTGTAGGAAAATACGAGCTTACATTTAAATACCATAAATATTCAAAAACCGTTTTCTTTAAAAGTGTATTATTTAATTCCTTATAAATGCGCCTCTACAACCCATTTGGGGGAACCCTGATCGGGATGGTGCGGGTTATCGCACATTCTCGGGCCTATTAGAACGAGATGCAGACCTCCTCACGGAGCATCCGATCTCGATGGAATTTTTAATGCAATTTTTAAGAAAAATGTGATTTCTATTTAATAAATAAGTTCTATTATATATATATATATATATATATATATATATATAATCAAAATATCTACTTTAAGTATACAATATATATTGCATGTTTTCTAAATCAAATGAATCACAAATTTCATGAAACTACCATTACAAATCAATACAATTCCAATATTACACTAAAATACAATATATAATAAAATCTAAGTTATATCCACTAGAATATTTCACTTTATAAAAATTACAATTATGAAAACCCTAAAGATGATAATTAAATACTTGAGGTGTATTTTGAAAATATATCAAAACTATTTTTCATAAAACCCCCTCAAGTTATATTAATTTACAATAAAGACCCTAGCAAATATAGGTTTAAGCGGGACCAGTTCTCTTGAGCCTCAGGGAGCCGGAGAAATTGGGTGCTTGCCTATCTAAGGTAGACAATATAAAAACGGTGTTATCAATACGGTAATTGTCTTGGAAAAAGACACAAATCATGTCGTCCATGTGCAGTAGTCACTGATAACATCAAAACTAATTCAGGACTTCAATTCGTTGTAAAGTGTCTGACTCAGACAGAGTCTCGGTCTAATATGAAACCAATCTGACTTGAATAAATTCAAGTATAACTCCATTTCAATATGAATCCATGAATACTAGAATTCAATCTATATTAACATGACTCGACCGAACCGAACCATGGATATACTCTGTTTACATAACTATCCATTTATATCCATTCCGTTTACATGATATCATGGTTTCGGAAATTCGTATACAACCAATCATTACATTACATCAATATAATAAGACATTACGGGGTTTTAAAGGGGTAGACTGGCACAGAATGTGTTAAAAGTTGCACGAGATGGTCATTAAAAGACATATCTATACATCCATTGTCGTTGTTCCGTGGTTTTATCGACGGACCCTTGTACTACGGGTTACCAAAGTCTACGGTATAAGTTGAACTCCTCTCGTATACACTGGCATATTTTGTACCAAGTTACAAACAACTGCGTTAACATTATAATCAAACATTACTAGTTATACTCTCTTATCTGTCTACTCTATTTCTATCTCTCTTTGGGACTTACCGAGCGATTGTTCGCTGATGACATTTCTTCTCTCTTCTTTCTTTGGAATGTTGTCAGGAGGACCCGACTCTGGGGATTTCGAGACCATCCAGGAGCACTTGGATCAGACCACTGAGCAGCATGACCACTAGGCTTTACTTGTACTTACTTTACTTTCATGTTCATGCCATTTAGGCATTGCTTTCCATTCCTGTATTTACATTTTCAGTTGTACTTGTAAAGAAATATTTAATAAATAAAAGTTGTTGTTCGATTACATCTCTTGCCATTTTCTTGTGTACATTCATTATATTGCTTAGTTACGCTTAGCGTGTTTACTTATGAGTAAATACGTAGCAGGCCCAGTCACGCCTCCTTACCCATACACCGGGAAGCGAGGCGTGACAGCTTTTGTTAGCGGCCCATAAAGGTCGGTTCTGCATGGAACCCTACCATGCAGGTCGGTTCTGCATGGACATACGGATCAATTCTGCATGAATTCCTAAGCAATATAACACAAGAATCAGCAACTAAAAACATTCTTTACATTTCATATTCCTTGAATCTTACAATTTCATATTCTTTGAATCTATCCTAACCCTATTTTTTCTTTTAAGGTTATACATTCTTCAAACAATACCAACACCAACTTCAACAACACACCACCATCTCTACCGCTTACGCCTACCGTTGTTGCTCCGATCAATGAGCAGACGGTACTGATTGAGGCAATCCAGAGCCTCCTAGAAGGACAGCGGTGGCAGACTGCTTGTCACGACCCGAAATATTAGCTCGTGGCCAGCACTTGAATCACGCGAAGTTTAAAGGCGTAACGGAATTCAAGTAAGCTGAAACCCAGAAATCTAAACCTTTTAAGAAAATAAAGGAGGTGAAATTTTGAAATAAAGGTATAATGAAATTAGGTTTTCTTAATGCATAGAAAAGGAACATGAATGATGCAAGTGAAATTACTAGTTTGAAAACATGTTTCGTCCTTTTTGAAAATTTTGGCAGCACCTCCTTTGTATATTTTGATCCAAAACCACAAATACATAATAAGAATAAAAGCATTCCCAAGCGGGAGCTAGCTCTTCGCCAAACGGCGGATCGCATCCATGCAATATAGCATAAATAAGTATACGACGCCCAACGGCGAAGTTCACCACAAAGAGATAAAGAAATAAGCAAGATATAACCCCAAAAGTGAATATAAAACCCATCGCTCAAATCTCGCAACTACAAGTCTCACTAAGTCTCATCACTTATACACATTACAACTTTTGATTGATTGATGGAGTTAACTAGATACAATATGAAATATAATACAAGAGTGGGTACGATACAAGTGTCCCACCTACCACTGCAAAACACCCAAATGAAGCTGTGTGCCAGCGATGCCGCTACTAATCCAAGCGGTCAACATGCAAGAACTGTGGCACAACGGGGGTGAGTTGCCAACTCGTGAATAGAAATATATCTACAAGTATAAATCGAATAAACAACGACTCCTAGGTCAACTATATCATAAAGGTAAAGTTATGATATCAAGGGTGACCGGGTCTGTATATGTGCCAACAAGGTAGTCAATACCTATATGCATGTGGATAACATCCAACAGTACTAATCAATGCATGTATATGGATCTCGTCCAACCAAAATCAATGTCTGCACGCACGTAAATATCATGAAGGGGTGTGCATGGAAGTATGAGAATATAAATCACCGGTGTCCCTCCCGACACATCAAAATCATGGAACCTGAGTGCCTAGCATCGACACTCGAAAACATCATGAAAACCGTGCCCAGCATCGGCACGTAAATCCTCATATATCGGGCTCCGTCAGTCCGGATCGGCCTACGGGCTCCGTCTGCAGAATCGTCCCTCGGCCCCAGCAGTACGGGTCATCCCGTATCCATCTATCGACTATGGTCAGTATCCTCCGGATAACCGCCAGGTCCAACCAATCACCAGTAGGTAGTGGTCCCTCTGCCAGGCTCACCGTCTAGCTACACGGCAGATCCGTTCTCGCCCCGGGATACCATACCGGGTCCACCATGTATCCACAATCGACCTCATCCGCCTCCTCGAATCGGGTTTCACATGTCGCTCTCAGAACCGATAAAACACATGGTGGACGCACTGAAATATCATATCAAGAGAAACCGGGTTTTTAAAACAACACATAATCTCTTTTAAAATATCCACGGTTCTCAAATCCAGAAATCTCATGAAAACGGCATATCTCAATGCGTACAATAATAGAGCATGATGTATGCGACATATAATAGAAATGTAAGCATATCGTGTATCATGCAACTCGGAATAGTGATATGACATATTAAGGGAAAACCGCTCTTTTAAAATTATTCCAGTTTTTAAAATATAACATGTGGTTCCCAATTTTTCAATAAAACCAGTTATCTATGTAGGTACAATATGTATATGCGCAAGTATAGATGTACCAATGTATGGGTGCACAAATATGAATATACAATGTGTATATCCGCAAGTATGAATGTATCAATGTAAATGTGCAAGCAGGTTATGCGAAGAGTCACATCATGATGCAGCAATCCTATTGTGTAGTGACATGGCAATTATCGATGATGAAGTGTGTGAGCCGGCAAATCTGTGTACGTGTAACATATGCATCATCGATAATGGTGCAAGTGTACTAGCACATGTATAAGCAATGCAATGGAATAATATGAATGCAGCATAAGGTAAATCATATGCAAATGCTGACGGGTATACGTATCTAATATGACCAAGTCTGGGAATCTATCAATCGGCATCCAGCCTAACAACATCGCGTATGGTATAATCCATCGTACGGCAACCTCTAGTCAAGGGTAAGGAGCAATCATCAAGTCAAACCCATCACGCACGGAAAATCATCGTACGGCGGCATTAAGCTAATAGGGATCCTATCATCCTATAAGACAAATGAGGGTACGGCTTAATATCACATACGGCCTATCATCCATGATTCAAAACATTCTATATATATATACCTATGTCCCAGTTCACGTCCGCAATAATCTCATATCAGGGGACCGACAGGGTATAAATCATCTCGATCGACTCGCATCCGTATACCATCATATCATCATATCATCCTATCATCATCTCATCGTAATAGTCTTATATCCTTCATCGCATTTACATCACCTATCAAATCGAATTGCATAAACATTCTATCACTATAAGTATAAGTATCTAATCTAACATACACACCTGAACCATACAATCGGATTTTTAAAGAAGCGAATCGTAGTTTTGAAAATAGGGGTTACGGTGTTTTTAAGAAAATGATATCATTTGAAAATCCGTAACATCCCTCAAGGTATATATTTAAAAGGTACATACGATTCTTCGGTTTAGAAAAAGGTATGGTTCGGATGACGCATCTACATCGACTATCCATTCCTACAGTACCCTAAACGGTAATATCGCTAAACGTCATCCTATGATGGTAGTAACATATCACTTATAACTACCCTCTAGTTTCTAATACAGTATCACTAACTATCTCATTCTAACCCTAGTTACCTAATCTAGGTTTCCTAACCATATTCTATAAATCGGTTTTCCACCAAAAGTTTGCGGGGGTGCTATATGCCATCCACCCGACTTTCCCGGTAGATATAGATCTACTCACCGTAGTCTTCGCTTGCCGAAGTCGATGACGCCATGCTCCGTCGCTCCGAAATCCATGCAAAGGTACCTACAATAACAACACACATCGTAACGCTATTAAAATCAAGTTCTGAAATCCAAAACGGCACGCGCCTTGCTGGTAGGTTAAAACCTATAGCATACGCGTACAAAATCAACCAAACAACCCTTGTTGTCGATGTACAAACATGCGACAACCAAATACAAATCCAAATATCGAAACTAAACATTTCAAAATACGGAAACATAGCCAAAAACCACACTAAAGTGCTCCAGATTTTGATTCAGGCCAAAAGGAGTTGCACAAACAAGTCTAGGGTGTTGTATATGATGTATTTGAGCTAGTGGACCAACCCCGACACCCCATGTCACCATGTGGCCGGCTACATAATCAAAAAAACCGGCCTCCTCTGGTCCCCCCGCTCAGGTTGGGTCCGTCTCGTCAAGGTGGACTACTAATACCCTAATTTGGCCCCTAGAGTTGTTTGCTACTCTCAAAAATCCCCCGGGTTGCTCCAGATTTCCCTGCACACCCAAATTTCTCACAAACCGACATGAAATAAATTCCCAAATCCATATTTTGGTTTCCCATAGTAGATCCCAGGTCCTGCACAGCCACAAGAGTTCACTAAAACCATCTTTAACCCTAAACCTTCTCTAAGGGTTTCTATCTCCACCACCACCCAACCAATCCAACTTCTAATTTATCTAAAACACAAGAAAACTAAAACTAACTAAGGGGAA
The DNA here is from genome assembly GCA_030015575.1 of Agapanthus africanus. Taxonomy (NCBI): domain Eukaryota; kingdom Viridiplantae; phylum Streptophyta; class Magnoliopsida; order Asparagales; family Amaryllidaceae; genus Agapanthus; species Agapanthus africanus. Next base: position 464,754,777 of record CM057343.1, read on the forward strand.
ATGATTATACCTCATGGATGAACTCAAGAGAACCCTAGTAGTCCCAATGTTTCCAAAATCCCACTTTGCTTGGTTCAATGCGAAGAGCATGAAGAGGGGATCGTTTTTTGTGAAAGGGGTATATGGTTTGGATGGAGTTTTGGAGATGGATTTGTGGTTTCAAGGTGGAGGGAGATGAGGGTGAGGGAGATGAAGAAGAACATGAAAATGGAGGAGGAAAGGGCTCATGGCAGCAGCCCCCCCCCCTCTCTTTCACTCAAGTATTCTCACTCTCTCTCTCACAAAAGTACACCTCCCCTTAATCATTATGTCCCCTTTTGACTTTTCTTTTTCTCATTTCTTTTTCTCACCAAAATGAACACATACACCCACATAAAACCATAAATGAAATAAAATGTAACCAAATGAAATATGTCACGGTGCACTAACCATGAAAAGCTGTAGAAATGCGGATTTGGCTTAATCGCGATTAGCAGTGCACTGATCGGGTTTTTATCGAAACTGCGTATAATAAATTTTAAAAATGCCAAATCCTTTAATTATATTATTAAATGAATAAATCATTTTAATTTTCATTTATTTCACAATTATTGGTATATATTTATACCCTTTTTCGAAAACCCCAATTTCGCAAATCGGGCGGTTTTCGGGAAAAATATTATTTTAATATTAAATTCGAAAAATAATATTTTATATTTTCTGAAATGTTACAATCTTCCCCCCTTAAATAAATTCGGTCCTCGAATTTAAATTTAAACTCCCAAAATCTAAAACATTTCAATAATCAGCTCAAATCAACGGGGCTCCGAAATCATGGAAAACGCAGGAATAACGCAACGCGTCAAGTGCGCATGAAAATGAGTATAAAACTCAAAACCGAACTCCGTCAAGCGTCACGCAAATCATCGGATTTGCACGCATATCCTCGGAGTTACAATAGAGATGCAGACATCGCAATCCACTACTGAAATCCAATATACACTAGTCAAATCGTATAATACGTGTATAGTACGCATCTTTGAAAACTCCAAAATCTGAATAAAATACATGCAAAATCTTTTCTAAATTGCCGCGGGAATGCGTAACTCACGGCATAACTGACGGACGCTCATTTTAAAATAATAATATATGTCCATATATGTTTTCTTAAATACACGTTCCGTCGTTTTCAAAATATCCCAAAAGGTCTTCCTTTAAAAATGTTCGTATCGCTCACGGACACGTAGGAAAATAGCGAGCTATAGCTCCTCTTGAAAACCCTTTTGGTAATCTTTTAATGCATACAAGTACTCAGGTACTGCCCTCGGATCAGTCCTGTTTGGCTACTACACAATATAGTGCCTAACAAGAGAACAAAATGCTCAAAAGCAAAATCAGTCTCAAAAGGCGTATCCCATAATCACATGCGTCTGGTGCGCATGGAAACCAAATCCAAATACAGGTGTCACAATACGCACAAGGGAAAACTAAGTGGAATGGGTGTGCACAAAAGTATCTGTCCAGTGCAACGGGTGTGCACGACAACAATATCAGGTGCATCTGATATGCACAAGAATCCCGATTTAGTGCATCTGGTGTGCACCAAAACCGCATCTCATATCATGCACCCAACATGCACAAAAATCCAAATCAGTGCATATGTCCCGTACGAATGAAATCGCATCCAATATGCACGGAAGAAATCTAAATCAAGAGCCTCCAACATGCACGAGTAAAATCTCACTCAAGTGCATCCGATGCGCACAAAATCCAAAATCAAGCGCCTAATATGCGCAAATCCAACCAAAATGCGTCGGGTCCGTAAAAGCATATAGTGCAGTAACATGCACGAAAACGAACGGCAAGTGCCAACGCACACGAAAATACAAATCTGGTAAAACGAATGCTCAAGGATATAAATCGGGTGTAACCAAGGTACGGGGTATAAATCCAGTGCGACAACGCATAAATACCCGTCCGGTGCCACAAATGCAAGAATGCAATCTAGTGCAGCAAACGCACGAAATACAAATCTGGTGCGATAATTGCACGAAATGAAAACCCAGTGCAACAAGTGCATGAAGTGCAAATCTGGGGCATCCAGTGCACAAAATACAAATACAGTGCATCCAGTGCACGAAATACAAATACAGTGCATCATGTGGACGAAATACCGATCAATAACTCAAATGCATAAACAGCAACACCGAGTACACCAAGGTGTATAAAATCGTAAACGTGTGCAACTGCGTGCACAAAACGCATATCAATGCACTACAAGCATATATAAGCTATACCGAGTGCAAAATCAAATCGAGTGCGTACCACACTCACAAAATCGAATCAACTGTATTAAATCCAAGAAATCATAAACACATGCTACGAAGGTACAAAATTAACATCAAATGCAATAGATATGCACAATTCGCAAGTCAACACAACGGTGTATAAAATATATATATCAGGTGCGATAACTATGCACAAAAATCAATATCAATAGGTGCAGCCATGGTGCACAAAATCAATATCTGGAAACTCGTCATCAAATTCAAATCCAAGCGATATAAGCGTGATACTCGGATCACAAACGCAAATCGCAACAAAGGACATCGAGTGTAACACCCGAGACCAATAATACTATTCATATTTCTAGTTGAGTGTCATATATTGCTCATTTCCAATTATCCTGATTTTCTGGTGTTTATTGCTAAATTTTAACCGGCTAAGTCATTTTGGCACATAACAAATTTTAACTCCTAAAATGAAATTTAAAATATCCATGTTGGCCTACTCGTCCCCACTAGTCGCGTGGTAGCGTCCGCGTGTCGAGATTCTGTCCCGTTCGGCTAAACGGGCAAACTTGGACGACTACGCGCGCGTGCGAGTGTCCGACTTGGGGGCATGCATTTTAATCATTAAACACCTCTTTTCAAAATTTGGAAACCGCTTAAAATCCTATAATTTGAATTTGGAACATTTGGGCGCAACCCGGGCTCGATTTGGAAATGTTTCATTTCGCGCCAAAAAGGCCCATTTTAATTTAATATCTTAAAACCATATATATACGAATATATTTTCCCTTAACAGTTAAATCATTTAAACCCTTAAAAATCCTTTCCAAATCTCTACTTTAAAGATTCCCTCTCGCTGGGCAGCCAATCACGAGCTCCCAATCTAACTCGTAGGCCCCCTTTCCCTTTCTCTCTCTCTCTCTCACTCTAAATCCCATCTCTCTCTCTCTCCAATCTCTCTCTCTCTTCCTCTATTTATCTTCTCCTCATGCAGCCGCCTCCCCTCTCCCCATCGATCACGAGAAAACCCAGCGAACCCCAAACCCTAGCCCTCGTACTCGCGCTGTCGACCTCCCCGCGACCTCGCCGTCGCCGCCCGCGCCACCACGAGCCCAGCCGCACCCTCTTCCTCCTTCCTTCGCCGCTTCCCATGCCTGCACCCAACCCCGACGACGCCACCAACCACCGCAGACCTCGCCGTCGACGCCGCCTCCCGTCGCCGACGACTCCCGCGACTCCCTCTCCTCCTCCTCGTCGCAACCTCGTTGTCGCCTTCCCTCTCCCCTCGTTGGACCACCACCAACCGAGACCATAACCCCATCACCTACCCTCTGCAGTTCGCCGGAAAACGCGCCGACGATCCTCGCCGTCGTCACCAGAGCCACCTCCTTCTCCCCTCGACCACCAGAGCAGGCCAGCATCTCCTTTACTCTCAGCACCATCGGTTTCAGCGAAGTCCAGCCACCTCGAACCCTTGCCGCGCACTGTTCATCGCCGCCGGCGCCCCATCGCCGTCGAGCCATCGTGGTTGCACCCTGTTTCTTCCCTGTAAGCATCCCTTATCTTTCCTTTAGGGCTAATCCCCCCCGCTGGTCGTTATTTGCGTGTATCGTATCATTGTTGCTAACCTCGTTGCCAATGACTTTTGCCGGAATCCGACCGTGCCGTCTTTTGAACCCGATGCTCCAGCGAGGTACCCTGGTCCGTGTGATCCCGCTGTTCGCTGTTGGGACTCGATCCGTAGTCCGTGCACCCATCTCGTGTTTTCTGCCGACTTTGCATCCGTGCTTTCCGGTTTGCGAAACCGTCGAGGCAAGTATCTGAATACTTGCTTTAACATGCTAGCATACGAGATCTAGTCTTGCCATGCAGTTGAATATCATACTATATAATACTACAACTTAATGATGGTAATTGATATTAGATTATAAGTTAGAATTGACAGTTGCTGTTATCTTTAACATGGGATCGTTATAATAGTTTCTCGTAATTAATCGACCCACTATCAATCCATATTTCAACTAAATAAAACAATTGGATCATATCTGCTTTAATTGTTAAATCAGTCACGAGACAATTATTATACTTAGTGTAAATTCATGTAGCTTCATTACTTTATGATTGTGGATATTGCTTCACCTTGTGGCTATTGCACCCCAAAGGTGCTTGAACCTGTTAATAAGAGAATACAAAACATCATTGCGTTTACATGGAATAATATGATTATTTACTGCTTCCTGCTGCTGTTCATTATTTGATTGTATACCTGTTTTGAGCACATACTCGATTGCACTACATATTGGCCTGACCCTGCTACACATGACATATACATACATACCGACTCATCCCGTTGTACCATGACATGACTTGTTTCATGATCTCATGCCTAATGCCGACAAACCCGACCATCCCTGCTGTCTATCCAGACGGACCTACTTTTACCGGATTTTCTGTTGGCATTAGTCCTTGACTACTGAATTACCTGACCTGACATACATAGCTTGGGGGTATGGGAAAATCAAAGGTGAAACCGACTTGTAACTCAACAGTTCGATACATGTTCTGATCAGTCTTACGGGCTTGGCCAGCCCCGGAGTGTTGATGCTGACATCACTCGCCCATCCTACTACCTTTTACTGCTTAGCGGCACGTCTCGGATTCAGCCCCGAGGGCTTTGACCGTGGTCCCGGGCACGCACGGGATACTATTGAGTTACATCGACGATTCATCAATTGATTTCAAAGACTATAGAGTAGAAACCTGATAGGACAGTTCAGTCACCATTGCACATTACCCTGCTCTGTTTTCTTAGTACTGCTTCATTCATGTTCATATTTGCATTGCTTATTACCATGTTTATATTTTATACTTGATGTCTTGACGCGCTGACGTCTGGGTTTTGCATGGCCCAGATTCCGTACCACTGTCGACGACCGAGCAGGAGTACTTCAGCCAGCAGGCTGAACTGTGAGTTCCTTAGGGTTTAGTTTATTTATTTCATTTCATTTCCAGATGTGAGCCCGCATTATGGGACGTACTGTTTATTCATTGTATTGGATCATTAGCTTCCGCACTTATTGTTTATTGATTCTTGTTATTATGGATTTGGACATGTATTAGATTAGCTTATTATCTTGTTCTTGATATCCTTACAACCGTAATGTGACTGTGGATGGATACTTCCTACCCACAGGTAGCATGGTTGGCTATGTCACGTGCTCAATCTTGCGTACTCTGGGAAGCGGGGCGTGACATGGTTCTTTTGGTATCAGAGCCATAGGTTAATTGGGTTGATTCTTTGTAGTTGGGTATTGCACCCGATACGCGAATCAGAATACCCGTGATTAGGAAACATGTCCTGCCATCTTGGCCGTTTTACCATTCTTGAATCACATTCTTCCGGATTATATCTTTTACGACGTGCAAACTTACTTTGCATGTCTACTCGGAAACTTGATTTCTTGTTATCTCTAGGTCTTAGGCGACTTGGGTGGAGTTAAGTAATTGCGGCTATGATACCGCGGCATAGCTACAATGCAGCACTCTATTTAAGTATCTTGGAGTTCTAGCCTTGATTTATATATTGAATCTATCATGCTAATGTCATTTGTTTTGATTTCAGGACTATGGCAGATAAGAATTTCAAGACGTATCAGAGGCGTGTGGATGAAGCCGCCATGTTAGGAGTGATACGCGGGATGTTGGAAAATCAGAAGAGGCAAACTGAGCTGATCCAGCAGCAAGCAGATTCATTTCAGGAGGGTTTGCAGGCTATTCAGCAGTCTGTAAACACCGCTGTAGCGAAGCCAGTCGACCGAGTAGGGACCGTGGCAGATTTCAGACGGTTGGGTCCTACTACCTTCACTGGCTTGGAGGAGCCGTTGCCAGCCGAGCAGTGGCTAGTAGACACGGAGAATTTACTGATTGCGGCACAGATCCCAGAAGACAAGAGAGTTGATGTGGTACGCATTCAGCTGGTGGATTACGCCCGAGAGTGGTGGCTTGTGGAGGAGACCCGCTTGTCCAAGCCAATCAGTTGGGCGGATTTCTCTAAAAGTTTCTTGGAAAAGTTCTTCCCGCGGACTGCACGGGAGGAAATGGAGGAGAAATTTATCGGGCCGAGACAAAATGGGGCAGCTGTGGATGTACATGCAGCGGAATGGACAAGACTCAGCCGTTTCGCTGGACCCTTAGTCGCCAAGGAGGCAGACAGGGCGCGAAGGTTCTTGCGCAGTTTGGATGTGGAAATCCAGAGGCAGATTGTCTCCCTGGGTTTGACCACTTTCTCACAGGTTCTTACAGCAGCCAGAGAGCGGCAGAGTTTATCAGGATCGAAAGGGAACCTTCATCAGACAGCAGTTGCGGCCAGGAAGCCTGCATTTGTACCTAACCGAGACCATGGGCGCAGAGGTATTCCAGTGGACCGTCGAGGTGTAGCGCCAATGAAGAAGCCTGTGATCGTTGATCGAAGGAAGAGCGTGACTTATGATTACTGCCGATTACCTGGGCACGTGCAGAAGGAGTGTCGAAGGAGACTAGGACTTTGTCTGGTTTGTGGAGCAGCCGATCACGCAGTGGGTGCTTGTCCGTCGAAGCTTCGCACGAGAGATGATATACAGAAGCCTCCACAGAGACCGTTCCAAGGGCAGAAACAGCTGACACAAGGACCCAAGCAGGCTCGAGCTTTCACGTTGACAGCTGAGGAAGCCAAGGCATCAGGAGAAGTAGTTTCAGGTACTGTACTCGTTCGTGGTTTTCCCGCATTGGCATTATTTGATTCCGGAGCATCCCACTGTTTTATGTCATCCAAATTTATAACTACACACTCGATCACCTGCACGACCCTGTCTAGTTTCTGGGACATACACACTGGGAATGGGAAAATCATAGCTAGTAAGGAATGTAAAGATTGTACGGTTGTTGTGTGCGGACGGGAGCTTTTTGCAGATTTCTTGGTGATTGATACGGGCAGTTATGAAGTAGTCTTGGGAATGGATTTTCTTGGCACTTTCCACGCACACATTGATTGTAGGGCAAGGAAAGTAATTTTCCAGGTTCCCGGACACCCTGAGTTTATTTTCATTGGAGGAAGCAGTTCTGTCGGGCCGGTCGAGTTTAGGGCTAGGCCGACGAACAATGTTCTTGCGGCTATGGTAGTGGATAGTAATGAAGAGCCGGCAGTTGTCCGCGACTTTATGGATGTGTTTGAAGATATTTCGGGCTTACCGCCGAAGCGAGATGTGGAGTTTGCGATTGACCTTATTCCTGGTGCAGCGCCAGTATCAAAATCTTATTATCCGATGGCACCGGTGGAATTGGAAGAAGTTAAGAAACAAGTTGGTGAATTACTCGAGAAGGGATGGATTCGAAGCAGCAGCTCACCGTGGGGAGCTCCAGTTCTTTTAGTAAAGAAGAAGGATGGCACGAGAAGGATGTGCATTGATTACCGAGAATTGAACCGGGTGACTATTAAGAACGAGTACCCGATCCCTCGCATTGGAGAACTTTTTGAGCAGCTTAGTGGCGCGAGGGTATTCTCGAAATTGGACTTGCGGTCAGGATATCATCAGGTCCAAGTGAAAGCAGAAGACATTTGCAAGACGGCGTTTCGAACTCGATATGGACATTTCGAGTATCTAGTGATGCCCTTCGGAGTGACTAATGCGCCAGCAATATTTATGGATTTGATGAACAGGATCTTTTCTCCGTTCTTGGACCAGTTTATTGTGGTATTCATTGACGATATTCTGGTGTACTCGAAGAGTCCGGAGGAGCATGCTGAGCATTTAAGGATCACACTGCAGACGCTGAGACAAGAGAAGTTATTTGCGAAGATGAGTAAGTGTGAATTCTGGCTGGAAGAAGTGAAGTTTCTGGGGCATGTTGTGTCGGGCAATGGAATCGCCGTTGATCCCGAAAAGATTACAGCAGTTCGAGATTGGCCTATTCCAAAGAATGTTGCGGAGATAAGAAGTTTTCTTGGACTCGCCGGTTACTACAGAAGATTTGTGGAGAATTTCGCGCGTTTAGCTGAGCCGTTAACCAAGCTTACGCGTAAGGAGGTACCGTTTGTTTGGACGGATGGATGTGCATTGGCCTTCGAGACGTTGAAGCAGAAGTTGATAACCGCCCCTATCCTAACCGTACCGGATGATTCAGGAGGACTGGTGATTCACAGCGACGCATCTGGAAAAGGATTGGGATGTGTTTTGATGCAGAATGGGAAAGTCGTCGCTTACGCATCGAGACAGCTGAAGACTCATGAGAAGAACTATCCGACTCATGACTTAGAGCTTGCAGCCGTGATCTTCGCCCTGAAGATTTAGAGACACTACCTTTTGGGCGAGAGAGTCGAAGTCTTTACAGATCACAAGAGTTTAAAGTATGTGTTCACTCAGAAGGAGTTGAACATGAGGCAACGCAGATGGTTGGAGCTGATGGCCGACTATGACCTTGACCTTAAGTACCATCCGGGAAAAGTCAACGTCGTGTCGGATGCGCTGAGTCGGTTACCAGCAATTCAGATATTAACTGCACAGAGAGAGATCATTGCGGATTTTCGGAGATTTGACTTGGAGGTTGTGCTACCACATGCTACAGGACAGTTGATGCAGTTGCAAGTACAGTCGTCCTTAGTTGAGAAGATTAAAGCGGCACAATCGCAGGATCCTAGACTGCAAAAGTTTCGAGAGAAGATTGGAGCCGGACTATGAACCGATTTACTGATCCATGAAGACGGTTCGTTGAGATATGGTAGCCGTGTGTGTGTGCCAAAAGGAGATGTGCGTGAAGAGCTTATGAGGGAGGCACACAGTTCAGCTTACTCTGTACATCCAGGAGGGACAAAGATGTACCGAGATATTCGACAGCATTTCTGGTGGGAAGGTATGAAACGGGAAATTGCTCGCTTCGTGGCTAAGTGCTTGGTGTGTCAGCAAGTCAAGGCTGAACACCAAAGGGTTGCTGGTTTGTTGCAACCACTTCCGATTCCTCAGTGGAAGTGGGAACATATAACCATGGATTTCGTGACGGCTTTACCGCGGAGTCCAAAGGGCAACAATGCAGTATGGGTGATTGTCGATCGGTTGACCAAGGCAGCTCACTTTATTCCGTTTTGGGTTGGTCAATCGACAGAGACTTTGGCAGAGCGGTATATGCAGGAGATTGTCAGATTGCATGGAGTACCGGTAAGCATCGTGTCCGACCGGGACACTCGGTTCTTGTCGCACTTTTGGAGGAGTTTACAAGAAAGTTTGGGGACTCGATTGAAGTTTAGCACAGCTTATCATTCTCAAACTGATGGACAATCGGAGAGAACGATCCAGACCCTTGAAGATATGTTGAAGGCTTGCATGTTAGACTTCAAGGGTTCATGGGAGGATCATCTACACCTGGTGGAGTTTTCGTACAACAATAGCTTCCAAGCGACAATTCAGATGGCTCCGTTTGAAGCGTTGTATGGTCGTAAGTGCCGTTCACCGGTTTGTTGGGATGATGTTGGTGAACGAAGGTTACTAGGACCAGATTTGGTGGTACAGACAGTCGAGAAGGTGAATATAATCAGGAAGCATATGAAGGCAGCTCAAGACAAACAGAAAAGTTGGGCCGACACGTCAAGAAGACCTCTAGAGTTCGCCGTGGGTGATTTGGTATTCCTGAAGATATCACCGACTAGAGAGGTGATTCGCTTTGGAAGTCGGGGAAAGCTTAGTCCTCGATTCGTTGGACCCTTCGAGATATTGGAGCGTGTTGGAGAGGTATCGTACCAGTTGGCGTTACCACAGTCATTAGCAGGAGTTCACGATGTGTTTCATGTGTCTCAACTACGGAGGTATGTTCGTGATGAGACTCATGTCTTGGATCATTCGGAATTGACCGTACGGGAGGACCTGACTTTTGAAGAGCGACCAGTGGAAATCAGGGATCGAAAAGAAAAGGTTCTTAAGAACAAGGTTATCCCTCTTGTGCTAGTTTCTTGGGGTAATCGATCGCATGGAGAATCCACTTGGGAGCGAGAAGACGAGATCCAGCAGAAGTTCCCTCACCTTTTCCAGTAGTTAGCTATCTTGTATTCTTGGAATTTCGAAGACGAAATTCTTTTGTAGTTGGGTATGATGTAACACCCGAGCCCAATAATACTATTCATATTTCTAGTTGAGTGTCATATATTGCTCATTTTCAATTATCCTGATTTTCTGGTGTTTATTGCTAAATTTTAACCGGCTAAGTCATTTTGGCACATAACAAATTTTAACTCCTAAAATGAAATTTAAAATATCCATGTTGGCCTACTCGTGGCCACTAGTCGCGTGGTAGCGTCCGCGTGTCGAGATTCCGTCCCGTTCGGCTAAACGGGCAAACTTGGACGACTACGCGCGCGTGGCGAGTGTCCGACTTGGGGGCATGCATTTTAATCATTAAACACCTCTTTTCAAAATTTGGAACCCGCTTAAAATCCTATAATTTGAATTTGGAACATTTGGGCGCAACCCGGGCTCGATTTGGAAATGTTTCATTTCGCACCAAAAAGACCCATTTTAATTTAATATCTTAAAACCATATATATACGAATATATTTTCCCTTAACAGTTAAATCATTTAAACCCTTAAAAATCCTTTCCAAATCTCTACTTTAAAGATTCCCTCTCGCTGGGGCAGCCAATCACGAGCTCCCAATATAACTCGTGGGCCCCCTTTCCCTTTCTCTCTCTCTCTCTCTCTCACTCTAAATCCCATCTCTCTCTCTCTCCAATCTCTCTCTCTCTTCCTCTATTTATCTTCTCCTCATGCAGCCGCCTCCCCTCTCCCCATCGATCACGAGAAAACCCAGCGAACCCCAAACCCTAGCCCTCGTACTCGCGCCGTCGACCTCCCCGCGACCTCGCCGTCGCCGCCCGCGCCACCACGAGCCCAGCCGCCCCTCTTCCTCCTTCCTTCGCCGCTTCCCGTGCCTGCACCCAACCCCGACGACGCCACCAACCACCGCAGACCTCGCCGTCGACGCCTCCTCCCGTCGCCGACGACTCCCGCGACTCCCTCTCCTCCTCCTCGTCACAACCTCGTCGTCGCCTTCCCTCTCCCCTCGTTGGACCACCACCAACCGAGACCATAACCCCATACCTACCTTCTGCAGTTCACCGGAAAACGCGCCGACGATCCTCGCCGTCGTCACCAGAGCCACCTCCTTCTCCCCTCGACCACCAGAGCAGGCCAGCATCTCCTTTACTCTCAGCACCATCGGTTTCAGCGAAGTCCAGCCACCTCGAACCCTTGCCGCGCACTGTTCATCGCCGCCGGCGCCCCATCGCCGTCGAGCCATCGTGGTTGCACCCTGTTTCTTCCCTGTAAGCATCCCTTATCTTTCCTTTAGGGCTAATCCCCCCCGCTGGTCGTTATTTGCGTGTATCGTATCATTGTTGCTAACCTCGTTGCCAATGACTTTTGCCGGAATCCGACCGTGCCGTCTTTTGAACCCGATGCTCCAGCGAGGTACCCTGGTCCGTGTGATCCCGCTGTTCGCTGTTGGGACTCGATCCGTAGTCCGTGCACCCATCTCGTGTTTTCTGCCGACTTTGCATCCGTGCTTTCCGGTTTGCGAAACCGTCGAGGCAAGTATCTGAATACTTGCTTTAACATGCTAGCATACGAGATCTAGTCTTGCCATGCAGTTGAATATCATACTATATAATACTACAACTTAATGATGGTAATTGATATTAGATTATAAGTTAGAATTGACAGTTGCTGTTATCTTTAACATGGGATCGTTATAATAGTTTCTCGTAATTAATCGACCCACTATCAATCCATATTTCAACTAAATAAAACAATTGGATCATATCTGCTTTAATTGTTAAATCAGTCACGAGACAATTATTATACTTAGTGTAAATTCATGTAGCTTCATTACTTTATGATTGTGGATATTGCTTCACCTTGTGGCTATTGCACCCCAAAGGTGCTTGAACCTGTTAATAAGAGAATACAAAACATCATTGCGTTTACATGGAATAATATGGTTATTTACTGCTTCCTGCTGCTGTTCATTATTTGATTGTATACCTGTTTTGAGCACATACTCGATTGCACTATATATTGGCCTGACCCTGCTACACATGACATATACATACATACCGACTCATCCCGTTGTACCATGACATGACTTGTTTCATGATCTCATGCCTAATGCCGACAAACCCGACCATCCCTGCTGTCTATCCAGACGGACCTACTTTTACCGGATTTTCTGTTGGCATTAGTCCTTGACTACTGAATTACCTGACCTGACATACATAGCTTGGGGGTATGGGGAAATCAAAGGTGAAACCGACTTGTAACTCAACAGTTCGATACATGTTCTGATCAGTCTTACGGGCTTGGCCAGCCCCGGAGTGTTGATGCTGACATCACTCGCCCATCCTACTACCTTTTACTGCTTAGCGGCACGTCTCGGATTCAGCCCCGAGGGCTTTGACCGTGGTCCCCGGGCACGCACGGGATACTATTGAGTTACATCGACGATTCATCAATTGATTTCAAAGACTATAGAGTAGAAACCTGATAGGACAGTTCAGTCACCATTGCACATTACCCTGCTCTGTTATTTCTTAGTACTGCTTCATTCATGTTCATATTTGCATTGCTTATTACCATGTTTATATTTTATACTTGATGTCTTGACGCGCTGACGTCTGGGTTTTGCATGGCCCAGATTCCGTACCACTGTCGACGACCGAGCAGGAGTACTTCAGCCAGCAGGCTGAACTGTGAGTTCCTTAAGGTTTAGTTTATTTATTTCATTTCATTTCCAGATGTGAGCCCGCATTATGGGACGTACTGTTTATTCATTGTATTGGATCATTAGCTTCCGCACTTATTGTTTATTGATTCTTGTTATTATGGATTTGGACATGTATTAGATTAGCTTATTATCTTGTTCTTGATATCCTTACAACCGTAATGTGACTGTGGATGGATACTTCCTACCCACAGGTAGCATGGTTGGCTATGTCACGTGCCCAATCTTGCGTACTCTGGGAAGCGGGGCGTGACATCGAGGTACACCTCCTACAATGTCGAAAAATAAATCGGTTCGCCTAAAACTGGCAGGGCAAGAACATCTGTCCACCTCCTGCTCACGGCCTGGCGTCTTCTGTCTCTGGGTCCTTATCTTCTCTGTGGATTACCAATCTCGCAATCCATCGGCTCATCGGCCCTGTCAGGTGTGCTAACGGGGACGATTCCGTTCCAGCACTTCTCTGATCTTCTCCCGGTCAGTCATTACGACCACTCGTAGGGCAGCACTTCACTGGCGTCGGCCTATGGTCCTCTGAATACACGTGACACATCTGATCCTGGGTGCAAATCTCATTGCAGCAGTGTCCTGGAAGGAATCCTGCTCACGGTCTCTTCCGATCTTGCCTATGCCAAACTGTACGGAGGTTGGTACTCTTACATATTCTTTTCTCGTTTTCTGGATATCTGCGTGTTCCGCACACATTTCCCCGGAAACTGGCCGTATCCCAATGCATCTGTAAGCATATCAGGTCTTTGATCTCGATGGGGAGTAGCAACAGCTCGTCAGCATCTCGCATGAACCTCTGGCTCCCTTTGTCTTTATCGTCGTCCACTAAGATGTCATGCCATGCTATCTGCGCACTGCAACTGTTCTCGGCCACAGTCAATCCGAAGTCTCTCACACGGACTCGAAGTCACAAAATCGGTATCTTCATCACTCGGTAGAAGATATCTGGCCGAATACGTCCTCAGGAGCTCGCCCCAACCATCGGAGGAATACTCTATACTCGCCCGCTCCCGATCAACTCACAACACATCTGGGTGAGGTCCTCTATCCGAAGCCAGTCAGTTTACTAATCTCTTATCACATGGTATCTGGACGACGTCAAACTTTTCGATCGAGTCATCGAGGTCCCAAAATTTCCCAAAGTCTCAACACCTGAGCGCGGTCTAAAAATATCTGGTACGTACCACAGCACCTCTGGACCAGCCGTAAAAGGGCAAACCCAAGCCTTACTGATGGCACCGCTAACTGCCACAAACCCTAAGGTTCAAAGCGGTTCCATGGTCATCATGTCGAATTAGGGTTTCATTCTTCTAGAGGGTCCAATGAATTAACTGCATGTTCCTCCGAACAATTTAAACTTGGGAAAATGGTGTCCTGGTACTCGTTCGAACCCTTTAGCTTCGCCAATACCACATGTGACTATTCTTCACCCGCATGCTAAACAATGCCTCAATCCTCCAGGAAAGGCGATACATCGGCGGTCGTCTCTGGATCGGTCTGCTCTAGGTCAGAGTAAGATTCTCTCCACACTGGAAATCTTCAACTCAACTGGGCCTGCGTCGGCTCATCAATCTGACGAATCACCTTCGTCTCTCAAATCGGGGTAGACTAGCTATCATCTGTCGCATTTCTGCCTGAAGCTCTGGCGATCTTAGCTCATAAGCTCTGGAAGCGACATCCCATCAATCTCAACAACAGCTGGGTCACCTGTCTGCATGGTAGGCGATATTATAATCTCTGGGGTATGCTGTACATCAACAGTCCTCTCGCAACTGGCATCTCTAACAATGGCCCGATCATCCGGTGTAAAACCAAGCACCCGCCTCTACAAGAGGTCACAACATAAAATAATAACTCGAGACGTTCTCTTGTCACCAGAAAACACAATGGTAAGCCCTCGTACCAGACGAGCTCGTCATGACCGCAACGCTAGCAGCAGCTCAAACTGCGCTCAAACTATGGTGACAGGAACCTCAATCGAGTATCAAAGAAAGCAAATCAACGGCATGAGAGGAAACGACAAATCCAGTATGGATACATGATCATAAGAAGGAACAGCATCAATGAAAGTATGATCATGGAACTAATAGAATCGAGGATATCCAATGGATATATAATCAAGGATACGACGAGAATCACAGATCTCAAAATATGCACATCCTAAGGTTTCTTAAGTGGAGTATCGTATCGTAAAGATGCCGCGGAACATACGTATGGTACGTCACTCTACTCAAGCTACCTACTCCATCAATCAGGGTCAGCCTATGAAACGAAAGTTCGGGTCTAATACCCCCCCTCCCGTTCAAGTCTAAGTTCCGTAAGGTCAAGCCTATGTTCCGAAATACATACCTGCCCTAGAGTCCACATTGTCAAACATAGACTCGAAACAAGGTTAAACCTAGTGCTCTGATACCAACTTTGTCACGACCCGAAATATTAGCTCGTGACCAGCACTTGAATCACCCGGCGTCTAAAGGCGTAACGGAATTCAAGTAAGCTGAAACCCAGAAATCTAAAACTTTTAAGAAAATAAAGGAGATGAAGTTTTGAAATAAAAGTATAATGAAATCAGGTTTTCTTAATGCATAGAAAAGGAACATGAATGATGTGTCACGCCCCGCTTCCCAGAGTACGCTAAAATGGGTACGTGACATAGCAAACCATGCTACCTGTGGGTAGGAAGTATCCATCCACAGTCACATTCTGGCTGTAGAGATATCAAGAACAATAAAAAACTATCTAACACATGTCCATACGCCAGAAATAAATGAGTCAAGAATAAAATAATACGGAAGTAAAAGATCCAATACAAGAATAACTGGAATGTATGTCCCATAATGCGGGCTCACATCAGAAATAACAATACTGGAAAAGTAAAAGAACTAACTATTAATGAGTCCTCACTGCTCAGCCTGCTGGCTGAAGTACTCCTGCTCAGATTGCAGCAAAGGTACGGAATCTGGGCCATGCAAAACCCAGACGTCAGCGCGTCATAACGTCAAGCAATAATATATAAACATGGTAGCAAGACATGCAAGTATGATCATAAATGGTAAAGCAGGTGTAACAGCAATATAAATCAGGGCAGTGAAAGGTGGTATACAGGGTGTAATCTAAACTGGTCTATTGGGTTAACTACTCTCAAGTCCTTGAAATCAATTTGATGAATCATCGATATAACTCAATAGTATCCTGTACGTGCCCGGGATCACGGTGAAGATTCTCGGCCTGAAATCGAGACATGCCGCTAGGCACTAAAGGAAAAGGGGTAATGATGAATGATGTCTGCAGCATCATCCCAAGGCTGGTCTAGCCTCTAAAAGGTAGTGGATAACGATAGATGATGTTTGCAGCATCATCCCAAGGCCGGCCTAGCCTCTAAAATGATCGGTAATGGTAGCGAACTGTCGAGTTACAAGTCAGGTTTCATCATTGATTTCCCCATACCCTATGGTTGTGTATTCAAGTCAAGTATTAAATAATCTGAAGTTAATCCCAACACAGGATCAGGCGAGTACAGGTTTGTCTGGATAGACAACAGGAAGTGTCCGTGGGGACAACAGGTAAAGTTTGTTGGCATTAGTAACAAGATCAGGTAACAGGTAAAGTCATGGTACATCAGGTCAGGTCAAGTAATATAAATAGGTGTCATGTCATGTCAAGAGTTGCACTGTACCATGTCGTGCCAAGTAATAGGTGTATCAAGTCATGTCAGGGGTGCACAGAATGTCATGTGGGTGCTCATAATCAACTACGTAAGCATGGGTAAACCAAACAAGCATGGGGTACTAGTGAAATAATAAAAATGAAACATGGTGATGATATATGTAAGGGTACAGATTAAAGCATAAGGATGCACAGTTATAGATTAGAGTTAGTGTTATGGTTCCAACATTAAGTATCATACACTTAAATGAATATGGAATATTAAAATCTCGTTATTATGGATTAATGATCTGGGGATGCAATTATATCTAAAATAGGTTACATGAATGCAAACGGGTGTCCGGTGGGGTAAAACTATTTTAAAGGTACTATGGGCTATGCAGATAATTATTAAGTAATTTAAACATGGATGTGGGAACTATGTATGGTAAACTAAAATGCAACGGGTATGTTTCAAGTTCTGAATCTAAAAGATATAAACGGAACATCGAACTGTTAAATTGGAATACGTGACTTTAGATTCGATCTATAGGTTTAATATTCAAATAAATAGTTATAAAATCATATAGATAGCATGTAGCAAGTTTTACTTGCCTCGACGGATTGCGATACGGTAAACGGAACGTCTCACGTCGGCGAGAAATGTCGCGATGCGTGCACGGTACACGGAATGAGTCCAAACAACGCACGGGGAAGAAACACGGGTCAGAGATGCCTGCTGGGTCGTCGTGATCGTCGCCGTCGTCAGAGTTTCAGCGAACAACAGAGATTAAAATATTTTACAGAAAAAGAAAATGCACAAGAGAAATAAGAGAGAAGGAAACAGAGAATACGAAAGGAGGTACGAGAGAGAGAGAAGGCTTACTGGGGTTGGATTGGTAACGCAACGGAGAGAAGAGATGGTGGCGGTGAGATCGACGGAGCTCCGGCCAGGGAACGTGCAGGGGTGTGCAGGTTCTTGGCGGCTAGGGTTTGGAGTCGGTTGGGGGTTAAGGTGCAGGGTTCTGGCGCTCGGGAAAGAGCAGAGGAGAGGAAGAGAGGGAGAGGAAGGAGGTGACGACGAGATGAGGGAGTCACCGGCGACGAGGTGGTGGTGCTGGGTTCTCGGGTGCAGTGGGGTTTCTGGGTTTGGATGGGAAAGAGAGGAAGGAGATGAAGTCGGGGAAGAAGATGATGATGAGGGTTGAGTAGCGAGGTCGAGGGAGGAGGAGGTAGAGGAGTAGGGTTAGGGTTTTGGTTGGTTCTCGTGGCTAGGGGGTGTAGGGTTTAAATAAGAACGAAGAAAAAGAAAAGAGGAGAAGAAAGAAAGAGAGAAGGGAGTTGACGGGATCCGTCGGGCGGGACCCGACTCGAGAAGCGAACAGTGTTCACGAGAGGTGAGAGAGAGAGAGCGAAAGGAGAGAGAAAGAGAAGAGAGAGAGAGAGCTGCGGAGGAGGAGAGAGAAAGAGAAAGGGAAAGGAGAGAGAGGGATCTATGAGGCCCGGTGCAAAGAAAGAGAGAGTGCTGATTGGCTCGCGGAGATAAGAATTGGGTAAAATTTTATAAAAGATTTTATATTGTAAAACAACTAATTGATTCGTTTGGTTACAGAATTTTAAAAGAAAATTTACAATAAATAAAATAAACTAATCAATTTGAATTTAGGCGGAAAACAAAATATTTCAGAAATGCGCTTGGGTCGGGTTTCAAATTTTGGATTTGAAATATGAAAATTTTATGCAACCTCCAGAACTTAAAATGAAAGATCAAGTAGCAAAATGCAATACCCTCATTAAATGCACATGTCAAATTAACTAATCGGGGTAGTCTATAAATATGAATTAACCCGTTCAAGCAAGCGGGTCGGGTCGAATGTAAAGTAAAGGTGTAGACTACCATTCGCACTCAAACAAGATATATCAGTAAACTACCACATATAATGAATACTGAAACAGAAATTGGTATAACTAAACTCGGTTGTTATATTATACCCAACTACAAAAAGAATTTCGTCCTCGAAATTCCAAGAACACAAAAGGATAAACGACCCACAACTACAAGAAAAGATGGGGAAACTTCTACCGGATTTCATCTTCTCATTCCCAAGTTGACTCTCCATGTGAGCGGTTACCCCAAGAAACCAGTACAAGAGGGATAACCTTGTTCTTAAGAACCTTTCCTTTCGGTCCACAATCGCAATCGGTCGCTCCTCAAAAGTCAAGTCTTCTCGTACAGTCAGCTCCGAATGATTTAACACATGTGCTTCATCTCGAACATACCTACGGAGTTGAGATACGTGAAACACGTCATGAACATTCTCCAAAGATTGCGGTAACGCCAATTGATACGCTACATCACCAACACGCTCCAAAATCTCAAAAGGTCCGATGAATCGAGGACTGAGCTTTTCTCGTCTTCCGAAACGAATTATCCCTCTGGTCGGTGATATCTTCAAGAATACCAAATCACCCACGGCGAACTCTAGAGGTCTTCTCGACGTATCTGCCCAACTCTTCTGTCAGTCTTGTGCTGCTTTCATATGATTCCGGATAGCGTTAACTTTCTCAACTGTCTGCACAACCAAATCTGGTCCCAACAATCTTCGTTCACCGACATCATCCCAACAAAAAGGTGAACGACACTTGCGATCATATAAAGCTTCGAATGGAGCCATCTGAATAGTCGCCTGGAAACTGTTGTTGTAAGAGAACTCCACTAAATGTAGATGATCCTCGCATGAACCCTTGAAGTCCAACATGCAAGCTCTCAATATATCTTCAAGAGTTTGGATCTTTCTCTCCGACTGGCCATCTGTTTGAGAATGATAAGCTATGCTAAACTTCAATCGAGTCCCTAAACTTTCCTGTAAGCTCCTCCAAAAGTGTGATAAGAAACGAGTGTCACGGTCGGACACGATACTCACTAGTACACCATGCAATCTTACGATCTCCTGCATATAGCATTCTGCCAAAGTTTCTGTTGATTGACCAACTCGAAATGGTATGAAATGAGCTGCCTTGGTCAATCGATCAACAATCACCCAAACTGCATTGTTGCCTTTTGGACTCCGCGGTAGAGCTGTCACGAAATCCATGGTTATATGTTCCCACTTCCACTGAGGAATCGGAAGTGGTTGCAATAAACCAGCAACCCTTTGATGTTCTGCCTTAACTTGCTGACACACCAAGCACTTTGTCACAAAGCGGGTAATCTCCCGTTTCATGCCTTCCCACCAGAAATGCTATCGTATATCTCGGTACATCTTCGTGCCCCCCGGATGTACGGAATATGCTGAACTGTGTGCCTCCTTCATAAGTTCTTCGCGAATATCTCCCTTTGGCACACACAACCAGCTACCATATCTCAACAAACCATCTTCATGGATCAATAAATCTGTTCGAAGTCCAGCTTCAACCTGTTCTCGAAACCTATGCAATCTAGGGTCCTGCGACTGCACTGCTTTAATGTTCTCCATCAACGATGAATGTACCTGCAGCTGCATCAACTGTCCCGAAGAATGCGGTAGCACAATATCCAAATCAAATCTTCGAAAGTCTTCAATGAGTTCCTTCTGTGCAGTCAACATCTGAATTACTGGTAACCGACTGAACTCATCTGGCACGACATTAACTTTCCCCGGATGGTACTTAAGATCAAGATCGTAGTCAGCCATCAGCTCCAACCATCTATGTTGCCTCATATTAAGCTCCTTCTACGTGAACACATACTTCAAGCTTTTAAGATCAGTGAAAACCTCAACCCTTTCGCCTAAAAGGTAGTGTCTCCAAATCTTCAAACGAAGATCACAGCCACAAGCTCCAAGTCATGAGTTGGGTAATTCTTCTCATGGGTCTTCAATTGTCTCGATGCGTACACTATAACCTTCCCATGCTGCATCAATACACATCCCAATCCTTTCCCAGATGCGTCGTTATGAATCACCAATCCTCCGGAACGGTCTGGCACGGTCAGAATAGAAGCGGTTATCAATTTCTGCTTCAACGCCTCAAAAGCTGACGCACACCTATCCGTCCACACAAAAGGTACCTCCTTGCACGTAAGCTTGGTCAACGGCTCCGCCAGACGAGTAAAGTTCTCCATAAATCTTCTGTAATACCCGGCGAGTCCAAGAAAGCTTCTTATCTCCGCAACATTCTTCGGAATCGGCCAATCTCGAACTGCTGCAATCTTTTCGGGATCAACAGCGATTCCGTCGCCAGACACGACATGCCCCAAAAACTTTACTTCTTCCAGCCAAATCTCGCACTTGCTCATCTTTGCATATAATTTTTCTTGTCTCAACGTCTGCAGTGCGATCTTCAAATGTTCTGCATACTCTTCAATACTCTTCGAGTAGACCAAAATATCATCAATGAACACCACAATAAACTGGTCCAAGAATGGTGAAAAGATTCGGTTCATCAATTCCATGAATATTGTTCATCACAGAAAACTGCATTTTATACCGCCCATTCTTATGCTCGTTTGTTTATAGGCAAGTGCTTTTAATCCGTGTTTGCTACATATTTACAGGCTACAGGTTCCTGGTCCAAAATAACGCAAATGATACAAAATCTCTACTGATACGCCAAAATCCAGGACATCTGTTGCCAGCAGAAAAAAGCCGAGTTCCGATCATCCGTATCCGTCCAGTGCCGCGTACCTGTTCCAGAGACAAGAAAATGACAGTGGTCATTCATGTCTCAGACAAGCACAAAGCACGAGAGGGGCAGCACAAAGCATGAGAGGGACAAGCACAGAGCACGAGAGGGAATGGTGCATTCAATGCATAAAGTGTTGATTCAAAAATTCAAAAATTCAAACTTCCCTCCAAATTTTGGATGCATTCAAATTCAAAAATTCAAACTTCCCTCCAAATTTTGGATGTATTCAAATTCAAATTAAAGGAAAGGTCTCTTTCTTTGCCTATAAAAGCAAACCATGGGCAAAGGAGAAGAGAGTCCAATTTTGCCATACATTGTATCATTCTTTTGCTTAGCTTCCCCTTGAGGTCCTTGCCTTCTCTTGATCTTTCAACCTCTTCATTGAGCTTGAAGGTTTAAGGGTTGGTTATTGATCTCAAGGGTTGTATCATTATGGAATCAATAAAGCTCTTCTCTTTTGTGCTTCATTTCACATGAGTTCTTTACCCTTCTCTTGACCTTGCAACCTCTTGATTGAGCTTGCAAGTTTAAGGGTTGGCTATTGATCCCATGGCTTGTCTTGAGTTCTATGGTTCTTAGTGTTACTTTCTTGCTTATCTCTTTCTTGCATTTTTCATTCTTGTCTTTTATTACTTGCAATTTAAATTCATGCACTTACTTACTTGTAATCTTTTCTTTTCTTTGTTCTTTTCTTTTGCTCTTTTTGGTTTGTTTTGTGAATGGTTGTAATTATTGTTGTTAAGAATAAATACGATATTGTAAGTTAATCTTTCTTTTCTCATTTCCTTTTCCCGTTATTTTCCATTGAACTTCGCCCAAACGTTACGCAAGCGCTCCGTTAGGCACCCTACCCTACCAAGGTAACGGTGATTCCTAACCGCGACCGGTTGTGTTCGGTTTGGCCGGAGGCGAAAGCAAGAGACAAGAACGGAAGGACAAGGGTAAATAAGCCAGATTCCACGAATACCGTGCTTAAATCCTCTAATCCACGTTGTTGCCGATTGCTCTAGCTCCAATTGATCAAGACTCGGCTCAAAGGTTTTGAGTGTGGATTTCGTTAGCTTACACTTTCGTATCTTTTTCTTAACAACTTTATACTTGCATATAACACTTAGGATAGAATTGAACAAACATATACACATTCTTTATTGACTCGTCTAAAACTCGAACGGACATACAACCATCTCCCTGTGGATCGACCCGTGCTCAACCGGCTAGCTGCAAAGTGACACCGTCTTGATCGCGGTTATAACTTTAGAACTCTTAAAACTCGACACGCCAAAAGCGTGTGATCAAATGGCGCCGTTGCCAGGGAGACGGTAGCGTATTTTCTTTCTTGTTATTCGGGTTAATATTCTTTTTGTATATATTTATAATAAAAAAATCTTTTTGTTATTTTTGATCATTTTTGTGGGCAAGTGTGCAGATTTTTGCGTATTTGCAAACAGCGATTGTGGGGAGCAAAGTGTACGTTCAAGGCTAAGGTGACTGCAAAGTACAGTGTCAAAGATCCGGGTAGTTTGACCCGCTCAAGCGAACTTTTCAAGCTTACCGGATTTGATTCAACGGGGGTTTCCTAACCCAAAAACTTAACGGTATGTACTTTACTAACACCTTTTTCTCAAATCTGACGCATCCAATATACTATTCTTTGCAGGATTCTTTGCAAGTTCGCTAGCAAACGCTAAAAATTGACTAACCCGTATTTGTTGCAATGCCGTGCTTAAACTAAAAAATGATTGTTTGATTCTTTATAGAATTTTTATTGAATTGCGCATTGCATACATTAATACGGACTTAAGGGCAAGCGAACCCCACAATATACGGTAAAGGATTTCATCACCTTTTCCGTGGCCCACAAATCACGAACTTGAGCATAACGTTTACCCGCACAAAATTTAAAAGAAACTAGACTTTAAGCCTTAAGGACTTCGCGCTCACTAGGAGAAGTTAACTGTGTTTGAAACTCGCTTTATGATATATTGTTTACGGGGTGTCTAGGAAAGTGTTAACGGCGAAACCGCCAAAAGAGAAAGGGTTATTTAATTAAGGAACTTCGCGAAAGCGTTGGAAAACCTCCCCTTATCTCTGCACTTACCTGGCCTCGTGATCAGTGTATCTTGAGCCCGTTTCTCGACACAGTTTTGCTTCGACAATCAAGATCGGGAGCAGGTCTAGTTGACCTAGGTGAACCCTAGAACGATTAGGTGTGTGGTATTTTTGTGTCGTGATTGTTTTTATCCAGATTCTTTTTGTGTGTATATTTTATTCTTTTGTTAATATCTAAAAAAATTTAAAAAAAAAATCACATTTCCCCCCTCCTTTTCTCTGCCTTTCTTTCTTTCTCTCTTCATATCATGGGTACCCCACCTCGCAAAACTCTTGCCGAACTTTGGTACCCACAACCAGACATTACTTCTTACGGTTCTTGCTTTGGCCAAACGTCAAACGATCCCTCCATGACCAAAATCTCTTTGAAAGATTGGATAGACGCGTCTAGGACAAACACTTACCTTCCGCAATCCACTTTGTATCAACCTTTTCAACCTCCCCTACCCTCTTATGTTGATACCCCTTTTGCAAGTCGTCCTTTATCCATCGCTGAACATATTGAACAATCCTGTAGCCGATCTTTCACTCCTTTCACCACTACAGATTCTTGGGATCAACAATTCTATTCATCTTCTTATCCAAATGTTGATCCTGCTCCTGTCCAGCCATTCAATTCCTACCAGTCCTACCCGACTTTTGCACCTTCCTTAGACATTGCTTCTGAACCGCCATTTGGGAGTTTTCAGTATCCAAACAACTTTGAATCTTTTACTGAAACCCCTTCACAACCCATGTCTAGTCTGGAACAGTCTTTGGAAGACTTTAGGGTAGCGTCGTACCAACAGATGATGGATTTGAATGCGTCCATGGCCGCCCTCATACAACCTACTGACCCGGTAGCTAGTTTTCAACTAGCTCCAAATTTTCCAATGTATGAAGAGGCGGTAGGACAGGTTGACAATTTGAGTGGAGAGAGTAAGCTGTACCCCCTTCCGAATCAAGCCTACTCGTTTCAACTTGCATCCCACAACTCCGGTTTTGAATGTCTATCTAATGTTCCAAACGATTCATTGATTAAAGATAGAACAGATAATGAGTTGTGTGACTTTATAGTGTTTGATTTGCCCGATTGTGAAGGGTCCCTTTCGAGTGGAACCACACCCAATCCTTTTGACCTCTACACCTCCACTCTAGAACCTGAATTGATTAATATCCATGCTTTTGTTGAGGTGTCTGAGAATATTGATTTTCACTTGATTGAGGATATCGACGCTGGGAATATTTTGGATGATGAACCTGTAGATTTGGCAGAGTTTTTCTCTCCAATTCATCATCCCGAGTCATTAACTGTTTTTCCCGAACCCCATATGCGTCTTGATTTTGATGAAAATTGCATGGATAAGCTGAATTTTGAGGAAACTTTTGAGGATATTTTTTAGGATGAACCAGTTTTAATTGATGAGTCGGATTTTCCAATTCATCCTGTTCCTTTCATTGACTGTGTACACCCTCCTGAACCTTTAACCGATAATCTTCCTCAATCACCTACCTCCATCCTTTCCATCGTTCCGACCTTGCATGAAACCGTATCACTTTCATTTCATATGTCTGGTTTACCGAGTTCGGCGTACCCATGGTTTCTCACGAATCTTGAGGGATTTGGCCCCATTTCTCGATGGGTTAATAGATTAGCACAAACGCTTCTCACACATCAGTCATCACAAATTGTGCTAATCTATTCACTCCATTTCCACCCTCAAGTTCGTATTCCACTTCCTTCTCCCTTCCGCCATTCTTCTTCTCATATACCGAGACCGTATCCCGCTTCTATCTCCATACGGTCTCGCGTATTCTCCATTTCTTTCCTCTTCACCCTCTTTCACCAACCCGCATCTTACAGAGATAGAATTTTTGAATGGTTGGTGTTAACTTTTGGCCTTTGTAAGGCCTTGTATAGCTTGATACTATTCTTTTTCCCCCCTAATCCTGAACTTCAACGCTTAACAGTGGAAACACTGTTTTACTTAAGTTTGGGGGGGACTCCTTTTTGTATATATTTTTTGTTTTCCTTTTTGTTTTGTATATAATTTGTTTCTAGGGAGCGCCGACAATTTTGACCCTCTTGGTGTAGCATAACAGTGAGGACACTGTCCAGTTTAAGTTTGGGGGTACGCTCGGTACGCATTTCTAATCTTTGCATTCATATGTATATTTTGCATCTGCATACTAAAATCCATAAAATCCATAAAAATCTGAAAATTTTCTAAAAATATAAACACTTTTTTGTCAAGTTAGCTAGTGGGAGGACTCTGATTCAACATTTCGACGGTTTTGTTTGATAAAATAAGAATAACTAAATCTTATGTTTAGATTTTAAAAACCTGAAAGATAACTCTCCTTTAAAGTTAACTATAGTTGATATACGTCTTTACATTACACTACACGTGTCGTGAGTTTTTGAAATTAGATGACAAGTCTTCTATGTCTAAAAACTTTTAAATGGATCAATGATTTTCTGAGGATCAAACAGGTTTGTTCTGAAATAAGTAATATCAAGAATAGTTTATGAAAGTAAGTGAATATGAAGGAATGTTATTGATGCCTTAATTGGAACTAAGTCTAAAAAATAACCTATCTGGAACTTGATTGGAATGATTACACACCGAACCCACTAAACACGTCTTTTA
Source organism: Agapanthus africanus (assembly GCA_030015575.1). Lineage (NCBI taxonomy): Eukaryota > Viridiplantae > Streptophyta > Magnoliopsida > Asparagales > Amaryllidaceae > Agapanthus > Agapanthus africanus. Next base: position 464,780,900 of record CM057343.1, read on the forward strand.
TCCAAAAAATAATTGAACTGCCGGTTATATCTCCGTTCGTATTAAATCATCATGATTTTCACGCCAAACTGTCTTTTGTTTTTGGACCTAGGTAACTTGAGTAATTAAGTCCGCTGGGGTGTTTCTACACCTAATGCCCTAAAACCAACTGGTTTGGGTGCATTGGCCCAAAGCTCACTAAGAAGCCTAGAAAGTCCAGATTGAAACAAAGTCAAGCAAGTGTTCTCTCCGAGTTAAAATTCCTAACGGTTCTTTGTGTGAGAATAATCTTGATACAAGACAGGCTTTTATAAAAATTTTAGCGGAGATATGAAGGTTTTATTCTATGATAAAGACTATTGCACGTTCACAGAGGTGTGTATGAAATGAAAACAAGAAAAAGGTGGAGTGAAAAAGAAGACCTAGTTGCCTGTTAAGGAAGATAGAAATTCTAAAGTTGAAACTTTACTGGAAAACGAAACTTGAAAAATGCTTAACTCTTTATAAAACTTATGTGATCCTTTCAAAAATTTTATCTGTGCTTTATTGTGTGACATGATGACGTAAATCGATCCTTCTGGAAACTTAACGACACTATTTGCACTGCACGTAAAGACATATAAAATCTGTAGTTAAATGAAAAGCGAGGTGTGAAAAATAAAGGTTCGATAGTCTAGACTTAGGATCATAGAGTTGTTATTTTCTGAAACAAAACTTTAGGGGTTTGAATCATAGTTATTTTACAAAACTAGTTTGACCGGATTTTGTGGGTAGTATCCGCTGAAAACCCTCAGGAGACAACACTCCTCCTACTAGGGACACCTAGAGGTTTAACGGCTTATTGCACATGCTCAGTGCAATCGCGTTCCCCGCGAAAGTGCGGTTAGGATTCTCTTTTGTGAATAAATGGTTTTGCTCGGGACGAGCAAAAGATAAGTTTGGGGGTATTTGTTCATCACAGAAAACTGCATTTTATACCGCCCATTCTTATGCTCGTTTGTTTATAGGCAGGTGCTTTTAATCCGTGTTTGCTACATATTTACAGGCTACAGGTTCCTGGTCCAAAATAACGCAAATGATACAAAATCTCTACTGATACACCAAAATCCAGGACATCTGTTGCCAGCAGAAAAAAGCCGGGTTCCGATCATCCGTATCCGTCCAGTGCCGCGTACCTGTTCCAGAGACAAGACAAATGACAGTGGTCATTCATGTCTCAGACAAGCACAAAGCACGAGAGGGGCAGCACAAAGCACGAGAGGGACAAGCACAGAGCACGAGAGGGAATGGTGCATTCAATGCATAAAGTGTTGATTCAAAAATTCAAAAATTCAAACTTCCCTCCAAATTTTGGATGCATTCAAATTCAAAAAATCAAACTTCCCTCCAAATTTTGGATGCATTCAAATTCAAATTAAAGGAAAGGTCTCTTTCTTTGCCTATAAAAGCAAACCATGGGCAAAGGAGAAGAGAGTCCAATTTTGCCATACATTGTATCATTCTTTTGCTTAGCTTCCCCTTGAGGTCCTTGCCTTCTCTTGATCTTTCAACCTCTTCATTGAGCTTGAAGGTTTAAGGGTTGGTTATTGATCTCAAGGGTTGTATCATTATGGAATCAATAAAGCTCTTCTCTTTTGTGCTTCATTTCACATGAGTTCTTTACCCTTCTCTTGACCTTGCAACCTCTTGATTGAGCTTGCAAGTTTAAGGGTTGGCTATTGATCCCATGGCTTGTCTTGAGTTCTATGGTTCTTAGTGTTACTTTCTTGCTTATCTCTTTCTTGCATTTTTCATTCTTGTCTTTTATTACTTGCAATTTAAATTCATGCACTTACTTACTTGTAATCTTTTCTTTTCTTTGTTCTTTTCTTTTGCTCTTTTTGGTTTGTTTTGTGAATGGTTGTAATTATTGTTGTTAAGAATAAATACGATATTATAAGTTAATGTTTCTTTACTCATTTCCTTTTCCCGTTATTTTCCATTGAACTCCGCCCAAACGTTACGCAAGCGCTCCGTTAGGCACCCTACCCTACCAAGGTAACGGTGATTCCTAACCGCGACCGGTTGTGTTCGGTTTGGCCGGAGGCGAAAGCAAGAGACAAGAACGGAAGGACAAGGGTAAATAAGCCAGATTCCACGAATACCGTGCTTAAATCCCCTAATCCACGTTGTTGCCGATTGCTCTAGCTCCAATTGGTCAAGACTCGGCTCAAAGGTTTTGAGTGTGGATTTCGTTAGCTTACACTTTCGTATCTTTTTCTTAACAACTTTATACTTGCATATAACACTTAGGATAGAATTGAACAAACATATACACATTCTTTATTGACTCGTCTAAAACTCGAACGGACATACAACCATCTCCCTGTGGATCGACCCGTACTCAACCGGCTAGCTGCAAAGTGACACCGCCTTGATCGCGGTTATAACTTTAGAATTTTGAACATTCGACACGCCAAAAGCGTGCGATCAAATATCGCCGGTGCATTCGTTACTCCGAAGGGCATCACTAAGTACTCGTAATGTCCATACCGAGTTCGGAATGCCGTCTTTCAAATATCTTCTGTTTTAACTCGGACCTGATGATATCCGGATCGCAAATCCAGCTTCGAGAATACCCTCGCGCCACTAAGCTGCTCAAATAATTCGCCAATGCGAGGGATCGGGTACTTGTTCTTAATAGTCACCCGGTTTAATTCTCGATAATCGATGCACATCCTTCTTGTGCCATCTTTCTTATTGACTAGAAGAACTAGAGCTCCCCAAGTCGAGTTACTGCTTCGAATCCAACCCTTCTCAAGTAATTCAGTAACCTTCTTCTTAACTTCTTCCAACTCCACTGGTGTCATTGGATAATACGCTTTAGAAACTGGCGCTGCACCAGGAACAAGATCAATCGCGAACTCCACGTCTTGTTTCGGCGGTAAACCTGATATGTCTTCAAACACGTCCATGAAATCTCGAACAACAGCTAGCGTTTCATCTTGAGCAACCTCCATCGATGAAAGAACATTAGCTGCCGGCCTAGCCCTAAATTCGACTGGCCCGACAGAACTGCTTCCTCCAGTGAAGATAAACTCGGGATGTCCGGGAATCTGGAAAATTACTTTCTTTGCCCTACAATCAATGTGAGCATGGAAAGTACCGAGAAAATCCATTCCCAAGACGACTTCATAGCTGCCCATGTCAATTACCAAGAAATCTGCAAAAAGCTCCCGTCCGCAAACAACAACTGCACAATCCTTACACTCTCTACTAGATATGATTTTCCCATTCCCAGTGTGTATGTCCTAAAAACTAGACAGGGTCGTGCAAATGATCGAGTGTGTAGCAATAAACTTGGATGACATAAAACAGTGGGATGCACCAGAATCAAATAACGCTAATGCGGGAAAACCATGAACAAGTAAAATACCTGAAACAACTTCTCCTGAAGCCTTAGCTTCCTCAGCCGTCAAGGTAAAAGCTCGAGCCTGATTGGGTCCTTGAGTCAGCTGCTTCTGTCCCGGAAACGGTTTCTGCGGCGGCTTCTGAAGATCATCCTTTGTGCGAAGCTTCGACGGACAAGAGTTAATAGTATGATCCGCCGATCCACAAACCAAACAAAGCCCTTGCCTCCTTCGACAGTCTCTTTGCACATGTCCAGGTAAATGGCAGTAGTTACAAATCACGCTCCTTCTTTGATCAACGACAGCAGGCTTCTTCATAGGTGTTACGCCACGACGGTTCACTGGAATACCTATGTGTCCATGTGCTCGGTTCGGTGCAAAAGCCGGCTTCCATACTGTAATTGCTGTCTGCTGTGAACTCCTAGTCTACCCAGATAAGCTCTGCTGTTCTCGGGCCACCGTAAGTACCTGTGAGAAAGTGGTCAAACCCAGGGAGACAATCTGCCTCTGGATGTCCACATCCAAACTGCGCATGAACCTCCTTGCCCTATCAGCATCGTTGGCAACTAAAGGTCCAGCGAATCTACTGAGCCGCGTCCACTCAGCTGCATGTACATCTACAGGTGCACCGTTCTGCTTTAGACCGATGAACTTCTCTTCCATTTCCTCCCGTGCAGTCCGCAGGAAGAACTTCTCCAGGAAACTCTTTGAAAAATCCACCCACTTGATCGGCTTGGGCAAGCGGGTTTCTTCCACAAGCCACCATTCACGGGCGTAATCCACCAACTGGATGCGTACCATATCCGCTCTCTTATCTTCTGGGATCTGTGCCGCAATGAGTAAATTCTCTGTGTCAACCAGCCATTGCTCCGCTGGCAATGGCTGCTCCAAACCAGTAAAGACAGACGAACCCAGTCTTCTGAAATCCGCTACGGTTCCCACACGATCCACTGGTCTGGCCACAACATTGTTCATGGACTGCTGAACGGTCCGTAAACCTTCCTGTAAGGAGTCAGCTTGATGCTGGTTCAGCTCGGTCTGCCGCCTTTGGTTATCCAACATCCCATGAATTACTCCGAGTATAGCGGCTTCGTCAACACGCCTTTGATACGTTTTCAGATTCTTGTTTGCCATATTCCTGAAATCAAAACACCCAAGGATTAGCATGATAACAGATTCAAAATATAGATCAAGGATATGAATCAAGGCTAGAACTCCAAGTTACTATAATAGAGTACCGCATTGTAACCATGTCGCGGTATCATAGCTACAATTACATTACTCCACCTAAGTCGCCTAAGTTCTAGAGATAAAAAAGGAACCAGGTTTCGAGTCGATATGCAAAGGAGGTTTGCATATCATAAAAGTATAATCGGGAGGTGGTTAAGATTCAAGAACGGTAAAACGGTAAGGTGGCAGGACATGTTTCCTAATCACGAGTATTCTGATCCGTGTATTGGGTCCAATACCCAACTACAAAAGAATCAAACCCGATTAACCTATAACCTATGGCTCTGATACCAAAAGAACCATGTCACGCCCCGCTTCCCAGACTACGCTAAGATGGGCACGTGACATAGCCAACCATGCTACCTTTGGGTAGGAAGTATCCATCCACAGTCACATTACGGCTGTAGAGATATCAAGAACAATAATAAACTATCTAACGAAAGTCCATAAGCCAGAAATAAATGAGTCAAGAATAAAATAATGCGGAAGCAAAAGATCCAGTACAAGAATAACTGGAATGTATGTCCCATAATGCGGGCTTACATCAGAAATAACAATACTGGAAAAGTAAAAGAACTAACTATTAATGAGTCCTCACTGCTCAGCCTGCTGGCTGGAGTACTCCTGCTCGGACTGCAGCAAAGGTACGGAATCTGGGCCATGCAAAACCCAGACGTCAGCGCGTCATAACATCAAGCAATAATATATAAACAGGGTAGCAAGACATGCAAGTATGATCATAAATGGTAAAGCAGGTGTAACAGCAATATAAATCAGGGCAGTGAAAGGTGGTATGCAGGGTGTAATCTAAACTGGTCTATTGGGTTAACTACTCTCAAGTCCTTGAAATCAATTTGATGAATCATCGATGTAACTCAATAGTATCCCGTACGTGCCCGGGATCACGGTAAAGATTCTCGGGCTGAAACCGAGATATGTCGCTAGGCACTAAAGGAAAAGGGGTAATGATGAATGATGTCTGCAGCAGCATCCAAGGCTGGCCAAGCCTCTAAAAGGTAGTGGATAACGATGGATGATGTCTGCAGCATCATCCCAAGGCTGGCCTAGCCTCGAAAATGATCGGTAAAGGTAGCGAACTATCGAGTTACAAGTCAGGTTTCATCATTGATTTCCCAATACCCCCAAGTTGTGAATTCAAGTCAAGTATTAAATAATCTGAAGTTAATGCCAACACAGGATCAGGCAGGTACAGGTTTGTCTGGATAGACAACAGGAAGTGTCCGTGGGGACAACAGGTAAAGTTTGTTGGCATTAATAACAAGATCAGGTAACAGGTAAAGTCATGGTACATCAGGTCAGGTCAAGTAATGTATATAGGTGTCATGTCATGTCAAGATTTGCACGTTACCATGTCGTGCCAAGTAATAGGTGTATCAAGTCATGTCAGGGGTGCACAGAATGTCATGTGGGTGCTCATAATCAACTACGTAAGCATGGGTAAACCAAACAAGCATGGGGTACTAGTGAAATAATAAAAATGAAACATGGTGATGATATATGCAAGGGTACAGATTAAAGCATAAGGATGCACAGTTATAGATTAGAGTTAGGGTTATGGTTCCAACATTAAGTATCATACACTTAAATGAATATGAAATATTAAAATCTCGTTATTATGGATTAATGATCTGGGGATCTAAAATAGGTTACATGAATGCAAACGGGTGTCCGGTAGGGTAAAACTATTTTAAAGGTATTATGGGCTATGCAGATAATTATTAAGTAATTTAAACACGGATGTGGGAACTATGTATGGTAAACTAAAATGCAACGGGTATGTTTCAAGTTCTGAATCTAAAAGATATAAACGGAACATCGAACTGTTAAATTGGAACACGTGACTTTAGATTCGATCTATAGGTTTAATATTCAAATAAATAGTTATAAAATCATATAGATAGCATGTAGCAAGTTTTACTTGCCTCGACGGATTGCGATACGGTAAACGGAACGTCTCACGTCGGCGAGAAAAGTCGCGATGCGCGCACGGTACACGGAATGAGTCCAAACAACGCACGGGGAAGACACACGGGTCAGAGATGCCTGCTGGGTCATCGTGATCGTCGCCGTCGTCAGAGTTCCAGCGAACAACAGAGGTTAAAATATTTTACAGAAAAAGAAAATGCACAGGAGAAATAAGAGAGAAGGAAACAGAGAATAAGAAAGGAGGTACGAGAGAGAGAGAAGGCTTACTGGGGTTGGATTGGTAACGCAACGGAGAGACGAGATGGTGGCGGTGAGATCGACGGAGCTCCGGCCAGGGAACGTGCAGGGGTGTGCAGGTTCTTGGCGGCTAGGGTTTGGAGTCGGTTGGGGGTTAAGGTGCAGGGTTCTGGCGCTCGGGAAAGAGCAGAGGAGAGGAAGAGAAGGAGAGGAAGGAGGTGACGATGAGATGAGGGAGTCAACGGCGACGAGGTGGTGGTGCTGGGTTCTCGGGTGCAGTGGGTTTCTGGGTTTGGATGGGAAAGAGAGGAAGGAGATGAGGTCAGGGAAGAAGATGATGATGAGGGTTGAGTAGCGAGGTCGAGGGAGGAGGAGGTAGAGGAGTAGGGTTAGGGTTTTGGTGGGTTTTCGTGGCGAGGGGGTGTAGGGTTTAAATAAGAACGAAGAAAAAGAAAAGAGGGAAAGAGAGAAGGGAGGTAACAGGATCCGTCGGGCGATGACCCGACTCGAGAAGCGAACAGTGTTCACGAGAGGTGAGAGAGAGAGTGCGAGAGGAGAGAGAAAGAGAAGAGAGAGAGAGAGCTGCGGAGGAGGAGAGAGAAAGAGAAAGGGAAAGGAGAAAGAGGGATCTGTGGGGCCCGGTGCAAAGAAAGAGAGAGTCTTGATTGGCTCGCGGAGATAAGAATTGGGTAAAATATTATAAAAGATTTTGTATTGTAAAACAACTAATTGATTCGTTTAGTTACAGAATTTTAAAAGAAAATTTACAATAAATAAAATAAACTAATCAATTTGAATTTAGGCGGAAAACAAAATATTTCAGAAATGCGCTTGGGTCGGGTTTCAAATTTTGGATTTGAAATATGAAAATTTTATGCAACCTCCAGAACTTAAAATGAAAGATCAAGTAGCAAAATGCAATACCTTCATTAAATGCACATGTCAAATTAACTAATCGGGGTAGTCTATAAATATGAATTAACCCGTTCAAGCAAGCGGGCCGGGTCGAATGTAAAATAAAGGTGCAGACTACCATTCGCACTCAAACAAGATATATCAGTAAACTACCACATATAATGAATACTGAAACAGAAATTGGTATAACTGAACTCGGTTGTTACATGATGCAAGTGAAATTACTAGTTTGAAAACATGTTTCGTCCTTTTTGAAAATTTTGGCAGCACCTCATTTGTATATTTTGATCCAAAACCATAAATACATAATAAAAATAAAGGCATCCCCAAGCGGGAGCTAGCTCTTCGCCAAACGGTGGATCACATCCACGCAATATAGCATAAATAAGTATACGACGCCCAACGGTGAAGTTCACCACAAAGAGATAAAGAAATGAGCAAGATATAACCCCAAAAGTGAATATAAAACCCATCGCTCAAATCTCGCAACTACAAGTCTCACTAAGTCTCATCACTTATATAATTTACAACTTTTGATTGATTGATGGAGTTAACTAGATACAATATGAAATATAATACAAGAGTGGGTACGATACAAGTGTCCCGCCTACCACTGCAAAACACCCAAATGAAGCTGTGTGCCAGCGATACCGCTACTGATCCAAGCGGTCAACCTGCAAGAACTGTGGCACAACGGGGGTGAGTTGCCAACTCGTGAATAGAAATATATCTACAAGTAGAAATCGAATAAACAACGACACCTATGTCAACTATATCATAAAGGTAAAGCTATGATATCTAGGATGACCGGATCTGTATATGTGCCAACAAGGTAGTCAATACCTATATGCATGTGGATAACATCCAACAGTACTAATCAGTGCATGTATATGGATCTCGTCCAACCAAAATCAATGTCTGCATGCACGTAAATATCATAAAGGGGTGTGCATGGAAGTATGAGGATATAAATCACCGGTGTCCCTCCCAACACATCAAAATCATGGAACCTGAGTGCCTAGAATCAACACTCGAAAACATCATGAAAGTCGTGCCCAGCATCGGCACGTAAATCCTCATATATAAGGCTCCGTCAGTCCGGATCGGCCCACGGGCTCCGTCTGCGGAATCGGCCCTCGGCCCCGGCAGTACGGGTCATCCCGTATCCATCTATCGACTCTGGTCAGTATCCTCCGGATAACCGCCAGGTCCAACCAATCACCGGTAAGTAGTGGTCCCTCTGCCAAGCTCACCGTCTAGCTACACAGCAGATCCGTTCTCGCCCCAAGGAACCATACCGGGTCCACCATGTACCCGCAATCGGCCTCATCCGCCTTCTCGAATCGGGTTTCACATATCGCTCTCAGAACCGAGAAAACACATGGTGGACGCACTGAAATATCATATCAAGAGAAACCGGGTTTTTAAAACAACACATAATCTCTTTTAAAATGTCCACGGTTCTCAAATCCAGAAATCTCATGAAAACGGCATATCTCAATGCGTACAATAATAAAGCATGATGTATGCGACATATAATAGAAATGTAAGCATATCGTGTATCATGTAACGCGGAATAGTGATATGACATATTAAGGGAAACCGCTCTTTTAAAATGATTCCAGTTTTTAAAATATAACATGCGGTTCCCAATTTTTCAATAAAACCAGTTATCTATGTAGATACAATATGTATATGCTCAAGTATAGATGTACCAATGTATGGGTGCACAAATATGAATATACAATGTGTATATCCGCAAGTATGAATGTATCAATGTAAATGCGCAAGCAGGTTATGCGAAGAGTCACATCATAATGCAGCAATCCTACTGTGTAGCGACATGGCAATTATCGATGATGAAGTGTGTGACCCGGAAAATCTGTGTACGTGTAACATACGCATCATCGATAATGGTGCAAGTGTACTAGCATATGCATAAGCAATGCAATGGAATAATATGAATACAGCATAAGGTAAATCATATGCAAATGCTGACGGGTATACGTATCTAATATGACCGAGTCTGGCAATCTATCAATCGGCATCCAACCTAACAACATCGCGTACGGTATGATCCATCGTACGGCAACCTCTAGTTAAGGGTAAGGATCAATCATCAAGTCAAACCCATCACGCACGGAAAATCATCGTACGGCGGCATTAAGCTAATAGGGATCCTATCATCTTATAAGACAAATGAGGGTACGGCCTAATATCACATACGGCCTATCATTCATGATTCAAAACATTCTATATATATATATATATATATATATATATATATATATATACCTATGTCCCAGTTCACGTCCGCAATAATCTCATATCAGGGGACCGGCAGGGTATAAATCATCTCGATCGACTCGCATCCGTATACCATCATATCATCATATCATCCTATCATCATCTCATCGTAACAGTCTTATATCCTTCATCGCATTTACATCACCTATCAAATCGAATTGCATAAACATTCTATCACTATAAATATAAGTATCTAATCTAACATACACACCAGAACCATACAATCAGATTTTTAAAGAAGCGAATCATTGTTTGGAAAATAGGGGTTACGGTGTTTTTAAGAAAGAGATATCATTTGAAAATCCGTAACATCCCTCAAGATATATATTTAAAAAGTACATACGATTCTTCGATTTAGAAAAAAGTATGGTTCGGATGACGCATCTACATCGACTATCCATTCCTACAGTACCCTAAACGGTACTATCGCTAAACGTCATCCTATGATAGTAGTAACATATCACTTCTAACTACCCTCTAGTTTCTAATATAGTATCACTAACTATCTCATTCTAACCCTAGTTTCCTAATCTAGGTTTCCTAACCATATTCTATAAATCGGTTTTCCACCAAAATTTTGCGGGGGTGCTATACGCCATCCACCCGAATTCCCCGGTAGATATAGATCTACTCACCGTAGTCTTCGCTTGCCGAATTCGATGACGCCACGCTCCGTCGCCCTAGAATCCACGTGAAGGTACCTACAATAACAACACACATCGCAACGCTATTAAAATCAAGTTCTGAAATCCAAAACGGCACGCACCTTACTGGTAGGTTAAAACCTATAGCATACGCGTACAAAATCAACCAAACAACCCTTGTTGTCGATGTACAAACATGAGACAACCAAATACAAATCCAAATATCAAAACTAAACATTTCAAAATACGGAAACATAGCCAAACACCACACTAAAGTGCTCCAAATTTTGATTCAGGCCAAAAGGAGTTGCACAAACAAGTCTAGGGTGTTGTATATGATGTATTTGAGCTACTGGACCAACCCCGACACCCCATGTCACCATGTGGCCGGCCACATCATCAAAAAAATCGGCCTCCTCTGGTCCCCCTGCTCAGGTTGGGTCCGTCTCGTCAAGGTGGACTCCTAATATCCTAATTTGGCCCCTAGAGTTGTTTGCTACTCTCAAAAATCCCCCGGGTTGCTCCAGATTTCCCTGCACACCCAAATTTATCATAAACCGACATGAACTAAATTCCCAAATCCATATTTTGGTTTCCCATACTAGATCTTAGGTCCTGCACAGCCACAAGAGTTCACTAAAACCATCTTTAACTCTAAACCTTCTCTAAGGGTTTCTATCTCTACCACCACCCAACCAATCCAACTTCTAATTTATTTAGAACACAAGAAAACTAAAACTAACTAAGGGGAAATGATTATACCTCAGGGATGAACTCAAGAGAAACCTAGTAGTCCCAATGTTTCCAAAATCCCACTTTGCTTGGTTCAATACGAAGAGCATGAAGAGGGGATCGTTTTTTGTGAAAGGGGTATATGGTTTGGATGGAGTTTTGGAGATGGATTTGTGGTTTCAAGGTGGAGGGAGATGAGGGTGAGTAAAATGAAGAAGAATATGAAAATGGAGGAAAGGGCTCATGGCAGCAGCAGCCCCCTCTCTCTCACTCAATTATTCTCACTCTCTCTCTCTCACAAAAGTACACCTACCCTTAATCATTATGTCCCCTTTTGACTTTTGTTTTTCTCATTTCTTTTTCTCACCAAAATGAACACATACATCCATATAAAACCATAAATGAAATAACATATAACCAAATGAAACATGTCATGGTGCACTAATCATGAAAAGCTGTAGAAATGCGGATTTGGCTTAATCGCGATTAGCAGTGCACTAATCGGGTTTTTATCGAAACTGCGTATAATAAATTTTAAAAATGCCAAATCCTTTAATTATATTATTAAATGAATAAATTATTTTAATTTTCATTTATTTCACAATTATTGGTATATATTTACACCCTTTTTCGAAAACCCCAATTTCGCAAATCGGGCGATTTTCGGGAAAAATATTATTTTAATATTAAATTCCAAAAATAATATTTTATATTTTCTGAAATGTTACACTGCTATATTATTGAACCGTCCAGAAGCGGAAACGCCCGGAGTGAAGCAATTCTGGGCATTGCACCCAAAGCAATTTTCTGGAAAAGATAGCCCTTTAGAAGCGGAAGAATGGGCTCAGAGCATTGAGGATAATCTGGCGGCAGCACAAGTGCCAGAGATCGCTTGGGTACGAGTTGCGAAGCTGCAACTCACTGACAATGCCCAAGTTTGGTGGAAGGCGGAAGAAAGCCGTCTTGACCAGCCGATCGAATAGAAAACTTTTCGCGACATGTTCGACGTGAAGTACTTTCCAGAGACTGCCCGATTTGTGACATGGAGAAGCAATTCATCCACCTACAACAGGGTTCGATGTGGACCAAATCTGTGGATGGGTATGATGCCGAGTTTACCATGCTCAGTAGGTTCGCGGCACACTTGATACCGACTGCTGAGATCAGGTCCAGACGATTTCAGCAAGGGTTAGATCCGGAGATCCAAGCTGCCTTAGCTATAGGGGATTTTCCAACCCATGACCTGGCTCTGAAAGCTGCCCGTCGATACGAGACAGTAGTAAAGAAGAAGAGCATACCTCAATCTGCCGGTGTGAAGCACTCTGCCACCCAGATGGCAGGAGGAGCCTCTTCAATACCAACTCATGAACCCAGGAGACCGAAAGTACAAATAACCGACCAAGTCCAGATTTTTGCTTCTACTGCAAGAGGGATAGACACCTGTGGAAGGACTGTAGGCGCGCAAAAGGCATGTGCTTAATTTGTGCCGCATCCAATCATGGAATTGGAACATGTCCTTATAGACGCAACCCAGTTCCAACTCACAACACTTATCCGCAGTGGCCAGCTATCCAGGCTCCTGCACCTCGTCTTGCTCTCCCAGCTGCACCTCTACGTGGACCTCCTACACAGCCTAATTGCCAATTCTATCAGACACTGAGAAACATGCCTCGAGGGCAGAGAAATATGCCCTAAGGACATAGGAATGTGCCTCCACGTTGGTGGAATGTAACCCGGCGTCAGGCTTTCACATTAGCGGCCGTAGAAGCCGAGACTGTAGACCAAGGTAACCCTGATAATTTCCTTACATCTTTTTCAATCTTTCCAAAACTTTTGCATTCTTTTGAATATTTTTCATGCACTATCACTAATTCTATCACCAAACATTTCTTGAATCTGTTACACTTTCCTTCTATAAATTTCGAGGACGGAATTTTTATAAGGAGGGTAGAATATAACAACTCTAAACTTTCTGTACATAATTTTTTCAAAACTACATAAAGGAGCACCTAAACCTGAGCACAAGTTATAAATTTAATTTGCTTTTGAACAGTAAGAAAGCACTTGTAACTCATTGGTAAAGCCTTGAACTGCTGTGACGTAGCCCCTGTGATCGAATCCCTCCAGCCACATATATTTTTCTTTTGATTTTCTTTTAAACTTTTAGAATCTCAAAAGTTTGCAAATGCATAACACGTAAAATGAAAAGCCACAACAAAATCAAACATGTGCACTGAGGTATAGGAGACGACATGGACACGTGGCATCAATCCCAACCCTAACCCACCGGATTTGACCGGCGAGATGTTGCTTGGGGCCGGCACCGCTGCCCTCCCCCCGTGGCAAATGCTCCTAAATTTTTACCCCTAACCCCTTGGCCTCCCCCACTACCCCATGTTGTTTGAATTCTTTGCAATTATCCAGAGAGTGATAATTCCTCACTTAAATCCATTTTAATACATATTTTAATTCCATTCTTCATTATCCTAAACCCTAATTCTATCCTATAAATACCTCCTACACCATAGTCATCTCCATTCTGAAAATTATCACAAAAACTCTCTAAAATTTCCAAGTCTAAAGTTGTACAATTGGAGTTAGCAATGGTTGAAGTTCCGGCGACGTTTTGGGAAGAATCCAGTGACGAAATGACTCCTCGACGATCCCAAAATCTCCCTCTACCTCTTCCAACCTGTAAATCCCCTCTCCCCTTCTCAATCTCTAGTCTAAAACTTCCACTTTTCAAAACTCGTCGGAAGCGGAGTTATCCCGACTTCCGACTCTCTTTTCTTTAAAAACTCAAATTTTTCTTAAACAACAAATTACCATCTCTTCTTATATTGTTTAACAAACATAAAACAACATTCACAACAAGTTTCAATTCAAAATAATATGTATTGCAACTTCTATTTCATTTTTACGGTAAAATACCATCATGTTTACATACGACATTGCTTATTCATTTTGATCATATTACCTTTAGAAAACTCATGAGGTAATGACCTACCTTATCACAACACACATTCTTGACATAGCACAATGACTTTTGGAATATTAGTTTGTGGGAAAATACGAGTTTACATTTAAATACCATAAACATTCAAAAACCGTTTTCTTTAAAAGTGTATTATTCAATTCGTTACAAATACGCCTCTACAACCCATTTTGGAGAACCCCAATCGGGATGGTGCGGGTTATCACACATCCTTGGGCCTAGTAGAGCGAGATGCAGACCTCCTCACGGAGCATCCGATCTCGATGGAATTTTTAATGCAATTTTTAAGAAAAATGTGATTTCTGTTTAATAAATAAGTTCTATTTTTTAATAAATATATATATATTATAAAAATATCTACTTTAAGTATACAATATATATATTCCATGTTTTCTAAATTAAAGGAATCATAAATTTCATGAAACTACCATTACAAATCAATACAATTCCAATATTGCACTAAAATACCATATACAATGAAATCTAGGTTATATCCACTAGAATATTTCACTTTGTAAAAATTACAATTATGAAAACCCTAAAGACGATAATTAAATACTTGAGATGTATTTTGAAAATATATCAAAACTATTTTTCATAAAACCCCCTCAAGTTATATTAATTTACAATAAGGACCCTGGTAAATATAGGTTTAAGCGGGACCAGTTCTCTTGAGCCTCAGGGAGACGAAGAAATTAGGTGCTTGCTTATCTAAGGTAGACAATCTAAAAAAGGTGTTATCAATATGATAATTGTCTTGGAAAAAGACACAAATCCTGTCGTCCATGTGCAGCAGTTACCGATAACATCAAAACTAATTCAGGACTTCAATTCGTTGTAAAGTGTCTGACTCAGACAGAGTCTCGGTCTAATATAAAACCAATCTGACTTGAATTAAATTCAAGTATAACTCCATTTCAACATGAATCCATGAATACCAGAATTCAATATATATCAACATGACTCAACTGAATCGAACCATGGATATACTCTGTTTACATGACTATCCATTTATATCCATTCCGTTTACCTGATATCATGGTTTCGGCAAGTCATATACAACCATTCATTACATTACATCAATACAATAAGACATTATGGGGTTTTAAAGGGGTAGACTGACACAAAATGTGTTAAAGGTACAACGAGATGGTCATTAAAAGACGTATCTATACATCCATTTCCGTTGTTCCATGGTTTTATCGACGGAGCCTTGTACTACAGGTTACCAAAGTCCACGGTGTAAGTTGGACTCTTCTTGTATACACTGGTATATTCTGTACCAATCTACAAACAACTACGTTAACATTATAATCAAACATTACTAGTTATACTCTCTTATTTGTTTACTCTATTTCAATCTCTCTTTGGGATTTACCGAGCGATTGTTCACCGACGACATTCATTCTCTCTTCTTTCTTTGGAATGTTGTCAGGAGGATCCGACTCTGGGGATTTCAAGACCAGCCAGAAGCACTTGGATCAGACCATTGAACAACATGACCACTAGGCTTTACTTGTACTTACTTTACTTTCATGTTCATGCCATTGTTTAGGCATTGCTTTCCATTTCTGTATTTACATTTTCAATTTTACTTGTAAAGAAATGTTTAATAAATAAAAATTGTTGTTCAATTACATCTCTTGTCATTTTCTTCTGTACATTCATTATATTTCTAGTTACGCTTAGCATGTTTACTTCTAAGTAAATACGTAGCGGGCCCAGTCGCGCCTCCTTACCCGTACACCGGGAAGCAGGGCGTGACAATACGGGACATGGAGCGGTAGAAATCTCGTCGTGGCGAGATACATGGAGCCGTTACGGGGGCGCTCATACCCCATGCTCCTGACCAGACAGAGAGGCTGAGGAAGCTCGGCTATAGAATAACTCGGAGACGAGCAAGGACACCGAGGAATCTCAGCCATAGGATAGCTCGAAGATGAGATAGGGAGCTGAGGAAGCTCAACTCTATGATTGTTCGGAGACGGGCAATGGCTGGTGGTTCGGTGAAGAAGGAACATACTCGGGGGAGGCCGCTAAAAGGTCGAGTGCAACCTCGGAGGCTAGGCACAGAGGAATGTCCCCAACGCATCATACCTATTCCAGCTCCATAGCCCCTAGGAATCTAATGGGCTTACGTGGACGACACGTCATCTGCTGTGTGTTGTGATCTGGGGAATTCCCACTTATGAGTGTAATCGGTAAGGAATAAGTTGATCCTACTTTTCTTGATTTAAACTTTAGTTATTCTCCTCTGCAACCAACCATTTTCTATTTCACAAAAGCAAACCCAAAAAAAGGAAAAAAAAACTCAAGTTTTCATTCAACTCTTCGTTGCTTCCATGCTCTCCAAAAGAGAAAGCCTTCTCTTCAATTTTGTCATATGGGTTTCTCTCTCTTCACTTTCTCGCATAGAAAATAAAAAATTTATTGTTTTTCCTTAATTTTATTGCTGTTCATTCAATACCGTCACTCATTTTATGCCATATTCATGCTTTTTAATAAAAATACGAGATCATGCAAAATTGAGTCGACTTACCACGCTTGATCAAGACTGTAAATAAATCCAAACCGGATCGGAGCCGCATGGGACCGGACTGGACCGAACCGATAGTGAATGGTTCGGTTCTGGTTCTTGTCAAACCAGAACTGGAACCGTAGACCCGGTGGATCCAAAAATTATGATGGAACCGGAACCGATCAAACCAAGCAAGGTACCTATTCCAATTTGAGGAACCGTTCCTTTAACGGTTCGACTCCCGGTTCTAGGAGAACCGTGACAGTGTAACATTTCATAAATATAAAATATTATTTTTTTGAATTTAAATATTAAAATAATATATTTCACTAAAACTATTCAATTTGCGAATTGGGGTTTTCGTAAAATGGTATAATTATATACCAATATTTGGAAAATAATTGGAGATTAATATGGTTTAATTATTAAAAAGATATTTGTTGGATTTGGTCATTTTATAATTAATTATATGCAAGTTTAAATTAAACTTGATTAGTGCACTACTAATCATGATTAAGCCAAATCCGTATTTTTAAATATCCATGACTAGTGCACCATGACATGTTGCATTTTGTTGCATGTTTCTTCTTTTGTATGCTTGATATTTGGTTTTTAATGAAAAAAAAGAGAAAATAAAAGAGAAAAATAGTCAAAGAGGGGACATATAGGTATGGCATGGGAGAGGGAGAGGGAGAGAGAGAGAGAGAGAGAGTGAAAGTGAACCATGGCTACTACCTCACTCTTCATTTTCCCCTTCACCTCTCATTTCCTTCATCTCCTCCATTCTTACTCCATCTCCATCATCCCTCCATCTCCTCTATCATCACAAAAACACCCCCAAACTTAGCCAAATCGTATACCCCCTTCATAAATATTATGCACAAGCTCACTACAAACACTATGGTAGGATCAAGTCAAGGTTTTGAGCACTTTAGACAACCCAAGAAATTTCTTGAGTTGCCAAATGAGCTATATTTCTATTTCTTTAGTTAAGTTTTTAATTTCTTTACGCCCTATAATAGTTTAGAGTAAAACAGATATAGATTAGTGATTTTTAATATTTCCAAGAAGAGGTTTAGGGATATTTTGTTTGTGAAAGTGTAATTGAGATTTAGTAGTGGACACAAAACCCTTTTAGTGCTAGAATTTTGTTCTAGACTTGAGCTAGAACCCCAAATACGAAAACTGAAATTTTCCTATATTGGTTTTGTGGAGTTTTTGAGGATTTAATGAAATCTGGAGCAACTTGGGATATTCATAAGAAAATCAAACAACTACATTGACCTAATTAGACCACTAAAAGACCACCACAGAACAACTACATTGACCTAATTAGACCACTAAAATTCAAAGATATGGCCGGCACCACCCGTTACTGTAGCATATCTCACCGGCCCAATTTTGGGTTCTGGTGATGAGGTTTTTGTAACACCTTAGAATGCGATTAGTGTTAATTAAATGATAATGCGGGTTTTTAGTAAAAAGTTAACCAAAATAGTTTTCACATATTTTATAAAAATTAATTAATATTTTATTATTATTTGTTTTGGCTTGCACACACTTGTGCATGTTAACTTGGGGATTATGGAAGTGTTAACCATGCTTAAGTAGCCATGGCACCTTAACCCTCATGCCATTATGTTATATGTATTTATCTAATTATTGAGTTTTTTTAAAACAAGGGTTTGAATTAGGGTTGACTTGAGAGAGAGAGGGAGAGAGAGAGTTAACAATGGGAATGATGAGACATGGCAAGCATGGGGAGCATTTAATGAGGTTAGAGAATGGGCATGGTTCATTCTCTAACCTCACACCCTCATTTCCCTCATCCCTCACTCATACACTCCTTCCTTCTCACCTCACTCTCTCATTCACATATTATTTCTCCTTCTCATTTTTCCCCATCCCCAAACTGAACCCTTAACCAATTCATCACAAACCCAAGCCAAATCCTCACTAAACCTCACTAAAACCCTTCACAAGCCTAGCTAAGTCCCATTTGATTGCTTGGAGCATGGAAACCTAGGGTTTTTGAGAAAGTGTGGAAAGATAGTGATCTCTAACTGTTAATTAGGTCCTTATAATGTTGTATTGCCTAGTAATTGTTGTTTAGAATACTAAAGATATAGTTTTTGTGTAATATCGTATTTTTAGTGTTATATTGGAGTCCCTGTGATCTACTATCACCACGATTGTGTACTGTAAAATCTAGAAATGTACTAGTGTAGTGGTAGAAGCCCTGAGTGTTCACCTGAAACCCTGACCCCACCCTTTACTGTTCACCCGGCGAGATGAAGAGAAATGCCGGCGTCACCGGATTTTTAGGAGTCTGGGGGGTTGTGTTTTTTAGGGTAGGTACCTATAGGCTATCCTGGGTGTTTGGTATTTCTTGATTTTCCTATTTTGACTGTAGGCAAAATCTGGGACCACTTTGCTAGTTTCTAGTGTTTCGACAACGTGCGCTACGGTATCCGACACGGTTCGCGTTCTTGGTGTAGCTTGCTGCAATTAGGTTTGATTTAGAATGTCGCTACACACGTTAGCCACGAAGCGAACACTTGAGAGTTTATTGGAGTCGGTGCGTCGATCTAAACGCCGTTTGTATGTATTATTGGTCGGTTTATAAGTTGCACTTGTTTGTATTTTGTGTGATATTAGGAGCGAGTGTGGGGAATTCAGGCGCTACAAAGAAGGGAAAGCAGGCGGTTGGATTTACCTAGCTCGAGATCATCGGTGAGTAGATTAAACATCTACGGGGAAATCGCCCGTATGGCATTAAGCGTCGATGGCTAGTTATGATGTTATAGCCACATGTTATATGCATATGAATTGATTGTGCATAAGCATCATTTGCATACCATTACTTGATGTACATTGACTTGGTACCTATTGAACACTGCACCATTACTGACGGTTCATGTTGCATGAGCACTAGATTGTATGCCACACACACCGTTGGTAATTGCCATGACACGCACGACATATACATATACGTGGTACTGCATTCGTTATTGATATTGAGACAGTTGTTCTTGTATTACCCTAATAAGGGAATATGTATTGTTCCGCCTTCACTATTATCAATAGTTAGACGTTGATTCTTGTTCTATTGCGCATATGAAATGCATCATGCATACATACCTACATGCATACACACATACCTTGCTATAACTACATATACACCTTTATATGATGTTGCACTTGATTTTGGAGAATGTGGGAACCGCATGATATTATTAAAAACTTGATTCATTTAAAAGAGCGGTTTTCCCTTGATATGCTCATATTACTATTCTATGTTGCATACATCATATTTCATGGATTTACGCATTGAGATACGGATTTCATTTGATTTATGGATTTGAGAACCATGGTGATATTTCAAGAAAGTATGCATTGTTTTGAAAACCCGGTTTCTCTTGATATGATATTTCGATGCGTCCACCATGAGTTTTCTCAGTTCTGAGATTTGTGTTAGAAACCCGATTCAAGGAGATGGAAGATTCGTTTGTGGGTTCATGGTGAACCCGGTATGATACCCCGGGGCAAAAAAGGTATGTTGTGCAGCAGACGATGAGCCTGGCAGAGGGAATACTACCTACCGGTGATAGTTTGGACCCGACGGTTATCCGGAGGATAACGACCGGAGTCGTGAGATGGATATGGGCCGATCCGGACTGACGGAGCCCGTGGGTCGATCCGGACTGACGAAGCCCGAATTATGTGGATTTACGTGTCGATGTTGGACATGGGTTTTCATGATATTTCGAGTGTCGATGTTGGGCACTCAGGTTCCACGAGATTTACGGATATGAGGGCAGATCAGAGTGACGGCACCTGAGGTATTGGGATTTGGGGTGTCGTTGATGGACACCGGGATTTTCCACGATGATGATTCATTAATGATATTATGTTTTATCCCACACTCAGGATTTATTAGATATGCATTGTTTCATATAGTTGTAGTACCCTGATGGTGTACCTTGATCATGATTGTTGCATATCCATATTGCCATACTTATGCTATCAGATTTCATGTTTTAGATTATTGTTGTTCGTGCATACCTGCGATTATCTGTATGTTGTTACTTACTATTCACGAGTTGGCAACTCACCCCCGTTGTGCCACAGTGTTTTGCAGGCTTAACCTTCAGAGTAGTCACGGCGGGGCTCCTTATTGTATCTATTTCAGCGGATACCACTACGGTTGGCTGTGAGGCCTTTTTACTGTAGGCGGGTTTGCGGTTATCCGATTGTATCCATTGTATATCTCATTGTATCTAGTACTCTCCATCTACCACTTTCATGTATTGAGTTAGAGACGAGTTTGTGAGGACCGATATTGTATATTTTGTGACTCTGGGTGTCGTGCTCGTGGAAGCCGGCCTTTTCTTATGTAGCTTTATCTCTTTATGTTGTTTTCATTTTTATTGTCTATTTCTTCGCTATGGCGTCGTATATATGCTTGTGGTGGTTGTTTTCCTTCTTTGGGCGTGATTTGCTCCCGTTTGGGGATGCTTTATTTATATCCTATGTTTGTACCCATTTCGGGGCTAGTTTTACAAAGGTAGTGCTGCCAAAATTTTTAAGAAAATAAATTTAAGCTTTAAGATTTTACTTGAAATTTCCAAATGTTTTTAACAATTTTTTTATCACTTACTTCTTTTTATGGTTTAGATTTCTGGGTTTTCGCCTTACTCAAATTGCGTTACGCCTGTTGACGTCACGTGGTTTAAGTGCCGGTCACGTTCCTAAATTGGGTCGTGACAATTTTGCCTATAGCTCACACTCTTTATAACCTAGATACTATATTGGTTGTTTTGTCCTAGTCTAACTGTGCTAAAATCTGGGAGCTTTTTGAGTTGGTTTTGACAATATTTTCTGATATTTGAAACTTGGATTTATCAATTTCTTGATGTGACTTGGTCGTTGGACATTTGTACGTCAACGACGATGGTTTGCGTAAGCTATAGGTTCTAACCTATAAGTAATTCGTGTGCCGTATCGGTTTTCGGACTTGGTTCTAATAACGCTACGATTATGTATTGATTGTAGGTACCTTCGCGTGGTTTCCGAGACGACGAACCACATCGATCTCGGCTAAGCAAGGAGTTTAGCAGATGAGTAGATTTATATCTACGGGGGAAGTCAGGGTGGATGGCGTATAGCACCCCCGCAACTATTGATATGGAAAATCGATATATAAATTATAATTTGGAGAAAAGATATCCTACGAACTTACGGATATGATTAAAGGTTTTAGTATGAGATGATACGATAAAAGATGACATTAGTGGATATATTGGCTTGAGGATGCAAGGCAATGTACATGTTATATTTGTATGCCAATAGATGATATGAGATTCTACATATATACAAATGAGAATGTGATGTATATGCAAGATGACCTGATGTGAGATATTGATATGATGAAAAGAGAATGTGATGAAATAAGATGACTTGGCTTAATATGTCGATATACGGATGTGAGACGATATGAGAATATAGATAATTTTGCCAAGACAAGATATGAGTTTGATATAGATGTGACTTGAGTTATATATATATATATGAGAATAAAGAGTGGTATGTTGTACGTAACCTTAAATCCGTACCCTTGTTTACAATATCGTACGACAGATCATACCGTACGAATTATGATATATGATATTTGACCTGTACCCTCGATTTTGAGGAGGTCGTACGACGGACTATAACGTACGAGATGTATATATGATGATTGATCCGTACTTTTGACTCGGGATTAGTTTAGTGTTTTAGTCTTTTAATTACTTAAGTAGATGTTAGAATGGGGTTCGAGTCATAACTATTTTCAAAACTAATGAATCGTGTACATTTCAAAGGATAAACCGAGGGACGTTACAGATTTCAAGGTATTGCTTTTCTTTAAAAACACCGTAGTTCCTACTTTTCTAAAATTAAAGATTCGTGCTATTTGAGATACGATAATTGTGTAACGTTCTGAAAATTCGATTAGGTTGATTTTGTGTTAATTAGTGATAATACGTGTTTTCCGTAAAAACCAAGATATAATTATTTTTCCACATAGACTTAAATATATTTATTTTAACTATCTAATTGCTAGTATTGATATTTAATTAGTCACTTGTGAATTGCTAGTTTACTTAAATATTTTCTTAATTAATTATTTTAAATATTATTTCAAGCTTTCACTTATCCATTTAATTAGTGATAATTACAAATTGGAATAGGTTAATTATACTTTAGTGAACCATGACAACTTAAAACCTAGTTAGTAACATGTTCTCTTTTTCTCATTTTATCTCCAAGGTTCTAGTTAATTCAAGGACAGAATAAATAAGAAAACAAAATAAATGAAAAGAAAATAAATAAAGAAAAGAAGCATGGGCATGTTGACTTGAGGTATGGGGTTTTCTTGACTTGGTATTTTCTCACACACAATCAGTTCTCTCTTTTCCTCACTTGGCCGAAAATTCTGCAGCCCTTTTCCCCCATTTTCCCCATCTCGTTTCACTCCAATAATCTTCAAGAAATGCATCAAAAATCCATACAAAGTCTCACCAATTCATAATTAAATCTTTACCCAATTTTCCTTGGCCTAATTTAGCATGGATCTTGGAGCAAGATGGCTTTTTGGGAGGCTAAGTTGCATGTTTGATCTCAAAATTTGTGAGGTATAAATCTTACTCAAATTGGTATCTTGTTAGTTATGGCTTTAATCTAATTTTTAATTAGGTGTTAGTATAGTTTAATTTCAAGATTTGCATGTTTAAGAGAAGGGTTTGGTTTAAATCAAGATTTTATCATCTAATTATAGTGGCAATGTGAAGTTAAATATCTAAAGACGTGCAAAAATCTAGTCTAATTGTTAATCTACTAATTGTTACTTTTAAATTATCCTAATTAAATATCCTTGCAAATTAATTTCATGAATTATGTGTAAATAGGTGAGATTAAATTTTAGTAAATAACTGTGTAGCATAATTAAGAGATTAAATGAATATTATGGCCACTAGTTTTGTTAAAACATCTAGATTTGCACTAAAATGGTTAAGTGATGCTTACTAGGTTTTTGGAATAAATCGATTTTAATTAAGTTTGAGGTTTTGATGATTTACTACCTTTTCCCTAAAATATTTAATGTGTTGTGAATGCGCGATTGGTGCGATCGGGTTCTAGGCTTGATAGTTGTCACGTTTAGCGACCCTAGTTGTGGTTTGTGGCGTTATCGCGAAAGCGTTTTATGCACAAAGTGCGTGCACGTCTAGTTAGTGCGCGTGGTTGATTTGTATCGTTTGTGTCCGCGACTATTCTTATATCTATCCTCTTATTTATTTATGTGCGATTCTAGGATCGGGTGCAGAGGCGTCGGACATGGCGCGGAAAGACAAAGCTGAGATCGGATCACTTTTGCCGAGGTGTCCCGGTGAGTAGATATACACATCTATGGGGGATCGTCTGGATGGCGCGAGGCGCCCGATAGTCAGGATTACTAGTGGTTCTTGTATTTATATGCGTAGTCTCCTAGTCATTTATCTCATTGCATTGCATCATCGTAGATATATATGATATTATCTCATAGGACACTTGCACCATTACCATTGGTTCATGCCGCACGTGCACTATTCATGCGAACACACACGCCTTTAGTAATTGCTATGTCATGAACACTATAGAACTTGCTTAGAATCGGTATCTGTACATTGCATCATATATGATCTGTAGACTTGTACTTGTATAGTCATTTCATCAGGATGGATACGTAGGATTGTTAGTCATATATACATACCTCATTGCATCATGATTCATGCATAGCTTCTGGCCGTACTTCGCATGGTATATACTATCGTATCATAGACATCTATCATCACCGACATATTGTGATTCTTCTCGAGGATTCAGTATTTATGAGATTTATGGATTTTGGGGAAAACCACAAGGATTTTATAAACCTCTTATCATTTTAAAGTAGAAATTTACGGTTTTCTCGTGATATGATGTGTGTGGCGTCCACCATGTGTTTTCTCGGTTCTTGAGCGGTATCATATACCCGATTCGAGGAGGGGGATGCACCGTCTGCGGGTACATGGTGGACCCGGTGCGGTACCTCGAGGCAAGAAGATCGTGTTAGTTATATGTATGCCCTAGAGGCCATTACTGTACATAGGATGTATATTGTAGTGGATGCTGGGACATATATAGGTAGGACTTTCTTGCTCGACATGATAGTACGCTATCTGGTTGCTCTTTATCTTAACATGTATAATTTCTGTCTCTCTGATTACATGTTGATAAAGCCCTTAGGATGTGTACTCGACTTCCAGTACTATGATGAAGATCATACTAGTGGGGCCTGGGTAGTCCATGAGTACATCCTTCATTATTCCTAGTCGTGGGAATATCGAGACGGGGCATCGATATTCCAGAGTAGACTAGCGTATATCTTCTCGACCCATGTGATGGGCGATAGATGATCCCATATCCATTGGTGTTTGACATCAGAGATGGTATGCGGGTGCTCAGTGGAGACTGGGTACACTGAACGGACTCGCCGAGAACTCCCAGATGGTATTATACCTCACGTCAGATGGCAGTTCTCTGGTGACACTGGTACAGCTTAGTGTGTTGACCCGAGATCGTCATAGAGTCTTGTGTGTCTCCCACTGTGCTTTGATTTCCACCCTACCACGACTCTACTGAGTCGTGCAAACAGGTGGTTTTTGGGTACAGTCCCGATTCACATGGAGGCAATGAGCAATAGGAGGGGATTCGTCTCTCCCGGTATTGAGGGTTGATGTTGCGCTATGCTCGACTGGCCATAACAGGAAATCCCTGGCCAGGGTTGCAGTGATATACTGGTAAGAGTTATCAGTAGTTTCACGATTATTATGGACCTTACGTCGGCATGACTTATCAAGCTACTGGGGTCTGACGTTTACCACCCCTAGGCGAGATATGCAACATATCAGACGAACAGACCGGACTATACGGTAAGTGTTACTGGTTGGATTCACAGGAGTGTGAGCGGGCTTGCTCGTCGATCTTCTGATCGCTCAATACCCGGGTGGCCGTTACGTTTAGCAGACCGCTTGCGGCTTGTGGGTGTTTGATATGATCATCATCTGCTGCCGGCGTATTGACGAGTCTTTAGAGTCCTACACAGAGGTTTCCTGGCTCAAGCAAAACGAAATAGGAGCGCATATGAGATATGTGCGGGACCGAGAATAATGTGTGTATGTGATACCGTATTCTATTCTCACGATTAATGTATCGATTAGTTATATGCGATACAACCTAGTTATCGAATCGAGAATTGATTCGATAAGACGATACATTGGATATTAGTCGGTTATATGCGATATGACCGGATCGTTAAATCAAGTATTGATTTACTGATTTAATGCATAATTATATATTTGATATATTAGTTTGCATTAACTAATATTGGTTCATTTTAAAAGGATTTTCTCACTTGATGTACACAAGTTGTATATGTGATATACTTTTGTGCACTTGTTTGTATCATGTTTGATGATACATAATTACTTGGGTTTGTGTAAAGAATTAAACCATGGTTATATGAGTGGTTAGGGTTTTGTTTATTTACTTATTCATTTATTTATTCATTTTGTTTATTTTAGCAAAAGAAAATGATAAAGAGAAAATGGTGGCTTTCTTTGTTTGTTGTTGAAGCTTCATGAAGCTTTGACTAAGTGACCATTTTGTCTCATGCTTAACCCTAACCATTCCACTTAACCATAGTCTATTCTCTACACCTAACCATGGTTGGTATATGATAAGTATTCATATTATTTTCCTTTTTAGAAAATACTTATCATATTCTTTCTTCATCTTCTTCATCTTCAACAATGAAGAAAGCTTGCCTCCATCAATGGCAACTTGTGAAAATGAGTGAGAAATCCAATTCCAAAGTGAACCCACTTCCTATTTCTTCATCCTCTACCTCTTGCTAAGTAGTATAGGGTGTTTTCTTCACAAGTTTCATGGCTTTGTGAAGTTGGAGCTTGATCTTGTGTTGCCTCGACGTAGATCATCTTCGGCATCGAAGCCGACGACCTAGCCCGCCCATTTCTCCGATGAAGCCGATGCTAGAGTCCGGGATTCGATTTGGACAGTGGAGGGACGTCATCATGGAGCCTAGGAGGTGGAGGACCGGATCTACAAAGGTTGTAGCCTCTTTCCTTTTAAGTTAAAGTTGTTTACTTGCATCGCATTACCTATACATCTAGTTAACGATTCGTATTAGGGTTTCTCGGCACTTGTAAAATTTTAATTGGCCATGTTTGATCACTTGTGAGACTTCATTAGTGTGCCTAGGAACCCTCCAGTGGTATCAGAGCCTAACTAGAGCCTTAGGCGATGCGTAGACGGAGTTAGAAGTCCGATCGAATCGAAACCCTAATTCAAAGTTGCTCTCTGGATTTTTTTCAAAAACTGGGTTTTTTCCAGAATAAAAATATGCAGAAAAATGAGCAGGTGATTGTAAGAGTTACTGTGAAATTCGATCGCGTAATTCCATCAAACCGCCGTGCTTCCACGGCACGAGCATGGCTCGTGCGGCGGTTCCGCGGCCGTACGGCCTCCTTGTTCAATGAATTTTACACAGTAACTCCTATTTTGTAGTGTTGGTTTTCCTGGGAATTTTTTATCTGAACGCAAGAGTTGAGATTTTTTTCAAAAACTGGGTTTTTTCCAGAATAAAAATATGCAAAAAAATGAGCAGGTGATTGTAAGAGTTACTGTGAAATTCGATCGCGTAATTCCATCAAACCGCCGCGCTTCCGCGGCACGAGCATGGCTCGTGCGGCAGTTCCGCGGCCGTACGGCCTCCTTGTTCAATGAATTTTACACAGTAACTCCTATTTTGTAGTGCTGGTTTTCCTGGGAATTTTTAATCTGAACTCAAGAGTTGAGTTTTCTGGGTTGTATTGGGGACTCGGTGTGTCGATCGGATTGTCTAATTTTGTCAGTGTGTTTTTCCGGGTAATTTTAGAATATGTTAAAAAGTTCGACCGGATATAAA
The DNA here is from genome assembly GCA_030015575.1 of Agapanthus africanus. Taxonomy (NCBI): domain Eukaryota; kingdom Viridiplantae; phylum Streptophyta; class Magnoliopsida; order Asparagales; family Amaryllidaceae; genus Agapanthus; species Agapanthus africanus. The sequence continues at coordinate 464,808,840 of CM057343.1, forward strand.
TACCCACTTTTTCCCCTGATGAGAAATTTCCAATTGTTGGACTTTTCCGTAGTTTAAAGACGTTCTAAGTAGTGCAAGTAACGCGATGGTCCCTCTAGAAGACAACAAACCTTAACTCGATTATGTGACCGTCTTGAACTGCCCTTTGAACCTTTGGGTTTGGGGTAGTACGGCATGCCACATGTGAGGCGTTGGCTTGACCCTTCTACGGCTGGACCATTGGTACTGAGGCATGAACTGAATGTTTTTAGACTTATTTCATGTGTTGAGCTGTTTCGGGAAAACTTGGGTGTCACGACCCGAAAGTACGGAACATGACCGGCACTTAAACTACGAACGTCTCGAGGCGTACGTAATCTAAGTAAACCGAAAACCCAGAAATCCAAACCAAGAAAAGTAGTAGAGTGCAGGAAAAACCAACTTAAAGCAAGTAATTTCAATAGCATAAACCGAATTATGCGGTTTTTAAAACATCAAAAATTTACTGAAAATTTCGGCAGAGTCTCCTTTGTAAATACTGGCCCCCAAACGGGATACAACATGAATAGTATACGAAATCAAGAAAAAAGGCATCCCTAAGCGGGAGCTAGCTCTTCGTCAATCGACGGTCACAACCACACAAACAATATAATATACAACGCCAACGGCGAGGATCAAAATTCAAAAGGGAACTCAAAACCACCAGAAATATAACGAGCGACTCTAAGGTCGAAAGAATAAACAACACTGGTCTCTATCTCAATAAATACATGGTTGGTTGATGGAATTCTAGATACAATAGAATAATGATATACAAGATAAATAATGGGGGTATGATACAAGTAAACCCACATACTAGCAAATCACCCGAATGAAACTATGCCCGCAAAGCCGTAATGAACCTGTACGGCAACCTGCAAGAAACTGGGGCACAACGGGGGTGCATTGCCAACTCGTGAATAGAAAAACATCTACGCACAGAAATCGCATAAATAACGCAATCCTAGGTCAATGATCATAATATATCCTCAAATATATCTAACATGCAGCCTATAACAATGGCTAGGGTAAATATCTAACCCGAGTGTAAACTCATGTGCCCGTGTCAGTGCCTCAGGTAGCAATATATCATATGAATGAGGTATGAATGCATGAAAACAGAATACATGTAAATGAAGAAACTGTTTTAATAAATTAGTGAGATTTCCTTCATATTTTAAACTGAGGTATCATAATTAAAATCAGTATCAACAGTGTCTAGCATCGACACAAAACATAAATCTCACTGTCTCGAAATATCAATATCTAGGGCGCCGTCAGTCCAGACCGGCCCCTACCATCCATCTCAAGACCACGACGGTATCCTCCGGATATCCGACGCGTCGGGTAATATCACCGGTAGGTAGTGCTCCCCAGCCAGGCTCAACGTCAACACCACATTCCTCTTGTCCCGGGGTACCATACCGGGCCCACCATGTACCCGTGACGGTTCCTCCACTCCTCGACACGGATCTCCAAAACCACAGCAAACTCATGGTGGACGACACTTTACATCACTAGAAAACCGCAACATTTTATATTTTAAAAGATCATAAGTTGTAAATTTTGCGGCTTTCCCCGAAATCCAGAAATATCATAAATCTCAAGAAATCATCACAAGTGCATATGTCAATGATAATGAGCTAGGCATGAACAACTGAATAACAGTACGCATGAAGTGGTAGGTAATAACTACAATGTCTAAAATGGCATATAAGGGAAGTACACTAATATCATGTCAACACTACTAGCTAACAATCTAAGTTAAGCAATTATATTCTCTAAAGTGTACGTGACATGGCAATTACCGATGAAGATGTGTGTGAGCCGGCAAGTAGGTGTACGTGGTACATACGCATCATCGGTAATGGTGCTGGTGTCCTAACAGCATGATATCAATAATGGAATATGCAGGAAAATAAATATGCGAGGCAGAGCGAACAGCAAAAATGTGCGGGAGCTGAATACTAGACACAACGATAACTAATCTGCAGTAATCTAATATAAGTCCTACAAATGGTGCCTTTTGAAATAACACGAATCATGGGGTTTTGAAAATAGGGGCTACGGTGTTTTTTTTTTTATGAAAAGATACGTCGTTTTTGAAATATCCGTAGATTCCCTTGAGCTGTCTTTAAAAATGCCCACGATTCGTTAGTTTTTGAAATAGGTAAGAAGTCTAATCTAATCTAACAACTACACTAAACTATACGGCTGAACTACAAGCTGAACTACAGGTAAGGCAACCGCCTATTATCTGAGTCGATACATATACATACATGTATATGTATAATCGGTGATCTCGCCTCAATAATATCATATCCGATACCATATCTATAATCAGGCATCCCAGGCATCCCAATGTCAAGAGTGCAGATCAATCATCAATATAGCTCGTACGTAAATCCGTCGTACGGCATCCCAATCTGGGTACGGGTCAATATCACATTCATCATACTATTCACCTGGTATCCTCTTTATTAAATATCATGATCGGGGTACTGATCTACGTCTAGTACCATACTGATACCGCCTACGTATGCATGGACGTGTGTGAAACACTACGTCAAGGACCCGCTACAACGTCATGTCGTATCTAAGATACGAACCCTGCTATATCACCGATCTCACGGCCTCAAATCAAATCTCATCGACTCATCATAAATCCCAAGTACTATCATCCTCAATCCGTATGTGAACACATAGTCCCATACCCATGTGAACACATAACTATATAATCCCGTATAAGCGCAAATGAAAGAAGAAAGTATGTAAGTATGGTGTGTGTGTGCATGTGTGGTGCGACCACTACTCTAGGGTTTCGCGACACTAAATCATCCAAGAACACCAAATATCTATATCATCGATAATATCAAACAAATTATAGTCAAAATATATATATATGTGTGTATACGTATTCGTATACATCACCACGAACTGCGGGGGTGCTATACGCCATCCACCCGACTTCTCCCCGTAGATATAAATCTACTCACCTGGTCCTCGCTCGCCGGTGCCGACGTCGCCACGCGCTTGCTTGTCGTCTCGAAGTCCACGTGGGGGTACCTACATATCATAACGCACCATATCGCATTAAAACTAAATTCGAGATCGAAACGGCATACGAAAATCAAATCGGCATGCGTATCACGCATAGGTCCAAACCTATCGCCTATGCATGCAAGAATAGTAAAACCAACCCTCGATGTCGATATACAAACGTCAAACCATCGAGAAAAATCCAATCACACTCATTTGCACATTCACGAACACTAATTTTAATATAAACTAGGTTAAAACTCACAAAAACCCCATTTTCACTTAAAAAGTCATTTTTCCGAAAATCTAGCAAGCACAATTCGCCGTTTTTGTACAAAACATGATGTTTAAATGAAAGTAGTGGCCAATATACTTATTAAATATCTTAAATAAGTCGTATAAATAATTTCCGGAATTTAATCTCATTAAATTCCAAAAATCCTAATATTCTAGTTTACAAAAATACCCTTTTTTAATAATTTCAAAGCAAAAATGCACAAACTACAATCTAGCTTAGATTTGCATGATCCAAAGCATTAAACCACACTTAATAAAGTTAATGAAGCCAAGAAAACCCTAATCACATTTTTAATCCCAAGAATTTAACAAATTTCAAAAACCTAGTAAGCAATTAGAAAATTAACACAATTTTTCAAGTAACAACTTGTAATTAACAACTAGATTAGTTTTCTACAAAAATAATTATGTTAAACCACTTCACTAAACCATGCACAATCAAACACAACTCATTTCCACAACAAACCCTAACTTGAAATCCAAAACTTGCAATTAAACTCACATATCCAAGTTAACACTTAATTTAAATTAGCTTTAAGAAACAAGTAACAATTTAAGCAAAAAGTTTTAGAATAATACCCAAAAATATATGAAGATCCACAAGCACACACATAGCCTCCCAAATTGGAATCTTGTTCCCTAGATCCATGCAATTTTGGCTAAGCTAAAATGGGTAGGAGTCGGATTTGGGTTTTGGGATTTTTTTGATGGATTTTGGGGCAATTTTTGATGAAGTTTTGAAGAGAAAAGAGAAGGGAAAGGGGGAGGGGCTATTGCTGCAGTAGGAGAGGGGAGGGCTGCTGGAATTGGAGTGGGAGAGGAGAGAGAGGGAGGTAGAGAAAGTGGGGGTGAAAGTCAAGGTCAACCCAAGTCAAAAGTCCACCTCATTTATCCATTTTCTTTTCATTTCTTTCATTTCTTTTCCTTTGAAAATCAAGTAGGGAAAAAGAATGGTGGCTGCTGAAATCAGCCATGGGGGGAGTAAGTGGGGGTGTGTGGGTGTGGGTACGGGTGTGGGGTGATGAAAAATGATAAATACAATACCCCAAACATCCATTTACGCTAAAAAAAGCCTTTTTTCTTCAATAATTTCCAAACCGTTTTGGCAAATGATTTCGTTCCAAAAACCACATGATAAAATTTTATTTAATGTTTTATGATGCAAAAAATTTGTTTCAACTCATTCCAATTTGTAATTTTCCCTAATTAAATGTATTAGTGACGGCTTAAATAATAATAAAATAATATTTTTTTCAGAAAATTTGAAATTTCACCAGCGGCTCAATAAACACCAAATAATAGCAATTACATAGCTAGAATATGTATATTTAATTTTTATAATAAGATATTTATATTTTGACTTTTTACAGAAAACCCCCTTATTTTACCGATTTTTTCGAAATTTCACCGAAACAATTTTCAAAACGCTACATTGGGTGTTCGATTGTTCGATCGGAAAGTTTAACATTTTCTATTTACCCGGAATGTGATACAATAATTGGAATTCACAAATAGTTATGAGATAACTAATATGAATGTTATAAATATAGCAGTTTAGTCTCACTTGATCGGTTGCCACGGAATTTTGATGTGATCAAAAGTCCGTCGCAATCACGTAGCGTACGCGGATACTCGCCGGGTAAACTTAATAGACAGCTACACCCCATAGCCCTGACCAAGTGACTGTAGGAGAACCCCGTCGCCGAAAGCATCCGTTCGGGTGCTCACGGCAGCGGTGTTCCGCCTTGGTGCACTTCGTCGACGGCGTCGGGGGTGCAGCCGCCTACTAAAGTTTGCGACGAGCATTCGATCAGAATGTCGGGAATCATGTTGAATTACCCGACATGATATTGAAAAGTGTTTTCGATAATGAGACTAAAATGCGGGGTTTATAATTGTTAGGCATGCGATGTCTAAGTATTTCATTTGATTAGGCATGCGATGTCTGAAGAGTTTGCGGATTCCAACTGTTGTAGTTTTACACTTTCTTTTCTGTGACCGTAAGTGTAATATATGATATCGCCGGTTTCGTTGCTATATGTCAACGACAATTGGGATACGCATGTTTACTTACGTTGATGACATGTGATGTTATGTGTTGCTGGATATGTTATATTGGATCGTCGTGGTTGAATAGCCGGGGGTTTTTATGTGAGATGAGTATTTTTCATTTTTATTCATGTAAAAACTTGTATGTAATATTCTTTTATTGGGGCACTTCCAGGTTGCGGAAGATGTCACCATTTGTATATTATTTACTTTTCCGCATTAGGATAGACCCAAGGAGGGGAGCACAAGTAACCGGGTTCTGGGGTCCAGTGGGAGACCATCTCGAGGAGTCGAGTTCGGGTCTCCTAACCCTAGAATTGGTAAGGTTGCTTGCCGCTCTCATAGGGGTCTAAGGGTGTGGGATTGGCTATTCATCACGACCGTGGAATCCGTATTTTATACTGGCTCGTATTGAAAACACGGACGTCCTGGTATATCCAATATTTCATATGATATTTTCTGCTGCGTTATCTGTGATGTGATCATGTGATTTGTTCAGATAGATATAGTATATAGTATATATGATATATCATATAGACGTTGCTTATGTTTTACACCCGCGCTAGCCCTGCCTTGCTCTGGCGTTAGTTACCTAACCTAACGATGCAGACGGGACATCGAGGCGAATGCGGATGGCATAAGCATACGTTATATTTATCTGTGATGATTAGGTGGACTTAAATGATGGGATATTCATTAATGAGATTAATGAAAGAAAATAAACCTAAAAGATGTTGTGGAATCGAATTTCAAAATAAAAACAGGTAGCTACAGTTCTTGCTTTGCATCGCGGTGTTCCTTGTAGAACATCCTGCACCTTATTCGATAAGGAAAGGACCGAGATCCCTTCACCGGGAGTGACTCCTTTAGCAATAACTGGTAGATGCTACAACACTCGGTTTGTCTTTTGATTGCTTCTATAGTTTCTGCTTTGCACAGTGATATATATGATGTATCCCGCAGCTCATTCGACGAGGAAAGGACCGACGATCCCTTCACCGGGAGTGACCCCTTTAGCAAAACTAGAAAAGCCTAAAAAACATTCCATTTAAAAACCATTTGATTCCGCAACGAGATCAAGTTCAAAGCGTTAAAGGTTTTCACAAAAACCATTCGCAACCCTCCGTCATTTTAGGAAGTACAGTACTTAGTATTCGTGCTGTGTTTGTTGACCATAGTCAAGGCACAGTGTACGGTAGCTAAGTGATGTCTTCCTACACCGCATATGATGCGATTAGTTAGGACAGTCGCGTGACTTTGTTGACCTTAGTTAAGGGTCATGTGGGTGGGTCTAATTAATCACGAAATGACGGGTAGAACTTGACTAGTACTTATGATTTGTTGACCTTAGTTAAGGTCATAGGTGCTAGGGGTAAAAACCTTTATCGGGAGTTTCAAGTGTTGAAATTTGCAATGAGATTGCATACCTTCTATGTGATAGTTGGATCCCGATACCCACTGCGAGTAATTGTTACTCCTGGGAGAGTTTTGCAATTTACAATTAGCCAATCAAGTAGGTGTCTAGAAAGGTGTCAACGGGGTTACACCTCTGGGAAAACGAGGTTTACATTAATTAGGTCCGTGCGAAAGCACGGGGAACCTCCCTCAAAGTACCGACACTGGCCTGGCTGAAAGATTGGCGAACTTGTAGAGTGTAATTAATCCCGGCTAGTCTTTCCTTTTAGGGTTTGAAGGAAGATTTGATAAAAACAGTGGGAGCCATCCTGATTAGATAAAATAAATAACCAATCTGATCTTGCAAGAGCACACGCAGAGTGTTTTCTTCTCTCTCTCTCCAGGTAGCGACCATATCACGCCTTAATCAAGATAATAATATGGATGTACTGACCAAACCCGCTTGTTATACTGAGCTGGGGAACGTTGGTCCCGCTCCAACTTATAATTGTTATAAGGCAGAGCAGGAAATAGGGGAATACCAGAATTCCTATGCCGCCCAAACGAAGAAAGTGCATATGATGCATGTTCTTCGGGTGTGTTCATTACAAAGAACTGTTACTCAGTATCCTCCGCATCCTGGGTATTTGATACCGGATCAGGATCCCAGATATGTAATATGTTACATAGGGCTACAAAAAGGTAAAAAAACTGAGAACGGGTGATAGGTTTCATGAGACAGAAACCGGGGCAAGTGTTGCAGCCAAGTCTGTTGGTCACTGTCACCCTGTATTACCAATACATTGATTCTGAACAAATGCTATTAGATACCGAACCTGATCTACAAAATCATATCAATCTCTTTATTTATTAAAGTAATGATAAAATTTTGTATTGCTGGATAATGTTTTGAACATTACCTATATCAAAAGTTGATCGGTTCAGACACGTTATCTAAAAGCATTGACGTTCTAAATCAAACTACAGTTCCTAGTATACAGAACACACACAAGAGGAAGAGTTCAGAAATGAACGAATCCTTCTTGAGGCATTGTAGACTAGGTCATATCAATGCGACCCGACTGGATGAAGTTACATTTTAGATGAATATTTAAATCAGTTTGAATTTACATCTTGTGAAACTTTCCAGTCATGTCACAAAGATTAGATGACCATAGCTCTGTTTATTGGAAATAGAAAAAGAGTTAGTAAACTCTTGGGACTGATATATGATGATGTATGTAAACTCCCCTGTCTACACATGCCAGGACTGGTTCTTTATACTTCATTACGTTCTCTGATAATCTCTTAAGATTCAGACATATGTTCCTATTAAAACATAGGTCCGAAGCTTTTGAGGTATTCACAGAATATAAGTTGGAAGTAGAGAACCAAAATACGGGTATAAGTATTATGTTCTATGATAAGATCAGGGAGGAGAATACTTGTGCATGGAATTCTTGGATATTCTAAAAGAAAATGAGATTCTCTCTCAGTATTACTCCTCTGAATGCACCACAGCACAACGGGGTATCGGGGTGGAGCAATCGCACCATATTGGATATAGTGTGCTCTATGATGAGTACTACTGAGTTACCTATTTCGTTTTGGGGCTGTGCACTTGAGAAGCTGCATACCTATTGAATTAGGTTCGAATCAGATTACTGCCTACCATTCCATATAAGATATGGTATGGGAAGAGCTTATCTCTTAAGTAAGTTAAGATTTGGGATTTTCCGGCCAATGTCTAAAGAAAAATCCGGACAAGATCGAGGCAAGGTCAGTTCTGTAGAACTGGAAAGGTTCCAGCTATACAAAACTGCAGCTGATGATTTGACAGAACCAAAGGATTCTATAGTCCCCGACGAACCTCTGCCTCTCCGCCAATCTGGTAGGGTTCCTCACCTGCCCGAGAGATACCTCGGTTTCTTGATGACAGTAGGAGCGAGGAATGCATCATGAGATGATAACCCAACTAGATTCGAGCAGGTCATCAAGAGTAGGGACTCTGTAAGAATGGCTGGATGCTTAGCGATCTGAGATGGAATCCATGTACACCAGCAAAGTATGGACTTTAGCTGCTATATCTGAAGGGTTAAATCCCCATCAGGAGCAAGTATATCTTGAGAAGATTACTTGGTGTAGATGGAAAAGTTGAGACTTTCAAAGCTAGACTTGTTAAAGGTTTTCGTCATCGACCAAGAGTGGAAAATGATGAAACCTTTTCCAGGGACTATACTTAAGTCCATCCAGATCCTACTTACCATTGCTACATACCATGACTGCGATATCTGGTGGTTGGGTGTCATGACTGCTTTTCTAAATACTGATTTAGAATAGAAAGTCTATAATACGCAGCCAGAGGGCTTCGTAAACAGTGGGAGCAGCGGAAACATGTGCAAGTTGCTTTACAAGATAAAGCAGGCATCACGGAGTTGGAACGTCTGTTTTGATGTGATAGTCAAAGTGTTTGACTTCATCAAAATGGTAGATGAACCTTGTATGTACAAAAAGGTAGTATGGAGTATGGTAATGATCCTCGTAGAGTACGTGGATGACATACTCTTGATAGGAAAGGAATTTCCTATGCTACGATCGGTCGATCTCCTCTTATCACATAGATTCTCCATATAGGATCAAAGTGATACCTCCTAAATCCTGAGATTTGGGTCTATGAGATAGATCTAAATGGATGTTAGGATTCTCACTAATTGCAGTGAGATGGTATCAGTTGATCCTGGGGAGAATCACTGGAAAGGTTCCAAGGTAATAAGGACGACTGATTGTCAGTCGCGGGCATTGTCTTTACCCTCAGTGGAGGGACGGTATGTTGGAAGAGTTCCAAGCTAGATACCGTGGCAAACTAGACGATAAAGGCTGGTAACATCGCTATTATAGATACTACCAAAGAGGCAGTTTGGGTGTATATTGGTTCATAAGATGAACTAGGTTCCTACCATTGTATGACAATGGAAGTGTGGCTTTGGCCCAGGAACCCCGATCCCATCAATGACCCAGACATATTTTGAGGAAGCATCACCTGATCATGGAGATAGTTGATCTCCAGGGTGATCGAGGTTAGGAGAGTAGACTCAGAGGTCAACACGGCGGATCCACTCACGAAGGCATTTTCCCAGAGAGAGACTCATATAGGATGGTTGAGTATTAGATACTGCAACCACTGCTACAGATGGCCCTAGTGCAAGTGGGAGATTGTTAGTTATATGTATGCCCTAGAGGCCATTACTGTACATAGGATGTATATTGTAGTGGATGCTGGGACATATATAGGTAGGACTTTCTTGCTCGACATGATAGTACGCTATCTGGTTGCTCTTTATCTTAACATGTATAATTTCTGTCTCTCTGATTACATGTTGATAAAGCCCTTAGGATGTGTACTCGACTTCCAGGACTATGATGAAGATCATACTAGTGGGGCCTGGGTAGTCCATGAGTACATCCTTCATTGTTCCTAGTCGTGGGAATATCGAGACGGGGCATCGATATTCCAGAGTAACTAGCGTATATCTTCTCGACCCATGTGATGGGCGATGGATGATCCCATATCCATTGGTGTTTGACATCAGAGATGGTATGCGGGTGCTCAGTGGAGACTGGGTACACTGAACGGACTCGCCGAGAACTCCCAGATGGTATTATACCTCACGTCAGATGGCAGTTCTCTGGTGACACTGGTACAGCTTAGTCTGTTGACCCGAGATCATCATAGAGTCTTATGTGTCTCCCACTGTGCTTTGATTTCCACCCTACCACAGCTCTACTGAGTCATGCAAACAGATGGTTTTTGGGTACAGTCCTGATTCACATGGAGGCAATGAGCGATAGGAGGGGATTCGTCTCTCCCGGTATTGGGGGTTGATGTTGCGCTATGCTCGACTGGCCATAACAGGAAATCCCTGGCTAGGGTTGCAGTGATATACTGGTAAGAGTTATCAGTAGTTTCACGATTGTTATGGACCTTACGTCGGCATGACTTATCAAGCTACTAGGGTTTGACGTTTACCACCCCTACGCGAGATATGCAACATATCAGACGAACAGACCGGACTATACGGTAAGTGTTACTGGTTGGATTCACAGGAGTGTGAGCGGGCTTGCTCGTCGATCTTCTGATCGCTCAATACCCGGGTGGCCGTTACGTTTAGCAGACCGCTTGCGGCTTGTGGGTGTTTGATATGATCATCATCTGCTGCCGGCGTATTGACGAGTCTTTAGAGTCCTACACAGAGGTTTCCTGGCTCAAGCGAAACGAAATAGGAGCGCATATGAGATATGTGCGGGACCGAGAATAATGCGTGTATGTGATACCGTATTCTATTCTCACGATTAATGTATCGATTAGTTATATGTGATATAACCTAGTTATCGAATCGAGAATTGATTCGATAAGACGATACATTGGATATTAGTCGGTTATATGCGATATGACCGGATCGTTAAATCAAGTATTGATTTAATGATTGTTGGAGATAGTGCCCTCAGAGTCAATTATTGGATCACAGGCACGTGATTGCAATGATTGAGGGAGGACCTATCCCGGTAGGACAGTCTTACTCGAGATGATAGTATGCTATCTGGTTTACCTTTATCATCGTGTACTGCTTCAGGTGACCTTACAGGTCGCTATTACACGCTGATAGAGCCCCTAGGATTCTTGCTTGACTGCCAGCAGTATGAGGGCGATCGTATACGTGAGAGCTGGTGGTCTATAAGCACATCCTTAAAAGGTCCCTAGTCGTAGGAGTTTCGAGACAGGGCATCGATTCTCCAGAGTAGACTAGTGTATACAGTCGAGACCCCGACGAGGGGCGGTGGCCAGTCTCATAAGCCACTGGTGTCAGTTGGTTCACCTAAGATGTATACAGGTGCTCATTGGGTTATGAGTACACCGGACAGGACTCGCCGGGAACATGCTAGTTGGTCTTATACCTGACGTCAGATAGCAGTTCCCTGGTGACATGTGTACAGGTTAGTTCATCGACCTGGGGATCGTCATTTGTCTCGTGTGAGTTCCCACTGTACTTTGATTACTACCCTACCACGGCTCAAAGGAGTCGTGCAAACAGGTTTTAGTTGGGTACAGTCCCGAGCCACATGGAGGCAGTGAGCGGATCTTCAGGGGTTCGTCTCTCCCGGTATTGGGGGTGAAGTCGCGCTGTGTCTAGGAGAGCCATTACGTAAAGCCCTCGGCCGAGGCAGGAAATTTACTGGTAGGTATTCCAGTAGTATCTCAGGGCGTTCTGGGCTACACTCCGACACGACTTGTACCGCTTTTGGGGGTCTGACTTTTACCAACCCCCTAGGCCCGACATGCGATGCTCATAGACGAACGGACCGGACTGTACGGATATTGTCACTGACAGGCTCAGTAGGGTGTCAGAATGAGTTCGCTCATTGACGTCCCTTTTGGTCAATAGCTGGTGGCCCGTCACGTATTGGCTTATACCTCTGACGTGCTAGTGGTTAAATCCACAGCCATTGTATTGACGAGTCTTTAGAGTCCACCACACTTAAAGTTACTCAAGCTTTCGGGCGAAACGCTGTAGAAGCCGTATGGAGATATGGCAGGGTCCGATCAGATACGTGCGGTATTGCACGGATCAGGATCGGACGGTTTGTACTAGTGGCCGTATGGATATATGGCAGGGTTCGATCAGATACGTGCGGTATTGCACGGATCAGGATCGAATGGATATTACTAGCCGGCTTTGGTTTAAGCCGGATCCTAGTTTAGTACAGTGTAGATTTTGTCTCATTGCATTTGTATCCGGTCGGAATACAGATGCGGGTGTGTATGCACAGTATCGGGGTTTTCCTGTAATTTATTACGGGACCAGTTTTCTGGAGTTGCCAGTTTGCATTCCGTTCCGGCCGGTTTTCCTTTGTTCTTTCCCGGCCGGACTTTTCCGATGGAGGGGGTAATTTGCAGTTTTGCAAATTACATTTGGGGAGGGGGTTTCTTGCTTATTGGTGGCATCATGATAGTTCTTCATGATGAGATCCTTTCTTAGTCTTTTCATTTGCTTTTTGAGAAAGGATTGATTAGAGTCGATTTGTGTTTGGATGTGAGGTTTACTTTTGGGATGTGGTCACCTCTTGCTTTATCCTACACTCACCTCCCGTCATGATTTGTTTTTGCCCTCCACCATTTCCACATATGAAGAGGGGCCGGCCACTTGATAGGAATGAGAGAATGGTTCATTTGATTTTGTGTGTGGAAAATGTATCATTCACATCTCTTTTTCCATGCTTGCTAAATTCTCTAAAACCCTCTCCAAAGTTCATGATTCTCTTCTCCCTCCATGGCAACTTCACCACCCCAAAAGAGACTATGATTCTACACTACATTCTACAGCAAATCTTGGGCACGTCGACTTGCCAGCTTCGTGCCCGAGTTGCCTCGGTATTGAGGCGGGAGCCCGTAAAAGATGCAGACGATGTGGTGCCCTTCCGGCAAGGAGGCGACGACCGGACTTTCCGTGGGAGATCGGGACGATGACGAGAAGACCGGAGGACTCGGATCACTCGGTACATCTCTCACCCTTTCTCTTGATTGCTAGTATCGGTTAATGGTTACGATCCGGGTATATTGTCCGCGGTAGCGCCAGTTTAAAAGTTAAGAAAATTTTGATTCCGCATTTTGGCCTCGGATAGACGGCCGGGGCGCTGCCGTGGCGCAACATGGTATCAGAGCCACGCCATTAACCTTGCCTAGCTTGTTCTAGTGTGTTTTACATCTCCGATCGAACAAAATCCCAAAAACCACATTTCGTGTGCATCAGTTTTCTGTCGATTTTTTCCGGGCTCTAAAATTTTTTCAGGTTGTTGCAGAATGATGTACATGGGATTCTATGATCACTGGAAAAATTTGGTAAGATGATCCTTCAAAAGGACCGCGGAACCGCGGCCGTGACCCCCTTTTGGCCGCGGTTCCGCCGCAATATTTAGGCTTCATCTCACCAATTTTTTCCAGTGGGATTCTGACATGGAATTATGGGTTTTGGGACATTCTTTTTGGGCCCAGATTTTCTTGATGTGCTGCAGTAGTACTTGTGGGGCCCACTTGGTAAATTTGATCGATCGGATATTTTAAACACATTATTTCACAGTATTTACATTATATCTGCGACCGTGAATGTCACTTGATCGGTAAATCCCGTCTAACTGCTATAGCCCGGTTAGACGGATTTGCGAACGTGACTTTCACGTTGATGTTCTGTGTTTATGCTGTGTTGTTGCGGATCGGTCGTGGGGGATAGCCTGGATGCAATGTTAGTACAGTTTTGTTTTATATGTACATTTGATATTGCGGGGCGAGCATCCGACATGTGGACTGCCGTCACTGCCTGTTTGTATTATTCTTTTGGGGCACGACCTGGTTGCGGTCGATGTACCCGGTGTATGTATATTTTACTTTCTGTACTAGGTTTACCCCGCAGAGGGGTGCACGGATAGCCGGGTTCTAGAGGGCAACGAGCCCGCATCTCATGGCATTGAGACGGAGGGGGCTTCACTCTAGGATTGGCGGGCTATTCGCCGCACTCGTAGGGGGTACAGGTTGACCCAGGAGGGGTGCCCAAGTTACCGGATTCCGTGAAGTGCCGGGTGGTCCATTCACGGTGCTGGAGGGGACTGCCTCGCTTCAGGTCTTGGCGGGTGACTTGCCGCGCCCGTAGGGGTCTAGGATTTCATTGCACAGGCTATCCACACGACCAGGAGAACGTCGGGTTTCAGCAGCGGCTCTGTGAAACCCGGGGCTTCCAGATATCTGTATTGTTCTGTGATGCTGTATATTTCTGTGATGTTGCATTTTATCACTCCTTGAGCGAATATAATATATTGGTATATATATTAGTAGATGTTGTATATGTTTTGCATCCGCGCTAGTCCAGTCCCCGCTCTGTCGTTAGTTAAGTAACCTAACGGGTGATGACGGGACCCAGTGGCGAATGTGGATGGCATATACGTACATCATTATTTTCGTTCTTTATTGGTGTGATTAATTGATGGGACTGCGTTGATTCGGATCAATGCAAGATAAACAAACCTATTCTGATGTTGTTGGAACAATTTTTCAAAAAGCTGTTATTGCAAGGGCGTTCTCTTTTGTTTTGCATAGTGGTATTCAGTTAGAATATCCTGCTCCTCAGTCGACGAGGCAAGGGCCGAGATCCCTTCACCAGGAGTGACCCCTTGGACAGAAGTTTGCGTCAGGGCAATAACTTCACTATAGCCGATTGCCTTTTGCTTTGCATCGTGGTATTCAGTTGGAATATCCTACACCTCATTCTGCGGGGAAAGAGCCGAGATCCCTTCACCGGGAGTGACCTCTTTAGCAAAGGTTTTCGTCACTATATTTTTATAAAAAGTTATGCAGTTCCTCCAACGATATCAAGTTCATTACGTTAAAGGTTTTTCGCCAAAAACCAGCCGTAGCCCTCCGTCATTTCCTACAGGTATTATTTAGTATTCGTGCTGCGTTTGTTGACCTAGTCAAGACGTAGTGGTCGGTAGCTGAGTGGTACTTGTTTGTTGCATAAGTGGGATTGGTTAAGACAGTCGTGCGGCCTTGTTGACCTAGTCAAGGGCACGTACGGGTGGGTTTAATGCAATCCAGAACAATGACGGGTTGAACTTGACTGGCGGTTTATGGTTTGTTGACCTAGTCAAGGTCATAAACCGCTTGGGGTAAAAAATCACATCGGGAGTTTCAAAAGAACTGAAACTTGCCAGGCATGCGCATACCTTCTGGAGTGTGGTGACTTGAGTGGATTCCGTCAAGTTATCATGCAATGATAGTTGGATCCCGATTCCCACTGATGAGTTAGTTTACTCCTCGGGTGACCCCGACTAATTCTTCTTTCAGGTTTGGAGGAGAATTTGAGGTACAGTGGGAGGTTTCCAGATTAGGTATAGTGATAACCATTCTGATCTAGGTTAGAGTGCACGCTGAGTGTTTCTTTTTTCTCTCTCTTTGGCAGCGACCATTGACCCGACCCTGGACTATGACTCAGTGACCAAGTTGACCGAACCTTCTTAACACAGGCTTTTGGATTGTCAGAGTTGCAAACCTCATTGCCACTCCTACTTTTACCCTTTTCTCCAGGACACGCCGTATTACTACGAACGTCCACTTCCATTGGACAAAACCATCGTATGGTTATATACGAACTCGAAGGACTTCGAGGATGGTTTCCGGTTCTGGAGAAAACGGATAGGATTATTCAGTTGTCTTTTCCCTTTTACCTTCTCTCAAGTTGTGAGTACTCCTTGGTTTAGGAGATAGCACACCTATTACGCAAATTGGATAGTCTTCTTCCAAACCTTAGGCTGGTGCCGACCGGTAGGGAATGAAGAAAACCAATTAGCCTAAACGGTGTGCAGAAGGTATTAAGATTAAGACAAAGCAAGGGATTAGTAAGAGGGCAAAGTAAATTGCGACTGCTATTCACGACCGAACCAAGTATTTCATCGCCAATCCTAAATCACCTTTGTATTTCTCCAGGACACTCCGTATCACTACGAAGATCCACAGTTTATTTGGATACTCCATCGTATGGTTATATACGAACTCGAAAGGAACTTGTTCCAGTTCGGGGATGGATTCTGGTTCAGGAGAAATAGGAATGAGGTTTATTCGGTTGTCTTTTATCTTCACCTTCTCTCGCTTTGTGAGTGCTCCTAGGATTAGGACAGTACACCTTTTATGCTTATTGGATAGTCTTCTTCCAAACCATAGGCTGGTGCCGAACGGTAGGGAAGGAAGAAAACCATTTGGCCTAAAGGGGTGTGCAGACGGTAATAACTAAAGACATATAAAGGGATTTGGACAGATGGCAAAGAGATATACGGTTACAGTTGTGAATCTGGATAATGGAAGAGGCATTACTAAGAATACCGGAATACCCCACCGAAACATTTCAATGTTTCAGTTTCACTGTGTAATGTTAAAAGAAAACTGATTTCCCGATTAGATACTTACTCCAGGGTATGTATTTACCAGGTATGATTCTCACATCTGTATGGTTTTACAGATGATGAGTGGGAGTAAGTTATTGGGAATAGGGTGATCATCCTCATTATATCGGGATTCGTTGTAATCGGTGATATTTGAGGAGATCATCTGGGCTGTTTGCTGGTCGGCAAATATTTGGTTTTGAATATCCGCTGTTGTGCACCAATTTCAAATTGATATATCTGTACGTCTATTTTCATAGAGTGAGATATACCTTTTGATATTATGTCGATGACATTTACCTATATCAGTGGATAGTTAGGTAAGGAGCATTAAACAGCGGTGTAATTCTTCTTAACCATAAGTACAGTTTTCAACCTACGACGCACAGTGAAAGAGTTGTGAGACTCAGCGGACTTATACAGAGTATTGTATGTTGTCCAGTGTCCATTAGGACAGAGGGGTTGGTCCTCATACTATATTCTGTTTACTTTTAACTTCTCTAGTTCTTAGACATGTGTTTCGTAGGAACACAGGGTCCGAATTTTGAGAAGTTATAGGTATTTGAATAAAGTAGAGAACCAAGTATTTCAAGTATCGGGATTCTTCAAGGTGATCGAAGATGTAGATACTTGTATATGGTATTCAGTTGATAGTAATGATAAAGAGAAATTGCTTCTCTTTCAGGTTACTCATAATTGGAAGCATTCCTAAGTTGAGTAACGCTGATCGGCCTCCTTCCATTTAGTTGACATGCACTGGAGACAGCTGCATGATTTGAATCTGGTTCAATTAAATCAGTGTCTATATTTCTATATTGGATATAGAACAGTGCATATCTTGACATTGTTAAGGTACGGGGAGTTGTCCGGCTTATGCTTAAAACCAGACACTGGACAACTCAAGGCACGTTTCTGTAATGGCTGTTTGTGGGTTGATCCAGGCTATGACAAGGGTTGACTTTCTACCATCTGGAAGATCAATAGTAATATTGTTCTAGACTCGCCACAGTTTTAATAAAAATGGATTTTTCAGAAAACAGTAGTGGGAGTATGGTAGAACTGGAAGTGATTCCAGAACCGCAAACGATTACTGAAGATTTGATAAGGAACCTAAAGATTCAATCTGGTTTGACATTCCATTGGCCACTCCGCAGATACGGTGGGTAACTTCAGGCACCCGAGAGGTACTCCGGTAGCCTCAAGGACGGTGACAGGGAAGTTCTTGTTTACCCACACTTGCCATTGCTGTTGTTCCAGGCTGCGAGACCCGGCAGGAGGATGAGTATAGCGTTGTTCTGAACTAGCTTCAGAAGTGTACGTGTATATGACTCTGCCAGAGGATTGTCGTAGTCAGTGGGAGCAGCGGAAGCATTGGTGGACAGGTAGCTTATGTCTACTTATAGACTAAAGCAGATGTAGCGGAGATAGATCATCTATTTCTGACGTGACAGTCATAGGTTTGACTTCATCAGAATAGGGGATGGATCTGTTGAGAAGGTAGTAGGGTGTGATGTCCTGGTTTTGGATGACATACACAAAGTAGGAAAAGAAACTCCTATACTACGATCGGTTATACTTTGGTCGTCACACAGTGGTTTCTCCACAAAAGACTTGGATATTATATCAGACATTCTGGTTACTAGATCTATGGTTTTAGATCTAGATTTGGGTAGTTTCCCAATCTGGGTACCTTGACAGCATTCTATGAGTATTTAGAATGGACGACTCCTGGCACGGTAGTGTACCTGCAGGTGATGGAGTCACCCTCTCTAAAGGTGTCTTACAGACTAAAGGGGAGAGGGACACGCATGATTGACAGATCACTTGCTTAGGCAATTGAGTCAATCATGAGATGTCAAGTACCACAACAGATGTTGTTCTTGCAGTAGATGCAATAAGTTGATATTGATCCAATCCTGGAGAAACAATCGGAAGCAGTTTTAGGACATAAGTTGATATTATAGGGATGTGATAACGACAACCTCTTTTAGGAGACGGTTATCATTCCAGGGTTCTAAGGTGACATGGATGGCAGAGTGGCTGTCAGAGTTATAGTTTCTCCTTCTGACGAGGGGCAGTATTTTGGACAGGCGGTCCAAGGCAATACTGAGGGAGGCATGGCGCTAGGTACTGATTAAGTTCAGTTATCGATACAGTCTAAGAAGTTTGGATTTGGAGTTCATTTATGAGCTAGGTCCCATCAGATATCCAGACATACTCTAAGACAGGTATTGCTCATTTCGGGAGATGGCTTTCTCTGCGAACTTGAGATATAGAGAGACATAGAAAGAAACATCACAGCGGATCCACTCACTGAGGCTATTCCTCGAACGCAATAGTTTCGCAAACGAGCTTTGTGAGACTGACTAGTAGAGGAGTTGGGAGTTCGGTATCACACGGGCTGTGAGTATGCGACATCGCAATAATTAGCCTTGAGTGCAAGTGGGAGATTGTTGGAGATAGTGCCCTCAGAGTCAATTATTAGATCACAGGCACGTGATTGCAATGATTGAGGGAGGACCTATCCCGGTAGGACAGTCTTACTCGAGATGATAGTATGCTATCTGGTTTACCTTTATCATCATGTACTGCTTCAGGTGACCTTACAGGTCGCTATTACACGCTGATAGAGCCCCTAGGATTCTTGCTTGACTGCCAGCAGTATGAGGGCGATCATATACGTGAGAGCTGGTGGTCTATAAGCACATCCTTAAAAGGTCCCTAGTCGTAGGAGTTTCGAGACAGGGCATCGATTCTCCAGAGTAGACTAGTGTATACAGTCGAGACCCCGACGAGGGGCGGTGGCCGGTCTCATAAGCCACTGGTGTCAGTTGGTTCACCTAAGATGTATATAGGTGCTCATTGGGTTATGAGTACACCGGACAGGACTCGCCGGGAACATGCTAGTTGGTCTTATACCTGACGTCAGATAGCAGTTCCCTGGTGACATGTGTACAGGTTAGTTCATCGACCTGGGGATCGTCATTTGTCTCGTGTGAGTTCCCACTGTACTTTGATTACTACCCTACCACAGCTCAAAGGAGTCGTGCAAACAGGTTTTAGTTGGGTACAGTCCCGAGCCACATGGAGGCAGTGAGCGGATCTTCAGGGGTTCGTCTCTCCCGGTATTGGGGGTGAGGTCGCGCTGTGTCTAGGAGAGCCATTACGCAAAGCCCTCGGCCGAGGCAGGAGATTTACTGGTAGGTATTCCAGTAGTATCTCAGGGCGTTCTGGACTACACTCCGACACGACTTGTACCGCTTTTGGGGGTCTGACTTTTACCAACCCCCTAGGCCCAACATGCGATGCTCATAGACGAACGGACCGGACTGTATGGATATTGTCACTGACAGGCTCAGTAGGGTGTCAGGATGAGTTCGCTCATCGACGTCCCTTTTGGTCAATAGCTGGTGGCCCGTCACGTATTAGCTTATACCTCTGATGTGCTAGTGGTTAAATCCACAGCCATTGTATTAACGAGTCTTTAGAGTCCACCACACTTAAAGTTACTCAAGCTTTCGGGCGAAACGCTGTAGAAGCCGTATGGAGATATTGCAGGGTCCGATCAGATACGTGCGGTATTGCACGGATCAGGATCGGACGGTTTGTACTAGTGGCCGTATGGATATATGGCAGGGTTCGATCAGATACGTGCGGTATTGCACGGATCAGGATCGGACGGATATTACTAGCCGGCTTTGGTTTAAGCCAATTCCTAGTTTAGTACAGTGTAGATTTTGTCTCATTGCATTTGTATCCGGTCGGAATACAGATGCGGGTGTGTATGCACAGTATCGGGGTTTTCCTGTAATTTATTACGGGACCAGTTTTCTGGAGTTGCCAGTTTGCATTCCGTTCTGGCCGGTTTTCCTTTGTTCTTTCCCGGCCGGACTTTTCCGATGGAGGGGGTAATTTGCAGTTTTGCAAATTACATTTGGGGAGGGGGTTTCTTGCTTATTGGTGGCATCATGATAGTTCTTCATGATGAGATGCTTTCTTAGTCTTTTCATTTGCTTTTTGAGAAAGGATTGATTAGAGTTGATTTGTGTTTGGATGTGAGGTTTACTTTTGGGATGTGGTCACCTCTTGCTTTATCCTACACTCACCTCCCTTCATGATTTGTTTTTGCCCTCCACCATTTCCACATATGAAGAGGGGCCGGCCACTTGATAGGAATGAGAGAATGGTTCATTTGATTTTGTGTGTGGAAAATGTATCATTCACATCTCTTTTTCCATGCTTGCTAAATTCTCTAAAACCCTCTCCAAAGTTCATGATTCTCTTCTCCCTCCATGGAAACTTCACCACCCCAAAAGAGACTATGATTCTACACTACATTCTACAGCAAATCTTGGGCACGTCGACTTGCCAGCTTCGTGCCCGAGTTGCCTCGGTATTGAGGCGGGAGCCCGTAAAAGATGCAGACGATGTGGTGCCCTTCCGGCAAGGAGGCGACGACCGGAGTTTCCGCGGGAGATCGGGACGATGACGAGAAGACCGGAGGACTCGAATCACTTGGTACATCTCTCACCCTTTCTCTTGATTGCTAGTATCGGTTAATGGTTACGATCCGGGTATATTGTCCGCGGTAGCGCCAGTTTAAAAGTTAAGAAAATTTTGATTCCGCATTTTGGCCTCGGATAGACGGCTGGGGCGCTGCCGTGGCGCAACAATGATTTAATGCATAATTATATATTTGATATATTAGTTTGTATTAACTAATATTGGTTCATTTTAAAAGGATTTTCTCACTTGATGTACACAAGTTGTATATGTGATATACTTTTGTGCACTTGTTTGTATCATGTTTGATGATACATACTTACTTGGGTTTGTGTAAAGAATTAAACCATGGTTATATGAGTGGTTAGGGTTTTGTTTATTTACTTATTCATTTATTTATTCATTTTGTTTATTTTGGCAAAAGAAAATGATAAAGAGAAAATGGTAGCTTTCTTTGTTTGTTGTTGAAGCTTCATGAAGCTTTGACTAAGTGACCATTTTGTCTCATGCTTAACCCTAACCATTCCACTTAACCATAGTCTATTCTCTACACCTAACCATGGTTGGTATATGATAAGTATTCATATTATTTTCCTTTTTAGAAAATACTTATCATATTCTTTCTTCATCTTCTTCATCTTCAACAATGAAGAAAGCTTGCCTCCATCAATGGCAACTTGTGAAAATGAGTGAGAAATCCAATTCCAAAGTGAACCCACTTCCTATTTCTTCATACTCTACCTCTTGCCAAGTAGTATAGGGTGTTTTCTTCACAAGTTTCATGGTTTGGTGAAGTTGGAGCTTGATCTTGTGTTGCCTCGACGTAGATCATCTTCGGCATCGAAGCCGACGACCTAGCCCGCCCATTTCTCCGATGAAGCCGATGCTAGAGTCCGGGATTCGATTTGGACAGCGGAGGGACATCATCACGGAGCCTAGGAGGTGGAGGACCGGATCTACAAAGGTTGTAGCCTCTTTCCTTTTAAGTTAAAGTTGTTTACTTGCATCGCATCACCTATACATCTAGTTAACGATCCGTATTAGGGTTTCTCGGCACTTGTAAAATTTTAATTGGCCATATTTGATCACTTGTGAGACTTCATTAGTGTGCCTAGGAACCCTACAGATCGCATGATAGAGTTGAGCCCGGCAGGGGAGCACTACCGATCGGTTATTTTTGACGCGGCGGATATCCGGAGGATACCGACGTAGTCATGAGATTTGATGATATGGATCGATCTGGACCGACGGAGCCTGAGATATTGAGATATTGAGATATATATATATATATATTATGTCAATGCTTGACACGGATTTTCTATTGATTTCATTGATGATACTTCAGTTTATTGCACAGAGGTTTTTCTAAGATAAAAACAAAGATTTTCTCATACCAGACTTGTTCAGATTTTGTGTTTGATTATGCATTCATGTTACATTCATGCTAGTACATCGTATCATATAGATATGCGTAGGTTGAAACGCATTTGCGTGCATGCTTATGATAGCCTTATTAGATATTACTTATTACTAACGAGTTGGCAACTCACCCCCGTTGTGCTACAGTATCTTGCAGGTTCGACCCGTCGGCGCAATAGCGGGGGGCGTACTTTCTCTTTTTGCTTCATTGCATCGATTTGCAGCTTTTCTCATAGGTGGGTTGCAAGAATACTTTTGTTCCATCTTGTATTATTATTTCTATCTATTATACTCCATCTACCCTTATATATTGGACTAGACAGTGAGACTCGTGAGACTTGTATTTGTAGTATTTGGTGTCGATACTCACTTGAGTAGACGTGGCATTTCTTATTTCTTGCTTTCAGATACTTATTTTGCACTTTTGATATACATATTGCATGTGGTTGTGTTTCCTCCATTGGTGAAGAGCTAGCTCCCTTTTGGGGATGCCTTTATTCATTATTTATATGTATTTTCATGTGTTGTACCCGTTTGGAGGCCAGTATTTACAAGGGAGACTCTGCCGAAATTTTCAGGAAACTTAGATGTTTTAAAATGCTTTAATGTGACCTTATTTTACTACATCTCCTTTTTAAGCTAAGTTTTCCTTTACTCTATTTCTTTAAATGGTTTAGATTTCTGGGCTTTAGCTTACTTAGATTACGTATGCCTTAGGACGTTTCGTAATTTAAGTGCCAGTCACGTTCCGTACCTTCGGGTCGTGACAAAGTTGGTATCAGAGCGTTAGGTTTTACCTTTCTGAGTGTAGGATGACCCTTGGTAGATAGAGTAGGTGACTTAAGCAGAGTGACGTAGCGAGTGTATGTTCCGCGGTATACTTACGATACGGTACTCCGCCTAAGTGACCTTAGCATATATGATTGCTTATACCTCCTTCCTTGATTCCATATGACCTTTGATTTGATCGCAATGTTCCTATCAATCCTGTTTCTTGTTCCAGCCACTATGTCGTCGAAGACTACGAGGGCCAGAGGGTTGCCGCCGGGGATGAGATTAGAGCAGGCTCATTTAAGACGAGAACCGATCAGGGAGGTACGCATACCCCTCAGGGACAGAGTGGTCCGCTTTTTCCAGGCTGGATAGCTAGGCTGGAGTCGAGTATTTAGGACTTATGACAAATGATTGGATTGTTAGTTGAGGTTAGCCGAGCTCCGAGAGCCGATGGTATCCCTCCTACTGCGGGGACTGTGATTGTACCTACTGCTCAGGCAGCTGTTCCTGTTGTTACCGAGACTAATTCCGTATCCTTATAAGAGTTTTTTAGGCTGAACCTCTAGTTTTTACCGACACAGATGCAGCGGAGGATATGTAGACAATCCTCATGCTTGGATTTGTCATTCACAGAGATTTTCTCACGAGATATGGATTGAGCTTACGAGTTTTCGTCTGGAGAGGTCTTGCTCAGACGTAGTGCGAGTCAATTGAGAGAGGCCGAGCTGCAGACCTACTTCATATGACTTGGGATGGGTTCATAGCTATATTTCTTGCTCGTTTCCTTCCGGAGAGCGTTCGAGATGCCCGAGCCCATAGTTCCGAGTCTCTGCACAAGACTCCAGGGATGACAGTGTCAGACTACAACATTCAGTTTACTTAGTGGTCCGATATGCTCCTTACCTGGTGGACACTGAAGAGAAACGGATAAAGAGGTTTTTGTGGAGATTGGACATGCAGTTATTGTTAGTTATGTATATGCCCTAGAGGCCATTGTTGTACATATGATGTATATTATGATGGATGCTTGGATATATACAGAGAGGACTTTCTTGCTCGTCATGATATTATGCTATTTAGTTTCACTTTATCTTAACATGTTGACTTGTATTGGTTTACTGTCTTACTCTCACATGTTGATAAAGCCCTTAGGATCTGTACTAGACTACTGGGATTATGATCAGATCATACTAGTGGGGCCATAGTAGTCAATGAGTACATCCTATAACTGTTCCTAGTCGAGAGTATATCGAGACAGGGCATCGATACACCAGAGTAGACTAGCGTATACGCATCTTGACCCATATGATGGGCGATGGATGATCCCATATCCATCGGTGTTTGACATCAGAGATGGTGTACGGGTGCTCAGTGGAGACTGGGTACACTGGACGGACTCGCCGAGAACTCCCAGATGGTGATATACCACATGTCAGATGGCAGTTCTCTGGTGACACTGGTACAGGGTAGTCTGTAGACCCGAGATCGTCATAGAGTCTTGTGTGATTCCCACTGTGCTTTGATTTCCACCTTGCCACGTCCAAGAGGGCGTGCAAAACGGTGGCTTTTGGGTACAGTCCCGAATTACATGGAGGCAATGAGCGATAGGAGGGGATTCGTCTCTCCCGGTATAGGGAGTTGATGTTGTGCTGTGTTCGATTGGCTATAACTGGAAGTCCCTGGCCAGGGCTGATATAGAGATTTACTGGTAAGTGTTACCAGTAGTTTCTCGACCTGTTATGAGCCTCACATCGACACGACTTATCGGTTACTGGGATCTGACGTATACCACCCCTAGAGTTGATATACGACATATCAGACGAACAGACCGGACTGTACGGGAGTGTTACTGATTGGATTCACAGGAGAACGGACAGGCTAGCTTGTTGATCTTCTGATCTCTCAATACCTGGGTGTCTGTTACGTTTAGCTGACCGCTTGCAGCTTGTGGGTGTTTGATATGATCATCACCTGCTACCGGCGTATTGACGATTCTTTAGAGTCCTACACAGAGGTTTCTTGGCTCAGGCAAAATGGAGTAGAGGCACATATGTGATATGTGCAGGACCGAGGATAATGCGATATGAGATACCGTATTATATTCTCGCGATATTTATATATGAATCGGGACATCGGATCAAGTGTTGATTCGATAAATCGGTACATGATATATTAGTCGGTTATATTCGATATAGCCGGATTGTCGGATCAAGTGTTGATTCGATGATTTAATGTATAATGATATATATGATATATTGTATTACATTATCTAATATTGGCTCGCTTTATTATTTCATTTTCTCACCGGATTAATACATTGATATATATGCGATATATGTTAATTGTATTATTTTCTTTTGTTGCAAATATATAATATATATGTGATATATATTATTGTGACATGATATGATTTATTATGAAACATGTTTAAGAATGATAAAAAGGGATTAGGGTTTGATTAGGGTTAACTTTTTCTTGCACTTTCTAGAAGGATTCTCTTTTGTCTTGGTTAAGATATTATGGTTGATGCTTATCCTTAACCTAACCAAACCCTAACTCTAGTTTATTCTCTACAAACTTTTAGCCTCTCATCCTTAACCATGGTTCCATAATCAATCATATACTTTTATCTACTATTCATCACAAAAGGATTATCATTTTCATTTTATCATCTTCTTCTCTCTTGAGTTTGAGAGAGAGCTCACTAGTTAATCCTTTTATGATGATTTATTGTGAGAAAGTGAAATAAAAAGATAGCATAAATACTACTCCATCATCCTCATCTAATCTATCTCATTAGATTAGGGTGTTCATCTCTTTAGAGTGAGAAAGCTTGGGTTATAGCAACTTCGACGTAGATCATCAGAGAATCGGAACACTTCAAGCTAGCTTGGATCGTTCGAGTCGTGGTGCCTCTCTTGAGTCCGGGAGATCGTGGATCGCGGCGAAGGGACTTCTACTCGGAGCTTGTGAAGCGAAGGAGCGGACTACAAAGGTTGTAATCCCTCACACTTAGCTTTAAAGATGTTATCTTGCATGCTAAACCCTAATAATCTAGCAAAGATCTCGTCTTTGGGTTGTTCGGCACATCTAAAATTTTATTCGGGCATGTTTGATACTTTATGAACCTTCACAAGTGTGCCTAGGAACCCTACAGTGGTATCAGAGCCTAGCTAGAGCATTAGGCAACGTGTTTACGAAGTTAAAACTCCGATCGAACCCGAACCGACGAAAATGAACCCCTCTCTGGATATTTTTCAAAAACTGTGATTTTTCTGAATTAAAAATATCTAAAAATAACAGCAGGAAATTATAAGAATTATGGTGCAAAACAACAATGTAATGTGTATGGACGACCGCGGAACCGCGGCCAATACTTGCTTGGGCCGCGGATCCACGGCCGTACCGTGGTTGTTTGACTTTTTGTTTGCACAGTAATTTCTAATTCTGTTAGTTATTTATTTTGGGTATTTTTAAAATGACTCAAGTGTTGAGTGTTCTAGGGTTTATTTTGTAATCGTAGATTCGATCGGAAAATTTAAATTAGTTATTATTTTCGGATATTTAGAAACTGTTAAAATGTTCGAACGGATATCATTAACTCAATTTTTCCCGGCACGAAAAATATTCAAGTGTTGAATTTTTATCGGGTTTAAATCTTTCGGAGATGCGTGCAAATTTTGTGGTGGACCCTCTAGAAGACAACAAACCTTAACTCGATTATGTGACCGTCTTGAACTGCCTTTTGAACCTTCGGGTTTGGGGCAGTACGGCGTGCCACATGTGAGGCATTGGCTTGACCCTTCTACGGCTGGACCGCTACTACTGTGACGCATTCCGGATTATTTGAACTCCGCTCAAGTGTTGAGCAATTTGGGAAATTTTGGGTATTTGATTATCTGTTCGAAAAGTTTAATACTGTCTATTTATCTGGAATGTGATACAATATGTGGAATTCATAGAGTTAGGCATGAAATGCGAAGTATGTGATATTTCGGATTTACGATGTCTAAAGTGATTGTGAATTCCAAATATTGTAGTTTTACAATTTCTTTTCTGTGACCGTAAGTGTGGTATGTAGTTGTATTGCCAGTTTTCGTTGCTATACATCGACGACGATCGGTGTATGCATACGTACTTACGTTGATGATATGAGATATTATGTGTTGCTGAGATATGATGTGCAGGATTGTCGCGATTGAATAGCCGGGGGTTTTATGTGAGATGAGAGTTTTATATTTTCATTCATGTAAATTCAAATGTAATGTAATATTCTTTTATTTGGGGCACTTCCGGGTTGAGGTTGCTGCCACCAGTGTTGTATATTATTTACTTTTCCGCATTAGGATGGACCCAAGGAAGGGAGCACAGGTGACCGGGTTCTGGGGTTCAGTGGGAGGCCATCTCGAGGAGTCGAGACCGGGTCTCCTAAACTCCAGAATTGGTAGGGGCGCTTGCCGCTCTCGTAGGGGTCCAGGGTGTGGGCTTGGCTATTCATCGCGACTGTGGAATCCGTATTTTCTATTGTTGGCTAAATACTAAATACGGACATCCTAGTATATCCCACATTATATCTATGTTTCTGCTGCGATATCTGTGATGTGATCATTTGATATGTTGTGATGGATACAGTACATAGTATATATGATATATTATATAGACATTACTTATGTTTTACACCCGCACTAGCCCTGCCCTGCTCTGTCGTTAGTTACATAACCTAACGGTACACGAGGGGACATCGAGGCGAATGCGGATGGCATAAGTGTACGTCGATTTATCTGTGATGCTTAGGAAGTATAAGCTGATGGGATTTTTTATTAATGAGATTAATAAAAAGAAAAGAAACCTAAAAGATGTTGTAGAATCAAAACTTTATAAAAAGGGTAGCTACAGTTTTGCTTTGCATAGCGGTATATATGATATACCCTGCACCTTATTCGATGAGGAAAGATCCGAGATCCCTTCACCGGGAGTGACCTCTTTAGCGAAACTGGCAGATGCTACAAAACTCGGTTTGTCTTTTGATTGCTTTTAAAGTTTTGCTTTGCACAGTGATATATATGATATGTCCTGCACCTTATTCGATGAGAAAAGAGCCGAGATCCCTTCACCGGGAGTGACCTCTTTAGCAAAACCAATGAAAGCCTAAAAAAACACTCCATTTCAAAATTTCACATGATTCTACAACGATATCAAGTTCATTACGCTCATGGTTTTCTGAAAACCTGCGTAGCCCTCCGTCATTTCAGATAAGTAATATTTAGTATTCGTGCTACGGTGGTTTGGCATGCGTCAAGGCGTAGTGTACGGTAGCTGATTATTACTTATCTGTAGCATGAGATGCGATTGGATTAGGGTATTCGTACGGCGTTGTTTGGCATGCGTTAAGGGTCGTACGGGTGGGTTTAATTCAATCACGAAATGTACGGGTTGAACTTGACTAGCGGACTATAGGTTGTTTGGCATGCGTCAAGGTCATAGCACGCTAGGGGTAAAAGCATTATCGGGAATTTCAAGTGTTGAAATTTGCAATGAGATTGCATACCTCCTATGAGATAGTTGGATCCCGATACCCACTGCGAGTAAGTGTTACTCCTGGGAGAGTTTTACACAGGACAATTAGCCGATCAAGTAGGTGTCTAGAAAAGTGTTAAAGGGATTACGCCTCTGGGAAAATGAGGTTTACTTTAATTAGGTCCGTGCGAAAGCACGGGGAACCTCCCTCAAAGTACCGACACTGATCTGGCTGAAAGATTGACGAAATTGTAGGGTGTAATTAATCCCGGCTAATATTACCTTTTAGGGTTTGAAGGTAGATTTGATAAAAACAGTGGGAGACATCCTGATTAGATAAGATGATAACCAATCTAATCTTGCAAGAGCATACGCTAAAGTGTTTTCTTCTCTCTCTCTCCAGGTAGCGACCATGTCAGGCCATAATCAAGATAATAATATGGATGTATTGACTGAACCCGGTTATTATACTAAGCAGGGGAACGTTGGACCCGTTCTTTCTTATAAGAGTTATAAGACTGAACAGGGAATAGGAGAATATCTGGATTCTCACGCCGTCCAAAAGAACATGCATGTTGATGCATCTTCTTCAGGTGTGTTAGTTATTGAGAACTGTTTCTCAGTTCACCCTACGTCCTGGGTATTAGATACCGGATCAGGATCCCATATATGTAAATTGTTACATGGGCTACGTAAAGGTAGAGAACTGGGAAAAGGTGATCATTCCGTTCAAGTAGGGAACGGTGCAAATGTTGCAGCCAAAGCAGTTGGCGAATATCACCTAGTATTACCAAGTGGTGATACACTGATTCTGAATGAGTGCTATTATATACCGAACATGATGTGCAACATTATATCAGTTTCTTTATTAAGTAAAGAAGGATATAATTTTGTAGTACAGGATAATGTTATGAACATATTCCTAGATCAAAAGTTGATTGCATCAGGCTCATTACATAATGGCATATTCATTCTAAATCAAAATACAGTCCTCAATATACAAAATACACACAAGAGGAAGAGTTCAGAAATGAACAAATCCTTCTTGTGGCATTGTAGACTTGGTCATATCAATGCGACACGACTGGCTAAGTTATATAAGGATGGTTATTTGAATCCGTTCGAATTATCATCTTATGATACTTGCCATTCATGTCTCAAAGGAAAAATGACCAAAGCTCCGTTTAGTAGACACGGAGAAAGAGTTACTGAACTCTTAGGACTGGTACATAGTGATGTATGTGGTCCCATGTCTACACATGCCAGGAACTGTTCTTCCTACTTCATTACATTCACTGACGATCTCTCTAGATTCGGACATGTATTCCTGATGAAACACAAGTCTGAAACTTTTGAGAAATTCAGAGAATATAAGCACGAAGTAAAGAATCAAACGGGCAAAAGTATTAAGATTCTTCGATCTGATCGAGGAGGTGAATACTTAAGCAATGAGTTCCTAGATTATCTAAAAGAGAATGGGATTCTCTCTCAGCATACTCCTCCTTATACACCATAGCACAACGGTGTATCGGAACGAAGAAATCGCACTCTATTAGATATGGTGCGATCTATGATGAGCACAGCTGAGTTACCTATTTCCTTTTGGGGGTATGCGCTTGAGACAGCCATAGACCTATTGAATAGAGTTCCTACCAAATCTGTGCCTACCACTCCATATGAAATATGGAAAGGGAAGAGACCACATCTTAATTATATTAAGATATGGGGTTGTCCTGCCTATGTCAAAACACAAAATCCGGATAAACTCGAGGCAAGATCTAGCTTATGTAAGTTTGTAGGATATCC
Organism: Agapanthus africanus; assembly: GCA_030015575.1. NCBI lineage: Eukaryota > Viridiplantae > Streptophyta > Magnoliopsida > Asparagales > Amaryllidaceae > Agapanthus > Agapanthus africanus. The sequence goes on from CM057343.1 coordinate 464,839,638, forward strand.
CAAAAATTCACAAGGGTATATCTTCTACCACCCCGAAGAACAAAAGGTGTTTGTTTCTTGACATGCCACTTTCTTAGAAAAAGCTTTTCTTATGAAACAGAATTGTGGCATTGAGGTAGAACTAGAAGAGGTTCCAGCAACACAAACTATAACAGAAGACTTGGTTGAACCAGAGGATTCAGTAGTACCCGACGAACCCCAGCCTCTCCGCCGATCTAGCAGGGTTTCTCATCCACCTGAGAGATACTATGGTTTTCTCATTGATAGTGGAAGCGAGGATTGCATCATGGAAGATGATGACCCGACTAGTTTCGAGCAGGCCATCACGAGTGGTGACTCTGTGAAATGGCTGGATGCAATGCGATCTGAGATGGAATCTATGTACACCAATAAAGTATGGATTTTGGAAAATGCTCCTGAAGGGGTAAAACCCATTAGGAGCAAGTGGATTTTTAAAAAGAAATTTGGTGTAGATGGAAAAGTTGAGACTTTCAAAGCTAGACTTGTAGCAAAGGGATTTCGTCAACGACCAGGTGTGGATTATGACGAAACCTTTTCTCCAGTGGCTATGCTTAAGTCCATCCAAATCTTACTTGTCATTGCTGCATACCATGACTACGAAATCTGGAAAATGGATGTTAAGACCGCCTTTCTAAATGGTGATTTAGAAGAGTGCGTGTACATGACTCAGCCAGAAGGCTTCGTAGATAGTGGGAGCAGCGGAAAGGTGTGCAAACTGCTTAAATCCATTTATGGGTTAAAGCAAGCATCGCGGAGTTGGAACATCTGTTTTGATGTTGTAGTCAAAGAGTTTGACTTCATCAAAAATATAGATGAACCTTGTATCTATAAGAAGGTGGCAGAGAGTAAGGTTGTCTTCCTCGTATTGTACGTGGATGACATACTCTTGATAGGAAATGATATTCCTATGCTGCAATCAGTCAAGCTCTTCTTATCACAAAGATTCTCAATGAAAGATCTAGGTGATGCCTCATGCATATTGGGGATTAGGATCTATAGAGATAGATCCAAACGGATACTGGGATTGTCCCAATCCAGGTACATTGACACCATACTAAAGAGGTTTAGTATGGAAGAATCCAAGCGTGGGAACCAACCCATGATCTCTGGACTCACTCTCTCCAAAGAGATGTCTCCCAAGACTGATTTGGAGAGAACTCGCATGCAAGGGATACCCTATGCTTCGGCAGTAGGTTCTATCATGTATGCGATGCTATGTACCAGACCCGATGTAGCATACTCACTAAGTGTAGTGAGTCGGTATCAAGCAGATCCTGGAGAGAGTCACTGGACACCTGTGAAGAACATTCTCAAGTACTTACGAAGGACTAGAGACATGTTCTTGGTGTATGGTAACGGAGAACTCCGGGTGGAGTCCTTTACTGATTCCAGCTTCCAAAGTGATAAGGACGACTCTAAGTCGCACTCAGGATTTGTCTTTACCCTCAATGGAGGGGCGGTATGTTGGAAGAGTTCCAAACATGATACCGTTGCTGACTCGACGATAGAGGTTGAATACATCGCTGCCAACGATGCTGCCAAAGAGGCTGTCTGGATGAAGAAGTTCATCACTGAACTTGGTGTGGTTCCATCCATTGAACATCCAATACCTCTGTATTGCGATAACAATGGAGCTGTGGCTTTGGCCAAGGAACCCAGATCCCATCAGAAGTTCAGACATATTCTGAGGCGGTATCACCTGATCAGGGAGATAGTTGATCGCCGGGAGATCGAGGTCAGGAGAGTAGATACGAAGGATAACACTGCGGATCCACTCACGAAGGCCATTCCCAGATACAGTTTGAGAGATTATTCGGGATGCTAGGTATGAGATACTACAGCAGCTGGCCTTAGTGCAAGTGGGAGATTGTTAGTTATGTATATGCCCTAGAGGCCATTGTTGTACATATGATGTATATTATGATGGATACTTGGATATATATAGAGTGGACTTTCTTGCTCGTCATGATAATATGCTATTTGGTTTCACTTTATCTTAACATGTTGACTTGTATTGGTTTACTGTCTTACTCTCACATGTTGATAAAGCCTTTAGGATCTGTACTCGACTACTGGGATTATGATGAGATCATACTAGTGGGGCCATAGTAGTCGATGAGTACATCCTATAACTGTTCCTAGTCGAGGGTATATCGAGACAGGGCATCGATACACCAGAGTAGACTAGCGTATACGCATCTTGACCCATATGATGGGCGATGAATGATCCCATATCCATCGGTGTTTGACATCAGAGATGGTGTACGGGTGCTCAGTGGAGACTGGGTACACTGGACGGACTCGCCGAGAACTCCCAGATGGTGATATACCACACGTCAGATGGCAGTTCTCTGGTGACACTGGTACAGGGTAGTCTGTAGACCCGAGATCGTCATAGAGTCTTGTGTGATTCCCACTGTGCTTTGATTTCCACCTTACCATGTCCAAGAGGGCGTGCAAAACGGTGGCTTTTGGGTACAGTCCCGAATCACATGGAGGCAATGAGCGATAGGAAGGGATTCGTCTCTCCCGGTATAGGGAGTTGATATTGTGCTGTGTTCGATTGGCTATAACTAGAAGTCCCTGGCCAGGGCTGATATAGAGTTTTACTAGTATGTGTTACCAGTAGTTTCTCGACCTGTTATGAGTCTCACATCGACACGACTTATCGGTTACTGGGGTCTAACGTATACCACCCCTAGACTTGATATGCGACATATCAGACAAACAGACCGGACTGTACGGGAGTGTTACTGATTGGATTCATAGGAGAACGGACAGGCTAGCTTGTTGATCTTCTGATCGCTCAATACCTGGGTGGCTGTTATGTTAGTTATATGTATGCCCTAGAGGCCATTACTGTACATAGGATGTATATTATAGTGGATGCTTAGACATATATAGGGAGGACTTTCTTGCTCAACATGATAGTATGCTATCTGGTTGTACTTTATCTTAACATGTACTCTGATTGTTTCTATATTACATGTTGATAAAGCCCTTAGGATATGTACTCGACTGCTGGGACTATGATGAGATCATACTAGTGGGGCCACGGTAGTCGACGAGTACATCCTATAATTGTTCCTAGTCGAGGGTGTATCGAAACAGGGCATCGATACACCAGAGTAGACTAGCGTATACGCATCTTGACCCATATGATGGGCGATGGATGATCCCATATCCATCGGTGTTTGACATCAAGGATGGTGTACGGGTGCTCAGTAGAGACTGGGTATACTGGACGGACTCGCCGAGAACTCCCAGATGGTATTATACCTCACGTCAGATGGCAGTTCTCCGGTGACACTGGTACAGAGTAGTCTGTTGACCCGAGATCGTCATAAAGTCTTGTGTGATTCCCACTGTGCTTTGATTTCCATCATACCACGTCCAAGAGGGCGTGCAAAAAGGTGGCTTTTGGGTACAGTCCCGAATCACATGGAGGCAATGAGCGATAGGAGGGGATTCGTCTCTCCCGATATAGGGAGTTGATGTTGTGCTGTGTTCGATTGGCTATAACCGGAAATCGCTGGCCAGGGTTGCTGAGATTTACTAGTAAGTGTTATCAGTAGTTTATCAAACTGTTATAGACCTCATATCGACACGACTTATCGAGCTACTGGGGTCTGACGTTTACCACCCCTAGGCGAGATATGCATATCAGACGACGAGACTGGACTGTACGGGAATGTTACTGTTTGGATTCACAGGAGACTGTACAGGCTTGCTTGTTGATCTTCTGAGCGCTCAATACCTGGATGGCTGTTACGTTTAGCTGACCGCTTGCAGCTTGTGGGTGTTTGATATGATCATCACCTACTGCCGGCGTATTGACGATTCTTTAGAGTCCTACACAGAGGTTTCTTGGCTCAGGCAAAACGGAGTAGGAGCACATATGTGATATGTGCGGGACCGAGGATAATGCGATATGAGATACCGTATTCTATTCTCGCGATATTTGATATCATCCGGGTCATCGGATCAAGTGTTGATTCGATGAATCGGTACGGATAAATATTAGTCGGTTATATACGATATAGCCGGATTGTCGGATCAAGTGTTGATTCGATAATTTAATGTATAATAATATATATGATATATTAAATTACATTAACTAATATTAGCTCACTAAAAGATTTTTTTTCTCACTGGATTAATACATTGATATATATGCGATATATGTTAATTGTATTATTTTCTTTTGTTGCAAATATATAATATATATGTGATATATATTATTGTGACATGATATGATTTATTATAAAACATGTTTAAGGATGATATAATGGGATTAGGGTTTAATTAGGGTTAGCACCTTCTTGTTCATTCTAGAAGGATTCTATTTTGTCATGATAAAGATATTTTGTTATGACCCATGCTTTGACCTAACCAAACCCTAACTCTAGTTTATTCTCTACATTGGTTTAGCCTCTCATTCTTGACCATGGTTTGATAATCAATCAAATATTCTTGATTACTATTCATCACAAAAGGAATTCAATAATCATTCTTCATCTTCTTCCTTCTTCTTTCTTCATGGAAAAGGCTTACTAGCTTTTTCCAAGTGATGAAAATGTATGAGAAAAAGATAAATAAAGAGAGCAAAAATCTAACTTCATCATCCTCATCTTCCCTTTCCCTTTAGATGAGAGTGTTCACTCAATTTTAGTGAGTGTTAGCTTGTGTTAATGAAACTTCAAGGTAGATCATCTTTGTATCGAAGATCGGAAGCAAGACTGCATATTTCTCTTCGTGGAACCTCTCGAGAGTCCGGAACCCGATGATCGCAGCGAAGGGACCACAACACGGAGCTTATGAAGTGAAGGACCGGATCTACAAAGGTTGTAATCCCTCTCACTTAGTGTTAAAATGTTTAGCATTTTAGTTTTCGCCTAATCTCTAGTTTAAAGATCCGGCTTCGGGTTGTTCGGCACGGCTAATTTTTAAATCGGGCATGGTTGATGCCTCGTAGAACCTTGTGCGCGTGCATAGCAACCCTACAGTGGTATCAGAGCCAAGCTAGAGCTTTAGGCGAAGTCTAGACGAAGTTTAAAGTCCGATCGAACCCGGAAAACCCGATATACCCTAGTTTCTGGAAATTTTTCAAAACTGTGATTTTTTCCAAATTAAAAATGCTCAAAAAAATCAGCAGGGAAATACAAGAGTTACTGTGAAGCACGTGCTTCTAAATCCTCTAAAGCGCCGCGGAACCACGGCCGTACCATGGTATTGGCGGCGGTTCCGCGGCCAAAAAGTTGCTTCATATTTTCAAATTTGCACAGTAACCTCCATATGTGATTCCTGATTCTTCTGGGAATTTTTAATATTTATTCAACTGTTGAATTTTCTGGGTTGTATTGGGGACTTAAAGTTTCGATCGGATATTTTAACTTTGTTTAGTTTTGTCCGGATAACTTTTTGAAACTGTTAAAAAGTTCGAACGGATATCAATAACTCACTTTTTCCCCTGTCGGAAAATTTTTCAAAAGTTGGATTTTTCCTCGAGTTTAAGAACGTTCTAAGTCGTGCAAGTAACGCGGTGGACCCTCTAGAAGACAACAAACCTTAACTCGATTATGTGACCGTCTTGAACTGCCTCTGAACCTTAGGGTTTGTGGCAGTACGGCGTGCCACATGTGAGGCGTTGGCTTGACCCTTCTACGGCTGGACCATTGGTACTGTGGCATGTAATGGATGTTTTTTAAACCGATTTCAAGTGTTGAGATATATTGGGGAAATCTTGGGTGTTTGATTATTCGATCGGAAAGTTTAACTTTATCTATTTATCTGGAATGTGATACAATATTTGGAATCCACAGGTAGTTATGAGATAACTAATTTGAATGTTATAAACATAGCAGTTTAGTCTCAGATGATCGGTTGCCACGGAATTTTGATGTGATCAAAAGTCCGTCGCAATCACGTAGCGTACGCGGATACTCGCCGGGTAAACTTAATAGACAGCCACGCCCCATAGCCCCGACCAAGTGACTGTAGGAGAACCCCGTCGCCGAAAGCATCCGTTCGGGTGCTCGCGGCAGCGGTGTTCCGCCTTAGTGCACTTTGTCGATGGCATCCGGGGGTGCGGCCGTCTACTAAAGTTTGCGACGAGCATTCGATCAGGATGTCGGTAGTCTTGTTGAATTGCCCGACTTGATATTGAAAAGAGTTTTCGATAATGAGACTAAAATGCGGGGTTTATAATTGTTAGGCATGCGATGTCTAAGGAATTCATTTGGTTAGGCATGCGATGCCTAAGGAGGTTGCGGATTCCAACTGTTGTAGTTTTACACTTTCTTTTCTGTGACCGTAAGCGTAGTATGTGGTGTATCGCCGGCTTCGTTGCTATACATCAACGACAATCGGGATACGCATACTTGCTTACGTTGATGATATGAGATATTATGTGTTGCTGTGATATGTTCTATTGGATCGTCGCGTTTTGAATAGCCGGGGGTTTTATGTGAGATGAGAGCTTTTTCTTTTTCATTCATGTAAAAGCTTGTATGTAATATTCTTTTATTGGGGCACTTCCAGGTTACGGAAGATGTCACCGTTGTATATTATTTACTTTTCCGCATTAGGTAGACCCAAGGCGGGGAGCACAAGTAACCGGGTTCTAGGGTCCAGTGGGAGACCATCTCGAGGAGTCGAGACCGGGTCTCCTAACCCTAGAATTGGCAGTGTTACTTGGCGCTCTCGTAGGGGTCTAGGGATGTGGGTTTGGCTATTCATCGCGACCGTGGAATCCGTGTTTTATACAGGCTCGTATTGAAAACACGGACGTCCTAGTATATCCAATATTTCATAGATGTTCTTCTGCTGCAATGTTCTGTGATGAGATCATATTACTGCCTGTGACGAATGTTTATATTATATATATGAGATATATGTTATATTGCAGATTTCGTTTCAATAGTGATGCTTGTGAAGCATAATAAAATGGGACTTCATTAATGTGATTAATGAAAGAAAAGAAACCTATGATATTGTGGAATGGAATTTCTTAAAAACAGGTAGCTACAGTTCTTGCTTTACATCGCGGTGTTCCTTGTAGAACATTCTGCACCTTATTCGATAAGGAAAGGACCGAGATCCCTTCACCGGGAGTGACTCCTTTAGCAATAACTGGCAGATGCTACAAACTCGGTTTGTCTTTTGATTGCTTCTATAGTTCTTGCTTTGCACAGCGGTATATATGATATATCCTGCACCTTATTCGATGAGGAAAGGGCCGACGATCCCTTCACCGGGAGTGACCCCTTTAGCAAAACTAGAAAAGCCTCAAAAACATTCCATTTAAAATCACTCGATTCTACAACGATATCAAGTTCATTACGCAAAGGGTTTTCTGAAAAACCCATCGTAGCCCTCCGTCATTTCAGATAAGTACTGGTTAGTATTCGTGCTGCGTTTGTTGACCTTAGCCAAGGCATAGTGTGTGGTAGCTGATTAGTGCTTATCTGTATAAGCATATGATGCGATTAAGTTAGGGTAGTCGTGCGACTTTGTTGACCTTAGCCAAGGGTCGTGCGGGTGGGTTTAATTCAATCGGGAAATGACGGGTTGAACTTGGCTAGCACTTATGATTTGTTGACCTTAGCCAAGGTCATAAGATGCTAGGGGCAAAATATTATTGGGAATTTCAAGTGTTGAAATTTGCAATGAGATTGCATACCTTCTATGAGATAGTTGGATCCCGATACCCGCTGCGAGTAAGAGTTGCTCCTGGGAGAGTTTTACACATTACAATTAGTCGATCAAGTAGGTGTCTAGAAAGGTGTTAACGGGGTTACGCCCCTGGGAAAATGAGGTTTACTTTAATTAGGTTCGTGCGAAAGCACGGGGGACCTCCCTCAAAGTACCGACACTGGCCTGGCTGAAAGATTGGCGAACTTGTAGCGTGTAATTAATCCCGGCTAGTCTTTCCTTTTAGGGTTTGAAGGAAGATTTGACTAAAACAGTGGGAGACATCCTGATTAGATATATTAGATAACCAATCTAATCTTGCAAGAGCATACGCTGAGTGTTTTCTTCTCTATCTCTCCAGGTAGCGACTATATCACGCCTTAATCAAGATAATAATACGGATATATTTGACCGAACCCGCTTGTTATACTGAGCTGGGGAACGTTGGTCCCGCTCCAACTTATAAGTGTTATAAGACAGAGCAAGAAATTAGGGAATACCAGATTTCCCGTGCCGCCCAAACGAAGAAAGTGCATGCTGATGCATCATCTTCGGGTGTGTTCGTTACATAGAACTGTTTCTCAGTATCCTTTATGTCCTGGGTATGTGATACCGGATTAGGATCCCGCATATGTAATCTGTTACATGGGCTACAGATAGGTAGAGAACTGAGAACGGGTGATAAGTTTCATGAGACAGAAACGGTGCAAGTGTTGCAGCCAAGTCTGTTGGTCACTATCACCCTGTATTATCAGAATACATTGATTCTGAACAAATGTTATTAGATACCGAACCTGATATACAAAATCATATCAGTCTCTTTATTAGTAAAGAAGGATATAATTTTGTATTGTTGGATAATGTTTTGAACATTTCCTATATCAAGAGTTGATCGGTTCAGGCACGTTATCTAAAAGCATTGACGTTCTAAATCAAACTACAGATCTTAGTATACGGAACACACACAAGAGGAAGAGTTCAGAAATGAACGGATCCTTCTTGAGGTATTGTAGACTAGGTCATGTCAATGCGACCCGACTAGCTAAGTTACATTGAGATGCACATTTAAATCTGTTTGAATTTACATCTTGTGAAACTTGCCAGTCATGTCACAAAGATAAAATGACCATAGCTCTGTTTATTGGAAACAGAGAAAGAGTTAATGAACTCTTGGGATTGATACATGATGATGTATGAAAGTCCCCTGTCTACACATGCCAAGACCGGTTTTTTGTACTTCATTACATTCTCTGATAATCTCTCAAGATTCAGACATACGTTTCTGTTGAAACACAAGTCCGAAGCTTTTGAGATATTCACAGAATATAAGTTAGAAGTAGAGAACCAACAACGGGTATAAGTATTATGTCCTTCGATGAGATCAAGGAGGAGAATACTTGAGCACGAAATTCCTGGACTATTCTAAAGGAGAATGAGATTCTCTCTCAGCATTACTCCTCCGTATACACCATAGCACGATGGTATATCGGGGCGGAGCAATAGCACCCTATTTGATATGGTGTGCTCTATGATGAGTACTACTGAGTTTCCTATTTCCTTTTGGGAGTTATGCGTTTGAGAAGCTGCATACCTATTGAATAGAGTTCAAATCAAATCAGTTGCCTACCACTTCATATGTGATATGGAAAGGGAAGAGCCCATATCTTAAGTTGGTTAAGATTTGGGGTTGTCCGGCCTATGTCTAAAAGAAAAATCCAGATAAGCTCGAGGCAAGTTCTGTTATGTAGAACTGGAAGGGTTCCAGCTATACAAACTGCAGCTGATGATTTGGTAGAACCAAAGGATTCAATAGTTTCCAACGAACCTCAGCCTCTCCGCCGATCTATTAGGGTTCCTCACCCACCTGAGAGATACTTAGGTTTCTCCATGACAGTGGGAGCGAGGATTGCATCATGAGATGATGAACCAACTAGTTTTGAGCTGGCCATCAGGAGTGGGACTCTGTAAGAATGGTTGGATGCTTATCGATCTGAGATGGAATCCTTATACACCAACAAAGTATGGACTTTGGTTGCTTTATCTGAAGGGTTAAATCCCCATCAGGAGCAAGTATATCTTGAGAAGATTACTTGGTGTACATGGAAAAGTTGAGACTTTCAAAGCTAGACTTGTTAAAGGTTTGCATCATTGACCAGGTATGGATTATGATGAAACCTTTTCTAAGGAGCTATGCTTAAGTCCATCCAGATCCTGGTTGCCACGGCTACATACCATGACTACGATATCTGGCGGTTGGGTGTCATGACTGCTTTTCTAAATGATGTTTTAGAAAAGAGCGTCTATAAGTACACAGCCAGAAGGCTTCGTAGACAGTGGGAGCAGCGGAAACGTGTGCAAGATGTTTTATATGATAAAACAGGCATCGCAGAGTTGGAACATCTGTTTTGATGTGGTAGTCAAAGAGTTTAACTTCATCAAAATGGTAGATGAACCTTGTATATACAAAAAGGTAGTAGGGAGTATGGTGGTGATCCTCGTAGAGTACGTAGATGACATACTCTTGATAGGGAAGGTGTTTCCTATGCTACGCTCGGTCAATCTCCGCTTATCACAAGGATTCTCCATATAGGATCAAGATGATACCTCCTAAATCCTGGGTTTTTGATCTATGAGATAGATCTAATTGGATGTTAGGATTCTCACTAGTTGTAGTGAGATGGTATCAATCGATCCTGGGGAGAATCACTGGAAAGGTTCCAGGGTGATAAGGACGACTGAATGTCAGTCGCAGGCATTGTCTTTATCCTCAGTGGAGGGACGGTATGTTGGAAGAGTTCCAAGCTAGATACCGTGACATACTAGATGATTAAAGGCAAGATATATCGTTACCAAAGATGCTACCAAAGAGGCATTCTGGATAGAAATATAAGTTTATGAGATGAACTTCGTTCCTACCATTGTGTGACAATGGAGTTGTGGCTTTAGCCAAGGAACTACCGTCCCATCAGAAATCCAGATATAATTCTTAGGCAGTATCACCTGATCATGGAGAAGGTTGATCTCCAGGGAGATCGAGGTTAGGAGAGTAAACACAGAGGACAACGGCGCGGATCCATTCACAAAGGCCTTTTTCCCAGAAGAGACTTTTATGGGATGGTTGAGTATGAGATACTTCAACCGCAGCTAATTGTTGGGTATGTGATACCACAACAGATGGCCCTAGTGCAAGTGGGAGATTGTTAGTTATATGTATGCCCTAGAGGCCATTACTGTACATAGGATGTATATTGTAGTGGATGATTGGACATATATAGGGAGGACTTTCTTGCTCGACATGATAGTATGCTATCTGGTTGTACTTTATCTTAACATGTACTCTGATTGTCTCTATATTATATGTTGATAAAGCCCTTAGGATATGTACTCGACTGCTGGGACTATGATGAGATCATACTAGTGGGGCCACGGTAGTCGACGAGTACATCCTATAACTGTTCCTAGTCGAGGGTGTATCGAGACAAGGCATCGATACACCAGAGTAGACTAGCGTATACGCATATTGACCCATATGATGGGCGATGGATGATCCCATATCCATCGGTGTTTGACATCAAGGATGGTGTACGGGTGCTCAGTAGAGACTGGGTACACTGGACGGACACGCCGAGAACTCCCAGATGGTATTATACCTCACGTCAGATGGCAGTTCTCCGGTGACACTAGTACAGAGTAGTCTGTTGACCCAAGATCGTCATAGAGTCTTGTGTGATTCCCACTGTGCTTTGATTTCCATCATACCATGTCCAAGAGGGCGTGCAAAAAGGTGGCTTTTGGGTACAGTCCCGAATCACATGGAGGCAATAAGCGATAGGAGGGGATTCATCTCTCCCGGTATAGGGAGTTGATGTTGTGCTGTGTTCGATTGGCTATAACCGGAAATCCCTGGCCAGGGTTGCTGAAATTTACTGGTAAGTGTTATCAGTAGTTTCTCAAACTGTTATAGACCTCATATCGACACGACTTATCGAGCTACTGGGGTCTGACGTTTACCACCCCTAGGCGAGATATGCGACATATCAGACGACGAGACCGGACTGTACGGGAGTGTTACTGTTTGGATTCACAGGAGAATGTACATGCTTGCTTGTTGATCTTCGGAGCGCTCAATACCTGGGTGGCTGTTACGTTTAGCTTACCGCTTGCAGCTTGTGGGTGTTTGATATGATCATCACCTACTGCCGGCGTATTGACGATTCTTTAGAGTCCTACACAGTGGTTTCTTGGCTCAGGCAAAACGGAGTAGGAGCACATATGTGATATGTGCGGGATCGAGGATAATGCGATATGAGATACCGTATTCTATTCTCGCGATATTTGATATCAGCCGGGTCATCGGATCAAGTGTTGATTCGATGAATCGGTACGGATAAATATTAGTCGGTTATATGCGATATAGCCGGATTGTCGGATCAAGTGTTGATTCGATAATTTAATGTATAATAATATATATGATATATTAAATTACATTAACTAATATTAGCTCACTAAAAGATTTTTTTTCTCACCGGATTAATATATTGATATATATGCGATATATGTTAATTGTATTGTTTTCTTTTGTTGCAAATATATAATATATATGTGATATATATTATTGTGACATGATATGATTTATTATAAAACATGTTTAAGGATGATATAATGGGATTAGGGTTTGATTAGGGTTAGCACTTTCTTGTTCATTCTAGAAGGATTCTATTTTGTCATGATAAAGATATTTTGTTATGACTCATGCTTTGACCTAACCAAACCCTAACTCTAGTTTATTCTCTACATTGGTTTAGCCTCTCATCCTTGACCATGGTTTGATAATCAATCATATATTCTTGATTACTATTCATCACAAAAGGAATTTAATAATCATTCTTCATCTTCTTCCTTCTTCTTTCTTCATGGAAAAGGCTTAATAGCTTTTTCCAAGTGATGAAAATATATGAGAAAAAGATAAATAAAGAGAGCAAATATCCTACTTCATCATCCCCTTCTTCCCTTGCCCTTTAGATGAGAGTGTTCACTCAATTTTAGTGAGTGTTAGCTTGTGTTAATGAAACTTCAAGGTAGATCATCTTTGTATCGAAGATCGGAAGCAAGACTGCATCTTTCTCTTCGTGGAACCTCTCGAGAGTCCCGAACCCGATGATCGCAGCGAAGGGACCACAACACGGAGCTTATGAAGTGAAGGACCGGATCTACAAAGGTTGTAATCCCTCTCACTTAGTGTTAAAATGTTTAGCATGTTAGTTTTCGCCTAATCTCTAGTTTAAAGATCCGGTTTCGGGTTGTTCGGCACGGCTAATTTTTAAATCGGGCATGGTTGATGCCTCGTAGAACCTTGTGCGCGTGCATAGCAACCCTACATGTTACGTTTAGCTGACCGCTTGCATCTTGTGGGTGTTTGATATGATCATCACCTGCTACCGGCGTATTGACGATTCTTTAGAGTCCTATACAGAGGTTTCTTGGCTCAGGAAAAACGGAGTAGAGGCACATATGTGATATGTGCAGGACCGAGGATAATGCGATGAAAGGTTCCTAGGCACCCTATAGAGGTCTCACAAGGCATCGAACATGCCAATTTTAAAAATTATGGTGCCGAGAAACCCTAGTTAACGGATCGTTGCTAGATGTCTAGGCGAAATAGAAAACTAGTTAACAAATTAACTAAAGGTTAGATGCTACAACTTTTGTAGATCCGGTAATCCTCTTCCTTGGCTCCACGTAGGCATCCTCTCGCTGTCCTTTTCGAATCCTAGACTCGTTCATCGGCTTCATCGGGAAAACGAGCGGAATAAGTCGTCGGCTTCGTGTCAAAGACGATCTACGTCGAGGTTGCACAAACTCAAGCTCCGACTTCACAAAGTTGTGAAACTTGTGAAGAAAACACCCAAAACAACTTGGCAAGAGGTAGAGGGTGAAGAAATAGGAGGTGGGTTCACTTTAGAATTGGATTTATCTCACTTTAGCTCAAGTTGCCATTGTTGCACCTTAAGCTTTTCTTGAAGAAGAAGATGAAGGTCAAGAAAGAATGATAAGTCTTCTATTTTAAAAATGAAACTAATATGAATACTTATCATATCTTGACCATGGTCAAGTGTAGAGATTAAACCAAGGTTAGTTGGAGTGGTTAGGGTTAAGGATGAGATAAGGATGGTGGACTTTGTCAAAGCTTCAAGAAGCTTCAACATAGCTCCAAAATAAGCCACCATTCTTAACTTAATCCTTTACAAATAAATAAACAAATAAATAAATGAAAAACCAAAACCCTAATCATCACTTAACCATGGTTTAACCCTTTACACTTAACCACATTATCAAGCATCATCAAACATGATACAAAGTAGTGCACAAAAGTATATCATATATACTTCTTGCACATCGAGTGAGAAAATCCATATAAAGTGAACCAATACTAGCTAATGCAAAGTAATATATCAAATATATAATTATGCATTAAATCATTAAATCAACATTTGATTCAATGATCCGGTCATGTCGCGCATAACCGACTAGAATCCAATGTATCGATTTATCGAATCAATGATTCGATAACTAGGTCATATCGAATATAACCAATCGAAACATATATCGCGAGAATGAAATGCGGTATCACATACACGCATTATTCTCGGTCCTGCACATATCTCATATGCGCTCCTATTTCGTTTCGCTTGAGCCAGGAAACCTCTGTGTAGGACTCTAAAGACCCGTCAATACGCCGGTAGCAGATGATGATCATATCAAGCATCCACAAGCCGCAAGCGGTCTGCTAAACGTAATGGCCACCCGGGTATTGAGCGATCAGAAGATCGACGAGCTAGCCCGCTCACACTCCTGCGAATCCAACCAGTAACACTTACCGTACAGTCCGGTCTGTTCGTCTGATATGTCGCATATCAAGTCTAGGGGTGGTAAACGTCAAACCCCAATAACCCGATAAGTCGTGCCGATGTGAGGCTCATAACGGGTCGAGAAACTACTGGTAACACTTACCAGCAAATCTCTGATCAGCCCTGGCCAGGGACTTCCCTGTTACGGCCAATCGAGCACAGCGCAACATCAACCCCCAATACCGGGAGAGACGAAACCCCTCCTATCGCTCATTGCCTCCATGTGACTCGGGACTGTACCCAAAGACCACCGTTTTGCACGCCCTCATGGACGTGGTAAGGTGGAGATCAAAGCACAGTGGGAAACACACAAGACTCTATGACGATCTCGGGTCTACAGACTAACCTGCACAAGTGTCACCTGAGAACTGCCATCTGACGTGAGGTATAATACCATCTGGGAGTTCTCTGCGAGTCCGTCCAGTATACCCAGTCTCCACTGAGCAACCGTATACCATCTCTGATGTCAAACACCAATGTATATTGGATCATCCATCGCCCATCACATGGGTCGAGAAGCATATACGCTAGTCTACTCTGGTATATCGATGCCCCGTCTCGATACACCCACGACTAGGGACCTTGAAGGATGTACTTATGGACTACCATGTCCCCACTAGTATGATCTGCATCATAGTCCAGGTAGTCAAGTACACATCCTAAGGGCTTTACCAACATGTAACTATAAGACAGTATAAAGAGACTAGTGTACATGTTAAGATAAAGAGTAACCAGATAGCATACTATCATATCGAGCAAGAAAGTCATCTCTATATATGTCCAAGCATCCAATATAATATACATCATCTGTACAATACTGGCCTCTAGGGCATACATACAACTAACATGCGATATGAGATACCGTATTATATTCTCGCGATATTTATATATGAATCGGGACATCGGATCAAGTGTTGATTCGATGAATCGGTACATGATATATTAGTCGGTTATATTCGATATAGCCGGATCGTCGGATCAAGTGTTGATTCGATGATTTAATGTATAATGATATATATGATATATTGTATTACATTATCTAATATTGGCTCGCTTTATTATTTCATTTTCTCACCGAATTAATACATTGATATATATGCGATATATGTTAATTGTATTATTTTCTTTTGTTGCAAATATATAATATATATGTGATATATATTATTGTGACATGATATGATTTATTATGAAACATGTTTAAGGATGATAAAAAGGGATTAGGGTTTGATTAGGGTTAGGTTTTTCTTGCACTTTCTAGAAGGATTCTCTTTTGTCTTGGTTAAGATATTATGGTTGATGCTTATCCTTAACCTAACCAAACCCTAACTCTAGTTTATTCTCTACAAACTTTTAGCCTCTCATCCTTAACCATGGTTCCATAATCAATCATATACTTTTATCTACTATTCATCACAAAAGGATTATCATTTTCATTTTATCATCTTCTTCTCTCTTGAGTTTGAGAGAGAGCTCACTAGTTAATCCTTTTATGATGATTTATTGTAAGAAAGTGAAATAAAAAGATAGCATAAATACTACTCCATCATCCTCATCTAATATAGCCCATTAGATTAGGGTGTTCATCTCTTTAGAGTGAGAAAGCTTGGGTTATAGCAACTTCGACGTAGATCATCGGAGAATCGGAACACTTCAAGCTAGTATGGATCGTTCGAGTCGTGGAGCCTCTCTTGAGTCCGAGAGATCGTGGATCGCGGCGAAGGGACTTCTACTCGGAGCTTGTGAAGCGAAGGAGCGGACTACAAAGGTTGTAATCCCTCACACTTAGCTTTAAAGATGTTATCTTGCATGCTAAACCCTAATAATCTAGCAAAGATCCCGTCTTTGGGTTGTTCGGCACATCTAAAATTTTATTCAGGCATGTTTGATGCTTTATGAACCTTCACAAGTGTGCCTAGGAACCCTACAGTTATTTGTTGTTGTTTATGCTTAACCTTTTGACACTTACGTCGCTGCTATGAACGCAACCTTACTGCTATAGTAGCGCATTTCTGAGACTTTAGTCGTTTCTGGACTAAAGCGGAATTGTACCGGTATGCCAGCTCAAAGGCGGTTAGATAGACGCCGCTGTGATAGGTATTCTTTCGGTGTTTTCTTCCGATGCATATTTCTTTCTGGTGTTGTTTGAAATGGTATCCACATAAATTGTATCGAAGTCTGGCCGATAGTAGTCCTTGCTAAATCAGCCGCTTATTGTGATTTCTTTCGCAGGCTAATCTTTTGTCTCTCGATATGTTTCTCATTCGTGTTTGTTTTGTTCGCATCGGAGATAGGGATTATTCTGTCAAATTGATTTTTCTCGATATGTAAGACCTTGACGTTATTCTGAGCATGGATTGGTTAGCCACGTGTTATGCATCCGTGGACTGCCGTGAGAAGGCAGTCAGGTTTAGTTTTCTGGGTTAGTCAGTTCTTGTTTTTCGGGGAGACCGTAGCGTCGCCTTTCCCAGTTTGATTTCTTCTCTTCGCGCTACTTCATTCTTGAGGAAAGGATGTCTGGGATTCTTAGCGTATGTTTGTGAAGTTAGAGCCGCAGAGGTCCCGTTGGATCAGGTCCCGATTGTGAGAGAGTTTTCAGATGTCCTTCCTGAAAAGTTGCTTGGTTTGTCGCCAGAGCGCGATATTGAGTTCTGCTTTGACTTGATTCTCGGCATGGAGCCTTTTTCTATACCGCCATATCGGATGGACCCGGCGGAGCTTAAAGAACTGAAGGATCAGTGGCAAGATTTGTTGGATAAAGGGCTTGTTCATCCGAGTGCGTCGCCTTTGGGAGCTCCTGTCCTGTTCGTCAAGAAGAAAGACGGCAGTTTGTGTTGATGCATTGATTATCGTCAGTAGAATCGGGTTACTGTGCGGAATAGATATCCCCTACCTCGCATCGACGGTTTATTTGATTAGCTCCATGGTGCGGGACATTTCTCGAAGATTGACTTGCGACCAGGTTACCATTAGTTGCGGGTTCGAGAGGATGATATTCCGAAGACTGCTTTTCGCATACGTTACGAGCAATATGAGTTCTTGGTGATGTTATTCGAGCTCACCAATGCCCCAGCAGCGTTTATGGATTGGATGAACCGCATATTCAGGCCGTTTCCTGTTGGGTTACGGCAGCATCCCGGCCATCAAACCGTGGCCAAATGCGGAACAAAAATTTTCTAAACTGGCGCTACCATTACCCGATGCCTGGATCTACCCTAAACCCTATACTAGCAATATGTAACAAGGAGTTAGATGGTTATACCGAGTTGATTCGTGTTCTTCGGTCTTCAACCTTCATTCCAAGCTCCTAGTGGTCGTTTGGATCGAGTTTGGTTGCCGGTCTTCCTCCATCTACGATGATCCACCTGAGAGAAACGGCACAAGCTTCAGCCCCGCCAAGCTAGGCAACCGACGCTTCAAGGTGCTAGCAATGGAGAGTGGAGGTGTAGGAATGTGTCATATTAATTTTCCTCTCATCACAATACTCAAAAGAGCAACTCAAGAAGATGAAGGAGGTGAGGAAACATATGGCATGAGCAACTCAAGAAATGTGCTATGTGTTTACTCTAAGTGAGAATGAGTGATCAAGTGAAAAGAAAGAAAGGAGCAAGTGAAGAAATGAAAATGAGCATGACATGCCAAAGCAAGTGGCTACCCCCTCACTCTCTCTCTCATCCAACAAAAAATATCTCATCTCTTTTTCAAATAAACAAATGAGAGCCATGTCTCTCAACATGCCAAAACCCATGCTCAAGCCAACTCACCCCTCCAGCTCATTTCCATAATTGATTTTCTAGAAAGAAAATCAATAATGAGGTGACCATCTTCTAGAAGCTATTCCGTACAAATACGGAATACTTCCCGGTACACGTATCGAAATACATATACGCGTATTCGTACAAAAATACGAATAGCCAAGAGAGAAAATGAATAGTGAACAATAATACTAGAATATATATATATATACACACACATATATATAAATTATTAAATCAAAACCTGATTTAATAATCCGGCTTAATCCTAAGCCGCTAGTATTATCAACCGTCTGATTAAAGTCTGTGCATCATGTACACATATTTAATCGGACACCTGTATGTACCAACATACGTCATCTACACCATATTGCCTGAACCGTGAAAACCCTCTGTGTGGGACTCTAAAGACTCGTCAATACGCTGGCAGTGGGTTTAACCACAAGCACGTCAGCGGCACTAGCTGTACGTAACGGCTACCCAGATATTGAGCGAAAGGAAGGCCGACAGCAAACTCGTCCTGAAACCCTACTGAGCCTGACAGTGACAATATCCGTACAGTCCGGTCCGTTCATCTATGAGTGTCGCATATCAAGTCTAGGGGGTGGATAAAGTCAGACCCCTAATAACGCGATAATTCGTGTCGGTATGAAATCCATCACCACCTGAGAAACTACTGATCCTAGATCAGTAATTCTCGACTATCTTGGTCATGGATTTCTGGTGATGGCCACCCGTGCACTACACGACATCAACCCCCAATATCGGGAAAGACGAATCCCGACGATCCGCTCACTGCCTCCATGTGGCTCGGGACTGTACCCAACTAAAACCTGTTTGCACGACTCCTTTGAGCCGTGGTAGGGTAGTAATCAAAGCACAGTGGGAACTCACACAAGACAAATGACAATCTCAGGTCGACAGGCTAACCTGTATACATGTCACCAGGGAACTGCCATCTAACAATAGGTATAGTACCGACTAGAAGGTTCCCGGCGAGTCCGTCCAGTGTACTCATAACCAAATGAGCACCTGTATACTATCTTAGGACCAATGGCTTGTGAGATCTGGCCACCGCCCCTCGTCGGGATCTTAATCAGTATACACTAGTCTACACTGGAGTATCGATGCCCAGTCTCGATACTCCCACGACTAGGGACATTTAAGGATGTGCTTATAGACCCCCAGCTCTCACATATATGATCGCCATCATAATGCTGGTAGTTAAGCAAGAATCTTATGGGCTCTATTAACATGTAATAGTGATCTATATGTACATGATGATAAAGACAAACCAGATAGCATACTATCATCTTGAGTAAGACTGGTCTACCGGTATAGGTCCTCCATCAATCATCATAATCACCTAACTGCGATTACGATAATTGCTTTAAGAGCATTATAGCCAACAATCTCCCACTTGCACTTAAGGCCAATTATTGCGATGTCACATACTCATTGCCCATGTGATACCGAACACCCAACTTCTCTACTAATCAGTCTCACAAAGCCTATTTGTGAAACTATTGTGTTCGAGAAATAGCCTCAGTGAGTGGATCCGCTCCAGTGTTTATATCTTTATCTCTCTATATCTCAACTTCGCGGGGAATGACTATCTCCCGAAATGAGCAATACATGTCTTAGAATATGTCTGGATATCTGATGGGACCCAGTTCACAAATGAACTTCAAATCCAGCAAACTTCTTAGACTGTATCATCCACTGAATTTAATCAGTAGCCTGCGCCATGCATTCCACAGTATCCGCTTAGACCACCAGTCCAACATACCGTCCCTCAAAAGAGGGAAAAATAAAACTCTGACAATCACTCTGTCATCCAGGTCATCTTGGAAGCCTGAAATGATAACCGTCTCGTGAAAGAGGCTGCCGTTACCATATACCAAGAACATTCACTTATGTTCATTACTGCTTCCCAACGTTTCTCCAGGATTGGATTAATATATTTACTTATTGCAGCTAGTGCAAAAGCAATATCTAGTGTGGTACTTGATATTTCATGATTGACTCAATTGCCTAAGCAAGTGATATGTCAATCATGCAAATCCCTCTCCTCATCAGTCTAGAAGACATCTCTTTAGAAAGGGTGATTCCATCACCTGCTGGTACACCACCATGTCAAGAGTCAACCATTCTAAATTCACCTTTAGAATAATGTCAAAGTACCCAGATTGGGACACTACCCAAATCTAGATCTAAAACCATAGATTTAGTAACCAAAAACCCTGATATTATATCCATATCCTATGTGGAGAAACAACTTTGTGACAACCACAGTATAACCGATCGTAGTATAGGAATATTACTTTCTATCAAGTGCATGTCATCCAAATACCAGGACATCACACCCTACTACTTTCTTACCAGATCCATCTCTTGTTCTGATGAAGTCAAACTCTATGACTGTCACATCAAAACTAGATGATCTATCTCCGCTATACTTGCTTTAGTCTATAAATAGTCATAAACTACTTGCCCACTATGCTTCCGCTGCTCCAACTGACTACAACAACCCTCTGGTAGAGTCATATACACGTGCACTTCTAAATCTAGTTTAGAACGACGCTATATTCATCCTCCTGCCGGGTCTTATAGTCTAGAACAACAGCAATGGTAAGTCTGGGTAAACAAGAACCTCCTTGTCACCATCTCTGAGAAGACCGAAGTACCTCTCGAGTGCCTGAGGTTACCCACCAAATGTGCGGAGCGGCTAATGGAATGTCAAATCTAATTGAATCTTCAGATTCTATTAAATCTTCAGTGATCATTTGTGGTTCTGGAATCACTTCCAGTTCTACCATACTCCCACTTTTGTTTTCTGAAAAAATCCATTTTACTAAAACTGTGGCGAGTCAAGAACAATATCCCTATTGATCTTCCCGATGGTAGAAAGTTAACCCTCGTCAAATCCCGGGATAACCTACAAACTGCCATTACTGAAACGTACCTCGAATTTATCCGAATTCTAGTTTTAAGAATCAGCTGAACAACTCCCTATACCTTAATATCGTTAAGATATAAATTGATTCTATATATATCCAATATAGAAACAAAAGCACTAATTTAATTGGAACCAGATTCAAAATCATGCAGCTGTCTCCAGTGCATATCAACCAAATGGAATGAGGTCAATCAGCATTACTCATCAAAGAGCGCATCCATATATGAGTAACCTGAAAGAGAAGCAAGTTCTCAAAATCATTACTATCAACGGAATACCAAACACAAGTATCTACATCTTCGACTACCTCGAAGGATCCTGATACTTCCAACAAATGGTTCTCTAATTTATTCTTATACCTATAACTTCTCAATATCTGGACCTTGCATTTCAACAAAATGCTTATCTAGAACTGGAGAAGCAATGAGTAAACAGAATATAGTATGAGTACCAACCCCATTGTCCTAATTGACACTGGACAATGTACAATACTTTGTATAAGTCCTCTGAGTTCAATAACTCAAACCTTGTGCGTCGTAGGTTGAAACTGTACTATGGTTAAGAAGAATTACACCGCTGTTGAATGCACCTTACCTAACCATTAACTGATATAAGTAAATATCACAGACATAATTTCAAGAAGTTATATCTCACTTTATAAAATAAACGTACAGATATATCAGTTTGAAATTGGTGCATAACAACGGATATTCAAAACCAAATATTCGCCGTCAGGCAAAGCCCAGGTGATTTCCTCAAATATCATCAATTACAACGAATTCCGATATACAGAGGATCTAATCACCCAATTCCCAATATCTTACTCTCACTCACCATCTGAAATAACATACAGATGTGAAAAACTGATCTGGTAAATACATAACCTGGAGTTAGATTCTAATTGGGAAAACAGTTTTCAATTAACATCGAACAATGAAACTGAAACATGAAAATATTTCGAAAGGGGTAACCAGGTATTCCTAGTAATGCATCTTCCACTATCCTAATTCATGACTATAACCATATACTTACCTGCCCTCACTCCAATCCCTTTATTTTGTCTTTACTTATTACCTTCTGTACACTACCTTTAGGCTAATTAGTTTTCTTCCTTCCCTACCCTTCGGCACCAGCCTGAGGTTTGGAAGAAGACTATTCGATAAGCATAACAGGTGTACTCTCCTAATACCAGGAGCCCTCGCAACCTGAGAGAAGGTAAAGGGAAAAGATAACTGAATAATCCTATTCTATTTCTCCTGAACTGGAAACCATCCTCGAATCTGGAACAAGTTCCTTCGAGCTCGTATGTAACTATACGATAGCATGTCCAAGCATTATGGACGTTCGTAGTGATACGAAGTGTTCTGGAGAAATCCAAAGTGGATGTGGGAGTGACAGGGGTATACACGGTTTTGTCATGAATGATAGCAGTCGCAATTTTCTTTGCCGTTATTCTAATCTCTTTATCTGTCTTTACTTATTACCTTCTGTACACCACACTTAGGCTAATTGGTTTTCTTCCTTCCCTACCGTTCAGCACCTGCCTATGGTTTGGAGGAAGACTATCTAATAAGCTCAATAGGTGTACCATCTCCTAATCCTAGGAGTCCTCATAACCTGAGAGAAGGCAAAGAGAAAAGACAACCGAATAATCCTATTCAATCTCTCCAGAACCAGAATCCATCCTCGAATCTGGAACAAGTTCTTTCGAGTTCGTATGTAACTATACAATGGATTTATTCAATAGGAGTGGATGTTCGTAGTGATACGGGGTGTTCTCGAGAAATGCAAAGGTGATACAGAAGTGGCAATGATATATGCGACACCGTGACATTCCAAAAGCCAAAGTGTTTTAAGAAGGTTCGGTTAACTTGGTTCATGAGTTTTAATTTAGGGTCAGGCCATAGTCGCAGCGTGAGAGAGAGAGAGAGAAAAGAAACACTCAACATGCACTCTAACCTAGATCAGAATGGTTAATCACTTTATCTAATCAAGATGGCTCCCACTGTTTCCTCGAATTCTCCTTCAAACCCAAAGGAGAATTAGTCGGGATCATCTAAAATCACCCGAGGAGTAATCCTACTCATCAGTGGGAATCAGGATCAAACTATCATCGCATGATAACTTGATGGAAGCCACTCAAGTCACCACACTCCAGAAGGTATGCGCAAGCCTGGCAAGTTCCCTGTATGTTTGAAACTCCCGATGTAATTTTTACCCCAAGCGGTTTATGACCTTGACTAGGTCAACAAACCATAAACCGCTAGTCAAGTTCAACCCGTCATTATCCTGGATTGCATTAAACTCACCCGTACGTACCCTTGACTAGGTCAACAAGGCCGCACGACTGTTCTAACCAATCGCATTTAAAATGCAACAAATAAGTATCACTTAGCTACCGAACACTACGTCTTTACTAGGTCAACAAACGCAGCACGAATACTAAATAATACTCGTAAGAAATGACGGAGGGCTACGGCTGGTTTTTGGCGAAAACCCTTTAACGTAATGAACTTGATATCGTTGAAAGAACCGAGTGGTTTTACAAATATATAGTGGCGAAAACCTTTGCTAAAGAGATCACTCCCGGTGCAGGGATCTCGGCTCTTTCCTCGTCGAATGAGGTGCAGGATATTCCAAACTGAATATCACGATGCAAAGTAAAAGAATCGACTATGGTGAAGTTATTACGCTGACGCAAACTTCAGCCCAAGGGGTCACTCCCGATGAAGGGATCTCGGTCCTTGCCTCGTCGAATGAGGTGTTGGATATTCATAACCGAATACCACTGTGCAAAGCAAAAGAAAACATCTGTATTGTCTGGTTTTTTTAAAAAAATTAGTTCCAACAACATCATATAGGTTTGTTTTATCCTTGCATTGATAAGAATTAACACAGTCCCATCAATTAATCACAAACGAAAATATGATGTACGTATATGCCATCCGCATTCGCCACTGGGTCCCGTCATCACCGGTTAGGTTACTTAACTAACGACAGAGCAGGGACTGGACTAGCGTGGATGCAAAACATATACAACATCTACTAGTATATATATATAAATATATATAACAATCATCCCAGGCATGATATAAAGAAACATCACAGAAGCAACACAGAATGGCGGATAATCTGGGAGCCTTGGGTTTCACTTGATCCGCAAATGAGACCAGACCTTCCCCTGTCGTGTGAATAGCCTGTGCAATGAAAACCTAGATCCCTACGAGCGCAGCAAGTTACCCGCCAAAATTAGAAGTGAGGCAACCCTCTTCAACAACGTGAATGGGCCACCCAGCACGTCACGGAATCTGGTAACTTGAGCACCCCTCCATGGGTCAATCTATACCCCCTACGAGTGCGGCGAATAGCCCGCCAATTCTAGAGTAAGGTCCCCTCCATCGCAACGCCATAAGATGCGTACCTGTTGCCCTCTAGAACCCGGCTATTCATGCACTCCACCGTGAGGTAATCCTAGTATAGAAAAGAAAATATATACAAGGGTGACATAACCCGCTCGTGCCCCAAACAAATAATATACAAGCTGGCGGTGATGACAGTCCATATGTCGGACGCTCGCCCCACAATAACAAATATATAAATGAAACTAAACTGTACTGATATTGCACCCAAGCTATCCACCACGACGATCCAACTACAACACAGCACAACACAGAACATCAACATGAATGTCACGTTCGCAAACTCGTCTAAAAGAACAAATAGCAATTAGAGGAGTTGTACCGCTCTAATGACATTCACAATCACAGATAGTAATGTATGTACTGATAAACATTTAAACAGTGTTAAATTATCGACTTCGAAACACCCCGAATTGCCCCTGAAGAAAAGATAACATAATATCCAAAATGGGCAAAACAAGCAATACCACAGCACCAATATTCCAGAGACTAGACCACACCAAAAATTTCAAGTCCAAAATCCAAATTTGGACCGGCCTCACCCGTTTTTTAGGTAATCTCGCCGGGTCAAATCCGACGGTTTGGGCTCGTATTTGTGGTGTGTTCTAGTGGTCACTCAACTAGTCTTCTGTAGTTGCTTAAAAAAATTTGAAGACTATAAAAAATCGACAGAAAGTGAAACATTCGTGGCATTGTTTCGGAGTTGTTTCGGTTTCGATACTTTAAAATCATCTAAACTAGCTAGCTAAGGGTTTAAAACCTGGCTCTGATACGATGTTGGGTTACGGCAGCGCCCCGGCCATCAAACCGTGGCCAAATGCGTAACAATTTTTTTCTAAACCGGCGCTACCATTACCCGATGCCCGGATCTACCCTAAACCCTATACTAGCAATATGTAATAAGGAGTTAGATGGTTATACCGAGTTGATCCGTGTCCTTTGGTCTTCAACCTTCATTCCAAGCTCCTAGTGGTCGTTTGGATCGAGTTTGGTTGCCGGTCTTTCTCCATCTACGATGATCCACCTAAGGAAAACAGCGCAAGCTTCAGCCTCGCCAAGTGAGGCAATCGACGCTCCAAGGTTGCTAGCAATGGCGAGTGGAGGTGTAGAAATGTGTCACTGTAATTTTTCTCTCATCACAATGCTCAAAAGAGCAACTCAAAAAGATGAAGGAGGTGAGGAAACATGTGGCATGAGCAACTCAAGAAATGTGCTAAGTGTTTTCTCCAAGTGAGAATGAGTGATCAAGTGAAGAGAAAGAAGTGAGCAAGTGAAGAAATGAAAATGAGCATGCCATGCCAAACCAAGTGGCTGCCCCCTCACTCTCTCTCTCATCCAACAAAAAATATCTCATCTCTTTTTCAAATAAACAAATGAGAGCCATGCCTCTCAACATGTCAAACCCCATGTTCATGCCAACTCACCCCTCCACCTTATTTCCATAATTGATTTTCTAAAAAGAAATCGATAATGAGGTGGTCATCTTCTAGAAGCTATTCCGTATAAATACGGAATACTTCCCGGTACACGTATCGAAATACATATACGCGTATTCGTACAAAAAAACGAATAGCCAAGAGGAAAATGAATAATGAACAATAATACTAGAATATATATATAAATACATATATATAAATTATTAAATCAAAACCTGATTTAATAATCCGGCTTAATCCTAAGCCGCTAGTATTATCAACCGTCCGATTAAAGTCTGTGCATCATGTACACATATTTAATCGGATACCTGTATGTACCAACATACATCATCTACACCATATCGCCTGAACCGTGAAAACCCTCTGTGTGGGACTCTAAAGACTCGTCAATACGCTGACAGTGGGTTTAACCACAAGCATGTCAGCGACACTAGCTGTACGTAACGGCTACTCAGGTATTGAGCAAAAGGGAGGCCTACAAGCAAACTCATCCTGAAACCCTACTGAGCCTGACGGTGACAATATCCGTACAGTCCGGTTCGTTCGTCTATGAGTATCGTATATCGAGTCTAGGGGGTGGATAAAGTCAGACCCCTAATAACGCGATAATTCATGTCGGTATGAAACCATCACCACCTGAGAAACTACTGGTCCTAGATCAGTAATTCTCGACTACCTTGGCCAAGGATTTCTGGTGATAGGCACCCGTGCACTGCGCGACATCAACCCCCAATACCGGGAGAGACGAATCCCCGACGATCCGCTTACTGCCTCCATGTGGCTTGAGACTGTACCCAACTAAAACCTGTTTGCACGACTCCTTTGAGCCGTGGTAGGGTAGAAATCAAAGCACAGTGGGAACTCACACGAGACAAATGACGATCTCAGATCAACAGACTAACTTGTACACATGTCACCAGGGAACTGCCATCTGACAATAGGTATAGTACCAACTAGCAAGTTCCCGGCGAGTCCTTCCAGTGTACTCATAACCAAATGAGCACCTGTATACTATCTTAGGTGAACAAACTAACACCAATGGATTGTGAGACCTGGCTACCGCCCCTCGTAGGGGTCTCGATTAGTCTACACTAGTCTACACCGGAGTATCGATGCCCAGTCTCGATACTCCTACGACTAGGGACATTTAAGGATGTGCTTATAGACCCCCAGCTCCCATGTATATGATTGCCATCATAATGCTGGTAGTCAAGCAAGAATCATATGGGCTCTATCAACATGTAATAGTGATCTATATGTACATGATGATAAAGACAAATCAGACAACATACTATCATCTCGAGTAAAACTGGTCTACCGGTATAGGTCCTCCCTCAATCATCATAATCACCTAACTGCGATTACGATAATTGCCTTGAGGGCACTATAGCCAACATTTCCTGATCAGTTATTATCGTGTTCGTTGATAACATTTTAGTACACTTTTGGAGCCGAGTGGGGCCTGGGCAGTAATTGAGAATTTCGTTGCAGACCTTGAGGGAGACCAACTATTCGCTAAATTATCCACGTATGTTTTCTGGTTAGATAGTGTGGACTTCTTGGGACACGTAGTTTCGAGAGATGGTAAGTATGGAACCGAAGAAGATCGAGACTGGCCTAGACCTGTATCAGTGACGTAGGTTCGCAGCATTTTGGGTTTGGACGGATACTATTGATATTTCGTACAGGATTTTTCGCAGATAGCTGCAACGTTGACCGGATTGACCCGGAAGGGAGTTCCTTTTTGCTGGACTGAGGTATGCGGGCAGAGCTTTCAGGAGTTGAAGACTCGTTTGATTACGGCACCAGTATTATCTTTGCCTTTAGGATCAGGCGGTTTTGTTGGTTACTGCGATGCTTCTCGACAGTTGAAGAAGCGCGAGCAGAACTATTCCACACATGACTTAGAGATGGTTGCGGTGATTTTTATACTTAAAATTTAGAGACATTACTTATACAACGAGTCATGCTAGATATTTACGGACCACAAGAAGCTTAAAGTATATCTTTCAACAGCGAGATCTAAATTTAAGACAGCGCCGATGGATGGAGCTAGTGAAAGACTATGACTGCGAGATTCTTTATCATCCGGGCAAAGCGAATGTTGTGGCAGATGCTTTGAGTCGGAGACCGGAGGTAGCTTGTCCTGTTGAGCGCAGTTTAGAGACAGTCGACGGCAGATTAGCAGATTCTTTATGACGGCCGAGTACAGTTCGAATTACGTCGACCGGGGGACAACTTGCCTGTGTCCGTGCACGTCCACAGTATTTGACCGTATCAGTGAGGCACGGTCCGATGACGTTCGTTTACTAGAGATCATGGAGCAGGTTCGACAGAGATTCAGAATTCATGATCGATGATCAGGGAGTACTACGATTTGGGACTCGACTATGCGTGCTAGATTCCGAGTGACTGAGACGCAAGATTTTTGAGGAGGCGTATCGGTCAGCATATAGTGTTTATCCCAGTTCCACCAAGATGTCTCATGATCTGAGAGAGGTCTACTAGTGTGAAGGGATGAAGAGAGATGTCGCAGATTTTGTTTCGGGATGCTGACTTGTTAGCAAGTCAAGGCCAAGTATCAATGCCAGCAGGAGAGTTACAACCTTTGCCCATTCCGGGGTAGAAATAGGAGCAGATTTCTATAGAATTTATTGTGGGTCTACCTAGGTCCAGTCGAGAGTATGACTCTATTTAAGTGATCGTAGACCGATTGACGAAAGCAGCTCACTTTCTGCCAGTAAGACCACTTTCGGATTCGTTCAGTATGCTCAGACATATGTTCATGAGGTTGTGCGACTACATGGAGTTCCGACTTGTATCGTGTCTGATAAAGGCACCCAGTTCACCAGCCGATTATCGTAGAAACTTCAGGAGATTTTGGGCAGCAATTAAGTTTCAATGCAAATTTGCTTTCCGTAGACCGATGGTCAATCAGAGCGGACCATTCAGACTCTTGAGGATATGCTCCGAGCTTGCGTTCTAGTTTTCGGTGGCAGTTGGGATCGCCACTTGCCCTTGATAGAGTTTTCCTATAATAACAGCTTCCAGGAGAAAATTCAGATAGCACCCTTCGAGGCATTATATGGGAAGAAATGTTGATCACCAGTTTGTTTGACAGAGTTCAGTGAAAACAGTATTTTGGGCCCACAGATTGTACAGGAGACGACCGAAAAGATTCATTTGATTCGGGATAGGATGAAAGCGGCCCAGAACAGGCAGAAATCTTATGCAAACTGACGTTGGCACAGACTTGAGTTTACAGTAAGCAATCATGTTTTCTTGAGGGTTTCTCCGATGAGGGGCGTGTTGAGATTCGGAAAGAAATGGAAGCTTAGTCCCAGATATATGAACGAGTCGACACAGTTGCTTATCGTTTGGCTCTTCCGCCCAACTTCCCAGATGTTCACCCCGTGTTTCATGTATCGATACTCCGCAAGTACCTTCATGACCCCTCTCATGCGATACAGCATCAGACGATCCAGCTGGAGCGCAATGTTTTTTCACCGAACAACCGATAGTCATTCTAGATCGGCAGGTGAAGAAACTGGGGTCCGAGGTCATACCATCCGTAAAGGTTTTTTGACGTGGCCGAACAGCGAAAAGGTCACGTGGGAAGCCGAGGACGAGATGAGGGAGAAATATCCCCATCTATTCGAGGGTACGCGTAGTTAGATTTTAAATTCGGGGACCGAATTTCTTTAAGGGGGGAGATTGTAACGTTCTGAAAATTCGATTATGTTAATTTTGTGTTAATTAGTGATAATACGCGTTTTCCGTAAAAACCAAAATATAATTATTTTTCCACATAGATTTAAATATATCTATTTTAACTATATAATGGCTAGTATTGATATTTAATTAGTCGCTTATGAATTGCTAGTTTACTTAAATATTTTCTTAATTAAATATTTTAAATATTATTTCAAGCTTTCACTTATACATTTAATTAGTGATAATTACAAATTGGAATGGGTTAATTATACTTTAGTGAACCATAGTGAACCATGATAACTTAAAACCTAGTTTGTAACATGTTCCCTTTTTCTCATTTTGTCTCCAAGGTTCTAGTTAATTCAAGGATAGAATAAATAAGAAAAGAAAATAAATGAAAAGAAAATAAATAAAGAAAAGAAGCATGGGCATGTTGACTTGAGGTATGGGGTTTTCTTGACTTGGTATTTTCTCACACACTCAGTTCTCTCTTTTCCTCACTTGGCCGAAAATTCTGCAGCCCTTTTCCCTCATTTTCCCCA
Organism: Agapanthus africanus; assembly: GCA_030015575.1. Lineage (NCBI taxonomy): Eukaryota > Viridiplantae > Streptophyta > Magnoliopsida > Asparagales > Amaryllidaceae > Agapanthus > Agapanthus africanus. Next base: position 464,870,081 of record CM057343.1, read on the forward strand.
CCTCCTTTCACTCCAATAATCTTCAAGAAATGCATCAAAAATCCATACAAAGTCTCACTAATTCATAATTAAACCTTTACCCAATTTTCCTTGGCCTAATCTAGCATGGATCTTGGAGCAAAATGGCTTTTTGGGAGGCTAAGTTGCATGTTTGATCTCAAAATTTGTGAGGTATAAATCTTACTCAAATTGTTATCTTGTTAGTTATGGCTTTAATCTAATTTTTAATTAGGTGCTAATATAGTTTGATTTCATGATTGCATGTTTAAGAGAAGGGTTTGGTTTAAATCAAGGTTTTATCATCTAATTATGGTGGCAATGTGAAGTTAAATATCTAAAGACTTACAAAAATCTAGTCTAATTGTTAATCTACTAATTGTTATTTTTAAATTGTCTTAATTAAATATCCTTGCAAAATAATTTCATGAATTATGTGTAAATAGGTGAGATTAAATTTTAGTAAATAATTGTGTAGCATAATTAAGAGATTAAATAAATATTGTGGCCACTAATTTTGTTAAAATATCTAGATTTACACTAAAATGGTTAAGTGATACTTACTAGGTTTTTGGAATAAATCGATTTTAATTAAGTTTGAGGTTTTGATAATTTACTACATTTTCCCTAAAATATTTAATGTGTTGTGAATGCGTGATTGGTGCAATCGGGTTCTAGGCGTGGTAGTTGTCATGTTTAGCGACCCTAGTTGTGGTTTGTGGCGTTGTCGCGAACACGTTTTGTGCACAAAGTGCTGTGCGCGTCTAGCTAGTGCGTGTGGTTGATTTGTATCGTTTGTGTCCGCGACTATTCTTATATCTATCCTCTTATTTATTTATGTGAGATTCTAGGATTGGGTGCAGAGGCGTCGGACGTGGCGCGGAAAGACAAGGCTGAGATCGGATCACTTTAGCCGAGGCGTCCCGGTGAGTAGATGTACACATCCATGGGGGATCGTCTGGATGGTGCGAGGCGCCCGATAATCAAGATTACTAGTAGTGCTTGCATTTATATGCGTAGTCTCCTAGTCATTCATCTCATGTATTACATCATCATAGATATATATGATATTATCTCATAGGGCACTTGCACCATTACCATTGGTTCATGCCGCACGTGCACTATTCATGCGAACACACACGCCTTTGATAATTGCTATGTGACGAACACTATAGAACTTGCTTAGAATCGGTATCTGTGCATTACATCATATATGATCTGTAGACTTGTACTTGTATAGTCATTTCATCAGGATGGATACGTAGGATTATTAGTCATATATACATACCTCATTGCATCATGATTCATGCATAGCTTCTGGCCGTACTTCGCATGGTATATACTATCGCATCATAGACATCCATCATCACCGACATGTTTACATATTGTGATTCTTCTCGAGGATTCAGTATTTATGAGATTTATGGATTTTGAGGAAAACTGCAAGGATTTTATAAACCTCTTATCATTTTAAAGTAGAAATTTGCGGTTTTCTCGTGATATGATGTGTGCGGTGTCCACCATGTGTTTTCTCGGTTCTTGAGTGGTATCATATACCTGATTCGAGGAGGGGGATGCACCGTCTGTGGATACATGGTGGACCCGGTGCGGTATCTCGGGACAAGAAGATCGCATAGATGGCGTTGAGCCCGGCAGGGGAGCACTACCGACCAGTTATTTTTTATGCAGCGGATATCCGTAGGATACCGACGTAGTCGTGAGATTTGATGATATGGGTCGATCCGGACAGACGGAGCCCGAGATATTGAGATATTGAGACATTGAAATATTGGGATATATATATATATATATATATATATATATATATATATATTGTGTCAATGCTTGACACGGATTTTCTGTTGATTTCATTGATGATACTTCAGTTTATTGCACAGAGGTTTTTCTAAGATAAGAACAAAGATTTTCTCATACCAGACTTGTCCAGGTTTTGTGTTTGATTATGCATTCATATTACATTCATGTTAGTACATCGTATCATATCGATATGCATAGGTTGAGACGCATTTGCGTGCATACTTACGATACCATTATTAGATATTACTTACTACTCACGAGTTGGCAACTCACCCCCGATGTGCCACAGTATCTTGCAGGTTCGACCCAGTTGGGATCAAAATTTGCACCCCCGGTTGACCGAGTCAGAGTCAAAGTCAAGGTCAACCCCAAGCCAGGTAGGCCCAAGCCCAGGTCAAGCGGGCCCATGCCTAAGTCGAGCCCGCGGCCAACCTCCTCCATGCTAAAATATAGATCATGTAATAAATAATTTTTATGTAATTTTTTATGCATGAATGTATGCAAAATGGGCATGAAGCCAAATTTTTGTAAGCCCATGGCTTATGTGCAAAAAGAAATGGCACATGAGCCATGGGATGGGCAAAATGCCATTTTGTAAAGCCCAAGGGGCTATATGTAAATATGTAAGCCTATATAAGGCAACATGATGATGAATAAAGTAACACTTTTTCATTCCCCTCAAAAATCTAGGGTTTGTGCCTCTTTCCCCTTTCTGAAGGTTCTAAACCTTCTTCTTTATTTTTAAATTAAATCAAGAGTTTTACTCTTCCTTTTCCAAAACTAAATAGTTTTTCACCACAAAACCCACAAAGGGGAACTTGGATCTACCATTAGATCTCAAAAAGGGGAGATTTTTAAGTCTCACCCTCTTTTTTTCAAGATCCGGCCAAACGACAGGAAGAAGAAGGAGACCCATCTCCAGAAACCCCACTTTGGGGAAGAACTAGGGCTCAAGGGGAGCAGGGCCCCTTCATCAGCTTCAAAACATCTTAGGAGTTTAACTCCTCATACACACACACACACACACACACACACACACACACTCATACACACAGAATAATAAGTGCTCCTTTCTGGAAGTACAACTCCCATTGCAGGGACCAAGTCCCTTTTGCTACTCGAGCGCCCACGTGCTGACACGTGGTGCACTAACGCTCTTGTGCTCAGAACGCTAGCGCCCAAAGTGCTAGCGCCCGAGCGGCCACGTGGTGACACGTGGTGCGCTAGCGCTCTTGCGCTCAGAGCGCTAGCGCCCAAAGCGCTAGCGCCCGAGCACCCACGTGCTGACACGTGGTGCGCTAGCGCTCTTGCGCTCAGAGTGCTAGCGCCCAAAGCGCTAGCGCCCACGTGGTGCGCAAGCGCTCAAAGCGCTGGCGCTGGCCCCACGCATCCTTTGGATGCCTTTCCCCCCTTTATATATATATATATATACGTATATACACACACACACTCTCTACAACGCCATCCCTCCCCATAAAATTTTTGGGCCGGGGCGCTTCCCCGCACCCCGTAAGGGGGCTGCTAGCCCCCTTGACCCCCAGCCCGCTATCCGGATAGTGGGACCCCCGTAAAACTCTGCGTGGCTCCCGATATATCCAAAACACGACGCTGCACATTGAGTTCGCATGACCAGTTCAACCCGTTAATCGGAGGTTCCCTCGCCCTAAAGGCGAGGGATAATTAACAGCAGCTTAGTCCGCGGCTGCCGGAGATTCGGATCCCCACAATCAATAAACCCCGGCCTACCCTAGGCAAGGGGAATCTGTAGTGCGCCTGACAAGCGCGCGCGTATTCCCATCTCAATGGGGTGACTAAAAACACCCTACAGATTCTAGCACGTCCGGTGGGACCAATCTCTCCTCCCATATTTCGGGTTAAACATTCATGCGAACTCAATCAATATGCATACCTATATCTTTTTCATGCAGGTTTTCAAGCAATCACTTTTCAACAATGTCTCCTATGATGAACTCAGCTCTCAGTACGGCTCCCATCTCCTACACGATGAAGATGGACGCCAGGACGATCCTTCCGGCCAATCTCGGGCGACAGTGGGAGGAGCCGCCGCTACTATTTGGCTCTATTCTGTTCGTGTCAGCTAACGCTATCCTAGCTCCTCAAGCCCCGGTGACAGACAAACCGGTCTCGAAAGGCAAGAGGCCAAATGTGGTGGTCTCGAAGGCGCCCCAACTCAAACCAAGTCGGTGTTTGAACGACTCTCCTTGGCCCCGGCTGGGGGCAAGGCCATCAACACCAACAAAGCAACAAGGCATCTTGAGCAGGCTCCGGCGGTGCCCCTGACAACTGCTCGATCGGGTGTCTTCTCTAAGCTCCCCGCTAATCGACTCGCGGTGGCTTCTCAGGAAACAGATGCCCGCCAAGCCCTTGAAATTGAGAAGCTAAGGCAGAAAAGGCTCAGATATAGAGCCAACAAAAGGGTTAGGGCTCCTGGTAGGCTGAACCTCATGAGGTTCAAGGAACAGGGTTACCCCGCCAAAGATGAGGGGATGGCTAAATGTGTTATCCACACCGTCTACATGGTGGGCACGCGTCCCAGCGACAACCTTCGCAGCAAAAGCAAGGATGGGGCCACCACATCTCAAATCCAACCTGGTGTGAATATAGTTGTCACTTCTCAAGACCAACATCCTCCGGAGGGTGATGAAAATCCTCCCAGTGAGGCTGATAGGCAGAGAGAGCCCTCAATTCATGAGGAGTCGGGCTCGGAAAGCGGAGATGAGCCAACTTTTCATTCTAAGACCGCAGAGCAGCAACTTCTCCAAGAGCTTCGAAAATAGCTCAGAAGCAAAGACAAGGAGATGGCCAAGCTCTACTCAAAGATCGACGACTTGACAAATGTCGTCTTATGGCTTACGGCCCAACTTGCCTCTCAGCCGCCCAATCAGGCGTAGGGCTCTCATGAACTGGAAAACGGTGTTCCGAAGCAGCCGACGCCCGTTCCCTCAAATCCAAAAGTGGGCGGACCACATGAAAATCAGTCACATCCTATCTCGGGAAATGTCTTGGCTGCCGATGACAGCAGCCCGCTAACTCAAGATCAAATTGTGGATTTGGTTGCCAGCAAAGTCAAAACATTGGCGGCCGAAGCCGAAGCGCAAAAAGATATCAGCAGTAGTGGGAGACCATATTCTGCTCAGTATGATCTGGTAGAATTTTCTAGCGGCTATGTCATCCCCAAATTCGAAAGATTCGATGGGACGGGAAATGCGAATCAGCACATCGCCTACTTTAAAGCCTCATGCGGGAATACTGGGGGCAATGACGCGCTTCTCCTCCGCCAGTTCGTTAATAGCTTGACCGATGTTGCTTTCGACTGGTACGCGAGCATACCGGATGGCTCCGTTACTACTTTCGTCCAAATGGAATCTTTGTTTTGACAAAGGTTCATGAGCGTCAGCGATAAGATCACCATTGCCGAGCTCGTAAGGAGCAAGCCCAAGAACAACGAAAGCAGCACGGATTTTATAACCCGATGGCGCAATCTCTCCGTCAAATGTGAGCCGCCGATAAAGCAGGACTAATCTGTCAATCTCCTTGTCAGGAATCTCAACAATTGGATGGCCCTGTTTCTATGCACCGCGGATCTCAAAACATTCCAAGAGCTGACCAGGAAAGTTCAGATGCTGGAGCGCTCAAAGCAGGAGTCCTCCTCAGATTCCAAAAATAATAATAGGTCCTGGAGGAACCGAAAGGACGATAATCGCAAAGGCGGAAATTCCGACGATTCAGAATCTTTTAACACTTCGGCTAACCGAAATAAGTAAGGGATGAGCGGGCCCAATGCCAACCAGCCTCGGAAGCCAGTGTTCAGAAAGGGAGGAGAATCTCCACTGAAAGAGAAGCTGGACAAGGTGTATTCCTTCATAAGGGACCAAATCCTTAAAATATTTAAATACGCCATGAGGAACGGTCTACAACTGGCAGAGTCAAAAAGACCGCAGGAAGCAAATAGGACCGACGACCCCAAATACTGCCCCTATCACAGAGTGATAGGTCATGCCATTGAGGACTGCTTTGTCTTCAAAGATTGGGTCGAAAAGCAATACAAGACAGGAGAGATAGAACTGTCTAAGGGCGTGTTAACAAACAGTCCTACTGCGACCGCCAATTTCATATAAACGGAGACCGAAGTTCTTCGTGAAACCGATTCTCTCAGACATCTGCCTTTCTCTGAAAACAATCGACCACCACGTCATTAAACTGGGAACAGTCGGCCTCTGAGTCGTTAAACTGGGAATGTAAAAAAAAATGTGTAAATAAAAAAAGGGAATGTGTAAATAAATAAATAAAAGATAAAGCCGAAATGATGGGGCAACCGCGAATAAATAGCCGAAATGATAGGGCAATCGCGACCTTCGCGATAAGAAAAGCTGAAATAATAGAGCAATCGCGGTAAAAAAAAAGGGGGAATGATGAGTCGCTCCTGGTACCATATTCCAGTGCAGCGATGCAGACGCCAACCAAAATCCAATTTCTCAAAATTCTCCCGGCCCTATGGTTAGTCCTCAAATTGACTGCTGTATACAATCCACGGGCTCAAATAATTCTCACCATGCCCATGCCCCACTGCAATCACCAGTCCAGCGGCTGGTCTCCGCCCTTGGAATTATGGTCCATTGGGAAGACCCACTCATGTGTTCTCACGATACATGAGGAGAACAATCCTTCGTGGGATCCTTACGACTCACAAAGGAAAAACACACTTAGGAGTCCTCACGACTCCTAAGGAGAAAATACACATGTGGTATCCTTACGACTCGTAGGGAGAAAATGCTTTTATGGGACCCTCACGGCCTATAAAATTAAAAAGCCTTAGGCGATAGGGATCTAAACCTGTCTCCTAAGCCATCGTTTCCCAACCCCCAAATGGCGAATGATGAGTCGCTCCTGGTACCATATTCCAGTGCAGCAATACAGACGCCAACCAAATTCCAAATCCCATACCCCAACGGCGAATAATGAGTCGCTCCTGGTACCATATTCCAGTGCAGCGATGCAGACGCCGACAAAGTCCTGAAATTTTTCCGGCCCTACGATCTGGATCATACATCCTACAAAACCGTATACAATCCACGGGCGTAAAACAATCCCAATCTCTCCCAAGTCCTATCGGTGAGACCACATTCAAAGTCCCACCAAATATTAAAAAAAAATAAAAAATAAAAAAAAATATGTATGTCCATAAGCAAAATGGGCACGGATGAAAACCCGAAAGGGCTCCGTGAGTAAAAACAGTAGGACTACCGGCGAGTTTGTGAAAACCCGAAAGGGCGCAAACTCGTAAAAAAAGACATGAAATTCACTCACAAAGTCCTCTCGACTTTGAGGAGAAAATTCCAGCGTGAGATCCTTACGACTCACAAAGGAGCAACACACTTAGGAGTCCCCACGACTCCTGAGGAGAAAATGCATCTACGGGATCCTTACGACCCGTAGGGAGAAAATGCTTTGTGAGACCCTTACGGCTCATAAAATTGAAAAGTCTTAGGTGATAGGGACCTAAAACCTGTCTCCTAAGCCATCGCTTCCTGATAAGCAAGTACAAATGATGATTCGCTCCTGGTACCATATTCCAGTGTAGCGATACCGATGCCAAGCAAAAACCAATTCCCAAATTCTTTCATAGCAAATGATGATTCGCTCCTAGTACCATATTCCAGTGTAGCGATACTGATGTCAACTCAAATCAAATCAAACCAACAACCTCTGCGGCGGAATCATGCTCCGTCCCAGAATTTACCCCGTGGCGAAATCATGCTTCGCCTCGGGATATCTACCTTCCCTGCCGGAATAATGCTCCGCCTCGGAATCAAATCAACCAACCAGCTCTGCGTCAGAATCATACTTCGTCTCAGAGTGTACCCCATGTCGAAATCAAGCTTCACCTCGGAGCATCTGCCTTCCCTGTCGGAATTATGCTTCGGCTCGGAATCAACCAGCGACCTCCTCGTCGGAATTAAGCTCGGCCTTAGAATCAAATCGACCAACAAGCTCTACGTCGGAATCATGCTTCGTCTCAGAGTGTACCCCGCGTCGAAATCAAGCTTCGCCTCGAAGTATCTGCCTTCTCTGTCGGAATTATGCTTCGGCTCGGATTCAACCAGCGATCTCCTCGTCGGAATCAAGTCGACCAACAAGCTCTGCGCCGGAATCATGCTTCGTCTCAGTGTGTACCCCGTGTCGAAATCATGCTTCGCCTCGGTATATCTGCCTTCCCTGTTGAAATTATGCTTCGTCTCGGAATCAAGTCGGCCAACAAGCTTTGCGCCGGAATCATGCTCCGTCTCAGAATGTACCCCGTGTTGAAATCATGCTTCTCCTTGGAGTATTTGCCTTCCTTGTCGGAATTATGCTTCACATGGGAACTAAGCTCTGCATCGAAATTATGCTTCGGTCAGAATGTCTGCTCTGCCCTTCGGAATGATGCTCCGATCCTCGGAATCATGCTCCGACCCTTGGGAATCATGCTCCGCTTATCAGAATGATACTCCGACCATGGAATTATGCTCCGCAAATCGGAATGATGCTCCGATCCCCGGGAATCATGCTCCCCGAGGGATGCTCCGCCCCCGGAATGATGTTCCACCTCAAAGTTCAGCTTCAAGATCCATCAATTTCATGCACACAACTCAAATGTGCGGTGTGCATTTATTGATGGGGGCACTTTGTCGGGGTCAAAATTTGCACCCCCGGTTGACCGAGTCAAAGTCAAGGTCAACCTCAAGCCAGGTAGGCCCATGCCCAGGTCAAGCGGGCCCATGCCTAAGTCGAGCCCGCGGCCAGCCTCCTCCATGCCAAAATATAGATCATGTAATAAATAATTTTTATGTAATTTTTTATGCATGAATGTATGCAAAATTGGCATGAAGCCAAATTTTTGTAAGCCCATGACTTATGTGCAAAAAGAAATAGCACATGAGCCATGGGATGGGCAAAATGCTATTTTGCAAAGCCCAAGGGGCTATATGTAAATATGTAAGCCTATATAATGCAACATGATGATGAATAAAATAACAGTTTTTCATTCCCCTCAAAAATCTAGGGTTTGTGCATCTTTCCCATTTCTGAAGGTTCTAAACCTTCTTCTTTCTTTTGAAATTAAATCAAGAGTTTTACTCTTCCTTTTCCAAAACTAAATAGTTTTTCACCACAAAACCCACAAAGAGGAACTTGGATCTACCATTAGATCTCAAAAATGGGAGATTTTTAACTCTCACCATCTTTTTTTCAAGATCCGGCCAAACGACAGGAAGAAGAAGGAGACCCATCTCCAGAAACCCCACTTTGGGGAAGAACTAGGGCTCAAGGGGAGCAGCCCCCCTTCATCAGCCTCAAAACATCCTAGGAGTTTAACTCCTCATACACACACACACACAGAATAATAAGTGCTCATTTCTGAGAGTATAACTCCCATTGCAGGGACCAAGTCTCTTTTGTTGCTAGAGCGCCCACGTGCTGACACGTGGCGCGCTAGCGCTCTTGCGCTCAGAGCGCTAGTGCCCAAAACGCTAGCGCCCGAGCGCCCACGTGGTGACACGTGGTGCGCTAGCGCTCTTGCGCTCAGAGCGCTAGCGCCCAAAGCGCTAGCGCCCGAGCGCCCACGTGCTGACACGTGGTGCGCTAGCACTCAGAGCACTAGCGCCCAAAGCGCTAGCGCCCGAGCGTCCACGTGCTGACACGTGGTGTGCTAGCGCTCAAAGCGCTGGCGCTGGCCCCATGCATCCTTTGGATGCCTTTCCCCCTTTTTATATACATACATACATACATATATACATACATACATACATATATATACATACATACATATGTATACGTATATACACACACACATACTCTACAACGCCATCCTTCCCCATAAAATTTTTGGGCCGGGGCATTGTCCCGCACCCCGTAAAGGGCTGCTAGCCTCCTTGACCCCCAGCCCGCTATCCGGGTAGCAAGACCCCCGTAAAACTCTGCGTGGCTCCCGATATATCCAAAACCCCTCCAAAACACGACACTGCACATTGAGTTCGCATGACCAGTTCAACCCGTTAATCAAAGGTTCCCTCACCTCAAAGGCGGGGGGTAATTAACGGCAGCTTAGTCCGCGGCTGCCGGAGATTCGGATCCCCACAATCAATAAACTTCGGCCTACCCTAGGCAGGGGGAATCTGTAGTGCGCCTGACAAGCGCGCGCATATTCCCATCTCAATGGGGGGGACGAAAAACACCCTACAGACCCGTCAACGCAATAGCGGCGGGCGTACTTCCTCTTTTTGCTTCATTGCATCGATTTACAGCTTTGCTCATAGATGGGTTGCGAGGATACTTTTGTTCCATCTTGTATTATTATGTGTATCTAGTATACTCCATCTACTCTTATATATTGGACTTGACGGTGAGACTCATGAGACTTGTATTTGTGGTATTTGGTGTCGATGCTCACTTGAGCCGACGTGGCGTTTCTCATTTCTTACTTTCAGATGCTTATTTCGCACTTTTGATATACATATTGCATGTGGTTGTGTTTCCGCCATTGGCGAAGAGCTAGCTCCCGCTTGAGGATGCCTTTATTCATTATTTATATGTATTTTCATGTGTTGTACCCATTTTGGGGCTAGTATTTACAAAGGAGACTCAGCTGAAATTTTCAGGAAAATTGAATGTTTTAAAATGCTTTAATGTGACCTTATTTTACTACATCTCATTTTTAAGCTAAGTTTTCCTTTACTCTATTTCTTTAAATGGTTTAGATTTCTGGGTTTTGGCTTACTTAGATTACATATGCCTTAGGACGTTTCGTAATTAATTGCTAGTCACGTTCCGTACCTTCGAGTCGTGACAAATTGTATGGCTCATATATCGAGATATATCTTAGCTTGTTGCGTTACTATTTACCTTTCTGCTACGATCATTGTACTCTCATTGCATTTTATATATATACATGTGCTTCATTTGTTGTTATGATATCGTCTGCTAGTACACCTGCACAACTATCGATGATGTGCACGATACACTTACACAGATTTGCTGGCTCACACACAATCATCATCGGTAATTACTATGCCACTTACACAGTAGAATTGCTATATCATGTAAAGTACATTCATTGTTCAGTACCATCACTTGATATGCTTGCATGATATACTTAATATGCCCATATTACTGTTCTATGTTTGCATACATCGTACTTATGGTTATCTGCATTGAGATGCTGTTTTCATGAGATTTTTGGATTTAAGAACCGCGGTTATATTTCAAAGGAAATTATGAATTGTTTTAAAAACACGGTTTCTCTTGATATGTGATTTCGAGACGTCCACCATGAGTTTTCTCGGTTCTGAGCTTGTTTTCGATACCCAGTTCGAGGAGTTAGATGAACCGTCTGCGGGTATATGGTGGACTCGGTAAGGTACCCCGGGGCAAGAAGATTGTGGGGATGACGATAAGCCTGGCAGGAGGGAGCACTATCTACTGGTGATAGTTTGGACCCAGCGGTTATCCGGAGGATACCGACCGGAGTCATGAGATGGATATGGGCCGATCCGGACTGACGGAGCTCGAGATATGTGGACTTACGTATCGATACTGGACACGGGTTTCATGATGTTTCGAGTGTCGATGTTGGACACTCAGGTTCCATGATATTGATGTTGGAGATAGTGCCATCAAAGTCAATTATTGGATCGCAGGTACGTGATTGCAATGATTGCGGAGGACCTATACCGGTAGGACAGTCTTACTCGAGATGATAGTATGCTATCTGGTTTGCCTTTATCAGTCGTGTACATGTTCAGGTGACTGATTACATGTTACACTTTGATAGAGCCCTTAGGATCTTGCTTTACTACCAACAGTATGATGGCGATCATATACGTGAGAGTTGGATAGTTTATATGCATATCCTTAATTGTGGTCCCTAGTCGTGGGAGTTTCGAGACAGGGCATCGATACTCCGGAGTAGACTAGTGTATATAGTCGAGACCCCGACGAGGGGCGGTGGCCGGTCAAGCCACTGGTGTCAGTTGGATCACCTAAGATGTATACAGGTACTCATTGGCTTATGAGTACACCGGATAGGACTCGCCGGGAATCTGCTAGTTGGTATTATACATATCGTCAGATAGCAGTTCCCTGGTGACTTGTGTACAGGTTGGTTCATCGACCTGAGGTCGTCATTTGTCTCGTGTGAGTTCCCACTGTGCTTTGATTTCTACCCTACCACGGCTCAAAGGAGTCATGCAAACAAGTAGTTTTTGGGTACAGTCCCGAGCCATATGGAGGCACGTGAGCGGATCGGCAGGGGATTCGTCTCTCCCGGTATTGGGGGCGAGATCGTGCTGTGTCTAGGAGAGCCATTACACAAAGCCCACGGCCGTGGCAGGAGATTTACTGGTAGGCACTCCAGTAGTATCTCAGGGTGTTATTGGGCTACACTCCGACACGACTTATACTGCTATTGGGGGTCTGACGTTACTAGCCCCCTAGGCAGATATGCGATACTCATAGACGAACGGACCGGACTGTATATACATTGTCACTGTTAGGCTCAGTAGGGTTTCCGGATGAGTTCGCTCATCGGCCTCCCTTGAGGTCAGTCCATGGGCAGCCGTTATGCATAGCTAGTGTCGCTGACGGTTTGTGGTTAAACCCACTGCCAGGGTACTGACGAGTCATTAGAGTTCCCCACAGACAGTTTCCCAAGTTCGGGCGAAACGTTGTAGAGGTCGTATGGTTTTATGGCAGGGTTTGGAAAATGCACGTGCGTTTACGCACGTGTCAGATTTCGGGCTGATGATACTGGTCGGCTTTCGTTTAAGCCGGATCCGAGTATTATATTGAGTAGATATAATATCTTTGTCTCAGTTGCATTTGTATTCGGTCGTAATACAAATGCGGGTATATTTATACAGTTACGGGATTATCCTGAAAGTCGTTTCAGAATCACTTTTGGAAGTTGCCAGTTTCCAGTTTTCTATCAGCCGTCTTTTAACATTCGGTTAAAGACGGATTTATCTTTTCTTGGATGAGTGTGGAAGTTTCTAGAAGTTTCTAGAAGCAACTAGAAGTGGTGACTAGGTTCATGAACCTTTGCTTACATTAATTACATGATGACTAGGTGTTTATGACTCATGCTTTGACATTAATGATTCTTGTTTAACCTTAGGATATTTGTTCATGATATTTATTCTTAAGGTCGCCCTCTTTGCTCCTACCATCACCTCCCTCTTTGCATAAAAGTGGCCGGCCACCATTGTGAGAGAGAGAGAGAGAGATTGATTTCATTTTTGGTAAAAAGACTATAGTTTATGGTGCATGGAAATTTCATAGCCTCTTTCATTCCATCACCCGATAAAAATGGCAACTTCATTTACCGATCGTCCACGGTTTTGGACGAAGTGAGACAAAGTAATCTATTCATTCTCTACATCATTCTTGGTCGTCTCTTTTGGCAAACTTGACGACCGAGTTGCCTCGAGTTAGAGGCGGGAGCCCGTTTAAAGAATCAGTGACGTGGTGCCACCTGGACGAGCAGATCGGAGATCGACGAGATCGGAGCAGCCGCAACGGAGCGTGGGATGATGGTTAAAGAACGAAGGACTCGGATCGTTCGGTATAACCTTTCTACACTCTTTACAGTTTGTTAGTTTAGTAATAATGGCAGATCCGGGTTAAAGTATACGATAGCGCCAGTTAAAAAGTTTTTGTTCCGCATTTGGCGTCTGTAGACGGCCGGGGCGCTACCGTAGGCTTACAATTGATGTGTCGTTGATGGACACACGTGGATGATATCCGCATGCATACAGGCATATGATTTCATGATATTTCGAATATCGATGTTGGACACTCAGGTCCCATGATATTGATGTGTTGTTGATGGAAACACGTGGATGATATCCACATGCATACAAGCATATGATTTCATGGTGTTTCGAGTGTCGATATTGGACACTCAGGTTCCATGATATTGATGTGTCGTTGATGGACACACGTGGATGATATCCACATGCATATAGGCATATGATTTCAGATGTTTATTTCGACATGCCATTGGCATTGACTCTATTGTTGACATATATGCATACATGGTCACCCTAGATATCATAGTATTACTTTCATGATACAGTATGACCTAGGAATCGTTGTTATTCGATTTCTATCTGCTGATGTTTTCTACTGACGAGCTGGCAACTCACTCCCGTTGTGCCACAGCTTTCTTGCAGGTTTGACCACTTTGGATCAGTAGCGGTATTGCTGGCACACAGCTTTACCCAAGGTGTTTTGCTATGGTAGGCGGGACACACGTTAGATCATGCCCACTCTTGTACTTATTATTTCTATTGTATTTAGATAAAATCTATCAATCAGAAACTAGAATTTGTATATTGAAAGACCTAGACAGAATAGTGTATTTGTGAGATTTAGAGCGATGGGTGTATGTTCGCTTCTTTGAGATGATGGTGTCTTGCTCTATTTATTCTTTATGTGTTGATCTTTGTCGTAGGGCGTCGTATATATGTTTATTGCGTGGCTGTGATTCTACCAATTGGCGAAGAGCTAGCTCCCGCTTGGGGACGCCTATATATATTGCTTGTATGGGGTTTTGAATAAAAAATTACAAGAGAGATGCTGCCCAAATTTTTAAAAGGACGAAAAAAATGTTTTCAACTAATATATAATTCACTTATTCTTTCATATATCATTAGTTATGCATTTAAAGAAAAACTTGATTTCATTATACTTTTATTTTAAAAATTTCACCTATATTATTTTCCCTAAAAAGATTTAGATTTCTGGGTGTCGGCTTACTTGAATTACGTTACACCTTTAAACGTTGTGTGATTTAAGTGCCGGTCACGAGCTAAATTCCGGGTCATGACGGACAGCTCCACTCACACCTATATCTGTTCCATATACAATATATTCACATTCCTAACCGTAGGCTTGATAATTCCCGTAGTACGCACCATTTATGATGTACCTTGTTTTGGTCACATTGAATCTTGCTACTTGGCTAGTCCACGGCAGCCAAGTAAACTTTTTAGTTCGATATATTTGTTGCACCTTTATAAATAGAGAATAATGGAAGAAAGAGGCTATATGAGGGAATTTCTTCCTGGCGTCGAAAAAATATACCTTCCCTCATTTTTTTCGACGATCAGCATCCATCAACTTCATTGTTATCATCTAAGATGTGGGTACACCAAATTTTATGTGATTCTATAACTTTTTCACCGTTGAGTTAGTAGGTTCAAAATTAACGATTTACCGACAATAGAACTTTTTACATTGCTAAACCAACGGTAAAAAAATTGTAGAATCACATGAAATTTGATGTAGCTGCATTTTAGATGATAACGATAAAGATGATGAATGCCGATCGTCGGAAAAAACGAGGGACGGTATATTTTTTTGACCCGTAGGAGTAAATTCGCTCAACCTCAATCCTCCCTTATTCTCGTAGAAATATTGACTTGTATAAAAATTGCATGTAGTTTTTGGCATAACGGGCCAAATTTAGATGACTTATCTACAATCATGAAAAGCTATGGGATTTAATTAGAAAACACAGAGAGTGAAGGCACTTATTGAAATTTACCCAAAAATTAAAGGACGCAGCTGCAAAAGTCTCCCTCTTGCAATCTTTCTTGCTGAAGGGGCATCTCCAAATCGATCTTCTCAAATTCTAGGGTTAGGGTTTTTCTCCTTCGTCTTCAGTGCTCTCTCCTCTCTCTCTCAAGAATCAAGCCATGGAGCTTAATCTCGACGCGCCGCATTCGATGGGAACGACGATCATTGGCGTCACCTACGACGGCGGCGTCGTTCTCGGTGCCGACTCCAGAACGAGCACAGGTTTCGCTCTCCTTCGTTTTCATTTCATTTCTCTTAATTTTGATCTTCAAGTCTTGATCTATATCTATTACTTATATTTTTTGTTCAAAATTATTCCTTTTTCGTTTTTTAACGTGTATTCGATCGTTTTATGATTTGACTGAGAAATAGACTGATTTTATAGTGATATAATACGATGCAAGATAAATTACAGGATAAGAGTTGTAAAATGTTCGAAAAAATGATTTAAGGTGCTAAAGCTTTAAATTTTTATGTTTTAGCTTAGTAAATGATTATATTTAGATGAGAACAAGGATCTAAATTTGACCCAAAATAGTATTTTGAATTTACACAGCAAATTAAACCTGAATTACTTGCGTTATTTCAACTACCGTCCATGTATCAACCCGGTTAAGCCAATTTCGATCCAACGTAAAATTTTGCACTTCAATATTGAATTTACACATATTAGTTTCATTTTTAAGATGGGTGAAATAATTTGATAGAAATAGTTTCTTTTGAAATCGTTGGTGTTTTCTTCTTGAAGTATTATAGACCTTTCCATTACATCTATAGTACTATCATATTTAACTTGCAATCAGCAATTACTAATCAGAGCTCTAATCTTATGTTTGTGCAGGCATGTATGTTGCTAATAGGGCCTCTGACAAGATAACCCAGCTGACCGATAACGTTTATGTGTGTCGATCAGGATCGGTAATGATTTTCCCTCAAGCTCCTTATATTGTTTCTATTGCTTGAGTGCAATTCAATACTATGGTGTTATATTACAATTGTCTGCGAATTATGTCAACTGAACATGAGAAAACCTTGATTCTTATACTCTACTATGTGCACACTTGTTATCAAAGTTTTCCATATTAGATTTAGGGTTCATTTGTTTCTATTGATCAACTTTAGTTGCTTATTGTTTCTATGACATTATATCAGAATTTCAAGATTGTCGTATACTTTTTCTTTTCCCATGTCCTTTTTTCCAGCGTTGCATTTTCAAGCTCCTCAAATTTCTTATTATACCCAAGTGAAGATTAATACAATGGTTCTCCATAACAATCGGTTTGAGTTATATCATCCGAACATAGATCCCTGATTCTTTACAGCGTGCACTGTTGTAATGCAATTTGCATACAGTTTTTTCAAGTATATTTTTCTTCTCATAGCTCAGCTTTTGTGCTTGTTTCCACGGCATTATAGCACAAAGTAATGATATTATCTTTTTTTCTCCATTTTTTATTATTTCAATTTTGGAAAGTAGTGTACGATGAACTGCATCGCATGTCCTAATTCTTGGTGGGATCTTTAACATAGATTCTTGATGTAAATATGGACATAAAGCAATTGATGGGTTTTAGGTTGGCCTTTTACGAGTGTTGAAGGCTGACAAAGGACCATCATACAGAAAATCACCTTCATGTTGTCTGGGTTTGTTGATTTAATCTATTAGCTCACATGAATACATGATTATAGAACTATGAGATATTCAATTTATCGAGTCATTACTTTTTTGCATGTAATTTGGAGTTATGAGCTATGAAATCGGAGACTTGGTTTTGAGCGTTATGTTTTACCTTTTATCATCGCATCCCTGCTCAGAATTTCCTATTCTTGTTTCAGGCTGCAGATTCCCAAGTTGTCTCAGATTATGTACGTTACTTCCTACATCAACATACGTGAGTGAAAAATCGTTCATTATTTATCTTATTTGCTTCATATCTTATTGTGTATATGAACGTGTTATGGAGATATAATTGTGAGGTAAAGCTTCGATATTGCATGCTTTTGTAGTTCAAGCTCCCATTTTTTGTTTTTTAGATCAGTTGATTGTTTTTGTCGATTGTTGTCGTCGTCGTCGTCATATTTGTTATTATAATTTGTTTTTGACTTTTAGATTTACTAGGGTTCTAATATTTTATAGGTTGTGACATCCAGCGCGCTTCTGTCTTTTTTTCCCGTCTTACTGGTTTCTAGTGCCTTTTTGGTGCTATTTTTGTTAATCTGCTGGTTCATTCAGTGTCCAACTGAACTATCCTTTACTTTGCTAAGCTTCTTGCTGTCGAGCAAGATGTTTGGGTTTCGAATCTTACTTGCATTTAACTTGCGGCCTATGATTTAGATAGCAAGACATCTGTTAATGTCATGCCTTGTACTTTCTAAGTAGAACTAGAGCAGTTTGGTTGAGGTAGACAAGTGCCTTTAGAGAACTATACGACATTAGAATTCCCAAGAATTGAAATATTAGTTCTACAAAAAGGGCATAGAAAGGAGCCAAGGATTGCTATTGACTAATAGTAAGACTGTTGATCTTTTCTATATAAACCGGGTGCACCGAGAGTGTGAACCATTTGATTCTTATAGAGTGTGCATACACAAGGCATTTCAATTTCCATTGAGCACGTGATTCCAATTTTTGACAACACTCAATTTATGACCTATTCAAAAGGCGGGCTAGGAAAGACATGGATTGATAAAAATTATACACATGTCAAATATGGTTGTTCTTCAAATTAGACAAAACTAGCAAATTGCATGTGATACACATACGTGTGTTATGATTGCGTAAAAACTAATACAATCTCAATCATGATGATAACAAATAAAATGAGGTTTCCAAAGAGTATAAATAACTAACCTCAAAGCTCGGACCTCAATAGTATTGTAGGTCTGCAAATCAAAACCAAATCCAAAGAAAAAAACTTATGATTCCAAAAAAAACATGAATCAAAATAAATAATTTGACGACCCAAGAGCAAAAGGAATTTGAAAAGTACCCAATGTGTGTATTCATGGAATCACATCGTTACGTGTCCTAAGGAAAACATAGAAAAGCGGGGATGAGAGACGGTGCAATTCCTAGAGGGATAGAAAAAAACCTCTATTTAGTCTTAAAATATGAACTAAGCAATCATGGTATTATAGAGAAAATGACACTTTGGATATATTTTAAAACCGAACCTCACCATAAAAACTAAACTAATTATAAGAACACATTTCAAAGCAGTCCCGAAAAAGATATTTTGAATATTTTATGAAAGTTTCTTTTAATTGCCGGGAAATTTTTGGTATATGGTTAGTTTTATTAATTATTGAAGTTCTTCGAAAATCAAATTGAACTCGTGCCTCAGTTAGTAGGTTGAGGACATTACCATTTGTGAAAGCCTTGCTAGTTTAATTTGATCATCTTAATTTCTCTTACCTTGATTTTAGTAAAATAGTGGAGATTATAATCTTCAAATCATCAAAATCTAGATTAGTAATTCTCTTAAAATCTTGTTTAATATATAAACTATTTATTTAACATTTCAAGTAAATGCTAAAAAATAAGTCATCCAAATCCAATATTATATATCTTTTCCTTTTATATTTTTAGAAATGTTTCACACTATGGAATTAGGATTCAAATCGCGAAGTTAATGAGTCACTTATCTCACTTTAGGGTTAAAGTAATGGAGTTATGTTTGCAAATTACTTAATATTTTATGTAATTCTAAAAAGTCAGTATCCAAATTCAAAAATATATATTATTTATCCATAAGTTTCTGTAAATGTTTTTCTTTTCCATTGTGGAATTAGGTCAAATTATTAATTCAATTAGTCACTTATTTCTTTGGTATTAAAATATTAGAATTCAATTTGCAAAGTCAATTAGTCAATTGTTTCATTTTAGGGGGAGGGTTAAATTGTGAAGCTTATGCAAGTGTAACTGCAAAATAGAAAAAAGTTTAAGAAAGCTCAATAGAGAATTGATTGCAAAATGATGAAACAATAGAGTTAAAAAATGAGTGAATAATGTTATAATGTATAATAATTGGAGTTATTCCACATTGATGCTTCAGGAAATATGCACTTAGTTAATTAGTTACTTGTGTCACTTTGGTGTTAAAATATTAAGATAAAATTGCAAAGCCAATTAGTCAATTGTTCACTTTAAGGGGATGGGTTAAATTGTGGAGATTATGTAATTGCAAAATAGGACGAAAGCTCAATAGAGAAGTGATTGCAAAATAATGGAACATGGATAAAAAAAAGAAGGAAATAGTTATAATGTATAAAAATCGGAATGTTCCACATTGATGCTTTCAGAATTATGCAATAGCAATGAAAATGTTCAACAAAAAGAACATGCATAAGACTAATGATATGGAGAAGCTATTAACAAATGAGGGAAATGAGGAGCAAACTTATAGGTTTGAAAATGTTTCCACTACCTATGTTTATTTATTAGTGGATAACAATGGATTTATGCTGGGAGAGCTCTCTAATGCTAGTTTTCTAGCTTATTGTAGTTGAGGAATCCAAAGTCTATAAACTATAACAACTTTTATTTAAACATATGGAATTTTGGTACTTGCATTGCACGAGGAGAGGAATATTGCAAGCAAAAGATTATGGGATGACAATTTTGATTTGAATAAAAATTGTAACTTCTTGAAGATGGTAGGATTTTTTTTCCAAAAAAAGTTACTTATTGCATATATCTTTTAATCCGGTATAAGGGATGATGTGGACATCCTAATAATTAAGGATTTTTCTTGTTTTTCAATTTTTTCTTCTTTGAATTGAAATTGGAAGTGCCACACTGCCACGTGACCCCATGTGTTATAGTTCTAATACTAGTGATGCAATTTGTTCATTCCTAGAGAGTTGATTGATGAAGTGATAATAGAGACAACTTGTTCTGTTTTCAATTTTCATACGGTGGCACTCATAAGACATGTATAGCCAAACTGATTATAGACACACAGATGATGCTGACATGCTGTGATGGTTTTCAATAGAGCTGATTGATTAAACTATTTTGTGGCACATTGTATGGTAAAAGAAACATTATACCTTTTCATCGGTTTGAAAAAATATGATGTTTTATTTAGGTAGTCAACTATTTGTATAAATTTCTAGAGGTCATCAATTTTTCTATCTATACTGTCAGCTGCTTGGGGCAGGGCTTGTCCTTTAGTGTTGGTCAAAAGGTGAGAGGCCTAAATAAATCTTTTGCAAAGTAGTCACCTTGACGGTTAAGAAAAAAATGTCACCAACATATTATCCATTCATAAAGTGATGCTATTCTACTGAGGATAATATGTTGTGATTTGTTTCTTGTGTGCATGGTAATATCACTAGATGCAAAATGTGGGAATAAATGTGATATTATTATAAATATAATGTTGGGAATGAGCCTCTTGCGGTTAGTTGACATGAGAGCAAGAAGTTCCATTATGTAGGATGCATGTTGGATGTAAAACTGAGATAACTGAAGATAGAGTTTAAAAACTACTTTGGCAAACTTTAATTCATATCTTTTAAACATGCTAATTTATTTAGCAATTGAATATCTATGGGATCAAAGATGATTGCCTTATATTTTCTTGAAAAAAAGAAATATGATGGCCATATATAAATGGCTCATATTTTGTTATTTATGTTTGCTCAAGAAATTCCTGGCAAGTGCTGTTCAAGTTTGTTGAACTTGTAGAGCCCATGTTATCAAGTGCATAAGTTAATCTAAGATCTTGCAACTTTTTTGTTTCATGGTTTTCTGCCTCGCCTCTTTTTCCCCTTTTCTTATTTTAGAAACTTTTGGAACATATATTTATCTTGGTTCAATTATTTAAAAATGATCGGAATCTTAAGTTAGTTATACTCATCTTAACTGGTAATAATAATTTTCAATTAATAGACTTTGATGAAGTTTTCATCTTTGGGTACAGAATTCAACTTGGGCAGCCTGCAACTGTCAAAGTGGCAGCCAATTTAGTTAGACTGCTGTCATACCAAAACAAGGTAGTTTCAAGCTTTTTCCTTTGTAGTATTTAGCATCTATGCATTCTTCATATCTTATGCTAAGCCTCATCTCACCAAAACAGGATAATGTTCATCCATCAATTATTACTATTTCTTAAAAACAAACAGATCATAGATAATCATTTATATGTTCCAAATGTTGATCTGTAGGCTTCTGATTTTGTTTTAATATTATCTGGTATTTAACTTTTCATTGTTTCAAAGATGGCTTCCAGCAAACCGCATAGAGAATAATCTGAACTGAAGTAAAATATTGGTCTTAGTTATAATTGAAAATTCAGGTGTTCAAGGAACTGCAAAACCGATTAATGCTATCTGTTCCTCTTTTCTTTTTCTTTTTTTAATTAAGATTCTTAATTCCTTATATTTCAATACTTGCTGATGATATGGCAGTCTGCATGATCCTTTCCAAACAATCGTTAAGTTATTATGCATAAATTTTGAAGAAACTGCCAAACACGAATAGGAAAATTGAACTTCTAGTGTCATGTGTAGATTTGATTTTTTTTTATTGTTCTAATTTTCATCATGAACTTTGTAGAACATGCTGCAAACTGGTATGATTGTGGGTGGCTGGGATAAGTATGATGGAGGGCAAATATACTCTGTGCCTCTTGGAGGGACAATATTGAAGCAGCCTTTCACAATTGGAGGTTTGTATTTATATCTAAAAGTTAAACCGCCTATGCAATCAGAAGAAACATTAATCAAGAATACCAGTCCCATATGACTTTATGGGCAGATTCTATCATGATCTCCCCCCCCCCCCTAATTTCTTCCTTTACGGCATGTTAATTTTACATACTCAACCGACACAATTTTTTTTTTGAGTCTCAATTGATCCCCACATTTTATGATCATAATTAATTTTAATGATTCCCCCCCCCACCCCCCCACCCTTATTTTCTTCCTTTGCAGCATGCTAATATTTTATTCAGTGTTTCAATTAATCCCCACATTTTATAATCATATATTTTAGTCAGATTAGAAGCCAATACATTATAGTTTTCATAATCTTTGTACTTCAATGGGTTAATCTTATTCCTATGCCATATATATATATATGGTGCTCTTATGGGTAAATTACCATTTCGGCCAGTGGTCGAACAATAGTAACTTTATTTCTTTGTTTGCAGGGTCTGGTTCTAGCTATTTGTATGGGTTCTTTGACCAAGCTTGGAAGGAAGGAATGAGCAAAGATGAGGCTGAGGTATGCTAAATAAATATCAGTGAACTGATGCTCGATTTATTTTCAGCTTGAAATCTTCTTAGCAAATCAGTTCTTTCGAGTAGCCTATTCTAGACTCAGTTTGAGCAACACGTTATGACTACTCGGACATCAAACATTTCTGTGCTACTCTCTGATGATAGATTACATTATACCTTGTAAATCCATGCAAGGAACCGTATGCACGGGTTCGGATACGAATACAATATACAATATGATTCGGATTCATGGATTCACAATTTTTCAGAAGCCTAGGATACCGATTTTTATTTATTTATTAATATATATTAATATACATATATAAATATAAAAATAACAAAAAATGATATATATATATATATATATATATATATATATATATAGTACGACTATGCTCATATCGGTAGGAAATCCTATCAATTTCTTAACTATTGGATTTGCTTTGGGATGTGCGCTAGCAATTATGGAGAGAATCTCTTATGTTTCTCATTAATCACATCATTGATATCACACACCCCAAAGCAAATTCATTGGTTAATAAACAGGTAGGATTTGTCTCCAAATCTTTCCGATAGGAGCATAGTCGTACATTCATGACATATCCAACTTAGTTATTAGTTATGCCCTGTAAATAATTACCCCATTTGTCCTTCATTCATGAATAAAAGTGTATTTTTTGTCATTTTCAAGAAGAGAAAAGATTAAAAAAAATCTTGGAATTAATAAGGCAATTGATTAGTACAAGGAGAGAAAATCTCATAGGATTTTTACATTTCCAAGATTCTTTACTTTTTCTCTCCTTGAAAATGGCCAAAACTACCTACTTTATCCATTAATGAAAACTGGTTATGTCCTAGAGGAGTAAATTAGTCTTACCTTAATGAAGAAAAGAGGCCATAGGAGGGAATTTCCTCCTATGGCGTCGAAAAAATACACTATTTTCTCTGACAATCGGCACCCGTCATCTTCATATTTATCATCTAAGATGTGGATACAACAAATTTCATGTGATTCTACCATGTTTTCACCGTTGAATTAGCAATGCAAAAAGTTCTATTGTCGGTAAACCGTTAATTTTGCACCCACTAAATCAACGGTGAAAAAGTGTAGAATCACAAGAAATTTCGTGTATCACATCTTAGATGATGAATGCCGATCGTCGGAAAGGTGTATTTTTTTTATGCCATAGAAGGAAATTCCCTCTTATGGCACCGCTTCTCCATTATTCTGAGAGAGAGAGAGAGGCCAGTATTGGCGGCTCTAGTATTGGCGGCTCTAAAAGTCAACCATTCGTCGAGAATACACTCTGATTCACTAAGCCAATACAATGCATGAAGGGTTTTCAAGAATCCATGCCCCATATAATGTCTATTGCTATCTGTCAAAGAACATATAATTGTTTTATAGTACACAGAATATAGAGTACCACTTTAGGGAATTTTCGAGAATAATGGACAAAAAATCAACATCCGTGGTGGATGATTGGACTACCCATATTGATCTCCATATTTTAAATCATATTGCACATTTTTTTATGTGGTTTTGATACATTTTGCCCATTCTAGGGCTGTTAATTGTTTTGTTATTGAGAATCAATTAAATTTGCAGCCATCCAAATGCAAGGGCAAATGGTATTTTGATCGCATAAAAATTTGTGTCCATATTTATCGAGACATGAAGATCAAGATGGGTGGTGGTGATCATCCAAAAAAAATGACGGATGGTTGGCCTTTTGACCGCTACTCTAGAAAGTTTCTTAGTGTGGCACTTCATGTTATGTTTAGGGGGTAGATTTGAACGAATGTAAATTGATAGTCTGAAAGGATACCATATAATTATATAAAAGGAGCTGTGCAGATAAAAAGCTGAATGGAGAAAATGAAATCCATATTTAGAAATTCTGCGAAGAAGATTAATTTGCCGCACACTTTGAAATTCGAAACTATTTCTTGATGATAAAGTGTGATCTTATTGTGGCTAATATTGTCAACTCTTATACACGATACAGAAACTAGTGGTAAAAGCTGTCTCTCTGGCCATTGCTCGTGATGGAGCTAGTGGAGGGGTCGTTCGTACAGTGATTGTAAGTAATCTCTCGCTGTTTTCATCTATATGCTCATCCAACAAAATTTTAGAACAACATCCAAATCATAATTTAGTCCTGACTGAAATGCTCGTCATCTATATAATTACCTACCTAACAACCTTTTACAGTGCTAATTGTTGAAGACACTTAAATTTCTTCAACATTGAAAAGACCCATAAAGTTCTTCAACATTGGAAAGCATATTGTTTGTAGGTTTGTAAAAACTTGTAGGCTGTGTTTGTTTTGGGAGACAATGAAAAAAAGAGCTACGGAAAGGGAAAAAGAAAGGAACAAAGTGAAAGCAACGGCAAAGGAAAGGAACATAGAACAGTTAAAATGAAAATCAGAAGGAGAATGGTCAAAATTGAAGTTTTCAAACCTTATTTGTCCGAGTTCTGTCAAGGCCTCGGGAAGATGTGATGAATTTCATAAAATATCCTACAAGATTTGTTAGTCTCCATTTTACTTTCACTTTTCACCAGGCGAACATAGAGAAAATGGAAAGGAAAATTCTAGATAGAAATCTCTCGCTTTCTCTTTGATGTCATTCCTGCTTTCCTTTGAAGCCAAATAAAAACATAGTACCTTCTTCTTGCATTTTCCAATCATTTCTCACTTTCACCAAAACCATACACAGCGTCAAAGGTTTTGCATTCCCTTTTCCCACATAGATATCAACTGTAAATATCTAATTCAGCATAAATTTCAATACAGCTTCCTAACTACAGATTTTTCTACAGATAAATAGTGACGGAGTTACAAAAAACTTCTACCCTGGAGATTCACTCCCGCTGTGGCATGAAGAGATTGAGGCCGTCAATTCTCTACTTGAAATGCCTGAGAAAATGGTCGAGTAGAGGCCATGGACTTGCTCCCACAAGTTATTATGTGTTTGTGGTTAAGATGTTGAACTTTTTTTTGCATCTATTATCTGTCGACTTTATTCTCAACTATAAATCATTTGTGCTCATCATATCAAGTGTTACATTAAGTAAAGGAGACCATGCGAGAAATTTCATATGTTATTAAAGGGCTCAATAGAAACACCTTTTAAATATTTAGTACCTTTAGAATAAATAGCCTAGAAAATCCAAGCAAATATGGCTGAATGAAGAAGGGCATGCATCTTTGGAATTTCATCTTTGAATGTGATGGGAGATGAAAAAAATTATTATTTTTTCTAAGGTTAAGATCTTGCAATGGGCAATGGCCTAAATAGCTCTGTCGTTGTCAATAGATTCTTGAGAAGCCAAAGGGATACACATTGGGATATATGCTTGGGATGTCATGAGAAATCATGCAGCTTCGAAAGATATACGAGGTTGATCGAGATATGTTTCGTATTACATTTTTTTATTTATCGTGTCTTGTTTTGTGTTTTGTATGGAAAAAAATTCCAACGGAATTATGTATATAAGTAATTATGATTTAAAAATGATCAATTTTTTTTAATCAAAATAGAGCCATATCCAAGCTAAAT
This sequence comes from Agapanthus africanus, assembly GCA_030015575.1. Lineage (NCBI taxonomy): Eukaryota > Viridiplantae > Streptophyta > Magnoliopsida > Asparagales > Amaryllidaceae > Agapanthus > Agapanthus africanus. Next base: position 464,896,325 of record CM057343.1, read on the forward strand.
CAAATTTCCGAATAATAACCGTACAAATATATCTACATAAATCACACAAATTCATACAGTTGCAATGAAACGTTGAAACGGTACAAAACATTCATTCATATATCATAATTCAGAAAAACATTCATTCATATATCATAATTCAGAAAACATAGGTTTCATTGTTCATAAGAATAATAGTCAAAACATTCATTCATATATCATAATTCAGAAAACACAAACATATATCATAATTCAGAAAACATAAACATGATAGGTTTCACTGTTCATAAGAATAATAGTTAACGTCACGAAAATCAATTTTTTTGGATTAGCTCATCACTATCATCATAAAAACGAGAGATATCTTCAAAATGCAGATTATTACAAAAAAATTTAGGTCTGGATTGTGTGGGAGCAAGTATATTATTAATAATTTAATATCGCAAAGCAAGTTTTAAACCCGAATATCTGACCCGCTATGATTTTTAATAGTTAAATAATGTATAGCGTGCTTCGTGTTTCGTTTCGTTTCATATCGTTTCACACGATATAAGATGTGTATCGACCGATTCATTAGTAACGTGATACAGACTTACGATTCGCATCGAATTGTCTCCGTTTCGTTTCGTACAATTCATTTCGTGTTTCGTACGAAACAACGTTTCGTTTCGTAGGATTCGTTCTGGGTTTTATGCGGTTAGTACCCTGCACTCTTCCCGAAGGGAAGGCCCACGACCAACTGAGCTACTGCTCATTGTTTCCTGGGTTAGCTGATCCAACATTTCATCTATGAACTATTTGAACTCCTCCTTTTCTGGTCATAACTGTCTTGCACTAATGTATTAAATATTTTAATGTGATCATGTCCATAAACTATATTGATCTTGGCTCTATCTACTATTTCGTCCCCCCGCCCCGCGCTCCATAAAAATACGCATCTGAATACGATAGTTCCAAATCAAAGTAATATGTAATTGGATACTACCATAGTATATTTTGCTAGTGTTTTTTTCATTCCCTTCAAGGACTGATTTGTAGCTCATTTCATTTTAATTACACAATTCTTTTTGTTGTTGAGAAAATCCATTTTAATTACACCATATTGATAGCCCCTTGATTTAATGGATTTTTCTTTTTCAATAAATTATTTCACAAAAAACCGCACTAGGGTTTTTTCCAAAACCATCTTGTGATTTAAACCCATCACGAAAACCTTTGCGGTTATTTATTACAAAAAATGGCTGAATTAACCTTTTATTTTAATAAAAATATAGATTCTCTAGATACATTGAATATAAGTCATATTCGCCGTGTCATTTAGTGGGCAATTTGCCATAAATTGTAAAATAAGACTTTAAGTTTGAGTATTTGGAGAAGAAGCTTCAAATTGAAATTGAATTTGAAATTTAGATTAAAAAGAGTTGATATAATAAGATTAGGACAAATAGTTTAGGATAAAACTATTAGAATTGGTCAAATATAGGATCACATGACCCGTTAATCGCCAAAAAAAATCACAAATCAAACCACATAGGGGTTTTGTATAACAAATTAAAAGTTCAGGGTTTCGTGATGAGTTCGAACTAGATGATGGTTTGGAACGCTCGAGTATACCACGTGGTTGTTTCTACGGAATAAGCCTTAAAAAAAGGGAAATATTTGCCTTTGTTGGGATGCATTTGTTCTTCAACATGCCATGTGTTTCGAAGGGCAATCATTTGAATTGAAGTTGTAAGATTTGTGAATGAATGCCATTTGTGCTTCATGCACAACAAAAGCGCCCACCACCTTCTACCTCTTTCATTCCCTTTTGTGCTTTCCATTTCCTTGGCAACACCAGGGACAGAAAAGGGGAAGGGACCAATGTCTAAAAACCCATTTTACATGGATGTGACAAAAATTTCATACAAGGGATACTCCATATGGGTTTTTTAAAATAAATTTTTTGGATCCTCAACTTCCATAATTGCAAAAAGACACTGCAACTTAGTATTTTGAAAAAGAACACCTCCAAACAAGTATAACTAAAAAACCTCTTCCATTAAATTCAAAGATCAAATCCTAAATATAAAAACAAAACTATCCTTCTTTTCTTCTTCCCTTCTCTTCTTCTTCTTCTCACCTGAATCGATTTGCGCCATCATCTTTCCTTCTTCTTCTTCTTCCACGTAATCAATGGTGGCTTACAGAGACAACCATTCTTGCTTGATCCCAACCTCATCTCCATCGACATCCCCTAACTCCTCAGGCAAACTCTCATCCTCTCCCTTATTCCTCTCACTCTTCTTCTCATTCTTGTATTCATCGACCTCGCCGGAAAAGGAGGGGGCAGAGAGAGAGCAATGGAGGACAAATGAAATATTTATAGCCATGTAAGGGTATTTTGGTCTTTTATAGCCTCAAACCCGTTATATTTAACAGAATTTGAATGAGTGTTACGTGTTCTTTTAAAAATACCAAGCTTATAAGTTTAGAGCGTCTGTTTTGATATTATGAAATTTTGGAGGCCCAAAATAATAATAAAAACATTCCATATTTACCATATGTATAATTCCCAAATAGATGGGATAGTTTGCCGACTTAAATTCGTATCTTCCCTCTCTAAATAATCATCTAGCCTTATAGAATATGAAATCTCCTGGATTGATACGTTAATGTTTGTTTTTTCATTATGCTTTGGTTTCTTAGGTGATCATGAGTTTAGATTATAAAATTTTAGGGATTCGGATACAACGTTGGATAAATTAATTAATTCAACAAATCTGAACCATTTATTTTAATCGCTACTTAAAATAGTGGTTAGAATAAAAGATTCAGATTTAACCGCTATTAAACGATAAGTTAAAATATTTAACATCTATTTAAAGTAGTGGTTCATATTATATAAAAGAGAAGACCATCCCAACAGTTTCAGCGGTTTAGAATTTTGAGATCAAACTTGGGCAATTTTTGCTATAACTTGAACTGCGATTCTTGCTGTGTATTCTCTTGATTCTTGGATCGATTTCATAAAGTAAATTAATTATTTTAATTAGTATAGGATTTGTTAATTTTTGGGAATTTTTGTTAGGGATTTTAGATGTAAATTGGGAATTTTTTTCCTGTAGTTTGAATTGCGATTGTTCCTGGGCATTCTCATGTTTCTTAGATCGATTTTATAACATAGATCAACGAGTTCTATTGTTTTTTCGTCTGTTTCCACTACTATTTCTTCTTCTTTTTTATCCAACGTTGATATTAACCTCTATTTTAAGTAGCGGTTCTAACTTGTTGGATTATTTTTTATTTTGACCGCTACTTAAAATAGCGGTTATGATTTATTGGATTCTTTTTTCATCCAACAATGATGTTTACTGCTACTTAAAGTAGCGGTTAACATCAACGTTGGATAAAAAATTATACAACAAATCAAAACCCTTATAGTTAACCGCTACTTTAAACTATCTATTAAATCTAACAGTTTATATTTAACCTATGCTTAAAATACCGGTTAAAATAAAAAAAAGAATCCAACAAAAAAGATGTTAGGAATATGTATGCCCTAGAAGCCATTATTGTATGATATAGTGGATGTTTGGACATATATATAGAGGACTTTCTTGCCAGACATGATAGTATGCTATCTGTTTGCTTTTTATCTTAACATGTACACTTGTATTATTATACCGTCTCTCTGATACATGTTGATAAAACCCTTAGGATGTTTGGTTGACTACCAGGAATATGATGTGGATCATACTACTGGGACTTGTATAGTCCACAAGCACATCCTTTAATTGTTCCCAGTCGAGGGGATATCAAGACAGGACATCGATATTCCAGAGTAGACTAGTGTGTACGTTTCTTGACCCTATAGGGGGCGATGGTTATCCCATAACCATTGGTGTTTGACATCAAAAATTGTACACGCGTGCTCATTAGAGAATGGGTACACCGAACAGGACTCGCCGAGAACTCCTAAATGGTACCATATCTATAGCGGTTCTCTGGTGACACTGGTACATGTTAGTCTGTAAACCAGAGATCGTCAAAGTGTCTTGTGTGGCTCCCACTGTGCTTTGATTTCCTCCCAACCACGGCTCAAAGGAGCCATGCAAATAGGTGGATTTTGGGTACAGTCCCGAGTCACATGGAGGCAGTGAACAATAGGAGGGGTTTCGTCTCTCCCGGTATTGGGAGTTGATGTTACGCTATGCTCAATTGGTTATAACAGTAAGTCCCTGGCCATGAATGATGAGATTTACTGGTAAGTGTTATCAGTAGTTTCTCGAACCGTTATGAGCCATACATCGGCATGACTTATCAAGTTACTGGGGTCTGATAATTCCACCCCTAGACTCGATATGCGACATATCGGACGAAAAGACCGAACTGTATGCTAAGTGTTACTTATAGGCTTCATGAGAGTTTGGACAAACTTACTTGTTGATCTTCTATTCACTCAATACCTGGGTAGCTGTTACATCCAGCTAGTACCGCTGACGGCTTGTGGGTAACTTATGTGATCATTACCTACTGCTGGCGTATTGACGAGTCTTTAGAGTCCCACACAGAACTTTCATAGTTCAAGCGAAACAAAATAGGGCATATATGTTGATATGTACGGGGGACCTGATTAAATATGAGTATGTGATCCCGTATTCTAACCTGGCGGTAATTTGATATCGGTTAGATTATATGTGATATAACCGGATTATTGAATCAAGTGTTGATTTGATAATATGATATACAGATAAATGATATTAGTCGGTTATATGTGATATAACCGGATTATTGAATGAAGTGTTGATTTAATAATATGATATATATTTATATTTGATATAATTATATATTAACTAATATTATAGCTCACTAATTATTTTCTACTTTTATATATAATTATATATATATATATATATATATATATATATATGAGAATAATAGAGGAAAGATGCCATAGGAGGGAATTTCCTCCTATGGCATCGAAAATGTACGTCTTTCCTCATTTTTTTCGACGATCGGCATCCATCATCTTCATCGTTATCATCTAAGATGTGGGTCTACCAAATTTCATGTGATTCTAAAACTTTTTCACCGTTGATTTAGTGGGTTCAAAATTAAAGATTTACCGATGACAGAACTTTTTACATTGCTAAATCAACGGTAAAAAAGTTGTAGAATCACATGAAATCTGATGTGCCCACATCTTAGATTATAACGATGAAGATGATGTGTGCCGATTGTCGGAAAAAATGAGGGAGGACGTATTTTTTCGATGCCATAGGAGGAAATTCCCTCGTATGGCCTCTTTCCTCCATTATTCTCTCTCTCTCTCTCTCTCTCTCTCTCTATATATATATATATATATATATATATATATATATATAAAGCATGGAATTTCTATTTTGGGAAAATAGAAATGAGGTGACAAAATGGGGAGATATTTTTGGAATGGTGAGGCATGGCTTGGTCATTTTTTTATTGGTTTTTCTTGCACTATTGAAGCATGGTTCCATTTTATTATTGAGAGATATTCCATGCTTCAATGAGTGAGGGTTTTATTTGAGCCATTCTTCATTATTCACATAGATGAGCTCATTGCCTTAGTTCATTCTCTAGCTCTCTCCATCTTCTTCTTCCTTCTCCTCCAAGTTATAACCCTTACATGTGATGTGAACTATAGGGTTTTGGATAAATCCTAAATGAGCTTAGAACCCCTACTTCACCATCCTACACTTGATTAGCACTTGAGTTTAGGGTGTTTTCTTCACTAAAGAAAGATTAGTGAAGAGATAGCTTGTATTAGAGAAGTTTCGGATGGATCATTTTCGATACGAAGGTCACGAAGTAAGCTCGATCCGTTCTTGAAGTGGAGCCTAGAGGAGTCGTAGGGACTACTACCCGGAGCTATAGAAGAGAAGCACTTGGTCTACAAAGGTTGTAGTCTCCATCTCTTAGTGTACTTTTTATTATATCATGCTTTAAACCCTAATAATCTAGTTAGATCTTTGGATAGTGTAGCTTAGCACCATGTAAATTTTAAAATTGCATGCTTGATACCGGTTTTAACCTTGCGGTGGTGCTAGGATACACTTTCATGGTATCAGAGCCAAGTTAGAACATTAGGGGAAGTCTTTACGACGTTGAAGTATTCGATCGAACTTCGAAACCCATTTTTATCAAGTTTCTGTCCATTTTTCAAAAATTGAAATTTTCCAGATTAAAAATAGTCAAAAAATCGTGCAGGGTATTTTATGGATCCTCAAGAAAAACGAAGACCCAATTTATTTAAACCGCCGCGGAACTGCGGCCTAAACCCTAGTTTAGCCGTGATTCCGCCGCAAGTTTGAGGGATTATAGTATCGTGCTTTTTGTGCTGCTCCATTGTGATATTTGACATTTTTTGGGTATTTTTAGTGAGACTCAAGTTGTTGAGGTCTCTGTGATTTGTGGGTTTTTGATAAATCGATCGAAATGTTTAACGTCGTCAAGATTATGATGATATATGATACAATATTTAGAATCCACAATAATTAGTTTTGTGAAAACTAGTTAGTGTTTTATAAATCTAGCGTTTTAGTCTCGTTGATCGATTGCCACGGAGTTTCGATTTGGATCAAAACTCCTTCGCAATCGTGTATAGTACGCAAACACCTAGTCGGGAATCTTATTGAATTATCCGACTGCTTATTGAAAAGAGTTTTCAATTTGAGACTAAAATGCAAGGTTTATAAGGGTTAGGCATGAAATTCGGAATATGAGATATTCCGAGTTTATGATGTCTAAAGAGTTTGCGGATTCTAATTATTGCGGTTTTTCAATTCTTTTCTGCGACCGTAAGTGTAATATGTGGTGTATCCCCGATCTCGTTGCTATATGTCAACGGAATTCGGGATACACATATTTACTAACGTTGATGACATGTGATGTTATGTGTTGCTGTGATATGTTATATCGGATCGTCGTGATTGAATAGCCGGGTTTTTTTGCGTGAGATGAGAGTTTTTCGATTTTCATTCATGTAAAAATTGTATGTAATATTCTTTTATTGGGACACTTCCGAATTGAGGATGATGTCAGCATTGATGTATATTATTTACTTTTCCGCATTAGGATAGACCCAAGGCGGGAAGCACAAGTAATCGGGTTCTAGAGTCCAGTAGGAGACCATCTCGAGGAGTCAAGACCGGATCTCCTAACTCTAGAATTGGCAGGGTTGCTTGCCGCTCTCGTAGGGGTCTAGGGATATGGGTTTGGCTATTCATCACGATCGTGAAATCCGTGTTTTTCATTACCGGATGAATTTAAAACACGAACCTCCTAATATATCTAATATTTCATATGTTGACTTCTGCTGCTTGTGTTCTGTGATGTGATCATATAACCGCGTGAGACGAATACTATATATATGATATATATAATAAACGTTGCTTATGTTTTGCACCCGCGCTAGTCCAGCCCCCGCTCTGCCGTTAGTTAAGTAACCTAACGGTGCATGACGGGGTCCCGTGGCGAATGCGGATGACATAAGCATACGTTCTATTTTCGTTTCTTTTCTGTGATGTTTAGGAAAACATAAATATGTGACTTCATTAATGAGATTAATGGAAAGAAAAGAAACATAAAGATGTTGTAGAATCAAAAATTTTAAAAAGGTAGCTCTAGTTTTTGCATAGTGGTATTCCTCGATGAATATCCAGCACCTCATTCGATGAGGAAAGAGCCGAGATCTCTTTACCGGAAGTGACCTCTTTAGCAAAACTAACAAATGCTACAACCCACTCGGTTTTGTTTTGATAGCTTCACTAGTTTTTGCTTTGCACAGTGGTGTTCCTTGATGAATATTGTCACGACCCGAAAGTACGGAACATGACCGGCACTTAAACTACGAACGTCTCGAGGCGTACGTAATTTAAGTAAACCGAAAACCCAGAAATCCAAACCAAGAAAAGATGTAGAGTGCAGGAAAAACCAACTTAAAATCAAGTATTTTTAATAGCATAAGCCGAGTTATGCGGTTTTAAAGACATCAAGTATTTCCCGAAAATTTCAGCAGAGTCTCCTTTGTAAATACTGGCCCCCAAACGGGATACAACATGAATAGTATACGAAATCAATGAAAAGGCATCCCCAAGCGGGAGCTAGCTCTTCGTAAATCGACGGTCACAACCACACAAGCAATATAATATACAAAACCAAGGACGAGGATCAAAACTCAAAGGAAACTCAAACAGCAAGAAATCCATAAAAATATAATGCGCGACTCTAAGGTCGAAAGAATAACATCACTGGTCTTTATCTCAAAATAAATACATGTTTGGCTGATGGAACTTCTAGATACAACAGAATAATGATATACAAGATATATAATGGGGGTACGATACAAGTAAACCCACCTACTAGCAAATCACCCGAAGAAAACTATGCTCGCAAAGCCGTAATGAAACCTGTACGGCAAACCTGCAAGAAACTGGGGCACAACGAGGGTGAGTTGCCAACTCGTGAATAGAAAAACATCTACGAAAAGAAACCACATGAACAACGCAATCCTAGGTCAACGATCATAATATCCTCAAATAAATATAACATGCAGCCTAACAATGATTAGGGTAAATATCTAACCCGAGTGTAATCCCATGTGCCCGTGTCAGTGCCCCAGGTAGCGATATATCATATGAATGATGTATGAATGCATGAAACAGAATGCATGTACTGAATAAAGCTACTTTCATACATCAGTGAGATTTCTGTATTTTAAATAGGAGGTACCATAAATGAAATCAGCATAAAACAGTGCCCAGCATCGACACAAAACAAGTATCCAAATATCCCGATATCTCTATGTCACAATCTCTGTACCTCAATATCTCAAAATCTCAATGTTTCAATCACAATATCTAGGGCGCCGTCAGTCCAGACCGGCCCCTACCATCCATCTCAAGACCACGACGGTATCCTCCGGATATCCGACGCGTCAGGAAAAATCACCGGTCGGTAGTGCTCCCCTGCCAGGCTCAACGTCAACAACACGATCCTCTTGCCCCGGGGTACCGCACCGGGCCCACCATGTACCCGAAACGGTTCCTCCACTTCTCGAATCGGGTCTCGAAATCCATCAGCAAACTCATGGTGGACGACTCATACATCATGGGAAAACCGCACTTTTTATTTTAAAAGAGAGAAAAGGTTTATTTATGTTTTTGCGGTTTTCCTCCAAATCCAAGAAATCTCATGAAATCCGAATCCAAGTCATCAATAGCATGTAAACAGTGAATATAGGCATGAGAATCCATGAATGCGACACAACAGTGAATAATAACATGCATGAAGTAGCAGGTAATAACTACAATGTCTAAACTAACATATAAAGCAAGTACACTAATATCATGTCTAAACTATTAGCTAACAAGCTATGTCAAGCAATAATATTTTCTAAGGTGTACGTGACATGGCAATTACCGATGAAGATGTGTGTGAGCCGGCAAGTAAGTGTACGTGGTACATACGCATCATCGGTAATGGTGCTGGTGTCCTAACCACAAGATATCAACAGTAGAATATGAAACATAATATAAGCATGCGATGCGGAGCGAACCACAATAATGAGCGGGAGCTGAACACTAGACGCAATGATAACTAATCTGCATTAACCTAATATAAGTCCTACAATGGTTCCTTTTGAAAATAACACGAATCGTGGGGTTTTGAAAATAGGGGCCACGGTGTTTTTATGAAAAGATACGTCTTTTGAAATATCCGTAGGATCCCTTGGGCTGTCTTTTAAAATGCCCACGATTCGTTAGTTTTTTTGAAATAGGTAAGAATCGAATCTAATCTAACAACTAAACTAAACTAAAGGGCTAAGCTAACAAGCTGAACTACAGGTAAGGAAACCGCCTAACATCTGAGTCGATACATATACATACCTGTATATATATTAGTCGGTGATCCCGCCTCAATAATATCATATCCGATACCATATCTAAATTCAGACATCCCAAGTCAAGAGTACGGATCAATCATCAAAATATAGCTCGTACGTAAATCCGTCGTACGGCATCCCCAAATCTGGGTACGGGTCAATATCATATTCATCACACTATTCATCCGGTATCCTCTTTATCAAAGATCATAGTCTAAGGTACTGACCTAGGTCTAGTACAATACTGATATCGTCAACACATATCATCATCAAGGGGTATACATCGCCCAATACAACCTAGGATCAATATCCTAGCATATCATATCTCATATCACGATCACATGTCGACCACTATATTTATAACACTATTCACCCGTATCGTCGCCCCAAGATCCGCTATAACACCAGGACGTACCTCAAGTACGAATCCTGCCATATCACCGATATCACAATCTCAACACAAATCTCATCGACTCATCTCAATCCCAAGTATCATTCTCAAATCCGTATGTGAACACATAGTCCCATACCTATGTGAACACATAACTATATATATTCCAGCATGAGCACAAAAGAAAGAAGAAGGTATGCAAGTATGGGTGGGTGTGTGCAAGTGTGGTGCGACCGCTACTCTAGGGTTTCACGACACTCAATCATCCAAGAACACCAAAAATCCATATTTATCATCAATAGCTCAAAAAATATATATATGCGTATATACGTGTTCGTACACATCACCACGAACTGCGGGGTGCTATACGCCATCCACCCGACTTCTCCCTGTAGATATAAATCTACTTACCTGGTCCTCGCTCGCCGGTGCCGACGTCGCCACACGCTTGCTTGTCGTCTCGAAGTCCACATGGGGTACCTACATATCATAACACACCATATCGCATTAAAATCCGACTCATGACCAAAACGACGCACGAATCCCACATAGGTCAAAACCTATGGTTGCTTTCACAAATCGACCCAAAAACCCTCGACGTCGGCGTACAAACGCCAAACCATCGAGAAAGCTCCCAACACACTCATTTGTACAATTACACGCACTAATTATAATATAAAATATCTTAAAATTCACAAAAACCCCAATTTCACTTAAAAAGTCATTTTCCCGAAAATCTAGCAAGCACAAATCACCGTTTTAGTACAAAACTCGATGTATAAACGAATCTAGCGGCCACAATATTCACTAAATATCTTAAATAAGTCATAAAAACAATTCCCATAATTTAATCTCATTAAATTCCAAAAACCCTAAAATTCTAGTTTACAAAATACCTAAATTTTAACAATTTTATAGCAAAAATGCACAAACTACAATCTAGCTTGGATTTTCATGAACTAAAGTATTAAAATACACTTTAAAATGTTGATAATGCCATGAATACCCTAATTAGATTTTTATCTCCATTAGTTAATCAAATTCCAAAAACCTAGTTTGCTTAAAAACTTGATTTGGACAAATTAAATGCAATAATTTACATAATAGCAACTAGATTAGGTTTTCCATGCCCTCACATGCCAAAATACACTTTGTAAACTTAAACAAGTGACAATAACCATATTTGAATTCAAACCCTAACTCATAAATTTTAAATCATGCACTTAAAACCAATTGAAAACATATTTAAACCTAATTAAGCTAACATGAAACAATTACAACACATTAAGCAAAAGGTTAGAATTTATACCCAAATAATTTGAAGCTCCCACAAGCACACTTAGCCTCCCAAATTGAAATCTAAATCCCTAGATCCATGCTAAAGTAGCCAAGGAGAAATGGGTAGGAGGTGGATTTTGATTTTGGTTTGATTTTGTGTGTTTTTCTTTGGATTTTCTTTGATGGAAACAAAGAGAGGAGAAGAGGGGAAAGGGGCTGTTAAGGGGTTGCAGGTTTCGGCCAGAAGTGTGGGGGATTGGGTGAGGGAGGAGAGAGAGTGAGGTCGAGAAAGTTATATCAAGTCAAAGTCCACTCAAATTCTATCATTTTCTATTCCTTTCTTTTCTTTTCCTTTCTTTTCTTAACTTGAAATTCAAGTGGGGAAATTGATGGGGGCTGCTGAATTCAGCTAAGGGAAGAACTAAATAGGGGTGTGTGAGTGTGGGTATGGGTGTGGGGTGATGGGAAATGATAAATACAATACCCCAAATATCCATTTACACTAAAAAAAAGCCTTTTTCTTCGATATTTTCTAAACCGTTTTGGCAAACGATTTCATTTCAAAAACCACATGATAAAATTTTATTTAATATTTTATGATGCACAAAATTTGTTTCAACTCATTCCAATTTGTAATTTTCCCTAATTAAATATATTAGTGACGGTTTAAAATAATATTAAAATAATTAATTTCGGAAAAATTTTCAGAAAATTTGAAATTTCACCAGTGGCTCAATAAACACTAAATACTAGCAATTATATAGCTAGAATATGTATATTTAATTTTATAATAAAGATATTTGCATTTTGACTTTTTACAGAAAACCCCCCTTATTTTACCGTTTTTTCGAAATTTCACCGAAACGATTTTCAAAACGTTACAAATATCCATCACCTCATTCGACGAGGAAAGAACCGAAATCCCTTCACCGGGAGTGATCTCTTTAGAAAAACTAGCAAATTCTACAAAACCACTCCTTTTAAAAACACTATATTCTACAACGATATCAAGTTCATTATGTTAAAGGTTTTCTTCAAAACCAGTCGTAATCCTCTGTCATTTCAGATAAGTGCTATTTTATATTCGTGCTGCATTTGTTAGCCTCCGTCAAGGCGTAGTGTGCGGTACCTGATTAGTGCCTATCTGCTGCGTATGATGCGATTGGATTAGGGTAGTTGTACGGCCTTGTTGACCTCCGTCAAGAGTCGTGCAGGTCGGTTTAATTCAATCATGAAATGACGGATTGAACTTGACTAGCGGCCTATGGTTTGTTGACCTCCGTCAAGGTCATAGGTCGTTAGGGGTAAAAACAGATATTGGGAATTTCAAGTGTTGAAATTTGCAATGAGATTGCATACCTTCTATGAGATAGTTGGATCCAAATACCTACTACGAGTAAGAGTTACTCCTGTGAGAGTTTTCCACTTTACAATTAGCTGATCCAGTAGGTGTCTAAGAAAGGTATTAACGGGATTATGCCCCCGCGGAAACGAGCTTATTTAATTAGTTCCATGTGAAAGCATGGGGAGACTCGCTCGAAGTACCAATACCTGCCTGGTTGACCGATTGGTGAACTTGTAGGGTGTAATTAATCCCGGATAATCTTACCTTTTATGGTTTGAAGGAAGATTTGATAAAAACAGTGGAAGCCATTCTGATTAGATAAGATAATAACCAATCTAATCTTGCAAAGAGCGCACGCTAAAGCGTTTCCTTCTCTCTCTCTCTCTCCAGGTAGAGACCATGACAGGCCTTAATCAAGATAATAATATGGATGTATTGACCGAACCAGCTTATTATACTGAGCCGGGGAACGTTGGTTCCGCTTTTTCTTATGATTGTCATAAGTCTGAGCAAGGAATAGAGGAATATCAGGATTCCCACGCAACCCGAACGAAGAATGAGCATGATGATGTATCTTCTTCCAGTGTGTTCGTTACCGAGAACTGTTTCTCAGTATGTTCTATGTCCTGGGTATTGGATACCGGATCAGAATCCCGCGTATGTAATTTGTTACATGGGTTAAGGTGGGGTAGAGAACTGGGAAAGGGTGATATGTCTCTAAAAGTAGAGAATGGAGCAATTGTTCCAGCTAAAGCAGTTGGCGAATATCACCTAATATTACCAAATGGTAATACAATGATTCTGAACGACAGTTATTACGTACCAAATATGATGTGCAATATTATATCAGTTTCTTTGTTGCATAAAGAAGAATATAACTGTAGGGTGTTTTTCGTCACCCCATTGAGATGGGAATACGCGTCGCTTGTCGGGCGTACTACAGATTCCCCCTGCCTAGGGTAGGCAGGGATTTATTGATTGTGGGGATCCGAATCTCCGGCAGCCGCGGACTAAACTGTCGTTAATTACCCCTCGCATTTAGAGTGAGAGAACCCCCGATTGACGGGTCAAACTGGGCATGCGAACTCAATGTGCAGTGTGCGTATGTGTGTCTTGAGGGTTTTTGGATATATCGGGGGCCCCGCAGAGTTTACGGGCATCCCGCTACCCGGATAACGGGCTGAGAGGTCAAGGGGGCTAGCAACTGCCTTACGTGGTGCGGGGCAGCGCCCCGTTAGAAATTTTTTCTAGCGGGGGAGGTATATTTAGTGTGGAGTGCATGGGAAAAGGTAGGGTTAGGAGCATCTTAAAGACGCTAGGGAGCCTGGCACGTGGGCTCTTTGGCGCTAGCACCTCACGCGTCCGGCACGTGGGCGCTTGGGCGTCGGTGGAAAGAATGGGGCTTTTAGCTCCGGAAATAGGAGTTAAACTCCGATAGAGGATTTTTATTTACGGAGTTATACTCCAACAGATGTTGAATGGAGTTGAACTCCTATAAAAAAAAGGGTTTGATTTATGGAGTTAAACTCCAACAGATCTTGAATGGAGTTAAACTCCTAGAAATCTTTGGGGATGATCAAAGGGTACCCCTTTCTTCTCCCCTTTAGCCCTAGATTTTCTTCTGAGCCTTGGATCTTCCCAACGTGGGATTTTCGGAGATAGGTCCCCTTCTTCCTCCTCTTCCGTTGGCCGGATCTTGGAGAAAAGGGAGGTGAGATTTAAAAATCTCCCCTTTTGAGATCTGATGGAAGATCTGAGCTCCCCTTCAAGGATTTGATGGTGAAAAACTGTTTATTTTTTGAAAAGGAAGAGTGAAACTCTTGATTTAATTAAAAAAAGGGAAGAATATTTAGAACCTTGAGGAAGGAGAAGGTGTAACATTTCAGAAAAATAAAATATTATTTTTGGGAATTTAAATAATTAAATAATAAATATTATGAATATTTTAATGATGCGGTATAATTATATAACGATAAATTGGAAAATTAAATTGAATGGTGATTTTTGGAGGGATTTATGTGATTTAGGCAAATTATAATTTTTTATAATTAATTATATACAAGTTTATTTCTAAACTTGATTAGTGTTCGCTAATCAGACATTGATTGTGTTTTGTGCATGTGACATGCACCATATCATATTTGCTAGCATTTGTCACATTTATTTTACCATGTCTTTCTATTTTAGTTATAGCATGGCTTTGTTTTCATTTTGGTTTACAAAAGAAAGAAAATAAAATAAAAAGGATTAGAATATTGGGTATGGGCGAGAGAGAGAGAGAGAGAGAGAGAGAGAGAGGTAAGGGATCATTTGACCAAGTCCCATTTGTTTCCCCCTCATTGTTCTTCATCATTTTCCTCTCCTCTTTCTCCATGGCTGCCCTCCATTTCCTCCCTCCTTTACCTCTTCACACAACCCAAAACACTCATCAAAACATCATCTTGCCTTCACTAAAAATGTGTACAAGCTCACTACAAGCATTTTGAACCAAGAAAAATTGGATTTTGAAGACTTAGGGCAACTCAAGAATTTTCTTGAGTTGCTAAATGAGGTATTTTCTTCACCATTAGTATAGTATTTCTTTGACTTTAGCATCCATATATGTTTAGAAGTGTTTTAGTGAGGATTAGTGGACTTTGAATAAGATTAGGGTTTGAATTGAATCCAAAAGTGTAATTGAAGTTAGTAGAGGCCACACAACCTCTCTAATGCTAGAATTCAGGACAAAATCTGAGACTAAACCCCAAGTTACGAACTTTAGATTTGACGATATTGGAATTGTGTAGGAAATTTGGTGTGTCTTAGAGATCTGCTATGACCCGGGGAACCTGAAAAATATTTAGCGATTACAGTGATACAAGCAGGCATCCTAGAAGCTACAACTGAAACCCGGGACCCCAATTCCATCAAGTGGCCGCAATTATATTCCTTCTGGCCACAATTTGCTGCCAGGGTAAGGGTGGTTAGGTCAGTGTTTGGTACATGGCTTTATCTTCAGTAAACCAGACCCCTCATATATGCAAAATTGGCTAATTGCATATAGGGTATTGTTGGGGTAAAAATTTACACCCCGGTTGACCAAGTCAAAATCAAAGTCAACCCCAAGCCAGGTGGGCCCAAGTCCAGGTCAAGCGGGCCTATGCCCAAGTCGAGCCCGCAGCCAGCCTTTCCATGCCAACAACAAAATCATGTAATAAATAATTTTATGTAATTGTTTATGCATGAATGGGCATAAAGCCAATATTTTATAAGCTCATGGCTTA